>OZ007591.1:158102642-159489142 GCA_963931845.1 Maratus michaelseni
ATTTCGACGATCTTCCCTTTGATATTCCCTACCTGATGATCCCATTTTGGTAAGCATCATACACTGCAAAAAATAATTGTTGATTTTACAGTATAAAACTGGTAGCGTATTACTGCTTGCGCGGCAGCGTATTACTGCTTATTTTACTGTTTAATACTGTTAATTTTACGGTATAATACTGGCAGCTGGGATGCCAGTTTTATACTGTAAAATCAACAATTATTTTTTGCAGTGTAGGAGGTTTTATGGGACCAGTTGCAATATTTTTACTTGCATCATCTTTACAGCTCTTTATTTTAATGTATCATAGGAGAAATGAAATGTAAGTAAAATCTTATATTCTCAGTTTTAAAGAAACCTTGCCTGGTATTCGGATTACTGGTAGATGTGTTCCAGAATGTTCCCCTTCCCTGGATTTCGTTCTGCCTAAACCCATGCTACATTCTATTATGATATTCTTATGCAAATAGAATATGTTTGATAATATAAAAAAAAAAAAAAAAAAAAAAAAAAACATAATTACTGTCGAAACTTAATTTAGACGTACGAACCCGCTGAGTTAGCTGGATTCTCACATCGTTGATGCAATATTTATCGACTGAAACGTAGGCAAAGACACTATAAATATGGTGCATATTAATAATACGATAATCGTAAAAAGCAAAGTAATCATCTTGCGAACATGGCTTTTAGGCGTTTACATATAAATCGGAGTTCAAATGACTGATTTTCTGCCATTCTTTGAAAAACTGAACCGTGTAATTTAACGTAGAGTTCGTTGACCTAATCGAGCACGCAATATACATGCTAGAAGAAAATCTATAAAAGTGAGAAGATAAAAGAATTTTTTTTATTTAAGTAGTTAAAACTATCCCTTTATATAAAGTTCTAAAATATAGGGTATCCTACACAATAAAAAATATTTCTGTACAATACCAGAAAATTTCTGGCAGCTAAAAGTTCCCAGAAAATAACTATACAGAAATATCTGTTGACAAAAGAAAAAAAATGCACTATTGGACGGCAGAAACACGTATTCGTATTATACACGTTATAATACACGTATATTTATTCCCGTTAACAATGCCTGTATGACTATAAACGTACCTTAATAGCCCAGTCCTGTAGATCTTGCAAAAAATGTCTTTTAACAGAAGAATCGCATAGGCCTACAGATAATTTCTGGAAACGGCTTATTAATAATTATAGATATTTATTTTTATAAACAATTATCCCCCCCAATCTGTTACACGATTAATTTAAATAACAATAAAATATTCAAGCAATTGCGCTTACAGTTTTAGAACATAAAGCATTATAAATTCCATTATAAATAAGTGTTGTTTTTGTTGTTGTTGTTTTTGTAAAGAGTATAAAAAATCTCGAGACGAATTAACTTTTTTTTTCTATAAAAATGTTTATTAACAAAATAAACATGCCTATATAGATGATTATATTTTGTAATTAAAACATAAGTTTTTTTTGTTTTTTTTTAACTAGGCAAAATTTTAAAAAATTGATTACATTAAATTTTTTAAAGATGCTATCCTAATAATATTATAAATCTGATTGTGTGCAAATGTTAGGCTGAAGCCAGCGTCAAAATGAAGCATTTAATTATCCTGTATCTTTGCATATAAGTTGATTATAACCCTGAAATGAATATAGACTGGTTTTTGTTTATTTTATTTCAATATTTTTCTTAAAAATTAAAAATTTCATTATTTTCCTACAGAATAAATGGACATTTTTTCGTATATTTTAAAATGGTTGGTTGGTTTGGTTGGTTTGGTTGGTTTGGCCCAAAGGGCCCGGTTTTGCAGCTTTTTTTAAAATGGTTAAATTTATTTTACCGTTGCTCCGTTGCTAATACTTTATCGTTGCCAATATAAAATAAAACCCTTGAGTAATAATTTTTAATCAACAATTTATTTTCAAGTGAAAATTTTCCACGTGAAAAATGAAAATGAAATGAATTATTTAAGAATTAAACAGAATATGAAATGATGTCATATTAGAAATAAAACGTGCGTTTTCAAATATTTGATAATAATACAAAGTGCATAAATACGAGTAAGTATGGAAAGCAAGCGAATATGATGTCATATATAGAAAAATAAAACAGATTTGTTTTGATGTTGAAATAAAATGATCTTGGGATATCAAATTATTCGTGATTAATTTCTCTTTTTTTCTTCTTTTTCTTTTTCACATGAAAGGAATTATTTTAAATGTACGTAATATATGTATTTTAAATGTATGTGTTGTAAATTAAAGTTCTGTGTTTTAAATGAAATGAGTGAAAGATTTATTTTTTTAATGAATTCAATACGAATGATGGGATAGGTTGGCGATTTATCGTCTGCACACGGCTAACATAAAGATACCATATTTTTAATTTAAATTTTAAAAAGTAAAATATATATATATATATATATATATTATATTGGATAGCAAATGTCAATGATATGCATCGCAAAATTATCCGTATCGAAAATCAGAAAATCTTAATAAAAATAACTATATTTTTTAAAAGAAACTTGCTTTTCTCATAAAAGCTAAAGATTTAATATGATTGTGTCGAAGTAACAACATTTTTCCTCTATCATTTTCCCACAATCGAAACACATTTGTAAATCTTAGTTTCGAACCGGAATTTAATTTTACATTTCTTTTAGTTTTAAAATAGGAAAAACATTGTTGTCTTTTTTAAATATAGCTTTTTTTTTAAGTTTTTTCATAATAGATTTTTGTAAAGTCTTGTAGGATAAGAAAAATTGCAGGGATTTTAAAGCAATGTTTAAGTAAAATTACAATATTTTTTAAACTTAAAAAACAACAATGTTATCGAAAAGAAAATCGATTTTACCAACAAATTCGCGTAATGCAAAAGCAAAGAAGAAATAAAAAAGTAATGAATCTTTTCTTCCAGCCGAATTGTGTAAACTTGAACAAGCCGATCGTGCCAATTCATAACATTATAAACGTGAAAGCACGTTCTATATAGTAGAATTTTTTTTTACATATAGGTAGAACATTTCCGAGAATAGGAAGGTTAGGGATCTGTAATTAGGTCCATAGTCAAATTGCTTTCTTTTTTTTTTATCAAGTGAAATTTGGCGCAAAATTAAATACATTGTTGTAACCGGATTTGTTTTTTGCGTGGTAAATACTTAATGGTATTTTAGATGATCATTTCCCCGCTCACCTTTGATGCCAACTATGACTGTAAAACATATTAAAAAATATCAGCCGATAATTTTATAATTTTCTTATTGCTTCATGATGTAAATAGACTTCCTGGTTCACACTTTAAACCTGAATCGGTCATGCCATTGTCGTTCAATTTTTATTCCTAATCCTAACCCTAATCGCATCCTATCCTAATCCTGATAATAACTTTAAAGAATATTCTTTGACACGAATATGTAAATTAAATCAATATCCATAAATGGAATGAATGGAAAATAGAATAAATAGAAATGGCAAAATAAAATAACAAGAAAGTACATTTATTCGACACCTAACCCTAGAGAAAGCGTAAAAAATTTCAAGCGCATGAAATAAATAAAAAAAATCCTATATATACTAACAAAAATATGTAAATTTAGATCATCATATTTGTGTCGTCGGTATTTATTTGCTTATAGTGTTTTTGATGCGATAGAGAAAATATCGAGGTTAAATTGGACAGAATTTAAAGTACTTTCTAGCAACCTTTATTTGCATTTTAGAATCGCATCAGATTGTTATATCTTTGTGAAATATCTATCAATGTATAAAATCCACAAGCAGTTTGTTCACTATTTACACCACTTAGCGTGAAGCACTTAATTTAATATATACATAAACAAGATAATGTAGTAAGAAATATATAACATATGTCTATGCAAATAAACAATATAATAATTTCCATTTAGCAATGCACACATATACAAATTGTACACCAAATACCACCTAAAATGCACTGTTGTATAGAAGAATTCTGCCAGTGTTGTTTTTCGTTTTACGAAGAGGACTCGATTTTCACGATTTTATTTGGTCCTCCTTTTTTCATTAGTTGCAGTTTCATTTTCGCGATTGTATATATTATTTGGCATGAAATTTCACTTTTTTAGGACTGGGTTATGTCAAGGCCCCTATAGCAAAGAAATACCGTATGGTCTCCTATAAAATGTGATAAAGCTTTGGTTAATTATATATGTTGTTAATTATCAAGTGAAATGTTTTACTAAATTAATGCATTTATTCTTTTTTTAATGTTACGTGAACGAAGTCACGGGTAACAGCTAGTTATTTTATATTTAATAAATTCTAGAAATGTGAATTTACGTAGAAATCAAAAGGTACAGTGAAAAACAACAACAAAAAAACCCTTTTAAATCACTATTACATTTGATCACCCCCCTCCCGCCCCCCACCCACCAATCCGCCCACCCTTTACAACTAGGAGAAATTTAAAACATAAAGGAAGAACCACTAGAATATAAATGAACATCAATGATTAAAGAAAATATTTTATTTCAACTAAAATAAAAAATAGGTTTTAATTTCTCTATTAAATATTTAACATTGTTTTTCCTTAGTAATTTATCATCAACTAAATAAAAATAGCAATGTGTTAATATAATGTAAATTATTAATCAAGTTCAAACTTGATTAATTGTATGAAAAGACTCAATAAAGCTTAGATAGAAAGGAATTTCAAAATAATTCAGAACTATAACGCCATTGCTCCAAGAATTACATACAATAAAACAATATAAAAGTTATAAATACTAGGAAATGCTAGGAATATTTGTTAAATTCCTCAAAAGTGGATGTCCATAAAACACATAATGATAAACCAATGGTAAAATAGAAACATATATTATACATTTCTCACATTAAATGCGAAGTACTATACAATTTGAAACATAAAAGCTACGAATTTGGAATATCATTAAAATGTTATGTACATTTGAAGTACAATATTATTATAATTCCCTGTTAACCTCTTCATGTATATAATTATTTTGGAATTTAGTTATTATAGTACATACAATAATAATACAAGCTTTTCATAATAGAAAACATGTATTACACATTATTTTTTCATTACATCAACCAATCAGAATTGTATAATCAAACAGTATAAAAGTTATAAGTACTATATGCATTAAATTTATACAAGTACATTTTTCTCTATAGAAATAGCATTTTGTGGTTGTCTCTTTATTTTTTTTCAATATTGCTTTTGAGATTCACTTTGGATCGCTAAAGGACATGCTACTTAATGCTCTCGGATCTATTATCTCTATGGAATGACTCAATCCATTTAAAAACGTTCCAGTTTCGGCACGAGATTGGACCAAAATTCAGTGTCCTCATGGATTCTTATTATTATACTAGCTTACCTGCCCCTGCCCGGTGGTGCCCGTGTCAACAGCCTTAAATGTACCTGAAATCAGTGTTGAATGATTTTTTATTTGTAAACAAAACTAATGTTGGGACCCCACTGCCTTAGACAGCATACACTGGGCATGGGCATGCAATGCACACTCCCACGCTACTGTAAGCAAACCTGGAATTTCTCTGAAATTTTTAATAAAAATCCAAATGGCATTATTTTTTCCTTCACCCCTTATTCAGGCTTAGGACTGACTAAAAGAAATGCAATTGCGTTTCGAAGCAGAGATTTATTTTATGTTTTAGCCATAAACCCAAAGCCTTTATAGTGGGCAATTGTTGATGCAAGCTTTTTGTTTATGAATGGTAGCTTTATGTGTGGTGCTTGAGAAATAAAAAATACCGTTATTGTGGCAGAGAAAGGTTTACAATCAATGTAGCTTGAAGCCGCCATCCGGAGAAACTTCTCACATGGTATGCAGCATCCTCTCTTAGTTAATAAAAAGTGGGCCCAAAACATCCTGCGACGATATTGCATACCATATGAGAACTTCCTTAGATGGAGTTTCAAACTGCAGTGATTGTAGACCTTTCTTTGCCACATTAGCGTTAATATTTTTTTTGTTGTTGTTGTTCAGACAACAGGCCACAAAATTCGCCGCTCATTAGCAAGATGCACTCATCAACAATTGCCCATCTTGAAGATCACGTGCACCACATATGATTTATCTTGCTCATACCCAGCTCCATCTATAAGACTGTTTTTTTTTTTTTTTTCAACATTACTCTCTGGGCCACCCAGTATATAAGAACTTATTTCACAAATATGTTTTATTATCATAAAAACCTAATAAATTATATTATTCATGCAATTTTTTTTTCACATCAAAATGTTCTGATGGTTCACATCGGACTCTTTGATCTAATCTCCACAATATTTATCAGGGTACGCAACTTTATTGCTTAAAGTAACCTTAACTCGGTACAAAAACTAAAAGAAAAAAATCCACTAAAAATATAGCCAGTCACTACACGAAAAAAAATTTTTTTTTTTTTTTTTTTACGGTATAATACTGGCAAGTGGGATGCCAGTATTATACTGTAAAATCATTTTTTTTTTTCTTTTTGCAGTTTATTCGTGTATACAGGCTGAAAACTGCCTCACAATTATTAAGCAATGCAATTATGCTAAAAAGCAGTTCATCTAATTATTACAATCAAGATTCTGCATAAAGAATATGCAAAATTAAATCACCCCATCTAATATGCGCTACATCCGGTCGATACATTCTCCACTTTATGGCGAGAATGAAACTTCCATTATCTTGCTTTTATCGCCTCTTGCAGAGGAAAGTCGGCATTTTATTTACACCATTAAAACCGCTATGGACAATTCAAAATTGGGAAAGTTTTTGGGCGTACCTATTGTCGTGGGCGGCTCATCTTTTAAGAACAAAAGGCTGCCGACAACGAAGTCCAGGTGGTTCTCTGAGTTCCAGGACCACCTGTCACTTTACGTGTGTCACAGGACAGGAAGCGGGTGATTCAAAGACTCTAAAAATTTCTTTTGTGAAAGATCTAGGTGTGCCAAAATTATTCTCGGATGACTTGCCGATGAAATGATAGTCGTTTGAAAAAATGTTCTCATTGTTTAATGTAATGTTACCAAAATTCTTCATATATAGTGTACAGTAACACTTCAAAAATTTCGTCTTATGATACATAAAAGCATTTTACTTTAGATTGAAATAAAAGAATGATTTTTTCTATACCGCACTGGGTGAATCAAAATAAAGATTATGGCAATCTATATTTTTAAAACGTAAACAGGATCTGATAAGACCGATTTCGGCTGAACTGAGCATGCGCAATGAGCACTTAGGGTCTTTTTCTGTCGCTAAACGGAATGGGAAACCAGTTTTGAACTGGTTTAATTTCAGATGGCCAGTCAGCGAAGGCGTGATATACGGCGCCAGAAAGAGGAATTCTGGTTCTCTAAAGAGAGCGTGGGTTCAAACCCTGATGCTGGCATAAGATATTTCTCAGACATTTTTAGTGTTCTCATAACTCAGTTCAATAACATGTGTTATATTTTATTTTAGAAGGAAAAGTTATAGAATTTGTTATTTTTTTCTTCCTTATATTATTAACGAAAATTTACCATCTGCAATATATTTTTTATTTAATGATTTTGTATTTATAATTTCAAATTAAAAGCTTTGGCACATATTTATCGTTTGAATAAATTGAAATGATCAACAATTTTTGGTATATTTTTTATTACTATTGATCGATAAGGCATATATACTAAGAAAAGTAAGCAATTATTTTTCGTTAAAAAAAAAAAGAAAGAAAGAAATAAAATAAAATAAAATAAAATAAAATAAAGAAAATGGAAAGAAGAAAAAATATGTATACATAAAAAAACTGTGGTGCTGTTTATTGATGTTATCATGCAGTTAAATGTCTACATTTGAGAAAGTAATAAGATTTTCACTTCAAAAATTACTTTATTTGTAAAATTTTCAAGAAAAAGAAACTTTGACTTGCTCTCTTTTGGATCTGAAAACTGAATTCTACGGGAAATGGTCTGTATCCGTGTAAAGAGAGTTAATATGCAACCGGTCTCCAGTCGTCCAGCCCCAGAAAGGAGAGGGGGGTTTTTTTTTTTTAGTTTTTTTTCTAACTATCTCTAACAAACATTCTGATATATATATATATATATATATATATATATATATATATATATATATATATATATATAAACTGCTTATGATATAAACATATTTCCAATTAAAAAATGGGTACTGCTCTATTATCCCGTCGAAAACTTTTCATAATAAAAAACTATCGTCAAACTGTAACACCAAATAAACGGCAGAACGTTGCCATTGGAATATCAAACTAAATCTATACTAATATTATAAAGTAGTAAAGATTTTTTTTTGTTGTTGTTTGTTTGTAGGGGGTAATCTCTGGAACTACTGAAGCTATTTCAAAAGTGATGATGGCAAATTGAT
This sequence comes from Maratus michaelseni, assembly GCA_963931845.1. Classification (NCBI taxonomy): domain Eukaryota; kingdom Metazoa; phylum Arthropoda; class Arachnida; order Araneae; family Salticidae; genus Maratus; species Maratus michaelseni. Next base: position 158,111,051 of record OZ007591.1, read on the forward strand.
GATGACAATCCCTGCTCCAACATAGGCTATATTTTATGTCGGTGCCACTACCCCCAGGGGGGTGCAGAAGCGAAAAACTTTCTAAAATTGTGATTTTGTTTATACTGAAGGAGCTCGAAACATGGAATTTGGCATGGTAGTTACTTATAAGATGTAAATGCTCTTTAAGAACAAATTCTAAAAAAATTTGAAATTTAAAAGGGTGAGATGAGCGAAAAGCGTTCTAAAAACATTCTAAATTGCAATTTAATGGAATCGCTGAAACTACAGAACCGTTTTCAAAAGTGATGGTGTCAAATTGATGGTGACAGTTCTTGCTCCAACATAGGCTATATTTTATGTCTGTGCCACTACCACTAGGGTGGTGCAGGAGCGAAAAACGTTCTAAAATTTTTTTTATACTGAAGGAGCTAGAAATTTGAAATTTGGCATTGTAGTTACTTATAAGATGTAAATACTCTCTAAGAACAAAAAAAAAAAAAAAAAAAAAGAAATTTAAAAGGGTGAAATGAGCGAAAAGCGTTCTAAAAACATTCTAAATTACAATTTCTATGGAATCTCTGGAACTACAGAACCGATTTCAAAAATGATGGTGGCAAATTGATGGTGACACTCCCTGCTCCAACATAGGCTATATTTTATGTCGGTGCCACTAATCCCAGGGAAGTGCAGGACCAAAAAATCGTTCTAAAATTACAATTTTTTTTATACTGAAGGAGCTGGAAATTTGAAATTTGGCATTGTAGTTACTGATAAGATGTAATGTGTTCTCTAAGAACAAATTAAAAATAAAATTTAAATCTAAAAGGGTGAAATGAGAAAAAAGCGTTCTAAAAACATTCTAAATTACAATTTCTATGGAATCTCTGCAACCACAGAACCGATTTCAAAAGTAATCGTGGCAAATTGATGGTGACAATCCCTACTCCAACATAGGCTATAGATTTTATGTCGGTGCCACTAACCCCAATGGGGTGCAGGAGTGAAAAATGTTAGAAAATTGCGACTTTTTTTGCACTGAAGGAGCTAGAAATGTGAAATTTTGCATTGTAGTTACTTATAAGATGTAAACGCTCTCTAAGAATAATTTTTTTAAAAATTCGAAATTTAAAAGTGTGAAATGAGCGAAAAGCACTCTAAAATCATTCTAAATTACAATTTCTATAGAATCTCTGGAACTACGGAACCGATTTCAAAAGTGATGGTGACAATCGCTGTTCCAACATCCTCTTTAATATAAAGCTATGCGTTGCTGACGACTGGGTTTTTCGCCAATTTTTGCCACAGATTAATCTCGGAAAATGAAACATTTGAAGTTACTGAAAAAAATAATAGCTCGAAAAATATTTGTCAGAAAATTGTTAGACAAACTGCATTTGAAAGGTAAAAAATTGTATATTTCTTGATATAAATTTCAAATCTAATGATTATGCCATTTTTCAAATATTGAATTTCAAAAATTACCAAATTTCACAATGGAGTACCATAGCGAAACCTTCACACGTAAAAAGATAATGATAAGGGCGACGTGTCCTGACATGTATATTGGCTATAGCACGAGTCACAAATTATAGTAGCCTTATTATTCTGTTAAAATCTAAGTGAATTTTAAAATGTCAATATTTTGTTTGATTAAAGGTTCGTTAAGAGAAATTGACCAGCGTAGCGGGCATAGCTTGTTAGTAAATAAATAAAATATAATAATTTAAGGACACAATTTTTATTTTAATTAATGAAATAACTAATAAATCAGTAAAACATAATAAAAAAAAAATACACGTAAATGTTGAATTAAAAACCATTTGGATAACATAACAAACACGTATAATGCTTCAGACATCAAGTAATGGGACTGCATTTTTGGCGTTTAATCTTACAGTTTGGCCATAGTGTTTTGTTATGAAAAGTGGTCGACGGTATAATAGAGAAGTACCAAAAAAATGCATACAAATCAAGTACAGCTTTCAGATGTGGATTTGCTTTACAAAAGGCTGTGCTGTATATGCATTAAAATACAGAGTTTTCCATTTTTCGATTGATGCAAAGGATCATTAAGAAAACGCTGTCACAATTTTCGATTAAGTGGAATTTCGGGACCTGACAGCCCGGGAAAGGTCATCACGATGCAACAAACGGTTAAAATCAGAGATTTAATACATTTATTAAAAAATGATTATCGGTATTCAAAATTACTTTGGTAGTCAACCCTACCATTTTCATGCTTTTATGTATAAAAATAGCACCGTGAATGTGCCTGAAAATTTTACGTTGTTCAGCAAGATTCTTTTTAACACTTTTCAACATAGTTGAAAAGTGTTTATGACTTTTGGTCCGTATTCTAACTCCCGTAAATATATTCAGATTGCACTGAAATTTTTTGTTATTGACGCTTACTATAGCATGATCCCTATTGAAAATGAAGTGTGTAGAATTTATAGTTTATTTACAGGGACAGTCAAAAGTATTCTGTTACATCTGTTAGGAAAAAATCGTTTCAAGTGCATGTTGATGATTTTATGCCATTGGAAAATGATGAAATTGATACACAAATATGAAGCGCACTAAAACATGCTTTTTGTAAAATATTGGGTACAAAGCATTTGTTAGTTATTTAGAGAGTCACACGAAATAATTCTGTTGCCTATTGTTCTACGGGGGAAAATCGTTTGCAGTGTAATTTAATGATGTTGTACTATTTCAAGCATAATGGAATTTATTTGCATTACTGAGGTGCATTAGAAATTGCTCGCTGAAAAGTATGGTGTCCATTGCTTTTATCGTTCATTTATAAGAACGCACAAACGTATTCTATTACATTCCTTGTGCGATAATTAAAGTCTATGTGTGATAAGTCCGTTTTCAACTCTGGTTTCGTTTTTAAGTTTAACTAAACTTTTGTGTAGTACGTGGTGTGTATAAACTCGGTTGATCATATACAGGGCTACACAAGGGAATTTGTAAGTATTACAGACTATGGGAGAGAATTGCTTAAGGGTAGTTTTTATTGTGTTTACGCATCTTGCTGCTGAACTATATTTAGTATACTAGTAGAAGTTTGTGGAATATCAATAAATTCATACACAGGGCTACGCAAAGAACAAGATGCATTGTCATTTATGGTTGGTAATTGTTGGAAGTAAGTTTTAAATTGCCTTATGCGTTTTTTATATGAATTAAAGTTTAAATTAATATGTTGTGTGTACAAAAGTCTTTAGATAATATACAGGGTTGTACAAAAGGTTTCGAGTGCATTTTTATCAATTGGCGAATATTGCTAAATGTGAATTTTCTAACTGAACTAAATTTCACCATGCCATGTAGTATATATCAAAATCTATAGATCATATACAGGGTTGCACAAAATAATTCGACTACTTTTTTGACTGTGGAAGGAAATTGCTAAAACTGGATTTTTAAATGTGTTACATACTACATATCTGGATATGTTGGAATGTGTTTCATAATCTATGCCTGATGCATGATTTTTCACTCTTTTTTCTTTAATAGCCATTTTTTTCCCCTGCTACTTTTTTAAATTTTATTGACTACCAGAGAAAATATTAGTTAATAATATAAATATATATTCTCATAAAAAACGAAATGGGGAAATTACTTTATGATGGGAACCATTCTAAGTTGCACGATTTTCTTCTTTGGCCAAATTGCTTGATAAATGCACCACTCATATACCCTTTATTTATGGGAAAACCTTTAAGAAAGCCTTCAACGTACAACTTCGGATAAGATAACATTTTATGGCTTTTCAGTTATATAAAATCCATTATTGATACCGGAATAAAACCTTCTAGAATAAAGTTGACGAATTCTAATAGTAATAAGAGGAAACTAAATTATATCAACTAATTAAAAAGGGAAAAAAAGGGGGAGGGGATATTAGTTTTGTAAGTTTTATTGACTATGTAGAACAAAAAACTTTACTAAGAATTGATTGGGGAAATTCACTCTATGGAAAGCCTTCTAAGTCGCACAATTTTTCTTCTATGGCCGAATTGCTTGACAGACACACCACTCAAACATCCCTTATTCGCGGACTATCAGAGAGATTTCTCAATACAGAATTTTAGAAAGCTTCGCTATTGTGGCTTTCAGAAGGTTTCGACATGAAAGCGACGCCGAATCAATACTTCCAGAGACGACTGGTAAAGAGGGGGGGGGGGGGGGGGGGAGAGAAAAAAAGAAAAAAAGTTATGCACTTGACGAAGCCTGAATAGAGGATACTCGCAAAGAAATGCTATCAGAAAGAGTTAAAGGGACATTAAAAGCTTTACAGCTCGTATTCAGCCAATGGTTGCAAAGCGCCGAAAATTGAAGGCGTGAGAATAGTAATCATCCTTTATTAGCTGTACACTGCAAAAAATAATTGTTGATTTTGCAGTATAAAACTGGCACCCAGCTGCCAGTATTATACCGTAAAATTAACAGTATTAAACAGTAAAATAAGCAGTAATACGCTGCCGTGCAAGCAGTAATACGCCACCGCGCATGCGCGGTAGCGTATTAATTTTACGGTATAATACTGGCAGCTGGGTGCCAGTTTTATACTGTAAAATCAACAATTATTTTTTGCAGTGTATTATTTAAACCGGGAAAAAAAAGCGATGCCATGAAGACAGCTTATGAGTCGGTAACCTATGCTGAGATCGAGAAAATTAATTCCATATGAATTTACAAATTTAAGTTTAAGGCTCAAATCCAAGCGCTCTACTTTATGACATATTTTTTAATTCATTTTTATTCGGAAACGCGTGAAACTGGCAAATGTTATAATTCAGAAACTTTGTAATCGAAAGACGTTTTCCATTTTTTGGTAAAAGCAGAATATCGTTCAAAAAATACATCAAAATCGACGTTTTGAACGGAATTCCCGCCGCGGCGTCGCGAGCAAAGAGAAAATAATGTTGTCGCGTGACACGAATTGCTTATAACTCGATAAGTAATTTATTTGTCAAAAAATGAAAAACCTTTTTCGATTCCAAGTCGCTTCAATTGTCAGGCCTACTAATTTTGTGCTTTTGTGTTTTAACATGAGCCTGAAATTGTGTCAGAAAGTTTCGCGTTGTTGAGCAGGTCATTTGAGAACAGCCTTAAAGAGCAGCTGCTCTGTTTTAACCCCTTCGGGACCAGCGGCTTTTACACAAATTTTATTCGGTCGGCACCACTTTTTTAAAAAAGGCTACCTTTACTTAAACTATCACAAAAATGCTCTAATTAGAGAAAGCAAATATTACTTATATTTTTTACTGGTGCCTAAAACAAATTCTGTATGCTCTTTTTGAGGGTGCATATATGCACCCATAGTCCCGAATGGGTTAAAGAATGAGCTATTTAGAAATGAGCTGTTTAGAAATGGCTGATATTCCGATTACTTGAAATAAACTTTATGTAAGCATATTATTATAATTAACTAAACTTCTAAATAAAACACTTAAACTAATACAACAGTAACTTAAAATAATATTAGAGGCGTCATTTCGTTAGGGCAGGATATGGCAATCCAGAAAAGTCTGAAACTCTAGAGTTTCAGACTTTTCTTTATTGTTATTATTATTATTATTTATCTATCTATTTATTTATTTTACATTATTCTTATTATTGGAATGTTTCTATTTAGCATAGCAATATATTAATAATTGCATGTAAATAAATTATAACAATAAAAGTATTGCTTTGAAAATGTGTATCAAAAATGAATGCAACAAATTAGTTGACAGCGAATCTAGGAAAAAATGTAACCGGAAAAAAAAGTGACAGAAAAAACAAGAGCGGAAAAAAGCGACAAGGAATTGATAAATATTGACAATTAAGTGTTAAAAACTAACAAGGTAAAAAATGTCTGATTTCTATCATTTCCGTAAGTGAATATTTGCGGTAAATATTTGTAAATGCTATTAGCAATAGTGTAAAAAGGTGAGAATATTCGCGTACGAGAACACTCGTATTCATCCCTGCTTGATTTTTGATATTCGCGAACGCGAATACGAATATTTCTCGTCGATGTCAACGAATGCGAATATTGAAAAGTGGTGTGAGTATTCGCATACGAGAATACTCGTTTTAATCACTACATGATTTTTGACATCGCGAACGCGAATACAAATATTTCTCGTCGATGTCTACGAATGCGAATATCGAAAAGTGGTGTGAATATTCGCATACGAGAATACTCATTAACATCATTAACTCATTAACAAAGTCAAAAATCAAATAGGGATGAATACGAGCATTCTCGTACGCGAATTTTCTCACTTTTTTACAGTATTGCTGATAGCATTCACAAATATTTGCAGCAAATATTCACCTACGGGAATGATATAAATCAGACATTTGTTACCTCGTTAGTTTTTAACACTTATTTATCAATAAGTTTAATATTTATCAATATTTATCACTTTCTTGTCACTTTTTTACGGTCATTTTTTTTCCGCTGTTGTTTTTTCTGTCACTATTTGACGGTTACTTTTTTTCCGGTTACCGTTCAGAGCAGGTTCGTCAGAAATGCAGATTTATTGTGTCTGAAGAAAGAAGTTTGAGCCCTCCAAGCAAAATCTGAAGTGACGCTCCTAAATAATATAATAATACTTAAACTAATGTCTAAACTCCATAATAATATGACATTAATATTCGATAAAAATATAACCTATTAAAATTTTAATAGAAATCGATTTATAAAAGCTTCAAATATGTGACTACAAAATTTCAGCTCATTCCTTCAAATAGCTTGTCGTACAACGACTAAAAATGAATTTAACATTAGGAGTTTAAAACTTTACATCTGCATAATTCCTTAATTTCTTCGGCAACTGACTTCTCGTTTGGTATCCAAAGGTAAAATCCCCCCAAACAATCCAAATATGATCTCAAAATGTGGTGTTAGTATTGAAATTTTTAAAGTTTGTCTCTGTTTCTATATAGAACTGGCCCCTTAAACTTTCTTTATTCCTGCAGAATTATAGATGACACAATTGCCAGTGGAACAGTGCCTCTCGCATCTCTCTGCGACGACTTGATAATAAAATTGTATCGATGTTTCCATCTTTTTTTTTTTATTATTTATTGAGTGACTGTATATATTTTAAATATGTATTATAATTTGTTATGTATAAGTTTGTATGTGTATATGCATGAATATATGCTGTATGTATTATAAGATGTATAACTATAACAAAATAAATAACTATATTTATACTCTAATAGATTTATTTTCATTTCCATACCCTTATTGATGATCGCAATCGTGAGAAGAAATTTCTCATTTAACTATCCTTCACCTATGAAGATCTTACTGCATAAATCAACAAAATACAAAGAGAGAACGGAAATGATTATAGAAGCACGACACTGTTAAAAACTTCAGGTAAAAGACCTTCAACATGAATTTTTTTTTATTATAATGATAATGATATTAACATTTCACCACTATAGATATTGAAAGTATCAAGAGGCAATCGTTCAACTCCATTAGCCACTTCAAGGATTTCCTATGAGACACCGGAAATTTGAGGTATGCATGCACGTGAAAAGCTTCAATTATCTTCGCCCAAATTATGATACACATCCTTTGCCTACTCGTTTTTATCTTAATTTTTGGTTCCTTTTTACATTTATTTTGCTATCATTATTTTGAAATATCTTTTATGCATAAATTGTGGTTTAGATGATCAGGGTCATAGGAAAAAGAAGGGCTCGTGAGACTGCAGGAAAAATCCTCAATCAATTATTTATCTGGATTTACTGCAATTTTCCCGCAGACTATTATTTTCTGTGTTAGGTGCTTGAAAATTCAGCTCTTGAAAAACATCCCAGTACTATAAATATTAATTAGTATTTCTAAATAGTAAAGCTGCTGACAGAGCCCGATAAAGATTGTCTGGGATCCAAGGTCCAACAGCTTTTCAGGAGCCTTTCTCAAACCAAATTAGCAACTAGAATTATTTTTTTTTCGGGAGTATATTCGAAAAATTGCCTGAATTTTATAAAAATTCTCATGAAACTCAGGTTGACTTAAATTTTCTTTTGTGTTTTATGCTATAATGCCTTAAATATATCTTCATCTTAAATATTTCTTAAAAAATAAGTCTAATAAAAATATTTTGTCTACACCATACCTAGTTTAAGATGTTTTCAGAGAGCGGAAAAGTACAGGTATGGTGCTTGTAGAGGTATCTGCTACTTAGATATTGGAGCTTGAAATTAAATTTTTTCTAGGAGCTTTAAGAATTTTTTAAAAATTAGTTTACTCATTTTAGGAACCCTGTTTGCTGCCCCCCCCCCCAAAAAAAAAAAAAAAAAAAAGCTGATTTTTTTTTTCATTTTTGCTTAGCTTTCTCCTCCCCCTTTCCTTTCTCTCATAATGGGGTGGTTGACTGCTTATGTATCGTTACTGCAAAGTAACAAAAAAGGAGGACATTTGTTTAATTTAAACAACTTTAAAGACTGCTCGAAAGTCTTCGGAGATAATAAAGAGAAGCATAAATTGCGGTGGAAAGGAAATAGTAATTTAGATTGTTATTTTTTATTACCACACAGTAACAAATGGGTCAGCAAATGTAACATAATTTGTATACTGGAGAAAAAAGAGGTGGTAGAAATTTTGGCAAGAAGAGGGGATGAGAGATTTGAAAAAATTTAATTTTAACCAGAAGATTATCGTATTCTCTAACTCAAAGTAAAAACTTATGAACAGACAAAACCAATATTTAGAGAAAAAACTACGCCCTTCCCCCCTCCCAAAAAAAAAAGCTTTCTTTAATGTCTACTACCCTCGTTGACAGAAATTGATAAATTTCATGGATTTTTTCCTTATTATTTGTATTATTCTGGCACTAAAAACGGGAAAACGCAATTTTAGCATGCCAGAAAGCGCTGAAAATTCATAAAATTTAGTGTATTATAAACTCGGTAAGATGGGAATTTTTACTGTTTAGCTTGTTAAAGCATGGAGAAAGTTTTTCTAAATATAACTTACAAAACTCTGAATCCGTATAAAAATTTAAACTTAATAACTTTAGAACAAAAAAAAAAAAAAAAAGAAAAAAAAAAAGTAACTATTTCGACATAAGTAAATTTTCATATGATGAAGAGCAACATTTGAAATATTTCTGCAATTGGAACTATACATCTAAAAGTAAGCAGTTTAAGAAGTAGCTATTGACCAACGATAAGAAGGGACACCCTGTATATAACCTAAACAAATTACTTCGCAGATTGTAGGACATTAGACATTATGTAAAGTGAGATCAAAATAAAAACGATTTGCACAACTGAAGTTGAAGCCCCTCATCTGCAGACTTACTGGGGAAATTATGTGATGGAACTATAATCTAAACTTCTAAATTCGTTTCCATTATTGCGTGTATTTAATTGTAAGACTAATAAAACAAATTATATCTTCTGTTTCTTGTTTTTAACAATGTAGAAGTTCCAGTTGAGAAAAGGGATATTCCCCAGGAAGGGGGCGCTATGATAGTGATTCTCTCGATTTTTCTCAATTTAAGTGAAGGATTTATGAATATTTTTCAACGAAATTTTATATTTAATGTAGTAGTAATTTATATATAAGGCAATAGGCCGAAGTATGTATAAAATTTTGGAGAAAATCAGCCTGAAGGGGGCATTGTGATAGCGTATTCTGTTTGATTTTCGGGACGGGCGTGGTAGCTGTTGAAAAAAAAATGTATCAAATCACCTTGTCCAATCTAGGTTTAATTTGCATATTTGTTATAATTAAAAAAAAATCACTTTTTTATATATTACCCGTTGATTATAGACTTCATGAAATTTTTTCTTTCCCCACCCACCCCCCACTGTTAAAAAAAAAAAATTCTTATAAAATACTTGAAGTATAGTAAAAAAATAAATAACAGACATGTTATCTGCACATTTTTTGTTTCTAAAATGCATAATATATATATATATATATATATATATATATATACGCTTTTTGAAGTACTTACATGTATGAGATATAAGAAAGTTTTGAGATTGGCACATCCGACTAGTTTTTAATTGATAAATGATTTCCGTAGGTCAAGCAGAACATTATCTTTGAAGTAATGTGGTGGTTTTTGAATATGTTATTGAGGTTAAATATATTTTCTTTTGAAAAGTGTTTTCATACCGTGTCTAGATTTCTGTAGGACCATCACTAAAATTTGTACATATTGTGATCTATATTCAGAGTAAATATACTCAAATTAGTATGATATTTGACTATGTTATTGGGCTAGAGTACGTAATTTAATCCTTTGAAAAATAGTCATTCCATCGTGACTGTTCGATTTAAAACAGGAATCGAAAATGTGTCATCGCATGAGCTATTTTAATGTTTGAAAATTTTAATGTTTGAAAATGTAATCTATTTAGTAAAATAATTTAGTGGTTAAAAATCCTAATTTGATGACGACATAGGGTCAATTAACCTGTAAGTTCCAATTCATTTCTCTGGTAAATGTTGTTTAAAAAAATACTAGAAGATAATTCATTAATGTATGAAATATTATCGGAAAGTAATTACAAAATTGAGGGGGTCGGGGCAAGAGAGTGCCAAGCCACATTTTTGAATGTCTAAGATATTTCAATTTAAAAATTTGATCAAATACTCAAATCAAGATTCATAACCTAAAGTTTTTTTCGCCAGTGTCTTAGTAACATTTGAGATATTCTGAGTAACAATATGGCATTATTTTAATGATATTACTATTATGTTTTTTGTAAATTAGCTATCTTTGTTGGGGACATAAACATCTGGGGCAAAAACGAAACTTGTCCATATGCTGCCACCAAGTGACATTAGAAAGAAATTATATGTTGGATATCATAATTTACAATATTAAGCAACGGATTACAGTGTTAGATTTATTTCACCAAACACGTGGCTTGGCACTTTCTTGCCCCGACCCCCTCAATTATATAATAAAATCGCTTATTAACATTAAACTAAAGATGTAACTAATGCTTAAAGTGATAAAACATTACACAAAAAGTCTTAAAAATACCTTATAAGGATGACATGTTTCACGCGCTCAAACGGACACTTCTTCAAGAGCAAAAGGACAAATAAATTATTTTCGCAAAATTTTTGAAAATGATAAAACATAAAACCCGAGATCACACGTATAATGCAAAAGTAAGTGCTTTTAAAATGGTCAAAATGTAAACGTGAAAATTATTATTTTACTTATTGCTTTTTTAATTTGTAAAGTATTTCGTGACAATTTTTAAATAACTCAAAAGAGGCGGATTATTTAGTTATTTAGCTGAAATTTTTTAGTTTATAAAACAATTGTTTACAAAAAAAAAAAAAAAAAAAAAAAAAAAAAAATCATCTTAGAGGCGTAAGGAAAATGCTATAATTTTTAATCTCTGTTTAAACCATAAATGTGCATATTTATAATAAAATTACTACTAGATATTATAATAAAATTACTACTAGATTTATAATAAAATTACTAAAGAACTAAAATTAAAAAATGCATCAATTTGTAATTAGATTAGAGTCAATTTAGAAAAAAAAAATCTTAATAAATAAAACTCGACTTTTTCGATAAACATGTCATCTTCTCAGCCCACATTAGGTGGAGTTTGTAGGACTCACACTCAACTGTGTATTATTAGCATATTATTATTATTATAAAACATTATGTATTTTTATGAATATTAATGCACTAATATTTAGTTATTGTAATAATATTTATTTAAAAAGGGAATAAAATTGTCTGAAAATATTCGAAACAATTTTCAAAGTCCTTAAGAGGTTAATTTTTATATGCAGTTACGGTGCACTAAAAAATTATTAAAAATTAATTATGATGAAAAATTTTGCTTCTTTGCATATAATGTTTAAATCAAAAGAAATAATAACAACACTTAAATAAAAAGAAACATTTTATTAAAACTAGTTTCTTTATACATGCAATAAATTAGCTGAATGATCTCCATTATAATTCATTCAATACAATTTTCTGTCGTAAGCATTAATATATATATATTTTAAATTTTGAATAAAATCTACAAATAAAGTGTAGCTATAAGAAGTGGTGAGAGACAAGGGCGCCGGCAGAACGAAGTTCAGGGAGGGACAAAACTTTTGAATAGAAATACCTATTGTCCGCAATCTAGATCACGTTTTTTAAAATGAAGAATATAAACTTGAAGTAATATAACCTAAGTAATTTTTATTACCCCCCCCCCCCCCATTAACAAGACAATTTTTAAACCTATCGGTGCAGTAATAGCAGACATGTCAGAAATAAAAAATAATACAAAATATAAAAGTAAACTTGTTTTACCGACTTTTTTCAAAATGGAAAATGAAACATTTTTTTTCTTTCTTTCGCTAGGAAGGATCTGCCTCACTCAAATCCCCGTTTAATATAATTCTTAAACACAGGAACAAGAAAACAGAACTAAATGTTGTCTTCCACGCAGGTCTTTTTCTCTTTAATTATTTTAAGTCACTTGGGAAGATAAAATGTCATCGTTATTTTCAAAATCATCCGAGAAAATGAAAATTTAATTTATTAAATTTCAAAATACATCGAAGGTAAACCCCCCCCCCTACCTCTCGAAATTTTTGGCACCCAGTGATAGATAAAAGGCAACTTTTAAGGTTGAAGAATAATTGTAACAGAGAAATTTATTCAGCAGATACAAAAGAAGTTCAAATGAGGTCTGTGTAGAGTAGTTACAGAATCTAAAATAGTTACAGTATTTCATACTTACTTCTTAAAACTTCTTCTTATATTCTTTTTTTCATGTGCATAAAGAATCTCTCTATTATTTACGTCATGAAAGTAGAAGTGCTTTGGACGTAATTTATTATTTCAAAATAGCATAATCCAGATTTCAAGTCATATAAAAATCAGAAAACTACAAAAGAAAGAGGAACAAATTATATTATATATGTATAGAAATAACAATTTTAAGTATGCATAATTAAACTTTGCAATTAAATGATTTTAGAAATTATCAAATATTATAAAAAACATAGTTTCCACTGAGATTCTTATAGACCTTTAGTTCCTTGTACATTCTCTAAGTGTGCTTCATTTTTGCTCCATAATTCTTGGAAAAATCACAACAGGAAAGTTCTGATATGAAGATATCTTCATATTTTCATTTTTTTGGAACTGGTTCCGAAAGTGAAAGTATTACCTTTATTAAAAATATCTGCAACCAAAATCGGAAAAGTAAAAAATGGCCCTATTAGAGATCAACCTCAACAACTATCCTATGCAAAAAAAAAAAAAAAAAAAAAGAAAGAAAAAGAAAAGAAATAAAGAAAACCTTTTTAAAATATTCAAGTGTAAACGAGAAACTTGAAAAGAACCCTCCCATACGTTTAACATTAGCTAGCTAATGTCTTCGCGTGACTGAAGAGTCCGCTAAAGGGGAATCTCTATTATTATTATATGTAGCGGAACCTTGACATTACAGGACAAAATTGTTGAAAATTTAAAAAAAAAATTAAAAAAAAAACAATGCATAGGTACGAAAAACCAATTAATTAAGAAAAAAAAGGCTCAGAATATTGCTTACAAGACGAAAAAACGTAATTTACAACAATATAAAAAATTGGACTTATATAAAATAAATAAATGAATAAATAAATAAAACATCAGTTGCTCATTTTTGGTTTTCACCTGTTTTTTCCTACTTTTCCAATACATTTCCTTTTAAAAAATAGGCTAGGTGGTAAATAAGGGAAAAAACGTACAATTAAATTGTAATTTCATTGTAGATAATTGCAATTACAAATTTGCCCAACTCTGCTCCTCACATCCCTACAGAAAAGGAGTGTATCAACAATTTTGCGGAATTTAGCGGGATCTTTTGGGGATAAAATTGTTGAAAATGTAAAAAATAAATAAAATAAAATAAATGCATAGACATCAAAATCAAATTAATAATTTAAAAAATGTATCTATAGGCTCAGAATATTACTCACAAGGCGAAAAAACATAATTTACAACAATAGAAACAAGTTGGAAATTGTACGTCAAACGTTACAAACGAGGTGCGTTCGTACGCACGTTTTAGAATTAAATTCATGATATCCCGTGCGTAGAACGGGTTAAACAGCTAGTTAAGTATATATTTTATGACACTGTTCATACAAATATCTTAACTAGTTATATAAATATTCAGATATATATGTATCAGCTAGTTATATAAATATTCAGATCTTGATGATTTTTAATTCTGTGAAATGAATTATATCGTCTGCAGATTAATTTCTGTAATAAAATAAGTATCTCGGTCGCTTGACAATTTAACATCCATCGGAAGCTCCTATAACGAAAAAGCACCGATTTAAAAAAAAAATCAAATTTCTTAATAAATATTTTTATTAATATCTCCTAAAGTTTTGAATCGATTTTAATAAAATTTGAAATGTCTCGACAAAATTCTGCAAAGATAATATATTTTAAATTGCAAACCATTTGGTTGGGTAGTTTTTGCGTTGTTATATGCGGACAGACAGACAGACGGACGGACAGACAGACGGACAGACAGACAGACAGACGGACGGACAGACGGACGGACCAAACGACGACTATAGGTGCTACGTATTTATATAATTACGAACGCACCTAAAAAATGGACTTACATTAAAAAAATCATGAGTTACTCATTTTTAGTTTTCACCTGTTTTTCCTACTTTTCCAATACATTTCCTTTTTAAAAGGGGCTAGGCGGTATATAAGGAAAAAAAACATGGTTTCACATGCTGTGGGACAGTTGTCAAACCAAAGAACATATTATCCTATATATTCTTTGGTCAAACTTTGGGAAAATACATACAATTTTCACCTATGTCATGGAAATTAGTCGTTTTGGCACACCGATATGCACCGATGTATTCATTCATAATTCAGCAAGGCTCTGTTAAAAATAACTAAGCAACACACGAACGACACTGAGATTTTAAGAAATATATGAATATGAATCTTCAAAAGAGTAGATTGGTGGAAGACTTCAACGAAATTTTTTTATAAAGGGTAAATTTCGCATTTAACTTTTGTATTGTCTGTGCAATAAACTAACAGAGATCCAGTGAAATTTTACCATACATTAATTGCTTTACAATGAGTGAGAGTTTATCAATGGGAAGCTGACAACGAAACACCATTCTCTGGAACATTGCCCGAAGATGCCGCGTTGAAACCATCAAATTTTAGTTGAGCTCGAAAACTAAATGAATGAACACAGGGGACAATTCACGGAGGAAAACAAGAAAAAGAAGAGAAACTCTTTAACAAAAGCGGGATATTGGCTGGGGCTCTGAAGAATAATGAAGAAGCATCACATGTGCACATCTTCCAATTTCCGGTCTCCTGTAGGAAACCTTGCAAGAGCCTTGATGACTGGGACGGCTTTAATAATCTTTTTTAAGCCTTTTACCGCGGCGCTCCTTTTTTTTATTCCCCAGCAAAGCTCTTCTATCCATTCTATCTCTGTCAGGTTGCACGATAGCTTTTTCTTCCTCTTCTTTCTCGATATTGTTCACCAGCTCAAGGTAGAGCTTTCAAATCAAGGCTTATCTATGATAAAGGATTGCTCGAAACAGGGTTGGTTTTAGGACAAGAGAATAGTTACGATAATTGATTTGGGTGTTGCTTATGTAATGTGCGTCACATGGTTCTTGGTATTATGGGCGCTGATTGCATTTGGCTCGCTTCAGAGGCATCTCCTGCCAATAAGTGAAGGATACCAAAAGGTAAAATGAAGGTTCTTCGTCCCCGAAATTTTCTCAACTTGATTTACATTCTTTAATGCGAAGGCATTCTTTTTTTTTTTACTTTCAAAAGAGTGTTATTTATTTGACAAGACGAGAATATTTTTTAACGTGGGGGATACGACTAAATCGTAATTGAAACTAGAGGTGATTTTTTTAAAGTAGTTCTCAAATGACCTAATCAACAACGCGAAACTTTCTGACACATTTTCTGATTCATTTTTAAACGCAAGGACAGGCCTGACAATTAAAGCGATTTGGAATCGAAATGCGTTTTCCATTTTTTGATAAATAAATTACTTATCGAGTTATAAGCTATTCGTGTCACGTAGCGACACATTTTTCCCCTTTCTCATGCTGCGGAGTCCAGAAATTCGGTTTAAAACGCCCAGTTTGACAATATTTCCTGAAAGATCTTCTGCCTTTACCAAACAATGGAAAATACCAATCGATTACATAGTTTCTGAATAAGAATACCAGTCAATTGCATGGTTTTCCCATGGAACAAAACTTAATTCAGAAATGTCTCAGAAGGTAGCTCCTTTGGATTTGAAAACAGCCTTAAGGCGGAAGCAATAATGTCAAATTCCTTTTATGAAATCAAAAGTCAATTTAATATTTTTATAACTTGCTTTTTTACTGCATTACTGTTGTGAAAAAAGCGAATGAAATGGCACAAGAAAAGCTAAGGTTGTTTTCAAAATTACACCTTTTGTTTTAGATATTCTTTACCAATCTTTATCGCCGGCCTCCAAACTTTTTTTTGCGCACCAACCACAATATTGAAATTTAGCGGTTTTTGGTGAAATATTCCGCCTGAAAATTGTTACTAAAGGCGACGATAATTTTCAGTAAAAGCGAAAGTTTAAATAGTTAGATCGCTGCATTAAAAGGCATACACTGTAAAAAAAAAAAGGTTACTAGAATTTTTTTAGTACATTTGTATTCCACAGATTTTTTTTTAGTAACCGGTACTGGACACCGGAATCGTTGCTAGCTGTTTTCTAGTAATGTTGCTAGATGTTGTCTAGTAATTCTTACAGATTTTTTTTGTAACTGAGTAAGAATACAAAAAAAATTTTAGTAATTGCAAAAATCAATGAGAAAAACTATAATTTTTTTTAGTAGATCGACCCCCTTTTTTTTTACAGTGCATACGATTATGTAATATATTTGCTATATGGTATGTAATATTTTAATATTAGTGTTTCTGAAATGTTAATTTTATATTTCAATTGATTGCATTGAGGAAAATAAATCTTTCAAATTTGGAATTTTTTTGGTCTCGCGTGAAAGTGGACCCCATTTTGTACGTTGTCTTTTTATCCTGAATTTCTCTAGTTATACGCGAGTATATATGGTAATATTAATTGATGACAGTGAACAATAAATAAGGGTTGTAAAAAAGATTAATGTAGAATTATCAGCAATAATTTTAGACATTCAAGAGAAATGGAAAAGCTTTCAACAAAAACAGAGCACTTCTCTAACTTGTCCAAACCCTGCGCAGAAACAAAATAAATTATTCTTAATTGATGATACTGAACAATAAATGAGAGTTTGTAAAAAACATTAATTTAGACTTATCTGTAATAACTTTGAGAATTCTTTGAACTTTCAAGAGACATGTAGAAGAAACTGAAAAGTTCCCAACAAAAACTTGCTGATACTGTCAGATTAAATCAAAAGTTTTCCTATTAAAATATTTTTATAAATTTAATTTAAGAAATAAGTGTCATCTCGTTTACGCAAGAAATAATTTCAATCTTTTAGAAAATAGTTTTTCACTTGTATTTATTTGTTATTTACGAACTGCAAACATCTAAAAAAATACACATAATTTAATACAAATTTTAAAAAAAAAGAGAAAAATGGCAACATTTCCAAATGAGAATTTGCTTTTCTTGCTCGTATACGATACACAATCTTATGCAGCTCTTGTGATTGACTTCGTTGTGTTTCTGATCATATTTGACTTAATTTACCCGCTTGAAAGTGAACAAATGCTGCTAATGAATACGAAACCTTCTGAAAAGAACTTTCATATAAAACAACCTTAAGTAGTATCGAAATGAATAGTTTGGTGATGATACTGGAGAATAAATGAGAAATTATGAGAAACATTAATTTAGAGTCATTTATAATAATTTTACAATTTTTTTAACCTCTCCTAAACACATGCAAAAATAAATTAATTTCTGTCACTCAAAATAAAACAAATAATGTTTTGGAAAAGCGCTTTTCTGCGAATTGCAAGATTTATTTTGAAATATAAAACTATTTTAAGAAAAATATTCTAGAATTTGCTGACACAGTGAGATTAAATTAAGAGTTCTTCTATTAAACATCTTTTTATCAATTTAAGAACTGGCGTCCTCTCGTTTATGCAAGAAATCATTTCAATCTTTTAGAAAGACTTTTTCACTTGTATTTATTTGCTATTTATGAATCACAAACGTTTCAAGAAATACGCATCAGATAGTAGTACCAATAAAAAAAAAAGAGAAAGTGGCAGCATATCCAAAGGGGAACTTGCCTTTCCTTGCTGGTTTATGTAATGATCTTACGCAGCTCTTGTAAGAGACTTCGTTTTGTTTCTGATCATATTTGACTTAATTCGCCGCGCTTGAAAATGAACAAACGCTGCTAATGAATGCGAGAGCAGATTGTTTTTACTGATAAGACAATTCCTTCCTACTTCTTCGGGGCACTTGCCTACTATTGTAGAAGCAAAGGGAAAATTGGCTGGTTTCTTTCACTTGCCTTTGATGTTAGCTTCGGAAGGCACCTCAACAACAAAAGAATTCTCGCCGAGGAACGAAGGTTAATGAAATTACCTTCATAATGAATCACTGTAATTAATTTTGAATTTGTTTTGCCACGATGATTCCCTTGGAAAAAGAAACGTGGCTTTTGGCGGGAAGAGGGGGAAAAGGCGTAACATGAAATATGGATTTTTCAGGTATTACTTCACTGAGTTCAGTGATTAACATATGACATTCTTATTTGTTTCGCCCAGGGAATGTCAAACAACGGAGGCATATTGTGCATTCATAACGAAATAATTCGTGTTCATTTTTGCAACTCTTCCTTGGCTTGAAACTTGAAAGATTGATTGTGTGTTGCTGAGTTGATTTTGCTTTAAGAGGAACGCGTGTTTAAGAAATGCGACATTTAAAAATACATAAAATTAAAAAGCACTAAAATCCGAGAATATATTTTAATATTTCAACCATGCATTAACAAATTAGATTATTTTTATTGTAGCGATCAAAATTTCTTCATTATATATTGTCAAGTATACTCTCACATTTTTCAAGATCAAAAGTGTAATTGCAAAAGAATGATTTTTGCTTTAACGTTTTAGTAGTGGATTCAATACCAACATAAATAAACAAATATATACATGATTAGCCAAAAATAACTTAGCCACTTTAGAGGGCTCTTAGGTATAATTGTATTGCTCTGAATCAGACGAATTTAAAACTACAGATAACATGATGCGCTTGTAAGGCACGTCTACACATGATGCACTTGTCATTTGTTAAGGTGGTTCTCAAATTTCCTGCTCAACAGCGCGAAACTTTCTCACACATTTTTAAACATAAAGGCATAAAATTTGCAGGTCTGACTATTGAAGCGATTTGGAATCGAATAGTGTTTGTCATGTTTTGATAAATGAATTAGCTATCGAGGTATAAGCGATTGATGTTATTCGACAACAGGTTTTTCTCCTTTCCCGAGCTGTCGCGTTCGGAGATTTGGTTCAAAATGCCACCTTTGACAGTATTTTCTGAAAAATCTTCTGCTTTTACAAAAAAAAAAGGAAAACACCATTCTAATTGCATAGTTTCTAATTAAGAACACCTGCAATTTCATACGCTTTCCGAACAAAAATAAATTCAGAAATGTGTCAGAAAGTAAGCTATTTTGGATTTGAGAACATCCTTAACTATTTAAATGATGTCAAAAGAATAATGTTCTGCAAAGATGGCTGGAAGTTTAGGCAGAATTTTGCTAAATAGGTGTGATATATTGATATAGATATCGTGGCGTTGTTTTGTTAAATGCAAGAAAAACAAAATGAGCTTTTTCATTCTAGCGAAATGTGAAAGAAAGGAAAGTAAAAAAATAAGCAGAAATGTGAGATCTCCCACAATATTTAGTAGCAGAATGACTGAAACTTTAGCCTAAAAATAAATAAATAGAACTTGTAAGTTTATATTTATTACTGCATGATGAAAGAACGCGCAAAATTGAAGATAGGGGAGGTAGGGGATAAATGGGACATTTTCGCAAAAATATTTGTTTTAAATATTTTATTTAAGTTATTATTAATATTATATATCACATTTCATACATTAGGTGTTTGTCTACATCTTATGCACAATATTTATTCCAGATTATTATTATACAGAAATATATTATGAAATTAAAAAAAAAAAGTTCCTCTCTGTTCCAATCCTCCTCACAGCAGGGATAGATGGGACACAAATATTTTCCTCTCTGTATTTAATGATACCAAATTAAAATTTATAATTATCAACTTATATGTAATTATATTTGTAATATATGATCTTATATGGCTGTTATATATCAGTGTTAGTAATCTAAGAAGTGAAAACACAGTTAATTATACATTTAAAAAACTGTAATTTACATTATATATTTTAACTGAAATTTTAATGAATTACAAAGTTAAAGTTGCACGGATGTGCAAATATCAGTAACACAATAAATGTGGTCTGTCTAAAATTTTCTAAATGTGGGCTGTCAGTTTCATAAGCTGGTATAAAATCGGTTTCAGTGAATGTATGACAGTTTTCCTAAAACCGCTGGTTATATTTATGCTGCTAGTACTAAAAGCCGACAAAAGTGCCTCCTTGGCAAAAGCTGAGAGGTTATAAATTGTAATATGCTATCCAAGATTATTTGTTAGCCAATCATCTTGGACTGATCTCAACTTAGTTTTAAAGGCCCATAAACAGAAACATCCAATGGCTGAAGGTGACATTGGTTACAATGAGGAGGAAATGTTAAAAGAATAATTAACATAAATTATTAATTTATCAACTTATATAATATTATTTAGTTAATTAAAAAAATGTTCAGTACCCTCTAGGGATGAATGAAGCAGTTCCATTCATCCCCATTTGAAATGTCCCAATCATCCCCATGATGCATATGTTCAATTGTCAGCCATTTTGTCTCAGAAATTGTTTTGTCACAATTGTTAATATTCATTCATTTTAATTACCAATATTGAGCCTTGAAATAAATAACTATAACATACCTTAATTGTTTGTAATGCATAAAATATGTAAACAACTTCAAATATTTTAAAATTACTTTTAAGCAAAGTTTTCAGGAAATGTAACTTTGAAGGAAATTGAAAACAGCCATGTGGTCTTGCTTTTGGTTCTGAAGCACACTGTAATAGTGTCATCTATGAGTATAGGAAGCAACTAAAAAAAAAAAAAAAAAAGGTCCTTGCCTGAAATATTGAGAATGTCCCATCCACCCCTTGTCCCATTCATCCCCCAGTTCCCCCATAAAAAACTAAATTTCAATTTAAGTAAATGAATGCCTGTTACCTGAGTAAATTCATATAATAAATATCAAGCTTGGTAAGCTTGTTTGAATAACTAGTATTAGTTTTTATTGCAAAAGAAAAACCCAGTTAAAAAACAAACCATCTTCGTTTATCAATAACATTGAGTTAAATTTTCATCGAATTATTAGCAGAATTTTCTGAATTCCTGTTTGATTTAACTGAATATAAAATAAAAAATAAAAAAACAATTTGGGTCTTGAAAAGTTGAAGAATGTCATATAAATAAGATATTAAATAAACTAGATAAAAGGCACAAAAATGGAAAATATTCAGAAAAAAAATTAAATGCGTTTATGATGTCACAGACCAGTGAAATTAATTAAAATTGAACGATAAAATGTGACGTCTAAGTCAACACCTTCTTTAATTATTAGATAAAGGAAAACGGTGATGGTGGAACAGTTAGAAGTAAAGAATGAATAAATGAGAACTCAAGTGGTGGGGGGGGGGGGATACATGTTATAAAACCGTGGGAGAAAAGGGATTTTGATAAATATTTGGTAGAAACAAAACCGATAGTGAAAGACTGCTTGCCGCTAGGTCTTATAAAATACAATTAAGAAAGAAAGAACGCATTTTTATAACCTGTTAGAAACGGCGAAATAGTAGATGAATATATGACTATAGTTTTGGGAATTCCGCCCCATATTAACAGCCATTATATACTCTCTGTACTATATATATAATACGTATATGAAGAAAAAATCCATTGTGCATACAGCGGAAAAATGACAGGAAGCAAATTGAAACTTATATCGTGGAACACTTTATCAGGGCCAACATTCCACAAATGTAAGTAAAACGTAATAGATTTCTGTTTGAATGAGGCAAGAGCCAAATTTTATTCAATCAAATTTCCCGATCAATTACGATCAAACAATTAAAGAAAACGGAATAGAAATGAACAGATATTAAATATCTAAAGGTATTAGGTGTAATGGAACATTATGAATATACAGGAAGAGACTTATGAAACAAATGAAATTATGAAACAAAATGAAATATAAAGAATCAAAACGTACCCTTTCAAGAACATTTTTCAACGTGTTAACAAAACGTTGTAAATAGCACATGTATCTACAGTACCAGTTGAAAGTTACAGTTAAAAAATAAATAGATCAACGATTTTAACAAATTGAAAAATAAAATTATTGTATTTAAAAGCTAAAGATAATGGTAGAAATATTAATAAATTCATTTAAAAACTAATGATAACTATAATAATATCTATATATAATAAAACTTTTTTATATAATAACCATAATTCATATAGAAAATCAACAATATATAAATCGATAATTATAATACAATGCAAAGCCAAATATCCAAAAATGTAAAATTCTCAAAATGAAATAAGTGGAAAAAATAAATGAAGAAATGTGGAGAAAGAAATTCAATTTTCAGAATGTGAAAATATTACAAGAAGCAAATACATATATACATATCGTGCAACATATGCTTTTATTGTGAAACACGTTATCAAGGACAATATTCCACAAATATAAGTAAATCGTAATTAATTTGTGTTTGAGTAAATAGGACTGAGCCGAATTTACTTCACTCAAATTACCCGATCAACCACGAGGCCTCACGTAAAGAAAATTGAACAAAAATGGACAGATATTGAATAACATTAAGGTGCAAAACCAAGTATTAGGAAACATTATGAAGATACAAAAACAGATTTAATGAAAAAAAAATGATCAACAAGAAGAAAAATACAGAAGTAAACGTACCCATTTAATAACCTATTTAATCGAGCTAACATTCACGTTATCCCAGTCCTAGAGCAGATGTAAACTACTTTGGTAGTTAAAAATTACAGAGAAATAAATATCAACGATTTTAACAAATTGAAAAATAAGTCTAATAGCTCAACAAAAATATTTTTATTTTATTTGAAAACAAAAGACAGTAATAATAAATTGTGAAATTAAATATTTTCTTCACAAAATTAAGAGATTATATTTAATGACGCGATACCATGAATAATAACCGATGATATTAAATACATCTAAAATCATTTTGTAGTGCTACCATCTATACTGAAAATAGTTAATCATTTTTAAATATTACGTCATTCAAACTATAAAAGATCATCAAATATATTTTTACTGTTGTCAACATCCCTTTTTCTGTGAATTTACGAAGCGCACAGCAACGAATGAGGTATCATTCGAAAGGTTTTTGAAACGGCTTCTGAAATACTAACATTTCGTTAAAACATTTTTTAATTAAAAATTGCAGTTAATTAAAAATTAAATCAGCATTGTTTTCATAAATAAAATGAAACCTTTTTTTTTTTTTTTTAAATCAGTGTTGCTTTAAAAATAAAATACCGTATTATAACATGTCCAACAATGATTATATTAAAATAAATTAATAGAACAAAAGAAATAAAATGTGACGCTTTCTCAAGGGCTTATTTTATATTTATGATTAAAAACCAACATCGAAACTGAAACGTTTAGAAGAAAAAAATATTATTGATCGATCGAAGTATTTTTATTTCAGGTGTACCATAAAAGGTATGATTTGTTATATTAGATGAAATTGTAATTTAAATGTTTTTTAATTTATTTTACTTTGTCCCGTGTTTTTCCCGAAGAGGATGACGTCATCTTCTAATGCAGTTAAAATACAATTGTTAATTTTTTTTACCCTCGCACGTGCCTTTTTCCATCTTCGATGAAATTTTACTATCAGGAATAAATGAGATGATATTCTGATTCGACTAATGTTGTTTGGAGATATTTTTAATACTTAATTTTTCTGTAGAAATCTAAATCTGCATCTAAAAATATGAGATATTGCTAAAAAATATATTAAACTGCAGTGAGAAATCCTCGCATGGGTCCACTGGTAAATAATTAAAATGCTTGTAACATTTAAAATAGTAGAATTTCAAGTAAAATAATAAATCTTAATTAATATTATAATTAAAAAGTAAAAAATAAAATGTAAATGTGTAATATTGATTTAATGCGATGCGAATGATACCCGTAATGAATAGCTTGCTGATATACTGATTTTAAATTTGGAACTTTAAATTTATTTGAACAAATTTATTCTATCAGAAAAGTTCAGTAAATTTTTTCCGTAAACAGATTTATGAAAACTGGAGTTATAATTAGTGAATAGATTTACTTTGAAAGGCAAATTATTTCACTTACCGTAAATATCAATGTTCAGATTTTTATTTTCATTATGTAATAATTTGATATCAATGAAGTTAGTTACATTATTTGTAATATCATTTTCATTTCATTTTAAATTGTTGTGATATTTTACGGATAACAGATAATGGAATTGACATATAGATAAAGATAGATATATAATATAGATAAAGATCTGCAAGAAGGTTAGATGCTGTACCGCCTTGCGGCAAATCTGTACATTGTTAATAAAGTGTGTCATTAAAGTTTATGTAATTATGATGTAGTATGAAGCGAGTTAGTGTTTTGAAATATGAAATAGAAATAGGAGAGTTTATTTTTTAATTATTTTTATTTTCTTTGAATAATAAAGTAATAATGTTAAACAAATCTTTGATATCAATATTATTAAACAAATCATTAAAATCAAAAGTTTTAACGTAATTTATGTTATTTAAATTTTTAATATTATTTACAAATTGAAAACTATTTTTAATTCAATATTTGTTGTCATTTTGTCTAGTATATTTGGAAGGAGTGCGATGTATATTATATATATATTTAAAATGAAATCAAGTGTGAGAAATTCAAATTAAGAGATAGATAAAAACCAAAGGAAAAGACACTACAAAAATCAAACATAATAAAATGAAAATACAAATACAAATAAGAAAAACTATGAATATTTTATGGAATCTTCGGAGGAGCATCATAAGAATAATGATAATCATCTGTTATTTCATTAAATATTGCCAGAATTAAGTCTAAAAATGACAATATCAAGCTCCTTATAACATATCGAAAAACTCCAAACATTGCGAAAATGAAGATCCATAAAATAAAGAAAATAATAATAGATCCATAAAATAAAGAAAAATCCAGCTGTAACACATAAAAAAACTAAATAAAAATAGACGTAGCTAACCAGTGAAAAAGACAGAGAAGATGATTAACACAGATCAAATATATGAACCATGGGCAGGTCCAAAATGCCAGACTAGAAAATACTATGTCATGGCAAAAAATAAAAAATAAAATAAGAAAATAAGTAGTACTGCCATCTAGCTTTAAATATAAAAAGGAAATACTGCAATAACTCAAAAATTGAATAGATAGATAAGATAATATCAATTAAATATATATAAATAGAAAAAAAATATGTAGATATTAATTGAATATGTAAATGATATATTAATATAAATAAGTAATAATTTAAGGGGGTGAAAATATATAGCTATGCATGAGGAGACATTATGTAAACGATAAAATGACTCTGTCAATGTAAGATTGATAAATGATAGTGTTAGATGCATAAAACCAGCTTTTTTATAAAACATTTTAAAAACTTTTATCACTCCCACCTCAACTCTCCATAATAGTATTTCGATTTTATAATTTATTGTGGGAAATTGTGTTTATTTTTTTTTAGTTAAATTTTTAATATATATATATATATATTTTATAATTTTTTCAGCAATCCACGCCCATTTTCCATAATATTGTTTTCGATTTTACAGTTTTTATACTTATCTAATTCCCATACTGGTTAGATGAATGTTTAATATATGAACCATGAAGAAATAAAAGAAAGGGGATAATTATAAGACAATGATGTATGTTTCAATTTTAATAAATTTGACCTTATAAAATGGGAGGAACATAAACATTTAATAGGATTGCAGTGATTTAGAAGAATATTTCTGTAAGCTGAAATGTGCAGAGAGGAATTAAAGTTAATAACATTAAATGAAAAATCATTATATTTATCATAAATATTGAATGTTAAAGTATGATCAGAAAGAATAGCAATATTAACATCCATAAAATTAATTGTAGAATTATTTAAATAGGTATTATACTAAGCTCAATAAGCTTAGAAGGATACGCTTAGGAAGAGATATAGATTGATTATCATTAAGAGAAAAAATAATTATGTCATCTATATGTTTATAAAGCAAAATATTATTGTTAATAAACTTTCTTTCATAGAAATAAAGATTTAAATCTGATAGCATGCTACCTTGTGTAATCAACATCATTGTCCAGTAATTGTAACGATGGGAAATATTCTATAAAAAGTGAAACCATAGTACAGTGTAAATCTGCTAGAATAATATTATAAAATAGGCCTTTGAAATCATATGTAAATATATGTATATATGGCATTTAATTCATAGAAAGCTTCTGAAAGTATCTTGAAAATACTCACAAGAAAATTATAAATATATTTACACTATAGACTTTTGTTTTTCTTAACTTCATTTAATAAAAATAACAAATCATGCAGTTACAAAATAGTGACAAAAATTCATTTTAGTTGTAAGCGATACATAATATTATTTATTTATTTATTTATTTACAAAATTGCTTTTTACTATAAATAATATTTATTAAAATACTGCACACACAATCTATTTATCCGTTACTGTAAACTCTTTTCCGCCAAGCCTTTGTTACAGTAAATTAATAAATACATCATGCTAAAAGTATCGTCCATTCTAAAAGGATTAATTTTAGTGAGACGATTATTTTTCGAAGATTAAAAGTTTATGGAATTTCTGATGCAGCCATATCTTTATTTTTTCCATTTCTAATTCTGAGAAATAACAACACATACACAATTACTACACATCATGCAACTCCACATTTCGCTCTCAATTTTTCCGCTTTCTTCTCTCAAGGATACTTTGCAACTATAGGTAGCCACCTCCCATTATGTACAATTCCAAGAATATTTTTTGAATTTTTAATTTAAATTACAGAGATAACAAATATCACGCGTGATTTGTTCGTTTTAATCAAACTTTCGTCTTCTGGGGACTGTTCTCAAATTCAGAAGAGCTCATTTCTGGTACATTTCTTAATTCACTTTTGTTCGGAAACGCAGGAAATTAGCAGGTACATGTGCTTATACAGAAACTATGTAAACGAAAGACGTTTTCTATTTTTTGGAAAAGACAGAAGATCTTTCAGAAAATACGGTTAACCGGTACGGTGCTATGAAGCGCGATAGCGCCGCAATGTATCTGTGGATCAAACAAATTTTGTTTCAACCCAGAAATTTTATTCAATAATTGAAATCATTTAATTTTTATTCAACAGTTGAAGTATTTACAGCGATCTAGTGAGTTACATTTTATTAGATAAAATTTCTGGGTTGAAACACAATTGTTTATTCCGCGGATTATAGGCCGAATTTTCAGCACTCGAACGGTTAAACTTGACCTTCTGAGCCGAATTTCCGACGCGGTAGCACGAGAAAGGAGAAAAACGTCATCACGTGGCAAGAATAGCAATTTTTTCTATTAAAAAAAATGGAAAATGCAAATTGATTCCAAATTATTTCAATAGACAGGCCTGCCAATTTTCTGCCATATACGTTAGAAAATGCGTCAGGAAGTTTCACGTTGTTGAGTAGGGAATTTGAGAACCACCTTAAATAACTAATTTAAATGGTTAATTTAAGTCTTTAGAATGATTTATATTCTCTTAAACAAATGTAAATATCATTTAAAACAAGGACTTTTAAAAGGAAACGAACGCCAACATTTTATTGTTTTTTATTTGTGTTCATGGGAATTTCTATCAATAATACTTACAGCGGAGTACACTACAGAAAACTCTTATTATTGATTTTGATTTTAAATTATGTTTTCTGGTCATAGAAAACAATATTAACTATTTAATATTCTGATATTTTTTGCATAAGATTAGAGCCCAAAGAAAACAATTTCTTAGTTCTAGCCATTTTATTTAAAACTCTATAAAAGTGCAACCAACCAACCAATCAACCAACTTTGAAGTATAAACTATTTCAGCTATTAACTTCTTTTTTTAACAACCACAAAAGCGTTTTAACAATTTGTCGTCACCTGACAAGAATCGCTTATAACTCGATAAGGATTTGATTTATGTTAAAAAGGAAAACGCTACTCGATTCTAAAAAGCTTCAATAATCAGGCCTGCCAACTGCATGCCTTTAAGTTAAAAAAGGATTCAGAAAGCTTCGCGTTGTTGAGCAAGAGATTTAAGAATCATCTTATGAAAAATCTCGAAGGAATAAAAAAGAGACAATCCAAGCGTAATGTGGAATGAATGTTGTTGCTACAAAATCAACTTAAAAACAAGTTGGAAATTGTACGTCAAACATGGCAAATGAGGTGCGTTCGTACTATAACTAGTTTCAGTGAAATGAATTAAATCGTCCGGTTGTTATGATATGAGTACTTTCCATAATAAAATAAGTACATTTTAAGTTGGCAACATTTTATATTTTTTATACTTCTTTAATTGCTAACAGGTGTAAAATAAAATATTATAAACAGTAAAATAGGTTTTATTAGACTGTTGACATATGTTTCAGCTCAATCTGAGCCATTAACAAAACAAACAAAAATATTTTATAAATGTACGGTCTAAAGTAATTTGAAACGCAATCAATTAATTTTTCACGTACTTTTTTAAAAATTACGCATGTTATTTTTATTTTTTACTTGGATGTTTATTTCCATATTTGTAACCATGGAGTAACTCGAGCCATAATTTTGGTAAATTAAATGATTCTGCATCGCTATATATTGTATTTTAACGTCGTAAATTTAGTTACAGAAAAAAGGAGCATATAGTTGATATTTAGTATAATAGAAAAACCACAGCCCTGGCAAGATTATATCAAGAAGAAACCATCCAAATAAATTTCAATGAAAGTAAAATAAAAATTTCCCCTGCAATCTATACTATTAATCCATTAAAAGAGAAACTATAGATAATGTGACACGTAAAAATACAATATGTAACGATGCAGCATCATTTAATTTGCCAAAATTGTGGCTCGAGTTACCCATGGTTATACAAATATGGAAATAAACATCTAAGTAAAAAATAAAAATAACGTGCGTAATTTCGTGCGGGTCAGCTAATAATAATAATAATTTTGATTTTCTTAATTTAGCAATTTTACATC
Organism: Maratus michaelseni; assembly: GCA_963931845.1. Taxonomy (NCBI): domain Eukaryota; kingdom Metazoa; phylum Arthropoda; class Arachnida; order Araneae; family Salticidae; genus Maratus; species Maratus michaelseni. The sequence continues at coordinate 158,140,540 of OZ007591.1, forward strand.
CATACTGTTACGTATAACAAAATAATATTATAGGGCTACCGCTGAAAAGCGCCTTCTATTTTTGGCTCTTTCTTCTTCAACTCGGCTGTTTTGCAAAATTAAATTTTTTTGCATTTTTTACACCTTTTTTATGTAATTAAGATATATATATATACAAAATTTAATTATATTTCTTATTTTTAAACCTATCCTAAAAGTTTTTCTATCTTTATATTTATAATTATACTCACTCTTATGTAGTTTAAGACTACAGTTAAACTTCTTCTCTCTTATGCTTCCTTAAGTTTTAGAAATACAGCTATTCCTAGACAGGGAGAACGTTGGCGTCAACTACCATGAAATGCCTAAACTCTTCAACTATTCAATTTGAACAATGGTAAATTACGCATTCTCAAAATAACAAAAATGCAATTATAGCTCTAGGCAGCATGTGAGATTTCTTATTTTTTATAAAACTTCCTTTTAATTTAAGTAATGTTTATTCAATATTTGACGTTACGTTGTCAATATTTATACTATTGTATATTTTCATTCAAATCTTTGTTACAGTCAAGTAATAGCCCTGAGCAATAAATTCATAGTAAAAGCACGATTTACCCTAATAGTAATTGATATCAAAGAGGCAGCAATTTTTTATAGATTGAAAAAAAAAGGGGGGGAGCCCTCATACACAAATGTTTTATAGTAGTATTTCTGACGCAGCACTATATCTTTTATTGTTTCCATTTCTATAACTATAAGCAATAATAACGACGTACACATATGCAGCTCCAAATCTCTCTCTCAATTTTACGGCTTTCTTCTCTCAATTAACTTTCCAGCTGCAGTTCTTGGCCTTTTCAAAAATATTTTCTGCGTTTCTAACTTTAATTACGGAGATAACAAATGCCACGCGTGATTGTTTTCCCCAAAATTCCATCTTTGCAACGCCTGGTAATAGAGGTTCAGCTTATTCTAGAATAAATGCAAAATCTTACTTCTTAAAAACAAGTTGCCTTGATTGGCATTCGTCATCTTTTCTGTTTATCCGGACGTGCTTGCCATACCTATTTTGATGTTGTTCAACCATGTTGACGATGTCACACACGTTTGGGGATACAGTGTAGTTTTCTGTCTCAGTCTGATGAATTATGAGATGATTAACTTAAGTTATAACTTGCTAGAGTTATTTTGTTTGCAAACGCAAGAAGAATATTTCTTCGGATTTCGAAAGTTCATTTCGAAACTCTTTTATTTTGAGGAAGTTTTGGAGAGAAAGAGTATTCCACTCAGATATTTAAAAGTTACATTACTTGGTGAAATGTTCTGACATTTTAACTGCTTGTGTATGGATTTAAAAGCTACATGCATGAGAACAGGAAGGAAATCTGTTGATATTCACTTGCAAAACACTGAAAATATGCCCAATTACTGAAATAAAACCTTAAGGTTGTTCAAAAATCCAACACAGCTACTTTCTGACACATTTTTTAATTTTTTTTTTTTTTTTTTTTTTTTTTTTTTAATTAGAAACGCATGAAATTTGCAGATGTTCTTATTCAGAAATTATGTAATCTAGAGACGTTTTCCATTTTTTTGTAAAGGTAGAAGATATTTCAGAAAATACTGTCAAAGTCAGCGTTTTGAACCGAATTCCCGACGTGGTAGCACAGAAAAAGGGAAAGCGTGTTGTCATGTGATACGAATTGCTTATAACTCAATAAGTGACTTATTTATCAAAAAATGGAAAACTCATTTCGATTCCAAATCGCTTCAATAGCCAGGCGTAGCAATTTTATGCCTCTACGTTTAAAAATGAGTCAGAAAATGTGTCAGAAATTTTCTCGTTGTTAAGCAGGTCATTTGAGAACCACCTTAAATCCTATTGAGATTATCACTCAAAAGACGGATTCAGTTTTCAAATTTGAACAGGGGTGAAAGGTAGCATGTGTTTATACTATTTACAGTGTTATACAATGTTTAAAAATTGTAAATGTATATTAAAAAAAAAATAAAAACACAAGTTCGGTATGTGATTGTGAAGGAATAGAAGACGGGGTGGGGGGTGATGTCATGACCTCTTCTTTGGATTCATTAATCTTAAGGTGGTCAAATGATCTGACACAATTTCAGGCTCATTTTTAAACGCAAAGGCACAAAATTGGCGAGACTGACTATTGAACCGACTTGGAATCGAAATGAGTTTTCCATTTTTTTTATATATAAATTACTTATCGAGTTATAAGCGATTCGTGTCACGTGACGATACGTTTTTCCGTTTTCTAGTTTTGCCGCTGCAGGAATTCGGTTCCAAACGCCGACTTTGACAGTATTTTCTGAAAGAATTTCTTCCTTTACCAAAAAATGGAAAACGCCTTCGATTGCGCAGTTTCTGAAAAAGAACACCTGCTAATTTCATGCGTATCCGAACAGAGACGAATTAAAAAATATATCATTAAGTAGCCAGTTTGGATTCATCTTATATCTCGAGCGAATAATTTTTGACATTTGAAAATAGAGTAAAATTTTTAACATATAATTTTACTTATTTATTATAAGTCCAGAAATACCAGGATATGATAACTTATTTTTTTATTATGTATTAACATTCATAATACATACATAACTACATTATCACAGTAAAATAAAACCTCTTCTGCGTGAAAAATAACAAACACCAGAGAGAGATTAGTAATTTCTTTAAACTGTTTGAATAAAAAGACAGAAAAATTAATGCCAATATAATCTGAATGGCAAAAGTGTACCACTAGCATAGGGGTGTGCAATTTTTTTTTTTTTTTTTTTTTGAGCGCATGCCAAACATTTACAAACATTATCTATCAACATTGTAACGAGCCAAACTTTTAAATAAAAAAAAAAAAACATTGCAGCATATGCTTCTTATACGAAACGCTAATTAATAGAAGCAGTCGCTTTCATGCATTGAATAAATAAGAGTAAAAATAAAAAGGAGGATTTTTCTGTTAATTGGAATCAGTCATTAATGTAATGAAATTTTAATCTGAAAACATGATTCATTTAAGTGACATGTATTGTAAAACGGAAAGAAATGGTATTTTCGACAACGTGTAAACTTAAAATGATTTATAAATTACCAAATATATATAGAAAAATAGATAGACATACTGACAGATAGATAGATAGATATAGATAAATAGATAGATATAGCTAGATAGACAGATAGATATAGATATAGATAAATATTAAAATTTTTTGTTAAATATATATAATAAAAAATATTATTTATTAAATATGTACAAAAAAATAGATAGATATACAGACAGATCGATAGATTGATATAGATAAATAGATAGATATAGATATAGATAGATAGATATAGATAGATAGATAGATATAGATATAGCTAAATATTAAAACTTTTTGCAAATAATAACTATTAAATCACAGGAAAATCGGCAATATTTAAATGAACCAAAAACTATAACACAATATAAAAATGTATAATAATGCAAAATGCACAAATTGAAATTATTACAAGAAGAAAATGAAAACTTATATTGCAAACCACGTTATCAAGGGTGATATTCCACAACATAAGTAAATCGCAATTGATTTCTGTTTGAATAAAATAAGCCGTTAAGCATAAATTACTTTACTGAAACTGCCCGCTCAATTACGATACCACATGTGAAAGAACATGAGATATGCAACATCAATTACAAGGTAACATTAAAAAATCACATATACTGTTGGAATGAACAGATTTTAAACGAACAACAACAACAACAAAAAATAATAATAAATAAAAAACTGCACCCCATTGTAATGTCAACCTCATGACCGTTTTAAAGATTTTGACAAGCACGTGCAACAATTGTATAATCACAATTAATAAGTCACAGTTATTTTAACACACTGTAAAAGAATCAAAAAGAATAAAGGATAATGTAAATATTATCCTTTAATTTAAATTTGAACATTTAACGAAAATGTATCAAAATAAATATAATCAATTGTAAAACTACCAAATCTCTTAAAAAATATCACCTTCATAAAAACCCAATTATGAACAAAAATAATAAAGGATAAATAAGAATAATGTATTTCGGGATTCACATTTGCAGGAAAAAAAACGAATCATTCATTCATGGATACTATTAACTTCACATATGCAACATTAATCTGTGAACAAAAGTGTTACATAAAAACACATTATAGCTATATATCTGTGCAATTTAGATCATAAAACAAATGGGAATGAAAATACAAGAAATTATGTAGAATTTTGAAATAGAATTGTGAAAAAGAATTTTGAGATTGATCCCTTTTTATAAAATTAAATTTTGTGAAAAGGCCTTCGTAATTATATAAATACGTATAGCACCTATAGTCGTCGTTTGATCCGTCCGTCTGTCTGTCTGTCCGCATATAACAGTGCAAAAACTACCCAACCGAATGGTTTGAAATTTAATATAATATATAACTGTTGCAGAACTTTGTCGAGTCATTTCAAATTTTGTGAAAATCGAATCAAAACTTAAAAAGATATTAATAAAAGTTTTCTTTATTCTATTAAATTACTATCATACGTAATCTGTGTAATAAAAGTGGATGTCATGTGACTGAGGAAAACAAATACGGACTAACCACATCCTTTTCCATATGCCAAGCGGCCATTTTTATTCAAAATTATTTTTTCGAATAAAATTGCATAGAGTTACATTTTTAGAAAGATCGTTCAAAAAAATTGTTTGCTTGAGAGATGAATTACAATAAAAAAATGTATAGATTCTGAGATAACTTCAGTGAAAATTAGGTTAACAGCCGAATATCTCAATCCATTAAAGTAAATAAACAAAATATTCATTCAACGTGAGTCATAGAAATATTAACCATGTAGGTAATCATTCTCAAAGCAAGATCTCCATGGTGAATTTACAGAGCTGTCTGGAGTCGAAAAAAAAAAATAGCATCTTTAAACATGGCATACGTAATAAGGAAAAAAAAAAAAGGCATCCTCATTTCGTTCATAGCAGACGATATAATTTATTTCACTGAAATAATAACGATGATTATTTACATTGTAAAACTAGTTATAGAACGCACCTCATTAATAAACGAACGCACCTCATTTGTCAAGTTTAACGTACAATTTCCAACTTGTTTATTAAATAGAATTTTGTGCAGATATCCTAATTTTTGCCTGGATTGATCTCAGATATGAGCTGTGTTAATCATTATAAGGTAAATAAAATGCATTTAATCGTTTTTATTGGTAATAGTTCTAATAATTAATAAAATAGTTATAATGAGATTTGCAACAGGTTTTTTGTTTTATTTTTATCTTTCTTATTTAACCTATGCATATTTTAAGCACAATTCAACATATTTCTGTGAATTATTTTATGCTGTTTAAGATATGCAACAGCTGTTTTTGTTTTATGTTTAACTTTCTTATTTAACCTATGCACATTTTTTATGGCTATACTTTACCAATTACATAGCTGCTAACTTCCGCAAAAGAAAATTCAGTAGATTTTCTAAAAAAAAAATCAGTTGATTAAGCTGCTTTCAAAAAATGCCTTGATTCAAAGCAACACTTTTTCACATTTTAGAAATGAAAATAGCATTAATAGAGGAAAAGTGTGGATTTTGTTATTCCTAAAATTTAACCATTCTAAAAATTTTAAGCAGTTTACACTTTAAGCAAAAATTCATGTTCAAATTACGTTAAAAGCATAGCAAGTACCATATTTTCTTCCTCTGGAGGTTGACTTGACGTCACAGTTTTTGGGGTGATTTTGATTGATAACTTGCCACTACTGAAATGGTCGCGTATAACACAAGATGACAGTAAGACAACATTACAGAAATGGCTATATAGGATCTCCAATTAAAACACACACAATATTTAATTTTATATCATCTGTTTAGATGAAATAATATGTCAATAATCTGACTTAACCCATTTTAGGCCAAGCATAGAAATTTTATAAAATGTGGTATTATTGGCATTGAAATTTGCTTAAATTACATTCATTAAGACACCAAAAAAGTTTCGTGCGTGAAAAATAATATTTTATTTAATTTGACGTTACCATTATTAATTTACCATTAAATTTAAATAAAAAAATTTAAGTTTTCTTATGGCATTTGTTTTATTTTTATTTTATTTACAGAACTTGCAACTTTATTCCACAATAAAAACATATGATTAATCTCAAGTGGAGTAATTATACATTTTCAAAAAGTCGAATTTATCAATAACCATTACAAGTAAAAAACCAGCGTATTTTGAAAATTTCTCGACAGAAAGTGATTATTTCAATTGAATTACTAATATTTTATAGAAGTCTCCAGAACCCTTAAAATTAGCAAAAAAATAAAATTAGTGAAAAATATACGTCACAGTGTTAATGAAAATATATTTATTGAAATGGTGTGTTTACGCACCTTTGGCCGAAAATGGGTTAAATCAGAAAATTGTTCTGCTTTTTAAGTTAAGAAATATTGTTTGTTATAGTTTTTCAAAAGATTAAGACAGGCGTGCAGCTATACCGAATTTAAGAATTTAGAAGTAATATCGCTAAGTACTAAAAAATAGACCACAATTCAACAAAAAATATTGTGAAATAAAAAGTATATATATACATCTTACATTTTGATTAATGAAATATTCTCCTTTTAACAATAGAAGTTACTTTTCTGATTCTGAACTCAGCTCCTAAGTCAGCTTAAATCATTTTGTCCGCTCGTATTTCTACATTTAAAATGTGCTTATTATTTAGATAAGAAACTAAATTGTTTATTGCAACCCTTTCTCATTTTTCCTTTTAACGTTGTTTGCAAAACTCTCGTTTTCTTCCACTTGACAACACAGTTTTAATTAAACTTTATGTCACAATCACGAAATAATTTTCATCTATCCATGCATGGAAGTTTCAAACTTTCTACGTCAGATAACTAAATAGTTGTATCAATTTTCACTTATTAATAAATGCAATATAACTTTAATTATAATCTCTTTCATACTGATTACTATAACCTATTCGTTAGTTTGGTATTTTACGATCGAATAAAAATGTTAATTTTAAGCATATGTTTATGAAGAGTATAGTAATTATATAGATAAATAAAAATTGTTTTAATTTTTATTGTGATTTTTTTTCTATTTTATTAAGATTCCAAAGAATTTAATAATTCTTTATAAAATGATTATATATATATATATATATATATATATATATACTTTAAACACACGAATTTTTTTATACCAGTGGACCCGTGCGAAGATTTCGCACTGCAATCTAATACTTTTCAGCAATATCTAATACTTTTTAGATGCAGGTTTAAACTTCTAAAGGAAAATTAAGGGCTAAAACTATCTTCATTTTTTTTGTGAAAGCAGAAAAAAACTCATAACTTCTTAGTTATGATACGTATCGAATCCGTTTAAAGTTATTATTACTTTCTAGGAAAAGGGCCGAAAATTTATGTATGAAAGATTTTTGATATCATTAAAAATGGCCTCAGGGGGGGGGGGGGAAGGGTTTAAAAAGAAAAAAATCGATAACTTCGTCAATTCACAAGATATCAAATCCGCTTAAATTTATTATAAGTCATTTTAATAGTATTTACAACTTTTATATTGACAAGTTTTTTATAGGACCAATCCTTACAGCAAAAAAAAAAAAAAAAGAATTAAAAAAAAAAAATCCCTGCCGGCTCCGTCTACAGACACGGGTAGATATCGAAGTGGGCGGTCCCAACTACCACATCATGGCAAAAAGATCATTTCGGCAATTCCCAACAAACAGGCGGCCCACGGTCTGCGTCTTAGAAAACTACCTGTGCCTGTAGACCGAGCCGTCAGAGATTTTTTTATAATCATTTTGAGCATCATATAATGCGGTATTTTATTTTTGTGACAGTAACATTAATTTGAGGAAAACCTTCCATTTCATTTATGGAAGCAATATATCGATTTAAGTTTTAATTAACAACAATTTTTAATCAGAAAATACGTTTTACCGAAATGGGAGTGAATGTCAGAAGCCTGTTCAAAATTCTTTCATATGGTATCTCATTCGTTGTTCTACGTTTCGTATTTGCTGAGAAAAAGGGATGTTGACAACAGAAATAATATATACCAGAGGGCCCGTGCGAAGATTTCGCACTGAAATATAATATTTTTTAGGTACTTCTCTATTAACCCGTCGACCGCTTTTCATAACAAAAAACTACCGCCAAACTGTAAGATTAAACGCCAAAAATGCAGTCCCATTTACTTGATGTCAGAATCATTATGCATGTTTGTTACGTCATCTAGTGGTATTACATTCGACATTTGCGTGTATTTTTCATTATGTTTTACTGATTTAATAGTTATTTTATTAATTAAAATAACAATTGCGTCCTTAAATTCTTATATTTTATTTATTTTTTTATGTTCCAATGGCAACGTTGTCCCGTTTATTTGGCGATAGTTTTTTGTTATGAAAAGTGGTCGACGGGATAATAGAGAAGTATCATTTTTTTTTTTTATCAATATGTAATATTTATTAGATGCAGGTTTAAACTTCTAAAGAAAAAGCAAGGATAAAAATATCTGCAAACAACATTTAGTTGTTAGTCAAGCCAGAATATCATCTAATTTATGCCATCAAAGTTAGACTAAAAACTGATCCAAGATTGCTAAAGGCACGCGCGAGAAAAAAAATTAACAATCGTATTTTGACTGCATTAGAGGATGACGTCATCCGCTTCGGGAAAACCATAGGACTTAGAAATATAAATCTAAACATTTCAATTTCAATTTCGCTTTTTAATCATAAGTATAAAATAAACCCGTGCGGTGTTTTTTATAATAACTGCTATGAGCATCATATAATGTGGTATTTTATTTTTTTGGCAACAATAATTTCAGGAAAACCTTTCATTTCTTTCATGAAAACAATGCCGATTTAATTTTTTAATTTCAGCAAATTTTAATCAAAAAAATGTTTTAACGAATTGTTAAGTGGGCTATGTCAGAAGCCTGTTCTAAAACCTTTCATATGGTATCTCATTCGTTGTTCTGCTTTTCATATTTTCTGAGTAAAAGGGATGTTGCCAGGAGAAATAATATATAAGGATGATATACATACATATTTTAATAGCCAGAATATTAACGCTTTCGGAACTATTTCGAAACGATATAGGAATATTAATTATTTACATATTGACTCAAGCATTTTTATACGTTTTTCATATCTGTGTTAGAAGAAATATGAGTTTTTGCTTTTAATTAAGTGTATATTACTTATATATTTTTTAATCAATTTCTTTTGAAATTCTATTCTTTCACGGCATCCGGCTGAACGGAATTAATACGAGCACCTATTTTTATGAAACAAGAATTAAGAATAAAAAGTTAAAATTATATTCCGCACAAGTAATCACCAGGAAGCTATCATAAGAGAGTCTCTGGAAATAATATCTAAAAATGAAATAGTCTGTAACGATGTATTATCATATGATATCCACGCAGTCTGGAATGAATTAATACATCATTGATTAACCTGTACTTATTTTTGAAATGTTGAATGATCCTTCCCATCCCACCTTATATTCCACACCCTTGAAGTAAAATGGTTTGTTCCGGGCAAGCTAGACAAACTCGAAGAGACAACAACTCAACTTAACTATTAGTTTTTCACTGATGATGACCGAGTAGTTCGGTTGAAAACGTTTAGTATTTTTAAAAGAACTTTAATGTGCTTTTAAATGTTTTATGTAGTTTTTACGCACCTTCAAGTAATATATTTACATTTAGTTGTATCTTTATGAATTTTAAGAATTAAGAAGATTTATCTGTTGTTGGCATCCATAACAAGTATTTGATTTAAAAAAAAAAAAAAAAAAAAAAAAAAAAAAAACAGGCTTGAATACAAGGGACAGTGTTACTTTGAAATGAGCAGAAAACGACTAAAAATACGAATTTGTGTTTTTGTATTAACATTTAAAATATAAAAACATATAGCACTCACTCTACTTGGCTGAAAGTGTGTTTTCATACTTGGTTTATTAATGTCTGAAAATTAGTAGTAAAGTATATTATACATATGAATTTTTTAATGACAATTAAGTTTCTTGATAGTTTTTATTATTATTATTTTTTATAATAAGTGTCTTTTGGGTTTAAAAAGTGGATGCACAATTGTTTTTTACATACAATCTTTTAGGTAAGGGGAAAAAACACATCTGGTTTTTCATGCTGTTGTTCCATAAACAGAAAAAAATAAAACCCAATTTGGGTCGAAAGATTCTTAGGTATGCGCCCAAATTGGGCCATGCTTGTTTTCGTTACCACTGTGTATCCATTTTGGGCACTGTTAAATACCCATTCAAAAAAAAAAATTGGGTATTTAACAGTGCCCAAAAGGGATACACAGTGGTAACCAAAACAGGCATGGCCCAATTTGGGCACATACCTAAGAATCTTTCGACCCAAATTGGGTTTTATTTTTTTCTGTATGTATGGAACAACTTTACATAAGCTGCAAACCTTTGGAAAATACATACAATTTTCATCTATGTCGTAGAAATTCGTCGTTTCAGCACACTGTAGAGCGAGGGCAAAAAAAAAACAAACTCTCTGCATAATCATGTTTTTCAAAGCATTTTGATATATATTTTCATCAAACATGTCAATGACTGAAATTTCAATTTAATTCAATACAGGAAATAATTTTCGCAGCTTTCAGTAGGTATATCGACAAATTATTCAGTAGTGGAATATTTCAGTATTCTACAATAATGGATTTTGCGCATTAATTTGGCAAATTGCATTCAGATTGGCAAGATTAGTATTAGGCTAGCCAATGCATTCGGCGACAATGAACTAATCTCTGATGGCACAATCGGAACTCGGCATATTTAATTTACATATTGAAGTTAATATCATGGAATATAATTTATGTGTCGCTTAGCGTACATAAATTAAACCTCGAAATAAAAATAATTGTTAAAATGCATTACTAAAATTGAACGTTAAATATGAGTGTTAAAGTTAACAACAATTTATTTATCTAGTTCAAAGAAATATTCTTTTATTTTAAAAATAAGCAATATATTATATTATGGATATAAATAAAAATAGATCTATAAAACAGATTTAAAACTATATTCAACTCAATATTTCACACATTTCGTGATGTAGTATATTAATGTTTGAAAAAACCCTGAGTTCTGGGAACAGGCAAAATCGTGCTTTTCCTCCTTTCGACAGCTAAAACCAAACTGAAACTTATAGTTTTAAAACAGTTTGTGAAATTAAGATCGTCATGCTGTACGCGATTAGCTAATAAATCGGTCAAGTAACGAGTATGTATAACTCGCGCTCAAAGGGTTTCGTATACATTAAATTTATTAATTACTATTTATTACCGTAATTTCCGGTGTATTAGCCGCGGGTAAATTAAGTCTGTTTCAAACGAGAATTATTTTTGTAGAATGTAGAAATAAATGTAAATAAATGCCAAGATGTAACACGTTAGATTTCATAAAAAACAATTTCCTGTCCAAAACCAATTTATTTGAGCCGCGGCTTATACACCCGAAATTACGGTAATTAATAAAGTCCTACTACCCCGAATTTTTTCATAATTTTTCGGAAATAGGAAGGGTGGGGGGGGACATATTTTTCCAGTATACTTTAGACCAGAGGTTCCCAAAGTGTGCTCCGCGGAGCCCTTGGAGCTCCGCCTATACTTTTCAAGGGCTCCTCCGCGGCGTTTCAGGAAAATAAACAAAACATGAAAGAAATTAGCATATTGCAAGAGAAATTTTTTCGAAAGTACGTAGGAATTTTTGTGTGTGTGTGTCAAATTAATACATCTATCACTGAATTGAAAATATTATAATATATTTTTTAAATAACATTAAAATTTGCATTATTCATGTATCTATTTTCTATATAATATTTTTGGTTTGAGCTACTTTATTTTTTTGTTTCTGCATTTAATGTGTTTTAAAAATTCAATTCAAAATAAGCTATAAGAAATAGTAGTCTGAATCGAATGCACAACTCCACCTATTCATGTAAATGTTTATACTTCATATGTTGTTCTTTTTTGCTTAGTAACCAGGGTCTAACTTCCTAATGATGTAAGTGTGTCTCACATTGTTTATTTTCTTTCGCTTCACTGTTTACGATCTTTAAAATGAGGTATTTTATAGTCTATTACTTGCTATATTCACTGAGAAATGTGTTAGTTAAGCTTTTATTGTTTTAGTGATAGACTTATAATTGGTTTTCGCGTTTCGTCAATATTTTTATTTAAGTGGTTAATCTCAAATTTCATGTTCTATTTCAGTTTAAAATTCAAAACTGCTTCAATTTTTTTTAACCTATTCAGTTTTTTAAAAGTTATATTTAATTTTGACACCCTGCTCGTGAAAATGGAACATATGATACATAGCTGCCAACTTTTACGCTTTTTTGCTACCACTAAAAATTAATAGAATTTTTTGGCTTATTGAATCACATGATTTTGGCGATTTAATAAGCTTAAATTTTCTATAAAGTTTTTGTGGTAGGAAAAAAGCGTAAAAGTTGGCAGCTATGCATATGCATTTACAAAATAAATATTTATTTTCATTTTTATAATTGCTTGGTCTGTAAATTTTATTTTATATTTAAAATTTGTAGTGAGATTACTCTTGTAACTTATAATTTACCCCAACATTTTTATTACTGTAATATTTAGTGTTTTTATTTTAACTTTACAATGTCCTATTAATAATGTTAACATTATTGAGTTGTTCTTGATGATTTTACATAATTGTACTTAATTTTTAAGGCGATGTATGTTGCTGAAAACTCTTTTTTTTTTAACATTTTGTATCACTCACCAACTCCTCTTTAAAATTTTGTTTTAATTGGTCTTGGCATTGGCTAAGAAGATTCTTATGTTATGATGCCACATTTTTCTGTCTGTATATTGGTTCTTTACATTTGTCATCACACTAACAATCTAAACTTTTGCTCAGCTCCACCCCTTGATTAGACTTTTGGTCAATGAGTACCCGCGCTGATATAAATTTAACCCCACCCATATACTACGCTTTGTTAGTAAAGTTTTTCTACTAGTTGCAATTCTTTTAACAAGTGTAGTTTTTAACCGTATATCTATTTTGAGGCAAATACAATGGTGAAAGAAAGTTTCTTTCATAACAATAATTAATAGCTAAATACTTCAAATAAAACATCCAAAAAAAGCGAACGATGCTATACCTAACAATACAGTTTATAAATTTTGCCCCGCCCACTTAAACAGTAAAACGATGATCGGCTTCTAAATTTATTTTTAAAAAATGGTTCAAAAGAAGAAGCTCAGAAGAGAGAGGTTTTAGTTGCATGTTTAAAAGTACTAGAAACGTAAAGAAGTACGAGAAAAGAATTCGTAATCGCATCATTCTATTATGGGTGGGCGGAACTAACTAAGACGTATATAATTACTCATGGGCGACTGGGTTTACGGATTTTCTTTCTTTTCTCGAGTAGCCTATTGGGATTATACAGAAATCTCTGTTTGTAAACGAAAACTGTACAACTTAATTTTTTCTGTGTGTGCGCAATAAATAATAATAGTTTCACGTAAGCCCCATTGCAATGCATGACCCACACAGGGTTACCATTTTGATCTTTAATTCCGAGTTCCTACTGGAAATCCCGAAAGAATATTTTTATTTTAAAAATGGATGTCATTAACCTTTTAACAGAATTGCTCGAATAAGAAGAGTTTGTTTTCTTCATTACTAAAAGCTTTCAGAAACTACAAATTTTTAACAAATTATATAGTTTGTGCAGACGTATTTCGATTATACAAGGCTTAATACAAAAAATGTGGTTTATAGTCCTTATTTTTAATTTATTGAATCCAATAATTGTAATATTAAATAAAACTGTTAAGGGATTAAATAATAGGAAATTTGATTTTCAAAATTTCTAGTATGAATTCAGAATTTCTGTATAAAGAAAAGGGCCAAACTGAAAACCTTGGCAACATGTTGGAAACTACTGGTTCGGGCTCCTATCCAGCAGCAGATCTTTCTACGCTTCATAAGCATAAAAAACATTAATTTGTAAACCATAGAGTACCATGGGGTTAAGGGGCTCCACCTTAGAAACTCTTCCCAAAAAGGGCTCCGCGAACCGAAAAGTTTGGGAACCACTGCTTTAGACGATATCGGTTAAAATATAATACATAAAATTAAAACAAATATATTTTTAAGTTCAATGTTACGTGATCGTTTGAAAGATATATAAAAAGATACACGATATATAAAAGAAAGTTTTTTTTTTCAAGTAACTTAATTAATGTCTCGGCTAATTACCGACAATTACTTTGAAAAATCATTATAAAATATCATTGGACGATTCTGCGTCGATAGATACCTCGATCGCCCGACAACTCCCCCGCTGACCGCCCGAAAAGTAAAGTTTGTATATAACAGAAAAATGCGTTTTTCTCAAAAACTATGTTACCTAGGAAAATCGCTATAGTTTTTCTGCAAGGTTTAAATAAACTCCTACGATCCCTAATTTTTTCATAATTTTAGTTTCAGTAAATTCGGAAATAGAAGGGGGGGGGGGGCATATTTTTGCACTGCATTTTCGATTATATCTCTGAAAATATAACACCTAAAATGAAAACAAATATATTTTCGAGTTCGATATTACGAGATCTTTCATATGACACACCCCACATGATATACAAAAAGAAAACTTTTTATTTCCAAGTAACTTAATTAACCCCCTAAATTTTTCATAAACATATTTGTGAATGGCTAATAACCTGAAAATATGTAGGTAAAAAGGCTTTATAACTTTCCACTTCTCATGGTTTACGAGATGAAGGGTTGTGACAGACAGACGGACAGACACAGGAGTGATCTTATAATGGTTTCGTTTTTATTTTTTAAGTACAGAACCCTAAATCTTTTATGTATATGGAATCCTATTTCATGAACTAGACTTGTCTCAAAATTACTTGAATCTTTCATTTTTGACGAAATTTTCTCTCAAAAGTTTCTAATTAGCATGTTGTTTAAAATTAATAATCTGTATATTTTACATAGTCAAAAAGTCTCTAATATAAATTTTTCATTTGTAGGTCAGCAAAAAGATATTATACTAAGTTTAAGCATATTTTAATATGTATTCTTTCTTCTAAAAATTGCAATACTAAAAGTGAACAAACATTACATAATATTGATGACAAGTCCGTAACCAGAAAAATATTTCGGAGGAGATTTGATTGGAAACTTTATTCATATTATCTTAATAATATTCTTCATTTACTAATTTAAAAGCATGTTTTAATACGGATTCTTTCTTTTTTTAAAAATGCATTATTAAAAGTTAATATTAAATAATCTTGATAATAAAGATAATTCATTTATTGGGTACATACGATGAAACATTCTTTTATATAATATTATCTAACAATGAGCATTCGGAATATCATTGTAGATTGTAGCGAAAAAAAGAAAAACAGAGAGAAAGAATTTAAAACCGAACTATCAAAATTCGTTGGTTTAGTAAAAAATAAATTTATAGAATAAAAAATAATACAAAACACAAAGTTTTTGATCGAAAATCGTTACAACGAAAACAATATATTTTCATGCACTTTCATCAAACCGAAAGAACATAATTCGAAAAATAAGACTAAACTAAACTTTAGTTTAAAATATGGTTATAAATAATAAAAAGAGAAAAAAAATAGTTGTTAGTATAATAACAGCAACATTCTTACAGTAAAATATTATAAAAATTATGTATAATGCACTTTATAATAATCTTATGATATAAAAATAAAAATACTATTGATTTCCACTAGTTTCTAAACAATGAGTTTCGTAAAATTAACTTTCCATTAAATAAATCTTTTATTTTAAATCTGTAAAAACACATTAAACTAAAGACTATTTTTTAATATATTACTAAAAGTTAATATTATATAATTTTGATAACGACGATAATTCATATCTTTGGTGCAATGGAAGATTCTTCAATTTTATCTAACAATGACTATTTTGAATATTATTGTAGCAGAAAAAAAAGAATAACAGAGAAATAATTGAAAATTTAATTATCAAAAGTAATTGTTTTAACCCCTTGAAGAACGGTGGTATATTATATATCCCACTCAATTTTAATCACTAAATGCCACAATGGCACCAGAATTTTTGAATAAATTTTGATTTATATTGTACGCGAAAAAGGTTTTTACACATTTTCAAATAAATTTGTCGCAAATTCTAGTGGTATTCAATCATTTCAACATTTTAATAACAGAAATACTTTTTTTTGCCACTGAAAAGGTTAATAAGAAATTTCCATAATAAATAGATAATTAGAAAACGATTTTTATACGCTCATATTTTTTCATGGAACTGAAAAAGTAAAAAATAAAGCAGCAACTTAAAATTTCAATATAGTATAAATAATAAGAAAATAACGAGAATTGCTAGTAATACTAATCATGTGGTCTTATTACGAAATTCAGGTAAACGTGAAACGAATTCTTGGACCCACCCAGCAAGATTGCAATAATATAGTTAGTTATTTGTAAGTTAAAATGAATCACTTTTCCTGAAAAATCGAATCATGAAAGATTTTTTTTTTTCAACTTAATTAGGAGGAAAAAATTTTCGTGGAAAGACAGCTTTCGAATTTTCTTTTTCTCTCTCTTTTTTTTTTTTTTTTTTTTTTTTTTTTTTACAGTTTGATACATATTGCAAATATACTGAAGTTATATTTGCAGAATCCAATATGTTTCATAAAAAAGAGCTATTGGAAGATTTTTTTTTTTTTCATTGACAGAAAATCACATTAAGTAATTTATATATGCATATTAAAAAAGTTAAATGCTCCAAATATTTGGAATTCACAAACCTCTGAGCTTATTTTCATATTCTCACTACTCATATATACTAATATTATTTTTTGTAAAGAGGTCCCTTGTTATCGTAGACCAATAGCTAATTGTTCGTTTTAGAGGTATTATAGTTCCAGTTGCAAAAATGTTTCAAATCTTGTTCTTCATCATCTGAAAATCCATTTAGGTCACAATAGTTATTTTTTCAGAAGTTAAGAAATTGTAATTTTATACTGTGCCCTGATCCTATAAGTTATAGTTAGAAAAACTTACCCCAGATGCTGTCTGACAAGTAAAACAGTAAAGATTTCATTTTTATACTACAAAAACTTACCACGTAATGATACTTTGAATTTTATTAATTTTTAACGATTTAGTTTCCACTTCTTACACATTTACTATATCATTTTCTCCTTCAATATTTTGAATTATTTCTCAACTTTCTGACACTAATAAACTCAGGTTTTTGATTAACAAGTAATATAAAAAAAAAAAAAAAAATTAAGTCAATTCCTACTTTTTAATCCTAAATATATAAAATAAACCCGTGCAGCATTCATGTCCCACGTTATCTTTATTGAACATTATTTTATAATCATCGTTGCGGTATTTTATTTCTGTGGCATCACTCATTTGAGATAAATCTTTCATTTCATTTATGAAAACAATGGGAGGCATTTTTTTCTCCCATTTAAAACTAAAATTAATTAATTAAATTTAATTAATGAATTACTATTTGAAAAAACTGTATTAACATAAAGTGTCATCCACTACAAGTTTAAAAAAAAATATTTGAACTTGAGTGGATGAATAGAAAATATTTTATTAACGATTGAAAATTTGAACAAGATATATATATATAGAGTGTAAAATAGTAGGAATTTAAAAATTAAAGCTGTTCTGAAATCAATGGCTTCTTTCGGACACATTTTTTAATTCATTTTTGTCCGTAAACCTATCAAATTGGCAGATGCTCTTATTCAGAAACGGTGTGATCGAACCGTTTTTCCGTAGGCAGAAAGTTTTTCCGGAAATGCTGTCAAAGTTGGCGTTTTAAACCAATTAACAACAATGCGAATTTCCGGACGCATTGGTATTGCCATTTTTTTCAATGCAGGAAAGGAAAAAACTTCCGTCCTAAGACAACAATCGCTTTAACTCAAGATATGATTCATTTATCGAAAGATGAAAAAAATTGTCCGATTACAATTCTTTTGAATATTCATGCCTCCAAGTATGCTTTTATGTTTAAAAATGAGTTAGAAAACGTGTCAGAAAGTTTCGCGTTGTTGAACGGGTTAAAACTTTCCAGAATAGACTGGAACTGGACGAACAACCACGCATATACTACAAAATGCTAGCAACTGTAAAATCAAAGTTGCTGTTTAATTTTATCTAGGTTTCTTGTTATCACTCGTATAGATTTTTGGATGAAAAAATTTATTAAAAGCAACCAAGTAGCAGAAAATCGCTACGTTCTTGCAGATTTGGTTTTCTGATGTCAAATTCATAGTCAAATATAAGGCGCATGTGCTGAATGTGTATTCAAATTTATTCTATCAAAATATGTTTAAATTCTGACTTTTGTGTATGATTTTTATTACTATGTTTGCAATGAAATAAGAAAATAATCTGATCTGTCCATAATTTAGGAAAGAAGTTCATTTTTTCACTTGTATCCTGCTAGTTAGTATAATTTTGAAGATTGGATCCCACCAACGTCACACAGTGCGAGATGTTTATCGGTTTGTTTGATGTCATCGTTTCGTTGACTCTGCGAACCGTTATCACATTAAACGAAGAGAATTTCTTTTATTAATTTTATGCGCTTCGTTCCAAAAAATACTTTGAAGAACAACAACAAATCAAACTGTGTTCCCTTCTCTTCTCTGCAGTCTACTGCTATGCGTATATATATATGTTTTTATTTATCTCAAAACGGATTACTTCAAATCGACCTCTGGCTATTTGCTTCTTACTGATAACACTCGTGATTTCTTTAATCTTAATTATACTTGCGGTAATATCAAGTGGGAAATGGGTTATTTTGTTTATTCTTAAAATGTAGGTGGACTTTATATTTGGACCTTAATACTCTGAATAATAGATTAGACTACTCACATGTCCAGAGCATTCTAGGATTTATCGAAACGGTCATGTGAGTTTAGTTAAGATTGCTTGTAAATTGAGAAACATTAATTTGACTAATTTTATTATCTGGACTTTTGGAATCAAACTTACGTAGCATCGTCACATCTCATGCAACATGCATAAGTTATGAAACACTTTCCAACACTAACAGAATACTTTTAAGAATTTTTTTTTTTTTTTTTTTTTTTTTTTTTTTTTTTTTTTGTACAAAGAAATGGAATATCTAAATAAGCAATTTAAAAATCACATAACTCAGCAAAAATCCATTTTCAGCTAATTGCTGTCCATATACGCTTATGTGTGCTAATTCTTTCATGCAGCCTTGTATATGATCTATAGAATTTATACACAGTACGTAATACACTAAAAATCATATAACTTTAAATTGCATTACCCCAGCAAAAAACGCACTTCCAGCAATTATCGACCATAATCAGTCCTTTCTTTTGCACGTCTCTGTAAATGAACGATAAATACTATGCACTCCGTAATCTATATAGAAAACACGTTGTATTTCATCTAAGTAATCCTTTTTAATTTCATTATGTTGAAGTAACGAAACATCATTTAAATGCAACGCAAACGATTTTTTCCCACAGACCATAATGTAACGGAA
The DNA here is from genome assembly GCA_963931845.1 of Maratus michaelseni. Lineage (NCBI taxonomy): Eukaryota > Metazoa > Arthropoda > Arachnida > Araneae > Salticidae > Maratus > Maratus michaelseni. The sequence continues at coordinate 158,160,196 of OZ007591.1, forward strand.
TTATTTTATGCGTTCTTGTAAACGAACTATAAATTCTATTGATTCTATACACCTGAGAAAGCATTTTATAGTCCATGAGTGATACACATCAATCTCATTATGTTTCAAATAGAGTAACATCAATAAAATGTACTGCAAACGATTTTTCTCCATAGACCATAATGTAACGGAATTCTTTTGTGTCCCTATAAACAAACTATAAATGCTACACACTTCATTTTCAACACCGAACATTTTATGGTAAATCTTAATAACATATAGAAATTGCATCGCAATCCGAGTATATTTAAGACAGTTATAGCACAGCCAGACGGATAGGCAAACCGAATTCATAAACACTTTTCAAGTAAGCTGGAAAATGTTAAAAAAGGTTACAACTGACCACAGAGTCTGTAGAAAAGAAAGCCAAAATAAATAATTTATGGCTTTATTACTGCAGTTTGGTCTATTTGCAACGTTACAGGAAAAACAAACAAATGTCTTACTCCATGGGTAAAATGCTAAATGTCCGTTTATATGCTTGCTAAGAAAGACTTGCTAAGAGAATCGCAAATCTTTCGACTAGCCATTCTTTTCCAAACGTTCTGTGGTCATCAACTATAGAAAGAGGCGGTGATAAACATGTCAGTGATCTCCTCTGCTGACCTCTGAGCTTTAGACATGCTAGATGCTACAGACCGCCTTACTACAAGAAAGAGACCGCTAAAGCAATCGTAGTCTGGGGCAACCTAATCGTTATAAAGCGTAGCTAATTTTTTTATAACATGGGTATAACAGGGGATTATAACATGGTACCATTCATATACTTCAATTTAAATCAAAAATCAAATAATCTCAGATGCAGATGTATGAGGGAAAAACCCGGGACCAATATTGTTTAGCTATTATTATAATCAATGTTATTTCTTTTGTAAAATATTAGCACTATACTGTGTTAGTTCTCTCACTACGGCCATAAAGACAAGAGGCCTGCAAAGAAATTCTACACTTCCTCAGAAAATACACAGGGGGAAACCACGTGTGCAGGCCACATGTTGTTTACAATGTTTTCTCTCCTGGAAGAGCCGTTCTTCGCGCCAGTTGGGGGCCCTTTATCTTTTCCTTTAATTATCTGCGAAGAAAGTGGTTGGCAGATCCATCAGAAACCGGATATCGAACGTGGAGTTGGAGGTGGAGACCAACATCAAAGATTATTAACGGTTTGTTGCTAATGGGCTTGATGAACTGTGCATGTTTTCGCATATGGGGCTGGACTAAACCACTTTTTTTTTCTTTTTTTTTTTTTTTTTTTTTTTCGTTAAGGGATTGGTTGGAATATTGACATTCCAGGACAAAATGGATTAATCTTTCCCGCACGAAATATTTAAAACAATATTTCATTTAGGGGACATATAGGGATGCTGAAATAAATTCTGTGTCTTCTCAAACGGAAGTGGGATATCAGACACATAGTAGAAAGTGCTTTATCTTGGTATCAGTGGCAGTGACTTGAAAAGAGAAATGGATGACAGACAGAAATTTAACAGAAGCAGAAAAGTCACGAAACATGATTCGAAGAAATTCAGATGCTTTACCAGACTATGAGGGTGATTTGTTAATTGTCAAAACCGCGTATCTATTGTTTCTTCATTTAAACAGTCAATCTAACTTTAAATATAACCATATAATAAAATTGTAAAATTGTTTAGTAATCGCGTTTTGTTTTTTTTTCCATTTCTTTTCTTTTTTCTTTCTTTCTTTCTTTCTTTTTTTTTTTTTTTTTTTTTTTTTTTAGAGAGAGAGACAATGTTATTGCTTTACTTTTATGAGACTAGCATCAAAGATTGTTCGATTGTTGTTGTTGTTATTATTATTGTTATTATTTTGTTGTTGTTAATGGGTAGATGAATTATGCATGTTTTCGCAGATGGGGTTCGACTAAACTGCTTTTTCTTTTTTGAGAGATTGTTCGGAACATCAACATTTTAATGTATAACGGATAAATTTTTCGTCCAAGACATATTTGAAGCAGTATTCAATGTAATAATATAGAGAGCGATGATGAAATAAATTTTTCCAAGAGGAAGTGGGATATCAGTCAGATCAGGAAAAGTGCTTTATCTTTGTATCAGTGCCAGTAAGTTGAAAAGAGAAATGAGTGACAGACAGGAGATTTAACAGAAGCAGAAAATCCCAAAACAACTCAGACAGAAGAACAGTGAAGAAAGACATAGCGAAACATGACTCGAGAAAATTCGGAAGTTTCACCAGACTACGAGGGTGCTTTGTCAAAAGACGTATTCACGGTGGTAACCGGAAAACAATGACCGAAAAAAATAACCGGAAAAAACGAGAGCGGAAAAAACAAGATCGGAAAAAAGTGACCGGAAAAAAGTAACCGGGAAAAAAGTGACAAGGAAATGATAAATATTGAACTTATTGATAAATAAGTGTTAAAAACTAACGAGGTAACAAATGTCTGATTTATAGCATTCTCGTACGCGAATATTCTCACATTTTTACACTATTGCTAATAGCATTCACAAATATTTACAGCAAATATTCGCCCACGGGAATGCTATGAATCAGGCATTTGTTACCTTGTTAGTTTTTAACACTGATTTATCAATAAGTTCAATATTTATCAATTCCTTGTCCCTCTTTTCTGGTAACCTTTTTGACCGTTTACTTTTTTTTTCCGGTTACTTTTTTCCGGTCACTTTTTTCCGCTCTTGTTTATTTGTCACTTTTCCCCCTAGATTCATCCACGGTATCTAGAACATATTCTTTTCTTATTAAAGTTTCAACCCATCTTTCAAAATAATCATGCAGTAAAATTGTATTCCTCGTGAATAACTAATATTGGTGTGGCTTTTTTAAAAACAAGAAAGTTGGTTATTGATTTTTTTTTTTTTTTTTTTTTTTTTTTTTGGTTAATTTCTTACTATTACTTTTTTTTCGGTTACTTTTTTTTCGGTTATTTTTTTTTTCGGTCACTTTTTTCCGGTTACTTTTTTTCCTACATTTATCCACGGTATCTAGAACGTATCCTTTCCTTATTAAAGTTTCACCCCATCTTTCGAAATAATCATGCAGTAAAATTGTATTCCCCGTGAGTGACTAATATTGATGTAGCTTTTTAAAAAACAACAAAGTTGGTTATCGATTTTTATTATTATTTTTTTTTAATTGGAAGAGCATTAAATATTATTAACGGTTTGTTACTAATGGTCTTGAAGATGAGGTTGGAGTAAACAGCATATATTCTTCTTTTTTCTATTGTGTGTGAGAGAGAGAGATTGGTTGTAATATCGACATTCCATATCCAAGATAAATTGAATGAAGATCTCTTCCCAAAAAAATTTGAAGCGCATTTTAGTAATATGACGGTGCTGAAATAAATGTTGCGTGTGAAAGCGAAAGGCAGAAAGGATAATCCCAAAAGGAAGTGGGATATGTAAAGTACTAGAAGTTATTTATTTTTGTATCAGTATTAGTAATTTGAATAGAGAAATGGATGACGGAGGCAGAAAAATCAAGATCAACTCATTAAGGTGATTCTCAAATAACCTGATCAACAACGCGAAACTTTCTGACACAATTTCTGACTTATTTTTAAACGCAAAAGCATAAAATTGATAGACCTGACTGTTGAAACGATTTGGAATCGAAATGAGTTTTCCATTTTTTGATAAATACATTACCTGTCGAGTTATAAGCGATTCTTATTCTTGTCACATGACGACACGATTTTCCCCTTTCTCGCACTGCTGACTCGGAAATTCGGTTCAAAACGCTGACTTTGACAATATTTTCTGAAAGATCTTTTTCTTTTACGAAAAATCGGAAAACGTAAATCGATTAGTTTCTGATAGTTTCTGAATGAGAACACCTGCCAATTTCATGCCTTTTCGAACAAAAATGAATTAAAAAATATGTTAAAAGATTTTTTTCAGCATATTTATAACACTAATAATCCAATTAAACAGCGTTAAAAATATTTCTAGTAAATTGAACCTGATAATAAAGGAGTTACTATTGAGACCAATCTCCAGATTATTTCAATTTTATATTTAATATATCTGGAATTATTGATAGAAAAAACTTGAAATATAATAGGCTGATTTGAGGGTCTGGTCACGTATTTTGGTGTCAAGACTAGTTATTCGGGGTATCGAAAAAAGGTGAAAGTTATTTCGTTTATAAAAGGCTGTTCTCAAATCCAAACTGGCTACTTTGTAGCACATTCCTGAATTCATTTTTATTCGCAAGTACATGAATTTAGCAAGTACTCTTGTTTCACGAGACAACAATATCACATATCCCAAGATGTAATTCATTTATCGAAAAATTAAAAAAAAAAAACTGTTGGATTACGAATCACTTTATTACGAAACAAAACACAAAATAGAGTGGGACATTTTTTTATATTTTTAATTGAGAAGAAAAAAAAAATCTCGATCCAAGACCGCCATAAACGATCGTTGTAACTTAAAATACCACCGAAACAATGAACGGTCTATATTTTTGAAAGTAACTACTTTTGACCGTTTTCTGAAAGAAATACCATTCTGTATCAAAATAATTAAATTAATTAATTAAATTATTTATTTATTTATTTAAATTTCAAATATGGAATTAAATTTTTTTAAAACAATTAAAAATAAGAGATCTTTGACGCGTTTAAATTTTTAATTTGTTGAATAGTAAACTAATAACTTTCTTTATTTTTATTTTAATCACCAAATTGTACCGGAAAGAAAGAAAAACGGAAATAGTCCTTCGAATGGAAAGTATATCTTTTTTCAATTTATGTCTTAAAAAATTAGCTTAAGAGGTAGTCTTCAAACTGAAATTGTACCAAACTCTGAAATTTTCAGTATGAACGCCTAATTTTCACATCATATTTTGCCTTTTCGGTAAATTTTACCTTAGGATAGCAAAGGGGAAATCATTCAGTTAAATAGTTTAGGATTTATGAAGATATAAAGTTTGGAACTCCTAACTACTAATTTGTAATCTTGCCAAACAAACCGTAAATGCGTGTAGTTTTTTTTTTTTTTTTTTTTTTTTTTTTTTAAGCATAACTCAAGAATTACTTCATTCGCGGAAGGAGATTTAATTTTGAATTAGCATGTTTGAAACTGCTAAAAATAAATAAATAAATTATACGTTACAGTTCCTAACTGTTTTCTAACATTTATTTCGAAAATAAATATTTTCTGATGTAGAGTAATTTCAAAAATATATACGTTCTGGAATTAATTTTAAAAATAAAGAAAGAAATGTAACCTATGAATTTTTTCACAGAAAAAGAAATTCTAGATGCTTGAAATATAGGAGGCCAAAATAACAGCGTATGTCTGAACAAATTAAAGTTAAAAATGACAGAAAAATTAACAGGCCATTAGAAAACGGGCAAAAAATTACACGTGCGGGTTCGGCCGGGATTTGAACCCGGAACCTCTCGCACCCTAAGCGAGAATCATACCCCTAGACCACCGAACCACACTTAGCATATCACAAGTCATCATTATCTAATCTGTTCGCACTTCTATTTTTACTCTGTAAGTCGATAATCGCGATGTTCCATTTCCTTTACAGATAACGCATTATTTATATCATTTTATGAAATATAAAAGGTTACACACACACACATATATATATATATATATATATTTAAGAAGTTTTTGATATCAGGATGCAAGGTGTGACTTTCATGATATAATTATATATTCCTAAATCTGGAAAGCAAAAATTTTGAAATTCATAATACTAATAATAGTAATAATAATAATAAAGTGTAGTCGGAAGAAAGAAAACATTGATTATGTTGTAATTCATGGGCAATGGCATTTTACTGAAAGTTCGGAATTCCGAATACAAATGTAGGATGAAAATAAAAACATAAAAAAAGGGGGGGGGGGGGGAGGCGATGTAATTTAACTTCATTTTATAAAATAATTGCTTGTTAATAACATCTAATCAGCATTATCAGTCTATTTCTTACGGTAGCAGATGAGCTGTTACGCTTTCAGAAATATTTTTTGAAGTTTTTTTTCACTTATCACGTATAGAAAAATTAAAGTTTTAAAAAATTATCTTGAAATATTAAATTAAAATATGATTTATTATTATTGTTGTTGTTATTGTTATAAGTTTTATTTGATTCAGTTCAAAATAAAAGAAATAATAATAATAATGATAATAATAATAATAATAAATTAAATTATCTGGGATATTTCTTCTCACAGTGAGTAGTTTAGGACTCAATAACAATGTAAATTAATAATAAATTACATATGCAGCAATTCATACTAAAAATATACTTTACTTCTGTTGAGAATTAGGAAAAGAAAGTATACCAGTTCAATGAATTATTATAATATAAAATTTGTTTTAAGGTCAATTTTACTAAAATTAAATAAATTAATTAAAACTATATTTTTAAAAAAGATATAAAAAAGTAAACATTTGTAAATGCTTATTTTTTTTTTTAACAACAAAAAAAAAATACAAGGCAACAATGTATCAAGAAAAGAAAAAAAAAAAAAAAAAAAAAAAAAGAAAACTCTTGAGAATGAGAACTAAATCTTTTAATTATTTGACAAATAGCAAACTTACACTGAACAGGAATTTGTTTTTAATTAATTTTGTATATGACTTTAGAAGCACGGTTTTTTTGTTAGATAAAATGAAAGGAAACACTTTTTTCGCTTAAAACCAAATACATTTGTATAAATAAATTAATTAAGGACGTGTCAAATATTAAAACAACTCTACATTATTTTGAAATTCGGTGTCTATCTATGCGCCAAATTAAAAATAATTCGTAACTGAAGATTTATTTTACGTTTTCATAAAATAATAATAATAATAATAAAATAAATAATAAAAGTAAATAAAAAGCAATATATATATATATATATATATATCCTCAGTTTTCAAACTATTTCCTTTAAATCGAAATTTACATTAGACCAAAAAAAAAAAATAATGTTCGTTTTAAAATTATTTATTAATTTTCAAACACTAACGAAAAATTTGATTTTGTGCTTCATCATTTTAAAATGTATCTTAAAAAAAAAAAAAAAAAAAAAAAAAGATAGTTAAATTATTGTAATCGTAAGAGAAAGGCTGGAATGAAAATCACACTTCATGCGACTGGTATATTATAAATTTAAAATATGTTAAGTTGAAAAGCAAATTCTAGTCAATGGTCAAGTCTAGTCATATTTGGTTGTTTTTTCTTCTTGTTCCACAAAATTGCTGTTAAATCGCTAAATATGTAGCTCATATTTCATAAATTATTATAAATATAATAGTATAAAATTGTGGGCTTTCAATCACTAAAACATTCCCATAAATATTAGCAGGACAGCAGATGAAATAAAAAATAGCAACGGGTTCGGCCGAGATTTGAACCCGGGACCTCTCGCACCCTAAGCGAGAATCATATCCCTAGACCACCGAACCACACTTTGTTATTTATAAGACAACTTTATCTATCTGTGCACATGGCATTTCTATTTTTACTGTCAGTTGCTGTAAGTCGATGATCGCGGTATCTATCAATGTTCAATTCCATTACAGATAACGCATTATTTACGTCATTTTACGAAATAACAGGATTTATTATTATTATTATTAAGAAGATTTTGTTTAAATGATTTTAATGGTACAATTGTGTTTGTAATCTGGAAAACAAAAAATTGGAAATTTATAATAATATCAATAGTAATAAAAAAAAAAAAAATGACAGTAAAAATAAAGTGTAGTCCGAAGAAAGAAAGAAAAATGTATGTAGGTACTGGTGGGAACAGCTTTGGGATTAGCCTGCTGTCTGCCATCTTGTTTTTTAAATCAAAACATATTTGTTTTGTTTCTCATTTCCAAAATAATTTTCATCCATATTTACTTATTATAAACACGTTATTTAATTTTATTGACTAATTTATTTATATTTAATAATAAAAGTTAAAATGTTTTGATTTAACTTGATTATGTCAGAAACACAACAAATATTTTGATTTAATCGCCCGCGGTCAGCCATCTCATTTTTTAAATCGAAACATATTTTAACTTTCATTATTAAATATAAATAAATTAGTATTCTGTTTTCTATTTAACTTGATTATATCAGAAACAAAACAAATGTTTTGATTTATCGTCCGCGGTCAGCCATCTCTTTTTTTAAATCAAAACATTTTAACTTTTATTAAACATAAATAAATTAGTCAATAAAATTAAATTACACTGTTTATAATAAGTAAATATGGATGAAAATTATTTTAGAAATGAGAAACAAAACAAATGATTTTATTTAAAAAACAAGATGGTGAACAGCAGGCTAATCCCAAAGATTAGCCGAAAAACAAAAAGGAAAAGTGTATTGGAAAAAGATATATATATATATATATATAATTTATCTTTATATTTTATAAAGCAATTGCGTTTTAATAACATCTAATTAGCATCAGCACTCTATTTTTCATTGTAGCAGATACGCTATCAAGCTTTCAGAAATATTTTTTTGAGTTTTTTTCAACTTATGCATAAAGAAAACTAAAAGTTTTGAAAAATCCTCTTGAAATGTTGAAATATTGAAATCGTAGTAAAGAAAGAAACTTAAAACATGATTTATTATTATTATTATTATTATTATTATAACTTTTATTTGATTCACTTCAAAATAAAAGAAATAATAATAATAGTGAAAACAACAACAATAATAATAATAATAATAATAATAATAATAATAATAAATTTAATTATCTGGAATATTTTTCAGAGTGAGCAGTGAAAGATTAAATAACAATGCAAATTAACAATAAATTACATTTGCGGCAATTCATATTAAAAATATATTTTACTTCTGTTGAGAATTAGAAGAAGAAAGCACACTCTGTGCATTAATATAACATCAAATTTGTTTTAAGGTTAATTTTACTAAAATTAAATAAATTTATTAAAACTGTGTTTTTTAAAAATATATTAAAAAAATTAAGCATTTGTAAATACTTATTTTTTTTTTAACAGTAAAAAAGGACAGGACAACCATTTGCCGAGAAAGGGGGGGGGGGGGGAACTCTTGGATGAGAAATAAAATCTTTTAATTCTTTGACAAATAGCAAAGTTACACTGAACAAGAATTCATATTTAATTAATTTTGTATGTCACTTTAAAAATACGGTTCTTCTGCTAGATAGCCGAAATAAAACAATTTTCTCACAAAACAAAATACATTTGCGTATAAAAAAATAAATTAAAAACGTGTCAGTTTTTAAAATAACGCTACATTATACTTTGAAATTCGGTGTCTATATGCCAAATTAAAAATAATTAGTAACTGAAGATTTATTTTATGTTTCCATAATCATCATAATAATAATAATTAACCCTTTCACCCAGAAAAAGGAATTGATTAAAACTACAAAACATGTTTTGGTGAGTACATTTTGGTTGTTTTAGCAAAATTCAAGTAAAATTGAACCATATTACTCCAATTAACAAAACTTTTTTTGCTGACGATACAAAATTTCCATTGACCTGTATTTAAACAAAAGTTTTGTTTAAATATAGGTCAATAAATATTTTGTTTGAATCAACAAAAAAATTTTTTTTTTGCAATTTCAAAAAAAAATTTTGTATCGTCAGCAGAAAATGTTTTTGTTAATTCAAGTAAAATGGTTCAATTTTACTTGAATTTTGCTAAAACAACCAAAATGTACTCAACAAAACATGTCTTGTAGTTTTAATCAATTCCTTTTTCTGAGTGTTGTATCTCCGCGTTGCATATCTCCAACAAACACAAAAATCAATGTTATTTTTACAGTGAGCTTTAAAAGACGATTTTATTTATTGCTACTATTTTCCAACAAAACAGTTAATATAAATTGTTCATAGAATTCTCAACAGACGGCGATATCGAGTTAATTTTTCATGCCAAAGTTTTATTTATCATTTGAGCAGTTTTGCATAGTCTTTGCTAAAAAGGACTTCGTAAATTTTGTAAAATTAAAAAGACTGGAGACATTCGAAAATAGATTTTTTACAAAGTACGTTCGTATATACTTCATAATTTTTATTAGAAAATTGACAATAATTATCAGAGGTATGTAATTTTCTGTTAGTCAATAATTTTTTTATTTTTATGTCCTATATATTTATTTATTTATTTATAATATTTTTTACGTGCTTAAAATAATGTATTCTACACTGCAAAAAATAATTGTTGATTTTACAGTATAAAACTGGCACCCCAGCTGCCATGCGCGGTAGCGTATTACTGCTTGCGCGGCAGCGTATTACTGCTTATTTTACTGTTTAATACTGTTAATTTTACGGTATAATACTGGCAGCTGGGGTGACAGTTTTATACTGTAAAATCAACAATTATTTTTTGCAGTGTAACATCTAAGTAAATATTTTTTTTCAAATCGGAGTTGTTGAGTTACAAAGGGTTAAAATAAAAAATAAAAAAATATCCTCAATTTTCAAGATATACTTCCGCAGTGGCGAAGATAGCGAAATGTGCATTAGACCAGAAAAATTAATGTTTGTTTTTATATTATTTATCAATTTTATAACACTACTGAAAGAAAAAAAAAAAAAAGAGAATAAACTTCTCTTATTTTCTGTTTTTGCGTTTTATCATGTTGACATGTATTCGATAGACATAAAATAAACAAGTGGGTAAGTGTGATCCAAGTTCGCACAAAGGGTTTCGTTTAATATTCCTTTCAAAACACTTTATCCTTTCTTTAAAAAATCCAAATAAATTTCATTTTCTAAAAAAGAAAAAACTGTCTATTTTTCTCGGTTTTTCGAATATCTGAACCGGCCCGATAGCGGGTGAAGCCCACTATTATATTCTGTCATAATAATATCTGTCATGTGGACTAAATGCGATATTTAAAAAAAAAAAAAAAAAAAAAAAAAAATCAAAATTAAACATGTTGTACACATTCAAAATGTTAAAATATGCGAATATTTCCATAATCGGGTTTTTATCATGATTCAATACGTTCCTCAAACTCATATATTTCCTATTTTCTATTACTCATATTCATACTTGCTTTGTATTATACTGAAACATTTGAAAAATCCGTTAAACTTGCGATATGACGTCAGATTTTCTTTTTAATTCTCTAATGACGTGTAATTAATCTGCTTTGTGTACATGCACAACATACTCATACTCCTTGTATTATTGAGAAATCTTTCTGCTTTATTACCACTATGATGTCAATCTTTTTTTATTTCATATTGATCTTTTTTTTCAATTGGTGAAACTTTTTATTTCATTAGCACTTTCCAACCTAGTTGAAAAGTGCTTATGACTTCGGTTTGTCTGGCCGTCTGCCGTCTGGCCGTGCTCTAACTCCCGTAAATATGCTCGGATTGCTCTGCAATTTTTATATGTTATTGTCGTTATCTATAGCATGTTCCCTATTTCAATGGAAGTGTGTAGCACGACTCGCTTATAACTCGATAAGTAATTTATTTATTAAAAAAAAAAAAAAAAAAAAAAAAGAAAAAGAAAAAAAGGGGAAATTTATTTGTTTTCCAAATCACTTCAATAGCCAGGCCTGTCAAGTTTATGCCCTTGTCCTTGTGTTTAAAATGAGTCAGAAAATTGTCAGAAAATTGTCAGAAAGTTTCGCGTTGTTGAGCAGGTCATTTGAGAACCACCTCTACCTTAATTAATTAATTTTTATGTGACTTTAAAATGCTCTTCTGATAGATAGACGAAAGGGAACACTTTTTCTCACAAAAGAAAATACATTTGTGAAAAAAAAAATAATTTAGGACGTGTCAATTTTTAAAACAACGCTTCAGCGCTACATTATACTTTGAAATTCGGTGTCTATACATCAAATTAAAAATAATTAGTAAGTAAAGATTTATTTTATGTTTTCATAATAATAATAATAATAATAACAATAATTAAATAAAATATATAAATTTTATCCCCTGTTTTCAAACTATTTCTGCAGTGTCGAAGAGAATGTAATTTACATTAGGCCATAGAAATTACTGTTTCTTTTTATATAATTTATCAATTTTATAACACTACTGAAAGAAAAAAAAAAGAGAATAAACTTCTCTTATTTTCTGTTTTTGCGTTTTATCATTTTGACATGTATTCGATAAACATAAAATAAAAAAGATAGTTAAATTATTGTACTTGACCGTAATGTAGTTGTAAAAGAATGGTTGGAGTGAAAATTCACACTTTCAAGCGACTGACATATTATAAATTTAAAATATGGTATGTTGAAATGCAAATTCCAGACAATGCTATTTAATTGTCTTCTCTTTTTGTATCACAAAATTACTATTAAATAGTTAAGTACTCATAGTTCTTAAATTAGAAATATCAACCCATAATATTTCGATCCCTAAATGTTTAGCGCATTCCTTTAAATATCAATCAGCAGAAAAAACCAGAAAAAAAAATAGTTAAAATTAAATAATTAAGTACTCATATTTCATAAATTAGAGACATAAACCTATAATATTTCGATCCCTAAATGTTTAACGCATTCCTATAAATATCAATAGGATAGCAGCAGAAAAAAAAATAGTTAAAATTAAATAGTTAAGTACTCATATTTCATAAATTAGAGACATAAACCTATAATATTTCGATCCCTAAATGTTTAGCGCATTCCTTTAAATATCAATAGGATAGCAGCAGAAAAAAAAAGAGTTAAAATTAAATAGTTAAGTACTCATATTTCATAAATTAGAGACATAAACCTATAATATTTCGATCCCTAAATGTTTAGCGCATTCCTTTAAATTTCAATAGGATAGCAGCAGAAAAAAAAATAGTTAAAATTAAATAGTTAAGTACTTATATTTCATAAATTAGAGACATAAACCTATAATATTTCGATCCCTAAATGTTTCCTATAAATATCAATAGGATAGCAACAGAAAGAAAAAATAACATTGGGCTCGGCCGGGATTTGAACCCGGGACCTCTCGCACCCAAAGCGAGAATCATACCCCTAGACCACCGGGCCATAGTTGAAAGAAAACAGATAGTAAACAGATAACCGCTTTGAATCAAGGCTGAATCAATCATATCCCATATTTCTGAATTAATTTTTATTTGGAAAAACGCACGAAATTGGCAGGTGTTCTTATTCATACACTATGTAATCGAAACATAATTTCCGATTTTTGGTAAAAGCAGAAGATTTTTCAGAAAATACTGTCAAAGTCAGTATTTTGAACCGAATTCCCGGCGTGACAGTTGGAGTTTTCCGTGGTTTTCTTCGAACCTTGCCGTAAATACGGGTTAGGATCCCTTAAAAAGACCCCCTTAAAGAGGTCCCTTAAAGAGGGCACCCCCCCCCCAGGACCTAGATCCTTCGTGTTGATAATTGGCCGTCATAAATCAACTCAACCCGGCGTGACAGCGAAAGAAAGAAGAAAAACCAGTCGTCACGTGACACGAATCGCTTATAACTCGATCAGTAATTTATTTATCAAAAAACTAGGAAACCCATTTCGATTCTACATCTCTTAGTCCGGCCTGTCAATTTTATGCCTTTGCGTTTAAAATTGAATCAGAAAATGTGTCAGAAAATTTCACGTTGTTGAGCAGGTCATTTGAGAACCACCTCTACCTTAATTAATTAATTTTTTATGTGACTTTAAAAGCTCTTCTGATAGATTGCCGAAAAGGGAACACTTTTTCTCACAAAAGAAAATACATTTGTGTAAAAAATTAATTAAGGACGTGCCAGTTTTTAAAACAACGCTTCAGCGCTACATTATACTTTGAAATTCGGTGTCTATACGTCACATTAAAAATAATTACTAAGTAAAGATTTATTTTGTTTTCATAATAATAATAATAATAAAAATAATTAAATAAAATATATAAATTTGTCCCCAGTTTTCAAACTATTTCTGCAGTGGCGAAGAGAATGTAATTTGCATTAGACCAGAGAAATTACTGTTTCTTTTTATATAATTTATCAATTTTATAACACTACTGAAAGAAAAAAAAAAGGAATAAACTTCTCTTATTTTCTGTTTTTGCGCTTTATCATTTTGACATGTATTCGATAGACATAAAATAAAAAAAGATAGTTAAATTATTGTACTTGACCAATGTAGTTGTAAGAGAATGGTTGGAGTGAAAATTCACACTTTCAAGCGACTGATATATTATAAATTAAAAATATGTTATGTTGAAAAGCAAATTCCAGTCAATGTTGTTTGGTTGTCTTCCCTTTTTGTACCACAAAATTACTGTTAAATAGTTAAGTACTCATATTTCATAAATTAGAAACATCAACCCATAATATTTCGATCCCTAAATGTTTAGCGCATTTCTAAATATGAATATCAATAGGGTAGCAGCCGAAAAAAAAAAAATACTGGGCTCGGCCGGGATTTGAACCCGGGACCTCTCGCACCCAAAGCGAGAATCATACCCCTAGACCACCGGGCCACAGTTCCATGATAACAGAAAGTAGACATATCACTGCATCGAATCACATCTGATTCACACTTTAATATTTTGTATGTTTTGATATTATTACAGCGTTACTAAGCGTTATTTATCATCCTATCCATGCTTCATTAAAGACGTGGGAGGGGGGCGCGGATTGTCTATTGGTATACAAGGTTTCTGCTTTAGTCTCATTTTACGTTAGAAAGAGTGCTTCTGGAAAAACTGATTCTCACTGGTAAAGTTTTTGAAATAGAAACAGTTGTTACGGTTGGTTTCAAACATATTTTTTTTTTTTTTTTTTTTTTAAAGAGGTACAAATAAATAAAAAGAAAAACTATGCAAATAGTACTTACAACAGGTAGAGAGTTCTACAATTTTAGTCAATGGGCACTTAGGAGCATTTCCTCCTTTTTCAAAATCTGATGAAGCACTTAAGCTGGAGTATTCAGGCTGGGGAAAAATTCAGACGTGGTTTCAAGCTAACATTCATCAATCCTCTCATCTCACTGCATCACTTGCCATCAACTACTAGGTCCATCATCTAGTCCGGAGGGGGAAATCGTTCTACGGTCCAGAACTTCACCGTCGGAGTCAGTAATTTCACCTTCCTGAAGCATGTGTTTATTTGAAGATAGCCATCACCGTAACTCAGAACACTACGACTTCTAACGACCGGTTTAGTTCAATATCTATGATCACTTCTGATGGTTAAGAAGTCATAATCTTGGAGCGCCACTACGCCAAAAAAAAATAGGCTACACATATCTTCTTCTTAATTTCTCGTTAACAGTTATAGATCCGCAATTCGAAAATGCCCTTATAGCCTCTTTTCATCATAACATCATGATTTAGGATGGTTAATGTAGGGCCATCAATGCCCCACTCTCAAAAAAAAATCTTCCAGAAACCTGTCCGCCTTCAACAACTTCGCGATCCAGCCCACAGGCCAATCTTCGAGCCCCGTAATAAGTCGAATTTTTTTTACGAGTCAAACGACAGGTCTCTTGGCCAAGCAACAAGTGTCGTAAACATTCATTCTCCCGCGCTGCTTGAGAAACGGGACCGATCCACTCTGCCAGGGGTACGGGAATGGAAACAAAAGGAAAAATGGACTCATCGTGAAGACTACAGCTTGCCGCTCCACTCTGCCGGCCGCTTCATGGGGGAAGGAAACCATGCATCACCCCCATGGCGTGTGCTGAAGGGGGGTCCTGTTAGCCTCTGTTTACATGGGCGCCAGCTATCCGCCTGATAGCAGAGCCAATTGAAGCCTGACGTAAACTTACAAAGCCTAATTGCGTGTATAGTACACTCATAAGATAACGTAATTCTTATACAGGGCGGTCGGTCATTCTTATATCAAAGTCAGACTAGATGACTCTAAATTTTCCACCTGTGCAGTCTACTGACAAAACATCCCTCCCTTGCTGTCTGCTTTTCGTATTTGAAAAACAGGAAGCTACGTTAGACTATAAACGTTGAAATTACTTTGCAAAAAGAAAAAGAAAGAAGAGAAAATAAAAACTGATTTTATTATAATTATTACAATTACTTTTATTTATTTAAATTTTTATTAGAAACAGAAAAAAAAGAGTGCTTTTAAATAAATGTTGAGAAAGTGATTTAAATAATTAATGTAGATTAAAAAAAAAAAAATTGTTGAAACCAACCGTAACAAGATTGCTCCCCCCGGCTAATTAAAAAAAAATTTTTTTTTGAGAAAACAAATTATTTTTTTGAAAGGTAACTTGGTACCACATGGCATGCTGGGACCTCAACACTGAAAAAACTGACCCACAAACACAGATCATACATCGATCCGGGACGGGATCCAGAGAGTTCACCGCTGAAATACCACCCTGACAATATATTCCGGATATATACAACCAGAGCTCGCACATCCGTAGAAACCATTACCTAAAATATTACCTGAAACATGACCATAAAAGAGTACTACCAGAGGAGGGACCACAAGGCTGATTTTACCACTAAAATGACCAAGATATTTTCTGCACCTGTAAAAGAACACATGTTCCACCTGATTGTGAAACCTCACTTCCCTACTACTGTCATTCCTACGCTTAACTGCATCCTTCCTGAGACTTCTGGCAACAGAACTGTAAATAATACATAAATTGAATTTTGAAAAAAAAAATTAGCCGAAAAAGAAGAGAAGTGCCCACTGATTAATTGTCACTATACTGCTTATATACATAACTTCAATAATTGGCATCACAGTATATTACAACACTATCTATTAATGTAAATAAGTACTAGTAATATCATAGTTACAACACTGTAAATGTCAATGAAATTTGTAAAACACATATTAATTCTATTATACAAAAATACACAAGAGCAACTGGTGACACACAAAAAAAAATATATACATATACATCTGTAAGACACAAATTATGGTATCACAGACCATGTTAGAGAATTACGCACACAATTGTAACAATTTTATATGAGAACACATGTTTGTTTTCGAACACAGTCTAATGATTCGGGATATTATGTAGATTTTACAAATGCACGTACAAGTAATGTGCATGGGAAAGAGTATCTCTGCCTCTGTGCTACTTATAGCAAAAAGCAGTTTCGGGCCTTTTGGGCACTACAGGGAAAACATTCCACAAAATAAAATAAAAAACAGGGGTGGTGACATATATCACCAGGAAGGAAAACACACATTCCACAAAAATAGGAAGTAGAATAAATAAAATAGTTAATTTTAGCACTTTTAGCCACACACAACAACATACAGGCATGTACATGAGACAGTATGTACTAGAAAAAGAAAAAGGGCCCACACTCCTTAAAGTTTAAGCTCAAATAAAACCACAAACTGTATAGTAAATAATAAATCTATCTAGTTAAAATGTAGAAATTAAAGTAAACACATACTTAAAAAGTTATATACAAAACACTGATGCATTAAAAAAAACTGAACTAAACAGATCTACCTCGGCAAAAGGGCATACAAAACACAACATCCTAAAAAAATTTTAAAGTAACAAAAATTACATTCGTTTCTTTTTTTTTTTTTTTTGCAAAAATATACCCAAAATCTACGAAAACGGGGTGCGGACGGGTATATACCACATAATCTACCATAAAACAGACAAAAACCTTAAGTATAGGCATAAAAAGGGTTAAAAATGCCTACATGAGAGTATCAACACACAACCAAAACAAACCTTTAATACGCTAGAAAAACTAAGTTCCGTTTTAAAAATGTCAAAAAAAAATAATTAAATATACATACACATTAACTAAACTATAAATAAATACAAATAAACAAGGTAAAATTGAATAAAAATGCTTGAATAACGAAAAAAGGTAGTTAGTATTTATAACTCGGACGGTCTCTTCTATCCCGTAGCGAATAGTCGGTTCTAGAAATCGATATTGAACGACTACTTCTATTCGATTTAGCAGCTGGACGAATCGATGAACGAGACCTTTTTAAGTTCAAGTAAGTTGTATTTTAGAAAGAACCCCAAAACACCACAACACAGTGAAGTCAGAATTTAGTTGTAAAAATTGACGATACACGCCAACATTAGCATAATTTGAATAGCTGTGGAAATTAGAGACTTAAGGCAAAATATTTTTCCTTGCTCAGATTTATTTTATAAGAAATATTTAAGATGAAGAGAAATTTAAGGCTGTTCTCAAATCTAAAGAGGCTACTTTCAGACACATTTTTTAATTCATTTTTGCTCAAAAAGGCATGACATTGGAAGATGTTCTTATTCAGAAACTTTGTAATCGTTTTTAATTTTTTTGGTAAACGCAAATCTTTCAGAAAATACTGTCAAAGTTGACGTTTTGAACCGAATTTCGGACGTGACAGCGAGAAAAGGGAAAAAAAACCGGTCGTCATATGACACAAATTGCTTGTAACCTTTCCAACTCGATAAGTAATTTATTTATCAACAAATGGAAAACTCATTTTCCAAATTTCTTCAATACTCAAGCAAGCCAATTTTATGCCTTTGCCTTTAAAAATGAGTCAGAAAATGTGCCAGAAAATTTCGCGTTTGAGCCGATCATTTGATAACCACCTTAAATGCATTTATCTCAGTTTGAGATTAAAAAAAAATTATTACTTTCAATATATTTAAAGCATTATAGTATGAAACAACAAATGAAAATTAAAAGCGGTTCAAAAAAGAAAGGAAAAAAAAAAAAAAAATCCCGCTCAATAACATGAAACTTTCTGACACATTTTAAACGCAAAAGTAATGGTACTTGCAGGCGTGACTATTGAAGCGATTTGGAATCGAATGGTGTTTTACAATTTTGATAAATTAATTGCTAAGCGATTGTTGTCACGTGAGACAGGTTGTTCTCTTTTCCCACGCTGTCGCGACCGGAAATTCGATTCAAATCGCCAACTTTGACAGTATTTTTTCAAAGATCTTTACTAAAAAATGGAAAACACCACTCTACTGCATGTGTTTTCGAACAAAAATTAATTCAGAAATGTATCAGTGAGAAGCTCTTTTTTGATTTGAGAACAGTCTTAATGAATTAAAAAGTCTTACATAAGTCACAAGTTTTCAGAATTTTAAAAGCTTAACATAGGATAAGAAATATCATGGTATGCAAAAAATTTAAAACAATTTGTGCATTTGGAAAATCGGGACATTGGTGGCCGTGCAATAGCTCCGCAGGACGAATCTTATAACTCTGAAAAACAAGATGTTCCAGTAAATCGGGACAGATGACAGCATCAGATGAAATTTGGAAAGTAATAAAAAGCACCTGGTTATAGCAGCAACTGTTGAATATATATATGAACCTCTTAATTATTTTTTAAAGAATTCAACAGATGGGCCTAATTTTTTCAAGAATTACAGAACAAAAATAGTAGCGCACTCTGGTGGGTGCATTGGGAACTTGGAGGGTTAAAAATATTGTAAAAAACAACAACAACAAAAAAAAAAAAAGAAAGAAAGAAAGAAAGAAAAACACTGAGTAATATTATTAACATACTTAACTTCTCTTGAAAGAAGATTTTTCTTTTGTTCCAAAAACCCAGGAAGTATCACTTATATGCCATCCCATCCTAATTCTGCATACTTTCACGTCAATGTCTGTATTCCACACCTGCACATTACATTATATTCAGGTAAAATACCATCCAACAACGAAGTCACGCCATAGCAGTTGGAGACGATACATCTCACATTCTGGAAAGGAAATAAAGAATGATGAGATATAAATACTATTCACCCAAACGAAATAAGCTTAATGAATTAAAAGATTTCACAAACAAAATCAAACAAATGACTGTATCATTGTAAAATGATTAATCCAATATCTGTTCGACACTTTTCCGGGAGAAAACGGAGAATTTTAGTTCGAGAGATTACAATTTAACAGCTGAAATTGGGGAAGAGGAGCAAACGAGATGTGATAATTACATGAATGGAACATATTCTTTACTTCTTCAGCGAATAAATGGCGATAAAATAATTAAAGAAACAATAATAATTCTAGTGCAGAATGCAGATATTTTAATTTAAATGTAATATCAATTATAAGTATTGTTATGAAAAATGAATTGTTGAACGAAACAAATTTAAATCGGTTTATTATACTTTCATATACGTTTTGTAAAACTGATTGACGACAGATGTGAAAACAAATACAGAAACTTATGTATTCTATGAAGAATAATGTGATAGCATACTGTTTTCTTTGTAAAAGATCCTTTAGAAAGTTTATCATATTGTATTTCTTTTTCTCAAATTTCCAAACAGTATTTTACAAGTATTCATTAAATTACATTGATAATTTTAAAATTTTAATTTCGTTATTGATATTCAAATTATTATAATCTATTCAATAAGCAAATAAATAATTTTCATTCTTAAAACTTTTGATACTATTTTTATAACAAGATTGTAGGAGAAGTCTAATCGATAATATATAATGCTGCATAAATTAGTAATTATAAGACACTATTTTCTTTTAAAAATATACAAATGAAAACACAATTTGTGTACTAGCTTAATAATTATAATCAAAATAAGTTAAATTTAAATAAAGATTATGTTACTTAAGTATGCAATAATCTTTCCGAAGAAATCAGCAAAACATAGTTTAATAATAATTTATTTATTTCCATTGTTTCTGTGCAATTTTAAGAATAAATATCCTATCTATTATACAAACACAAGAAATTTAACATAAAATTAACTTTTTAATTACACATAGACACCTCTTTAGAATTCATGAAATTTTCTACATAATTAACCAAAAAATTGGACTTTAAAGTTAAAGTATCTATTAAATAATATAAAAAGAAGTTTATTGTCAACTAATTAGTACTAAAAGTAAAAAAAAAAAAATCAAGAAGTTTAGTCCTTTATATTACCATTTGGTCCTTTAATATCAAGAACGCATTTTATTATTATTATTACGATGTAATGATTCTATTGAACGAGTAATCCCTATACAACATGAGAATCAATTTAAGATCTCAATTGAGAGTTAAAAAATTGAAAGCACGTTTAGTTATAGCGAAAGTAATTTCGATCTGACATATATCATGAGAGACGGTAGTTTCTCGAGTGACGCAGCGAAAAACCGAAAACCGTAAGCCCAAAACCGAAGATTCCGTCACTCTCATATATACAGCTAGCAGGACATCAAAGGAAAATCGAAACGCCGACATTTAATATCTCAGTAAATATGAGGTATACCGTTTCGATTTTTTCACATTAGTCTTATATCTATGGCCTAACTCTATCCTGAAATTTATAAATTTCTACATGCAGTAGATTTTGAGATCTGGAAACCAATTTTTAAGCGAAAATGGGGAATGTAATGGGCACATACCTATTATCTCCAAAACGGCTCGAAGGATATTTTTAAAATTAATATATTATATTAATCGGTTTTAGATGAAGCGAAAATGATTTTGCGTTAACGTAGGAAAACTCTTGTTTTTTATATAATCCAGTTTTAAAATCGGACTCTTTTCCTTTGCATTTCCTCATAGATTATCATTGTAGAAATTCGGACTTTTCACCCTTTTTTATTCCTCCGCAATAACGATGCTCATGGTTATCATGGTTACAGTTAAACGTTAAAACATCTCCATATCGCTGAAAAACTATTTAGATTCTTTTTTTTTTTAATACGAAAACAGTTTTTAATGCAATTTTTAATATGTAATATATATGTATTAAATTAAATTATTGTTTGTATATTTTTCTTTTTTGTTATAATAAAGAATTTCTTATTTCAAAATCTTCATTAAGTCGAAAAATATTTAGATTCCTTGATTAAAATATTGAAATATTTTATAATTATACATATACAATTTAATTGTTATTTATATTTAATTTGTGATTTTTTAAAGGAAAAAAAAAAAGATTCAGATTTTTTTCTTATCAATTAATTTGCGTAACGAATCATTCAACGATTCAATCATCAGTTTGTTTTCTTCGTTTCCGATTCGCTGCTATGAAGATTTTTTGACGTGTTGAAAATCAAATTTCATAAATACTTCTAACTTTAATTAACAAATACTTCTTGAATATATTTTTAATTCCATGTTGTTTATGTACGATAAAAGACACGTTTGTTAGTTCTACCATTGTTTCTTTTGTTTTGTTTTTTTTCTAGTGAAAGTTGATTTTCAAATGTTAAATATAGATTTTACTTAATAAATCACGAAATCAGTTGTCAGTTCTCGGGGCAGTGGTGGACGTGGCATTGGAAACCAAAAAATCATGCGAGAGGGTGCAAAGTATTCTGTAGTATCTTGCACCAAATATAAGAAATGGAAAAAAAAAAGGTACTGTATCATTTTTTTTTTATGTATTGTCAAAGCTATGCATTCTACTGAATGTTTTTATTCTTGAAATAGACTATTTAAACAGAGATAGAAGTATACCAAACTTTAGTATCTTTTTTCATACATAAACAAAATGGAACTAAAAATATATTTTTGAAGTATATGTTAATTAAGTTAGAAGTATTTGTGAAATTTGTTTTTGAACACGTCAAAAAATCTTCAAGGCACATGGAAAAATAGAAAACTCTATGGAAGGATTTTTTTTTCCTTCAGTTACTATGATCCTAAAATTAAAACAATATATATCTTTCTTTTTTTTTTTTTGGGGGGGGGGGGAGCTTCATTAGTGCAAAACGTTCATATTTACTGATTTATTAGTTGTTCTGTTTATTAAAATTAAAATAATGTTGTTAAATAGCAACATCATGGTGTAGAAAAAAAACATTAAAAAAATGTGATGCATCGTTATGTATGAAAGATCAGTTTCAACTGACATCACAAAAATTTATTCACAAACTAAGATGGATAATTGAGAAAAATAGGTTAAATCCTAAAACAAGCGAAACGCTTGGCGTCATCGAATTTAGCTAAGCGATAAATGAGTTTTCTTGTTACCGGTTTATTTCTTACGTTTTTTTCCACATCTTCTGTGCTCGGTTCTAGCATGAGCAGAATGCATGGTTCTGAAAATTGAGCTGGTTTTGAGGGAATTAGATTTGATTGGTTGGTTGACAGATTAGAATATTCTATAATAGAGTTCTATTGTCTGTGGGTTGGTTTATTGTGTGTCAGATTTGTTGATTTATGTTTGTGAAATGTGTTTTGTGAGGTTTATGTGTTGTATGTCATAAAGAATAAATCCTGTGAAATATTAAAAAAAAAAAACGAAGGATAAGAAATAAACGTAAGTGCATTTTTGTTGATTTTATATGATAAGATGTATTTTATGCACTTTAGAGATTGCTGTAAACCGATTTTTGTGCGAACATTACTGACCGCAGCTTAAATGGATTTCATGCATTCTAGAGAGTGCTGAATATAGCAAGTTTTGTGCATCCAGGATTTTTTTTCTCAGTTAATGTACGCGAAGCGTACATACATATATAAGTTATTAACCGCTGTTTGAATGAATTTCATGCATTCTAGAGATTGCTGCACAGCGAATTTCATGCATCCAGAATTTTTTTTTTCTGTTAATGTACGCAAAGCGTACATATATATATTACTAACTGGTGTTTGAATGAGTTTCGTGCATTTGAAAAAATCAGAAATCTCTAGATTCTCCCCAATCATGACCTGTGTTCTTTGTAGCAGAGAATTCACTACTTACACAGTTTCTATGAAAATTTTTCACGAAGTAAACATTGATTTTATTCGGTTTTGTGACAATTTACAAAGTTTTAGCAAGGAGGAAAAAATAGCTAAAAATTATTAAATAGAAAAATCTGGAGGAAAAAATGGCTAAATGTTTGTATGTGTAAATTGAAATATCCAGACGAAATGCCCGATCACCGAATTTTTTAATTTTCATGCGCTGATAAATGAAATTCATAATTTTTACCCGCCTGTTCGACGAAATTTATGATCTTTTCTCCCCCTATCGACAAAATTCATGTTTTTTCTGTGCCGATCGATGAAATTCATGATTTTTGCACATTCATCAATGAAATTCTTGGTTTTTATGCTGCCAAATGACGAAATTTGCAATTTTTTCAGAGACTAATTGGTATCTAATGCAGTTTAATTCATTCGACTCGACAATTTTTACGCACCTCATCGACAAAATTCATATTTTTTATGTGCCGGATTGACGAAATTTTTTTTATGACCCGATCGACGAAATTCTTGAATTTTATGCACCTGTTTGATGAAATTTGTGATTTTTACGTGCAAACTTGACAAAAGTAATGATGTTTTCATGCCCGATCAACGAATTTCTTAATTTTCATGCTACCGTTTGATGAAATTTAAGATTTTTATGCACTGATAAATGAAATTCATGATTTTTACCCACCTGTTCGACGAAATTTATGATATTTTCTCCCCCTATCGACAAAATTCATGTTTTTTCTGTGCCGATCGATGAAATTCATGATTTTTGCACATTGATCAACGAAATTCCTGATTTTTATGCTGCCAAATGATGAAATTTGCAATTTTTACAGAGACTAATTGCTATCTAATGCAGTTTAATTCATTCGACGCAACAATTTTTATGCACCTCATCAACAAAATTCATACTTTTTACGTGCCGGATTGACGAATTTTTTTTTTATCACCAGATCGATGAAATTCTTGATTTTTATACACTACGTTTGATGAAATTTGTGCTTTTTATGTGTAAACTTGACAAAATTAATGATGTTTTCATGCCCGATCAACGAATTTTTTAATTTTCATGCTAGCGTTTGATGAAATTTATGATTTTCATGCGCTGATAAATGAAATTCATGATTTTTACCCGCCTGTTCGATGAAATTTATGATCTTTTCTCCCCCTATCGACAAAATTCATGTTTTTTCTGTGCCGATCGATGAAATTCATGATTTTTGCACATTCATCAATGAAATTCTTGGTTTTTATGCTGCCAAATGATGAAATTTGCAATTTTTTCCGAGATTAATTGCTATCTAATGCAGTTTAATTCATTCGACGCGACAATTTTTATGCACCTCATCAACAAAATTCATACTTTTTACGTGCCGGATTGACGAAATTTTTTTTATGACCCGATCGACAAAATTATTGAATTTTATGTACCTGTTTGATGAAATTTGTGATTTTTATGTGCAAACTTGACAAAATTAATGATGTTTTACCCGCCTGTTCGAGAGTGCGGCCCCTGGTGGTGGAAGATGGAACTAACGGATTTTGCAGCTAACTCGAGTTATATGGGTCCCATCACAATGCAGTTTGATTTATTCAACTGGACATCGACAAGATATATAGATTTTAGTTACAAGTTTCACCACCAGGGGGCGCTGTCCTATCTCATGTTCTATGGGCTCGATTACGATGAGGTATGGCTCATTCGACTTGAAATCGACAGCCTGAAAGATTTCAGCTATGTTTGTATAGAACAGAGTGCGCCCCCTGGTGGTGGAAGATGGAACTAACGGATTTTGCAGCTAACTCGAGTTCTATGCGTCCCATCACAATGCAGTTTGATTCATTTGACTCGACATCGACAGGATATATGGATTTTAGTTACAAGTTTCACTACCAGGGGGCGCTTTCCTATCTTGGGTCCTATGCGCCCCATCACGACGAGGTATGGCTCATTCAACTCGAAATCGACAGCCTCAAAGATTTCAGCTATGTTTGTATGGAACAGAGTCCGCCCCCTGGTGGTGGAAGATGGAACTAGCGGATTTTGCAGATATCTCGAGTTCTATGGGTCCCATCACAATACAGTTTGATTCATTCGACTCGACATCGACAGGATATTTCGATTTTAGTTCCAAGTTTCACCACCAGGGGTCACTTTCCTATCGGGTTCTATGGGACCGATCACGACGAGGTATGGCTCATTTGACTCAGAATCGACAGCCTGAAAATTTTCAGCTATGTTTGTATTGAAAAGATTGCGCCTTTTGGCGGAGGAAGATGGAACAATCGGGTTTTGCCATGCATTTTCATCCTTCTAATTGTGTTACTCTCTCGCTGTATAATTTAAAAGTTGAGTCTTGGATTCCTCTCCCTGGGCCACCACCCTCATATTTTTATTGGGGTCCAAGGGATTTTTTTAAGCATTTCTTTAAAATTTTATTCTAATGATTAATTTATACCCTATGCTTAATTTCGACTAATTGACATTTTCATCAATAACCTTAAAAAAGTAATGATTTCAGTACAAAAACCCTTAACGAGTTAAAAGTTGTGCCGCAGCACTTTGTTTTGGCTCTATAAATTTTAAATATGGGTCTTAAAAGCAATGATATCAAATTTAAGTGACGCTATGTTAATAACTTTTTTTAATCATAATTTTCTTTTTAGTTTTATTTATATTCACAGGTGCAATTATTATCTTAATATGAAAAAATATATAGAATTTATTCGCTGATGCTTTTTCATTCACATCTCTCATGAATTCAAAATATGGGTTTTAAAAGAAATGATATCAAAATTTGAGTGACACCTTGACGTGAATTTAATAGGACTCTTTTAAAATTCAATTTAAATTATTTTTGTTTGTCTTCTAAAGTATATTTACACATACAAACAATACTTTTAATTTTTCAATACACTTTTAAATATATTACTTTCACTGAGCCTATATTATGTATTGAAATGTATTTATTTCAATAAATTGATTTATCTTCTGTGCCACGCTATCCAAAATCATAAGTAAAATTTATGTAAATGATTATTTTGCGTCATAGTATCCAAACAAAGGGAAATGTATGCAAGTGGATAATATGACGCAAAATAATCATTTACATAAATTTTACTTATGATTTTGGATAGCGTGGCACAGAAGATAAATCAATTTATTGAAATAAATACATTTCAATACATAATATAGGCTCAGTGAAAGTAATATATTTAAAAGTGTATTGAAAAATTAAAAGTGTTGTTTGTATGTGTAAATATACTTTAGAAGACAAACCAAAAATAATTTAAATTGAATTTTAAAAGAGTCTTATTAAATTCACGTCAAGGTGTCACTCAAATTTTGATATCATTTCTTTTAAAACCCATATTTTGAATTCATGAGAGATGTGAATGAAAAAGCATCAGCGAATAAATTCTATATATTTTTTCATATTAAGATAATAATTGCACCTGTGAATATAAATAAAACTAAAAAGAAAATTATGATTTTAAAACAAATTATTAACATAGCGTCACTTAAATTTGATATCATTGCTTTTAAGACCCATATTTAAAATTTATAGAGCCAAAACAAAGTGCTGCGTCATAACTTTTAACCCGTTAAGGGTTTTTGTACTGATATACAATACCGTAAATTGGGGTTATTTTGAAACTGAGGAAGGTCATTTGAACCCAAAACAAAAACATAACATAAAAAACCCACATAAAAATCATGAATCTTACAAAACAAACAAACAAAAACAGATATTTTATTTTTAATTCATTTATTTTAAGGAGAAAAATCCACACTTTCTTCTAAAGAACAATAAAATACGGCACACAATGAAGAAAACTGACATATCAGCAAAAAGAACATGAAAGCTATATTTACTTCAATTAATTATTTCAGGTTATATTGTGGTGCTTATTATTTGTGTTGTTTAACCAAAGAACTCCCATGCATAATATGACATATCCACAGGGTGTGTACACTTTTTGCTTTTGACAGCACTATTTCTTAACAAGGTAGAATTTATTTACTTATCAAATCTCAAGAAAAACAAAAAAGTGTTACTTATCTAAAAATAAGATTTTTTTTTTTTTAATTATTATTTGCATCGAATTCATGCATTATTTGTGACAGCACCAAAAGTCATAGCATGACCTATATATATCTATAACAAAACAAAATTACAGTAAAGTGACGTGCTGGATTTAAAAGATTATCACAAACTAATTAACTGAATTACAGATGTGGCATATGTTGTTTCCATCTGTAATTCAGGTTTCCCAATACTTTAAACTGGTACTTTTTCCTTCTCACATAAAAGTCGTTATCCACAAAATAATAATAATAATAATAAACATTCTCTTCCTTATCTGACGTAAAAAACAAGAAATATTTTTAATTTGCATGAACACTCTCTCTCTTTTATGAGAAGCTTTTAAACATTTTGAAATCCTCAAAATTTTAAACATACTTTTCCTCCTCACACAAAAGTCGTCAAACACAAAATTAGAAGTATAAAAAAAAACCATTCTCTTCCTATTTTACGTGAAAGACAAGAAACACTTTTAATTTGCATCGAATTCAGGCATTATGTGACAGCGCCAAAAGTCACAGCATGCCGTATATACCTATTTAAACAAAATATAATTGCAGGATGCAAAATAATAATAATAATAATAATAAACCTAGTAAAATGACGTGCTGGATTTAAAAGTTTCTCACAACTATTTAACTGAAATACAGATGTAGCAAATCTTAAAATCCCAATCCTAAAATCTCTGTCTTTTATTAGAAGCTTTTAAACATTTTGACTTTTTCAAAATTTTAAACTGATATTTTTTCCTCCTGATACAAAAGTCGTTATCGACAAAATTAGATAAAAAATCCCTGACGGCTCGGCCTACAGGCACAGGTAGATTTCGAAGACGCAGAACGTGGGGTGCCTGTTTGTCGGGAATTGCGGAAGAAATGACCTTTTTGCGATGATGCTGCAGTTGGAACCGCCTACTTCGAAACGAAACTTGTTTGCAGGCGGAGCCAGCAAGGATTTTTTTTTTTTTTTTTTTTTTTTTTTTTTTGCTATAAGAGTTGGTCCTATAAAAAACATGTCAATATAAAAGTTTTAGATAATATTAAGAGGATTTATAATATATTTAAGCGGATTTGAAATATTCGGAATTGACGAAGTTATGAATTTTTTTCTTCTAAACCCCCCCTTCCCTCCCCTCCTTAAGGCAATTTTTAATTATATCAAAAATCTGTCATACATAAGTTTTTGGCCCTGTTCCTAGAAGTAATAATAACTTCAAACGGATTCGATACGTATAATAATAAAGAAATAATGAGGATTTTTCTGTTTTCACAAAAAGCCCCCCCATTCCCCCCCTCCTTGGTTCGATTTTGCCCACTAACGAACTTGACCGAGATTTTATGACCCTTGATTTTATGTATCAGTTTCGAAAAGATGCGGGATTTGGAACCGCCTACTTCGAAAAATAACTTGTTTGCAGGCGGAGCCGGCAGGGATTTGTTTTGTTTTTAATTTTTTGTTGCTATAACGGTTGGTCCTATAAAAAACTTGTCAATATAAAAGTTTTAGATAATACTAAGAGGATTAATAATAAATTTACGCGGATTTGATATCTTGTGAATTGACGAAGCTATGATTTTTTTTCTCCTAAACCCCCCCTTTTTCCCCCCCTTGGGGCCATTTTTAATTATATCAAAAATCTGTCATACATACATTTTCGGCCCTTTTCCTAGAAGTAATAATAACTTTAAACGGATTCGATACGTATAATAATAAAGAAATTATGAGGATTTTTCTGTTTTCACAAAAAGCCCCCCCATTTCCCCCCCCCCCTTGGTTCGATTTTGCCCATAAACGAATTTGACCGAGATTTTATGACCCTTGATTTTATGTATCAGTTTCGAAAAGATGCGGGAGTTGGAACCGCCTACTTCAAAAAATAACTTGTTTGCAGGCGGAGCCGGCAGGGATTTGTTTTGTTTTTAATTTTTTTTGCTATAACGGTTGGTCCTATAAAAAACTTGTCAATATAAAAGTTTTAGATAATACTAAGAGGATTAATAATAAATTTACGCGGATTTGATATCTTGTGAATTGACGAAGCTATGATTTTTTTTCTCCTAAAACCCCCCTTTTTTCCGCCCCTTGGGGCCATTTTTAATTATATCAAAAATCTGTCATACATACATTTTCGGCCCTTTTCCTAGAAGTAATAATAACTTTAAACGGATTCGATACGTATAATAATAAAGAAATTATGAGGATTTTTCTGTTTTCACAAAAAGCCCCCCCATTTCCCCCCCCCCTTGGTTTGATTTTGCCCATTAACGAACTTGACCGAGATTTTATGACCCTTGATTTTATGCATCAGTTTGGAAGAGATTTATGCAGAATTTTTCCAGTTATCGTGGTCAGAAAAAAGTGACATAGATAGATAGATAGATAGATAGATAAACTTTTGAACTGGGGGTGGTTTTGTGTTCTGGGAGTCATGATCGGCGTAGATCTGCAAAAATTTTTCAAAATTTCCAACTTAGGTGAGAATGTAATAGGTAGTATTTCTTACGAAATCTACCTAAAACATTCTCTTCCTATCTGGCATGAAAATAAGAAACATTTTTAACTCGCATCGAAATCAGGCATTATGTGACAGCACCAAAAGTCACAGCATGACGAAAAATTTCTTTACACAAAACAAAATTGCAGAATGCAAAATAATGTGAAAAAAGACAGTAAAGTGACGTGCTGAATTTAAAAGATTCTCACAACTAATTAACTAGATTACAGATGTGACAAATCTTGATTTGATCCTAAAATCTCTATTTTTTATTAAAAGCTTTTAAACATTTTGAATTCCTCAAACTTTTAAACTGGTACTTTTTCCTCCTCACATAAAAGTCGTTATCCACAAAATTAAAACAATAATAATAAATAAATAAACATTATCTTCCAAATCTGACGTGAAAAACAAGAAATATTTTTAATTTGCATGAAATTCAGGTATTATGCGACAACATCAAAAGTCACAGCATTCTCTTTAAACAAAACGCAACTAAAGAATGCAAAACAAATGAAAAAAAAAAAAAAGTAAAGTAATGTGCTGAATTTAAAAGATTCTCGCAACTAATTAACTGAATTACAGATGTGATAAATCTTGTTCCCAATCCTAAAATCTCTATCTTTCATTGTAAAACTTTAAAATATTTTGAATTCCTGGAAATTCTGATCTGGCACTCCCTTTTCTTTACATAAAAGTCGTTATTATACAAAATGAAAAAAAAAAAATAAAAATCTCGTCCCATCTGACGAGCTAAACACTAAACAGGGAAATTTTTAATCTTCATCGAATTCAGGCATTTTATGTCAGCGCCAAAAGTCACAGCATGACACATACGTCTTTTCAAACAAAACAAAATTGTAGAATGCAAAATAACCTAAAGAAGAGAGAGAGAGAGAGAGAGAGAGAGAGAGAGAGAGAGAGCAAACTGAAAAGGTGAAATTAAAAGATTTTCACAACTAATTAACTGCATTACGGATGTGTCAAATCTTATCCTCTATCCTAAAATCTCTATCTTTCATTCGAAGCTTTTAAAGTATTTTAAATTCCTGGAAATTTTAATCTCGTATTTCTTTCTCTTTACATAAAAGTTGTTATCCACAAAAATAGAAGAAACACTCTGTTCCCATCTGAGCAGAAAAACAAGGAAAGTTTTTAATCTGCATCGGATTCAGGCATTCCATGACCGCGCCAAAAGTTGCAGTACATCTCTTAGAATAAAACAGATTCACAGAATACAAAACACAATACAATGTAAAATAAAATATTAAAATGGAGTGCTGCTGGAAGTAAAAAAAATTCTGGCAATTAACTAAATTATAGATATGACAAATCTCGTGCTCTTCTATATTAAAACCTCTATCTTTGATTAAGGGCTTTAAAATTTTTTGAACTCCTCAAAACTTTAATCTGGTACTTCTCCTTGCGACAATCGTTACCCACAAAAGTAGAAACAAAATTCCCTTCCCTTCTAATGAGAAAAACAAGGAAATTTTTTTAATCTACAACGAATTCGGGAATCCTATGACCGCGGCAAACTCTCCGTCAGCGCCAAAAACCGCAGCCTGGTACATACATCTCTCCTCTACATGTTGCGCTGTCTCCAATCGATAACATTTGATTGCTATTGGGAGAGGAGCAAGAGGGGGGCAAAAGACAATAAGTAGACGTGAGAACAAAAAAAAAATAGTAAAGAAATAAGAGACCAGCGATCGATTGGCGAAAATCTGCCAGATCGATGGCGCCACGGCGATGTAAAAGTGGACAAGCAGACGCCTCTTTGCACACATTCATGCCGGAAGCTCCGAGGTAGGTTTGGAATAATATTTGTCTATGGACTGTGATAGAAGAAGCAAGAACGCAGAGAAAAGATCAGTGAAGATCGGGATTTTGTGCAGAGACAGATGGTTTGTGTCTCATGAGCTGCGACAGAGATGCTTTTCTTTGCTGCTTAGTTTATTTAAGACGGAAACTAGATTTCTGAGTTTTAACAATAGACGTTTTAGGAATATTTATTCAGGCTTAGATCTTTCTAAATGTGTTTAAAGAAGACATAACATGTATTTTTCTGCAGGGATAATTTGTAGTAAGGTGATGTATTTTTAATTCGTAATGGCGATATAAATCCTCAGAAGATTAGACAAAAGCTGTAACTCTGAAAAATGTAGTTATTTGCTGATCTGACAGTGATGTTTTAGTTGAGATCTTGTCAATACTTTTATTATTTCTTTTTTTAAAGGCTAGAAAATGATAATTTTTGTATTTTTGACCGGAAGTCAAGGGCAGTACAATTCTGTAATAATTTCGAAACAGTTTAAAAGTGCGATAACTTTTAACTTAAGGGCAGGGCTTAACAAATGCGGTCGCCACTGGCGACCAACTTTTTCTATCTGGCGACCAAGTTTTTAAATCAGCTTTTTATTATTTTTATATATATTTTTAATTTTTTTAATTTACTTATATTTTTTTTACAAAAATTGACGTAAGAAATGAGCCCAAATGGTTTCCCTTTCACCCATCCCCACCTTTACTCATGCGCGGCAAGCAGTGATTTTGCTCTTCTATCGTACTTTTAATGGATGAGCTAAATTTAAAGACATTTATTTCCCATCTCATGCACAGAATACGTCATTCTTTTCCAATAAAGTCAAATAGCATGTCACGGGATTAGAATGTGGGAAGAGGGGAGGGAGGTTTCAATAAAACAGTAAGAAATCGTGATATCTAAAATTGGATTCAATGCTAAAAAAATTTCAAGGTTTTTTTTTTTGTTTTGTTTTGTTTTAAATCAGATATTTGTATTTCAGAATTAAAACTGATTAATCGATCCCATTCACTTGAAAAAATAACAACATCTAAGTTAAATGATTATAAGAAATTCATTTAAAGTAAATCTATAAAAC
The DNA here is from genome assembly GCA_963931845.1 of Maratus michaelseni. Lineage (NCBI taxonomy): Eukaryota > Metazoa > Arthropoda > Arachnida > Araneae > Salticidae > Maratus > Maratus michaelseni. Next base: position 158,193,287 of record OZ007591.1, read on the forward strand.
TTAAATAAAATTTCAAGAATAACTATTTTTATTAAAATTAAATAATATGTATTTTTTAAATATTTCTCCTTCGTGTAAGATGCATGGCGCTTTTATTATCTGCACCCGCACACATTGCACAATAAATAGACGCCAGACTGGTTCGGAGACGATTATCTAGTCTATATGACGTAAAAGATTGAGGGTACTACTTCTTTGCAGAGAGTGGTTTCTTTTAAAAAGAGGTAAAATAATTGAAAAAAAAATCTTAAGTATTCATTTTTCGTGTGGTAACATTTTATTCCGCTAGTGAAATCTTTTGTGCTGCCTCGCCCCATGGAGTCCTAGAATATTTTTTGCATTTGAATCTCCGTTTTTTTCTTCTTTTTTTTTCTTTTTTTTAAATTCCATTTATCAGATACATAGTTTGTAGCACTCAACTATCCAGACATTTGAAGCATTCGACAGTCAGCATTTCTCGAACATGCCGGTAATTCAGCCTTAACAGTATTTCTTTTTTCTTTTTCAGAGATATATAACTTGTTAAGTTTTATTAGAAAACTTAGTTTATATAACCTTTCTCAATTATGCACTATTCTAAATTATATAACTAATAAGTCTAAATTATGCTTGTTATTCTTGAGTTTTCAATTAATTCATAATGTGCTTTTTGAAAATCAATGATGGGTGGAGGGGTAATTATATTTTAATGGCGACAAGAATTTTTTGCTGGCTATATTAGATTTTATGAAATTTGTAAAGCCCTGCTTAAGAGGGAAGCGATTTTTACTTCAATGAAATGAGGTTATCAATTCAGTTTCATAATCATGAGCAGAATACACTTGAAAGAAATACAGTTTTTAAGATAGCAGTTACTCAAACTCAATTAAAGATGTGTTAAAATTGCAACTGTCCGATTTTCTGTTGGGAATGCTCAGTTTCAGAGTGATTTGTCCGGTTTAATTTCTCATATGTGACCTCAGTATTAACACATGACTTCAATATAATATTTAACCCCTTGGAGACGAGCGACACTTATACGTGACGCATAAGATGCTCAGAATTCCTCGATTTTTCCCACCAGTTATTTTTTATTGTAAGATTTGCCTAATTAAATCTTAGCATTTCTGCGATTCAACTAGGCGAAAATTTCTGTTTTGAAAAGCCGGTGGTAAAAGATTAAAAATTCTGTAAAAGACGCTCGTCGCGAAGGGGTTAACAGAAACTTCCTGGATATTACTATTTTCTCAAAAAAATAAATGCAGGAAAATAAATATTAGGAATATACAGTCTGAATACAAGTATTCATTGACGAAGATTAACTCATTTCTTCACATAAATAATAAAAATGTCAGAAAGTCGCCAAAAATAATATTTCTTTCATCTTCGTCACTGATTTTTTTCAAGAGATACTTTTCTATTTACATGAATTTTAGTGATTTTGGCAATCAAAATATGTTTTATTTTTGATGAGACTAATTGTTGTTTTAATTTAATGCCGTAGCATAAGGCGTCAGACTGCATCGGCACCGTGAGTTATTATTGATGCATCGGCAATCGTACAAAAACAAAGTTTTTCGCAAAAGATGCCATATAGAATTGCTGCAGCGCTGTCCTCCCTCCAACAATTTTTTTTTTTTTTTTTTTTTTTTTTTTTTTTTTTTTTGTCTTTTCGTTTAGCCTAGAGGTTGAAATTTTACAATCGAAATACTGAGAACAGGTATAGTAAAAAAAAAAAAAAAAGAAAAAAAGAAAGAAAGAAAAATGTAGCATCGCTTAGGCAAAGCTATTTCATGTTTTTGGGATATACCGGATAATTCAAAATGATTTCCCTGATTACAAATGGCTGTAAGTTCGTTGTAAACAATAATCGGAAGAAAAGCTTTAAGTACATTTACAGAAAGAAGCTCAATGTTTTGTGTGCGTACTTGAAAACTGTTCTATGTGAGGCTTTTTTCAGCCACACATGCCAGACATTGTGAATACATAGTGCATATGACTACTTATGGGTGACTCTTTCTTTGCCTATAAAAGTGAGCGAACTGAAGATGCGCCTGGAGAATGCACTGACATCTGTCTCTCTGCTGATGTACGAAAGGGCTTCACAATATCTGGCACTAAATGGACTGACTGGTAAATTTCATGGATGTTTCATGTTGGACTAAAAAGGAGCCACATTAGAACAGTTATGAAATATGCAAGCAAAACTTTGCAATTCTTTCTGTTATGGGTTGAAGATGGTTCTTAAATTTCCTGCTCAACAACGCGAAACTTTCTGACTAATTTTTAAACGCAAAGGCATAAAATTGGTAGGCCTGTCTATTGCAGCGATCTGGAATCTAATTGCTAACCATTTTTTGATGAATAAATTACTTATCGAGTTATAAGCGATTTTTGTTACGTGACGAATAGTTTTTACCGTTTCTATTAGTGATGCCTCGTGGGGAATTCGGTTCAAAACGTTGACTTCAACAATATTTCCTGAAAGATCTTCTCCCTTTATCAAAAAATGGAAAATGTCTTTCGATTACATAGTTTCTATATAAGAACACCAATTTCATGAGTTTCCGAACAAAAATGAATTCAGAAATGATTCAAAAAGTAGCTCTTTTGGATTTGAGAATAACAGCCTTAAAACGTTTCTTCCGATTATTGCTTACCCCAATTTACATTTCAGGCGATAATTTTGTATTCCCTTGTAGTCGCACCATAGCAATATCCCGAAATTCTCTTGGTGAATTTTTAGTAAAAAAAAAAACTTTTTACGTATATATTTTAACTGTGCAATATTGCTAAAATGAGATTGTGTTTCTAAATCTGCATTCCGAAGAACAAAAAAAATATTTATTTATATTAAAATTTGTAGTTAATTTCGTCCGCTTCAAAATAATTATACGAATGCATAGGCGGATATTTGGTATTAAAAAAAAAATTCCCTATTTGATTAAAAAAAAAAAAAAAAATCCTAATAGCATAATAATATAAACTTTCAGATCGTATTGTTCCATATAATAGTAAAATAATAATAGTAATGTTATAGTAATAATAGTAATATAAAAATAATAATAATAGTATATAATAGTAAAAATAAAATCAAACAATCTTAACAAAATACTGGCCATTGAAAACATTCATGGACGTTATAACAACTTATCTAAAACTGCAAGAAAAAAATGGACAGGAAACAGGATGTAGGTAAATAGATTGAAATTTGCCTATAACTCTCTGCATTAGTATTTCTCAACCTTTCTTACCTCAAACTCCCGCAGCACACTAAAATTGTGATATGATGAAAAACAGATGAAAAGAATTTATATCATCCTTGGAGTGTCAGAATCCTCACCCAAACCAAAAAATAAGGTTTGTTAATAAAAATATACTCGAATTCTTACTGGCATCCCAGCTGACAGTATTATACTGGCAGCTGGGATTTCAGTATTATACCGTATAAAATCAACAATTTTTTTTGCAGCATAATACCGCGATATTACCGCACTAATCGGCACATGCCATTGAATGCGAGAAACTGCTTTAGATCAACAGCCAACTTTCTCAAACACTCAATATACACAAGTAGACAATGTAAATAATGTACTACGATATTGTTTTTGATGTATTACTGTTAGAAAAGGAATATTATGGCTTGATTTGAAACATTAAAGCGGTTCTCAAGGGGAAAAAAAATACATAAAAATTCCCCGTTCAATTCACATTTACGGATTCATTTTTAAACGCAAAAGCATGTCACTTGGATTAGGCATGACTACTGAAGCGATTTGGAATCAAATGGTTTCTTCCATTTTTAGCACTTTCCAACCTAGTTGAAAAGTGCTTATGACTTCGGTTTGTCTGGCCGTCTGCCGTCTGTCCGTGCTCTAAACTGCCGTAAATATGCTCGGATTGCCCTGCAATTTTTATATGTTATTGTCGTTATCCATAGCATGTTCCCTATTTAAACGGAAGTGTGTAGCACTTATAGTTTTTTTACAGGGACACTCAAAAGAATTCCGTTACATTGCGGTCTATGGGGAAAAATCATTTGCGGTTTATTTAAATAATGTTTCACTATTTTAAACGCATTGTAATTTATATATATTACTAAGGTGCATTAGAAGAAGCTTAATATGGAACAGGGTGTGCATAGCACTTATAGTTACTTTACAGGGACAGTAAAAATAATTCCGTTACATTACGTCTATGGAGAAAAATCGTCTGCGGTTTATTTAAATAATGTTTCACTATTTTAAACGCATTGAAATTTATATAGATCACTAAGGTGCATTACTTACTACGGAATATTGTGTGTATAGCAGTCATCGTTCATTTACAGGGACACGCAAAAGAATTATCTACTGTCTGTTAACAATAATTCCTGGAAGTGCGTTTTAAGTTATTGAACGCGATTTAATTTTAACTTGCTTTTTGTCTATTACGTGGTGTGTATAAATTCTGTAGATCCTATGCAGAGCAGCACAAAAGTTCGCGAACACATTTCTGTTTATTGACAAACTCCAGACGGAGAATTTTAAACTGTGCTACGCGTTTCCTAACTGAACTAAAATTATCATCCTATGTAGTATATATACAAATCTATAGATCCTATACAGGGCTGAATAAAAGTATTCGGATATTTTTCCGAATATTGTATATGTTGGAAATTCCTGAAATTATGTTTTCAAATATGTTATGCGTTTTCTAAATTGTTTACTTAGATGTTAGCTTTTAGCTTATTAAACGGTATGATTTGTAAAATTATTTTGGAAGCGTTGGAAAGTGCTATATAATCTATGCTTGACGCATGATTTTTCGTTCTTGTTTGATAAATGAATTACTTATCGAGTTATAATCGATTGGTGTCACGTGATGATAAGTTTTTCTCCTTTCCACGCTATCGCGTCCAGAAATTCGGTTCAAATACCAATTTTAACAGTATTTTCTAAAAGATCTTCTGCCTTTCCCAAAAAATGGAAAACGCCATTCAATTACATAATTTCTAAATAAGAACATCTACCAATTTCATGCGTTTCAGACTAAACACGAATTCAGAGATGTGTCAGAAAGTAACTTCTTTGGATTTGAGAACAGTTTTAAAAGGTATGAGACAGACATTTTGGTAATTTTTTTTAAGTAGGAATAGCAGATTAGTAAATTTCCACGGTTATTCTAAAAATTCAATCAATTTTAAAGTTTCAAACTTTTCTGCTCTATATATAGATGGTGTTTGATTTAATTTATGGAGACACGTATATTTTTAGCCTACTTCCAAAAATTTCCACAACCTTCAAAATGTCAATGAATCTCACTAAATATTTTACGAAATTAGATAAATGGACATTCAACTAAACTCTAATTCAACTAAATAGTCAGCAACAGTTGATAAAAGGAAACGCTCAAAATCTGCTTATGTCGTTTAGCTTAGAAACTAGGAGCTAACGATATCGTAATTTCATAAAATTTAAGCAGGGGTATCTGTTGTCTTTAGGGCATTTCTTTTGAAGCTCAAGGCATCACAGAAGCTATATTTGTAAATATTTGTAACAAATATAGTGATAATATTACTACCTCAGGCTAATCACAAATCCTATGAATTTCAAATGACAAAGTTGGCATCTACGCAAAATTGTATACTATCTGCCTCATGTATAAATATGCATATTTCAAATCATAGAAATTCTACGCACGCAGAATTTATATGATGTACACCAGGCAGATGATTATTTAAAATAATTCCTTTAACTTTCTGTAGGGTGAAAAAAAAAATCTTGTTCCATTTTGACAGATTTTCCCGTTGGTGAGTATTTGATAGTTAAGCCAGATGGTTAGAATTATATAGTCTGATAATTAACCAATATCGCAGCAAAATGTCAAAGAAGTCATGGTCACAGCTGATATGCTGTTTTGAAGGCTTCGCCTGCGACATGCTATATCATCTGGCGGCAGTTTTTTCCGGTAACATGCATAAAGTCTAGACATCTTGTTAGACGTCTCAAATCCGTCGCATCTTTTTTTACCTGTGAAGTTTCTTTCATTTGTTTAGTTTGGACCAGATACGTATTTACTATGGAAAATTTCTTTAGCATATAGAAGAATAAATTATTAACAAGCTGCTCCATGGGAAACAATTGTTTGAGTTTAACAGACGGCCCTGTCAACAAAAAGGTAATAGCGAGATAAATTCGAAAAAGGATTAAAAGATTTAATATGTCTAGAATCCCGATAAAATATAGAAGATGGATATTATTTTGTTGCAATTGTTTCTCTGGAAACGTTCGTAAATATTCCATGGGATTTATCGCTATTCAGAATAATTTTTGTGCCACAGTCTATAGGAAGACCTGTTTAGAGTTTTATGAGTGTGCTGATTTTTTTTTTTTTTTTTTTTTTTAATTATTAACAAGCTGCTCTATTTTAAATTATTAACAAGCTGCTCCACTGAAACAATTGTTTGAGTTTAACAGACGTCCTGTGAACAAAAAGGTAATAGCGATAAATTCGAAAAAGGATTAAAAGATTTAATACGTCTAGAATCCCGATAAAATATAGAAGATGGATATTACTTTGTTACAATAGTTTCTCCGGAAACATTCGTAAATATTTCATGGGATTTATCGCTATTCAGAATAATTTCTGTGCCATAGTCTATAGGAAGACCTGTTTAGAACTTTATGAGTGTACAGATTTTTTTTTTCACTTGCTTCTAATATATATAATTGATGGGGTCGGGGCAAGAAAGTTCTAAGCCACGTTTGTAACCTTCTGAGATATATCAGTTTGAAAGTTGGATCAAATACTCAAATCAAGATATATAAACATAAAGTTTGTTTACCCATGTCTTAGTAACATTTGAGATATTCTGAATAACAATATGGCATATACTATTAAGTTCTTTGTAAATTAGCTATCTTCATTGGGGGCATAAATGTCTGGGGGCAAAAACGAAACCTGGGACATATGCTGCCACCAAGTGACATTAGAAACAAATAATAGTATGTAGGATATTATCATTTACAATAATATGAAACAGATTACAGTGTTAGGTTTATTTCACCAAAAATGTGGCTTGGCACTTTCTTGCCCCGACCCCCTCAATTGACGCTCGTTAATTCGAACTCTCAGAGATCGAGAAAAAAAATTCAAATTATGATCGAAGAAATCTGATTGCATTTTTGCTTTCTTCATATCAATTTTACTTAAAATCCCCGAGATTCATTTAAGGGGGGAGGGGAGAAAAATGCAGTGTTATTCATTCTTACACATCATTACACATTTGCATCATATATCGTAGCACAATAATTTCTGCACTCACTTTAAAATTTTATCTTCTCTTGCTCATAATTTCTGATCCAGAACTTAACATTTTTTTATAAAGAAGCATACAATTTGTGGGCTTATAAGATATTTAATATTAAGTAAGGAAGATAAACCTTAATTTTAGTTTTTATTATGGCTGTATTTTTCATTGATTTGATATGCAATGAATATCCTTGACTACGGAAAGGCATACGCGATTGAAACAACTACGGAGGGTTCATATAACTGTCCTTTAATTTGGACACTACTATTTCTAGATAGTAATGTTTGATTTATTTAAAAATAAAAATTATGGGATTTAATAACACGAAGATTACTATTCATAAATAGTGGTACAAAAGCGTAAAAAAAGAACAAACCCTGCTACGTGGATGTCGACGGCAAATTAGTCAGGAGGTTAACAAACAAATTAATGCTCAGCTAGAATGCGTAGGTAAAAGTATTTTTATTTTTCAATTCCTATACTATTAGCTCACACTCTCTCTATATTTATATATCTTGTTCAAATTTTCAATCGTTAATAAAATATTTCCTATTCATCCACTCAAGTTCAAATATATTTTTTTTTAACTTGTAGTGGATGCCACTCGATGTTAATACAGTATTTTCAAATATTAATTCATTAATTAAATTTATTTAATTAATTTTAGTTTTATATGGGAGAAAAAAAATTCTCCCATTCTTTTCATAAATGAAATGAAAGGTTTTCCTCAAATTAGTGATGCCACAAAAATAAAATACCGCAACGATAATTATAAAAAAATGTTCAATAAAGATAACGTGGGACATTAATGCTGCACGGGTTTATTTTATATATTTATGATTAAAAAGTAGGAATTGACTTTAAAAAATGTTTTATATTACTTGTTAATTTTGCATAGCAAAATATATTAAACTCAATTTACTAAATTCATAGGATGAAAACATTTTCCAGTTAATTTCTAGTAAATTTTCGATTTACGATTCGACTTTCTTATTAAATATGCCTTTTTCTTACTTTTAAGCATCTGTATTAGGACTTTAATTTGTATACATCGATTTATCCTATGCCAGATCTACTTCATAAGCAGGGCTTTACAAATTTCATATAAACTGGTAGCCAGCAAAAAATTCTAGTCACCAGTAAAATATGTTAACCTCAACCCTTTCTTCCCCGTCATTGATTTTCAAAACCCCCAAAAAGTTTTTTTATGAATTAATTGAGAAAAAATAATAAGCATAGTCTAGAATTATTAGTTAGATTTACTTCAAATGAATTACTTATAATCACTTATATGTTATTATTTGCTAAAATGAATGTGACAGATTACTCGGTTTTAATTCTGAACACAAAAATCTGATATTAGACTTACAAAGAAACTTGATCATTTTTAGGCATTGTATCCAATTTTAGACGCCGCAGAGGCTGGATTGTCACTATTTCTTAGTGTTTTATTGAATCCTTCCTCCCTCCCTTCCTCCACATTTTAATCATGTCACATGCTAGCTGGTTAGAGCGGTAAAGAAAGGCGTTTTCTGTGTATAAGATGGAAAATGCATTTTAAATTTTGTTCTTCCATTAAAAATACGAGACATGAGGAAGATCACTGCTTGCCGCGCACGAGTAAGGGCAGGAAAGAGATAAAATGTCATTTGTGCTCTTTTCTTATGTGAATATTAGTACCAAAAAAATGTCCAGATTAAATTAATAACTAGGTCGCCAGATAAGAAAACTTGGTCGCCAGTGGCGACCTGGCGACCGCATTTGTCAAGCCCTGTTCATAAGTGATATCAAAAGAGTAAAAAACATTTTGTAAATTAGTAGTTCAGAGAATATTACCATATCCATTATTATGTTTCAAAACAGAAAAATTGCGTTAAATTTTATAAATGGATTTTGAAATTTTGACATTTTATTAATTTTAAATAATCTGAATTTGTGCATTAATTTTAAAATTTTGTCAGAAATACTAGATTACAGAGGAGTAAAAACTAGAATTAAATTCAATCATGAAATTCGGGAAGTTTTATTGTAAAAAATATCTTGCGCAAGTCGGGTATACCCGAACCGAAAATTCCATTTTAGGTCAACCAGAAAACCGACACGAACTCGAGAAGAAAAATTTCGTCAACCCGAAACCGTCGACACACTTCAATCTAAACCAGACCCGAGCCCAAAAAAGAAGAAAATTGATCCGTACTTTAATAAAATTATAGAAACATTGTCTACAATTATATTTCTAATTACATTTTATGAACCAAAATTAACATATATCTATATATATATATACTCATTAATGCTGAAATATTTAGTTTTCTTCATCAGAAAAAGTAGACTTTTTGAAAAATCCGGTCAACCCGAACCCGACCCGCAAAGGTCATATCCCAACCCGAAACCAATCATCCTAATCTAAAACAATGTCAACTCGAACCGAACCCGATCGTCAACAACAACAAAAAAAAAATTTAGCGTCAGGCCAGCCTAATCCGAAACGCGAGTCAAGACTGTTCGGGCAAAATCGGGTTACGCGACCCGAAGCAGGACCTCAGACTCAAAAGGTTGAAAGCCTTTTAACTTTAACCCTTTTCAGAAGAAGGGAAAGAAAGGAAAAAGAAAAAAAAAACTTCCTTCCACATGAACAGGAACTGATCTCTCAAAGAAAAGGTACTGTTATGTTTAAGATGAGGTTAGGAAAGGTCAAAGGCTCGAAGAGAACAATCTAAACCTCTTTGCCGCAAGATTTTTTTTCATGCACTTAGCATTTTTAATGGAATAATAAAAAAGAATGTATTTCCTGGAAAACCAAGATATTTAAAAATGAACGAAAAAGTGATATAAGGTTAACTTGAGCATCCATGGGCGCCGACAAGCGAGAACAGAGGAGGGCCATTGCCCCTCCCTGGATTTTCAAATTTAATTAGGTAATTTTTTTTTCTGATGATTTTGAAAAAAATATATTCATTCTTCTCGAGTGACTTAACTCTCTTGCTCACCTGAAACTCAGAATTTAAATAATGATAGACGGTATTTTAAATTCAGTTTTCAAATAAATTTCATTTTGAGTGATATTGTTTGAGCATCCACAAAATATGTGGCAGAAATTGTATCTTCTTTACACAACCTAGAACAAGTATTTTAACTATGCCAATTAAAAAAAAAAAAAAAAAAAAAAAAAAAAAGAGCGTTTTCTTATCATCTTTTATAAAAATTGTGAATGAGACAGTTACAATAATTAAACACTAGAGAAACAAGAATGAATTTTTCGTCACAAGGACTCTGCCCCCTATAGTCGAAAACATATCCGAATTATTTTGTGCAGTTCTGCATACGATCTGTAGACTTGTACTAACTATACTTACATAGTTGGCTAAAATTTAGTACAGTTAGGAAGCGCAAAGCACAGTGTAAATTCCCCTTCAGCAATTTCCGTCAATAAATGGAAATGTACCCTATATCTTTTGTGCTGCCTTGTATATGATCTATTCATTTTATACACACCAAGTAATAGGCAAAAAATTAGTTTAATTTAAAAACGTGAACCGCAACTTAAAACGCACTTCCAGCATTTATTGTTAATACACACTGCTGTAATTGAATATTTTTGTGTGTTCCTGTAAATGAACGATGAATGTTACGCACACTCATAGTAAGTCTCGTCTAGTGCACCTGAGTGATATTATATCAATTTCGATATGTTTAAAATAGTATAACATCATTGAAATACACAGCAAACGATTTTAATATAACAGAATTCTTTTGAGTGTCCCTGTAAATGAACTATAAATGCCATACAGTTCATCTTCAATATCGAACATGCTATAGTAAACTTCATTAACATATATCAATTGCTTGGCAATTCGAGTATATTTATGTGAATTAGAGTACTGATAGAGAGACAAAAATTCTATACAAAGCGATGTCACAACTGCGACACAATATACGATTTTAAAAAGCTATGCAATATACTGCTACTTTCTCTGTTAAAGCTAGAAATATCAATAGGATTCCAAGGAATTAATTTCAAATGATAACTGACAGTGCATACAAAATTTTAAAATAAGTTTCATGTAAGATTCTCCTCTTTCTGTCTAAATTATCTCCCTCTTTCTATTTATCTCCATCTTGTATCTCTGTTATAACCTTCAGGGCAGAATCCATGAACAATAAATGCAAACAAAATGCAGATGACATGCTATAATTCAAACGCATAACATAAATTATACAGCTTTTAAGACTAAAAATTAAAATAAGATTTTTTTTTAAAGTAAAGATAACTTAAGTAAAATACTTGAAAATGAATAAATTTGTAATAGAAGTATTCATAGTAAGCCACTAAAAAAAAATGTTGGAAAAAACGCCGCTAAACATATCAAACTAATTAAATTGTTTACAAAAATATATATATATATTTTTTTTCAATTTTTCCTCTCATCAAGTTTTTAAATAACAAACAAGGGGGGAGGGGGGAGCTTATTTTTTATCTGAAGAAAACATACGAAGATTGCAAAAAGTTAGCACAGCAATCGGAAAAGCTGTAACTCCGTTAAGAGCTGAGAGGACAGCCGAATAATCATCTGCAACTTGGTATAAGAGCCTTTAGCAATTCTCTGGAGTCAGCTGAGTTTTAGTCTGTGAGATTTTTCTTCTTAAAAGCCAGTCTACGCATATGGGGGCGGCTCTGTTTTGATCATTTTTGATAAAGCAAGAGCCGCTAGGATAAAAAGAAAGAGGGGGAAAAAATATAAGCAAGAAATTCAAATTCCCAGAACACATGGGAGAGAATCGTTTCTTTTTAAAACTAGCGTGTAAATGGTCCTTTTTGGAAAAGCAGCGACTAAAGAAGCAAATTTGCTTTGCATAAAACTAAAAGAAGAGAAAATCTTTTTTTTTTCTCTTTTTTTTTTAGCTTTTTAGAAACGATGCATAGAAGCGTGTGAGTGTTTTTGTTTAAAATTCAAATTAAAGGGAAATGTTTAGTTCTTGTAGTCGGTGTTTCTTATGTATGTGGAAAAAAAAAAGTTGTTCGTTAGATTGAAATGTCAAGAACACTAGTATCGTAGTTTAAATAAATAATGGAATGCAAATTATCGGTAATGCCAATGGATAATGACACCAATTGTAGTTATTAGTACAAGAGAGTGGAAACGGATTTCAAACATTGAACAGTTTTAGTCAGTACTGTGGAAGAGATGAAGCCTGTTGAGAGATTATTCACAACGAGATGAGTAAAACTTTTATTTCATATAAGAAAAGCCTGTAAATTATATTAAAAAAAGGGCCAAAACATTTTTTTCAAAAGATGAAAAACTTACACAAATTTATTGTAACCTTCAAATTTACCCATGATTTTAGAAACCTTCCATTTTTCTTCAGAAACATTTAGAAGGAAAACGAATAAAAATTTCAGAAACCAATATATTTTAGAAATTAATAGAAATGTCGATTTCAAAATTCACAGGCAGTAAGCGCTATAAACGGACTTTTAATTTTAGACACATTTTCGTAAATCTAAAAAAAAAAACTATTATTTACTCAGCTTTCTGTTTGATCCTTCTATAAATTGTTTCGGAAGATAAATGAATGATGTTTGGATTCGTGCACACACACACACAAAAGTAAATTAAAAATAATTAGCAAATGATTTTGTACGCGCAACATTACGCCGAATTTGACAGTATTTTCTGAAAGGAATTATTAGATTCACACTAATCACCGGATTATGGTGGTTCTCAAATAACAGTGGCTCAACAACGCGAAACTTTCTGACACATCCAGACTTCGAGTCGATTACAGCGGACTGTAATCGATTACGATTACGATTACTTCCATTTTTTAAAAGCAGATTACGATTATACCTCTATTTATGCAAGTTGGATTACGATTACGTTTGTGATTATCTCTTTTTTAAATTCTAGATTACGATTACGTTTAGATTACGAATAATATTTTTTCCTTCGATTTCGATTACTGAACTAGTCAATTACGATTACAATTCGATTACATGGATTTCGTAATCTGCATGTTACAAAATAGAGTCCAGCATCGTGTTAGTCGATGTTAGTCGATTACAGCGGCGTATTTTTTCCTTCGATTTCGATTACTGAACTAGTCAATTACAATTACAATTCGATTACATGGATTTCGTAATCTGCATGTTACAAAATAGAGTCCAGCATCGTGTTGGAAGACCTTATTTTACCCATTATATATATATCATTTTTACAGCAATAAAAAATGTATTAATATAATATAATTGGATGTAATAATTAAAAGATATATAGTTTCACAGATAAAAAGGTTATTGTATGATAGATAATAATAAAAGTATAAAAAAATTTACTTTTTGTGATATACCGTTAAACATGTTAAAATGGAATCGCAAGGGATGGGGGATTTCTTTCGTTTTAAGATAAGTTCTTGTGTTAGCATGTAATCTGTAATGTACGCTGCCTATTATAATTGTATTATATTCTTTTCGGCGGCAATTTGAAAATTTTTCATTTTAGAGAAGATTCCGCGATAGAGATTTCCATTTCTACACCGTTTACTCTATTTAAATATTTAGGTAAAAAAGAAAGAAAAGATCCAGTTTGAAAGTTGTTCAATAAAATGTAGCTAATTATTAATACACAATATATTTAAAAGTTATAATTCAGATTTGTATTTTAATTAATTATTCAAATATAAATTTAATATTGTAAAATTTGTGAAAAGTGGCCTGTGTATAACAGTATTCTGATTAAACGGAAAATTTCATACTCCTCGAGAATACAATATATATATATATATATAATATATTAGAGTTTCCCGCAGACAGTTTCAGAAGGGTGCTGCACCCTGCCTTCCCTTTGGTTTACAAAAAAAGACCCTTCTTGCCACCCCCCCCCCCCCAGTAAAACAATTAGCACCATTCTTGCCCCTGAGTAAAAAAAGTGCTCTTTCTCCTTTTAGCATTAAAAAATTTGCTTTCATAGCTAGTAAAAATTGACTAAATATTGTCTTGAAAAGAGTGCCCTGACTTTTAAATATCAAAAGTGACATTAAAACCAAAATAATACAACAATAACAATTAAAGAAAGTGCCCTTAATAATCTGAAAAGTGCCCTTAAGAATAAAAACTTACCCTTTTCTCACCAGCAAAACCCTGCCCTTTTTAAAACCTGGGGGAAACTCTGGTATACATAATATATATAGTAACAAGAACGAAAAATCATGCGTCAAGCATAGATTATGTAACACTTTCCAACGCTTCCAAAATAATTTTACAAATCATACCGTTTAATAAGCTAAAAGATAACATCTAAGTAATCCGAATGCTTTTATTCAGCCCTGTATAGGATCTATAGATTTGTATATATACTACATAGGATGTTAAATTTTAGTTCAGTTAGGAAACGCGTAGCACAGTTTAAAATTCTCCGTCTGGAGTTAAATAATACGGAAATGTGTTCGCGAACTTTTGTGCGTCCCTGTAAATGAACGATGACTGCTGTACACACACTATTCTGTAGTAAGCCTCTTGAAATACACCTTAGTGATATATATAAATTTCAATGCGTTTAAAATAGGGAAACATTATTTAAATGAACCGCAGACGATTTTTCTCCATAGACGTAATGTAACAGAATTCTTTTGACTGTCCGTGTAAAGTAACTATAAGTGCTATGCACACCCTATTCCATATTAAGCTTCTTCTAATGCACCTTAGTGATATATATAAATTTCAATGCGTTTAAAATAGTGAAACATTATTTAAATAAACCGTCAATGATTTTTCCCCATAGACCGCAATGTAACGGAATTCTTTTGAGTGTCCCTGTAAAAAAACTATTAGTGCTACACACTTCCGTTGAAATAGGGAACATGCTATAGATAACGACTATAACATATAAAAATTGCAGAGCAATCCGAGCATATTTACGGGAGTTAGAGCACGGACAGACGAACAGACGGCAGACGGCAGACGGCCATACGGCCAGACAAACCGAAGTCATAAACACTTTTCAACTAGGTTGGAAAGTGTTAAAAACTGTCAAAACAAAATCTGTCTATAATGGAAATTTTTCGGATTACGAAGAATAGAATACAATACAATCATAATAGACAATGTACCATTATAGACGAAAATTTGTCTATAATGGACAATTTCCCCGGTACTTAGCGATTCCGAATCAGCATATTTCGTTGCATTAATTTTTCATTATTCCATAATTGATCAAAATATTTTTAAACAGTATTCTAAAATATATTACATTTTTAAAATACAGTAAAACCCAGTATTACAGAAAAGCAAGCACCCGGGGAAATTTTCCATATTAGCAAATGCACTGTGTATTGCTACTGTGTTGTCTTCATCGAGACTCTAATACTATAGAATTATTCTGTTTTAGACAGGACTCCGTTATACATAAGTTCCCTTTTGACAAGTTTTACTATATTCTAGAAAAACGTTGTTAAAAAATACAAAATGTATGTCGCTATTTCTTTTTTTAAGGATCATTAAATAAATGATTTAAATTAAAAGGGCTGGTTCTTCCTATTTAAATATATATATTCCCCGATCTGCATATTTTGGAATTGATTTCATTAGTACAGAGCCATTATGAAATTAAGAGCATTTGTACGGATAGAATAGTCAAATTGAGGATGCAAAATTCTGATTTGAGATTCACTGACATTGGCGTTCACAGGGGAGAACCCCCCCCCCCCCCCCTCTAAATCTTAAAACAAAAATATGTGCTCTTGTTTCACAGCCCTTTTATAAAATGCAGAATATAAACATCAAATGAGTTAAACTTATGAAGTTATGATTTCCCCCCCAGAATCCTCGCTGCAAGACATTTCGGCCTACAAAGCAAAACAAAAATTAAAAAATTAAGAAATATTAAATATTCAAAAATTGGTTTCTACCAAAATTTTATAGCTTAGAGAATTGGAACAGTTCATTCAGTTTCTTTCGTGTGGACGACTCTGCCTCCTTGAACTCTCCCCTCCCTCCGTCCCCCCTTTTAAAAATAGGTTTCATAAAACACATGAACTAACTCTAAAATGAAAAAAGAATCAAAAGTTGTCTTTTGGGAAGAGAGAATTTAGTTGGAGAGAAGTTGCATACCCCCCCCCCCCCCCCTAACAAAAACAACAACAAAATCTTAGTTCCCGTTTCTTTTAATATTTAATTATTAAGTAACTTAATTAAATATGAAAAATATTTCACTGCCATTTGAAAAGGAAAAACAGGTTGTAAATATACAATATTTCTAAAATAAATTAATAATTCATACTAATATATATATAAACTTACTTACATGTGGGTGGTTAGGTTCGATTTTGTCTTCATTGAGACCCAGACATCTGATGAGCGCAGTTTACATTTTTATTTCAGAAACATTACGCCTTTGTCATTTAAATCTGAACCCGTTTCATTAAAAAAAATCCTCAAATTTTTTATAGTTTTTTTTTAGACATTTCTGCAATATATACAAAATATACGGAAAATTTAAAAGTATATAAACAATCTCTAAGAAGAGCAAAGTGAAAATGAGTTGTTATATAAATTGCCGTATCTCGTATGACGTTTAAAACCGTTTTTTTATTGCCAAACCCAAGATTTCCACACTCCCACATTTAAGGGTGGAGTCGGAGTGTTGTGTTATTATAACTGTTATAGTGTGTTACAGTGAAATAAATATGCTTTCTTCTCTCCTTTTTATTTTTTATACTTCATCACTCACTGCCATTCAAGGAGTTTGACACATGACTCTTGGAGTGACCACATGCCAGGATGCTATTCCCAATTCTCACATCTTTGACCAAGTCAAATCATACTACTTTTATGTCACAGTATACATCCTGTTACTTATCCCATTCTAAAGGTCATCTACTGCCAGGACTATAGAATCTCTTATCTATAGTTCTGATCTACTGCTACTGTCCCTGTGATCTCTAACCTCCCCAGGCTCACCACTTGAGACTGATTTTAATGAGCTGAAAACGTGAACATATCCAAATCTCTTCCTTTAGAAAAGCCGAGTATATTTTGGGTGGAAAGTGAAAGGAAAAAAAAAAAGGTGTAATCGTGACGTAATCGCGTGTTTGTGCGAAATTACGATTACATTGCGATTACATTATGTAGCGATTATGATTAGATTATGATTGTAATCTGAATTAAATCTTTTGATTACGATTATTTTGTGATTATTTTATTGTTAAAATTTATGATTACGATTACGGTGCGATTACACAGTTTTTGGTAATCGATTATAATCGACTACGATTACACGATTACGATTACTCGAAGTCTGATTCTGACTCACTTTTGAACGCAAAGGCATAAAAGTGGCAGGCCTGACTATTGAAGCGATTTGGAATCGACATGAGTTTTTCATTTTCGATAAATAAATTGCTTATTGAGATAAGCGATTGGCGTCACTTGACAAAACGTTTTCCCCTTTGTTCGCACCTCTGCAGCGGGAATTCGGTTCAAAACGCCGACATTTTCTGAAAGATCTTCTGCCTTTACCAAAAAATGGAAAACGTCTTTCGGTTGCACAGTTATTGAATAAAAACACCTACCAATTTCATGAGTTTCCGAACACAGATTAATTCAGAAATTTGTCAGAAAGTAACTTTTTGGATTTCAGAACAGCCTTAATTGCATGGGTTTCATAGGTTTAATTTATGAGTTTGCATCTTTTTAAGATATCTGAATCAACCTTGTTTACAATTTTAACATAACCAATAAATAAGTCTAAAATTTCCATCTTTAGATGATTTAGGAAATAAGGAAAAGTGAAACAAAACAAAACGAAAAAGTAAACTGAAATAAAATAAAAGCAAATTATTAAAGCAAGACATTTCATTTTATAAAGTTGCATATGCTCATATTTACTGAAACATTATATTGCACAAAGTTGAATTAAATATTTTTAATGTTTAATATTTCTAATGTTTAAATAATACTTAATTTTTATGAAAACTTTTTATTATACTGTATAGCTAAAAACCGCGAAAATATTTCAAGTTCTTGGTTTAATATATTTTTTAATTAATTACACATGTTGGAATTAATTTTGTGCATCGTTTCATGAATATACTTTACAAAGAATAAATAAAAATAAAATAAACCCCTTTCTTGTTTACACGCTGTTTTTGAAGGTAAATGTTTACATAAAATAAACATGGAGAAAACCTAGTTGTTATTTTAATTTTATGAAAATAATGGATGTAAATAGTAATTTATAATAAAAAAAAAAAGTAATATAAGAATCAGTTTGCTGTAATTTTCTCTATTAAAAAAGAATAAGTGTAAGTTTAAATGTATTTTTAATTAATTATTTCCTACTTCAAATCGAGAAGAGTATCTTTTCGCTAATAATAACTGTTAAATCTCATGAAAATTGATAATATATATGAACCAATAATTATATTACAATATAAAAATGTATATCGAAGAATGTAAAATTCACAAGTTGAAAAAAATAAAAATAAATAATAAATAAAAGTATAGAAAAAATTTCCCGAGTAGAATGTGAAAATATTACAAGAAGAAAAATGGAAATTTACATTCGGAAACACGTTATCAAGAGCAATATTCCACAATATAAGTAAATTGTAATTTATTCCTGTTTGAGTAAAATAAGCCGTTAAGCCTAATTTACTTTACTAAAATGGCCCGATCAACCATGATACCACAGGTTAAAAAATTTTAATTAAGAATAGATAAATACTGAAAATCATAACATGAGAGATGCAATATTAATTACAAAAAATCATCAAAAAATTACAAATTACTGTATAATGAAATTATTACAAACGAATAGAAAAATATAGAAACTTCACGAAACATTTCAATGGCCGTTTTAAAACCTTCTCACTGCCGCGAACTGATATATCCGCTCACTATGCGGTAGGTTTCACGGTAATAGAAGCATTGTTTAAATTAATATATTTCTACAAATATAATGCAGTTTTAAAACATTGAGTAATGTTATAAATACTCTCAAGGGTTATACTCATATACGTAATTAGGTTTCTTATATCAAGTTTGAAAATTCCTCTTTTTTTAGCATTTTTTTTAAATTACAGAGAAAACAACATTACAAATTTGCCCTTTTACTCGGCGGTCAGGGGTTAAGGGTCCTCTTCACGCACTTGAAAACGCCCGTTCGCTAATGTTAATCCTATGGGGCATTATTTTTCTAATATCTCGTTTGCATTTCAATATTTTTAAACGATTTGTTTTTTCATTGGATAGCAGAGATCAATCTCCATTTCCGCCGTTGATTACTTTTTCGATTTTTCTTTCCGGATTTTTTTTTTTTTTTACGAAGATACTTTCACTTTCGGAACCGGGTTCGAATTTTGACAAGCACAGGGAATGATTTTGTATTGATAGTTACAGTTAAACAAGTCACAGTTATTTTAACAAATTGAAAAATGGCCATAAAGTATCGATAAATTTAATTCGTTCTAAAACTAGTAAATCTAGTAAAAAATTATCACCTATGATAACAACCCAATTATGAACAAAAATAAAAAGAATAAATAAAAAATAATGTAATTCGTGATACTCAATAGAAAAAAACCCAATACTTCATCCATGGATAATATTAAATTAAATGTATATTAATAACATCAGTGCTGCAAATCTATGAATAAAGGTTATGCATACACTTAACACCTAATTTAGTGTTACTAAAAAAAAAAAAAAAAAAAAGAAAGAAAGAAAGAAAGAAAAGAAAAGAAAAGATTATATTTGGAAAAAGAGCATAAATCCGTAAAAAGAGATTAAAAAAGATAATGTAATAAATTTTTTAAAAAAATCACATTTAATCGCATATTAAGAAACGTCAAAACTCACATAAAACCAATTTGGCATCATATGAATTGAATATATTAATAATTCCACTGAAATGATACACTGCAAAAAATAATTGTTGATTTTACAGTATAAAACTGGCATCCCAGCTGCCAGTATTATACTGTAAAATCAACAATTATTTTTTGCAGTGTAGTTTTAGGTAATGCATTGCAAAGTGCTACCAACTATATTTTAAAATAGTAAAATTTATTAAAATCAAAAAATAAATAAAAAATATAAATATTCTGAAACATTCTTTAAAATATCAAACTTTTATTAAAAATGGTAAAAAATTAAATTAAAATGTAAAAAATAAAATAATAAAATAAAATTAAGAAATGGTCATTCAATTAAATCTAAAGGTAAATCATAATATTTTAAATATATTATAACATATCAAAAGTATTATGACAGTTCAAAAATAAAATGATAAAAAGTAAAATCATGAGCGTAATTGAAATATGCACCCTAAATATTATTAGATTATAAATGATATAAAATCAAAATTTTATTCTTTAAATGATTAAATTAAAGACAAATGAGAGTAATAACAAATAGAAAGAAAAAATAATGTAAATATAGTTATTAATATATGTATACATTACATATACACATATACACACATACACGCACACACATTCAGCCTATATTATTTAAGCAATAAAAATTTAAAAAGACAAAATATATGAGGTCAAAATTACAATTAAAAGTATTAACTTACTGTAATTAACATATAATCAAACATAATATACTGTTATAAGGATAACAACAGAAATAGTTTAAAATATTTAGGAAAAGTTTTGATAATTTTTCTAAATTAAAAGATATCGATATATATTAGAAATTAATTGTAAGAACTAACATATAATGGATATTTGTATAGTATGACATAACCATCGTTGCAAATTGTTACCGTAAAATACACTAAATACAACCAACACGAAACCTATGACAAACAACTGAACTTTCCATTTAAAAAAATATATATATATTATGAATAAATTAACCCATACAACCCCACTCCACCTTCATAATCATTCAATAGAATGTAGTCGTACATAACTAAACATACCTTGAGTAAATCGTACAACATCACCCCCCCCCCCCCTCTATAATCATTTAACTTAATGTAACTTGACATCCTTAAACTATCCATATCCACCATGTTAAAACAAAAACATACATTACTTTTTTTTTTGTCCTTCTCTCTCTCTCTGTTGTGTGATATAAATAAATAAAAACTAAATGTGTAATAATGATTTAATAAGATATGAAGGATACCCGTAACGAATAGCTTGTTGATACACTAATTTTAAATTTTTAAATTTAAATTTATTGGAACAAAGATTATTGATTCTATGAGCAAAGTTTAGTAAAATATTAACATAAACAGATTTATATAAGCAGGAATTAAAATGAGTGAATAATTTTACTTTGAAAGGGAAATCATTGCGCTTATCATAAATATCAACGTTAAGATTTTTATGTTCATTAAGTATTAATTTGAGATCAAGGAAGCTAATGACATTATCTACAATGTCATTTTCACTTAAATGTAACTTATTATGATAAAGTACGTGTTATAATTTATAAATAATTTGATTGAAATTACGTATACAAACATGATATCATCAATATACCTGTAGAAGAAACAATCATTAAGTGAAATAATTCGTTCGTAATAATATAGATAAAGGTCTTCAAGAATGCTAGATGCTTTGCCCCCTTGTGGCAAACTTGTACATTGTTCGGTTTAATTTTGTTCGCAAAATCATAAAATTGGCAGGTGTTCTTATTCAGATACTATGTAATCGAAAGATGTGTTTCATTTTTTGGTAAAGTCTGAAGATCTTTCAGAAAATACTGTCAAAGTGGGCATTTTGAACCGAATTCTCGACGCGGCAGCGCGAGAAAGGGGAAACACTTGTCGTCACGTGACAAGAATAGTTAGTAACTCGATAAATAATTTATTTATCAAAAAATGGAAAACAGTATTCGATTCCAAATCGCTTCAATAATCAGGCTTGCCGCTTCAAAATGAGTCAGAAAATGTGTCAGAAAATTTCGCGTTGTTGAACAGGGAATTTGAGAACCATCGTAATTTATATTTGTTTAAATATTAATTTATATTTGTTTACAATTCTTAATTTATATTTGTTTACAATTCTTAATTTATATTTGTTTACAATTTCGTTATAAAAAAAAATGGAAAATGTGTGTTTTCAATTCAATAAACCACGCATGAAAATGGAAAAAAAAAATAAGTAGGAAAACGACATTTTCGAAAGGGCAAACAAACAAACAGTAAAAAATAGCTTTCCAACTGTTTAAATCAAATTTCGAAAACGATGTTTAGTATCAAATGTTTTTTATTTTTTTCGATTACAACGGACAGCACACAGAACATAAAAGATAACAGAATTAAGGGGGAAAAAAAGCTGTTCCTTAAACGATCCAGTTTTGGTCCAATATCTATTTATTTTCCAGACAAAAAGTTATTCTTGAATAAAAATAAGTAAGAAAATTCAAGTTTTATGGTTCAGTCAGTGATGAAATGCGTCTGACACCGACGAAAAATCGATTTGAAAAATGTTAGAAGAAATATCATAGCTGCACGAATTTGAATTTATTAAAAATATTTTTCAGAAATATTCTGGATATAGATCTTAAAAATTTCACAAAAAAATTACACATTCTCAAAGTTAATATTGGAAGTTTAGGCTTAAATATTACAATAGCTTGCGCTTATACGAATCAATGTTAATCGAATTGGTAACTTCTGTTAAGGTGGCTCTCACATTCCTTGCTCAACAACGCGAAACTTTCTGATTTATTTTTAAAAGCAAAGGCATAAAATTGGCAGGCCTGACTATTGAAATCAAATTGCGTTTTCCATTTTTTGATAAATAAATTATACTTATCGAGTCCCCTTTCTCACTCTACCGCGTCGGGAAGTCGGTCCAAAACGCCGACTTTGACAGTATTTTCT
Source organism: Maratus michaelseni (assembly GCA_963931845.1). Taxonomy (NCBI): domain Eukaryota; kingdom Metazoa; phylum Arthropoda; class Arachnida; order Araneae; family Salticidae; genus Maratus; species Maratus michaelseni. The sequence continues at coordinate 158,216,405 of OZ007591.1, forward strand.
GAAACATCTTCTGCCTTTACCAAAAAATGAAAAATCTCTTTCAATTACATAGTTTCTGAATAAGAACACCTGCCAATTTCATGCATTTCCGAACAAAATTGAATTCAGAAATATGTCAGAAAGCTCCTCTATATTTGTGAACAGCCTTAAGGGGTTTCTAAAAAAAATATTTTTCCCATGCGCAACAACGCGAAACTTTCTGACACATTTTGTCGAAAACTTGGAAAAACTGCTCGATTACATAGTTTCTTGGTAAGAGCACCTGCCAATTTCATATGTTTGCGAACAAAAAGAAATTCAGAAATGTGTCAGAAAGTAGCAATTTCACGTAGATTTGAGAACAAACAGCCTTATAAACTATGCTTTCAGCTGCGTTTTTAGGTGAACAGTTTTAGGAAAAAGGATGACGTCTACAAATTGTAGCTGAACAATTATTAGCTCTCTTTTTCCGTCGATTTTTGTAAAGTTATTGCTTTTCTTGAGTAAGCACCATCTCCATAAATTCTTGGTTCAGTAGTCATTAAAATATTTAATGAGGCAATAACCTATCGACATTGAAATTAATGCGTATTTTTATATTTCTTCGCAGTGATAACTTTGGTAGGTAGTTAATGCTCTGTCGAATTCTTCCCTCAAAATTTTTATTTGGAAAAGTTTACAACCGGAACTGGAGAGCAAAAGATGCTTTATTATTACCCTTTTATGTTTAGAAAATACATTCAAATGTGTTAAGAGTTTTAATATAATATCTTATAATAGTCAAGCGGAAAAAAGTGTTTTGTCATTATTAATTCTAAAACGCGTGTGGGAAGAAATAAACGAGGTGGGACACAAATTAATTGAACAATTAAGAGGGTTGGGGCAAGAAAGTGCCAAGCCACATTTTTGGTGAAATTAATCTGTTGTAAATCTATTGTAAATTAAAATATCCTGCATATTATTATTTTCTAAAGTAAATTAGGGAGCAGCATATGTCCCAGATTCCGTTTTTGCTCCAAATGTTTCTAGAACGTTTTTACCAGAAAGAAAGTGCATATCATTAAAGTTATATCATTAAAGTAAATGCCATATTGTTATTCAGAATATCTCAAATTTTGCTCAAAAATTGGCAAAAAAAAAAAAAAAAAAAAAAAAAAAGCGTTTTTAAATTGATATATCTCAGAAGTTCAAAAATATGGCTTAGCACTCTTGACCCCCCGACCCCCCTAATTTCAAAACTGAATAATTTGAAAAATATTTATTGTAAGGTACCAATTCAATGGAAGAATAATAGTATCCTATTCTAAGTTTGTATATTCTAAGTTAATAGCATTGAAATCCCATTTTGGACTGGTCGCAGAGGTTTTATTTCAAGGCCATCATGATCACCAGACTTTATATCTTTAGGTTTCAGCTATGGAATTTTTGTTAAAGGTTAGGTTTACCGTAGGTTCTTGGATTGAAATCCCGAATCAGTACTCCACTTGGTTTGAACCTTCGACTTGAACATGCTCACGAACATAGTCCAAGAACTGATTTACCAATGGAATATTTGCAGAGCTACAATACCACACCGAATATTTATAAAAAATGTAAACTTTGTGTGTTTCATTAATTTATAATTTGTGTGCACCCATGCTTGGCTATCTAACTATTCATAATACACCTTTTCTTTTCTTTTTTCCACAACTAATATATTTATATCCACCTTGCATTTTCTGAGTTATAATTTTTCAAATCGTGCAAGAAATAATATTTTGTCATTGTTAATTTTATAAATTATACAGAATATAGCATAATATTTGGTCCGTTTCAATCATAAGTTGTACAAGCAATAATATTTTGTCAGAAAGAATAGCGTAAGCCGTACAGTGAATAGTATTTCGCCCGTATTGAATGTCATCCAAAAAATCGGTCTTTTTAGCAGTCTTAGAATATATTTATTTATTTATTTATTTGCTACAGTGTAGTTATTTATTTTTTCGTTTGTTGATGAAGTATTGTTATTAAAGTAATAGGACACTTCAGTATTAGGAGATTCCTCATCTTGAAAGTACATTTATTATTACTGTATTTTAGTTGAATGGGAATTTTGAAAAGTATAAATTAATCTACGAATAATTAATTAAAATTTTATATGAATTATTTTTTCGTTAAGTACATATCACACTTTTCTTGTAATTATATAACAATCCGGTTTTTTAATTTTCATTTTATAAGGTACCTTATACTTACCATTCCGTAAAATGGAAAATAACTCTTATCATGGAAAAGGGCAAACACCACACCTCGCTTATAGAAAGGGAGCGATGAAAAATGCATAGCAATTACAAAAAGATTGTTATTTGGAAATTCTGTAGATTTTATTGACGCACCAATGCGAGAGAAAAAGGGAAAATATTTTTTTTTAAATATAAATTAAAAAATAGTTATTACTCTTAGCCTAAATCACATAAATAAAATCTGCCAAAACGCAATTTTCTTATGTTTTAAAATCATTATTACTTTTTTGTATATGTTTACAAGAAGAAAGTATTGGCATTCACGAAAATTTTCGACTTCCGGTTGTTGGCGGATTTATACGTTTTAGAAGGTCCTGAACACGATTTTAATGTTTTAAAAAAATGTCTACCCGTGAGTCTGTCTGAATATATGTATGCGTGTGTGTGTGTGTCAGTATGTGACAAAAAAATTGTAGACACTCTATCTCAAGAACTAATGCACAGAATTTAATAAAACTTTAGATTAAGTTGGGCCTTGATATAAATTGGTTCTTTTTCATTTTTGGTGTAGACGCTGCTATGCTGCAATTTTCACGATTTCCGCAATAGCTTCTATCTCAAGAACTAATGCACGGGTTTGGATCAAACTTCAGATTCCGTTAGAGGTTGGCACAAGTTGCTGTTTATTAGGTTTTGGTGTAAGTATCCCAACAGGTGGCGCTGCTATGCTCTATTTTGCAGGATTTATCGATTTTAGCGATAGTCATATTCCAAGGATTAATGCATGGAATTTAATAAAACTTTAGATTCAATTAGACCTTAATATAAGTTACTGCTGATTTGTTTTTGGTGTAAATAGCCCAAAAAGTGTTACTGCTATGTTGCATTTTTCAAGATTTACACGATTTTAGTGACAGTCACATCTCAAGAATTAACTCACGGAATTCCATCAAACATCATATTCTGTTATTTTGAAATATTAATATGTATAGATAGAAGAAAGTTTTGGGATTGGCACATCTGTCTAGTTGTTATTATTATTATTATTATTATTTATTTATTTATTTATTTATTTATTTATTTATTTATTTATTTGTTTGTTTGTTTGCTTATTTATTTATTTTTGCTGTCTTGTCTCTCTTACACACTTTTACCTTTCATTTACTATACTATTATACTTTTTATTTGCCTCGAATTCAGTTATTCAAATCTTTGTAGATGTTTAGGTTGGAAGTTCATTAAGACATTAAATCAACGTGATTGCTTTATGTGAGTGTGGAAAACTCTATTGCTGGAGATTACGGACTTGATGTAAGTGCAATCGAAGATGGAGATGGCTGTTAAAATTTTACAAATTGTCCTTTCTTGTAATGAAAATTTGGAATACTTCTTAAAAAAATTCCGCTGTTAAAGTATAGTACATCCATGATAATATTACTGATATTTAAAAATACTTTCTTCTAATGCATTTTCTTTTTTAGTAATTTACTGACATATTGGAAAGGATTTATTTGTTATTTTTTGCACTGTGTATAAATTCCAAGCTGAATAATAATAATAATAAAAATATAGTTCAGCAGCGTCTCTTGTTGTACATTCAAATACACACACAGACACATACATATATTAATTAATAACTTTGGTATGCATTTCTGTTCAATAGATACTGAGATACAGCTATAATCGCAAAAATGAACAGAAAAAAAAATAGCAGCCATCGCTATTGAGGAAACATAGCAAAATGTTGTATCAACATAATTTTTCATAAAATCTTTCATATTAAATTTCGTAAATTTCCATCCTATATATTCCAAGGTATAGCTACCACGTAAAGCGCAAAGAACTCGAAGAAGCACCACCTGTTAAGCAATATATACCAAACCAGTTCAGAATCTATATGTGCCAAAATCTAATTCGATATGCTGAAAATCCAACCCAGAGATAGCCATCGCAAATATCATGAAAAATACACATAAGCAGCACCACCTGTTGCGCGATGCACGTCTATATCTAATCAGCACCAATTTATGTCAAAGTCTAATAGAATATGGAATTTGATAAAATTCTGTACATTAAATCTTGAGAGGAAGTGCTCATATAATTTGTACCACAAACAGACAGACAAATATTATCCAAAAATAGTCAAATCGTGTTCAGGACATCGCAAAACGCGTAAATATATCAAACAAGTTGAAAATTGTATGTCAAACGTGACAAATGATGTGCGTTCGCATTAAAATTAGTTTCAGCGAATTATATCGTCTGTTATTATGATATGATTAATTTCCGTAAATAAAATAAGTACATTTTAAATTGGCAACATTTTATCTTTTGTTGACATTTACTGAAAATTCCAATGGGAAATTTAAGCCTAGCTTTGAAAATTTCAGAACTTGAAATCCATATTTAGACCCTTCTTCCATTTAATATCTATTTCTCCGGAAACATCTATCCAAAAAACTGTCGATAGATTATATGATTTCTATAATTAAACAATTTTAGTATACAAATTCGGTTTTTAAATTCAGTAATACGGAAATTATATGACTCTATCTTAAATAGGACCTAATCACCATGGCAACCTAGAATCATTACCTATCATGGGATATCATCGAATTGATTACGCATGATAGGATTTAATAGAATGAAGAATGTGACTGTAACTTGGTCATAAAGGTTATAAAATGTCATATATGTCATATATGACTATAACGCCATACATGTCACATAATTTGGCGAAACACGTCGGTCGCTTGACGATTAATCCTCGGAAGCTGCTATAACAAGGAAGTAGCGATTTAAAAAAATTCAAATTACTTAATAAATTTTTTTATTAACATCTTTTTAAGTTTTGATTCGATTTTCATAAAATTTGAAATGACTCGACAAAATTCTGCAAGAATTATATATATTAAATTTCAAACCCAGGTTGGGTAGTTTTTGCGCTGTTACATGCGGACAGAGGGACGGACGGACGGACCAGACGACGACTATAGGTGCTATGTATTTATATAATTACGAGCGCACCTAAAATCGGAAAATTTTCACGATTTCAATATTTTCTTTTTACGCAGTGATCTCGCGATAACTCGAACTCGGTTTATTCAAGTAATATTAAAACTACTTTGTTAATTCGAACTCTTAATTTTTTATCACATCGGTTAATTCGAACTAAATATATATGTATATATATATCCGAAGATGAATATGGGTCAGATGATGAGACTACTTAACCTTCTTATAAAAGTTCTAATGGAAACCAATAATGTGCGCAACTGATATTTTGAAAATTTTCGAATGATGCCTTCGTCGGTCATAAAACTCAAATGTTTAGTCGAAGCAGAAAGAATAGCTGAAAGACCATGTACATAACAAATTACAACAAATACCATTTAACCATTTCCTTTCCAAAAATATAATTTTTATTCATTAAAATTTGTAATTCATTATGTATTTCAATTTCTACTCTGTTATTATGCTTCTATTAAGATAAAAGTAAGATGATTTTAAGATCAACTTGCTTCTAATAATTTTAATTTTAAAATGTAATTTCTTTTTATAATTTAATATGTTTAATTCAGTTTCGAATTGTAGAAATGGCTATTTTTATTTTCTCAATGACATATATTAATTCATGGCAATCCAACCATATTTACGAGAGTTAGAGCGACAGATGGCCAGACAAACCGAATTCATAAACACTTCTGAACTAAGTTGGAAGGTATTATAAACGGTTATATGAAATTGGCAGGTGCTCTTATTTAGAAACTATGTAAACAAATAATTTTTGCTAGTTTTCGCCAAAAGCATAATGATCTTTCAGAAAATGTTGCCAAAGGTGGCGTTTTGAACAGAATTTCCGGACACGACAGAGCATCAAAGGGGAAAAACTGCCGTCATGAGATAGCAATTCCTCATAACTCAAGATGTAATTCATTTATTTTAAAAAAAAATTGATTATCAATTATTTTAGTAATTCTAATTGCAAGTGTCATACTTTTGCGTTTAAAAATGAGTTCGGAAATGTAAAGTCCAACAAAATTCGCGTTCTTGAGGGGAGAAAAATATTTTTTTGAGAACACCCTAAAATGAATTTTATAACAAATTATTTTTAGGGTACTTTAAAATATCGTCGGGTCATAAAGGGTTAAATGTAATCTTTTTTTGGAATTGCATTTGAAGAATTCCAATTTTTCATTTGCATGAGCGATTACGAACATGATACGACAGATAGGGTGAAACCCCCAGTTATTGACACCTAACCAGTAACTGACACTTGAACAAAAATAAAACTCAAATAATCATTTTGTTGTAAAATTCTGCAAAGCAATGTCATCTAGTGGTAAATGAGACACTTATTTTTATTTTGGAGTCGATTTATTCACCATTAGAGGACCAAGAACCCATTCAATGAGGAAGAAACTTTTGAGAATACAAAGAGTGCCATTTTGAAGCAACCATCTTATTTCTAATATTAAGGAAGTGTTTTTCTAATCTATTTGTAATACAACCATTCTAAACTTTTTTCTTAAAGTTATACTAGCAGAAACTAGTTTAAAGATGCATATGATATATCAGGGCCATGATTTAGGGATTATAGTTATTTAATTTAGCTTAATAGGGGATGCCAGTTATTGGTTCCTAGAATTTCATTTCATCAGTCTGTGACAGAGGTGTTAGTTATTAGTTATATTAAATAAAGTTGAAATCTATTATTTGAACTGTTTAAAAATTTATAATAATAAATTATATTTATCTTGTAGTAAACATCATTCAAATTTAAGTTGTTTACCGGTGTCTGATACCAGATGTCAGTTACTGGTTCGTAAATGTCAGTCATTATTGGATATCTGCATTACTAATAATGCAGTACTAAATATGACTCCTATATACTCTTACTATATACTCTGCATTACTAATAATGATATACAGCTTACTGAATTCCACTTTTTATAATAAATATTAATGTATTTTGTTTTCATAATAAAGAGTAAAGTTTTTTTAAAGCATTTTCATCTTTTAAAATAAAGTGTCAGTCACTGGTTCACTTTGTGTCAGTTATTGGTGTTCCAAAATAGGGATCGTGTCAGTTACTGGAGTTTTTGACCATATTTATGAATAAAATTAATTTTTAATAATAAAATGTATAATCTTTCAAAATTTTGCCCAAAATAATGTTTTAATCTATCTCTACTATCTTTTCAAAAGCAAAGGTAAGTATCAAATATATTTAATTTTTTTGTAATAGTGATTTGAACAATATATAATCCTTAAAGTTTCAGTTACTATATGGGTTTCACCCTATATTCCGATGGATCATATTTCTGAAAAAAAAGAAGCTATATATATAGGAAAATTACTGAACAATCTAAGAGATATGATACTTTCTTACCTCAAAAAGTGCCGTGGATGCATTCCTAAATTATTTCCAATCTATATATTCTTTCAGTATTTTCAGTTATGGCCATTATTTCAAGCCATAATATAGCCAACAACCAAATCAACGTCCTCGAAGGACGAGGGAGGAGGGGTTAAAAGTTTATTGAAACCCCATCGTTTTCTATCGGAAATTTATTACTAAAAGAGTTAGAAATCGGGAGGAAGCTTTTAGAGGTTTTTTTTTTTTAAATCACTCGCTGAATGAAATGGGAAAGTAGGTCATGACTCACTTTTCAGTTTCCAGCTAAAACTCTGAATAAGGGGAAGTTAAAAGTTTAAAGGATGCAGATGTAATATTTCAACATCTGGAAAGCCTACATTCAGGAGACTTTTGAGTGCGGGGATTGTATTTAATAGACCCAGTATGAAGTTCCACAAATGCAGTCTTGAAATATCGATACAAATCAATATGCATATCTGAGGACTGGACTTTTATTGAAGTCTTACTAAATTGAATTTCATTTCGTATTCATGTGTCCAAATTCAAGTAATGAAATTTTGCTTTCAACATTTTATCTTATTTTTTTACTATAGAGAAATGTATAGACGGTCTATTTTAGAGTTATTGAGACTGAGAGAAGAAAAGTTGAAAATGTCCGAAAGTAAGAGCATAAAAAGGAGAATTTTCAATATAGTTATATAAGCAAAAATATGTTGAAACGTGAAATTATAGTAAATACAAGAAAAATAAAAAAAAAATAGACCACCATGGGCGCAGGCGTAACGAAATCCAGGAAGAGGCACGATTTTTGAAACAGATATGCCTGTCGTTCGCTGACAAGACCAAGTTCTTTAAAATAGAAAAAAAAAAAAAAAAAAAAAAAAAAAGATAAACTATATTTAATAAGAAAATTTAATAAAAATAAACTGCATTTAAACTGTATTTAATAAACCCAGTACCAGTATGAAGTTCCACAAATGCAGTCTTGAACTATCGATACAAATCAATATGCATATCTGAGGACTGGACTTTTATTGAAGTCTTACTAAATTGAATTTCATTTCGCATTCATGTGCCAAATTCAAGTAATGAAATTTTTATTTCAACATTTTAACTTATTTTTTACTAGAGAAATGTATAGACGATCTACTTTAGAGTTATTGAGACTGAGAGAAGAAAAGTTGAAAATGTCCAAAAGCAAAAACATAAAAAGGAGGGGGATTTTCAATATAGTTATATAAGAAAAAAAAAAAAAAAAAAAAAAAAAACGTTGAAATGTGAAATTTTAGTATATTCAAGAAAAATAAAAAATATACTACCATGGGCGAATGCATAACGAAATTCAGTTGCAAGATTTTGGAACAGATGTGCCTGTCGTTCGCTGACAAGACCGAGTTCTTTAAAATAGAAAATAGAAAGATAAAATAAAGTATATTTAATAAGAAAATTTAATAAAAATAATATTAATAATATTTAATAAAAATAAACTATATTTAAACTGTATTTAATAAACCCAATATCAGTATGAAGTTCCACAAATGCAGTCTTGAAATATCGATACAAATCAATATGCATACCTGAGGATGGATTCTTATGAAGTCTTACTAAAGTGAATTTCATTTCGCATTCATGTGTCCAAATTCAAGTAATAAAATTTTGTTTTCAACATTTTAACTTATTTTTTTACTAGAGGTGTTATAGACGATCTATTTTACAGTTATTGAGACTGAGAGAAGAAAAATTGAAAATGTTTAAAAGCAGAAACACAAAAAGGGGAATTTTTAGTACAGTTATATAAGCAAAAAAAAAAAAAAAAAAAAATGTTGAAATGTGTAATTTTAATGTATATACAAGGGGAATAAAACATAGATCAACATGGGCGTCGGCAGAACAAAATCCAGCAAAAGGCAAGATTTTGGAACAGATGTGCGTGTAGTTCGCTGACAAGATCGCGTTCTTTGAAATGGAAAATTTAAAGATAAAATAAACTAAACTAAGAATATTTTGTCAAAATTCATGTACAAGAAAAATATAAAATTTTTAAAAATATAATCATCAAAAGCAATACAGAAATGAAACAAATAAGAAATATTGAAAAATACAAAGTGAGCTCTTACCGTTTTTTTAATTCAAAATGGAGAACTGAAACATTTTATTCTCTTTTCAGAGAAAGGGGGATCTAATTAAGTTTGAAAATTCAGGGAGGGGTAATGGTCCTACCCCGCTGCCCCCTTGTGAGCGGCCAGATCACATAACATTGCCAACTTTTTAAAAAATCATCAAACATAAGCAGTTTCCGTTGTAGTAGAATCAGTGGAAATATCAGTGCTTCTCGTAGACCATGTAGGGCATAATAATTAGCCCTAGTTTAATTAGAATACGTGCCGGCTTCATTTGTCATAAAAATTATACGTATGCCTATACAATACACGGTGAAATTTTATGATTACAAATTGAATAAAAATCTAATATGTTGTTGAAATCTAAAATGGCGTTTAGATGTCATACCACTGATGAAGAATTATTTTTAAATTGATTAGTCGTAGTTTGAAAACAAATATGAGTTGGATATATCGTAGAGGATTTTTTGAAATTTTTTTCCCTATAATAATAATTGATGCTTTGTAGTAGAATAATGCAAACTAAGAAGAAACTTATGTTTATTTAGAAAGGTATAAAAGTATCACATTTTTGGAAAGAATAAAAATGCTTATGCGGATATGATATTTAAAATAATATATTAAATTGTATTGAGTGATGTAAGGAAGATTTCAAATTTGGGATTGAAAACTAAACCTAATTTCAATAGTAGTATATTCTTTTTCTAAATGTGGTACACTATTGATGGTGGATTTTCCAAATACTTTGCTTGTTTTGTTTTATATGACAATGTTTGATTAGTTATATCCAGAATAAAATAGCAATTAATCACTTTAAATAGTATTGCAGTCTCTGATACTTTCTTACAATTGTTATTATTATTAATGTTATTATTAGAATAACTATTGCTATAATTCAGAAAATTTTGCTTTAAAAAATCTCGTCAGATGGTCAACTTAATGTATGACAACATTAAAGAACTGAGTATAAAACGTCACAAATTTACTGAATGATGTATACAAATTAAAAATTTTATACATACATTAATATTAAAAATATCTACGTTTTGACCACCTTCTATGGTCATCTTAAGGAAAAATTTTTTTAATTGCTTTTAAAGTTTCAAATGCGATAGAAGGTGGTCGAAACGTAGATATTTTTAATATTAATGTATGTATAAAATTTTAAATTTGTATACACCATTCAGTAAATTTGTGACGTTTTATACTCACTTCTTTAGTGTTGTAATGTTTCATGATGTAATCAGATTAGCATTTCTCCAGCAATCCAGACCAGCATTTATATTAATGTATGACATTGGACAATATTGTTTATTTCTCAATGCATAATTAATGGCTTAGAAATTCAAAAGCAGCTAAGTGTTCTCATTATACCTAAAAACATACAAATTAAATAACCAAAAAGCCACGTGTTTTAAGCGTCATCCATTCACTATAATGAATAGTCACGTGCTTCCGCCAATTCTGTCAAATGATGACAGAATTGTCAGCAGCGTTTTATATTGTTGCCGAAGTTTATCTTCTTTTGTTTTCACATAGTTAAGTAGGTTTTATTTGTAATTTTATTTACTAAGTTCAGTAATGCATTGATCCCATCATTTCTCATTACCTTTCTTTTTACTTCAATGATAAAATACTATCAAGTTTTAATATCAAATCTTAGCTGGAACAAGCATTTCTGATGACCATTACATTCCAGGAATAAGATTTAGGAAGCATGCTCAACAGCGTGGAGGCACGAGGGCTTGATAAACCAGAAATCGATATTTCTACCTGTCTTGGGCACAATCGAGGAAAATCTGACCAATCGGATTCCACGCTTTGTCCACGTGCAGGAATGTGATCGAACAGACCAATTCAGCAAATCCCACTCACGAATTACGAACGTAATTGCACATGCCAGGGATAATAGGACTCCTTCACCACGAATCAAGATAGTGCTTACTTCTTTCAGCTATATTTACATGTTTAAAACACATGCGTAGCGAATCTTCAATCACGACTAAGTGTACTCCCAATAATGCGTTAACTAAAAGCTTAATTACGTGTCTCTTAGTAACTACTGTAGTTAAGTAGATAGTAGATAACATCGGGTCAGTGTGATGTCTTGCACTACAACGAAATGCAGTTGGCATTAACATTAACAATGTTAGATAGACGTTAATTCTATACAAAATGAGGTACAACTACAAGATCAGAACGAGCAAACTGATGTTGAAACTCACAATGATACCTGGTCCATCCAAATTACTGAAAGACATTAAACCTTGCCCCGAAATCATTTTAACATCACATGTTTTTGAAACAGAAAACTGACTTCGGAGCAATCACTTAAAGTTGTTCTCAAATCCAAACTCGTTACTTTCTGATACTGCATTTTAGTGCATTTTAGTAGATTTGCACTTATAGACTGTATTTCACGCTTCTATCTAAAACCGTTGCTGAGATATGGCGAAAAATGGCCCAGAAATTACAACACCCCCTTTAACCCTTTTAAATGTTGAGTTTCGAAAAATCATTTCTAAGTGGGATCTTTATTAAGATTGTTCTCAAATCCAAAAGAGCTACTTGCTAGCAGGTGTTCTTATTCAGAAACTATGTAATCAAATAGCGTTTTCCCTTTTTTGGTAAAGGCAGAAGATCCTTCAGAAAATATTGTCAAAGTCGGCGTTTTGAATCAAATTCCTGACGCGGCGGCGCGAGAAAGATGAAAACATGTCGTCACCTGACAATAATCGCTTATAACTGGATAAGTAATTTATTTGTTAAAAAATGGAAAACGCCATTCGATTCCAAATTGCTTCAATAATCAGGCCTGCCAATTGTATGCCTTTCATAGACATCTGATATAATAGACCACGGACTAAGTAACCTTTTCTTGAATCAAACATCTCCTCAACTCCTCTCCCTCCAGTTAAGATAGTCTTTAACTCATAAACTTAAAAGAAAAACACAACTAAAATTTGTCTTTCACGTGGGGTTTAAAGCAGCAGAGCCTTGAGGAAAAATCCTTAATTCTTATATTCTCTCAGTTGTTAACTATTTTAATATGTTTATACAGCATAAATATTATTATTTTTTTCAAATCATGAGGGGAAAAGCAAATGTAGTTAACTAAATGCAATTACATTGTCCTCCCCTATACCCATGGAACTATAATATGGAATCATCTGCCAAAAATGTATTCTTATTTTCTTCATTCTACTCATGCGTACGCTTATCAATATTTGATCAAGTGTGGCAAAATTTATGAATATATTTTCCACATGTTTAATAGAAACTTCCTAGCCTATCCAGAATTAGGAGAAACTTAATAGGTAAAGACCTATGGAGAGGAATTACTCGAAGGTTATTGCTGTTGAATTACCTTATTAATCTATGACCATGACTAAGATGAGAATTCCTGTCAAACCGAGAAGTTTATTTTTAAGTATTAGCCCGGCTTTGAATTACACAAAAATATGCCTTTTTTTTTTTTTTTTTTTTCGAGAAAAAAAAATTAAGAATTATGAAGAAAGCCCAAATTATTTTACTAAGATGAAATAACAACAGTCGTTTCAGCTGTAAAATTTAAATTATTAATAACAATTGAATTTTAGCTTCAGATACCAGATAAAATGAAATTTTACCATTGAGTTCAACTATAAAAACAATTGCAAATGATATACACTGTCAAAAAGAAAAAATGTCTTGATTTTACAGTATAATACTGGCATCCCAGCTGCCAGTATATACCGTAAAATTAACAGTAATAAACAGTAAAATAAGCAGTAATACGCTAACGCACATGCGCGGTAGCGTATTACTGCTTATTTTACTTTTTTTTTTCCAGTGTAGAAAAGCTGTTTTAGCTTTAAAAATCTGACTGGCTGCTGTTTAAAAAGTTAAACAGGTTATTTTATTACTTATCTGTGCCGATAATTAAGAACCAGACTTCCTGTGATCATTTTTACACCATATTTCATAGTGTCTTATCTTCAATTACCTTAGTTTAAAACTATATGGCAACCATGTGTATTTTAACAGATTTTCTAAATAAATTAAAAAAAGAAAAAACATGATATAAGTCATAAATGGTATTAGATTAACTTATTTTGCTGAGTTAAAAAACAATCAAGTTTTTGTTTTAAATATTTAAAAGATTGCCTATAATGTATTGTTAGAATTTAGAATTTATTTTAAAACAACCTTCTATTTAATTTTAGTTATTTTATAAATATGGCCAATAATATTTTAGCATAAATAGTCCCTTTACAAAATCACATAAGTACGAAATCGATAAAAAATCTTCAGCCATTCATATGTATAATAAAAAATTGTTACTTCTAGCACTCTAATAAACATTTATGAAACAGAAACGTTTTGAAAAACCCTTAATACATTGTTTAGTGATCTCGATACATTAATATATTCGTTTTTATACAACAAAATATCGTTTACTAAAGATATGGTCCGAGTTCCTTATATTTTACCTGTGTAATTTTTCTTTCCTAAATTGTTTGTAAGATTTTATAAGAAAGAATGTGTAATACGCTGCCGCGCATGCGCGGCAGCGTATTACTGCTTGCACGGCAGCGTATTACTGCTTATTTTACTGTTTAATACTGTTAATTTTACGGTATAATACTGGCAGCTGGGGTGCTAGTTTTATACTGTAAAATCAACAATTATTTTTTGCAGTGCATATATAGGATAAACACATCAGTGGTCGACAGATTAAGCACTGAATCATAATATTTCTATCACATTTTCATGGATCTTTGAAGTATAGAAGCTCCTATTTGTTTTTTTATATACCACGTTTGGCGTTTTAGAAAACCCGAAAGTATTGGTTCAAAGCCAAAAAATTAGATTCTTCGAAAGCCATTTTTTAAAACAGTACTTGACAGTGACACTGTCAAAAAGTAAGACAGTCGACAGTTTCAAAGCTGGAGTCAGAAAAGGAATCAGCAATGTTAAAACAGCAAATGAAATCATATAACTGATAGGAAATTGTTAAACAAATATTTTTTACAAATTTTTACCTTTTATTTTAACAAAATTAGGAAGAAGAGTATTCTCCTTCAACAACCGTGGATGAAACAGATTCGCCAAATTATAAAATAAGAAGGGTTTTATCCATCTCGTTTTCGATCTTCTCATATCCAATGGTAGAAGGAATATTATGGACAATATCTATGATGTAATCCTCTTACCTTTAAAAATCCGTGAATTGTGGACATAAATCATCATTTCGAATACTAAAAATCATTATGAGAAATGAAATTTAGTAGTTGATATCCTCTCTTACCTAAAATTTTATATATATTCAAGTTTCAGAAGCTGTATAAAAGGCCTAAATACTCCCAATGACAAATTGTAAATGATTGTAGGATTAATGTTAATTTTCTCACTAAAAAAATTAAAATTCAACACAGCTTGCTTGGCTTTAACACGTTGTGGCACAGGCTTTCAACACAAGAGGGACAAAACACAAGAATCGCTAACTTATCTTTTTCTCGTTTCACTTAATTTCCTCTAAACCAATGTAAGAAACCAGTCATTTTCATGCAGAATGAATAGAGCTTTCCGTCTAAAATGGTTGGAAAATGCTTTATACAGAAAACCTTATTACTTGCTTCGAACTCCCGAACTGTCGAAATCTGATACATTATCAACCACTGGTGAGTTTACCATTTTGTAATATTACCGATTGTGCCTTTACTGACGCACATACATGAAAAACTGAGATAGATACCCAATGTATTAAAGTTTTTTTAGAAGAGAACGGGCCTTTATTGGTTCAAAACATAAATTTCATTTTAAACTTCCGATCAACTATGTACTAATATTCTTAATAAGGGTTAAAATGTTATAACCTTCAAGCTCAAGGGTATATTTATCAGAGCGTAATGGCGTCCCTATACCGTTTCTTCCATTTGAGTCATTTTCGTATGTGTAATACTATAAAGTATATTTTCAGTATACTCCAGTGAAGCATAGCATAGATTCTACAACCTAGAATCGGCCGGATTAATATTTTTCAAAAAACTGAACATAAATAACTGCCCTAGAATTTTAAATGATCTCTGATATGCATTTTTCCAAAATGGTAGAATATCATTCAAATATTAAAACACATGATTTATTTCCTAATTGTCTAACGCTAAAATTATACATCGGATAGTTTTCGAACTTTTAATATGAACTTTACTATTATGATAAAGCATGACAATTTTTCGATGTAAAAAAAATACGAATAAACATGCCGTCGTATTCACATTATCTTAAGATCGTATAAATTTTCAAATGGCAGAATTCATTTTGGGTTTTAATTCCTTTGCTTTTCAATTTTTTTTAAAAAATACTAATTTTTAGCGATGCACTAATTATTAATTCTGAAGAAAAGATTAACTTTCAAGTATGTCGTGATTCAAATTAAGTCAAAATTACAGATCAGATAATGATAGGTCACATGGTCCTAACTCCTAACATCCGAAATTGGCAACTTAGAGTTCAGTAAAATCATTATCATAATTGTACGACACGAACTGCTTTAAAATCTTCTCTATATTAAACTCTCCCTTTACTTTGAAATCTGATGCTCTTTTCAACAAAAATTCAACAATTCGTTTCTCGTGTTATTAGCATATTTATCGGGAAAATTGTCCCAAAATAGCAATCAATATTCTAGTTAAATTGCATTCGGACAACAAAACTGGATAATGAAGCTGATTGCATCAACAAGTAAACGAGTTTCCAAAATAAAACGTGCGGGCAGTACATAAATTTGAATAAAGATGACCATTATATACAACACTTTTCTTTTATTCAAATTAGAAAGTTAATATATCGGGACCATTTCGGTCAATGCATATTCAGCAAAATCTGTAACAATGTCCTTTTCAAACATTCAAGTTTCTCTTCTGGACACTCTTCTGGAAGAAAAGGGTGAAATCTGAAAGTCATCAATTTTCTGGAACAGATTATGCTAATCTCAACTACCCCATCCCAATGACACAATCCATGCATTTATGGATTGCACTTGATAGATGCCAATCGCTTACCAGTAACAGTTCCTATACACGTCGGTGGCACGGCTGCCAATTCATACCAGAAATCGATATTTTACTGCTGTAACCACGTCCACCGAGCGAGTGACCAATCGAGAAGCACAAGAACTTATGCACGGTGAATGTTATCGAAAATTCGGATTTTAACATACCCCTTCCCTAAACTTGAATGTTGTGTTATGCACAAATTACGATAATTCCTTGTACCGATTGGTTTTCGATTATACGACAGGTGCTAGGAAAGTTATCATCACATTTGAATTGTTATAACCATAAACTAGATGCAACTGCAGCCAAATGAAGAAAATTTCAGCACATATTTAATGTTGTCAGAATAATTTGAATGCAGTAAGAGAAATGCAATAGCTTTGAATGAAGTAAACGATTACAAGCTTTTGGACAGTTAAATTATATAGGAAAGATTGTAAATTGGACTCTACGACATTCATGTGATTTTTAAAGTATGCCATAGAACAATTATTAACTAACAATACGCAATCAAAAATTATTTTTAAAAAACGCCAAATAACTAAAATAAAAGGGTATTAAATACTTACCAGCCTCTAACAACAAGCATACAACCAATATATATATTTTTTAAACATTTATTGTACCCATGATTTTGCTTAAGCATTCATAAGTTTTTAGCAAAACTATCATGTCTCCTAAACTATACAAAATATTCTTATACAAAATATATTTCTAAGTTCAGGCAGAGTCATAAAATTAACTAATTAAGGCCCGCCTCTAAAGAAGCTACGGTTCTGTCACATTTCTGAATGATTTTTTTGTTCGGAAAAGCATGAAATTGCCAGGTGCTCTTATTAAATGTAATCGAATGGTGTTTTCCATTTTTTGGTAAATGTAGAAGATCTTTCAGAAATACTGTGAAAGTTGGCATTTTGAACCAAATTTCCGGGCGCGACAGCGCGGGAAAGCAGAAAAACCTGTCGTCACATGATGGCAATCTCTTATAACTCGATAAGTAATTCATTTATCAAAAAATAGAAAACACCATTCCATTCCAATTCGCTTCAATAGTGAGCCCTGCCAGTTTTAAACATTTACGTTTAAAAATGAGTTCGTAAATGTGTTAGAAAGATTCGCGTTGTTGAGCAGGAAATTTGAGAACTGCTTTAAAGTACTTTTTTTCCTTTAGTAAGTAATATAGCCTGATTAGACTTAAAAATGAGGCTGTTAAGTGGTTGAAAATGGCTTAATATCAATTGATACTACAGTTAAAATAACTTATTCATTGACAGTGCTGAAGTATAATTTATTTATTGATATTGCAGGAATGTAGTTTTATATAAATATATAGCAATATATAAAACAAATGCATAAAAATACAATATAATAAACTTTATCTTGCAAAACAGAAATCTTTTTTTTTCCCCCAAGTATGAGTGAATTGAGGTACGAATACATAAATCCTTAGTTTTATAAATCTTTATACCACTGACATAAACATATTATCAAAATCAAAATGGTACCTTCATTCGCTCTGTGGGAAATAAATAAATATAATTTGAAAAAAAAAAAAAAAAAAAAGTCAAGTTTGGCAAAAAAGAAAAAAAAAATTAACCTGTAATTAACCAGTAAACCTAAATGTTACACAATATTGAATATATATAATAAATAATAAAAATAATTAATAAAAATAATTAAAAAGGAACTTTTGTGTTCCCTATTGAAGGGACTATTTTCATATTATTATCAACACTAGTATCCAGTTGAAAAACGCTATGTTTTTAATGTAGTAACTTGAAGGATCTGGAGAAAGAAATACCAATGTCCATTTCTCCAATATCACACTCTTTTAATGATAAACTAAACTCAAACATTATATCTTAATACAATTCTCAAACTTTATACTTATTTAATTTTATTTATCATGTTCAATTAACCCCTTCACCTCCAGACCGTTTTATTCATATACATATATGTACTTTCAGGTTTTGCATCTTTTATTTATTAGGAAGATAATAAATGCCGTAAAGGGTGAGTACGTCAGGTAAGTGATCTACGATCAAATTATGGCATACGCAGCGGACGGCATGAAGGTGAAGGGGTTAAGGTTTTTACCACAAAACTTTTAAAAATGTATTTAATAATTACATTAGAACATTTGCAATTTATTATGTTCCAAAACAATAAACTTTTTTTCGTCTCTCTTTATTTATTTATTTTATTTTATTTTATTTTTTTTATTTATTTATTTTTTTTTTAAATAGAAAGAAACAAAAATAAAGTGGTTTAAAAAGCCGTTTTTTTTAAAAAAAATCTGCATGTATATCAGCTCAAATCTAGGGCATATTTTCATAGCCCTGTTTGGGCCACGGCCCTTTTAACCCATTCTTTAACTAGGCCCCGGCCTTTCACGTTTTAAACCACTGCTCCGTTTAAAATAATTTTTTAATATAATTTCATTTCATTTGGAAATAATAAACATTTTTTTTTAATTACTTTTAACGTATTCCCCATGAAACTCATGAACTCAAAAATGCATAATATGGTGAATATGCGTCTTATAATATTACTTAATTTACCTGTAATATTTGAGCCTGCTTATAATAATAATTTACCTGTCATATTATATTACTTAATTTACCTGTCAAATAAGATTACTTAATTTACCTGTCCTATAATATTGCTTATCGCATCTGTCTTATAATATTATTTAATTTACCTGCTTATAATATTACTCAATTTAGTTATGAAATCATCTCAATTTACCAGCTGAAATAGTAGTTTAATGAATGGATATAAAAGGGGGATGATATTAAGATTGTAATAATTGAAAAAAATTACGATTTCAGAATCAGTTTAGTGCACTTGTGTAGACTTGAATTTCACTAAATTTAAATCCTGCATTATTTTTCGATTAACCCAATGTAACATTATTTTTTGTAGAGATTATAGTAATAAAGGGCGGCGCTAGAGGGGGGGTCCGAGAGTCATATACCCCCGCCCCTGGGACAGAGTCAAAATTTAATTGTCATTGGAGAAAATATTTTGGGTGTAGAATCCTGCATCGTGTCGGGTATTCCGATTCTTTCCACGCACGACCCGGTATAGATCAGGTCGATTCGGGTGCAAGTTATTTTTCATAAAATGACCCGAGGTTAGTTTACAAAAATCCCGACCTGCGGGTCTGTATGGTACCGCTGATTTTTTTTTTTCTTTCCAAGTCGTGTTGGCTATAATTGTTTCGGTTTCGGGTTAATTTTTCATTCTTACGTAGTTTAGGTTTAGGTTTAGATTAAACTGATTTTTCAAAAAGTATCCAGAATATTGTTTCGTTTCAGATTAGAACCCTGCATCGGTCGAGTAACCCGATTTTACTCGAAATCGACCCGCGATTTGAGTTGGAACTAACTGTTTTCATTGTGGCTGGTTTCGGGTCGGGTTGACTCTAATTATTTCGGGTTGAGTTTTGTTACTTGTGGGCTGGGTTCGGGTAAACTCAATTTTTCAAAATAAAGTCCAGACTATTATTACATAGATAAAACTATTATTACATATTTAAATATAAATTAGCCTATTTATATGTGTATTTTTCTGAATAAAAGATAGAATTGATAATAGAGATATGATTGTACTTTATTTTTTCTTGATTATATGAAATTCTAGACATTCTTTTGTTTCGAGTCGAGTACGGGTTGAGGTCGACAGACATTTTTTTTTGTCGTGTTCGGGTCAAAAAAGATTTTTTTCGTCGGGTTCGGGTTAGGTTTCAGGTTGACTTTTAGCGGAATTTTCGGGTTCGAATCGGGTACAACCCAACCTATTATAGATGAAAGACTTATTACATGAATTCGTTTATTTTTCAAAATAAAGGACAAAATCGATAGTGGAGATATGACTACAGACATTTTTCCATAATTACATTAAATTTTGGATCCATTTTCTCTGATTGCGAGTTTCGGATTGGGTTGAATTGAAGTACTTCGGGTCAAGTTGAAGTATTTCGGTTTCGGATTGAGTGGCGGGTCGACGAAATATTTTTTGTTAGGCTCGGCACGGGATGCGAGTTGGCTTTAAATAAAATTTGCGGGCAGTAAATTTTATTTATTACTCGGGCAGGGCTCTAGTTGGGTGTAAAACGTTTAACTACTAATTTTCACAATGACATTTTCTCTAATAAATTTATAAAAATTTTTGGTCACTTCGTTCGTTTTCGGTACTTATTTTTCAACTGATCCTCTTCAGTTACCTCCAACATCAAAGTCCAGAGTCAACCCAACCCGAACACAAACCGAGTTTCGGAAAAAATCCAGTTACCTACCTTATCTGATGCAGCACTCCAGTTTCTATATGTTAATATTTTTTTAGGGGACTAGGTGGTCCAAGACTCATAACCGGAGGGTTGTTCCACACTTAGTCGTTGACACACTGCTGTGTATAGTATATGCTATGTATGTGCCCGTAAAATTTGTAATATTTAATACCGCTTATTAGGAGGTTGCTGGGGAAAGAAGAGTACAAAGCGAAGATTTTCCTTCCAGATAAACATTCAAAATTTTGTGAAAACTTTTCCCTTTGTCGATTTGGCCGTCTATAAAGGTTAGGTGACCGATGAGAAATTTCAAAATAACCTTTGTAAATAGTTTTCACGTCATTTCTCAACAATATTTTTTAAACAAAGCTGAGACATTTATGCTTCAAATAAAAATCGTTTGGCCTCCTAAAATTCGTATATAATTTAATAACAGAGGGAGTTTTAGAGGTCTGCGCGGTTCGGGTTATGACAAATCAGGACCCGAAAATTCTATATCAAAAACCGTTCTGAACCAGTCAAAAATAATTAGTTGATCTGCAACCCGACTGGAATCCGTTAAAATAATTTTCGTCGACCTCAACCCGAACCGAACCAGGAATGACAGATAATTAATCCATATTGTAATGGAATGATGAAAAGTTAGTCTACAATTATATCTCTAGCGTCAATTTTATCTTTTAAGGTGAAAATTTTCCCTCTGAAAAATATGTTAGAGATTCTTTTGAGAAATCGGGAAAACCCGAACCCGACCCGCAAGTGATAAAACCCAACCCGAATCTCAAACCAGTAAAGTGAACCCGACTCGTAGTGAAAAATAGAAGTCAACCCAATGGGAGTCGAATCGCGGGTTAGGTAAAATCGGATTGTACTCGAACTGATGCATAATTCTAGTGAGTGTGTATCAGTGTGTATCAGTGTGTCTGTGTATTTACTGGAACGTACACAAACAAACGATTACTCGCAGATAAAGTCTTACATCGGTTCTCGTAACTCGATTTTACCCGACCCGTAATTCGATTCAGGTCGGGTTGACGCTAATTTTATTCGCTGCAAATCGGGTTTCTTTAAACGTTTCGGATTTGTGTCGGTTTTCGGTTACGTTTGGTCGAATTCGGGTTGACCCCATTTTTCAAAAGAAAGTTCAGAATATATTTTCAGATGAAAAACTATTGAATATTAATGAATATGTATATGTTCATTTTTCTACTTCAAAATTAAAATTGAAAGTAGAGATATAAATGTAGACTACTTTTCCATTGTTGCATTAAAATATGGGTTAATTTCCTTTCATTTCGGGTTCGGGTTGGTTTAGGGTTAAAGTGTGCCGTTTCGGGTCGATGGAATTTTTTTTTTTGTGGTGATGATGATGTCGTGATTTGTCGGGTCGTGATGAAACAGAATTATCGAGTATAATCCTACCTACGCAGGACTCTATGACCAATTTGGATTCCCTGTCGGAAGACCGTGCACCCCCCCCCCCCCCCCCGCCCCCGTCAAGCAAATCCTGGCGCCTAATAATTGAAAAAAATTACAATTTAGAATCAATTTAATGCATACGTAGGAACTTGAATTTTACCATTCCTGCATTATTTTCCCATCATTTTATGTGGTTTAATGTCACTGTTTAAAATTCTGACACGTTTTCCTTTGCTATGAAGAAGTTGAAAAACGAAATCACTTTCACATGTAAAATTGCTTAAATTATTAACTTATAATTAATTTTATTTATAAATTTGAAACAAACAGAATATATTTATTTCTATTTGCGCAGTGATAGAGAATTACATAAAAATATTCATAAACAAATATAAAGCAACTAATAAAATAATTCTTTTTAATGCATTTAGAAAATAGGTTTGATTATAACAAGCTTCACTTTATTTATTTATTTAATTTTAACCTTCTACGTAAAAACGGAGCAGTTGTTTTCTAAACAGTACCTTCGCAAATTCCATTTTCTCCCCCTAGTGTCATACTCTACTAATAATAAACTCTGAACTGAAACTTTAACTCTCTTTAAAATGTTAAATTCAATATTTCTTTTAATTACTTTTTAAATTATTGAATTAAAGTATTAAACGGGTCCGATTATAACAAACGTCCCATTATTTAATTTTTTGTTTATTTTTTAACTTTCTTCGTATAAAAGAAGGGTTCATCTAAAAAGTACCTTCGTAAATTCCATTTCCCCCATCCTTGTGACACACTGTACTAATAATAAACTCTGAACTCAAACTTTGTCTGTTTAAAATTTTAAATCCAATGTTTCTTTTAATTATTATTTTAAATATTGAATTAAGTATTAAACAGGTTTGATTATAACAAGCTTCACTTTATTATTATTATTATTATTATTATTATTATTATTTAACCTTCGTAAAACAAGGCGGTTATTCATCTGAAAAAGTACCTTCTCAAATTCCCTTTTCTTTCCCTAGTGTCAGACTGTAACTTATAATAAACTCTGAATTCAATCTTTGTCTGTTTAAAATTTTAAATTCAAAGTTTCTTTTAATTATTTTTTAAATATCGAATTAAAGTATTAAATAGGTTCTATTATAACAAGCTTCATTTTATTTATTGATTTATTATTTTTTTGTTTAACCTTCTTCGTAAAACAAGGCAGTTGTTCATCTAAAAAGTACCTTCGCAAATTCCATTCCCCCCCCCCCCCCTAGTGTTATACTCTACTAATAATAAACTCTGAACTAAAACTTCAAGTTTGTTTAAAATTTAAAATTCAAAAATTAAATTCAAAAATCAAATTAAAATTAAAATGTAATGTTTCTTTCAATTACTTTTCCTTAAATGCTGAATTAAATTATTAAACTGGTTCCATTATAAACAAGCTTTACTTTATTTTTTATTTTTTTGTTGTTTGTTTGTTTTTTAACCTTCTTCGTAAAACAAGACAGTTGTTAAACTAAAGTGTACCTTTGGAAATTCCATTTTTTCTCCCCCTAGTGTCATACTCTACTAATAATAAACTGCGAACTGAATCTCTAAGTATGTTTAAAATTGTAAATTCAATGTTTCTTTTAATTATTATTATTTTTTTTTAAATAATAAATTAATATATTGTCCAAAAAAAAATGTTTAAAGAGTATTTAATAATTACATCGTAACATTTTCAATTTATAATGGCTCCAAAACAATTAACTTTTTTTTCATTTTTGCCTTGGAACTAGAAAAACAAAAAGAAGAATGGATAAAAATAAGCATTTTCTTTTATCTGGATGTATCAGGCTCTAAGTACAAGGGAATCATTATTCCATCATTACAATTTCTGAGAGACAAAAATATAAGCATTTTTTATCTATTTTTTGAAGGAGCAATTATCCATGTAGTCAATGTGACCCTATTAGAGACATAGCTTACCAGTTTCAGATGACAATTAAGGATTTTTGTTCCCTTTTTTTAAAACCTCCTATCATTACGCCGTTAGTTAGCTTTGTAGCCATACAAGACACAAAAACAAAGTTATTTCTCACATTTTTGAGCTATGTTTTGTGTACGTTTACCTTCTCTTTAAAAGAATTGAATTGTTTTTTCTTTTTAAAGGAAGCAAACGTTGTTAAAAAATAATGTAAAGAACTTTATGCTATCTTTTTAAAAGTACTTGTTTATTTTGCTACAGAGGGGAAAAAAATGATAGATAAGAGGCCTTTTTATTTAAACATAGTTTGGGGATGCATTCTTCAAAGTTATTTTTTTCCCTTTATCACTTTTATGTTAGTCTTTAAATATTTTCGTAAGGTAGATTGACACTTAAGCATTCAAAAAATAAGAATTTTTAAAAGAAGTATTATTTTTATTTTGAAAATAATTTTAAAAAAATGTAATATAGTTTGTTTTAATTAAACACGTTTATTTTCTTATAAAAATAAGCTGAAATGTTTCACATTTGGGAATGCTTGAAGTTTTACGTGCAAAAATAAAGCATTAGTACAACTAACACTCATTATTAAAAAAATTCAAAAAAGGATTTTTAATTAACAAAAAATATTAAGGCCATATATACTTGTTAAACCATCCATGCAGCTTATATATGTTAAAAATATGAATGCCTGAAAAGTAAGAAATTGAATCAGAATGCTAGCAAGAAGTGTCTATATTTACTACAATCCTCAAAACATCTTTTAGATATTAATGTATTGATATTTTACGTAGGGCTGTGTGTTTTTTTCTTTTTACTCCACCTCCCCCGCCCCGCCCCTTCCCAAAATGAAAAGTTTTCTCTTTATTTCCGTCAATGGTAAATCCTTTGTTTTTTTTTTCCTCTAAGAGCTTAATTATTCTAAAACATTCGGAAAAAATAAATTTTGCTGTTTATTTATTTATTTATTTATTAGAGGGGGAAAAAATTGTCAATCAAATTTTAAAATCCATGGAGGAGCAATAGACCACCACTGCTCCCTCTTGTCGGCGCACATGTTACTGGATCTATTTTCTTTTCTTTTTTCTTTCTTTCTTTTCAGAAAGATCATACCTGTTCGTTGTTAAAAATTTTAGCGGAAATTTACCGATATCCCTTATCATACAAAGCCACTAGCATAAATCTAAATAGCGAAAGTACTCAAAGATTAATAAAAGATTATAACCATGGGGTTTCATGAGGATTATATAAGAAGAGTATATACATCCTTTCTCCTAGATTTCAGGCTTCATTGAATTCAGCTTTCTCTTATGAAAAGTTAGAGAGGCATTCAGGACGTAGAATAAGTCCGGTGACAGCTGTCTTATATAAGGGAAGACTTTTCTTTCTCTATGTAATGCGTCGCTGTAAATCTCCAAGATTTACCATGGGAAAAGAAGTTTTAACATTTCAGATTGAAAACATGTTCATAATTATACAGAGTGTCCCAAAAGATTGGAAAGCGCTTTAATTTTTTACCTGTTGTGGAGATATGTATGCACTCCAAGATTTATCATAGAGAAATAAGTTTTAACATTTTAGATTGAAAACATGTTCATAAGTATACAGGGTGTCCCAAAAGATTGGAAAGTGCTTTAATTTTTTACCTGTTGTGGAGATATGTATGCACTCCAAGATTTATCATGGGGAAATTAGTTTTAACATTTTAAATTGAAAACATATTCATAATTATACAGGGTGTCCCCAAAAGATTGGAACGCCCTTTAATTTTTTACCTATTGGAGATATGTATGCACTCCAAGATTTATGATGGGAAGAAAAGAAGTTTTAATATTTTGGATTGAAAACATATTTATAATTATACAGGGTGCCTTAAAAAGATTGGAAAACGCTTTAATTTTTTTTAAAACCTTTTTGAGATACGTATACAGTGTAAATTACAAAAGTGTTCAAAATAAGGTAGGATTAAGATTATGTAGATAAAATAGTCCTGCCATTAATTTAAAAAATAACTTTTTAAATTATTTACAGTCCCTGGGTCCTATAAGTTATTAATTGCTGCGTGTGGGTATAGCAATTTTGATTTTCCTGTGTGGCGAATCGAAGACGAATTGTTTTGTGTTTATGCTATGGAACACTTTAAATTTAAATTTTGTGGTTACAGACATGTGGATATTAAGTTATAAATATGTCCCAACACAGAAGTTAGAAATTGCAAAATTATTCTCGATATTCAAATCATATCTCCATATCACATCTATTTTTCTTGCATTTTTGTGAAACA
Source organism: Maratus michaelseni (assembly GCA_963931845.1). NCBI lineage: Eukaryota > Metazoa > Arthropoda > Arachnida > Araneae > Salticidae > Maratus > Maratus michaelseni. The sequence goes on from OZ007591.1 coordinate 158,243,100, forward strand.
ACGTTCTAGACCATAACATTTTTTTACTTAAAACATCGATTTCAGCTGTTAAATAAGAATTCCGAAGGGAGTTAGGAGATGTATACTTGATATGTACAGTCAATTGATTTTTTTTTTTTTAATGTTTGAAAAGCAAATTAGGAAATATATTCAAACATGATCTAGTTTTTGAAGAAAATTAGTTTCATTCTTTTCTTCTTCTTTTTGTTATTATTGTACTTTGTATTATTAGCACTGGTACACTATTGGCTTTGTATATTATACTACTAAGTATTAGTATATGATTAAAAGTTTAAATAATTAAAATAGTAGTTATTTTTCCATCAATATGTTTTAGAATGTTAGTCGAATGTAACATTTCATTCACCAACTATCTGCCAATGTATTTGTTTAAGTTTTCCTCCTTATGTCCTGTTAAATTACCGATTTTATGTCATTATTATCAATATGATTTTGTTTTTGGTATTACATCACAACTAAGCATTCCAAAAGCATAAAAACATGCTTTAAATTTCATTTTTCATATTTTTTATGAGAAATATCGGTCATTTTGTGTTAAAAAAATTTCACAGCACGTTATTACTTATTTCACACTTTAATAACTCTAGCTTAAAATGACAGATAGAAAAGAATCCAATGATTTTTCGTCGCTGAAAGAAAAGGTGCGTTTAATAGCATTCTACCATCTGACTAAAAGTAGGTCAATCACAACAGGGGTTGGTGAGCAATCATTTTTAGAATTCAATTTATTAGATATTGCAAAATCTTTCACCAATTTGGACGCACACCCAAGAGTAAATAACAGTTTAAATTAAAACTGGGACATACTCACTTGATGGGCAGTTCATTAAGTATGGTCTTAAATGTCTACGAAAAATTGAATACGTGATTATTTTGGAGGTTTGAATGTGAAACGTGCAAGACATTTTTTAAAAGTACTATCAATGGATAGACACAATAGGGGTCACTGATGCTTACCTATAATAAAATTTTACGCTGTGTCAGCGTTTGACACCACAAAGGGAGGCGAGCCACATATCGAAGGCTGGACTTGAATTGGTCATCATCGAATACTGGCACGGACACAGTAGGGGGTACAGTTAAAAGGATAATTTGACTATATATTTCATTTAAAAAAAAAACCATACTTCAAATAACAAAACAACAGCATAGATCAGCGTTTCTATACCAGTGATATGCGTATCCAGCTATATACTGTACGCAGTAGATAATTCAGGGATACGTAGAGAAGAACAATGTCGGCAAATCAACTCTATCTCCATCCGTAGGCCCAGAATTTTTTTTAGAAGTCTGCGTCTACCATTTAGGAATAGGGTCGCAAGAAGGCGTTCAGAGTCCCACCCCCTCCCAAACATTTTTTCGAGCCCCCAGGTTTAGATTTTGAATATATAGTATTTATATGGAATTTTCCATATGAGTTTTCATTTTATACTAATGTAATTACCAAATAAGTTTCATATAATTTGAATCAGTAATTACAGAGATATGAGAAACAGTTTAAGAAAAAAATACAGTGGCTCACATTTGTTTTTGGACACTTGTGTTTTTGAAACTTACTTACAAAAAATATCATCTAAATATTAAAGGATCTGCTTAAAAAAATTTTCATATAAACTTTCTTTTCGCTATAATAAAACCTACATATTGTAATGAAAATAAATTCAAACCCTTCTTTTGAAAAAATTAATTTACCGAGAAAATGTTAACCCCTTCGGCCCTGACGTCCTACTAATAGGACATATCTTTTATTGAGTATTATTTTGTCTTAAACATTATTTTTATTAATTCCAGCACCTAATAGTGATAGTATGAATCTCTACATTTCCTATTATGACTTCACTTATGTTTAGCATTTAGTAATAATAATAATAATAATAATTTTCATAATTATTAGCAAGCCGTTGGCATTTCTTTTAATTAAAACATACGTTTCACTCTTTAAATTAAAATTTGAGAATCCTTTTCCGAATTGGTAATTTGTGATAAAAGAAAAAAAATATTACTAAATTTTTATGCTTGTTTAATTTAGTTGTAATACGACATTTTCCAAACGTCTTCAAAAAATTTTCCTTAGACTATTGTTATATGAAAAACACGCAAAATAACTACATTTGTGAGGTTTTGGTAAAGAACGCATTTGTTAACTTTCATTAAACCATAACTTCTGTGATTTCGATAGCTATTTTTAATTTTGTTAACATAACAGTAATTTGTTCCCAAAATTGAAAAAAAAATCAGGGCCGAAGGGGTTAAAAACAATCTCACATAAGTAATTGGACACTTGAAATCTTTAATATTTTTTTTGATATTTTTTGTTATTTATTTTTATTATGAATTGAAACAGATGTCAAATATTATCGTCTGCAATTTTAAATTACTACTACTTCAAGTAAATTTGTTTATAATTCTATATTTGAAGTGAACATGGCCGGGCGCTACATAGTTAGAACAACTTCTATTAGTAATTTAATCATAGAACATTTTAAAGGTGGTAAAATCATCAGAACTATCACAAAACTTGTTAAAGTAAGTCATTCAACTGTTTTTGCTATTAGAAAACGATAGAAACTACATGGAACTGTTGAAAAAGAATTAAAATCAGGAGCTCCTCACAAGTTAACTCCCAGGAATCGAAGGTTTATAAATTAAGAAAAATCCAAGAATTAGTGCAGTGAAACTTACAACAGAATTAGAAAATCGATTTGCAATAAAATTAAACCCTGAAACTATTAGACGAATTATCAGATCATGTGGATCATATGATAGAGTTGCCAGAAGAAAATTTTTCGTTAATGAAAGATGCAAGAAAGTTACGTCTGGATTTTGCCATTCCGTTTTTTTTTTTCTAGTCAAATAAACATAGCTCGAGTCAGAAAAATCATTTAAGGCGGTTCTCAAAAAATTTTAAACAAATTAATTCCCATGCTATACCAAAAAAAAAAAAAAAAAAAAAAAAAAAAAAAAAAAAAAAAAATGTAGAGCCTTAATTTATAATTAATTTCAATTCCTTGCTATACCAAAAAAAATTATATATATATATATATTGCATGGCCACGTCTTTTTTTTTTTTTTTTTTAAAGTTAAGCTTTGACTACCTTTTCCCACCTGGCATTTATGTGCTGTTTGTATCGAACATGTCCCGAACCCTATTTTTAACCTTTAAACTTTATTATCGGTAGTAAATCTTACTACAGCTATACCATTTTAATTTTTAGACTCTATCCTTAATCTCTTTTGCTTTACTATATTATTCCAAATTTATTTTCTACCATTATTTAAATTTTTTTCTTCTTTCTTATCAATTGCTCATTGAAGTAATTTTACCTTTCAAAACGACTCATTTTTACAAAACATTCTACTCACAATAGACTGGGCGTAAAGTTGATAGCACCTCGGAAACCCCTTAACCAACATCAACTGTTCGGCACTGTTCAATAAGTGGAACTTTCTGACACATTTATGAACTCACTTTTAAGTGCAAAAGCATGACACTTGCAGGCCTGACTACTAAAGCAATTTTGAATCGAAAATGGTGTTTTTCCGTTTTCTGATAAATGAATTACTTATCCAGTTATAAACAATTGATATCACGCGACGACAGGTTTTGCCCCCCTTTCGCGTCCGGAAATTTGGTTCAAAACGCCAACTTTGACAGTATTTTCTAAAATATCTTCTGTCTTTACCAAAGAAAAAAAAAAAAAAAAAAAAAAAGGAAAAAGCTTTTCGATGATATAGTTTCTGAATGAGAACTCCGACCAATTTCATGCGTTTCTGAACAAAAATTAATTTAGAAACGTGTCAGAAAATATTTCCTTTAGATTTTGAGAACAGCCTTTAATAAAATTTCTGATTTTATTTGATTAAATAATAATAATAATAATAATAAGATCAGCAATTATGAGATATCCATCAAAATGAAGCCTATGTTTATTTCATAAAATTAAATTCGTACATAGATTACAATTTTCTTTTACTAAATCATTGCACCATTTCTTACTATTTTAAGATTTCGAACACTAATTATCAGTATTCAGAAATTAAGATATTATTTTATAAAAGAGTAATGTGATTTATAAGAAAAAGCATAAAAGAGATGCACGAGTGTGCAGTCTATTATTTTGTTTCTTGAAACATGTTGCTTGAACGACATTTAATATATTAATTAACCTTAAATTAAGAACAAAGCAAAAACTTATTTTCTGAAATCAAATGCTGCTGAATATCGTGTAAAAACTATCTAGAAGTAATGTTCTAAAAGCTTCAGAAAATCGCATATTTATCAATGAAATACACGACTAACGCTATTAAAAATTTAGTGCTGCGTTGAACTGAAAATAACTGATAATACTGAAACTATAACTCAATCAACTCAATAACTAAAACTATAAGATGATGAAACTTTATTCTAATAGTTTTCGGTCCGGTCGAATCAAAAACGTGAGTAGGTTTAATCATTGGTAAAATGTTGAACCGAGAAATGGTAAAATGTTGAACAATAAACTGGTAAAATTTCGAACAATAAGCAGGTAAAATGCTGAATCATAAAGGAGCTACTGTTTGTCTTTACAAACACGGGCTTATTAGACTGGGACCTATGTTAAAAGTGGAGTACATGAACGCCCAAGTCTGAATCGGAATTCGAACCTGACATCTCTTGTCTTATAGTCAGCATTCTAGCCACTAGACGAACAAGAGGATATCTACGTGCTCTAAAGCAGCATACTGAAAATTCTTAGTATTACATATTGTGATTGGTTATTGAATAGCTCCTATTTTGGGACACGGTACCTTTTAAACTTTTTTTTAAATTTTGAATAATACTGTAATATATGTGGTGGAACAATACTTAATACTAAAAATTAAATAAAATTTATAAAAAAAAATCTTGTAGAACAGCCTATTTTACTAAAATTTTAATTTTTTAAAAATTTTTTTTTTTTTAATTCGTACTACTTTTATAAATATGAATATTTTTGATTCGATTTTTTCCCACATTCATTAGAATATACTACACAAAACTGTGCATGGATTTTTTGATGTATGGGATTTTACATTTAATATGATTTTTTTTTCCTCCCGTGTATGTTAAAAAATGAAGGAAATTCAAACTCTCAATTTAAATATTTAAAAAAAATAACTATAAACTTGATTGTTAAATTCATGCACAAAAATATTAAATACACCATGGAGAGTAAATAAAAAAAATTTCAAACCTCTCTCTAAATTAGCAAAAAAGCCTTAGTATTTATCAAACAAGCAAGTTATAAAATTTGAACATGGAAAAAAATCAGTTTAAAGTTTTCATTCGCAAAAATAACATGTTTAATCTTATAACTTGTGTAAAATTCATGTAAAATTTTATCAAACACATAAATTTAAGTATATATAAACACTTGCATATAATTTCATCACATATAATAAGTTAGGTAATGTTTTAGAAGCATTAATCACCGAAAAATTAAAGAAAATTATCTCATTTGTCATTATTTGTATAAAATTTTACTTGCTAATAATATATATCCTGCGAGAACTTAAATAAGTTTCATGTACATTTCGTATAAAAATTAAAAAACTTCCAGGTTTCTATGTAAGCCCCTCATTTTTCATTTTTGAGGCATCTCTGTGTCTGCAAGTAATCTTAATTTTTTTCCGTGCTAATTCACACACTGTATACTTTTAAAACTATTTTTTTTTTTAAATAATACTGTGAAATCTGTGGTGGCATTATATGTAATACTAAAAAGTAAATATATATATTTTTTAAAAATCTTGTAAAACTTTTTTAAAATTTAGTTTAAAAAAATTAACTTTTCAAAAATCCCTACTATTTTTTTAAATATGAATATTTTTGCTTCGATTTTTTTCCACATTCATTAGAAAATATACTACATAAAACTGTGCATATATTTTTAGATGTATGGGATATTGCATTTAATATGATTTTTTTCTCTCGTGTACATTAAAAATTAAGGAAATTCAACAAAATCACAATTTAAATTAAAAAAAAACACAACTATAAACTTGAATGTTAAATCTATGCACAAAAATGTTAAATACACTATGGAAAACAAGTAAAAATATTTTCAAACCTCTACCTGAATTAGCAAAAAAGCCTTAGCATTTATCGAACACGCAAGTTATGAAAATATGAACATTTTAAATTCTGTCACTGCGCATAAAATCTTTAATAACTTCTTTATTTTTAAAGATACAGCTTTGAAATTTCACCAGTATATTTTTAAAAGGTGCTGTTATAATTTAAGGCAATAATAATAAAAAAAATTGGTGTTTTGACCAATTTCAAGGTACTGTGTCCCCTTGTGAAATTTAAAGTAATTTTCAAAGTTGAACGACGAGAAAACTTTTTTTGAAAGTTAAGGTGTCAGGTATTTTTTAAAGTGTTAAAAAAAAAAAAAAAAAAGTTTATATTAAAACGTGATTTTTTAAAAACATGTTAAAAGAAACCCCATGCAAAAATTTGCTTTAGAAAGGAAGTTATGACCAAAACAGTCTCAATTCTTTTTATACGATCAAGGGGTAATTTTATCTTAAAGTCAATTTTCTCGAAACGATGATTTTGGCAACTGCGCGAATGATTTCTAAGAAATGGATGGATAGAATTTCATGAAAATTTGACTGAAGGTATAAACCCCATAAATGCACAAAATAACCTACTATTATGTTCATTGAGTAAAAAATTTAGAAATTTTTGCTATTTTTATATTTAAAAAAAAATTCAAAATTTTAAAGTTTTTTTTCCTTTTAAGAACTAATTATTAAATTGTTTCTTGCGTATAGTTCATTTTAAACACATATTATATGGCTACTCAATAATAATAATAATAAAAAATTCTGACTGTGAGAATGCAATTATCAGAAATCCTGCGTACAAGGCCCATAAGGTGAATTCATTTATTAAAAAAGCATTAAATTTAAAATTAAATTAAAACACTTTCTATGCAGCTAAACACTTTTTCAGAATATTAACTGCTACAATATGTCTATTTTAATGTGTGTTTAAAATGTTTATACTCAAAAGTTAATTTGATGTGGAGTTATTGCAATCCATATTAGGGTCACTTTTACCTGTAATTTGTCCGTTTAAAAGTTACCTGATCCCTTAGGGGGATTCTCAGATAACTTGCTCAACAACGCGAAATTTTCTGACACATTTTCTGACTCATATTTGAACTCAAAGGCATACAATTGGCAGGCCTGACTATTGAAGCGATTTGAAATCAAAATAAGTTTTCCGTTTCCTTTTTTTCCCATAAATAAATTATTTATCGAGTTAAAAGCAATTCGTGTCACGTGACGACATGTTTTTCGCCTTGCTCCAGGCTGCCGCGTGAGAAATTCGGTTCGAAATGCCGACTTTTATAGTATTTTCTCAAATGATAAATTCTTCCTTTACAAAAAAAATTAAAACGCACTTCGATACATAGTTTTTGAATAACACCTGTCAATTTCATACGTTTCCGAACAAAAATGAATTAAAATATATGTCAGAAAGTAGTTTCTTTGGATTTGAGAACAGGGCCTTAAGAAGAACGATATTTTGGTTCTTCTAATTACTTTGCACAATAGAATGGTTTGAATCAAAACTTTTAGCAGTGTAAGTTATTTAAGACTAATAGTATGAATATAAGAATATTTAATAAATTTATTTTACTGACCAAAAAAATATTCAGTTATAATACACTTGACATGAAACAAAGCATTGAATTCCTAATCAACTGAAACAAAATATCAAATTCCTAATGAATAGATAAGACTTCCACAATAAGTTGCTATTTTTCCTGGTACGACATCGGTATTTATACAAACTAAAGTCATTTTGATACTGAATTTTCAGAAGTTTTCTGACACAACCGTGTATCAATATTGACTCTTGATCCATTCATTAAATTTCAAAAATCCGAAAACTAGAAATATTTATGCCTCGGTATTTACCTTAAGTTTTCTACTAATTAAATTCTCTCCTCTTGACAAGTTCTGAAAACAGACTCTTTAAAATCGATTTAGAATTCTGGGATATTTGTTGCGTTCCTCAATAATAAAAAAAGAAGGAGTGCGAATAAATCATTTTAAAACTGGCAATACCGAATTTAATTGAGTAAAACGCTTTCAAAATGTTACGTTTCTCTCAGAAGTTAGAGAGATTAAAGTCAATATAATTATAATTATATGTGCTATAAAAAATCTTAACTGTTGACAGTAAAAGATTAAAAGAATAATTATGTGATGTCGCTATATTAGTCTCTGTTTTATTAGTGGACAGAAACGCAATTATTATTATTAAATAACAATACAGTTGAATTTTTATTTTATTGATTTATTCTTTTTTTCATTGTTTATATTTGCAAAGTAAATGTTCAGTTTATTTATTTATTTTCATTTTTATGGAGGAAGGAAAGGGGTTACACGTGGAAAAAGAATAAAGTTAAAAAAGACTTCGATTCATTTCATAGAAATATACCAAATGCAATATAAATAATTATAAGTTAACAAATAATTTTATCTATCTTTTATCATCTCTCTCCCTTTCTCTTTCTCTTTATCTCGATGTGTATACGTGATGTGACTTTGTGTTTGTTAATTTAAATGAATGTGATCGCGAGTACAGATAACACTAACTTGATTGCTATTTTTTTAACACTTTCCAACATAGTTGTTTATGAATTCGGTTTGTCTGTCTACCGTCTGTCCGTGCTCTAACTCACGTAAATATACTGGGATTGCCATACAATTGATATATGTTATTGATGTTTAATATTGCATGTTCTGTATTAAAAATGAAGTGTGTTAGTATTTATAGTACATTTACAGGGCCACTCAAAAGAATTCCGTTAGATTATGGTCTATGGGGGGAAAATAGTTTGCGGTGTATTTTAATGATGTTAGACTATCTCAAACATATTAAAAGTGATATATATCCCTCAGGGGCACTACAAAAAGAGTGCATAGCATTCATCGTTCCTTTACAGGGACATACAAAATAATTCGGTTACATTACTGTCTATCAATAATATTTGTTGAAAGTGCGTTTTCCGTTGTGGTACGTGTGTTTGAATTTAACTAATTTTTTGTATATTACTGGATGTATTAAATTCTATACTTCCTATACAGGGCTACACAAAAGAATCTCGAATACATATCCGTTTATTGGCGGGATTTTCTGTCGGGGAATTTTCAAATGTGCTATGCGTTTCCTAACTGAAGTAAATTGTAGAATACTATGTAATACACGTATAAACGTATAGACCCTATACAGGACTGCACAAAAGAATCAGGATGCTTTTCTAATTATTGACGGTAATTGTTGGCATTGACTTTTCAAATGTGTCATGCGTTTCCCAAATTGTTTATTTAGACATCATCTTTCACTTTACTGTAAACGGTGAAGTTTTGTTACAGTATTCCGGAAGTGTTGGAAAGTCTTTCGTAATCTATGCGTGACACATGATTTTTCGTTCTTCTTTAAAGTAATTTCATTTGAAGGTACTGAAAATCTAATTGTGGTATGTTTGAGTTTTTCGTCAAATGGACTTTACATCCACCATTCAATAATTCTAAACATTAAATTTGCTTTGCTAATTGACAAATAAAATCTTATATTGCTGCAAAATGACGCATAACTGAACACTGCAAAATAAAAAGTGTTGATTTTACAGTATAATACTGCCGCAGCTGACAACCGTAAAATTAACAGTTTTACGGTATAATACTGGCAGCTGGGGTGCCCAGTATTATACAGTTTTTTTTTTTTTTTTTTTTTTCCAGTGAGCCTTTTATCTGCAGATGATCCGTTAAAACTTTTATATCACACACATTTGGTAAGCACAAATGTATGGTGAATCGGGACAATTTTGCATTGAAAATTATTTCATTATCAAGGCTTCTAGCATATTGTCAAGCAATTTAAGCCTTTGACTAATGGATCGGGATAGATATGCCCGGGTGCATTATTTTTTTTTAATTATTATTCTATACGTACCACTCTTTGAAAAATAATCTCAGCCATACAGTTATACTAGAATAATTTCAAGAGAAAGAACAAACAAATATAACAAAATCTTTATACAATGTGCCTATCCTCCCTCTCTTTCAGTATTAATCGGTCACTATGAAAAATATCTGTGTTATTATTAAGTAATAATACATATATATTTTTTAATTTTAATATTTTTATTAAAATTTTTTTGAGAAAATAATAATTGACTAATAATCTAATAATTATGTTTTTTGCGCTTTATAATATTTATCAGTAAGTTCAGAGGCGTTTAAATTCAATTCGGGGAATTATCTAAATATAACTTACTCGCTCGCTCTCTCCTTCCAATAATAACAAGTTGGAAATTGTACGTCAAACATGACAAATGAGGTGCGTTCGTACTATAACTAGCTTTATAAATATTCAGATTTTGGTGCAATAGCTGTTGCACTCTTATGCAAAAATTCATGGACACAAAATTTATTTTATGTGCAGATTTTCATATTATAGATATTAATTTTATTTTATGAAATTCAGTTTCATCACACGTTTACAAATAATTAATTACAATTCTGTTGCATTAAAACTATACTATGCGCAAATATCCAATACAAGACAATGTAAAAGAATCATCGTTATTATTTCACTGAAAAAATTAATTATATCGTCTGTTATTTATAATGTGATTAATTTCCGTGATAAAATAAGTAGATTTTAAGTTGGTAACATTTTATCTTTTGTTGACATTTACTGAAAATTCCAATGAGAAACTTAAGCTTAGCTTTGAAAATTTCATAACTTGAAATCCATATTTAGACTCTTTTTCCATTTAATATCTATTTCTCCGGAAACATCTATCCAAAAAAACTGTCGGTAAATTACATGATTGCTATAATTAAACAATTTTAGTATACAAATTCTGTTTTTAAATTCAGCAATACGGAAATAATATGACTCTATCTTAAATATGATGTAATCCCCATGGAAACCTAGAATCATTACCTATCATGGGATATCATTGAATAAATTACGTATGATAGTATTTAATAGAATGAAGAAAACTTTTATTAATATCTTTTTAAGTTTTAATTTGATTTTCATAAAGTTTGAAATAATTCTCGATAAAATTATGCAACGATTATACATATTAAATTTCAAACCATTCGGTTGGGTAGTTTTTGCACTGTTATATGCGGACAGAAGGACGGACCAGACGACGACTACAGGTGCAACATATTTATATAATTACGAACGCACCTAATAAACTATAATAAAGACAAATTATACCAAAACAAAGTAAAAATTATATGTAAAACTCGCATTCCGAATTGCAAAAGTTACATATTACGTGACCGGTGCCGCAGGCAAAAGCTAATTTTAAATACAATGCTTTTTAATTAATATAATTTATTCATTAAAGAGCTAAGGAGCTATAATAGCATAATCGGTATCCACTTCTAACCTTTTGTTTCAACCAATCTCCAATTTCTGTTCTCCTTGCTCCCCTGATTCATTCGTTTTTTACAAACAAAGCAAAATCAGAATTATTATTATTATTATTATTATTATTATTTGGTAATTTGTTACATTAAATCTAACAGTCTGCCATTTTGCTAAAAATGCAAATATTTAAAAAATAATCGGTCAAGGGATAGACAATTATATTGATTTTAACGTTTTTTTGTTTTGTTTTTTTTAATTGATAACATTGCATCAGTAGTTGTTTGTACTAAAGCATTTGTTTTTCGCCCCCCCCCCCCCTTATCTTATCTTACAGTCTAGGGGCTGTGCATTTATAATGTTATCACTTTAGGAGGGAGGGGATGGTCTGGCACTTGATATCCTAAGATATCCAAGGAGTGGGGGGGGGGGGGGTTGTCGTTTGATATCGTTATCATTTTTAATCCAACCATTTTTTTTTCTTTAGATCAAAATAGGTTGTTATCTTTTTTTAGTCCGTTATCTATTTTATACAAATACAAAGTTATTATTAAAACAATTAAATGAGTGCAAGAAGACAATATTGTGGTTGAATACATTATGTAACAAAAAGCAAATATTTTCAAATAGTAATAATCTAATATGTGTTATTTGATATAACGTTTTTTCATGTATAATAGTGATATTTTATTGACTTCTTCTCTTCATCTGAATCAGTAAATTATGCGAATAATAAATGTATAACCATGCCTGTATAACAATGCAAAGGTATAAAAAAAATGTGTTAGGTTTTGATAACGTTGTCATTCAGGGGAAGGGGGGGGGGGGTGGAGGAATGATAACGTATGATATCTTAAAGAGGTGGAGGGGGTACAAAATTAGCAAAAAGTTAATAACGTTATATATGTACGTCCTCTATGCTAATACCTTCAATTTGAACTATTCATAATAATTCAAGACACTTCATATTAAAATTATATAATGTAAAATACGCTAAAATTTTTAGATATTTCATTTTATAGTTTTTGAATAAAAACAGCTATCAGTTGTAGGCGTTTACGAATTAAAATGAATTTGGAAATGTGTTAGAAAGTAGCTAGTTTTTCTTTTAGAATAGGCTTAAACTTTCTGTAAATATAATAATTTTCCAGTTTCATTACTTATAGCAATAGAAATTTCCGCTGTCTTAAGGTGGGGTCTCAAATGATCTGCTCAACAACGGCGAAACTTTCTGACACAATTTCAAACTTATTTTTAAACGCAATGGCATAAAATCGGCAGGCCTTACCATGGAAGCGATTTGGAATCTAAATGAGATTTGAATTTTTTGATAACTGGATTACTTATCGAAATATAAACGATTCTGGTCACGTGATGACACGTTTTTTATGCTTCTCTCGCTGCCGCGTCGAGAATTCGGTTCAAAACGCCTACTTTGACAGTCTTTTCTGAAAGATCTTCTGTCTTTACCAAAAAATGGAAAACGTGTTTCAATTACATAGTTTCTGAATAAGAACACCTGCCACTTTCATACACTTGCGAACAAAAATTAATTAAAAAGAGTGTCAGAAAGTAACTCGTTTAGATTTGAGGACAGCCTTAATAAAAAAAAAAAAAATCTAATTAGAATATTCCAACTTACTCACATGCACGCAAAAATAATCTGCTACACATTCACGAAGTAGGATAAACATATTTCGATATTTGGGACGATCTAGAAATGATATCGTAAGGAGGGGGAGGGGGTCAAATTTTCAAAAAGTTTATAACATTTTATTTGTGCATACCATCACTTTAAGCTATTCATAATAATTCAAGACGTTTCACAAAAAAAAAAAAAAATTAATGTAAAATATGTTAGAACTTTTAGCTATTTCATTTTATAGTTTCTGAATAAGAACACCTATCAACTGTATGCGTTTACAAATAAAAATTAATGCGGGAATGTGTCAGAAAGTAGTCAATTTTTCTTTTAGAATAGACTTAAACTTTCTGTAAATTGATTAATTTTCCAGTTTCAGTTACTTATAGTAATTAAAATTACAGCTATCTGAAGAAAGAATCTATCTAATTAGATTATTCCAACTTACTCGTACATGCACTCAAAAATAATCTGCTACACATTCACGAAACAGGATAAACATATTTCGATATTTGGCAACAAGAAATATTGAAATGGGACACCCAGAAGTAAAATATTTGAATTCCAAGCAGAAAATTTACAAATTCCCCAAGCAATGTCAATATTGATTCTACAGTTTTCCAGAACTAAAAATGGAGAGGGTAGGAAATATTTTTAAGACTAATATTTACCCAAGAGTTTTTTAAAAGTTTAATTTGTCACACTCACATCGAGTGCTTCAAAAATCAATATCGCGCTTGAAACGTTTAAGGGCGGAATAAAATTGACTTGGCACATATTATCATAAAAATGTTCTGGTATAATTTAATGATGATTTTCTTGCACACCAAAAAAAAAAAAGTTAATTAGTTACGTCAAGATAGATATTAAGTAATTGATTTTAGTTTGAAAAATGTAAATTATAATGCTGAAAACACTTGTATGTTTTATATTCACTGATTTCGGATAATTAATGTACCAAATGAAATGAACCTGATACAGGAGACAGTTTTTAACTCAAGGTGTAATACTTTTATCGAAAAATGAAAAACGCTATTCGATTTCAAATCATTTTCTATAATAAAAAAAATTCTATATGTATTCATATTTCATATTTTGGGGGGGGGGGGGGGTGTCCCACTAGTGGCTACATCATGAAGCATTCGATTATAATGCAAGATGCACCACATTAATACGGAAAAAAGAAGATGTTATACTTTTTGCCATGAAAATATTAATTAATATCTGAAATTTTCATGTATTTACGTATAAATACATGAAATATATGATTTCGTGACTGCTTCAGAAAGATTCACGTTGTTTATCGAAGAAAGAAAAAAAAACATTCTAGAGCACCTTTAATTGGTATAATGAGGTGAAACCAGGTGAAAATATCTAAATAACGATTTTCTCAAGGTTCTTATTTTAATGAACTTATTTAAATGCATTGAAAATTATACGAAAATAATTCATTTTTTAATCTCAAATATTAATATCCAATATCTTCAATATATTTCTGTCGATTTAATTAGGATTTGACTACACATTATTTTTAATCTAGTAAATTAATTAAAAAATATATAATTTGAAGATGTTTTCAAAGCGGTATATATGGACACAAGGAGAAAGGAATGAAAAACAATTGCCATCTATTTGTTTCTGCAATTTCTTTTTCTTCCCAATGTAACATTTAAAAAATTATCACTGATTTTATTATCTGTCTGTTTATTTTTACTTTAAACTTACACCGGATCTCTCAGCCTAGGTCTTAAGTGACTCAGCCTAAGGAACTTAGGACGGATTTACATCAGGGTTCGAAAATTTCCGGCTGCCAGATCGCCAAGGCGACTAAAAGTTCAGAGGCTATGAGGATATGACTGAATTTTCAGAAAATTTTTATTCTGATAAATTAAAGGGAACTGTTTTAAAGGAACATTTTATTCGCACATTGTAGAAACAGTGGTAGGGAAAAAAAGTCTTAGTAATAAAATTAGGCTCTATAACAAGTATAGGACATGTACTTTCAAAATGAATGTATAGTAATAGACTGAATCTGTGGCTGTATGAAGCTCAATTAAAAATATAATAATATGCTTTTCAAAATTTGACAGCATACCAAAGCAGCCAGTGTAGCTTTTATTAAACATCACTTAAAATATTAAAACAGCTTACGAAAATAGCAAGGATTAAGAACATGAAATATTAATATTACAGTATCGTCATAATGTTAGATGGGTTGCAAGTGCTGTAGCTACACTGATAAAAGAAAAAAAACTAGTATTGTCTTACATTTAGAAGAATTATCAAATAGTTTTGTGGAAGCGGCTGAAATTGCCAAGAAAGATAAAGAGACATGCCGTTTTGTTATATTTCTTTAAAATATTTAATTCAATATAGTTTTTATTTTAAAAATCCAGCTAATTGCTGCCTTCAGTTAATGTATATGTAAATGAAAAGAGCACTAATTAAGAAGACGAAAAGAAAGAAAGAATAATAAAAGAGAAGGAAAATGATCGATCCATGAAACACCAAAGCATTAGCGGTTATATATAACCAGTATTATATATAACCGCAGGTTATATATACCAGTTTACACAATTTTGTGAAAGAATATCATACGAACCTGATAGTAAATAAATTAAGAAATCGATTATAAACAGGGAGTTTATAGATTTTAATAATAATTACTTTGAGTGTAAGCTAGTTTAAGGTGGTTCTCAAATTTCCTGCTCAACAGCGCGAAACTTTCTGACACATTTTCTGTCTTATTTTTAAACGTAAAGGCATAAAATTGGCAGGACTCTGACTATTGAAGCGATTTGAAATCAAATTGAGTTTTCCATTTTTTGATAACAAATTACTTATTGAGTTATAAGCGATTCTTGTCACGTGATGACAAGTTTTCTCCTTTCTTGCACTGCCTCGTCAGGAATTCGGTTCAAAACGCTGACTTTGGCAGTATTTTCTTAAAGATATTCTGACTTTACTAAAAAATGAAAAACATCTTTCGATTACATAGTTTCTGAATATGAACACTTACCGATTTCATGCATTTTCAAATAAAAGAGAATTCAGAAATGTGTCAGAAAGTAGCTTGTTGGGTTTGAGAACAGCCTGAAAGAATTTAAGCCCAAAGTTTTTAATATTTGATATTTTAAAACTAAAAGGGTTAGGCATGTAAATAGCCATAAGATTAATGTATAAAGTGAGTATAAGTTTTACTTTTACCCACTTAGAGTAATCCTTTATTAAATTAAGTTTCTTAATTAAACTGCATTGTTTTTTGTTGGCGCCTAATCTTTTTTTGTCATCTAACATTTTAAGAAATTTTTCAACCCTTGGTTTAAAAAATGATTCCTGTAGCAAATGATTAATGATTATTATAGATAATAAAATCTACAGTATCATACTCAAATACCGGAAAACTTTACTATATGTGAGTGGTATTTTAAACTACATTCTAAATGAATACTTTTTTTAATTAATGCAATTTTACGTTATTTAGATAAAACCAATAGGAAATAATCTTTAAACCTATGAAATTATTTTGTAATACACTGAACTACTGGAATGTCTTATCGTCAATATACTTTTTTGATTAAATAATGTTGTTAGAGAAGTTGAGTAAATCGTGTAAATTGCTAAAAATGCAGTTCAATGCGTTCAGCCAATTGCTATTACATTTATTAAATTTAATCAGTCTTGAATAACAACTTTTTAAAACTTTTTTTCGTAAGAGAAAAGAGTCTATTTTTTAAAAATATAAAATACACTTTGAAGAACAATAAAATTATTAAATAGTTTATAGCAATGGTTATAATATAGCATATCAAACAATAAAAAGTAGAAACTTCCATCATTTTGTATATATATAGTAGAATTTTCAATTACAATAATTTTGCAAAATTTCTTACATCAAATGATAAACCTCCGTGCTTATGTAATAATCCTAGTTTTAGTAATTATGTAGACTAGATGGAACCCGTCAAAATTTGACGGCACAAAACTTGATAGTACCATAAAAATAAAATTCATAGCTGCTTTAAAATGTTTGAAACTTTTGCAGAATAATTCAAATAAATAAAAAACCCACTTTGAATTAAAGCTAGGTTGAAGAACAGCAATTGGCTAAGTTTCACTGGCACATGTACTCGCGGAATTTCTTTCATCTGACACATTTAGCGCTGTTGTACAAGTAAATGGTAAGTGCCCCCTTGGGGAGGGGGAAATGGCGGGATGGACCAAGGAGATGCATAACATGAATAAGCAGTCAAAGACCTTTCAAACGATATGTAACATGAGGGGTGTGTGCAAAATTTTAAAAAGTACCCCCTTGGGGGGGGGGGTAAAGTAGGGGATGGACACGGAACATGGATAATATGATTAAGTGGTCACAGACCTTTCCAACGATATATAACATGAGGGTTGTGTGCAAAATTTAGAAAAGTACCTCTTTGGAGGGGGGGGGCAAAGTGGGGAAATGGACATTGGAGATATGCATATGATTAAGCAGTCACAGACCTTTCCAACGATATATGACATGAGGGTTGTCTGCAAAATTTAGAAAAGTACCCCCTTGGGGGAGGGGGGGGCAAAGTGGGGAGATGGACATTGGAGATGCATAATATCATTAAGCGGTCACAGACCTTTCCAACAATATATGACATGAGGGGTGTCAACAAAATTTAGAAAATTGCCCCCCTTAAGGGGGGGGGAAGTGGCGGGATCGACCCCGGAGATGCATAACATGAATAAGCAGTCAAAGACCTTTCCAACAATACGTAACATGAAGGGATTGTGCAAAATTTACAAAAGTACCCCCTTGGGGGGGGGGCAAATTGGGGGGATGGACACCGGAGATGCATAATATGATTAAGCGGTCACAGACCTTTTTAACGATATATAACATGAGTGGTATGTGCAAAATTTAGAAAAGTGCCCCAATTGGCAGGGGGGGGGGGGATGGACCACACAGATGCATAACATGAAAAGGCAGTCACAGGCCTTTCGAACGATATATCATATGAGTGGTGTCAACAAAGAAAAGTCTCCGCCCCGTGTAGGCAAAACATACTCCCCCCCCCGCCGCCATAATTATTGATGCGGACTCATTTTTTAAATTCGTTCGCACCTCTCTTCTCCCGCAAAATGTTGTGAATTTTAAAAACTCCACTTACGAATTTTTTTATACCAAAAGCACTTATGTCCGTCGTCTGCATGCAGAGTTTTGTGCTTACAGACGCCAGACACAACAACACACACACACAGACAGACGTTTACCGACATTAATAGTATAGATGATACTCGGTGCCTACACATTTCACCCTTTATAATTCAGCCAATGAGTTGACGGTTGTTCATTTCCAGAAACGAAACAATAATTCTTTAGGATGAATTTTGTTTGTTTGATACACCGTGGCAGAATGCGTGCAATGCAGCGACAAGCGTCACAAACTTTTTAGGGCACCTGCAGACTAAAAACATATAATCAATCTTCGCGGAAAAAAAATCCTAGATTTCGTCAAATGATCACGGGAAAAACACTAATTTCATCAAAGGATCATGTAAAACGTGAATTTTGTTAAAAGGCCACAGAAAAACGCGATTTACACAAAAGATGAGCAAATTTTGTCAAAGAATCGCAAAACAGGAAATTTCACCCAAAGATAGCGCTTTCTTGCCAAACTTCGTCTAAAAATTGCGGAATAAAATGTATTTTATCAAAAAATCGCTGGAAAACGCACATTTCGTTAAAGTATCGCAAGAAAAATGCGAATTTATTCAAAGATTGCTGAAAAAACGCGAATTTCATCGAAGGATTGCTGAAAATTCATGAATCTTATCAAAAGGCAGCAGAGAAAATGTGATTATTATCAAAGCATTGCGAAAAAAGAAAATTTCGTCTAAGGATCACAGAAAAACGCAAATTTCATAAAAGAATCGTGGAAAATAACGCAAATTTCGTGAAAAAAAAAAATCGCAGAAAAAACACAAATTTCGTCAAATTATCGCTGAAAAAAAAAACACGAATTACGTCATAGGATAGCTGAAAAAATTATGAATCTCGACAAAAAAAAGATACAGAAAAAAATGCGAATTTCATTAAAGAATCGCGAAAAAAAATGCGAATTTTGTTAAAGCATTGCGCAAGAATGTGAATTTTTTGAAAGGTTCGTGTGAAAAATGAAACTGTCTGTATTAAAAACAGCACACACACAAACATCTATACAAACCTCAATACACACAAACATATTATAGGCAGGGCTTGAAATTCAATTTTTCCAAAGACGGGAGTCTCCCTACCAACATTTTTAAATGGAGGGGAGTTGTAATGTTTGGGAGGGAGAAAAAAAATCTTTAAACCCCACTATTCTTTTACGTGCTATTTAAAGAATTACATTAATGCAGACATGACAAAATACCATTGAAAAAATTAAGTCAACTGAGAATGATTATGTAAAATGTTTATTTTTATTATAAAAAAGGGAAGAAAGTTAAGTTTTATATATGCAGTGTATTTTTTAAGTTCCATTAAATGTGTTAGGGACCCTTAACAATTAGGTTGTTAAATAAATTTCTGACTTTAGATTTTACTTGATTGAGATTCACCGATCGATCGTGGAAAAGACGCAAAGTTCATCAATCTGTCGCGGAAAAAACGCTAAGTTCATCGATCTGTTACCAAAAAACGCAAAGTTCGTTAATCAGTCGTGGGAAAAAAGCAAATTTCGTCGATCGATTGCAGAATAAACACAAAGTTCGTCGATCTGTCCCCAAAAAACGCAAGGTTCGTCGATCAGTCGCTTAAAAAACGCAATGTTCGTCTATCTGTCGCAGAAAAAACGCAAAGTTCGTTGATCAGTCGCAGAAAAAAATGCAACGTTCGTTGATCTGTCGCGGAAAAAATGCAAAGTTCATCGATCAGTTGCGGAAAAAAGCAAATTTCGTCGATCGATTGCGGAATAAATGCAAAGTTCGTCGATCAGTCAGGGAAGAAAGAAAAATTTCGTCGATCGATTGCGGATTAAACGCAAAGTTCGTCGATATGTCCCCAAAAAACGCAAGGTTCGTCGATCAGTCGCTTAAAAAATGCAATGTTCGTCGATCTGTCGCAGAAAAAACTCAAAGTTCGTTGATCTGTCACGGAAAAAACACACAGTCCGTCAATCGGTTGCGGGGGGAAAAATCACGAAATTTATCGTTCGGTTGCAGGTAAATTAAATAATGCAAATTTCTCCAAAAATGCTGAAATTTTTTGGGCAGGATTTGGGCTCCCGCTCATGATCTTTTTTGGGCGGGATTTCAAAATTTTCCGCGCGAATCCCGCCCTGAAATTCAAGCCCTGATACGTATAGTTTTAATCTGAAATAATATACTGAACTTGAACTAACTTTTGAAAAATCGGGTTAACCCAAATCCAACTTGCAGAAATCTACACTCAGTCTGAAATCGACTCGAACCATAAAGACAGTTAACCCAACTTGCAACAAAAATAATTATTTTCTGTGAAGTTTCTGATTTTTTCTTTTCTCAGAAATGCTGTAGTCATTTTGTCCCCCAATTTTGCCCTTTACAATTCAGCCAATGAGTGGAGGGGGCCAAAGGAGCGTTCCTCATCACAAACGAAAGATGAGATACGTTCGTTTGATGTCGTTGTTGAAAATTTATGGATTTCTATTATTAAAGTAATTTTTTCATTTTACCGTATTTATTTTCTTTTTGTGTTGTATGTATTTTGCTACTTTGAATTTTTTTAAACTAACCCTTTTTTTTTTTTTTTTTGGAGAGTGAGAGAGAGAGATTTAGTAATTTGGTGACACGAAGTTCAGCAAATTCTTAAAATCCACAAATCGTTTCCAATGTAAACAATGAAATTTACAATTAAGTTGCAAGTGCAAAATTTCAGTTTTTTAAAATTTTCATGTCATTCTGTACACATTTTAATATGTCATTCTGATCATTATGCATATTTAGTTATGCATTATTAATTATTTACTTGACCTTTACTTTTAATATTTTAAATATTTCAAACTTACAGCTGAATGTAATTATTAGAAATACTGCATTCGAAAAATGAAATTTCAGCTTAGAAACTCGACAATTAAAAAATTTTGAAGTAGAAAAGTACTTATGATATAAAAAGAAGAAAAAAAAATACACCAGAATTTATCTGTATTACGAAAGCGGGAGAAATGATTTTCTGTGCTATACGAAAAGATATCCAAATAACTCAATCATGAACATAGAAATAGGTATTGGTTTTTATGTTCAGGTGCACTCAATCCAAACTTGAAACTTTTAAAACGGTCATTGAATGAATGAAATTCATCTCCGCCTTTCACATCCAGAAAACTTGCTGTGTCGCCAATTATGTTTATATTTTATATATATATAAAAAATAATAATTCAGGCACTTTTCCGTTATACGGACACCATTGTCGCCAAACATACATACATACATACATTTTGGCATAGTATCCATATAACAGAAAAGTACTAAAGTTCATGGTTTAAAATCACAATAAAATATCATGAAATTTATTGATTAGTTGTGGGAAAATATCGGGGAAATAATGTGTTTTTCGTGAATTTTTTGTTTTGTTAACAATGTGGTTAGAGAGACAGGGAGAAATCCAGAAAACTTGCTGTGTCGCCAATTATGTTTATATTATATATATATATATATAAATAATAATTCAGGCACTTTTCCGTTATACGTACACTATTGTCGCCAAACATACATACATACATTTACATACATACATACATTTTGGCATAGTGTCCGTATAACAGAAAAGTACTAAAGTTCATGGTTTAAAATCGCAATAAAATATCATGAAATTTATTGATTAGTTGTGGGAAAATATCGGGGAAATAATGTGTTTTTGTGAAATTTTTTGTTTTGTGTTGTTGTGTTTAATTGTAAGCATTCATTATAATTTTCAGTGCATTATTAAATTGAAATTTTTGTTTAAAATATGTAAACAAAACAGTGACCAGAAACCTGCACAATTTCTAATATAGATAGATAGATGCATGCATGTAGTACTTTTAATTATTTGGTAAAAATACTGTGATCGTCACTGAGAAAACCTGAATTTAACCTAAAAGTAATTGTCGAGTGTTTAAGCTGAAATTTCATTTTACGAATACAGTATTTTAAATGTTTTAATAATTACATTTAGCTGTAAGTTTGAAATATTAAAAGTAAAGGCCAAGTAAATAATTAATAATGCATAACTAAAAGTAATTGTCGAGTGTTTAAACTAATTTCATTTTACGAATACAGTATTTCAAATGTTTTAATAGTTACATTCAGCTGTAAGTTTGAAATATTAAAAGTAAAGGCCAAGTAAATAATTAATAATGCATAAGTAAAAGTAATTGTCGAGTGTTTAAGCTGAAATTTCATTTTACGAATACAGTATTTCAAATGTTTTAATAGTTACATTCAACTGTAAGTTTGAAATATTAAAAGTAAAGGCCAAGTAAATAATTAATAATGCATAAGTAAAAGTAATTGTCGAGTGTTTAAGCTGAAATTTCATTTTACGAATACAGTATTTCAAATGTTTTAATAGTTACATTCAACTGTAAGTTTGAAATATTAAAAGTAAAGGCCAAGTAAATAATTAATAATGCATAACTAAAAGTAATTGTCGAGTGTTTAAGCTGAAATTTCATTTTACGAATACAGTATTTCAAATGTTTTAATAGTTACATTCAGCTGTAAGTTTGAAATATTAAAAGTAAAGGCCAAGTAAATAATTAATAATGCAAAACTAAATATGTATAATGATGAGATTTTTTTTTCTTGAATTATTCAGTGAAACTCGTCTTATAAATGTACGCAAATAATTCACATCAAAATCTTAAAATAACAAAGTTTTCTTTCCTGTTTAGGTATGCTTAATAACCAAAAAAGCTTGATTAATACAAAAATTATTTGGTAAAAATACTGTGATCGTCGCTGAGAAAACCTGAATTTAATCATATCACACAGAATTACATATTAAAAGTTTAAAATTAGTTTGTTTACATCGGAAACGATTCGCGGAATTTCGTGCCACGAAATCTCTCTCTCTCTCAAAAAAAGGGTTAGTTATAAAAAATTCAAAGTACTAAAATACATACAACTTAAAAAGAAAATAAATACGGTAAAATGAAAAAATACCTTAATAAAAGAAATCTATAAAGTTTCAACAACCGAACAACCAAATGAACACATACGCTTCTAGAGAGAGGAAAAAGCCTTCACCTCATTGGCTGGAACATCGCGTCTGAAGATAGTAAAAGCCTCTAGCTGATTAGCTGAATGCTCGCGCATGCGTATAAATAGCATTTTTGCACGAAAAACTAAAAAGCAGGTTAGCTTTAAGTATATGGATAAGGTACATGGTCACATTATTACAGGGGATATTAATATTGTCGAGAATGATTATCTGCGCAGTTTTATGACTAATGGGACTAAATTTCGAACACCATCATGTTATAATATTTTTTCTATATTAAAACAATTTAATCTGGATCTTGACCTTTTTATATATAAAATTTCAATAGATTATAATAAACCCATTGAATTTTTTAAAGAATGGAAATTAAATGTATTAAGTAATTTAAATGTTGAACTTTTCAGAAATATGGAAAATTTTAATTTTAATGTTAAACAACTATATAGTGAAATAAAGAATTTACAAAACAAATTTATTATTACTTATGTTGATAAATCACCAAACAACTATGCTTTCATCTGCAAAAAATATTATTCACAGCTAATATCTAATGCAATAAATACAAGTTTAAATTTTAAAAAAACTAATCTTAATACAATTATTAATAATCGACATATATTTCAATATTATAAATTGCTAAAAATTAAAAATTACAACTTTAATTATCCATACATTGTTGTTATACCTAAATTTCATAAAACTCCTATAAAATTTAGAACTGTAACTATAGGCTGTAATACGTATAATAATAATGCAAGTAAATTTCTATTAACTATTCTCACTAAATTGTTTGAACTTACAAAACTAAAAGATAATTTGTTTAGCATAAAAAATAGTTTTCAACTTGTCAATAATATAAAAAATTTAAATAACATAACTTACATGAAGACGTTTGACTTTAATGACTTATTTAATAATATTGATATCAAGGATATGTTCAGGATTGTCAATTTATTATACAAAGAATACAAGGATTCCATAAAATTAAAAAATAACATTTCTTTAAATTACTTTAAAACTCTAACTAGATTTATTCTACATCATAATTATATTGTTTTTAATGAGAACATATATATTCAATGCTGTGGATTACCACAGGGTGGTATTGTTTCTTCAATTCTTGCAGAATTATATTTATATTATTATGAACGTAATTCACATATTGCTAATTGTAAAATGTACCGTTATATAGATGATATAATTGTCTTCTATTTTAATAATAATTCAAATTATTTACTACCAATAAAATATCATAAAAATTTAAATTATAGTTTCAACCTTATGGTAAATAATGAAATTAATTTTCTTGATCTTAAGATAATTCTTAAAGATAATAAAATTTTGTTTGACATTTATGACAAAAGAAATGATTTTACATTTAAAGTTAACTTATTTACTAATTATAAGTCTTGTATACATAAATCAGTATTTGTAAATATTTTACTAAATTTTGCACATAGAATAAACAATCTTTGTTCTAATAATTTTAAAACTCAAAATTTAAAACTTATTCTTCAACATGAAGTAGAATATGGCTATCCCTTTTATTTAGTTAAGTCAATTTTACGAATATAAATTTTGCTTTCATTGGGGTTTATATGTTTGCACGTTCTATCTGTTAAAACACTTACATTTTGATTACTGATATATTTGGCTAAAGAATGAATTCCTTTATGTGAGAGCTGAGTGGGAATATTTTGGTTAAATATCTTTTATTAATTAAAAAATTTAAATAGTAAATTCTAATTTTTTTTTTTTCTTTTCTAGGGAGAGAACTTTAAATATAATATTGTTCCAATAAGTGCGTTGCCATATTGGAGATTTAATGTTTTTTTTTTTTTCCCTTGCCAGGTAGAGAACATTTAACAATTTAGTTAAATGCTTTTTTATTTTTTATTTTTTGCAAGATATTAGATTCAATACGTGAGGTTAACATATTGAAATGTTTGGTTATTTTTAGCTATCAGTGTGTGAAATCTAATTTTATTTTTCAGAATAAATAATATTTAGCAAGATGTTAGTTCCATTAAGTGTGTGTAGCCATTTTGGTATTTCTTTTAAACTTGCATTGTTGTTTATAAAATGAAAATCTAATTTTATTTTTCAGGGTTAATAAAATTTTGCAAGATGTTAGTTCCAATAAGTGCATGTAGTCATATTGGTAAATCTTTTAAGCTTGCATATAATTATTTATAAAATGAAAATTTAATTTGACTTCTACAATAATATTTTAGATTTTATGGGTTTATTTATGTTTTGAAATTATTTAAATGTTGACATATGTAAAAATTAATAGATAAAATAATTTTATACTGAAAATTTACTTAATCAAAATAATTAATAGTTATTTAGATATTGTTTTAATCTTTAACTAGATGGCAGCACCATATAATGATTTTAAAAAAACTATTACTATTATTCTTTAGTATTATTTTTTAGTTATTGTTTATTATAAAACCAGATGGCAGCACCATATAAATTTTCACAATTTTTTTTTCTCTTTTAACTGAAAACTTGGAATACAAGTGAAATTTTTAAATATTCCAATAATATAATATATATATTAAAATTATTTAAGTTAAAAAATATTTTTAGTAAATGAATTTATAGTTTTTATATTATTTATTTGTATTTTTATATTTTAAATTAGAAATAGTTAAAATCACTGTGGTTAAATTAATAACCTGCTACTTTTAGAAAATTAACTGTAATTTTAACTTGTACGTTTGAATTCACTTATTCACTTTACCATGTGCTTAGCACAAAACATTTTTGGCTTCGGATTCTGGACAAATTTATGTTGTAATGTATAGATTTTCTTTGTCTTCCTTTGTATTTATTTGTTTATAAATGGATTTATTTTCTTCCGTTTGATTTGTAGTGTTCTATTTTCAAAGGTATCCTTTTTTTTTTTTTTTTTTTTCCAAATTTCTTTCCAATGATTGTTAGGGCTTGGAATTGTCACAAAATTTTGGCTTTAAGCTTGTGACAGTTACAGAAAACAATCATTCTTTGCTTATAATGTGGTTTCCCAGCCCTTGAAAAAGTAAATTGCATTATAAGCTTGCATTTGGGTTTTTTTTTTTTTTACTTATGTTTCACTTTTTGAATAAATACTTCATTTGTTAGGACTATGTTTTATAATGTGTAATTTGACATAGCTATTTGGGATAATAATTTCATTGCATTTGGTCAGTTATTTCTGTTTCAATGGTTAATTTTTGCAATAAGTTTTTATATATATATATATATATATATATATTGTTTGTATTTTATTATAATTATCAGTTCTTATAGTGTCTATTATTTATGTGATTTGGTGGTTATTATCATAAAGTTTTGTTATATAAATATATATTTGGGATAAAAGACGTTTTATTCATTACTTATAATATTTTTTCAAAAACTTTACTATTTCTTATTTAAATATGAATTTTTGAATCGCATTTATTTTTTAAAAATTGATTTATATATTTGGTATTTTTATTATGGAGTTTGAATCACGTTTAAAAAATGCACGCTTCTTTTCTGAATAATAAATAAATGAAATAAAGTAAAATAACTGAAAGAATTTTTAAATTCTCTTTCTTTAACACATAGTATTTCCTACTACTTTACGAAAACCAGGAACAACTTGGTGTCTAATGAGTTCAAATGAAATAATTTTTTTCAAATATGAATTTCAATTATAACAACTGCCACACCAAAAAAATAATTATTAGAATAACAATAATAATAATTACAACTGAAACAATCTTAACAGCGAAAATAATAGCAGTAATTAGCAATTACACTTGTTATTACAAAGATTTACAATAATAACTATTATAGAAAAAAATTTAGAATCTACAAATACGGCAAAATCAACAAGATAAATAACAATTAGTAATAATAATAATAATAATAATAATAATAATAATAATATCATTTTGATAAAATACTAACATTTAAAGATCACTACAAGATTATTTTGAAATAAATCAGTAGACTACTTAGAGATAACAGTAAAATCCTTTTTAGTATTTTCCCTCACACATAAATCATTATAACAATTTCAAAAAAAAAAATCATTCATTTTTTGACATGTGTATTGTTTTATATTCATCTATTTAAAATTTAAAAGGGAAACATTATGTCACTTTGCGCGATTGTTTGAGTTTGAGCTCACCTGTAAAACAATCTTCTCCTTGACAGTGATTCTTCGGCAGGAAAATGCGATGAGAAATGTTTTTAAAACAAACGCTCGCAAACGTAAGTCTGTTTCGGGATTTCTTTTGAGGCAATTTATCACGTGTATTTGAAATAAATAAATATTAAAATAAAAGACACATATAGGTCTGGGTTTTAAAAAGGGTATTTAAAATAGGATTTTAAAGAGGATTTTAAATAATGCAAAAGGCAAATGTTTGGCGGTTCTCAAAAATATATATTCCCCCGCACAACAACGCGAAACTTTCTGAAACATTTTCTGAGTAATTTTTAAACATAAAAGCGTGATACTTGCAAACATGATTATTGAACAAATCTCTAATCGAACAGTATTTTTTTTTTTTTTTTGATAAATGAATTACATCTTGACTTATAAGCCAAAAATGTCTCAGAAGAGCATTTTGTTTTCTTCCCTGCGCTGTCACGTACAGAAATTCGTTTTCAAACGCCCATTTTACAGCCCTTTCCGAAAAATCTTCTTCTTTTATCGAAAAACGGAAAAAAAAAAACAGTTCGATTACATAGCGTCGAAATGAGAATATATAGATAACGATGTCGATTACATAGTGTCGAACTGAATAAGAGCGCATGCCAATTTGATGTGTGTGCATACAAAAAGGAATTAAAAAAGTATCAGAAAATAGCCAGTTTCGATTTAAGAACAGCCTAAATAATAATGATATAAAAATGCTACAAGGGGTGTTGAAAAGAACAAAAATACGAATTTTTGTTTTTGTGTTAAAACTTATTGTTAAAATTTTAAAAGAATCAATATAATGCCGTATACCTGGTAAAACGTGCACGTTCATATTACTTTTACAGATAATTAATGAAAATAACATATCATGTATTTCAAATGCACCTTTTTCAAATAAATTTTTACCCATATTTAAAATGTTCCATGCGTTTTTAATTTTTGTTCAACATTCTCAATATCGCTAAGGAATAATCTTTTGTACAGAGCAGAAGAAATCTGTGTATATATTTTTCAATACCGCAAACAGTTGTTGAAAAAAAAAAAAACACTAGCACTAAACTGAATTTTCATTAAAAAATTCCATGTTAATAGACTTTATTGCTAATTCTAGGATTTTAATAAATCAATATTCCAAACCAGATGCATAGATGAGAATATATGATTTTATTTTAATTTCGGAATACAATTTAACACAAAAATAAAAATTGATATTTTTGCTTTTTTTTTTTTCGAAAGCAACCGTCACCTTAATAATACTATCATTATGACAAATAACAACAAAAAAAAAAAGATTGTGAGATAATTTTAAATTAAATGAAATATGGAGTTTTTACTATTTAAAGATATTAAAAATAATTTTTAAGGCGATTCTCAAAAAAAATATCTCCCACTTCCCTCAACAGCGAAACTCTCTGACAAATTTACGGACTCATTTTTAAACGTAAAAGTACAACAATTGTACACTGTAAAAAAAACCGAGTCGACCTACTAATTTTTTTTTTAGTTTTTCTCATTAATCCTTGCAATTACTAAAAATTTTTTGTATTCTTACTCAGTTACAAGAAAATCTGTAAGAATTACCAGAAAACAGCTAGCAACGATTCCGGTTTATGATAATGCTTCCGAATATACGTTTATATACGTTTAAACGTATACGTAGTTAAGCCTTTTTTCCATATTATACGTATGCAAAATCGTTACCGGTTACAATACG
This sequence comes from Maratus michaelseni, assembly GCA_963931845.1. Classification (NCBI taxonomy): domain Eukaryota; kingdom Metazoa; phylum Arthropoda; class Arachnida; order Araneae; family Salticidae; genus Maratus; species Maratus michaelseni. The sequence continues at coordinate 158,272,308 of OZ007591.1, forward strand.
TTTTAAACGTATTATACGTATATTCGCGAGCAGTAGTTTATGATACCGGTTACTAAAAAATTCTGTGAAATACAAATTTACAAAAAAATTTTTAGTAACTTCAGGAATTTTTTTTTACGGTGCAGGCATGACTGTTAAAGCAATTTTTAATTAAACATTTTTTCCATTTTTTTAATAAATTAATTAAGTTTTTAGTAAAAAGTGATTCTTGTCTGAGGACGGCAGTTTTATTTCGTTTCCTAGTGTCTCGATACTCAGTTTAAACAACAAATTTTGACCGTACTTTCTTACTTTACCAAAAACGAAAAGAAAAATCTACCGTTACATAATTTCTGAATAAAATTATCTGCCAAATTAACTCATTTTCAAGCAAAAATTTATTTAAAAATGTGTCAGACAGTAACCAGTTTGCATTTGAGAGCAGTCTTAAGAGCCTAAAACTGATCAAATGCATTGTTTTTATTTATGCCAGTTATTATGTTTATTAACTGGCAGTTATTTATTTTTTCCTTTTTTAAATAAGGGTGTCCATTTTTATACATCTATGTCAAATTTAGCAGGATTAGACTTTTTTTTTATGCGTTCTAACTATGATAATCTATAAACGATCTTCATATTAAGTCTTTTACAGGGAAGCATATTGCGAAGCGATAATAAACGCTTATAACCACGAGATTGTTTTGAAGATATTTTGCTGATTTTATCTAAGATATTTTAAAGTATTTATTTAATTTTAAAAAGATAGCCTACATTTTTTTAAAGTATCAAATTTTGAAAGATACGACAGACTTTTTATTTTAAAAATGTTAATAATATTATTAATAATATTTTTGATGATAATTACGATGATAAATGCTAAAAAAATGTGTAAAGAAAGGGGTGGGGGATATGAGATTACTTGAAATTAAATGAGGTTATTTAAAGATAGCAAGAATAACTTTAATTCTTCAAAATTTAAGTATCTTATATTTACAGTAAATTTTCAATTATTTGTTTAAGTAGGATACAGATTTATATTTATCAGCATAAAATTTAGCAAGAAAAAAATTAATTAATTTACGTGTTTCAATTCTCCTTCATATTAAAAAAATTTCGGAGAAATGTGTTAAGAAGCAGTAATAATCAATGCTTACAATCAAGAGATGTTTTCAAAAACTTTTCGTAATTATATCCAGTACATTTTAAAATACTTGTTAATAAATTAACAGTGACTATGCCTAGACTTTTGGAAAGTATCAGATTTTCTAAATCTGAAGTGCCTTATCTAACTTTTGAAACTGAAAAGGGGTACTACTACTACTAATAATAATAATAATAATACCATTACTACCATACAGGTTTATTTGACACTGACTAAATTTAATTAAAAAGGATGGCTTTTCTAATTTTTTTCTAACAATACATACATTGCTTCAGTTTCTAAATAAAACTTTTTATTTATATTTTAACTAGGTCATAGGTCATTTATATTTTTATTTAGTTTTTTACTTTCGTTTACATTTAAAATTTTGAGGGGCAAAATTTAACAGGAAATAAGAAAACCATTTTGGGACAATCTAACTATTCCTGCTATAGTTCACCTGTAAAACAACCTTCCCCTTCACAATATACCTTTGGCCGGGAAACACGTTACTAAACGATCAAACTAAACGCTTTCCCCATCGAATCTGTTTGGTGATTTTTATTCAGCACACTTAAAAACTACATTAACAAAAGAACAAAGAGAATATTTTGAAATTATTCAAAAGAACTTTATATAAGAGCTTTTTTACTTTGGAACACATTGGGAAGTAATCAAAGTACGAATATTCCATACAGGTGTTCAACGACAGCAACAGCATCAGCAGCAGCAATAATAATAATAATAATAAAACAACCTTAATAGAAATTTTTAAAATATAAATAATTTAATGATCATTTTTTACTAAGATAAATAATATATTAGCATAACTTTCCACATCCAGTTCTTCTAAATTTCAAATAAAGTAATTTACGTGTTTTAATTTTCTTTTCGTATCAAAAATTTTTCAAAGAAACGCATTAGGAAGCAATAATAAACTATGAGATGTTTCCAAAACATCTTTGTAATTTTATCCAGCACATTTTAAAATACTTCTTAATAAATGAACAGTGACTATGCTTAGACTTTTTGAAAATATCAGATGACCTAAATTAAAATAACTTTTTAGCTTAAAAATGGTGCTAATAATATTAGTAGCAATAATATTAGTAGTAATAATAATAATAATAATAATAATAATAATAATAATAATAATAATAATAATAATAATAATACCATTATGATAAAAAAAATGAAATATTAAAAAGATTACTAGTTTATTTCACACTGATTTAAACTATTTAGAGTAAAATAATAATTTATTTAAATTTTTCTAACAATAAATGCATTTCTCCAGTTTCGAATATATATATATATATTGTTTTTATTTTAACTAGGTTATGGGTCAATTTATATTTTAATTTAGTTTTATACTTTCGTTTATCTATAAAATTTTGAGGCGCAAAATTTAACAGTAAATAAGTAAGACATTTTTGGACAACTATTCCTGCTGTAGTTCACCTGTAAAACAATATTTCCCTTCACATTACATCTTTGGCCGGGAAACATGTTGTTAAGCGATCAAAGTAGACGCTTCGAACCGTGGAATCTTTCTGGTGATTTTTATTCAGCACATTAAAAGACTATGTTGACAAAAGAACATGGAGATTATTTTGAAAGTATTCAGAAGAACTTCAGAAGGTCTTTTTACTTTTGAAGACCTTGGGAAAACTTCAATATACGATTATTCCATATAGGTTCTCAGCGACAACAGCAGCAACAACAGTTGTGGTGGTGGTAATAATAATAATAATAATAATAATAATAATTTCAATATTAATAATAGTAAAATACATCCTTAATTAAAAATTTAACAATATCATAAATTTAATTTTTTTTTCTTTTTTCTAAAATAAATAATACACTAGCATAACTTTCTACACCTGGTTCTCCAAAATTTCAAGTAAAACACTGAACATAACCAGAAAGATATGGATAGATTTTCCAATTTAACACCAATTAATATCTTAAACTGGATTCATGTTAATAGCAGGCTGTTTATAGTTGATTTTTGACAAACCTGTTTTGCAGAATAATTTACAAATACCTCTTCCACAAATAAATAAATAAATAAATAAATAAATAAAATAAAATAAAAATGAGTTACATAACTTAAGAGCCCAGTTGTCTCTTTTAAAAGTAACTTTTTATAAATGTTTATTTCTTCCTTTTAACAAATAATGTTTTATGTGTGTGTGGGGGGGGGATTAATCAAGGATTGCACATTTTGTTTAATTGCTTATTTTTCTTTACTTTCTAGAAAGATAAAATGAATAAAAATAGTATTAGCTGAATTGAAGTACTTATTTAATTTTGAACGATTTTTTGAAAGTATAAGATTATGAAAATACGATTGGTTATACAAGTGACTTTTAGTTTCAAAATTGTAAAAATAATTATGAATTAATAATAATTATTAATTATTTTAAACTACTAATTATTTTCTATAAAAGGGTTGGGATTTTTTTTCTACCTATAAATTAAAAAAAAATTAAATTTCAGATTTTTATTTTATTTAATTATTTATTTACTTTGGAGCAATTATTTCTTTTAAATAGAAGTCTCTTTAGTCTTTATTAAGATATTATTACGGTTCGCATAGGTGCGTTTATTAATTTTTATATAGAAATTCATTATGTAAAGTATTCAGAAGAACTTCAGAAGGTCTTTTTACTTTTGAAGACCTTGGGAAAACTTCAATATACGATTATTCCATATAGGTTCTCAGCGACAACAGCAGCAACAACAGTTGTGGTGGTGGTAATAATAATAATAATAATAATAATAATAATTTCAATATTAATAATAGTAAAATACATCCTTAATTAAAAATTTAACAATATCATAAATTTAATTTTTTTTTCTTTTTTCTAAAATAAATAATACACTAGCATAACTTTCTACACCTGGTTCTCCAAAATTTCAAGTAAAACACTGAACATAACCAGAAAGATATGGATAGATTTTCCAATTTAACACCAATTAATATCTTAAACTGGATTCATGTTAATAGCAGGCTGTTTATAGTTGATTTTTGACAAACCTGTTTTGCAGAATAATTTACAAATACCTCTTCCACAAATAAATAAATAAATAAATAAATAAATAAAATAAAATAAAAATGAGTTACATAACTTAAGAGCCCAGTTGTCTCTTTTAAAAGTAACTTTTTATAAATGTTTATTTCTTCCTTTTAACAAATAATGTTTTATGTGTGTGTGGGGGGGGGGATTAATCAAGGATTGCACATTTTGTTTAATTGCTTATTTTTCTTTACTTTCTAGAAAGATAAAATGAATAAAAATAGTATTAGCTGAATTGAAGTACTTATTTAATTTTGAACGATTTTTTGAAAGTATAAGATTATGAAAATACGATTGGTTATACAAGTGACTTTTAGTTTCAAAATTGTAAAAATAATTATGAATTAATAATAATTATTAATTATTTTAAACTACTAATTATTTTCTATAAAAGGGTTGGGATTTTTTTTCTACCTATAAATTAAAAAAAAATTAAATTTCAGATTTTTATTTTATTTAATTATTTATTTACTTTGGAGCAATTATTTCTTTTAAATAGAAGTCTCTTTAGTCTTTATTAAGATATTATTACGGTTCGCATAGGTGCGTTTATTAATTTTTATATAGAAATTCATTATGTAAAATATTTACAATTTCTTTCTTCATATTTAAAATTTTCAATAAATACTCAACTTTTCTAAGAATCACTTTTTACATTTTTTTTTCAATTTTTTTCAGTTTTTATACATTTTAAAAATGCATATTCTGAGATGTTTTTAACAAAAATATTAGGTAGCGATTTGGGGAACCTTTCGCTTAGCCGATACGTGTTTGCATCTGACGAAAAGTTGGTAAATTTTGTAATCTGTAAATAGTTTGTGGTTTCTTATTTTTATAGCCCCTTTTTATTTGTAATTATTTATAATTTTTACTGCACATTTAAGAAGCACCGTACAAACTTAGTATCTTTACTTGATAAATATCATCACTCTATTTTTTTTTTTTTTCATGATAAAACAAATCCGTAATTATTTGTAATTTTTACTGCATATTTAAGAAGCATCATGCAAACTGAGTATCTTTCCTTGATAAATATCATCAATATATTTTTTTCCTATGAAGGAAACAAACAAACAAATAAAAATGTAAGTAATCGCTACTTTGAAATACCAGTTAAGATATTTTGATTGATTCGCATAGTAAAATATTTATTTAAATTATTTCTTGTTTGAATAAATATAAATTCAGAAGAAATGGAAATAAATATGATTAATTCATAGAAGGTTTTTTTTTTTTTTTTTTTTTTTTTTTTTTTTTTTTTTTTTTTTAAGTAAAAATTTTACAAAGAAAAAAAAAAATTGATTATTGCGAATAAGATAGAATCAATTTGAAACTAAAAAAATAACTGTTTGAGACCATGTTGTCATTTTTGTATGTATAAATTCCAGATTAATTCTGTAAAAGCAATAAGGGACTCAATATTTCATTTTACTTTCTAAAAATTTTTTTTTTTTTTTTTTTTGGTTGAAATGTGTGCTTGTGAAATTATTATACGAAGGAAAAAGTTTTCTACAGTATTAATTTTTTTTTCATTTAAAATTTAAAGTTAAAAGAGTTTTTAATTATGAATGAAATATAAAATTAAGGTGGTTCTAAAAAAAATATTTTTCCCCGCTGAGATATTAGCGAAGTCATTTTTAAATGCAAATGCATGGCACTTGCAGGCCTGACTATTGAAGCGATTTGGAATCGAATGGTGATTTCCATTTTTGGTTAAATCAATTACTTATCAAGATATAAGCGATTGTTGTCACATGACGACGGGTTTTTCTCCTTTCCCGCGCTATTACGTCAAAAAATTCGGTAGAAATCTCCAATTTTGACAGCATTTTATGAAAGATATTCAACTTTTCCAAAAACAGAGTAAAACACGAATCTATTGCATACTTTCTGAATAAGAACACTTGCCAATTTCATGCGCTTTCGAACAAAAATGAATTCAGAAACATGTAAGAAGGTAGTTCCTTTGAATTTGAAAACAGCCTTAAAATCCCGACTATGCAACAAAAAAAATTGACAATTTTATTTATAAATTAAAAAAAAAAAAAAAAAAAAAAAACCTTGGCCAACAAACGTATTCCGGAATAAACGTAAATAAATATTTTAAGGTTGTTCTCTGACACATTTTTTAATTAACTTTTGTCCGCAAACGTATAAAATTGGTAGTTGCTATTATTCAGAAAATATCTAATCGAATTGTTTTTCCCTTTTTCGATAAAGGCGGAAGATTTTTTCAGAATATGCGGTCAACGTGGGCGTTTTTAATTGAATTTCCATACGCGACAGCGCAGGAAAGAAAAAAACTGCCATCCTAAGATAACAATCACTTATAATTCAAAATGATTCAAAATGTATTTCATTTATTGGAAATTTAAAAAAAAAAAAATGTTCGATCACAAATCTCTTCAATAATCATGGCTGCAAGCGTCATGCTTTTAAGTTTAAAAATGAATCAGAAAATATGTCAGAAAGTTTTGCGTTGTTGGGAATTTTTGAAAAATATATTTTTGAGAACCGTCTTACGAGGGATTAAAAATTCTAAGGATAATCGAAATGAAATATGTCATATTTCTTGATGAAATTGTTATAAAGTATGACATTTTTGCTTGTTTCATATTAAGACATTATGTAAAAGTGGATTTTTCCAAGATTTTTTTATGTCCTGTAATACTTTAAGATAATTCTCATTTTGGGGCATCTGACCTGGGATAGAAGTGCCTTGAGTGAAGAATTTTCAGCAAAATCTATCCTACGTTCATGTTATCTTCAGAGAAAACCACCCGAAACTATTTTGCTACCTAAATCCATATTTTAGGGTATCGCACCAGCTGAAGCTACAGTTTGCAATGTTTTTGCTTGAGCCATTGTTTTAAGTGAACTCATTGAATAGGTCGAATTCATAAAACACATAATTTTGCAGTTGATGGAAAAATAAGGCACATTTTTTTTCTTAATTAAAGAGTGCGTGATGTAACTCAAATGCTACAATTTTCTAAAATGCATTTTTTTAAAATAACCAAGAAATTAATAACTTTCATTGCGTTTTTTATCTGTATATTAACGTCTTCATCCTTAAGTCCACATATGTGGACCTCCGATATTTCCCGTTCTATAACTTATTCTCGAACATAATTGCAATTTCGATCTCAGAATGATATGCTTCCATGTCTAAGATTTGAAATAATGTAAATAGATTAAAACACTTGGAGAAGAAATATTTCAGTAATAATTGATAATATTTCATTAATACTCAGTAGCGAAGAGATTATAATATGTATCTATATCATAGTAATTTTGTTAAAATATTTTAATATAGAATGTGCAATTAATTCGAATATTACAAAATTATTAAACTTAATAAGTTACCATCGGTTGTCATCGAAAGAACAGTATTGGTACATAAACATTAAAAAAATTCCCACCAGTACAATATAAAAGAAGCACGTTTTATAAAAATTTTCGAAGAGCGTTTTGTCGAACCAATAATCCACCATGACCATGGCGATTCTATCAAAGATGGCAGCATCCTCTCATTGCTCCGGCCTCTGTAAACACAATAGCTCTTTACCGATCGATCATCGCTGAAAGAATACCAATTTGAATGGGAAAAATTTAAAAAGCCAATTAATATCTCTTACCATGATGGGGCACACCCATTTCACTTCGATTAAAGTCTTTCATAAACCAACACAGCTAACAGTGCACGACATTGCTCACAATTTATTCATCACGCCCTAAAACTTCTAAAAACGAAAAATGTTCTTGATGAAAATCGAACGTAGCAAACAACGTCCATAACTGAGAAATCTCATGGAAACCATTTCTGGAAAAGAAAAGACGCATGCGCTAACGGTGGGAGAAAATGAGGTCAGATTAGGAGAGGGATTTTTCACACCGTTGGCGGAGTAAGAAGAGAGATTGGCGGACGTTTTTAAGTCCTCATACACCTTTTTTTTTTATCAGTTTTCTGCTCTCTTCCATTTTTTTCTCTCATTGATCGTTACCATTTTTTTTTCTTTTTTATTGACAGTAGAGTGGAGGAAAGATTGCCTAAAAAAGTTTTTAAAAAATAATGAAGGATTAAAAAATTCGCCTGTGGATTCTTTTTTGTCCCTACTTTATATTGATTGGGGAAGGTTTTCGCCCTCATATTAGAGATTTTTTTGAAATATTTTTTTTCTTTGCTATAATTATACAGAAAAAAATTTCTAAAAAAGGAGGGAAGTCAATTTTTCTTATTGCAATTTGAATAATTCTTGACCATCTTCATATAAATGTTTGTGGAAATTTAATATCGCATATTTATAAGAAAAAAAAAACAATATTTAAATAGATAATGCATGGGACTATTTTTTACAGGCTTTCATGTACTATGTAAAGATGGAATTTTGAAATCGATTTTTCACTCCCTTCCTTATGTGGTAGAGTTCTGAAAATTATGTACAGTCGTGTGTTCCGGATGACAATGCAAAATTTTCAGAACTTAATTAACAATTAACAGATTAACTTTAATTAAATTTTGATTGAACGTTGAGAAAACAGTTTTAAAACCCTAGATAGTTTAAAGAATTTTCAAGCATGGAATTTTTATTCTGTTACCACGTATATTTGTTTGTAACAATCTTGTAAAGTAACATTTGCAGTAATATAAAAATGCTCCCCCCCCCCCCCTACTGCCACATCTTAAAAAGAAACTGAGCAAAAATAAAATGTTTTGATAACAATCCTTTAATTTTGAAATTTTAATATATATATTTTTTTTTTTAGAGGGGAATGTGACGTTATAAAAAGAACGTAAATTTTCATCTATACAACCTGAATTTTAATTCGGTGTATTTCTTCTTTCAAATGCACTAATGAAAGCGCGTTTTTTTTTAAACGAGTTTTTTTACTCTCTCTTTTTTATTGCTATAAACAGTAGAAAAAAGAGGAAAATATCTAAAACTGTTCTTTAAAATTAATGAAATATTAAAAATTTCGTCTGCGAATTCCTTTTTGTATCTACTTTATATTGACTGGATGATTTCCGCCCACATATTAAGGATTTAGAAATAATTTTTTGCTCTAATTATACAGAAAAAAATATATATATTTCAGAAAAAAAGAGGATAAAAAAATAATGAGTCAATTTTTTAATATCCAATTTCAATAATTTTTTATCCTCCCATATAAATGTTTGTGGAAATTTAATATCATAAATTCTCATTTAATAGGCGAGGAGGGAAATCGATATTTAAATAGATAGTGCATTTACACGAGTCTTTATTTTAGAATATTACATGTTTATCGCCTTTTGATGGCTGATAAAATCATACAACAAAATTCCCTCAGAAGCTTCTTTATAAATTTGTGAGCAAATTTCAAGCATTTATGTTCATTGTGATAATAAACGGGTTAGAAGTTAAAAATTAATTAATTAATTAATTAATTAATTAATAAAAGGAATTCGGTATCCTTTGAACTATTTTATCATTATCATTATTATTATAGTATTTTAAAATACCTTTTTAACATATTTCCAGATATTTTGTCCCTTATATAGAAGTGTCCTTTATTAAGAGATATGGTTAAAAATATCATTATACATACATAAATACATAATATAATTTAAATTCTATCAACATGTCCAAGTTAATAGAAGATAAAATAAGATAACAATAATTCAAAAGTTTACACCATAATTAATTTAATAGTGAGCACTTATTAAGGATTAATTAGTATTATTTTAATACAATTGGTCATTCATTATTAAAATATTTCAAGGAAAATATAAAAATGTAAGTATTTACATCCATTTATGTGAGGTATTCATAGTTAAAAGATTTTTTCTCGTAAATTTCGGGTGACGAGATATTACTTGACGACATATGTTCTGTTCGATACTTAAAAATGCTGGGGCCATCACAAATCTTTCTTCTAATACAAATCAAATCGTCTGCAAACAAAATTAAATTTTTCTTTCTTTAGATATAGCTATCACGGAAATCATGAAAAACAGAGCACAACAGCGACACCTGTTGGGCGATTTACATTAAAACCTAATCAGCGTTTATTTATGTCAAAGACTAACAGAATATATGAAGCTGGATGAAATTCCATGCATTAGTTCTTGAGATATAGTTCAAATCACGATATTAATATTATTAACTAGATTTGCATCTGCAGAGGTTGAAGATAGTTTTATGGGTACATTTGGGAATAAATGACAGACAAAATTGTAGGGGGGAAAAAACGCTATTATTTTATTGTCATTTTATTTCACTCAGCCTAAAAAAAAAATGGAGTGAACAAAAATAATTAAACAAAAAATTAAATTTTTCGGAGGTTCTTAATTTTTTCTTTTTTCCCCGCTCAACAACGCGCAACTTTCTGAGCTATTTCCTGTTTCGTTTTTAAACATAAAAGCATGATACTTGCTGGTATGATTATTGAAAAGATTTGTAATGGAACAGATTTTTTCAATTTTCGATAAATGAATTATACTTTTATATAAGTTATAATAAGTTCTATATAAGTTATAAGCAATTATTGCACTGCAAAAAATAATTGTTGATTTTACAGTATAAAACTGGCACCCCAGCTGCCAGTATTATACCGTAAAATTAACAGTATTAAACAGTAAAATAAGCAGTAATACGCTGCCGCGCAAGCAGTAATACACTACCGCGCATGCGCGGTAGCGTATTACTGCTTGCGCGGCAGCGTATTACTGCTTATTTTACTGTTTAATACTGTTAATTTTACGGTATAATACTGGCAGCTGGGGTGCCAGTTTTATACTGTAAAATCAACAATTATTTTTTGCAGTGTGTTAAGAGGGCAATTGTTTATTTGTTTTCTTTTCCTGCGGGAATTTTGTTTAAAACGTTAACTTTGACAGCGTTTTCTAAAAATCTTCTGCCTTTACCGTAAAAAAAAAAAAAAAAAGGATTACCTAGTTTCTGAATAAGAGCAGCTATACCAATTTGATACGTTTGCGGACAAAAACGTTTTAAAACAAATTAAAACATATGCAGAAAAGAGCCAGTTTGGATTTGAAAACGGTACTTAAATTATAAAAAACAAAAAGAAATATATTTTAATTTTTTAAGATTTATTTTCGTTTGCAAACGTTTCCTCATAGAGCTACTTGCGCGTCTATACGTAGTGTTTTTAACACACATAGTATATTTTTTATAAGTTCTAGATCTTTTTCAAAGCTTTGTGTAATTTTATTTCCATTCTGTATATGCTTCTTAATTTTTCACTCTATGCAAAATACAACTTGGCAAATAAAAAATATTAAAAAAAAAAAAAAAAAGTTAAAATTACGACGTAGATAAAAGGAAAAACGAAAAACGAACAAAATACAAATCATTTATTTAATTTCATATTTCACAATAAAAGTTTCATTTCTAAAATTCACTAATTTCAAACATATGTAGTATGTATATCTTCATTATTGAAATGTCTTAATCATTTGATGACACCAAATCATGAAATGAAACAATTTTTTTTTTAATTTATAAACTTTAAAACCAACAATTAAAAACTAATTAAAAATGAGCAACAAATAGAAAATTCATAATTAAAGAATGTCACTTTTAATAACATTTTAATGATTTCAATTCAAACTTTGAGAAAATTTTGGATAAAATAAAACACCGAACTGCCGTTGATTGCAAACCTTAATCAGTAAGGATAATTATTAAAAGATTAAATAAATTATTTCTAAATTAGTGCATATATAGAGAAAGTGAACAAATTATAGCAAATTTCTAATTTAGAACGTTAGAACATAATTTAAGATTCTGTCGAACAGCAGACGTCTTCTTAATTACGAAAATTTCTTAATTATGGTAAAATTAAGATTACTGAGATAAGTATGCGTCTGAAGAATGTCAGTTCCTCAGAATCAACGTTTTAATATAAATCCTCAAAGATTTTCAACTAAATAACATTTTTTTTCTTTCGAATTTTTTTTTTCATTTATTGCAAAGAAACATAAATTATTAATAAATAATACACGCCGACGGTGATTTCTTTCTTTCTTTATTGTGAGGGATGTCTCAAATGTAATTTTTAATATTTATGTCTGGGAAAATATATAACAAAATTCTATCACGTACAGTTTCGGCACAAATTGAGAATTTCTGACTGGTTGCTAAATTAAAACTTTTGTCATAAAGACATCAGATTTTGTAATAGACATATTATTTCCAGATTAATACCAGAATTTGCAATAGGTCAGTTATAAATTTAGTCATAAAGACACCACAATTTCAAATACGCCAGTTATAAATTTAGTCATAAAGACACCACAATTTCTAATAGGTCAATTATAAATTTAGTCATTAAGACACCATAATTTCTAACATTGATAATATATATAATATAGATAATATAGATAATATAGATAATATAGATAATATAGATAAATATAGATAATATAGATAAATATAGATAATATAGATTATAGTCAATTATAAATTTAGTCATAAAAATACCAGTATTTGTAATAAGTCAGTTATAAATTTAGTCATAAAGATACTACAATTTGTAATAGTTGAATTATAAATTTAGTCATAAACACACTAGACTTTCTAATTGGTCAATTATAAATTTAGTCACAAAGACACCAGAATTTCTAATATATATAATATATATAATACGTATAATATAGTTAAATGTAGATAATATAGATTATAGTCAATTATAAATTTAGTCATAAAAATACCAGTATTTGTAATAGCTCAATTATAAATGTAGTCATAAGGACACTACAATTTGCAATAGCTCAGTTATAAATTTAGTCATAAACACACCACAATTTCTAATAGGTCAATTATAAATTTAGTCATAAAGACACCAGAATTTGTAACATGTCAATTATAAATTTAGTCATCAAGACAACAGAATTTCTAATATAGATAAATTATAAATTTAGTCATAAAAATACCAGAATTTTAATTGGTCAGTTATAAATTTAGTCAAAATTTAGTCATAAAGTCACAACAATTTTTAATGTCAATTATAAATTTAGTCATAAAGATACCAGAATTTCTAATAGGTCAATTATAAATTTAGTCATAAAAATACCAGAATTTGTAATACGTCAGTTATAAATTTAGTCATAATTACACCACAATTTCTAAGAGGTCAATTATAAATTTAGTCATAAATACATCAGAATTTGTAACATGTCAATTATAAATTTAGTCATACAGACACAAGAATTTCTGATAGATCAATTATAAGTTTAGTTATAAAAATAACAGAATTTGTAATAGGTCAGTTATAAATTTAGTCATAAAGACACCACAATTTGTAATGTGAATTACAAATGTAGTCATAAAGACATCAGAATTTGTACTAGGTCAATTATAAATTTAGTCGCATATACACACAATACATTTTCTAATGGGTCAATTATAAATTTAGTCCTAAAGATTCCAGAATTTCTAATAAGTTAAATATAAATTTAATAATTAAGACACCAGAATTTCTAATAGATCAATTATAAATTTAGCCACAAAAATACCAGATACCACTATACATCATAGTAGTGTCATGCTATGCATAAAAAGCTGTCTCAAGCAATGCATAAATAAAAAGTTCTAAAAGTATGTGTGTGTGAAGGAAGGGGGGCAGAGCCGTAAACAGATGGAGGCAGCGGTGGTTCAGCCCGCTCTAAGACATTATAATCTTGTAATAATCTACCACTTTGAGAACAAAATATCTCAGTCGCTGCTGGGGCCGTATACATGATAGTAGCAAAACCTTGGTATTATTGCACTTAGCGTGTAGAAATTCATCAGAAACACCTAAATAATAATAATAAAAAATAAACAAGTATAATTTTGTAGGCTTGTGTAACGAAAGAAACATTTTATCTTGTCCTGTTGCAATGAGAAAATCTGTAACTACGATATTTAGCACAAAGATATTGAAAATTAGTGTCACCAGTTGTCTCGATTTACGCGGTGCACCATATTTTTTATTATGCAAGAATTCGTTTAAAATTTTGCTCTAACTATGACAGTCAGCATAGAGTGTAACTTAATCAATAATAATAATAATAATAATATAATTTTGAGCGTATTATAATGTAACATCTTTTAACAACCAGAAGATCTTCCAGAAAGCACTGCCAAAGTCGGCGTTTTGAACCTAATTCCTGATACTGAAGCACCAGAAAGTAGACAAACGTGGTGGCCACGTAACACGAATAGTTTATATAACTCGATAAGTAATTTATTTATTAAAAAAAAATGAAAACTCATTTCGATTCAAAATCACTTCAATAGTCAGTCCTACCAACTTTATGCCTTAGCGTTTAAAAATGAGTCAGAAAATGAGCCAGAAAGTTTCGCGTTGTTGAGTAAGCCATTTGAGAATTTTGAACATAAAATGAAAATCTGTCTTTTCGTTGACACATTTTAGTTAGTGCGGTATTTTATCGTTAATGTAATCTTAGGTGAATCTCTTTTAATGTTTTCTTTTTTAATTGCTCTAGGAAATCTAATTGCCAAATACGGTAATCCTGCTACTATAGTTACTTTATATTATTGTAGCAAACGGATGCTCAATGTTCAGATAGATTTCTTAAAAAATGCATGCTTGAAAATTCTTTAAAAAGTTATAAAATGCTACAAAATTGAGATGCAATTTTCAAGGAAATTTCATTTGAAAGTATATTTTTTGCCTCATTCGATGACTTAAAATTTTAAATTATGCGCTTTTTAAAAGTCATGTGATGAACAAGAAAAGTAAAAGCGATAGCTTTGGTCGTTGCCACTGTCGGTATACATTTCTAAAAATAGCAACTGATTTTTTTAAAAGTTGTTAGAAAGTGGGATACGATCTTTTGACGACGACAGAAAAGTCCTTAGTGAAAGAAATAAGGACTTTGTCGTTAACAAAATATAATAATGAAAAATGATCAATAACTGTATAAAATTCTTGGAAAGTTCTTAAAAGATCGTAAAGTTTAAGACATGTAAGTAGGAATTTTTCATTGCTGAAGATTGATCTTTTGATTTTTGTTTATTTTGACTTGGAGTTGGAGTGGGAAGTTTTTCTAATAAATTGTCGACTAAGCCTATATTTTTTAAAGAGCATACAAGTAATTTCCGGCACATATACGAAAAACTAGGACAACTCAGAGCATGTTTTATTGTGTTGAACTGGTGTAGAGTTATTGAATTTCATTAATTATTGAGCTAATGAAAAATTGGCTAACGTATGTGCTAGAAAGTTTGAATTTCTGCTATATTAGTAAGAGTGGAATGTTTCAAAGTGCATTTTTAAAGTTTAATTTGCATGTTGTCCTACAAGTATTGTCCTACAAGTATTGTTAATTAATCTAGAAATTAATATTGTTGAATTAACTGCATTCTGTGCCAGGAATTGTTTATACTGTGCCTGGAAACTGCTTATACGGGGTGGTTATAATATAAGTATCTCTATTTAGAGCTGTCTGTAGCTTGAAGGAATAATCGGAATGAAACCAAAATCGGTACACTTACTATTCAAGAAGGGGGAAGAAGAATTGAACAATAAAAAATATTAGTTGCAATAATCGCCGACAGATGGCGCTTTTGAGTTTGAAATGAATGTGTAATATTGTGTACCGTGGAGATGTCGCAAACCTCAATGACTTTACCGCATATCACAACATGTGCAAAACATCACTCCTGATGCATTACATTCCGCAGTTAAGTACGTTGTGCACCGCCTAGATTGTGTCCTCCAGCACAATGGCCATGTGGAACCTGAACATGATCAGCACCGCCATGCGAAAGCGTAACCACATTCACTGTGACATTTTCCAATAAATTAGGTATGCCATCTGGTTTGACGCCTTAATTTTTTGTTCTTGTTTTTGTTCATTTACATTTCACACTCCGTAGCGCCAACTGTCGGTGATTATTGCAATTATTATTTTTTTTATTGTTCCATTCTTCTTCCCCCTTCTTGAGTAGTAAGCGTACCGATTTTGGTTTCATTCGGGTTATTCCTTCGAGCTCCAAATAGCTCCAAATAGAGATACTTATAACTTATATTATAACCACCCTGTATTTCTATGTCGTGATTTAAAAGTCACTATCTTATATTTTCCAGTAAATAACTGGACGTGTCCAATACTACTTCAGAGGGAGGAGAGGACGTACCATAATAGTATCTCAAAAGTTTTTTCAAAAATCCGATTTAGAATTTTTTTCGATTTTTAGTCATTTTTCCCGGAATTTCGCTCATGAAGTCGATTTTTATAGCACATGTCATCATTTCTAACTATTTCAAAATTGCAATATTTTTATGATAGTATATAGACAAAAATATATTTTAAACAGAATTAGTTTCAATTCTTTTTCTTAGTTTTCGTGTTTTCGGTGATTTTTTTTAACCCCTTGAGGGGCACCGGTATATAATATATACCACTTTTTAATATATAACTTTGCCACCAGTATTATTAAATAAAAATATTTATTATTGTTTTTTGCAGATTGAAAAGGTAAAAATTCATTATTTAAATTTACTGGTGTCAAAACATCGCAAAATGTACCATTTTTAAACCACGTGCTTGCCCTCCAAGGGGTTAATCCTTCAGACGTAAAAATGTTATTTTAAATAACTTTAAAAAAAAGAAAGAAAAAAAGAAAGAAAGAAAAGAAAAGAAAAATCCATTATATTTCTTCAACATGCAGCATGCAAAAATTTAACGGTTATAGACAAAAGATTGCATTAAAAGTTAAAACAATGATGGTAACTGAAATACAGGCTGGCCTAAATATAATTTTTACGCTTTCAGAAGATAATATATATATAAATAAAGAATGTAAGAATTTACTTTTTTCTTTAGTTTGTAAACAAAAATGTCAAAATGTTATTTATTTCTAATTTTTTTTTCTTTTTGAGAATGTTTGAAGTACAGCAGCATAAAATAGACCAGGCGTCGTCAACCACACATACGCGCGTGCACACTATTGCATTAAGAATCTTTTTCTTGCATCGACGAAGCTTTTAAAATTTATAATGTATAAACACATATTTTGTTCATGTGGAAAAATATAATAAATGTTGATTTTGATGGAAAGAAAGAAAAGGTTCTTAATCTGTATAATTATTTTCTTAAAAAAATATATATTGTGAAAAAATTTTGAGAATCATTCGGCCCTAATGGAAAATAAAGCCCTTTTGAGTGCTACTGTTTCCTTCTTTTCTATCCTTAGTAGTTGAATAAAAGGTTTATTAGTCATAGTACTTGAAAATTTTGCATGTGTGTGTGTAGGGTAGGGGGGGGGGGTGTATAAGGAATTGGGTCTCCTAAGAAAACAGTAAAAAAAATCAAATGTGTCCGTGATAATAAAAAGGTTGATGACTTCTGCTGTAGAATAACGACTTACGACAAGAACACTCATGTAAGTTCCAAAAGAAACTGCCAAAATCGAACAAACAGATCGCATTCAAGATTAAGCATAAGTTTTTTTTTTTTTTTTTTTTTTTTTTTTTTTTTGCGAAACACTAGTGTTGATTGTTGGGTGTAGTATATATGTATAATATTCATCAATCTCATTTTTTTAAAATCACAAATGATCAAAAAGTTATCCCTGAATAACTCCCAATTTCATAGCTCTTACGATTTTAAGAAATTCAGAAAATTCTTACCTATTTTTTTACAATTTTACTTTAACTATTTAGTAATTATCATTTACCAGTTTACATTCATTATTCTACATTATTTTATAAGGATGGTTCCAAAGTGACTCGCACATATTTTAATAGAAAACACTGATTACAGTATCTACCTGAATTGTCGCAATCAGTGGCATAAAGTAGGGATTTTGGAAGGGCGATTGCGTTGAGCGTTAAAATTTGAGAAGCGCGAAAAAATTGTTGCATAAAATGTATAGTAACCACTAAGAAAGGAAACCAGGTTAGAGTCCTGCATCGGGTCGGGTCGGGTTGTCACTATATTTTTTCGTTGCGGTTCGGGTTCGGGTCGGGTTGACTCCTACTTTTTTGTTGCAGGTCGGGTTCGGATCGGATAGACTTTCATTGATTCGGATACGGGAATGCACTGGTTTATTGCACGGGAATACAGGTTTTGGTTTGGGTTTTGACTTTTGCGGATCTTTTTCAAAAGAATGCGCACAATATTTTTTACCTTAAAAAAATATATACAATAAGACCTCTATAATGGACACTTCTATTTAGCTAACACTTTTTCAATTCCTGGAACTTATATATTTGTACTCTTATACCTTGGAATACCTCCAAATCTTCGCACACCTAGCATTATGTGGGCATAAACTCTCACAAATACAATACATGTGTTTTTGTGCGTATCATAAATGAAATGTTGGTAATGTTTTTCATATTCTGACAAAAGAAAAAATGTTTCGTAACTGCACAGTGAAGAAAGAATAATCTATGACTGCATTTCTTATATACATTTAATTTTTTTCTCATGCAGTAAATTGAATATATACTGATTCATATACAAATACGTATTTATTTTCATCTGAAACATAGTTCTGTCAACCTCAACCTTTTTGTGAAAATCCCAACAATACGACGTGCAAAAAAACCGAAATAGGATCCGAACTTATTCTAGGGTGAACCTTCACACATAAAAAAATTAGAGTCATGCCAACCCGAAAAAAAAAAAAAAAAAAAAAAAAAACAATCCGACCCGATGCAAGACTCTATTAAACAATCTCGAGGTGTCCGCTATTCAGAGGTTTCAGTATATTTGAATATTAAAGAATATAGATTTGTTCATTTTTCTATATAAAATATAAAATTTGTATTAGAGATACACTGCTCAAAACAATTAAAGGATATTTGAAGTTTTATATAAAATAAAGATATAAACGAAATTTTTTTTGCCGAAAATAGAAGAAGAGAATCACAAATGCAAATTTTACTGGTTTTCAAACTGTGGAGTATGCAAATTTTGAGTTCGACGTCAAAAACGTCGCTTCAGCGGCAGCGAATGAAATTTGACTTTCAACTGGATAAAAGAGAATGAAGGCAAGGATGATCGGCATTCAGTAATTGCTTTGTTTCGATGAGTACGATGTCTCAGCGAAGTCATTTGACAGATTCAGAAGCTTGGAGAATTGTTGGTAGGTTAGAAGGGGGCCAAACTCAAGCCGAAGTAGCGCAAGCCATTGGAGTGTTACAAAGTGTCATTTCCAGAATCTGGAACCGTTTTTTGGAGAGTGGATGTGCAGGCCAAAGACCAGGGCAAGGTCGTAGACGGGCAACAACGGCCAATGAAGATTGGTATTTAGCGTTAACAGCTCGGAGACACCGAAACATGAACGCTACTCTTCTCCAACAACACCTTCGCACGGCTACAGGCACCACGATTTCAACTCAGACTGTCCGAAACCGGCTCCATGCTGTAGGTCTGTATGCTCGCCGACCGATGGTATGTGTTAGATTAACATCAAGGCATCTTCGCGACCGCAGGGAGTGGGCAACCGAGCATGTCAACTGGAGGAGAAATGAATGGAGCAATATTCTGTTTTCTGACGAGTCCCGTTTTTCTGTGCATTCGGATAATAGGCGTATTTTCATCTGGAGGGACCGTGGCAGTAGAAATAATCCTGCGTTCGTGCACGAAAGTGTCAGATTTGGCGGTGGAGGAGTGTTGGTGTATGGTGGCATCTCCATTGACGGGCGCACTGACCTCTACATCATTCGAGATGGAGCTCTGACTGGTCGCCGATATAGGGATGAGATCCTCAGACCTATTGTAGTCCCTTACGCTGCAGCAATCGGAGATAACTTCATTTTAATGGACGATAACTGCAGGCCACATCGTGCAAACCTGGTGGAGGATTTCCTTTTCGAGGAAGGAATCGTTCGAATGGAATGGCCAGCGTGTTCTCCAGACATGAATCCAATCGAGCACGTTTGGGACGCTCTAGGAAGACGAGTTTCTGGCCGCCAACAACCCCCACAAACTCTCCAAGAACTGGAAAGAGCTCTTCTGGAAGAGTGGGGCAGAATACCCCAACTCGTCATTAATAGCGTCATTAAGTCCATGCCTCAAAGGTGTTCAACGTTGCTGGCCGCCCGTGGAAACCATACCCCCTACTGAAAATGATTTTCTTTGAAGAAAACACCTTTTCTTATTCTTTTTTTCTCATATGCACAAATTGTGTTTTTTTCCTTTTGTACACAAATGCGCAATAAAATGTATTTTTTTCTGCCAAACATGTGTAATTTATTCTCATATAACCTACCATGTCTGTCGACCATGTATCAATCAGCTAAAAAGTTTCCCAGATACAAAATCCACCTAAAACTGCAATATCCTTTAATTGTTTTGAGCAGTGTATAATTGTACATTACTTCTCATAATAGCATTAAAACATGATTTATTGTCCTTTCATTGCGGGTTCGAGTTGAAATATGTCGTTTTCGGGTCGGATTGCGAATCGCCGAAAATAATTTTTGCGGGTTCGAGTCGAGTTGCGGGTCGCGGAAAATTTTTTGGCGAGTTCGGGTCGGATTGCGGGTTGACTTCAAATGGAATTTGCGGGTTCGTGTAGGAGTCTAAACCAGAAGAAAAGTGGAGGGTATACGGTGGTATATACGTAGTATATCTTTCTCTATTTTTATTTATTTTATTTTTTAAAGAAGCTTCTTACTCAAGCAAAGCTATAGCGTATACTCTCTTGCGTCACTTTCTGCCTCTAGCTTATATATCCACTGCTTCTTACGACACTAATTGAAATTAAACTATAAAAGAAGTTTTATGTGTAATTTATTTTCATCTATATCTATTCGTTAATTAATTCCTTCATTCATTGTTTAAGAGCAAAGGTGACAACATCGATTTATAATCATTTCCTTGATCAAGAAAGGTAGCAAATCATCCTGTAACTCCAGAAAATTATCAAAAGAAAAAAAAATCATATTGCGGTTTTTGGAG
This sequence comes from Maratus michaelseni, assembly GCA_963931845.1. Taxonomy (NCBI): domain Eukaryota; kingdom Metazoa; phylum Arthropoda; class Arachnida; order Araneae; family Salticidae; genus Maratus; species Maratus michaelseni. The sequence goes on from OZ007591.1 coordinate 158,293,441, forward strand.
ACAGATTTGACACTTTGTTATAAACATTAACTTTGTTTTATCACACTGAAACAGCTATTGTATTATCACACACAAAACAAGGAAAGTGATTTACAAGGAGAAATGCTTGCCAATTTGCACAAGTACTCAACCAAATCGAAGTGTGGTCCTTCAAATTCAAAACATGCTTGTGGTTTTTGTGGTTTCCTGCCTGGACAAAAAATTCTATTTAAATTAACAGACTTGCGTAACTTATATCGCTAGGTAAAATTTAGCCTTGGAATTTATCAAAGTACTTGGATCTTACATCGTGACTTCAGACAGTAAAGGTAGGTAGTTCTCAATGAATTTTCCGTCATTTTACATTTTCATCGTTGCCTAAAATCAGCCTCATTCGCCTCATATGACACCTCATATTGAAATTTGACCAGGCAATAATGCAGCCATACACCTGTGGTCTTGCGACCTTTTATGTGCGGCCCGAGACACACAATCGCTAATCCATATTTATAAAATAAATAATACGAGCAAATCTTGTGTGTGTGTGTGTGTGTGTGCACATACATGACCTATGCAATATTTGATTGTATGCAAAATTTATCTAAAAAATGGCTCGAACGATGTTGACTAAATTTTCTACCCTACCGTTTTGGGATACCAGAAGACCATTGGGATAGGCCACATGTTCAAGAAAATTTGATTAGTGGGTCATTGTGAGGTCGCGAAGGGTCAATGCATTTCAATGGGAATGAAGGTTGAAACAGTTATTAAGTTGTTGAACAGTTGGCAGTAAACGAAGTCAAAAGTTGTAAGTACTTCGCCAAATTTGGCGACATTTGGCGGGAAAATTGACTTTTAAGATTACCACTTGATTTTTAAGATAAAACACATGCTTGGCGTCAAATGAAAGAATCTCGACAATTTTGCGAATTTTCGTCAAATTTTGGCGACATTTGGCGAAAAAATTGTATTTCAGAATCTGAAGGAATTTTTTAGAAATTCCCAGTAGAAGTTGAGATACATGATTCAAACAATCAGAATCCATAGAACGTTCTCGAAAACAGAATTCCACCAATCGGGATGTATAGAGCTTTCTCGCATTCATATATAATATATATATATATATATATATATATATATATATATATATATATATATGAATATATATATTCCATGAATGAGTAAAAATTCAGAAAACATGCGCAGGAGATGCGCAGATGGTAGATTTTTTGTCATACCTAGAACTCCTATAATATAGAGGCTGACGCATCCTCGCAGATTTGACACCCGAATTGGAGCCCAATCGAAAAACGAAGCTAATCAGAACCTGTTTATTATAGGAGTCTTAGGCAACCCCAGCTCCGCCTACGGTAGATTGATGCTGAACTGGGTACCAATAATCCGAAACAAAATGGATATGCGTTAGCTCCTATTATAGGAGTCTTAGTCATACCTAATGACGTCATTATAACTGCTCGCGTATTTGTATTATCAACCCCGTCCACAAAATGGCGCAGTTGTATCAATTTTGCCCCCGATTTCAGTGTTAGGTTAGAACACTTACTATACATGCAGTTTTGCTTAGAAGTCTACGAAACGATTGAAGTTAGTGCCTAAATGTCGTCCTTTTTACTATACAGTGCAGACTGCTCTGAACAACCAGATCTTGCTTCCTGTTGTATTGTGAAAACTTCTTTGGACTACCAGAATTATGTCCGCTGGACATACAGTGAAAATTTATTATATTATCGAGTTATATATTATATCGAGTTGAACACAAAGTTAATTTTAAACGAGCTTATCTCGGTCTTCCCCGCTTGTTTATAAAATAATTGACATGCATAAAAGTTATTTAAAATATTCACTGTTGTTTTACCTGTTCATATGGAAAGAAAAAATTTCCCTTATTTATAATTAATTTAAAATTATGTTAAAACATCGTAAATGTAATTTTCTTAAGTCAAGAGTACTTTTTACATGCATTTCTATTTACGTTCAGGTGGTGTATATATTTTTTAATCTTCAACACTAACAAAACAATATTTAAAATTGATTAAATTTTCACTATATATTTTTACTTTTTGAAAAAATAAAAAAATTGATTTATTAAAGAATATCTCATTTTTTTCTCTCTTTTTTTAGAACGTGGAAATGTAGCATTTTATTATATTATTATGTTTAAAACCTAATTATATAGCTAATGCTGATTATATAAATTTTGCTATATTGCTTTTTATACTACTATTGCCATCTTATTTCAGTTATCTTTTGTTTAAAATTTTATCACATAAGTATTGTGTGTTGTGGCCCACTTAACATAGGAAACATATGTTTGCGAAACGCGGAAGGAAAAAAAAACTTGACTATTGCTGCAAATAATGTAATACATTACTCGCCTCCATATTAGTCTTTAAAAATTCGCATGAAAAAAAAATTCAAAATCTAAACTAAAGTCGTATTTAAAGTGTATTTTCATTATCATAAATATGACATTGTTCAATCTTAGTATCCGGTCATATGAAAACCATTTTGAAGCGACTTCATGGCTAGAAGCTTCTGTTTTTGGCTGTTATCAATGTATGTTTGTTTGTACACAAGTTTCTGGACTACCACATTTGACATTTGACATTTTATTAACATACATCTGACCTGTGTGCTTGGCGTCAAGCGCCCGCTTATAAGTCATCGTCAATATATACAGGGACGAGATAGCACACACAAGGAAATTTACAACACACAGAAAAACAGCCGGCAGCTCCACAAAGAGTGTACAACGGAGCCAGCGGAATTCGAACCCGCTCCCACCTACACTCGCAAGCGATTAGCAGTGTGATGCCTTGACCACTCAGCCACGGTGAGCCTTGGACTACCACTGCTAAAAATAGACATTGTATCGTGTAAACATTTTTTACAGGGATACGTCGAAAATTTTAATCTTTGATTTCTTGCGAGCCAAACGTAAGCTATGATGGAAATTAGTTGAAGAGTCCCCTTATACAGAACAGAGTGGTGACATATAACCCATAAAAGTTGATTGGTCGAAAGGAATTTGGAGAAAGATGCCAAGCTAATGGTTGTTGACATATTTCACTCCTTTTATCCATGCAAGTATTGCCAAATTCTGGAATATGGATTCCCACAATTTGGATATGAACGCTGCATGCAGCCTATGCATATATCACACCACTCTCTTATATATTAAAGCTCTCTACAGGCAACGAAGTTGAATATGGATAACAATAAAAAGCTGTCGCAAAAGCACTCTATTGTGCCAAACAACTCGCGCTAAAATACGCCTAATAGCGCACAATAAGTACATAAAAATATAGACAATCTTAAAACAAAAATATGTCTGAGAGTAACGCTGACGTCATATGGTCATATCGATGATAGCAACGACCCGAGTAATCAATTTCGCATCTATAGCAAATTTATTAACTTCCAAACATCGCACAGTTTCTATTTTTTGCACCGTCAAATACGGAAAAAATTTACTTTCAAATGTAATGTGTATGAAAACTGGATCTTAATTGACGGATATTTTATGATTTTTAAAATAATTTTCAAACGTGAATTAAAAAATAAATAAATTAATAAATAAAACATGAATTTAACAGATATGTAATCGCATTTAACAAGTGAAATGATCAGAATTAAAAAGGTTGGCGTAAATCGTTAAAATTTTTAGTGATTAACCGCGCTGACAGGCGGTTAATACGAAACTACCAAAAATGCTTTTAGTGTCATTTGTGGACAATCTAAGAAAATATACTAAGTCAAAAAATACATTAAAGTTTTCCGTTAAAAGAGATTTTCATCTACCATATCAACTTTTCTGCTTTTTTTTTTTCTTTTAAACTTTGCATCCACTTTAATGAAAACTATGTTTTGTTACTTGCGCACACTGAAAAAGGGTAATTATAATTAAAGTTCCACTTTCAAAATGCAGTAAAAAGGGAACCACAGGTCAGAATGACTTCAAATTTGAACTGAATATACTGGAAGGGGAAAACAGTATGGCATAAGAAAGAAAAAGTTCCAAAGTGTATCAATAGATGGCGCTGTAAGTGGCATAACAAAAGTGGATTCGACTACAAGTGACATTTTTAATCGAAATACGACGGCTTTGGTATGAGTTGCACCATAGAAGAAGGAATATAAATTTATTAGAAGGTTTATATTCCTTCTTCTATGAGTGGCACAGTAAACCAACCGTACTGTTCAATGTGCATGAGTGTTTCGGTTGTTTGACGGGGAAAATGTTGTCCTTGGGCCAAAAACCGAATAAAAAGCACATAATGATGCAATGTGTGTTGCGCATGAGTGTCTTTTAAAATTTGCATAGTATGCCGCTTACAGCGCCATCTATTGATACACTTTGGAACTTTTTTTTATGCCACATCGTTTCCCCCTTCTTCCAACATATTCAGTTTCAAATTTGAAGTCAACGGTTCTTTTTGACTTCAAATTTGAAACTGAATATGGTTCATGGTTCTTTGGCCAATGGTTCTTTTTTTACAGCATTTTGAAAGTGGGACGTGGGACTTTAATTATAATCACTCTGTATATAAAATAATTATATCTACAGTATCCGTACCTACTCTTTTGTCAATTAAATGATGCAAATTTTATTTGTTGAGAATATTTTTGCAAAATTTATTTGTTGAGATTTGAATATGCCTTTTACATGACATGTATCACTAAATAAATAATAATAATAATAATAAACAGATTCTAATTGCAACAAATAAAATATGTGATATTTAGGTATGATCATTTTATACATATCGTTGCCAATTATCTATGTCTGTAACGAGTTTAATCCGTGTTAAAGTATACATATAAAATTTCGAATTGACTCGGTTCTAATATGAATATTTTCAAGTGGTTTGTTTAGTTCGAATCAGAACTGTATATATATATATATATATATATAATTTTTTTTTTTCAAATAATAACAACAAAAATTCGATTTTTTGAAGATTCGAAACTGATGACTGCCCTTAAATTTTCGCGATTTTTTTTTTTTTAATCTGAACGAAGTTTGTTACACATTGTATTGATACTGCTTATCAATCTGAACATCTTCCTTCACTGATATATTATCAAATAAAAATGTAAATTCACAACCTCCACTATAATCCGTAAAAGGAACTTACAGAGAAGTTACAGGAAAGGGCAAAAAAAAAAATTACACTCCTTTCATTTTAACTTGATTCAAAACTGAGCAATCAGTCATTCAAATTTCGATCATCCATCACAATTGGTAATTAGAAAACGCTGCAAAAGTTAATACTCAGCTCGAATTAATCACGCGTAATTAATGAGTCCCGGCTTCAAACCTTGCGTATAAGGTTGTGAAAAGCAAAAGTAAAATGAAAAGGTTCGAAGCATCCGCTCAACGCAATTTTTAAAACATTGAAAAATGCAGAAATTGCTTCATTTCTAGAAGCCATTAACTGAATTAAGAGATGGATTAGCTTCACATTTCGATTTTAAAAATTCAATTTCACTTTCTCTAAATAATTGTTGCTCATCAATAAAAGATGCTGTTGCTTCGCAAACTTGAAAAAAATAATATTAAAGGAAAGGAAAATGAAAAAGAAAAAGAAAGAAATATGCGTCATGTATAATTTTTTATATACCTCTTAGCAATATAAAAATAAATATACAGGTTTAATTTGTTTTTTTACTTTAAGGGGTTTTTTCAATGGTATCTCAAAATTTCCTTGCTAATGTTAAACCTGTGAGAGTGGAATGCATTTTTATTTTTAAAATATCTCCTCAAGAAATAAATGTATTTGACTTCTTGTTCTGTGTATACTTCTTAAAGGGTGGCTGTTTTTTTCTTTTCTTTTCTTTTCCTTTTTTTTCTTTTTTTTAACCATTGAGAAAATGGCTGTTGATTTTGGTCGAGAATGGACCAAATGATGTTCGCATTTTACTATTTTAACCGTTTTTAACGAAATTCTGTAACTTTACACTGTTAAAAATTTGCAGCAAACTGTCCAGTCATTTGAACGTTTTTGAAGAAAACGGTTACATAACCGTAATTTAACTATATTCTGACCACGAAATGAGCAATAATACGGTCAGAATATAGTTAAATCACGGTTATGTAACCGTTTTCTACAGAAACGGTTAAATGACTGGACAGTTTGCTGCAAATTTTTAACAGTGTAGAAGAATTTTTCTTTGAATAGGCCATAGAAATGCATTAGTTACAAAAATGTTAAAATTACAAAAAGGATAGATGCAAATTATCAGATATGAAAAATAAAGTAGAAATTTGGTACTTTCATGTTATAGTGGCCCCAAGGATGAAATATTTTCGTTTCTGTTTTCATTAATATATTGTAAATTTGGTACTTTCGTGTTATAGCGGCGCCCAAGGATGAATCGCCAAGCGACCAAGATTTATCGCCAAATTACAAAGCATGTATATGACATTATAATAATATATGATATATCTATAACATTTCTTGACGTATGTGACGCCAAGTTACAGTCATATATGATGCATATATGATGTATATATGTGACATGTGTATATAATGTATATACGACAGATAAGACGTAAATAACTGTGTATAATGACGTATATGGCACATATAGGGGTGTTTGGAATATATAGATTGCGTATATAGGATGCAATCATAACTGCAACCTTTTTTTTTTTTTTTTTTTTTTAAGTTGTAAGATAAAAATTCAGATAAAATTAAACATATATTTTAAAAATATTTGGACAGCTAAAAATATAAGAGACATCCTTTCTAAGAAGAGCACACAAAAAGAACGAAGTCAAAAATATTGAATTTCTTATTAGATATTTTAAAAATAAGAATGCATTCCACTCCCATGGGTTTAACATTAGCGAGGAGAATTTGAGATCTGACTGGCCAACCCTCTTAAGGTGGGTTCTCAGAAGAAGAAGAAAATCTCCTCTCAACAACGTAAAATTTTCTGGCAAATTCGCGAATCTATTTTTAAATGCAAATGCAAAAGCATATCTACGGGCATTATTATAGCGTTTTTCATTTTTCGATAAATGTATTACTTCTTGAATTATAAAGGATTTTTATTTCATGACCTTCTTTCCCAGGCTACCGCATTCTGAAAATTGGTTCAAAACGTTAACTTTGACAGCATTTTCTGAAAGATTCTTTGCTTTTTTACCAAAAAAACAGAAAAAGGCTAACTCGATTTCGTAGTTTTTGCCTGCCAAAATTTTATGCGTTTTTCCCTGGACATTTTCTGCATTTTAGTGAAAAATGCAACGATCTCCAGAAGTACACTGATAAAATCAGCCCATTGCCTGTCTGCTTTAAAAAACAAGTTAGAAATTGTACGTTAAACGTGATAAATGAGGTGCGTTTGTATTATAACTAGTTTAACAATGTAAAAAAAAAAAATCATCCTTCAGTGAAATGAATTATATCGTCTGTTATAAACGAAATGAGCATGCCTTTTTTTTTTTTTTTTTTTTTTTTAATCTTATTACGTATGCCATCTTTCCGAATTATTTTTTTTCGACACCAGACAGCGCTGCTAAATTCACGATGGAGATCTTTATTTGCGAATGATTACCTCCATGGTTTAATATTTTCATGATTCATAATGAACGAATACCTTGTGTTTATTTTCTTTAATGGATTGATATATTCAGCTTTCAACCTAATTTCAACTGAAGTTACCTCAGAATCTACATATTTGAATGCAACTCATCTCTCAAACAAACAATTCTTTTTATTTTTTTATGATCTTTCTATAAATGAAACTTTTATGCAATTTTATTCGAAAAAATAATTTTGAATAAAAATGACCTCCTGGCATATTAAAAAAGAAATGGTATTTGCTTTCCTCAGTCACATGACTTGCGTTTTTATTATTATATAGATTAACGTATGACAGGATTTAATAGAATGAAGAAAACTTTTATTAATATATTTTTAAGCTTTGATTCGATTTTCATAAAATTTGAAATGATTCGACAAAATTTTGCGACGATTATATATATTAAATTTCAAACCATTTGGTTGGGTAGTTTCTGCGCTGTTATATGCAGACAGACGGACAGACGGACGAACGGACTGACCAAACGACGACTATTAGATGCTACATATTTATATAATTACGAACGCATACCTAATAATAATAATAATAATGCAAAGGTATAGCATATAATAATTTCTTTTACATTTTTCTGAGAATAATTATTTGTCCGCTTATTTTATATTAATGGAATTTTAAACGAATCAACAAATTAAATATTCTTAAATAATTACAAATTCCTTTTTCCATAATTATATTTATGCGTGATTATATTTCATATCAGATTTTTTTTTTCGATCTGCTATTCACGCTCTTATTGGTTCTGTAAAGAAAAAAAATTAATGGCATATTTTGTTTATCTAAATCTATAGTTTTTAAATCTTTAACTTTCAAAAAATGCTCGGGATTTTGTGAAATTCATATCACATTAATTTACTTAAAAACTAATAATTCAATTACTTAATGAATTTTTTGTTGTTATATGTAGTTTAAATATATATATATATCTTTTGAATTTGCAATTTATTATTCGATCGCTAACTCACTAAAACAGCAGCTCTAAGGGAAACTCAAAAAAAAGAATACAAGATTTAAAAAATCATGCATATTCGACATTAGATTATGAAACACTTTCCAACACTAAGAAAATATTGTTAAGAAATTTTATTTTTTCATACAATGAAATAAGTTATCTATAATAAGCAATTTAAATAATGGACGAACAGACAAACCGAATTCATAAACACTTTTTTAGAAAAATTGACTTAAGAAATTAAAAAAACGGCATTCTCCCCCTCCTTCCCCTCCGCATTATTAAGAAATAAGCTTAGAAGCCATATTCAAACAGAAATATTTTTAATTTTTATTTTTAATTTGGCAAAAATAAGTTCATCAACTACAAATTTTAAAGTAATAACATGAGATTAATTTAACTAACTTCAATGAGAAAATGGGCAAAAAATTGTTATTTTTTTAGATATGTAATTTTGATATGTTTCATTAGAAAACTTAGATGTATCTTTCTAAATTATGTACACTATTCTAAAGTATGTAACTAGTTATTCAAAACTATGCTTGTTATTATTTTTTTCGCAATTAATTCATAAAAACCTTTTTTTTTTCTTCTTGAAAATCAATGACGGAAGAGGGGGGACGGGGTGTAATATTTTTTATTGGTCACTAGAATTTTTTGCTGGCTACCAGATTTTAACAAATTTGTAAATCCCTGCGTCAAATAATAATAATATCAATGATAATAATACACGATATTTCCTTGATTTTTCATCCATGTCATGTAATAAGACTATAATAACTAACCTGCTTCTAAACTTATATAATAAACATACTTTACATCTCAAATCTCTCTCTACACTTGACCGTACTCTGCTCCTCCGTCTTTTCTCCGTTTGCTTTCCGGACTTTCAATTTTCTCTAAAATAGGTTTATTAAATTAATCCCTTCAGACCTTCTAGTATACCTAGTAGCATCTTTTATCCGGTGACCCACCCCTGCCCCCCTTCCCCATACACACACAAAAAAAATTGGAGTGCCTTTTGCTCAATTTTCATTCTAAAATCTAATTGAGATCGCATCTCATCCAATTGTAATCGGGTTTTTTTCGTACTTGCTTAGTAGAGCGAGAATAAATCTATCAAAATTGTGACCATAATAGCAGGATTTTATAGGAAGCATTTATAAAATCCCTATAATATATGTATATATATAAATTTGTATTGTATATTTCACATAAGATTCCAGATAAAGACATTTTTCCCCATAATTCCCCCCTTTTATCTGTATCGCCAAAGCTGAACTTTCTGACACATTTACAGACCCTTTTTAAACCGCAAAAGCATGGCACTTGCAGGCCTGACCATTCATATTGAAGCAATTTGGAATCGAATGGTGTTTTAAATTTCTTTTGATAAATTAATTACTTACTGAGTTATAAGTAATTGTTGTTCTTTCTTGCGTTGTCGCATCCGAAAATTCGATTCAAAATGCCAAATTTGATTGTATTTTCTGAAAAAATTGCTGTCTTTACCAAGAAAACAGTGGAAAACATCATTTGATGACATGGTTTCTGGATAAGAATACCTGACAATTTCATGCGTTTCCGAACAAAAATGAATTCAGAAATGTGTCAGAAAGTAGCTCCTTTGGATTTGAGAACGACCTTAAGGGATTGCACATGTGTGCATATCATAATTCGAAAAAATCATGAATCGAAAAGAAAAAAAAATCACCTGAAGTGTCCTATATGAAAATACCACAAACATATCATAAAACTTAAATGAAATCACTATTTGAAATAAGGAAATTAACTGCCTCAATTAAGACTATGAAAACGTCTTATCCTAATACAAAACATATACTCTACATCTCAAATGACTCTACACCTGACCGTCCTCGAATTCTCAATTAATTTTTCCACCACTCTCTTTTCTCCGTTTGCTTTCTGGGCTTTAAATTTTCTCCAAAATAGGTTTATTAAATTAATCTCCTCAGACATCCTAGTGGCATCTTTTATCCCCGATGACCCCCACCCGCTCCCTTCTGTTTTCTCCAACCTTGGAGAGTCTTTTGCTCTCTTTTCGTTCCAAAACCTAATTGGGATCGCGTATCATCTAATTGTAATCGGGCCTTTTTCGGCCCCGCTTAGTAGAGCGAGAGCAAATATTTGTTGGCTACTATCAAAGTTTTGACCATAATGGCGGCGCACCTCACCTCATATATTATCATTAAATTATAATAAATTTAAGAGTCTGGGGCTCAAATGCACGTGCACCGCGACCGGATAGAGAGGCTTCATTGATAGTGAGAGATTAAGAAAGTCTGTGTACCGAGTTTTGTTTACACGGGATCAATTTTGATACTCTATTTGCTTTAGGAGTGCCTTGGACGGCTTTTGATTCAGGGTCGATTTCGGTGACGGTGAAGTGGCGCGGAATATAAGTAGGCTGAGAAATATCTTGAAAGATTGAAGTCGTAGTAAATAGTGTGCTATCATGCTATGATTATTATCCGAGATATTTACAACCCATTTATTACTATGTCTTGATAGTTAATGTCCGAATATAAATGTTTTTATGTATACATGTCGATATATATGAAAAGTAATAAAAAAGAGCCCATTTAAAATTCTAAATTTAAATTAAATTCCCAAATTATTTTTTCTAAAATTTTACATATCTAAAGTACGGTGAGATCTTGGAAACGCAATTAAGATGGAGATATAAATGGGGGAAATATGGAAAAAAACTTAAGATACGGTTTTCGGTATTGACTTTTCAAATCATTCGGAGGAATACAGAGTGAATGGGGGAAATTTTGCGTTCTGATACATAAACCCTGAAGTACAGGATGCCCCAAAAGTTCTTGACACATTTTAAAATTCAATAAAAGATCAATCAATCGGCGTACGAGAGTGCGGTTTGGACGAAAAGACTTCTTATAATCTAAAATTTTGTTTAAGCAAAAAAAGGAATTTTTTTTTTTCAAAATTTTCATATAGATGGCGCTGTTTCTGGAAAGTTATCGAAAAGGTAGAAAGCCTTTATACATAACAATGGCGAAAGACGCACTATGCGCATGCACTGTATTTGTCCAAACTATGGCAACCCACATTCCAAAAGTTATATACTCGTCTGTCCATCCTTACTCGTCTAATCGAACTCAGGAGAGCCAGTATTGTTAAGTTCTGGAATGTGAGTTGCCATAGTTTGGACAAAAACTGTGCGTCTATTGCCACTGTTACGTATAAAGGCATTCTACCTATTCGATAACTTTCCAGAAGCAGCGCGCCATCTATGAGACATTTTTTGAACAATTTTTTTTTATTCCCTTAAACAAAATTTTCATTTATAAGAAACAGTTTCATCCAAACCGCAATCTCGTACGCCTATTGGTTGATCTTTTATTGAATTTTAAAATGTGTCAAGAACTTTTGGAACACTCTGTATAATGCTTAAAACTGTTCTCAAATCCAAACAGGCTACTTTCTACCACATTTTTAAATTCATTTTTACCCGCAAACGTATCACATTGGCAAGTGCTCTCATTCAAAAACTATGTAATCGAACTGTTTTTTTCCGTTTTTCTGGTAAAGATGGAAGATTTTTCAGAAAAGGCTGTCAATGTAGTGGTTTGAACGTGATTTCCAGACGTGACAGCGCATAAGAAAGGAAAAAGACTGTCGTCATAAGACAACAATTGCTTATATCTGAAGAAGTAATTCATTTATCGGATAATGAAAATAACTGTTCGATTACAAATTTCTTCAATAATGATGCTGCATGTGCCATGCTTTTATGTTTAAAAATGCGTCAGAAAGTTTCACGTTGTTGAGCGGGGAAAAACATTTTTTTAAGAGCCACCTTAATTCTGGAGCTGCCCTTGGTGAGTTGTTCTTTCGCCCTGGCAATTATTACTTTCGGATATCAAATTCTACCTATCTTTAATTCAAACACAGACACCAATCAAATGATTCTAATTCAATTAAAGGGAAGGTAATACCCGTTTTCACGAGTCTTTCTCTAACGTGAAAATAGAAGTTCGGAAATTAGAACAATTAATACAAGCTGAAGGGCGGACATTTTGTGGCAGATATGGGAAGATTTATAATTGTAATTATCTGCAGAAACAGAAACAGAAACCTCCCACTCGTGGACAGCCAACCTCTTGGCATAGGACCTATGAGTCCACGAGGGGAAAAATTATATCTACCAGGAACTCCAGTGTCCAAGGACCCGGAGTCCCTAGAAAGTTTAAAAAAAAAAAAAAATTATTACATGGATATAAGTTCTATATGAATATACTTATAAGATTACATAATATTAAAGATAAATATTTACAGATATTTACAATAATAATATTGTACTGAAAATTTTCAATTGTATTATGCTGTAATGATCTGCAATGTAATTACAATTTAATTGTATGTAGTTAATTGTAGTTACAATGACATGCCGTAAAAAAAAAAAAAAAAAAAAAAAAAAAAAAAAATTGCAGCATTGTAGCCGGAACCACCCCCATCCCCTTATTTGACAAAATGTCTGTGATTGAATGTATGTAACTATAATCAATTACATGCAATTAAATTGTAATTACATTGCAGATAATTGCAATTACAAATTTGCACAGCTCTGCTCTTTGGCAGATATGGGTTACTAAAATAATTCATGACTCTGCAGACTACGAAATGGGTCTCGCAAATAAAGACATTGTAACTGAAGGATCCAAATAAAAAAACGCCAGGTCCCAAACTGGATTAATTCTTGCTTTACTAAAGTTACACCGGCTAAACGACTACCTCCATTGAAAGTAGTGCGAGGGGGCTTTCTAGACATATGTACAGGGTGTCCTACAATGGGCAGGCAGTTTTTAGAATTCAATAAAAAGCAAACGGTGACAGTATTTAATCAGGCGGTTTTTTTTTTTTTTTTTTTTTTTTTTTTTACAAAAATGTAGAACAAAAATGGTATTTTTCACTTAGAAACCCTATTTAAACAAAAAATATTTTTAATTTTTATTTTTAATTTGCCAAAAATAAGTTCATCAACTGAAAATTTTAAAATAATAACATGAGATTAATTTAACTAACTTCAATGGGAAAATGGGCAAAAATTTGTTATTTTTTTTAGATATGTAATTCAAATTATTCTTGCAAGAGAGTAATGTATGGAGTCGGGAATTTATTTACTATGCTTCCTTGTTTTAGTTCCAGATATCACCGATGTATGGCGCTGCGCCGTGTCATACTGTTAAATCGCTAAAAGAAATGTATAAAGATGGATTAAAGTTCACCCAGTTTTTTATCTTTCCTTCTGTTTAGATGCATAAACGCCAAAATATGTTTTACGTTTTGAAACTGCAAAAATATTTTTATCTTTATTACAGTTTTAGACAGTGCAGCGCCTTCTACCTGTGATATTTGGAACTAAAACAAAAAAGCGTATTAAAGGCGTTTCCAACGTCACACACTATATCTAGTATATTATAAATCCAAAACATGGTCATGAGTAAAGCTGACGTCATATTGACGGTAAATTCATTTATCAAAAAATGAAAAACACGATTCGATTCCAAATCGCTTCAACTGTCAGGCCTGCAAGTGCCATGCTTTTGCGCTTAAAAATGAGTCCGTAAATGTGTCAGAAAGTTTCGTGTCGTTTAACGAGAAAAAGTGTTTTTTTTTTTTTTTTTTTTTTTTTTTTTTTTTTTTTTTTTTTTTTGAGAACCGCCTTAAATTATACTGGTTCTCTTGGGTCTACCAGACCCCACACGTCCATAGTAAGTTTTTATTCATATTTTGTGTTATTGTTTTTGAGGCGTAGACCAGTCAGTGATCTGAATATGTGAAACAGAAATTTAGTTCTGTTTTTATTTTTATTTTTGCAGGGTCTTGAGAAGGTATTAATCTTAATAATTCCCAAGATTTGTTGGAGTACAATGAGCCAGATGACATTTCTGACGACGATGACTCCGACACAGATTCGAAATTTGTCATTCCCAGTGATCATAATACGGGTACGAAGAATAATACAAGAGAAGAGATAAAGAATGTTTTTTCAATCCGCACACTGGCGGGTTAAAACAATGAAGTATGTTTTTTGCAAATGAGTCCCAACACTGATAGTAGATATGTCTTTTTTTTTTTTTTTTTCAGCATACTTGACATCCAAAATAAAAAGCTATTATTATTATTGTTATTATTATTCTCATTTGAGGGGAGGGGGGGTGGCTGACTTATTTTTAAAAATACGCCATGAAATGTTCTATAATTGTTTGTTTTTTTTCTTCTAATTATTCCGGAGTGACTCCATTTTCTTCCAGTTCTGTTTCTGCTTTTGAAATTTTTGAACAATCTTTAGTCTGAAGAAGGATTGTTTTTCGAAACGTGTTCCTTTTTTTTGTACTTTTATGACGTTTGAAAACAATTGGGGTAACTTCTCCAGGATAAGAAGCGTTCTCTTCATGATATACCATTATTGACATTTCCAGCCTAAATTGAACAAGATAATATATTTTTTGGAGGTAAGGAGGAAGAAGAGGTCTAGCCTTCAAACGCAGAATATAAACAAGAACTATGGATACATCAGTTTCAATAATTATTTTGTTATACGCTATGAAATTCAAAATTTTTCTTGGGTTCTAATGGAAAATTCGTTTCTTTGGAAGTTTTTCTTAGGTTGCATTGTGGAACAATTTGAAATCAAAAAGAATAGTCATTATGTACGTAATTCCTTTCCGTATTTTACATTACAGAAATGATATATATTTAAACTACTTTAAATTCAGATAGCATCTAACGTCTTCGATCACGAAAACGTTTATTACCATCTGAATCCACAAATCTGACTTTCCGTACAAATGAATTAGAATTATAGTTCAAAGAAGCTTAATTTTCTTCGATGTTCTCTAACTCTACATAATCTAATTTAAAATATGCCCCCATTCATTAAAAACCGAAGGTGTTCGTTCCATTAACGAGGCGTTGCACCTGTCCAGACTTTCACGTTTTTCATATTTCTCGAAAACTTAACCAATATTTCTTCTGTTTAAATCCTAACTTACGCCCTCCATTAAAACTGTGAAGGATGCCTTTTGCAAATGAATCGCGGCCCTGATGGTAGTTACGTCCTTATTTCATCTAGCCCGAAACAAAAGGCGAAAAATAGATTGGTTTTCTGGGTTGGCTTATTAAGGTAAGGATCCCGCGAAATCTCCTCTGATGAATGTTTTTTTCCTGAGAAGCAAACAAATAGCGCGGGACATTAGTATGCGTCTGAAGCTTGCCGCAAGTGGGTTTTGCTCACGGAAACGGGGATGACTTTTGAAATTTGATTGATTTTAATTTCCCACGCATTTCTGGCTGGCAGGAAATTGCTTGACTGGGTTGACAGATAAATTTTAAGCGTCGAAGAAAAAGTATCCCTTTCGGCTGTGTTTATGCAAATTCATTCTTATTCAATTAGAAAGGGAGTTTCGATATCCCAAAAGGATTGGAGTTTTCCCCAGTTGAGACAAAGCGTAAAGGGAATGCAATATTTTATTCTGAAATTTGATCTCTTTGTTTATAATAACACGTCGTTGTTAAATAGAATAGGCTTTCACCATGATGATTACTGGTTTTTCTCGATTAGTGGGGTTAATTAATCCCGCGATGTCAGCGCACTAATTATATTGAATGGGAAAAACTGTAATAGCTCCACAACCAACTTTCTGAAAAACCGAATATACATAAATAGACAATGTAATAATCTATAGATTATACTATCTATTAATCTATAGATTATTTTTGGTGTGTTATAGTTAGAAAGTACATATTATAGCTTGCGTTGAAACTTTAAAAAAAGTTATAAAATTTTATGAATGTATGGATTATATAATGAACTTCCATTAACATAAACGTGTGAGTTAACTTAATAAGTAACAATCAAGAAAAAAATCAAAAGTCAATTTTAATTTTATTTCTGCATTACTACAATTCTTTAGGTTACTTATGTTACCTTACTTATAACATTAGCTTAATTATTAAAAATTTACGTATTTTGATTTAAAACTTATTGTAACACACTTTGATTACCTTAAACTTACATAAATTTTCATTTATTTAAAGCAAAAACTTATCAATTTTCAATTGAATTGCACATTTATTTTTTCGTTTTTAGGGTTTCGTTCATCTCACGAAACCCTATTGCTCTCGTTCCGTTGTCTGTCTGTCACAGAGCCATTCTCGAAAACTGTGTAACTTACAGAGTTAAAACTTTGTGTATAAATCAGAATATCAGCTGTGAAGAGCTGAAAATACTAAAATTTGAAAAATTCGTATTATTTTAATAAATAGAGATAAAAAACCAAAATTCTAACAGCCTTTTCTTATTAAATTTGAACATTTTTCCTTATAGCAGATGCCAAAAATTAAAAATCCATGATGAAATTCTATCTACAATAATTAATTTTCTATCAGACGATTTCCACGTGAAAAATAAAAATGAAATAAAAAGTTTTACCAATTGAAAAAAAAAAGATTAATATGAAACAAAAATGATTGACGTCATAGTGGAAATAAAGCAGAAAGATTTCTAAATAATACAAGGAGTATGAGTATGTGTGCATGTTACACAAAGCAGATTAATTACACGTCATTAGAGAATTAAAAAGAAAATCTGACGTCATATCGCAAGTTTAACGGATTTTTCAAATGTTTCAGTATAATACAAAGCGAGTATGAATATGAGTAATAGAGAATAGTAAATATCTCATCAAAAACAACTCGTTGTAAATGATCCCGCCAAGCCACAAACCTAAAACGTCAGCCATAAAAAGAAGTGATATCACATAAAAAGAAGCGATATAGAAGTGCATACTCCGAGTCCCGTGTAAAAATCTATCACCACTCATAATGTTTCCAAAGGACTCGGAGTGAGGTACAGTATGTGAAAACTGCTTGGCGACCTGCAGGCTTTTATAATGTTCGCATTTCCTGCAAAATGACATGCTGCATTTGCGCAATCATTTGTGGATAGTTATATTTTTATTTTAATTTTTATTTTAATTTTTATATTCATTTGAATATCGTTCTATTGCAGCCATCAATTAGATTTCATCTAATTACAGCCCAAATTTTGGCATATCTTATATTTTCATAATTATTAAATACATTATTTTAATGCTGCCTATGCGCATATTTTGATGTATTTCTTGTATTTCATTACCATCATTTTAAGTTGCTGCATTCTTAACTTTTTGTATTTTTGCTATTGAAATAACATGTTGATTTGGCCGTTTGCATTGATTATGTTTGGGTCAGAAGAGTTTGGTCATTTTGCATATTGAACTATCTGGTTTGTATATTCTGTAAGGGCTTCTATTGTTAAAAATTTTAAATATGTATTAAGGTATTTTATACTAGTTATGGTGGGACATTTTTTCTTCTATGTAAATATTGTACATAAATTATAATTTTTGTAATCCAGGTTTTGTATTTTTATTATTATTATTATTTTATTTTTTAAATTTACGATTATTGGTAATTAACATAGAATTTTATTTTTTGAATTTTTAATTATTGGTATTAATTATCCTAGAAGAAAAATGATAAATTTGTAATGAATATTCGTACTATTTAACCTAGAAATCAACTAATAAATTTGTAGCATTATGTATTACATAATCATATTTTTATACAATTTTATATAATGTATATTTAAACATTGTCAAATTTTATTTATGATATAAAAATCTCAATATGGTCAGTAATAATAAAAAAGATTTAGCGACTGGCAATTTAGGCGATAATAATTATATTAGGTCTAATGCTCGGTACTTGGAAATTGACAGGGATTTCTTTGGATCGTCAAACAGTTACCTGTCTTATTGTCCCAAAGTGAAACTCAAATTCAAAAAATGTTCGTCACCACGTTGCTTAACATGCCCACATGCAGATCCATTACAAATTGTAAATAGTTCTAATGCTAAAATTAATGTATTTTTCTGTAAAGCTTACAACATTATTTATTCGATAAACTGCAATATTTGTAAGATGGAATATATTGGTCAATCATGTAATCCATTGCACTACAGAATCAATCAACATAGACAGGATATTATTAAAAATAATTCTATAAATGTTGAGCACATGCACTTTAGACAACATGACTTTAAAGATATTACAATAAAAATCTTAAGTATGCACAAAAATTTCACTGATAGACTACTTTATGAATCAATTTTTATCAAATCTCGTAACTCATTATATCCTTATGGTCTTAATTCTAAATTATTTAATCGTACAAACCTTGTTTATACTAATACTACTAAACATGAACATTACAGTAGCACTTATGCTATATTAAATCATACAGCAAATACAAAAACTACACGTACAAAAAGGGGTAAAAATTGTAATAGTTCACAGTATATCTCTAGTAATGATATTGAACGGCAGTTATCTAATTTGGAATATGAATTCAATAATTCTTACAATTGGCTTGATATTAGGAAAAATATTTTTTCGATCAAAAAGAAAAATCTTAACAAGTATTATAAAGTTTTTTTATCATTAAATCTATCGCCACATTTTAGTGATGTTTATTTTGATCTTTTATTATTTAGAATTAATCAACTTAATGTAAAAATTTCAAAAAACACTTACAAAAAAACTAACAACACTCTACTTATAATTACTTTTTCCAATATTGTACTTAATAAAATAAATATACACAATGTAATTAATAACATTGAGAACAAATTCCCCATAAAAAATTTTACAATACATAAATCGTACAAATACAACGTTACATTAGGACGTAGGATTTTCAATTACAATAAATTTGCAAAATTTCTAACATCAAATGATAAACCTCCTTGCTTATGTAATAATCCTAATTATAGCAATTATGTAGATAAGGTACATGGTCACATTATTACAGGGGATATTAATATTGTAGAGAATGATTACTTGCGTAATCTTATGACTAATGGGACTAAATTTCGATTACCTTCATGTTATACAATTTTTTCTATTTTAAAACATCTTAATCTGGATCTTGACCTTTTTATTTATAAAATATCAATAGATTATAATAAACCTCTTGAATTTTTTAATGAATGGAAATTAAATGTTTTAAGTAATTTAAATGCTGAACTTCATAGGAATTTGGACATATATAATTTTAATTTTAAACAACTAAATAGTGAAATAACGAATTTACAAAACAAATTTATTATTACATATGTTGATAAATCACCAAACAATTATGCTTTCATCTGCAAATATTATTATTCGCAGTTAATAACTAAAGCTATAAATACAAATTTAAACTTTAAAATAACTAATCTAGATAAAATCATTAATAATCGACATATATTTCAATTTTATAAATTACTAAAAATTAAAAACTATAACTTTAATTATCCATACATAGTTGTTATACCTAAATTCCACAAAACTCCTTTAAAATTTAGAACTGTAACAATCGGTTGTAATACTTATAACAATAATGCAAGCAAATTTTTATTAAGTATTCTCACTAAATTGTTTGAACTTACAAAACAAAAAGATAATTTGTATAGCATAAAAAATAGTTTTCAACTTGTCAATAATATTAAAAATTTAAATAACATAAAATACATGAAGACGTTTGATTTTAATGACTTATTTAATAACATTGATATTAACGATATGTTCAAGATAGTAAATTTATTATATAAGGAATACAAGGATTCTATTAAATTAAAAAATAAAATTTCGTTAAATTACTTTAAAACATTAACTAAATTTATTCTCCATTATAATTATATTGTTTTTAATGATACTATATATATACAAAGCTGTGGACTCCCTCAAGGTGGCATTGTTTCTTCAATTCTTGCAGAATTGTATTTATATTATTATGAACGTAACTCTAATATTGCTAATTGTAAAATATACTGTTATATAGATGACATTATTGTCTTCTATTTTAATAGTAATTCAAATTATTTATTACCTATAAAATATCATAAAAATTTAACTTATAGTTTCAATGTTATGGCAAATAATGAAATTAATTTTCTTGATCTTAAGATAATTCTTAAAGATAATAAACTTTTGTTTGACATTTATGACAAGCGAAATGATTTTACTTTTAAGGTTAACTTATTTACTAACTATTTGTCATGTATACATAAATCAGTATTTGTAAATATTTTACTAAATTTTGCACATAGAATTAATAATCTTTGTTCAAATAACTTTAAAAATCAAAATTTAAAACATATCCTTCAAATTGCACAAGTTTATGGATATCCTTACTATTTAGTTAAATCAATTTTACACATATAAATATAGATTTAATTTGGGTTAAATGTCTGTATTTTTTTTTTTTTTTTTTTTTTTTTTTTTTTAATCTCCTTGATAAAAATGATAATCAACTTTTGATTGTTGATATATTTGGCTAAACTATGAATCCTATTGTGTGCGTTGCTGCATAGGATTATCCTAGTTTAATGTCATTCATATTTTTAAAATTTAACGTTAATTTTCAACTTTTGACTGTAGATATATTTCGCTAAATTATAACTCATATTAAGAGCATGTGCTGCATAGGATCATCTGAGTTAAAAGTCATTCATAAATTAAAATTTACATGCGGGCAAATTCTATAATTGTTGTTATGATTATATGGAGTTAATATTATTGGGGTTGTAACAAAAGTTAAAATTATCAAGGATGTTACAATGGGTTAATCAATACAATATAATATTAATATGTTAAACATATTTAATTTTAGTAAATATTAAATATTTATTAAATATAGTACACTAATAAACATATCTCTTAGTTTTATATTATTTATTTTATTTTATTATTAGATCATTTAATTTAATTAATATTTATGTTTTTTATATATTTTTTTTTCATGGTAGATATTATTTAAATAGCTGGATTTAAATTATAATAAGTGCATTACCATATTGAATAATCTATGTTATTTCTAAGTATAATACTAATTTATAAAATGAAAGCATCATATGGATTCTACATTAATGTTTGGGTTAAATTAAGATATATTTTAAATGGGTTAGTTAAAATATAAATTATACTAGTAACTCTTATTCTCTATATATATCATTAATATTAACTAGTAAAATTAATATATTTACACTACATTACAGCTGCATATAAGTAATTATACATACAATATTAAAGTTTTAGTAGAATATCTGTACACCAGATGTCAGCAGCAATGTATTTGATAGTATGCTAAAATAGTCTAATATTTTTACAATAGATAGCAGTAGTATAGCTTATTTAAAATATTAAAACTTGGAAATTTAGTATGGAGGTAATAATATCTATGAAATACTTTCAAATTATCAAGTAATATTATATATTTTAATTTATTAAATTAAAATTAAAATAAAATAATTAATGGTTTTTATTTATATGTATATCATAATTTTTTTTCTACATTTTTTTAAATGTTGTAATCTATTTAGTTAAATAAAAATAACTGTAACTGTAGGTTACAATTTATGATCTGAAGGATTCTCTATTTAACTGTGAATTTAACCTCTTCTTTTGTGGATACAACTTTGTACATGTGCTCACAATATACTAAATATCTTGGGATATTATCAATATAAGTAATATATATATTTTTTAATTTTTTTAATTCTTTTTCACACTCCTTTTCAAATTGTATGTATAATTTATAATATTCCATTGTAAAGGTCTTGTTATTCAATATTGTTTCAGCGATTGTTCGGGCAAGATATGGCACTATATTTAGCAAAAGCTGGTGTCATATACAGAAAACAATCGTTCTTTGCTTATAAATGTGATTTTCTTGCCCTTGAAAAAGTAAATTACTTTATAAGCTTTTATTTGTGTATATACTCGTGTGGTTTATATTTCATTCCTTATTTTCTATTTATTTAATTTTTTTTTTTTTCTTCTTCTTAATTTGAATTAATAATGTTACTTTTATTAGGACTACAATTTTAATTTGTAAATTGACAGGGCTCTTTGGTATCGGGATTTCAGTGTATGTGGTCAGTTTCTTATGTTTCAATGGTTAAATTTTACTTAAAGTTTTATATATATATATATATATATATATATATATATATATATATATATATATATATATATATATATATATATATATATATATAATTATAATATCTATGAATTTCAAAAAACATATCAAGTTCTATTATCATTCTACTTAGATCTCCAAAGAGATAATTAATGATATTGTGTATACAGAATACCACATAGCTAATAATTAACATGTGCAAACATAATATTACCATAGTTTGTGCTTCAATGGTAATTGGCCAAATTTTACTCATACCTAAAGAATATTGAAAAAAGAAAAAAGAAATAGAGAGAAAGGGAAAAAAAAAATTATAAATTGAGTTGCAATTAAGTAAATACAAATGGATTAATAAATTAAATATGAACCATATACAATGGAAAATTGGATAACATGAGAATTAAATATGAATTGGATATGAAAAAACACATGCACATGTACTCATCAGCCTGGATGCACCCACATGTGTTTTAAATAATAATTCAGTGTTTCATAATTCTACTGGCATAATGCTAAGATCAGTAGGATCATCCAGGTACACTGAATTATTACCAGACAACAATTGGAAATATTAAAATTTGGAAATATTTAAATAGGAAATAAAAAACCATTAAGAATATACAATATATTTCACTCACATCGATTATCCCAAAAACTGTATTTAACACCTCACGAAATTACCACGAGATAACAGTTTTGAAATAATAAAATTGGAAATATGAACGGGTAAAGTGTAGATAAAATATTTTACTCACAATAATTATACAGAATCCTTAAAATGTCACAACTTCTGCATAATATTCACATCCACATGGCAATGCATCATACATGTTGACTAAGTCGAGTTGAGAGAAATGATTTGAAAGAAAAGTTGAGAGCACACTTTTTTTAAAACACATCCCCATCGATGACACCCAAACACAAAATGATTCAAATACACACAAAATAATTCTGGTTTTAATACACTTATAACAAAATTATATCCGTGAATATATATTACTCCATCCAATTTTAATTCCTGAAAGTAAAATTAATATACAATCAATAGCTCCCTCTATAGTTAAATTAAATATTATATTAACAATATTATCAACAACTACCTGAAAGGTAAAGTGTCGCCATCTATTGGTATTATAATAATTCATAATTAATATTTAGTTAGATATCCACTTTATTAGTTACATACTCACTTCATTAGATTTAATTATATAAATAAACTTTAAAAAACAATACTAACTTGTAGTTTTACTTTAAATTCAAATAAAATATAATACTACTATATGAATAAATCTACACAGAATTAATTCAACTTGCACAGCATTTCAGATATTCTTAACAAGAATATATTATGTAAAAGAGATATTATTTTAATTCAAATTGTTTTTGCTGCCAGCTGTGTTAATCCACTGATATTATAGACATATTATTAAATAATTAATGTTTTATTTTTACTACTACTTAAATATATATTAGACTTGTTATTAAATAATTAATGTTTAATTTATACTACATTGTAAATATATTTTATATTTCATAGATTAATTTAAATATCTAATTAAATAATTCATAAACAATTCAAAATATCTCAAAATTTATAAAATTGATAATTAATAGTATTACTACTGTTTTTCAATCAAATTAATGCAATGCAGTAATTAAAATACTTGTTAAATTTAATTATTCATAGACAAAAATAAAAACTATATATATTTATATTTATATATATTGCAAATAGATATGTTTATGAGTTATAATCACCAATGTTATCCATGTATAATTTAATTTGTTATTGTATAAGTTAATTTATAAATGTATGAAAACTGCACATCAATAACACCTTAAACAGAGGTGATCGGCAACGCACAATCACAACTATACAAAGTGTATATAATGTTCAATCAAATATTAAATTTCCTAATATGTTATAATTGTAATTATGTATATTATAATTGTAATTTTCTATATAAAGTGTATATAATGTTCAAACAAATATTAAATATTAAATTTCCTAATATGTTATAATTGTAATAATGTATGTTATAATTATTATTTTCTATATCTTTTGTTATATGTTATCGCACACTAAAACAATAATTTATTACATACCATGTTTATATTTAAATTATATAATAAATGTTATTTAAAAGAGTTGATGATTGAATTTATCATAAAAATTGGATATCCATATATTTTTGCTTGATCTCGAATATATCTAATATTTTTGTTTTTATTTATATCTGAGCATAAGTATTTTATACGATGTAGATAATTGATAATTATATTTTTATAAACAGATTTATGTAAACATGAAGCAAAATTGGTAAAAATATTTACTTTAAATGGGAAATCAAATCTCTTATCATAAATATCAAAAATTAATTTATAATTATTAGTAATATTAATTTTTAAGTCAAGAAAGTTTATATTATTATTAATTAAATCATTTTCGCTTAATTTAAGCTGAGTAGGATAAAAATTGAGTGGTGATGTGCAATTTTTTTCATTGAAATAAAATATGATAATGTCATCAATATAGCGATAAAATACATAATCATTGTTCGGACTTATATTTCTTTCATAATAATATAAGTAAAGATCAGAGAGAATACTAGATGCGGTTCCGCCCTGCGGAATTCCCTGGCATTGTTTATAGATAATATTGTCATATATAATGTAATTATTATGCAATGTAAAATTTAGTAAAGTTTTAAAAAAATTAACTGAAATATGTTCTTTTAATTTTAATTGAGATTTAAATTCTTTAAATAATATACACATTGTTTTATGTAAGTCTTTTATATCAATGTTATTAAATAAATCATTAAAATCCAATGTTTTTATGAATTTTACCGGATTGATATTATGTATTTTATTAATGAGTTGAAAACTATTTTTTAGGCAATGTTGGTTATTATGTTTTAACGTTATATCATATATCTGCTTTAAAATATTAAGTAGTAAATTGCTTGCATTTTTATTATATGTGTTACAACCGATGGTAACAGTGCGAAATTTAATAGGATTTTTATGAAATTTTGGAATTATAACAAGATAAGGATAATTAAAATTATTACATTTGATTTTTAGTAATTTGTGATAATTTAATAATTTTCTGTTATTTATTTCAATATTTAATTTAGTTTTATTAAAAATATTACTTGTGTTGATTGCATTGTGAATTAACACTTTATAGTATTCTTTACAAATGATAGCATAATTATTTGGAGATTTATCTACATAAGTAATTATAAATTTATTTTGTAATTCTGATATATGTGTATTTATGTTTTTAAAAGCTGCATGTGTAATATGATGATAATTTTTTATAATTTCATTTTTTAATTTATCAATTACAGAAAATCTCCATTCACTGAAATATTCGATTGGTTTATTGTAATCAACAGCAATTTTATATATAAACAAATCAATATCTTGAATAAACTGCAATATTATGGATTTGATATTACACTTATATGGAAGACGAAATTTTGTGCCATTATGCATTAAGTTTTGTAAAATAGGTTGTTCTACAATATTAAGATCACCAGTAATGATATGACCATGTGTTGTATTTATATACTTTTGATATTTTGGGTCATTACAATAACATGGGTAATTCTTTGAAGAGACCAAATTTTTTGCAAAAGAATTGTAATTAAAAATTTTACGTCCAAGTGTGCGATTATATTTATATGTCTTGTGAATGGTAAAATTTTTTATTGGAAAATTATTATTAATGTTGTTTATTATATTGTGTAAATTTATATTATTAAATACATGATTGGAAAAATTTATAATTAATTGTGTATTATTAGTTTTATATTTAGGTTTATTAGAAAGACTTGTATTTAATAGGTTTTCTCTATAATGTAGAATATCATAAAATATATCACAAAAATGTGGAGAATATTGATTCTTTTTAAATACCTTGAAATATTGGTTTATATATTTCTTTTTTATACTAAAAACATGTTTTCTTATAGCAAGCCAACAATAATCATTACAAAATTGTGCCTCAAGATTATCAAGCTCCTGTTGAATCACAATATCATCAGTGTATTTTTTGTTATTATGTTTACCTCTACCAGATCTTGAAGTTTTTTTTAAGTTTGAAAAATTTAATCCGGAATAAAGATTTTTATAATTTTCATATTTAGTTAAATCTGAAAATACAGGATGTGATTTTTTGTATACTAATTGATTTAATCCATAAGGATATGTAGTATTAAAATGTCTTATATATTTAGATTCTAGAAAAAGTCGTTCAGTAAAATTTTTTTGTATTTTATGTATTTTAATAGTAATATTTTTAAAATCATGATTTTTGAAATGAGTATATTCAATATTATGAGTTGTTTGAAATTTAGAATTTTTATATTTATCAATATGAGAACGATGTAAATTTAGCCGCTTATGTAATTTTTGACAAGACTGTCCTATATATTCCATGTTACACGAATTGCATTTCAATGAATAGATTACATTGTATGCTTTGCAAAATTTTACCAAATTAAGATTGTTATTATTTGAAATCTGTGACTTATCAGCTAATGGACATGTAAGACAACGCTTAGATTCACACTCTCGAAAACATAGTACAGGCTTGGGACAATATATATATGTAATAATAAAAAAAATTCGCCATTCTTCCTTAGTTAAATTATTCCAAATTCTTACAATTCTAAATTTTTTCCCTGTTTTATTCTAATTTACTATTCTATATTCATTAAATCCTTATTCTTAAATTAGCTCTATCGTTAACTCTGTTAAATTCCCTTTTATTTAATTCTAAATTGTCCAAATTTACTTAAATATAAAGCTTTTAGTTATTCTTAATTTCTATCCTGATCCCCGATCATTTCTGGGTTTTAGAATGTTTTTTGAGAGCCATTTTCATTTTTATTCCGAATTTTATTTTCCCGCTCTAAGTCACTTTACTACAAAATTCATCCACTACCTCTCTGTCCGAACTCTTTACTAATTATCTTTCATTGGTCGTGACGTAGCATGGCGCGTCTTCTTTAATTCCTCATTGCTTCAGTGCGCGTTCTTCGTCATAATTTGTGTTATTACGCTAGGTAACAAAAAGCAGCTACCTGCGGTGCTCCCTCAGAAATAAGTCGAATTTTCACTTGTCAACAACTCCCTGGCTGCTCGTTTGACAATAATTAAGATGTTCTATTACTTACCCTCTATATCTTGATGACGTAGCGATGCACGGCTATTATTGTTAGGTGGAAACTGCCCAAGAGAAATACTTAATAAAGGATTGAAATTGAACAGCCTTGTTCTTTTGATTCATGGAGAAACGCCTCTGGTTTTTTCATTCTACTGCCGCTACGGCCGCGTCGAGACTGCAACTGAAATATTAGGACTGCTTCTGATTTTTCGCATCATCAATAACAACCACCGTTCTTAATTTCATTGTGCGACCATGTGTGCTCCTACTTCTAGTATCAACTTTACTCCAACTACAACATATGACGGTAAATATTCGTAATATGATATATATATATATATATATATATATATATATATATATATATATATATATATATAATGATCATATGCATATTAATAACAATGCACCTTATAATAAACGTTAACTAAATTGAGATATATTGCAATAATTCTAGCGTAAGCGGAAGCGCATAAGTCTGGGGAAAAATCCGTTCTGTCAGTTCTTTCGATACAAAAATATTTATAAAAGTGATATAACAAAAATTAAAAATTTATTTTTTCGATTTTCAAAATTGATATACTGCATATATTATAAAAGGCTGCAGGTCGCCAAGCAGTTTTCACATACTGTACCTCACTCCGAGTCCTTTGGAAACATTATGAGTGATGATAGATTTTTACACGGGACTCGGAGTATGCACTTCTATATCGCTTCTTTTTATGTGATATCACTTCTTTTTATGGCTGACGTTTTAGGTTTGTGGCTTGGCGGGATCATTTACAACGAGTTGTTCTTGATGAGATATCACTCCTTTTTGTAAGGTATTTAATTTCAATTACACAGATTCCATTTTTATTCAGTAAAGAAAAGATAAAAGAAAGATGAAAGGGGCAAAATAAAAAAATAATTGTGATGCTATAAGCAGAATTATACATCAGAATTATACAATTAATTGAGTGACTTATCCCAATGTACATGTCGCTACCATAGCAAAGGGTAAACTTTTATATTCATTTCCTTACATTGTATTCATCAGATTATTTATGACACGTTTATTTTCCTTTTTCTTTTGTTTATATCACTCTTCCGTTTATATACATTCAAAACACACAAAAAAATAGAAACTTTTACAGTAGTTTACAAAGTAATTAAAATACTGCAGTTTCAGAAAAATGTGGAAAAATAAGAAGCACCTTTTTTTTCGGTCAATTAAAACAATAAGTTTATGGAGCATACTTTACCGAGAATAATCAATTTTTTTTTCTACGAACCATTGTAATTTACAAGGATTTTTATACTAATATATTAAATATTATTCTTGAAAATTACTCAGCACCTTAAAAGTTTTTTTATTTGTTAAGTTTTTTAACTCTACGTTTCGAGAATTGGAAAAATATTAGATTCGAAACGTTTGCAAAAGTATACAAACTATTAAAGTGATTTCAAAATAGAAAATGTTCGTAGGATGACATGTATTCCAAAATTTTGTGTGATTTTGTAAATATACCATAAAGACTAATGCGTTTACATAATGAACCGTTTAAAAAAATGTAAAATTTTATTAAAATTTTTGATCTGATAAATCGTAAAGCTTTAAATTAGATTTTAAAAAGGAGCATGTTTAAACCAAAAAGGATTATATTTACTAAATGCACAAAATACATAAAGACACAAAATACATAATTAATGTTTCTAGTCATGTCCATTCCAATTCGGGGATCCTAAAATATAGGTCCTCAATCCCCGGCAGTCCATGAATTAATTAGGACTTATGTATGCAACTGTTAAAATGTTCCCAAAGTCGACAATAGAAGCAATAAGTATAGCTCGGCAAATATGAAACACGGCATTGCTTCATCATGACTTTGTTTCGTGAGGTGTTCGTTCTCCAAACATAAAAATCTCTTGAAAGTGTTCGTTAACCGAACATGTGTTCGGTATCCGAACATAAAAATCTCACGCGAAAGTGCTCGTTAACCGATTTGTTCGTAAACCGAACAGTTCGTTACCGATTACCTATTGAATACGAAATATAGCATTTTTAATTTTTATGGGGAATTTAAGAAGTTATTTCCTTTTCATTGTGCTCTCGGCCCGTTTTTAGAGCATTTTAAGTTCGTCATAGCCGGAGATTCGATGAACGGCAAATATTTAAACGCAAAACTTCTAATCTTGGGGTAGCAACATTTTTGCATTCTATTACTCAGCGCATGAATGTAAAGTTGGAATTTTTTAATCGCTTTTTCAATCAATTCCTGATACATTTATTAATAAACACAGTTTTTTTTTTAATCGATGAAAATACCATATTTTAATAGATTTAGAGCTTAAGATCGACGAGCTTTCAGGCGGACAAAATGAACTCGTATGAAATGTTAAAGCAAGATAATAAAACTTTACAGAGATTGAAACAGTATAACATCATTAAAATACATCTCACTCAGTAAATATACATCGGTTGTAATGTAATCAAGATCTTCTAAAAGACTCTGTAAACGAAACGTATATGGTTCAACAATACAAACAATAGAGAGTTTAAATGAATCGAATGTAGTAACATATTTGAATATCTTGCGTATATAGACACTTTGACAAAAATTATGCTATTTATTATTGTTTTTCCTCTGTGTTGAGGAATCAAGTACTTCAACGTAAAAATTCGCTAATTACACAACTATTTAGTCGTATTAAAAAATCTTTTGAGTTACCCTGTAAACGAACAGTAAATTCTACAATTCTGTTTTACAATAGGAAGCTAACTTAGGTCGTTCGTAGTAACATATTTTAACATCCTGCGCATACGTTCTTTTTTTAAAAAGTTAGACCATTTAATATTTCTTTGCTTCATCTTAAGTATAGGAATAAACCACTTTAAAGTGATATGCATAAAAAAACTAATTCATATTTTTACACGAAATATTAAACATTTGAACTATTCATAAAAAATAATGCAATTTCTGCAAACCGCGTAAAAATCGGATAATTACACAATTCTTTAGCCCTATATCAAAAGATGTTTTGTGAGAACCTGTAAACGAACCTTAAATGTTACTATTTTTTTATAATAGGGAGCTTACTTGGGTCGACTGTAATAACATATCTTAATATCATGTGTATACGACCATTTCTAAAAGAGTTGGGTCATTTATTATTTTTTTGCTCTATGTTAAGTATAGGAATAAATAACTTTAAACTGATATAAATCAAAAACTAATTAATATTTCTTCATGAAACTTACAAAGGTTTGAACTACTCATAAAAACAATTCAAATGACGTAAACCACGTAAAAATCCGATAATTACACATTGCTGTAGCCCTGTCAACAGGTTTTTGCTATATGTTAAGTATAGGAATCAATAACTTTAAACTGATATAACTCAAAAACTAATAAATATTTTTACATGAAACTTACAAAGGTTTGAACTACTCATAAAAACAATTCAAATGACGTAAACCACGTAAAAATCCAATAATTACACATTGCTGTAGCCTTGTCAACAGTTTTTGGTCTGTACAAGATTTAAAAAGTGCAAAAAACAGCACTTTTAAAATCGAATTTCCTGAAAACCTATTCGACAGATCTTGCCTTTCTTTTGATTTCTTAGTCATTTGGCACGCCCCATTCCATAGAATCAAAAATTTTGTTTCTATCATAAATAGAACGCCAGATATAGATGTGTCAAAAACCCGTTTTGTCCCGTCCGCAAAATATAAACTGGACAGAGTTAAAAAAAAAAAAATTGTAAAATCGTTTGGCATCCATTGGCGGAAATTCCTTTCATTTACGGTTCAATGCATTGCTGTTTCTTATGCTTGGCGAGAAACTCTGTCGAGTTTCTATGATATGAGTTTGAGGAACGTATTGAATCATGATAATAACCCGATTATGGAAATATTCGCATATTTTAACATTTTGAAGGTGTACAACATATTTAATTTTGAAATTAATTTTTTTTTTTTAATATCGCATTTAGTCCACATGACAGATATTATTATAACAGAATATAATAGTGAGCTTCACATGCTATCGGACCGGTTCAGATATTCGAAAAACCGAGAAAAATAGACAGTTTTTTTTTTTTAGAAAATTAAATTTATTTGGATTTATTAAAGAAAGGATAAAGTGTTTTGAAAGGAATATTAAACGAAACCCTTTGTGCGAACTTGGATCACACTTACCCACTTGTTTTGTCTTTGCTTTGTTTGTTTGTTAGTTTTTTGGACTACGTCAGACGGAAACACAAAATTTACTTTTCTAATATTCAGTGCACTTGCATATACTTCAAACGATGTCTCATGTCTGGGTCTATTTTTATCAAATGCAGTCTGGGGAATTTGAAAAGCTTCTTAGAATTATTTTAATTTTATTTATTTCTTCGACATTTTTCGCAAATTTGATTTTTAAAAATTCGACGTCATCTTGTCGAATGAAAAAGGATCCCCATTTTGTACTTTATGCACTAATTCAAATTTTGCCCACACAAATCGAAGAAGCTTCTAAAAAAGTTTACCTCATCACTAACTGAAAATCGCACTAACTGAAACTGCATTAAGCGCCAGGAATACCTATATAACTGATGGCTATAGGCATTAATCGAAAGTTTCTTAGTCCCCGTGTCTAACGTAATAAAATTTAATATTCTAAAAATAAGTTATCGCAAAACTTTTCCACTTGTCGCTAAATCAGTAAATTAATTGAAAAAAAAAAAGGAAGAGAAGAAAAATGTTAGCAACTAAAATTCGATTTTGAGAAAATTGAATTGAAAGCTTTTAGCTCTAAATTTTATTGATTTATATTCTTCTCGGTAGCACATATTGAAATGTTAACAGCGGATACTAAACTCTATTAGAAAAAGTTAACATTTAATTTATTTAAAAATATATTTAAAAATATTGATGTTATTTAAATTCTCAAATAAAAAATATTAAATATAAACAAATATGTAGTCTCATATCTTCACGACTATTTATAATCTTAGTGATTTAGCTTTACCACATAATTTTACACTGCAAAAAACAAAAACAAAAACAAAAAAAAAGTGTTGATTTTACAGTGTAATACTGGCATCCCAGCTGCCAGTATTATACCGTAAAATTAACAGTAATAAACAGTAAAATAAGCGGCAGCGTATTACTGCTTATTTTACTGTTTATTACTGTTAATTTTACGGTATAATACTGGCAGCTGGGATGTCAGTATTAGACTGTAAAATCAACATTTTTTTTTCAGTGTACCGCATAACACCTTCATTCATGCAATAAAACAATTTTTGAGAATACGTGACATAACATCTTTTTAAACTAAACTCTCCAATTGGTACTTTTAATTGAAACTAGGAACTATACTGTAACAAAATAAGTTGAAAATTGTAAGTCAAACGTGACAAATAAGGTGCGTTCGTACTATAACTAGTTTTATAAATATTCAGATCTTGATACAATAGCTGTTGCACTCTTATGCAAAAATGCATGAATACAAAATTTATTTTATGTGCAGATTTTCATATTAATTTTAGTTTATGAAATTAAGTTTCAATAGACTATTACAAACAATTAATTACTATTCTGTTACATTAAAATTATACTATGCGCAAACATCCAATACAAAACAATGTAAAAAAAAAAAAAATCATCGTTATTATATCACTGAAAAAAATTAATTATATCGTCTGTTATTGTGATATGAGTAATTTCCTTAATAAAATATAAGTACATTTTAAGTTGGCAACATTTTATCTTTTGTTGACATTTACTGAAAATTCCAATGGGAAACTTAAGCCTAACTTTGAAAATTTCAGAACTTGAAATCCATATTTAGACTCTTTCTCCATTTAATATCTATTGATCCGGAAACATCTATCCAAAAAAAATGTAGGTAAATTATATGATTACTACAATTAAACAATTTTAGTATACAAATTCGGTTCTTATATTCAATAATACGAAAATAATATAACTCCATCTTAAATATGACATAATCACCTACACTCATTACCTACCATGGAATACCATTGAATTAATTACGTATGATAGAATTTAATAGCATGAAGAAAACTTTTATTAATATCTTTTGAAGTTTTGATTCGATTTTCATAAAATTTGAAATGACTCGACAAGATTCTGCAACGATTATATATATTACATTTCAAACCATTAGGTTGGGTATTTTTTCCACTGTTATGTGCTGACAGACGGACGGACCAGACGACGACTATAGGTGCTACGTATTTATATAATTATGAACGCAAAAAATAATTTACTCAACAATCATATTCTCTTTATTTTGGTTCATTCTTTTTTGCTTTCCGTACACATATAGTGTAAAGAAATTTTGTAATCATGATTTGAGTGCGTGAACACGGGAGCTCCCAAACGGCACTCCCATTTGGTGATTATGTTATAAACGTCGCAAAAACTGTAAAGATTTTCGCAAAAATGATCCGGATTTTTTATTTAATCCATTTTCAAACCATTTAGCAACCGATTCTATAGGGAAATTCACAAGGATATGTGACTCAGTATAAGAGATAAATATTGCCGGCAATGTAATCAAGCATTAGTGGCGCAGTCGTAACGTCTTCAGTTTCAAAACGGGAACTGCAGCGTTCGAATTCCATTCCATAAAACCATCACTTTTTAAAAAATCATCCACTTGTCCATCTTTTGGAGAGCAATTAAATAATCTTCTAAAACCATCATATGTTGCAGAAATAGAAGCGGGGGAAGATGTAAATTCTAATCGATTCATTTGAAGTTATTTATTGAACAGAATCTTCCTACGGATACTAAAAGTTCCACTGTATTATTTTCGTTGTTTCTCACTCTCTCTTTCGTGGTTAAAATGTATAAGCACAATATAAGAATTTGAAAATAATCATTTTGGTTAAGTGTTAGCACAAAATAAGAATTTGTCAATAATTTAATTTGGTAAAGTGTACGTAACAAGTTGAAATTTAGGTTAAAGAATGTAATAAAGGGTATGTACAGCATGAAAATTTGGTCAAAGTATATGAAAATATTTCAATTTGGTAACGTGTTAAGCACAGAATTATAATTTATATAACCTTTGTTAAAGAATTTGTTAACATTTTGTTGACATTTGGTAAAAGTATTCATACATATTGGTTTAATTGCAAGTATAGAATTTTTAATTTTATTTGAGTTACTAGCTGACCTGCCCGGCATTCCCCGGGTCCGTGATAATAACCTTAACCATAACTTAAGTTTCTATGATTTTTTTAAAAAAGCTACACCAAGGGCCCTAAGAAGGAGAATAATATTCAAAACTGGTGGTAGCTGAGGTCCGAGAAATTTTTTTGTCGTTCAAGAAGTATCTGGAAGTCCTAAGAAGTTTTTAGAAAAAAAAGCTAGTGAATAGAATAACTTTTAAGGGAGCTATAGTAGAGGGCCCAAAAGAGGTCAACTGATAGTTTTGTGCAGGGCCCTAAGAGCGAAACATCTTAAAAAGTCCTAGTACTTAGCGCTTCAGATCTTCAATTAGTCGAAATTAAGTATACGATGTAAATTAATCATTAGAATAAAATTTTATAGAAACGCTTAAAAAGGGCCCTAGGGCCCCAAAAATGTATGAGGGTGGTGGCTCGGGGAGAGGAGTCCAAGCATCATCTTTAAAATTATGTATTGAGAGAGTTACACAATTATTGCGGGGGGGGGTGTAAAATGCATGGCGGACAAAAACTTCAAGGGGCCCCAGATCGGGCTCCAGGGAGCCAGGGTCCTAACTGGAATGTAGAAAGAGGGGAATAACTAAATAGAGAAAAGGTCTCAAAAACAAAGAAGATTGGATTAAAAGGGAGCAAGTTATTAACATTTTAGGGGACAAAAACTTCAAAGGGCCCTGTACCGGGCTTCAGGGGGGCAGAATCTTAGCTGGAGTGTAGAAATGGGTGAATAACTAAATGAAGAAAGGGCAACAACAACAACAACAAAAAAATAACGAAGAAGATCGGATAAAAAGGGGGCAAGTTATTAACAATTTAGGGCACAAAAACATAATGGGGCCCATAGGGCCCGGGTCTTTGCCGAAAATTGCGTTTGTCGTTAATGTAGTAGCTGGAAGTCCTAAGAAGTTGTTAAAAAAAAAGCTAGTGAATCGGACGATTTTTAAGAAAGCTATAGTAGTGAACCCAAAAGGGGCCAACTGATAGTTTTGAGCAGGGCCCTAAGAGGGAAACGTCTTAAAAGGACCTAGTACTTAGCGCTTTATATTTTCAATTAGTCGAAATTAAGCACAGGATATAAATTAATCATTAGAATAAAATTACAAAGAAATGCTTAAAAAAGGGCCCTAGGGCCCCAATAAAAATATGAGGGTGGTGGCTCGAGGAGAGGAGTCTGAGACTCAAGTTTAAAGTTATGTATTGAGATGGTGACATAATTAGGGAGGTAAAAAATGCATGGCGCACATAAACTTGAAGGGATCCTAGACCGGGGGCCAGGGTCCTAACTGGAATGTAGAAAGGGAGAAATAACTTAATAGAAAAAAAGTCCCAAAAACGAAGACGATCCGATTAAAGGGGAGCAAGGTATTAGCAATTTAGGGGACAAAAACTTCAAGGGGTCCTCTGCCGGGCTCCAAGGGGCAGGATCTTAACTGGAATGGAGAAATGGGAGAATAACTAAATGGAGAAAGGGCCCCCAAAAACGAAGAAGAACGGATAAAAAGGGGGCAAGTTATTAACAATTT
The DNA here is from genome assembly GCA_963931845.1 of Maratus michaelseni. NCBI lineage: Eukaryota > Metazoa > Arthropoda > Arachnida > Araneae > Salticidae > Maratus > Maratus michaelseni. The sequence goes on from OZ007591.1 coordinate 158,329,950, forward strand.
AGGGCAGAAAAACATAAAGAGGCCACGGGTCTTGTCTGAGAATTTTGTTTGTCGTTCATGTAGTAGCTGGAAGTCATAAGAAGTTGTTAAAAAATGCTAGTGAATCAGACGATTCTTAATGGAGCTATTATATTAGGGTGCTCAAAAGGGGCCAACTGATAGTTTTGAGTAGGGCCCTAAGAAGAAAACATCTTAAAAGGTCCTATTAATTAGCGCTTTACATCTTTAATTAGTCGAAATTAAGCATAGGGTATAAATTAATCATTAGAATATTATTTTAAAGAAATACTTTAAAAAGGACATAGGGCCCCAATAAAAATATGAGGGTTGTTGAGTCCACTCAACTTTAAAGTTGGGTCATTCCATGTCAAATCAACACACTGATTTTACTTCACCATTTCAAATTTGAATGAAATTTGGCCCACAGTTACTTTTCGACAGAAAAATACCAAAATTTATCGAAAAATATCAACCCGTTTTGATATTGTACCCCTGTGAATGTTCAAAAAATATTGTCAGACGAATTTTCAAAATGACCTAGAAGCTTTCCTAATTAAGCTAGTGGGTTAAGATTGGTGCCATTTTACAACCAGACCTTTCAATGATATATTACACAATTAGGGCTTAGAAAAATTCATTTTAATAAAATTTAAATTTAAATTTAAAATTTGAATTTTTCAAAATGCACCGCTTCAAAAGTTTTCAAAAAATGTTGAATAATTTATTTAGTATTGAAATAATTGTATAAGTTTGAAAGTGGGATCGATATGATTTCATGTTTAAATATTGCATTGAATACAGCATTCCTGATTTAAAAAACACATAATTTGCTTAATACAACATCTTTCAGGGTTCCTACGCTTTTACCACAATTTTTTAATAGAACTTTTCGCCTTATTAAAATGCAGAAAAGTAATACAAATCCTGCAATTAAACAAGGTGTTTGCAATTTCTGATATTTAAATATTAAATAGAAAAGATCTATTAAAAATGTGTGGTGAAAACGTACGAAACCTGCCTTTTAAAATCAAGAAAACATTAAAAAAATAATTTTTTTAAGATTTGAGATTAATCATATATATATAAATTTGAAAATTGTATAATTATGTGTTCAGGTTGGAATATTTCAATGAATTCATATAATTCATTGCTGGTTAAAAAAAGAAAGAAAGGAATAAAATAAAATAAAACATAATTACATAACATGTTTTAAAGCCCTAGTCCAAATAACGAAAAGCAAATTTTTTTAAGACGTGAAAATAATTATATTGGTTTTGTATAAATATCAAATAAATAATTACCAGATCATATATTTATTGCTTGAAGTTCTTGTACATTTTATTTATTTGTAAAACTTCATTTTCTGACAATCTGTTACTCTCCCAGTTGGAGTTATAGGGTTTACTAAAGATAAGATTTGAATGATAGAAACCCCACAGTATATTATCTGGCCTATACGTGGGTAAGATAAAGAAGGTGAAGGTCCTGCTGGATGTTAGAAAAGACACCTTTACTTTCATTTTTTGCCAGCACATTATGCAAGCCACCAGTTATGTTTAGATATAACACATACATAACTTTTACTTCTGAAAGTTGAAGTTTGTCTTACCGCACGCTTATTTTTAAAGTGGAAACAACTCAAAACAAGTGATTTCTGAGGATATTAATATGAGTGAATACCAAATATTTTTCTCCATTTGTCATCAAAATCACATTTAAATATCTTCGAATTAGAAATTTTTTTTTATCATTTGTCGCTTATGAAGTTATACAACTCTTACTGTGTACAAATCTTCAGATAATTGAGTGTAACGTGGCTCTTATTAAAATAAATAAGCTGTTTCTAACTCTAGATATAAAAATTTCGTATTATTTCCAAATCTATTTCAAATAAAATACAATTTGTTTTTGTTTTTTGTTTTGTTTGAAAGCGTTTTTCGCTCTTCTGAAAAACTTCCTTTTTCGAATTGTGTCACTTTATAAATAAATGTGCGTAATAATATATTAGTAGCTCACAAAATTGATCGAACACTTAGAAAATTCAGAATTATGACATAATTAAAACACAATAAAGGAATTTGTGATGATTTCTGCTGTTATAATAAATTGTGCACATCTTCATCTTTGAAACTTGATGTATTGTGTACTTGAAAAGATTTTTTTTTTTTTTTTGCTTTTTAATTAGCAATTTGTTTGTAAAAGGTAGGATATTATGTCAAAAAGTCAGCCGTTACTTTTGAGTTTTCGAAAAAAAAAATCTTCTAATATACATACAAAATTTTAAAAAATGCATTATATTATTTGGTATCAAAAGTATAAAAGACAACGCATTTCATTAGTCCCTTTTATGGATTTTTTTTTTTTTTTTTTTTGTCTAGGTATAGATTGTTTTACATTTTTTTTTCTTATGACTGCTTCTGAAAGAACATTTCTTTGGATTTCTTAAAAAATTATATTTTATTTGCATCTAGACAGAAGATAATACATCCGAAAAGTTGCTAAAATGTTGAAATCAATGGAACTGTCAATCTTAAACATGGTTAAATGCCGTCCAGTACATCGTGCATAATTCAAAATCACCATGGAATATCAGGCAAGCCATTATATTTGACTCATAGATTAAAGTTACAGAACAAGATTAACCGTTAACTGCGGTTATAGCGGTCTCAGAGACAGCTGTTTATTTTATTATTTATTTATTTATTTATTTATTTATTTTTCAATTTCCATATACGTATTTTTTTTTTTTTTTTTTTTTTTTTTTTTTTTTTTTGTAATTTTAAGTTTAACTATGGATACTAGTGAAATTTTGTTTCGTTTTGAGTTCCAATACTATCGCTAGAGACTTCTGAATCAGTAAATTTTAATTAGATAGTCCTGTAGATAAAGTTTTGTAAGAAACAGTATCCTATGAGTTAATCGAGCCTTTTATCATTCGACCAAACGGGACTCAGAGAGCGCTCGAAGAATCTATGCGCAAAATTTCTGTCATAACAGTTAAGGGTTAAAGAACTTAGTCTTTGTTTAGGTATTTATATATTGCGAAACTATATAAATTATTTTCGGAATTGCCTGAGTCAGTTTTATCTTTAAAGCGCAAGATTTAAAATAAGAAAAAAATGGAACATTTTGTGTCATCTGTGCCTTTATCTATATCATTGCCTTTTACTGCTGCAGAAAACTTATATTTCCTCCATAAATTACGACACGCAGTTTTTTTCCCTTTCTGTTCACTGAACCGTATAAATAACGAGTCTATATTTGTAAGTTCGTCTAATTATAAGATAAAGATCAAGATTAAATTTCACCAGTCCGAAAAACAATGGCAATCGAGACAAATTCTTAATTTCCAGCCGAATGCAACATGCACCCACTTGAACGCATCAGCCATTTACAAGAGATTCGTATCAGCCTGCAAAGTGTACCGTAATGTACCACTAACAATAAAATGACCGAAAGGCGCTCGTGCGCCAAGCTGACATTTCCTGTCGTCTCTGACTTGAATGCAAATGAGCTTCGCCTGTTGCTCGGTCCGACTTCATTAGGAGCAACAGGTTTCTTTCGAAAGCTTTAGACGTAATTAAGAAATTCGTGTGAGGCGATCTCGTTTCTTTATAGGCTGTTAATTTAAAAAGGATGCGTGTGAAGGACGTTTGAGGCGGTTCTCAAATCCAAACTCCCTACTTTCTGACGCATTCACGAAGTCATTTTTGTTCTTAAAAGCACGAAAAAGGCAGGTATTCTTATTTAGAAACTATGAAATCGGATAGCATTTTCTATTTATTGACAAAGGCAAAGGATCTTTTAGAAAATGCTGTCACAGTTGGAATTTTCTGCCGATTTTAAAACGAGACAAACCGGGAAAGATAGTTGTGAGACAGCACTCGATTATAACCCAAGATGTAATGAATTTATCGAAAAATGAAAAATACTTCTATTCCAAATCACTTTAATAGTCGTTTCTGCCGGTTCCATGCTTTTACGTATAAAAATGACTCTGTGAATGTGACAGGAAGTTGTGTTTTTATAGTGGAGAAAAATATTTTAGAGATTGACCTCAGCTATCCAATGAAAATAATCACTTAAAAATTTTGAAATGCGAACGAGATATCTTAAAATATTTCCTCCATAGGATTAACATTAACGAGCGGGTGTTTTCGTCTGAGTGAAGTAGCCTCTTAAGGGGACAAAAGACCTTCAAAATCAGCAAAATCACTCAAATTTTCGAAAAAAATTTCTTGTCCACAAAAAATCAAGCTCCGTCTAAGCTTTCATCTACAAGTTAAATAATTGCAATCGGATTATTTTTTCGGATTTTTTTACATTTTTATAATTAATTAAACGGCACTCGTGATCAGCTGATGTTTGTTTACAAATGTTTGCAACTGCATTTCTTCTCCTAATTAGCTGTTTATATTTTATTTTCATTCAATTGCAACCAATTGATGAATTTCTCGGTTTCATCTTGTGACACATTAGTAAAATTATCGATTCTCTCCCTCCCCCCGCCCCCCTGTTGAGCGACTGAAAAAAATCATTTTTTTATTGCGAGTGACTGAAACATTTTAAGATTTTTCTTCGCAACCAATTGATTAATTTTTCGGTGTCATCTTGCGATAGATTATCAAAACTCTCGATTCTCCCCCCCCCCACCCCCATTCTGTAGTCTGTCGCAAGATGAAACCGAAAAATTCCTCAATTGGTTGTGAAGAGAAATCTTAAAATTTTTCGTCAATCGCAGTAAAAAATGAATTTTTTCAGTCACTCAACAGGGATGCGAGAATTGAGAATTTTGGTAATCTGTCGCAAGATGAATCCGAGAAATTTATCAATTGGTTGCGAAGAAAAATCTCAAAATTTATTAGTTAATCGCAGTAAAAATGGATTTTTTTCAAGGGGTGGGGGGGGGGGATCGAGAATTTTGTAATCTGTTGCAAGATGAAACTGATAAATTCATCAATTGGTTGGGAAGAAAAATCTCAAAATGTATTAGTCAATCTAAGTAAAAAATGAATTATTTCAAGGGGTTGCGAGAGAGGGGGCGAATGCAGAATTTTGGTAATCTGTCGCAAGATGAAACTGAGAAATTCATCAGTTGGTTGTGAAGAAAAATCTCAAAATGTATTAGTCAATCGCAGTAAAAAGGGAATTTTTAAAGGGGGGGGGGGGTAATCACAAGAATTTTGGTAATCTGTTGCAAGATGAAACTGACAAATTCATCAATTGGTTGTGAAGAAAAATCTCAACATTTATTAGTCAATCGAAGTAAAAAATGAATTTTTTCAAGGGGATGAAAAATTTTGGTAATCTGTCGCAAGATGAAACTGAGAAATTCCTCAATTGGTTGCGAAGAAAAATCTCAAAATGTATTAGTCAATCGTAGTAAAAACTGAATTTTTTCAGTCGCTCAACAAGGGGTGTGGGGGGGGGGGATCCAGAATTTCGGTAATCTGTCGCAAGAAAAAACCGAGAAATTCATCAATTGGTTGCGAAGAAAAATCTCAAAATTTATTAGTTAATCGCAGTAAAAAGGGAATTTTTTCAAGGGGGGGGGGGGGGGGGGATCGAGAATTTTGTAATCTGTTGCAAGATGAAACTGACAAATTCATCAATTGGTTGCGAAGAAAAATCTGAATATTTATTAGTCAATCGAACTAAAAAATGAATTTTTTCAAGGGGGTGCGAGAGAGAGGGGGAGAATGCAGAATTTTGTTAATCTGTCGCAAGGTGAAACTGAGAAAGTCATCAATTGGTCAGTCTCACAATTTATTATTCAATCGCACTGAAAAATGAATTTTTCCCGGCACTCAACAGGGGGGGGGGGAAGGGGAGGATCGAGAATTTTGATAATCTGTCGCAAGGTGAAACTGAGAAATTCATCAATTGGTTGCAAAGAAAAATCTCAAAATTTATTAGTCAATCGCAGAATAAGTGAATTTTTTCAATCGCTGAACAGGTGGGGGGGTGGGGGGGAGAGAATCCAGAATTTTGGTAATCTGTCGCAAGATGAAACTGAGAAATTCATCAATTGGTGGCAAAGAAAAATCTCAAAATTTATTAGTCAATCGCAGAATAAGTGAATTTTTTCAGTCGCTCAACAGGGGGAGGAGGAGTTTATAAATAATTATTTTGGTGCAATCATTCATTAAACATGTAGAGATTTTACATATATATATGATTTTAGTCTCTTTGAGGGTATATTTTATTATGTTTGCCAATACTAAAACTTTAATTTTTTTTTCTCATTTCGAAAATTTTGTCGGTATTCATTTTTTTTTTAAATGCTCCATGCGTATAATTTTTCTTCTGAATGGTTTGAAATTTTTTGTAGTTGTTTGTTATTATATGTGTCATAAAACTGTGAATGGTTTTTTAAAAGTAAATCTAATTACAAAAATTAAAGGTAGTTAATTGCAGAAATATGATGCAAAAATGCGGAAAATTTCACAAAATTTAGAAAAAATATTTTTGTTTAACCTTTATATCTACCCTATATCTACCCTATAAACGAATTTGTGAAACGATTTTATGAAACGAATTTATGAAACGATTTTATGAAACGACTGATTAAACGACTGATTATGTTTCAGGGCTATTTTTAATTAAATATTAAACGCTTGATGGTGAAATTAATACCAATTGCCCATAAAAATCCGCGGATATCAAAACTGGTAATAGAATTTTGAAATTGGAATTAGTTTTCGAGATATTAATTTTTTTCTAATTTTAATGACATTTCTGTAATGATGGCAACTAATTACTCAGTTTTTTTGTGACAAAAAAGGGAAAAAAATTGAAAAGGATCCCGATAGGGATTATTGATTTCTTTTTATTTGTCATGTTTAAATTGAAATTGAATTTATCTTTTATTTCAATCGATAATGAAGACAAGATTTTGATTAAATTATTTTTTTCAGGAAAATTTGAAAAAAAAAAAATCACATTTCTATCATCAGGATTCAATCGTCTGTCAGCATTTAATTTAATTTATAAACTGAAAATATTTTGAATAAATTCGTCCAAATGACGTCATTTATGTAAACGCAAAAGAAAGGGGTGGAAAGGAATTAATAGTAATTATTATTTATTGATATTGATATGGGGCCTTGACGAAACAGAGAAAATAGCCTTGGCGGAAAAGGAAATTTGGCAACATACTTTCTGTCAACCTATTCACTTTGTAATTTCGTATACAGAAGCATTTTTTCAATATTTATCCAATTTGCTTAGCGTAAAATGTCATTTATCCTATTTTATATGTAATCAGAAGTAATTGGTATAGAAAAAACAATAATAATATACGTATAATTAAAATACGCATATAAACAAAAAAATCGTCGAATTTGTTTCCATGGCTGTTTATGTCATTTGGCACCAAATCTCACTTTCTGATGCCCGAATTGCGCCAAGCTTTTTAAAAAAGCGTCAAGACCCCTATAATAGAAAAGCACCAAAAGTTCATTGGGTTTGTTTTCATAACTTTTGGCAACAAATCTATGTATATTAACGAATCTATCCCTTTTTGAAGCTCGAATTACGCCAAACCTAAAAGCAAAGGATCCTATACTGGAAAAGTACCCGATTTTCTTATGGACAATATTCAAGTGACATAACATGGTGTAAAATTATCGCGGATAGCAAATTTGTTTAAATATCTCATCAATTGATGCCGAATAAATGCAGGCATGCATACACAAAATATTTAATTAATTTTGTATGATAAATAATTATTAGAAAATTCGTATATACATATTAATTAAAATAAATAATTTACATATTTAAAATAACATGAAAATATGCATGATGGTGCACTAAAATAGAGAGAAAATTAAAACATGTTACTGAAAATGTCTATAACATAGTACTTTTCAATACCGGGGTTCTTAATGTTATTCACAAGCAGATAGAATTTTTCTCATCCTTAAACGCAAAGGAAGAATAGAATACAGATCGTTGTTATAAAAGTCCGAAAGGTAGCCACAATTTAAACCTAACCATTTTATACAAGTTGGTTTTCAAGTTGTAATTGATTTTACTTATGAATCCCTAAAACAGTCGTCAGTTGTCGCAACAGCTGTGTATGAGGCCATGATAATCAAAAAATGCCCCATTAAAACGTCAAAAGCATGGCAACCCAATTACAGATTTACCAATATTTTTAAAACAAAGCACGCTGTCATGTTTTTAGAGGCCTCGAATTCTGAGCGGGGGTTGGCGAGCGTAGCTCGCAGGGGGTAGGCCCCCTAGTTCAAATATATAAAATTTGATTCACAGTTTTATTTGTTTATATAAATTAAACCTGCATAAAAAAATATTGGTAATTTTAATTGATATAGAATGCGCATGGGGTATTTTGAAAAATTCTACGTAACGGTTAAAATATTCAGAAAAATTCTTTTTTTTTTTTTTTTTTTTTTTTTTTTTTTTTTTTTTTAGTGTGATAAATACATGCAATAATGCATATAGTGTGCCCTTGAATATTATTTAAAGTGAAATTCAAAAAATAAAATAAAAAAAAGGAGTTTGAAGGTCCCTTGTCCCCTTAACCGATATACCTCCCATATTTCAATAAGTATGTTTGTAGATCTCTTCCAAAGTCCCGGGTGAAAATATATTATCTTTTAACTTATAATCACTTATTAAAAGAACTTTAAACCTGATAATAATGCTAATGAATGATTAACCACTTAACAGTTTTACCAGAACGCCGCTCGGGCAAGAAGAGTTTGCTTTCTTCATTACTAAAAGTTTTTGGATACCACTAATTTTTAACTGTAATCTTCGTTTTATTAATTGGCAGACATTTTTCGATTATAGGGGAGAGTAGCCATATTTGGACCGCCGCGCCGCTTTAAATGGACCGCTGCAATTATGCCGTTAATTACAGAAAGAGATGCCTTCTACCGCTGAAATCTTACTCATGAGAATGACGACATTTATGATTAGAAGAAGCACCCGCCTTCCATGTGTTGTTTTCAGACAATTTAAAAAAACCTAAAATTAGCTGTTTTGATGTAATTTTTTCCTACTAAACGTAAAATAATACTTTAAAACTAAGGTAAGTTAAGTTATTATGTTTTTATATACATATCTCAATTCATATTTGTTGTTAATCCCCTAATTGGTCTCGTGACTAAATTTTCACTGAAAAATATGTCAAACACGTTCTTTACATCTCCGAAATGCAAGAAACATTTATGAAGTATTTCTCTAGATATTCGACAAAACGTTTACGTCAATAAGTGTCCGCCGATTTTTGGTCACATTGTGTGTCTCAACAATCTTCTGGGTTTGTGAATGATTCAGATGAAAACCTATTTTTTTTTTTTATCATATACTCCATGCATTAAAAGTGATTTAATTTTCATGACAACCGAAACATACTCTTAATTTTTAAAATATAGCATCTCACTGATCATATCACTTATTTTGTTTGAAGCCCTTCAACATGTAATATAATGATTCAGTTTCCGGCTCTCAACAAATGTTGATTACTGACAAACGGCTAAAAGACATTCATCAATCTCTTTCCTTTTTCCGACGCATGCTGATCAGCAACAATTAAATTTATTTCACCCGCCATTCATACTTCAGCAATAAATACCGTGAGACACCCATTATAAAGTATATGCATGGATTAATTTAATGCAATATGCATTGTTTTCGCATAATACAGCCGCTTTTATTAATGGTGACGTTTCATGAATATGGTAATTTATAAAATCTTATAACTACTTCCCCCTTTCGCGTTATTGTTTAGAATTTTATAAATGTCATTTGGATGATTTATAATCCGATATTCTATCTCTGAAGTACTGGGAAAAATGCACTTTATGTCACCGTTTGATGAAAAAATTAAAGTGTTAAGAAAAGAGAGTGTCGGAAATCCAGAAAGTATATACTATCTCAAGGCGGTTCTCAAAAAAATATTTATCCTAGCTCAATAACACGAAACTTTCTGACACATTTACGCAAAAGCATGGCACTTGCATGCCTGACTATTCAAAAGATTTGGAATCAAATGATGTTTTCCATTTTTTGATAAATGAATTACTTATCGAGTTATAAGCTATTGATGTCACCTGACGACAAGTTTTTCTCTTTTCCTGCGCTGTCGCTTCCGGAAATTCGGTTCAAAATGCCAACTTTCACATTATTTTCTGAAAGTCTATCTGCTTTTACCAAAAAGTGGAAAACATAATTCGATTTCCTAGTTTCTGAATAAGAATATCTGCCAATTTCATGCGTTTCCAAACGAAAATGAATTTAGAAATGTATCAGCAAGTAACTCCTTTCGATTTGAGAAGAGCCTTAAGACAAAATATGAATAAACAATTGAATGATAGCTTTTTTTTTATCTTTCAAATATTTATGAAGAACACATAAACAAATGAACAACAATGCAATAAACGCAAATGAACAACGGACATTTAGTATACAAATAACCCGATACAGTAAGGCTGTGTTCAGGATAAATTTGTCAGTTTGAAAATAGTATAGAATTATGGTAGTCGTGAAAAATATATGGCATATTCTACATATGTTTATACTGTTTGGTTTCAGATACACTCATGATGTCTAAGATCTAAGATAGCGGAAGAGGAAGAGTGGAAGCCATCAGGAAAATGGAAAATATTAATCTGATCATACTGATTCGCACCGGCAAACCAATTTCGCAATCCAGACTGCTACTCAACGCTTATGGAAAGCACCATTCGGTTACATAGTTTTTTAATAAGAACACCCGCCAATTCCAAAAAATTTCCGAACAAAAATGAATTCAGGAATGTGTCAGAAAGTAACCCCTTTGGATTTGAGAAGAGAGAGATCTACTATAGATTTGAGATCTACTATATGATATCGATAAACGTTCAGTAAGAGGTTCAAGTTTGAACATATTTTTAGAAAATCAACACATTTCTTACTGAATTGTATTTATTGCATTTTGAATATTACACGAGAAAAACAATGTATTTCTTCATCATATGAGCCAAAAATTAAAAGTTTTCCAAATAAATTATACGTTGTGAGGCTTTAAAAAACTGAAAGATTTCTGTTCAAACCTTCCCCATGTAGGGATACCTTTAAACAAGCTAGGGGCACCTTTGAATAAATAAACAAATATGAAAATATTAAGAGTTTTTATGAAAAACTGCTTATTTTTCAGAAATATAAAATATTCAAAATAAAATTAAACAACTACATTTTACTGAAATTACTAATTTTATATTATTTAACCAAATTTATATCCATCAAAGTTAATGTCAAAGTTCATTGATGAAATAACACGCAGGGGTCTCTCCAGTTATGTTTGGTGTTATGGCAACTTTTTTACAATATCCTTAAAATCCACCAAACTGATATCTGATGCCTCTGGAAAATAAAACTTATTCTCTTTTTTACGAAGAAATCTGACATTAAACTCCGTTTTATCCTGATATTGCAATTCAATCCAACCAACGTAATGAAGAGTAGTTCTTTTTACATGAAACTGAACTAAAATGAAATCATTCATATGCAAATCTTCTAGAACAAGAATCTTTTCTTCTTGATCCTCTGTATCAGTAATTAAATCTTCAAAGTCAGATTCATCATGCACAGAAAATGTGCCTTCTTCATCACTACTTGAATCAACAAAAATATTCTGCCTCTTGTGGGTATGTTTTAGAAAAGCAGAATTACACTTATTTCTCTTGTTTAGACGTGCTTTGGTTTCGGCTTGAATTATATTTTTATCGTATTGGTCAAAGTCAGTATTCTGGATCGTCCTTTCTTACGTCCACCTCGATTACTTTTTCGTGGTTGGGCTTTCGGATAGGGACTCACATGTTCTGGAGAAAAAGAAGTTGGAGCTTATGGTCTGTCTTCATCTTCCACAATATCATTGTGTGCAGATTGTTCCGGCAGACATGAAATCTCAGACACTGGTCTATCGGTCATATAAGCAGACTCAAAGTCCTCTTCCGTAAAAATTGTTGTAGAAGATGGATAAATCCCTGTTTTACGAAAACCAGAAATAAGGTTTGCCATTGTAAATGAAAGAGTATAGGCGTTGTTAGATAAACCTGCTAAATCATGAGTCGTTATAGTGCATCCTGGATATGCAGTCATCCAATCATTGAATGCCACCATTAATTTAGATTTGAAACTTCTCATCACTGAAACATCTAGAGTTTGTAATCTATCTGAGCAACGAGGGGCGATTGTTAATAATCCATGTTGTTTGGCACAAATTATGACATCAAGAGGACAATGTGCTTTATGGTTATCCATCACCACGAGAATTGGGTCATCTTTTGAGCATCTTGTGTGCTTTAGGATATGTTCCAGAGTTTTTATAAATAAAGCAGCTGTCATCCATCCACTGTTGGGGTTATTTGTCAAACCCAAACTCTCAACTGGTGTTCCATGCATTAAAGACTCATGCATTCGAGCCCTGGGAAATATAAACACTGGAGGAACTGTATTTCCTGGAGAAGTAATGATTCCACACACTGTTATTAAACTTCCACGTTCAGCAGAAACAGCTTGGCCAACCCATTTAATACCGACTTTAGGTACAAGAATTGGAGCTTGGAGGACAGTTGTCACTCCAGTTTCATCAAGATTGATGATTCTGTCTGCAGAAAATTGATGTAGCTTCAATGCTGCAGCTAAGTTTTCTTGAAATAAGGCAACATTATGCTTATTATAGCTCGAGACAAGCTTGTATTATCGGGCTTTCGTAAAGATACTCCAATACGCCGTTTCATAAATCCTTTCATCCAATCAATGCCTGCTTTGCTGCTCTCATTCCAACTTGAGGGGAAAGAACAACCAATTTTTGCTGCATATTCAAACGCCAGTTATCTAATCTGAAGATAGATCATCCCATAATTAATCTTGGAACATCTCAAAATATATTCTTCAAGCAAATCTTCTTGTTCAGTCGTGAATACTTGACGAAATGTGTATTTTGTGAAATACTTATTAGATATAGAACTAGTAATAATTTCTCTATCTGCATTTTTAGCTTTTTGACTCTATAAAATACACTGCTCAAAACAATTAGGGGAGCAAGCAAAAAGATGAAGAGAACCATGCGAAACAGCCATGCTTGGGCATAAAATGGAGAGTATACGTGAATAAATGCGCAATAAAGAAAAAAGTCTAAAAAAAATTTGCAAGGTAGCTTTAATTCTTTGAAACGATGGAAAGAACATGAAAACTGGTTTAAGCCAACAATTTGGTTACATGTAAATGTAAAAAAAAAAAAAAAAAAAGTTATGTTTAGAAATGATTCAAGATGTTTAATTTAGAGTATGGTTCCATCGAACAGCTAAAAAGCTGCACACCTGTTTTCCTTGGATTCGATGAGGTTTTCGATAAGACTGGGGAATACTGTTCCACTCCTCACGAATTGCAATCTCGAAGTCCCGGACAGTAAACTATGTTCTTGTTCTGGCTGCAATACTTCTTCCAAGTGTGTCCCAAACGTGCTCGATCGGATTCAAGTCAGAAAAAAATGCTGACCATTCCATACGTTGTATTATTTCAACTTCAAGCCTGTTCTCCACCAGACGATCTGTATACGATCTAGCATTACCATGCATAAAAATAAAAGAATCACCATGGCTGCAGCGTAAGTTCAACACGAGGTCTCAGTATCTTGTCTGCATAGCTTTGAGCCGTCAAAGTGTCATTCCTACTGATACGCAGGTCCATACGTCCACCTATGTTGATTCCAAACGATACCATCAATCCACCTCGTCTGTAATGCGATCTTTCACGAACGAATGTTGGGTTATTTCAAGTGCCCCTTTCTCTCCATACCAAAACACGTTGAGTGTCACATTCCAGACTGAATCAGAACTCGTCTGCAAACAGCACTTGACTCCAATCACGTTGCCTCCAATCTCGATGTTCAGCAGCCCACCTTCTTCGACCCCCACAGTGGTTTGATCATTGGCCATCAAATACAGATCATTGGCCTACATGCATGGAGACCACCCTGATAATGCCTATTCCGGACTGTTTGGCTCGATACCCTTCATTCTGTTACGAAGAGCAACTGTCTTTTCAGCTGGGTAGCATTGCCTGTTCTGTTTCAACAAGCTGTTAACACGATACATCGGTCATCAGTTGCTGTGGTAGCACGTGGTCGGCCTTGCCCTAATAGACATCTAACATATCCTGTTTCTTGGAATCGATTTCACAGCTTTGCAATGACATTTCTTGCGACTCCAACAGCATCCGCTACACTTCTTTGTGTTTGCTTGGATTCAAGTCTCCCGCTAATAGGCCAAGCCAATGGATCCCGGTAAATCACGTTGTTGGGACATTTTCAAATCACATTTATTCAAAACAACAGCTGAGCAATTGAATTTCACAACTGAGACAGTGAAACAGACGTTTCTGCGAAATCCCGATTTCAGCACTTACCTCCTTTTTTAGATTTTTGACGTCATGAACTTTGATTTACATATGAAGTTTTATTTTTCTGCTTTCTGGCTACCCTTTAAATTATGGATGTTTTAATTTAAGTTACTTATCGGTGTAAGTATTTGCGTAATTTCGTTAAAACCATGTGCTCCCCTAATTGTTTTCAGCAGTGTAGTTCTGTGTGCTTAACTCCATATACAGTATGCCCACTAAAGTCTCTTGCCACCCTCTTAACGTCGGATCGGCTGCTGCTATATACATAAAAGTAGTGTCTAGGTATAGTAAAGTAGCCATGCGCTACTGAATGAAATCGCCTACAGCACGAAAAGACACCTTGTGTATATTAATGCAAAGAATCGAACGGTTAAAATGCGCATTTATTTTTTCGTAATTTCCTACACTGTGACGTGACAAAACGATCTTAGAAAGAAAAAAACAACTAGTTGAAACAATATACCTTTATTTGAGATGTTCAAACCTCTCACCGTCAGCTGCAATGCACATTTGGATCCTTGTTTGAATTTCACGTTGCACAACTTGGAGCATAGAGGGTGACACAAGCGTCGTTTTGATCGGGAATCACAAGCGATACCACTGTGCCACATAGCAGTGTCAGGTTTTGTCCGAAAGATAATCATTTCTCCTTCCGTTCAAGTTTCGTGACGTCACAGTGTAGGGAATCACGAAAAATCAAATGCACCTTTTAACCGTTCTATTCTTCGCATTAATGTCCACAAGGTGTCTTTTCGTACTAAATCGATGATGCTCTACAACTTTGTAAATCACATTTTTTCCCTATCTCTTTCCGTTTTCGAGATAGGAATGCTAACTTCGCAGTTTTCCACCGGGCGCCGCCGTATGCGGTTTCATTCAGTAGCGCATGGCTGCTTTACTATTACCTAGACACCACTTTTATGAATATAGCAGCAGCCATTCCGAAGTTAAGAGGGGGGCAAGGGACTTAAGTGGGCATACTGTATATCAGCTGCATATCTCAATGGCATTTTCTGTTCTATCACAGCTTTCACAGCTTTTTCCATATCCTCTTCTACTATTTCTAACTTTGTACCCTTTTTTTTTTTTTTTTAAACATAATTTCTAACCATCTTCTGGATTTTCTGAAAAAAAAAAATCAAAAATTAACTATGATGGTAGATGCGATTATAATCAAAATAAATTTCTACACTGTAAATATTGTCAATATTTTCAAAGAAAACCAACTTTTATAAAGGACATTCAAATGAAACCCGGTCACTACTGTAAAGTAACGATTTTATTAACACACACAAATGTAGTTATACACAGTACACAAACTCAAAAATAGTCACCAAAAATGTTGGCACATTTATCCCATTGCGACACTAGCCGGTCGATTCCATCTTTGAAGAAGCTGGTAGGCTGCTGTTAGATCAAGGCCTATACCCAGTCACACAACAGTCTGTTGTCTGTACTCACCGTACACATCTTTCATCCGTCAATACAGTTCACGGCCTCCAACTCCCTCCGCCGCTAAAAATCGAATCACTCCTCGTTGTTCCTGATTACTCGCCTGCATGTTCAGTAGTGGACGGTAACTTGTGTGACTACCTTCTCTTCGGCGTGCAACGACACTGTCGCTATGCAACGTGAAACGTTGCGCATGCGTCAGTCTCTCTACCAATAGATGGTGCCGCCATGCACGCAGTTACGTGGCGCCCCCTTACGTCTAATGCAAAGTTACATGCACTGACCGGGTTTCAGTTGAATGCCCCTCATATAAAGGGAAAATGACAACATGCAAGATAGAAAGCAATAGTTGTAATTAAAAGTAATAGCATATCAGCAAGGCTCCAACCTTTTTGAATACTAATGTGTAGTTGAAACTCAGAAAATGTATAATTCTGAGGTGTCAAGTATAAGTCACTATAATTATGAATTTATTCAAGATAAAAAAAAAATCTAAAAGATGATATTAAAAAATTAACTTTTTTATGAAACACATTAAAATATCACACAACATATAGAAAAAATTCATTAATAAAAAATATAAAACCCTTATTCAACTATGCAAAGCTTCAAAATTGATTTTTTCATGTTTAAACCTATAATCAACTTCCAATCTTGTAGGACGAATAGACATTTTTAATTAAAATGGGCTACATGAAAAGAGATTTGGCTAAAACCAAAATTAAACTTAATATTTGTATTTGAAATATTCCATGCAGTATACAAAGCCCTGCACAATATAATATACATTTTAAATCATAATAAAATTTATATATGTTTAAAAATGAAAAAGAATCTAAATATATGACAGGACAAAAATCTCTCTTGTTAAAAAACAACGTGACAAAAAAAGCATTATTTCTACACCTAATGTGTAGTAGTTGGTAGCCTGTATCAGTACAACTTTCATATTAAGTATAATAACTCTTAATTTATCCCCTAATTTTCACATTTTCTAAAAAAAAATCCAAAAATAATACTTAGATACATCCATAACTCTTTACTTCATAGTTGTAATTGTTCAATGGTGCCTCATCACATGGTGTTTAGCATTACAACTATTTACTCAATTAAGCTTAAGAATTTGAATAAAGCGAAGCTTATAAGCTAAAGCTAACATCTTTATTTAAATATTGAACAAGCAATTAAAATTTTAGGGATACAAGATGTCAACAAAAAGCTTGCAACTTTATTTTGTTAAGTTTAGATTCAAGAAAAGACAGTAGTGTGCATGCAAAATGGTAAAGCTTTGTATCCTTGTTGCATTGAAGCAGTAGTAATGCGCTGCCATCTATATTTAAAATATAGAATTTATTTGAAAGAAAATATTTACAGTGTTCAAAGGTGCCCCAAGTTCAAATTTGCCCCCCCCCCCCTCTTTAAGTGTTTATGGATTTCAAATGGTGCGTTTTCTGTATGAAAACATTTACTTGCATATCTTTATATATTCATTACTTCATATCTAAGTTACACTGTATTTCATCAGATTGTTTTTCAATCACTATTTGTTGTATTTCTAAAAACTTCCAGGAAGGTCCAAACTCCACAACATATTAGATAACATCCACCTCTAATGTCACCTGCACACGTACAAAAAAAAAAAAAAAAAAAAAAAAAAAAAAAGGAAAAGGTACCGTTACTTTTAAACATGTCCAGCTCTATGGGTTCAAAGATTAGGCACCATGCATTGCAGGAGTGACATCTTTATCTTATGTCCCTTTTTTCTGTAAAATGTCCTTTAAGAACATCTTTAACACAACATGCAACAAGGGAAAGAACTTAAACACTTTTCATAAAATGCATTGGCTTATTTGGAAATACAAATCTTTCTGAGTTCTTCAATAGATGTGAGTGATGCACTTCCCTTACCCGGCGACAAAACGTATCACTGGAATTGGCGAAATTAACACTTCGAAGAAGTACGAGTCCAAAAATAAATTTGTATATTCCACCATATAGTTACTTTTGGAGAATGCGAAATGAGGAATTTTCACGTTTTCTAATTTTATTTTTATATAATAGAAAACAGAAAGATAAGAAGAACAGTATGTTTTTTTTTTTAATTTTGAGCTGTAATTGTTGACTTCTGACAGTTTTTATAGCGCACTATTTACCGTGTTCCGAAAACGACACTTTTTACTACGCCTGTCTTGTGACGTCATAGTTCATGACAAGGAGAGAAACGCAGCATTTGTTTACGCTGTGGATAGCGCGTTTGAGGGATTTCTTTTCTTCTTGTTATAAAATTCGTGGGTATTACATTATCAAAAGTAATAGAATCTTTAAGAAAATACAAGTGTACTAAAGATCTAAACAACTCGCAAACTACAAAAAAGTTTTCCTTAATTTTTTAAGACCTTTTAAAAAAATAGTATAATACAAAAACAGTTAAAGTAAGTTTGATTTTCTCCATTAGCATTTAAATTTTGAAAGAAAAAAAATGATTCCAATATAAAATATTTATACCAGTTATAAGTTATACGATATTGTGTGTTAGAATAATTATTTTTTATTAGAAAAAATATTATTTTTATAAATCATTCAATATACTACAGAGGCGAAAGCATTTCTGGTAATGTGTGACATATATTTGAGAATTTGAGGGTAATCTGCTAACGTTACAATAATTTTACAAAACTCCTTGATTCATTTATATACATTATTAAAATATAAAGTAAGGAAATGATTGTTTTGATTAATTTAATTCATGAAATTAATATCTTTTGAATGAAAATATAAATAAATTGGAACTTAACTCAAAGCAATAATTTGTTGATAAATTTTATCACCAAACATGATGATTTCTTTTAATTTATAACTTAGATGTATTGATTCTAGTTTTTTTTTTTTTTTTTTTTTTTTTAAACATAACATTACAAACCCCAATGTTAAAGTACCTTTCATATTTTTGTTTGTTTAACCAGGTGGAAAAAATTTCAGAAGTTGAATACTTTTTTATCACTTTTCATTTAAACATAATTATAATATCCGTTTACACATATATAAAGCACTGATACAACAAACTATATATATAATATATATACAAATTTGATATGATGTGTCCAAACAGTCAGATACCAGTATATAATTAATGTTTTTTGCATAAAAGAAAGACTGAAATTTATAATTAACCTGAAAAAAAAAAAATGTATTTCTGTGACGCGTCAGTATTTTTTAGCAGAAATCAAAATATAAGCTTTGATTAGGAAAAATAATAAGATATTTATGCATTTGAACTAGATATAAATAAACACACACATCTATCTATCTATCTATCTATCTATCTATCTATCTATATATATATATATATATATATATATATATATATATATATATATATGCCCTCCTAACAGTTATGCTCGACAACTCCCATCTAGACCCCACAGGCTTTAAAAACACGCGAATTTTCTTCGTTAATTTTCTTCGTTTCTGTTTTCTTCGTTTTGATTATGGAAAGTTAAATGATATTATCACAAGAAGTGGCGATGTCCTGTAATCAGGTTGCCGTTTATTTCCCTTTGAGTGGGGGATTTTCGGCGCCCCAGACCGCATCCACTGTTGTCGCAAAAGCTGACGTCTGTTTTCGTGATTAGTTAAGAAAGATCAATTAAAGATTTGAAAATTAGCTGTTATAAAATAGTTAAGGGGATTCTAAAATGGCCTTCTCAACAACGCTATTTTTAAACGCAAAAGCATGAAATTGGCAGTCATAACTATTGAAGCTATTTGAAATCGAAATGAGTTTTCCATTTTTTAAATAAATAAATTACTTATCAAGTTATAACCAATTTGTATCACGTGACATACGTTTTTCCCTTTTCTCGTGCTGCCGTGTCGAGAATTCAGTTCAAAACGCTGACTTTGACAGCGTTTTCTGAAAGATCTTCTGCCTTTTCCAAAAAAGAGAAAACGTCTTTGATTACATTGTTTCTGAATAAAAACACCTGCCTATTTCATGCGTTTCCTAACAAAAATGAATTCGGAAATGTGTCAGAAAGTATTGGATTTAACAGTCTTAAGTTAAAACTGTCGCTGCTTCCCGAAGTTTTATAATGCTTAGAAAAAAGTTTTATTTTACATGCTATAAGAAAATCGTTTATATGATGTAAATATGACGTATTAAATATATATCGTTTTAATTAGGAGTGATTTTTAACATTCATTGCTTTTCGTACGTAATAATTTAATTATTTTAAAGTTTCTTTATTTTTTTACAATCGGGTGTAAATAAATGTTTCGATTGAAAAGTTTTGAAAATGTTATTACATATTTAGGCTATTTTAAAGCGGGTAACAATGAGAAATAAAATGTTATTTCAAACTATGGATTAAATCTTTATTTAGATAATGAAATTTTGAATGAAAAATTTGAAAAATACTTTAAAAATTTAACAATTTAGAAAAATGTTTGCATTCTGCACACCACAATCTAGTCAAGTATGCCTACGAAAGATCATTAAATTGCTATGCATAGTTTTTGATCCTATAAAAGTTTTTAAATGAGCTATTTTGACCAATTTTAACAGTAAATAGCTAATAAAATGATTCTTCGATTTAAAAACGGCTTGGTTCAGCGTATTTATTATACATTTCTCTACAAAACTACATGTTTTCATGTTGTTATATGCAATAATTACTGTATTATAAGCAGAGAAAGTCAAAATGTCACAATAAATTCAATTGCGTCAGCGGCATCAGCATTAATTAAGTACTTTTTTAGGTGCGTTCGTAATTATATAAATACGTAGCACCTATAGTCGTCGTTTGGTCCGTCCGTCTGTCCGTCCGTCTGTCTGTCTGTCTGTCCGTCTGTCTGTCCGTCCGTCTGTCTGTCTGTCCGCATATAACAACGCAAAAACTACCCAACCAAATGGTTTGCAATTTAAAATATATTATCTTTGCAGAATTTTGTCGAGACATTTCAAATTTTATTAAAATCGAATCAAAACTTTAGGAGATATTAATAAAAATATTTATTAAGAAATTTGAATTTTTTTTTTTTTAAATCGGTGCTTTTTTGTTATAGGAGCTTCCGAAGTTTAATCGTCAAGCGACCGAGATACTTATTTTATGACGGAAATTAATCCGCAGACGATATAATTCATTTCACAGAATTAAAAATCATCAAGATCTGAATATTTATATAACTAGCTGATACATATATATCTGAATATTTATATAACTAGTTAAGATATTTGTATGAACAGTGTCATAAAATATATACTTAACTAGCTGTTTAACCCGTTCTACGCACGGGATATCATGAATTTAATTCTAAAACGTGCGTACGAACGCACCTCGTTTGTAACGTTTGACGTACAATTTCCAACTTGTTTTAGAATAGCGAGATACAACGAAAATGAGAGATTGATAAAAATATCGTAAAGACCAAAGTAGAAATAAATTTCGAGATAAAAAAATTCAAAATGATTGCAAAACCCGAGCCGAGAACCAAAACGCCGCTTGCAAACAAAATGTAAACAATTGAATCCATCTGGACACTACACTGTTAACTAGTATTTTAAAAATATAAATTGCACAAATTGTGCTTATTAGTTGCTAAAATCAGTGTAAAAATTGTTTTAAACTCATAAAAGAGCTAAAATCCTACATGTTTCGGCTTTAAACTTAAAGCCATCATCGGGGAAGAGGAACAACACAAACGACTACTGATCTTTTAATTTTCGACACGAGAAAATCAAACATTGGCAAAATGTAAAAAATGCAATGTACAAAATGTAAACATTGGCACATCGTGAACAGTGACGTCATAGCCAATCACGCAGCGTTTTCAAGTCGCATGGTTTTCTCGTAACTTTAAACCTAATTTAACAATTATTGAACGATTTTTTTACATTTTTGAGAACATTTTTGAAATTTATGAGCCTGGAATTATCAGAAAAATATAAAGTTGGCCGATTACCTCATGTGTGCAAATTCCTCATTGTGTGAATTCCAAATTCAGCAGCTGTGAAACTTCATTGAGGCATTGAAATGATAATACTCTTCGTCTGACCAGAAGGTGTTCCAAAATATTCTAAAACATAACAAGATATTCTAGTCAGAATATAAGTTGTGTGTTGAATCCTGTTGAAGGAATTGTTAAACAAGTGAAAGTTTGTACGAATAATACCGTAGAGTATTTCGTAGAATTTTATGGACAGCTGAAAATTGACTCTCCAATCTACAATGCTTCTTAAACGCAGTGAAATTAGTGTTGTCCGTAATGCTTGCAGCTCTGTCTTCTTTCCAAACCGAAATCTACTTTATAATCAACTAGCTGTTACCCGTGACTTCGTTCACGCAACATTAAAAGAAGAATAAATACATTATTTAAGAAAATATTTCACTCCCGATAGTTAAAAACGTTAAAATTAACTAACTATTTATCACATTTAATAGGCGACAATACGGTATTTTTTTTGTTATAGGGACCTTGACATAATTCAGTCTTTAAAAAGTGAAATTTTGTGCCAAATAATCGCGAAAATGAAATTGCAACCAATGCAAAAAGGAGTGCCAAATAAAATCGTGGAAATAGACGAATTGGGTAAAAACAAATGTCAATTTTACCTGATAAACAATTTTACTTCTAACGCCTTTGTGAAACGTTTTAACAGCCATCCTTCAAAAAAACATTAATTGGAAATAGTACATGCTTTTTCTTTAAATTCAGTTCTGCCTCCTTGGTTTAATGTATAGCTGAAACAAATCTTATTTTCTAAATGACAGTATGTTGACAGGCAATTTTTGTTCTCCAGAATAAATTGATTCATGAAATTTGAATATGTGAAAATATGTTTTTATTTTTCGGATAATTTACTGAAATCAAGATTTTGTTTTCACCATCTATTCAAAGTGAAAATCAATTCTGTTTTTCAGTTTTAATGAGAAAATGGTGTAAAAAATATACAGATTTATTTTATTTCTCCTTTTTTTATACACAAATAGGGAGTAATTTACTTTCCGTTTTTAGAGAAACTTCGTTAAAATTAACAAAAAAGAAAAAAAAAAAGAATCTTGGCATCTAATTTAATTTTTTAAATTCTGACAGTTTGTGTAACATCCTCGGATCAATGATAACCGGTATAAAGTAAATCACGTTGCGTTCGATATTCTGGCACTGTAAATGAAAATTGTAAATGCACGGGCATTCTCCGTGAATTGCTGCCGTAATTTTACGGGAAATACCCCCTTTTCAAGGTAAACGGTCCATTTCAGTAAATTTCACGTTTTTACGGGCAAAAACCGTTTATCTAATAACAAAGTTCGTTTATCTAGTCACAAAACCGGTTTTCTTATGGACATTGCCTGGAATCTCTGCTGCAGTAATTTTACTGCAGCAATTTTTTACAGTGAGGAGTAGTTGCGTAATACAAATATAGATTCGTGTTCATTTTCCTTTTCTTAAAATTATGATGCGATTTTTAGCAGAAAATTCTCATCTGTATATAACGGATATTCATGCTTAATAATCAGTATAGATAAAAAAAAAACATTTAAATTTTTCGTTATAAATATGGCGTGAAACTCATCTACTTTCTATACTTACGGATCCTTGTATTATTAATGTAAGGAATTGATTCACACTCATTTTAAAACACATTGGAAAATTCCCGTTTTATTTCAAATATGACGCCTCTTTTTCCCGCAAAGAAATCCCTTTTTAATGACATAATTCTTGTTAATTTTCTTTTCCAGGCAATTAATTTCAGTACTGGCACAGGGGAAATTATGTTGCTTTAACGAAATAATATTAAATCTTTAGTTTTTATCAACAAAAATGGAACTATTAACATTCGTCATTTTTTTTTAGGTAATCGAGTTATTTCTTTTAGTTTTAAGAATGAAAATAAATATTTCTCCCTATCCATGACATCATTTTCGATATGGATAATTTTGCGGAGCATATTATTAACATTTGCTGACCATTTTCTTTTGAAACTTCTTTTTACTTTTTTAAAATTTAAATAAAAAATACGGTATAGTTATATTAGCCCTGCGCAGACGGTAAAACGCCAAGAATTATTACCATACAAAAGAAAAAAGCGAAGAAAAAAAAACCAAGATCATTTTATTTCACCAATCAAAGATATCCGCTTTATTTTTTATGTATGGCGTCATATTCGCCTGTTTCCTATGGTTACTCATATTGAAACCTTGTATTATTATCAAAAACTAAAAAAAAGTTCGTTTTATTTCTAATAATATTATTTAATCTTCTTTTTAATTCTTTAATTTTTTTATTTCATTTTTATTTTTCACGTGAACATTTTTCAATTGAAACTAAATTGTTGACTAAAAATTATTGTTCCGGAATTTGAATTAGTTTTGGCAACGGTAAAGTAAATTTAACCATGTTAAAATATTATACGAAAAAAATGGTCATTTACTCTCTATGAAAAAACGAAATTTTGAATTATTAAGAAAAATATTTGAATAAAATAAACAAAACCCAGCCTATGTTCAAATGAGGGTTATAATCAATCTGTATGCAAAAATACAGTATCATTAGAGGCTCCATTTTGACGCTGGCTTCAGCCTAACATTTGCGCACAATCAGATTTATAATATTACTAGCTGTTACCCGTGACTTCGTTCACGTAACATTAAAAAAAGAATAAATGCATTATTTTAGCAAAACATGTCATTTGATTATTGACAACATATCTAATTAACCAAATCTTTATCACATTTTATAGGAGACCATACGGTATTTCTTTGCTATAGGGGCCTTGACATAACCCAGTCTTAAAAAAGCGAAATTTCATGCCAAATAATATATACAATCGCGAAAATGAAAGTGCAACCAATGAAAAAAGAAGGACCAAGTAAAATCGCGAAAATCGACGAATCCCTCTTCGTAAAACGAAAAACAACACTGGGAGAATTCTTCTATACAACAGTGCATTTTAGGTGGTATTCGGTGTGAAACTTGTATATTTGTGCATTGTTAAATGGGCATTATTATATTGTTTATTTGCATAGACATATGTTATATATTTCTTACTACATTATTATTTTATGTATTGTTTATGTATATATTAAATAAAGTGCTTCACGCTAAGGGGTGTAAATAGTGAACAAACTGCTCGTGGATTTTATACATTGATAGATATTTCATAAAGATATAACAATCTGATGCAATTCTAAAATGTAAACAAAGGTTGCTAGAAAGTACTTTAAATTCTGCCCAATTTAACCTCGATGTTTTCTCTATCGCGTCAAGAGCACTATAAGCAAATAAATACTGACAACACCAATCTGATACCTGAATTTACATATTTTTGTTAGTATATATAGGATTATTTTAATTTATTTCGTGCGTTTGAAATTTTTTGCGCTTTCTCTAGGGTTAGGTGTCGAATAAATGTACTTTCTTGTTAATTTATTTTGCCATTTCTATTTATTCTATTTTCCATTCATTCCATTTATAGATATTGATTTAATTTACATATTCGTGTCAAAGAATATTGTTTAAATTTATTATTAGGATTAGGATTGGATACGATTAGAGTTAGGATTAGGAATAAAAATTGAACGACAATGGCATGACCGATTCAGGTTTAAAGTATGAACATAACCCTGCATGTCTATTTACATCATGAAGCAATAAGAAAATTTGAAAATTATCGGCTGATATTTTTTGTTTTACAGTCATAGTTGGCATCAAAGGTGAGTGGGGAAAAGATCATCTAAAATACCATTAAGTGTTTACCTCAAAAAAAAAAAAAAAAATCTGCTTACAACAATGTATTTAATTTTGCGCCAAATTTCCCTTGATAAAAAAAAAGCAAAAAAAAAAAAAAAAAAAAAAGCAAATTGGCTATGGACCCGATTACATACCCCTAACTTTCCTATTCTCGGAAATTTTCTACCTATATGTAAAAAATTTTCTACTATATAGAACGCGCTTTCATGTTTATAATGTTATGAATTGGCACGATTGGCTTGCTCAAGCTTACACAATTCGACTGGAAGAAAAGATTCATTATTTATTTATTTCTTCTTTGCTTTTGCATTACGCGAATTTGTTGGTAAAATCGATTTTCTTTTCGATAACATTGTTGTTTTTTTAAGTTTAAAAAATATTGTAATTTTACTTAAACATTGCTTTAAAATCTATGCAATTTTTCTCATCCTACAAGACTTTACAAAAATCTATTATGAAACAGAACTATAAAAAAAGCTATATTTAAAAGCGACAACAACAAAGTTTTTACTATTTTAAAACTAAAAGAAATGTAAAATTAAATTCCGGTTCGAAACGACGATTTAGATATGTGTTTTGATTGTGGAAAAATGATAGAGGAAAAATGCTGTTACTTCGACGCAATCATATTAAATCTTTAGTTTTTATGAGAAAAACAACTTTCTTTTAAAAAAAATATAGTTATTTTTATTAAGCTTTTCTGATTTTTGATACGGATAATTTTGCGATGCATATCATTGACATTTGCTATCCAATATTTTTTCTATTTTTTTTACTTTTTAAAATTTAAATTAAAAATATGGTATCTTTATGTTAGCCGTATGCGGACGATAAATCGCCAACCTATCCCATCATTCGTATTGAATTCATTAAAAATATAAATCTTTCACTCATTTCATTTAAAACACAGAACTTCAATTTACAACACATATATTTAAAATACATATATTACGTACATTTAAGAGAATTCCTTTCATGTGAAAAAGAAAAAGAAAAAAAAAAAAGGGAGACATTAATCACAAATAATTTGATAACAGAAGATAATTTTATTTCAACATCAAAGCAAATCTGTCTTATTTTTCTATATATGACATCATTTTCGCTTGTTTTCCATACTTACTCGTATTTATGCACTTTGTATTATGAAATATTTGAAAACGCACGTTTTATTTCTAACATGACGTCATTTCATACTTTGTTTAATTCTTAAATAATTCATTTCCTTTTCATTTTTCACGTGGAAATTTTTCACTTGAAAATAAATTGTTGATTAAAAATTATTACTCAGGGGTTTGATTTTATATTGGCAACCATAAAGTATTAGCAACGGTAAAATAAATTTAACCATTTAAAAAAAAAGCTGCAAAACCGAGCCCTTTGGGCCAAACCAACCAAACCAACCAACCATTTTAAAATATACGAAAAAATGTCCATTTATTCTCTATGAAAATAATGAAATTTTGAATTATTAGGGAAAATATTGAAATAAAATAAACAAAAATCAGTCTATGTTCATTTGAGGGTTATAATCAACTTATATGCAAAAATACAGGATAATTAAGGGCTTCATTTTGACGCTGGCTTCAGCCTAACATTTGCACACAATCAGATTTATAATATTATTAGGATTAGGATACACAAATAAGTTTTTTTCCTCTTCCAAGACAAACAAGAAACAAATAACGATCCCATTGCGTTTTATTTCATTATGACTTTTCAAAGCTTCTTCGAATTTAAATTGGAGCCCCTTTGCGGAAGACCAAGAACGTTCGCAAAGTTACTGCTGCGGATTCGTCGCTTTTATAAAAATGTTTATCTATTGAAGAGAAATTTTATGAATTCAAAACCATTTTGAGAGCAGAATCCACTGAAAATTATTCTCCCGCGAGTGTTTGAACCTTTTATCATGCAGAAGCTTATATGTGACGTTGCTTATGTAGTATGCTTTGAGTGGCCTACAATAAATTGCCATCTGATTATTTATTGTAAATCGCTTAGATCATCTGCATAATAATCGTCATAGCGGCAGCATTTGTAGCTAAAAGTTTTTCCGCCAAATTTTCAACCCTTTATTAACACTGTTTTCACATCTAAAGGAGCTACTTTCTGACGCATATCTGAATTCTTTTTTTTTTTTTTTTTTTTTTTTTTTTTTTGAAACACATGAAATTGGCATGTTATTTTATTCAGAAACCATGTAATTGAATGGCGATTTGCAATTTTATTTATTTATTTATTTATTGTAAAGGCAAAAAATCTTTTAGAAAATACTGTAAAAGTTGGCATCTTGATTTTCGGAAGCGACAGCACGAGAAAGTAGAAAACCTGTCTTCACGTAACATCAGTCGCTTATAACCCGATAAGTAATTCATTTATCAAAAAATGGAAAACTCCATTCTGTTTCAAATTGCTTCATTAGTCAGGCTTGCAGGTGCCATGCTTTTGCGTTAAAAAAAATGAGCCCGTAAATGTGTCAGAAAATTTCGCGTTATTGGGCAGGAAAAAATATTTTACTGAGAATCGCCTGAAAGAGTACCCGAAAGTTTCGCAATTTCCTGATGAATAGTTAAGGCTGCAGACAGCAATTAATAAGAAAAATCTAAATCTAGACTTCTTACATTTGCTTCTTATATATATCTCATTAAAATGAAACATTGATTAGATACAGAAAAACATATGAAGCAATTCTGGAATCAATTTTAAAGTTTCACCACAGTCTTAAGCAATTGCTGACAGTATAAGGTAGGAAAACAAGAAGACTTTTCAAGGTGATTTTTATCGTTATTTATAGTCTCCTTCGCCTTTTCAGCTAAATCGAGTTCATTTTTCAAGCTAAACGTTTTCGCAGAAAAACAATCGTATCCTTCAAGTACCAAGAAAAACTGCAGCACAACATATGCTAAACGGCTTCTAACAATAAAAATTCGCTAATAAACATTTCCTGTTGCTTCCCCTGCCAGACAGACTTGCATGCAAATGAAGGGGTTGTGAAAGTGACCAACTTGATTTCTGTCCTCAACAGGTTCTGGAAAAACGGCGAAGGTAGGCATAAACATATAAGTCAGTTCCAGGCATGCTATTCCTTTATTATTAATTGCCGACACGCACGTTAGGAGCTTGGGAAGGTGATCATTTAATGGGCAGGATTACAGGTCTTTCTTTCTTGTAGTAAAACAGCCCCACGCTGATTACTATGGTAAAACCTATTTTTATGATAAGAAAAAAAAAATGTTAAATTTCCGACAGTTAATCTTTCTTTGAGGGTGGAAGAATAGAAGAAAATAAAATACCAAAAGTATAAATTACCTAAATTATCACTTTTGAGTTCTAAATTTTCCTCTTTTTTTTTTTTTCCTTTTTAAACGGAATACTGGGGAAGAATTGGGAAATAGAAGAAAAAAGAATGCATCTGTTGTTCAACAAGCTGGAATTTTGGAGAATAAATAATCTAGGGTGCGTGCAGGTAAATTTCATAGAATAGGCTCACAGTTTACATTTAAAGTCCCACTTATCTTAAGTCCAATTTCTGAAACACTAATTTAGGATGGTCAAATAAGCATGCATTAAAATTTCTTTACATGAGGAGGTTTTCGTAGCATCGTTAATCATTTGATATTATTGTTGACTCAATGCACATAGCCTATTATCGACTCTTTTGTCACCACTATTTTCGAATAATAATCTTCGCTTTATTACTGCAATTAAATAAGGCGAAGGAAACAGTGCTGAAAAAATCTTAGAAATTTGCAGTTGTGTTATTGCTGCCTGTAATGTAATGTATCGCAATGAGCCTATTGCAATTCAATTCATGAGGAACTGTCGGCATGGATACTTTGTTACTCAATTGAAGATATTTGAATTCCTATGCTATATTTACCAAACAGTATGATTAAGCTTTAAAAATAATAATAAAGTGTATCTGCGTATCCATCGTTTGACACGTTGAGTGCCACGTCAGTCATCGGTGACTGACACTGAACTTTCTGTTTAGGCGGCGTCAGTCACCGGTGACTGACAGTGTAAAATACGATATAAAACTAAAAAAATGCATTGTTTTAAGTAATTACTGCAAAATTATTTAATATTTACTTAATTTTTATTTATTATACAATTGTATCATTAATGCATTTATATATTTCTTATCAAAAATTTTAATGTAATCCTTCGCATGTACAAAATGTGGCAACATGTTTAGTCATTTTTCTGGCCATTGCTCTACCAGATTGTGTCAAATTTTCTTCATGATCTACAATATTTCTGCACTGCAGAGACTTTTCCATATCATTTTTGGAGTTTATGTGTATGTCGTGGTTTTATAGAAGTTATTGCAATACTGCCAGGTGGAATGTCTTAAACATTTTTTTTATTTAAATAGTGGTGCGAGTAGAATATAAAATTAGTCGCCAGTGGTAGCCTTGGTTTCTATGCAGCGCGAGTGGTCTGACGGGTATTTCCTTAAAAATACGCGTGGCGCTTAACGTGTTAATGGAGTTCCATTACCTGAGGTTTTTTTCTGTCGAACTGTCTACATGACAGATCAGATGCAATTCCCTAAAAGGTTAGTTGAGTGAGTTGTGTCGGTCGGTTGTTGATCCAGTTAGCTCAATTGATATTGATATATAACATTATGAAAGATTACATTTAAAAAAAAATGAATATTATTTTCTTTTATGGTAATAAGTGTCCCAGATATGAGTCATAATTTTCTCCTGTCATGGAAACCAGCAAAGGATGGGGGAGGACCATTGTCCCCTTCACTCCCTCGATTGGGTTTTGAAATTTAATTCACTAAATTTAATTTACTTCTGATGATTTTGAATATATATATATATATATATATATATATATATATATATATATATATATATATATATATATATATATATATATATATATATAACTTTTGTGAATAATAACCATCAAATCTATACATATATATTATTCTCCAAGAAATATATGTATTATTCCATAAAATAATTAAGAGAAACTAAAAATTTTTTTCAGGGAACTGAAGAACTCCCCCTAAACCTTCATGGAACAAATAAAATAAAATAAAATAAAATAAAATAAATGAGTTTAAAATTGATGTGAAACACGGGAGGTTCAAGGGAGCAGAGCCTCGCTGATGAAAAAATGACACAGCTGTATCAAATCAAAATCCCATTTTGAAAACTGCTGATCGAAGCTTATACTTTTAATATTTAATATGATTTTTGACTTATTATTTATTTTGATATATATAAAAAATTGTCAGGCACGTGGTGGGGATGAGGGGGGGGGGGGTGCTAAAAAATTTAGTTTACCTTGTGGACGACAAGTATATATGTTCCAAAATCTTTCCCCTGCACCTAGATTTCTTTCTGCCACCCCTTATGTCTCCTGGGCTGCAGTTTTCAGCATGTACAACCGCTTAATTCGAAAAATATTAATGATTTTTGAGAAAATTAATCTGAGCGCATTTTTCGTGCACGATTATTTCACGCACTGCGCTCGAAAACTGATTTGCTAGAAGTATTTTATTATAAATAGTCCCAACGTCAAGATCTCATCCTTCGAGTTGCCACTCCAGGAGATTAATGTCACTAATCTTTCTACTACGCACGGTTGCCATCTGCTCACTCAAAATTTTGTAATTTCGATTTAATTTCAACGCGTCATGTCGTGGCCCCAGAGGCAATCATTTTGATGGCGAATACTTTAATTTAGACTTTTTATCGGAGCTCATAATCTTTATGACGGATGTTAGGTCGCATTTTTCATTCCGTTATCGTTTTATGGACTTTTGGCCAACTGTGGTATGCAGCACGGTTTCTAGCGAGGTGCACCAAACCAACTAGATCATGCTGGGGGAAATGAATATGGCTGCAAGAGGAAAAGTAAGGATTATGATGAAAGGGTTTCTTGGAAATAGAATAATTTAATGAAAAGGTTTCGAAATTTCTAGATACTCGCTGATTAGGAAGTTAAGTAATCCACATGATATTATGAATATTTGAATTCATTCATCATGAAGTAGAAGGTCTATTTTCATTTTTACTTTCTTCTATAAAGAAAGTATTGGATTCGTGAAATATTTCGACTTCCTATTTTCGACGAATTTATATGTTTTAGAAGGTCTTGAACACGATTTAACTGTTTTTAGAAAATGTATGTCTGTGTATCTGTCTGTATGTGGCAAAAATTTTGTGGGCAATCTAACTCACGAACTACTGCACGGAATTTAATAAAACTTCATATTCATTTATATCTTGACATAAATTGGCTCTAATTAGTTTTTGGTGTATATCGCTCAATATATGGCGCTGTTATGGTGCATTTTTCACTATTTCCAAAATAGTTGTATCTCAAGAACCATTGCACAGAATTTCATCAAACTTCATATTAAGTTAGACCTTGACGTAAATAGATGCCGATAACGTTTGGGCGTATATCACTCAACAGGTGGCACTGGTCTGTTGTGTTTTTTACGATTTCTGCGATGGCTATATCGCGAAAACTAGTACACGAAATTTTACGAAACTTTATATTATTTTACACCAGGACTATATTAGCAGGTATTTAATGTGAAACCAGGTCCCACATTGTCTCATTAGACCAGGATTTAATAAAATTTCATATTCATCTATATCTTGACATAAATTGGCTCTAATTAGTTTTGGGTGTATAACGCTCAATAGGTGGCGCTGCTATAGTGCATTTCTCACGATTTCCAAAATAGCTAAATCTAAAGAACAATTGCACACAATTTCATCAAACTTCATATTAAGTTAGACCTTGACGTAAATAGATGCTGATAAGGTTTGAGCGTCTATCACTCAACAGGTGGCGCTGGTATGCTGTGTTTTTCACGATTTCTGCGATGGCTGTATCGCGAAAACTAATACACAAAATTTTACGAAACTTTATATTATTTTACACCAGGACATAAATAGATACTGATTCAATTTTGACATTGATCAATCAACAGGGGATGCTTGTATTCTGTACTTGAGGAAATCGAAATCTTCCTAATCTTGTCCACAATGAATTGATGCAATTTAGCGAACGTGATTTTTTGTATTATTATTCCACTCAACATTGTACATTGAAAAAAAAAAATGTTGATTTTACAGTATAATGCTAACAGCCCAGCTGCCAGTATTATATTAATTAACATTACAGTAAAATTAACATTAATAAACAGTAAAATAAGCAGTAATACGCTACTGTCTGTACGTAATATGTACTATACTGTCTGTAATACGCTCCAATACTATCTTTATAGAAGAAAGTAAAAATGAAAATAAACCTTCCACTTCATGATGAATTCAAGGATTCATACACTGCAAAAAAAAAAAAAAAAAAAAAAAAAAAAAAAAAAAAAAAAATGTCGATTTTACAGTATAATACTGGCGTCCCAGCTGCCAATATTATACCGTAAAATTAACAGTAATAAACACTAAAATAAGCAGTAATACGCTACTGTCTGTACGTAATATGTACTGTACTGTCTGTAATACGCTCCAATACTTTCTTTATAGAAGAAAGTAAAAATGAAAATAGACCTTCCACTTCATAATGAATTCAAGGATTCATACACTGCAAAAAAAAAAATTGTCTATTTTACAGTATAAAACTGACATCCCAGCTGCCATTATTATACCGTAAAATTAACAGTAATAAACAGTAAAATAAGCAGTAATACGCTACTGTCTGTACGTAATATGTACTGTACTGTCTGTAATACGCTCCAATTACTTTCTTTATAGAAAAAAGTAAAAATGAAAATAGACCTTCCACTTCATGATGAATTCAAGGATTCATACACTGCAAAAAAAAAAAAAAAAAAAAAAAAAAAAATGTCGATTTTACAGTATAATACTGGCAGCTGGGGTGCTAGTATTATACTGTAAAATCGACATTTTTTTTTTTTTTTTCGCAGTCTAATTCAAATGCTAAAGTCAAAGAAAGGCATTATACTTCATATCTAATAAGTGTTGCTGTGTAAGTATGCTATTTAAATTAATGTATTGCAATAATATCGAAGAAAGTATTGTTAAGGCCACAGCACACAGTTTCTAATATTGCAAATTTCGATATTAATTAATCCTCTCATGCGTGAATTATTTTTAAACGGATGAGAAAGTATTTTGTACTTAAAATAGGTTTAAAAGGACTTTAACGACAAATAATACTGAATTCCTGAAAATCTCACATTTATTGCAAAACGAAACTCATATGAGATTTACAAGCAGTGAAAAATTATTATCACTTGTTATTAAATAGTTTATGGCGATAATTTAAACTTTTAATTCATTAACATAAATTAGGTTGTACAAAAACGTTTTAGCGCATATTTTAAGTACAAGAGCAGATATTCTTTGAGAAAATCATCTCTCATGCAGAAAAGTAAGGAAAGTATCTAAGGCGATATTTTCAGAAGAATATTTGAAAAGAAAATGGTTCTGCCACCTATTGCTGTATTTCACAGTCGCAAGAACAAATAAGAGAACTGAACAAATGATATTTATATGTAATAAAGGAGTAAAAATAAAAATGAGTTACCAAGTATGCAAGAGGATTAAGCATTATAATGTTGTTTGCTACGTGAAAGGCCCATTAATTATGGTAGGTGACAATTTTATTGATAAATTTTTTCATGTAAATGTTTTTTTAATGATCAACTATCATAATCAATAATTTTGCTTTTTATTTATTGGAATAATGTTAAGATGTTACAAAGTTACGCCTGTCCTATAATTACGAGTATGAATGTGCTTTCTTGCGTTTACTTTATTGCTGAATTAAAACTCCCAAGGTATTTAACCCTCCAATTCATATTTATTTATTTATTTATTTTTAAAAATATCCAGAACAACGTCTACCGGAGTAATGTTTAATTTTGTTTCAATCGTTTTTAAATATTTAACCTTTTAGTAAGACAAATAGAAATATATATATGCAATTTTAATGTTTTTTTTGTTTTTATTTGGTTGCTATAGTACCGCACACTGCAGTGTGCATTGGTTGCACTCTCGTGCTGTGGAGCAATAATTTCTTAACCCCTTCGCGACGAGCGTCTTTTACAGAATTTTAAATCTTTTATCACCGGTTTTTCAAAAGAGAAATTTTCGACTCTTTGAATCGCAGAAATGCTATCATTAAATAAGGCAAAGTTTACAATAAAAAGTAACTGGTGGAAATAATCGACGATTCTGAGCATTTTATGCGTCACGTATACGTGTCGCTCGTCCCCAAGGGGTTAACAGTATTCATAGACAAGACTTCTAAAACTATCATACTAATGGTAAATAGGGAAGAAATATCAGTTATCACCTTTTGCAAGTCATAGTAAATACAACACTTGGACAACGGTAAAATGTCGGTTTCAAAAAGTATAATAAAACAAGAATAAAAAATCATGCTTCAAGCATAGATTATGTAACACTTTCCAACGCTTCCAAAATAATTTTACAAATCATACCTTTTAATAAGCTGAAAGATACACTGCAAAAAATAACTGTTGATTTTACAGTATAAAACTGGCACCCCAGCTGCCAGTATTATACCGTAAAATTAACAGTATTACTGCTTGCGCGGCAGCGTATTACTGCTTATTTTACTATTTAATACTGTTAATTTTACGGTATAATACTGGCAGCTGGGGCGCCAGTTTTATACTGTAAAATCAACAGTTATTTTTTGCAGTGTAGCATCTAAGTAAATAATTTGGAAAACGCATAACATATTTAAAAACATAATTTCAGGAATTTGCAACCTATACAATATTCGGAAAAATATCCGAATACTTTTATTCAGCCCTGTATATGATCTATAAATTTGTATATATACTACATAGGATGCTAAATTTTAGTTCAGTTAGGAAAAGCGTAGCACAGTTTAAAATTCTCCTTCTGGAGTTTGTCAATAAACGGAAATGTGTTCGCGAATTTTTGTGCTTCCCTGTATATGATCTACAGAATTTATACACACCACGTAAATACACAAAAAGTGAGTTAAATTTAAAATCGCGTTCAGTAACTTAAAACGCACTTCCAGGAATTATTGTAAACAGACAGTAGAGAATTCTTTTGTGTCTCCTTGTAAATGAACGATGACTGCTATACACACAATATTCTGTAGTAAGCCTCTTGTAATGCACCTTAGTGATATATATAAATTACAATGTGTTTAAAATAATAAAACATTATTTAAATAAACCGCAGACGATTTTTCTCCATAGATGTAATGTAACGGAATTCTTTTGACTGTTCCTGTAAAGTTACTATAAGTGCTATGCACACCCTATTCCATATTAAGCTTCTTGTAATGCACCTTAGTGATATATATCAATTACAATGTGTTTGAAATGGAGTAACATCATTAAAATAAACCGCAAATGATTTTTCCCCATAGATCGCAATGTAACGAAATTCTTTTGAGTGTCCCTGTAAAAAAACTATAAGTGCTACACACTTCCGTTGAAATAGGGAACATGCTATAGAGTACTATAATAACATATAAAAATTGCAGAGCAATCCGAGCATATTTACGGGAGTTAGAGTACGGCCAGACGGCCAGACGGCCATCCGGCCAGACAAACCGAAGTCATAAACACTTTTCAACTAGGTTGGAAAGTGTTAAAAAGCAGGAGGAAGTATGGAAAGTTTAAGAAAGTATCTTGTTAAAACAATAAGTATTGATTAGATATCAACGCCATCATCAGTTCCCCAAAAAGCCAATATATGTGCCTGAACTCGCTTTAAAAATATAATAACGCACCCAATTCTCAACACCCCTGGGGGGTGCATCGGGAACTGGAGGATTAAATAAACTTTTAATCAACCTGTACGAATTTTTTCTTAAAAAGGGAATTTTAAAAACCTATATTATTATAAAATAAGTTAACAATCGTTTTTCACTATTTGCATAATGAAAATGTATCTAGAAATAGAAAGGAGTTTTGTTACTTCTTTGTAGATAACAAGATATCCGCAAATGAAAAATGTGCGCCATTTTTCACATTTAATTGAACTTAAGCGATACTTTTTCCCAACGAGGTTGTAATTCATGCGGCCAAACTCTGTATTTAGCATGATAACTATCTAGAAGTCTCATTATCTGACAAATATTTTAACACATTAGCTATATGTTCTCTTGAGAATTGTCTGATCATAAAAGCAGAAAACTGCGACACATATATTCGCACAGAAGAAGAATTATCTGTTATAAGTATAGTGTTGTCTAGTGCCAGTGTCGCAAAAAAGCAGGATAGGGAGATGAACAAAAAGTGGGAAAAATGTTCTAAATCAAAACTAAAAAGCGTTCTAAATCAAGACTTAAAAATATTAACAGTTTTTTGTCATTGTATTAAATTTATGAGAATTCACATTTCATTTGGAGAAGTTTATTTAACAATGCTGGAAAAATTAGTGATATTTGTAAGACAACGAAGGTTCAGAAATGGGGATTGGCCAGTCATATCTTAAATTTATCTCGCTAATATTAAACCTATGGAAGTGGAATGTGTTTTTATTTTTAAAATATCTCATAAGTAAATAAATATTTTTGACTTCTTTTTTTTCTGTGTTCCATCGAGTTAGAAGTTCGAAATTTTTACAAAACAACGGGTCAGTGTACTTTATTATTTGATATTAATTTCCACTTGATACCTTCAGCTGTTCCTGAAAAAAAAAAACGGTCTTGACAGACAGATGGTCAGACGAATTTGTCACGAAATAAATCGACATAGAATTATAAATTAATGATTTTTGGATTTTTTCCTTTACATGTACTATAAGACGAATTTCAAGAGTCTAGGTCAACGGGGTTTTAAGAGAGAACTTGTATGGAAAAAAAAAAAAAAAAAAAAAAACGTTGTTTTAAGGACATAACTTTTTATTGCAATGAGTTAGAAGCTCGAAATTTTTACACAACAATGGGGCCGTGAACATTATTCGATATTAATTTCGACTTGATACTTTCAGATTTTTCCCCTGTATAAAAAAAAAAAACGGACTTGACAGACACAGGACAACAAAGCAATCCTATAAGGGTTCCTTTTTTTTTCTTTTTGAGGTACGGAACCCTAAATACTCTTCACATATAGGTGGAAAAGTCTTTCCTTGCTAATTAAACTATATTATAATATTGCAAATCATGTGATTGTCCAAAACAAGTACGAGGTTGACCGCTTCGTGTTTCATATGCCATTCGGCCAATTTTTACCAAAAACAATTTTTTTTTTTTCAAATAAACCTGCAGAAAAGTTATATTTTGAGAAAGATCGTTAAAAAAATTAATTTTTGAAGAGATAAGTTGTGTTCAAATATGCATATATTTTCAGTAATATCATGATCTCCATCGAAGTAAGCCCAAGAGATTCTTTCTTCTACGTGAGGGGGGGGGGGGGATTAAACCATGGACGTAATCATACACAAAGTAAGTTCCCCAGCAATGAATTTTGCAGCGTTCTCTGTCGTCGGAAAGTAATTCATCGCTAATGAACGACCTTGCATTATGCCGACGATCGTTTCTGCGAATGTCCGAGGATTCCTCCGTTTTTCAAGCAGGCGAAGAGATTAATTCTTCACAAGTGAATGGAAATAATTAAACATTAAAAGAAAGAAGAATTAAAAATCTTTCGTCAGGGCATATTTCATAATTTTATTTATTTTTGATCCATTTTCTGCCATTTCCCCCCTTCCTAGAAAAAGTAATCAAATAGTGTAAAAATAAAAGTTGCATCCAAATTCAAAATTAAGTTTTTATTCAGTTTTCAAAGGTAGAGGGGGATTTCTTTTAATCTCATTCCATAGCTGAGAAGCAACTGATACAGATTTATTCACACATATATTTTAAAAATGAGCCAAAGTACTCATTAATAATAAACATGTCTCACTTTGAGAATATTGCAATAGCAAGTATTTAGCAAACCTTATTGATAATTATTAATTTCTGTGTTTAACGTATTTATTGCTAATATTTCTATTTTACTCAAATCGATAAGTTATTTTAGCTTTTTGCAATTTCTGTACTTTAAAAAAAAAAATCTGACTAGTGATGTCTAATACACTGAGATATCAAATTCTTTGAGATTGGCAACTGCCCCGCCCCTCTAGCTTCCCCAAAATGACATCTTTGCAAGTGTGGTGCTTTCACGTTTAGAAATGAGTTCCTTAATGTAAGATTCTCTTCTCGTAAATTGATTCTGCATCACCTGTTCCTCGGCAGAGAGGAATTAAAGCTTGCACAAGTCACTAACCAAACCATGTACCTTTGTCTACTCAACATGAAGAGTATTTCAAGCATATTTCTCATGTCCGTTTTTCCAATCTAAGCCTGTTTCATGCTTGCATTGCAAGTAAGGTTGGTAAGAGAAGTGAAAGTGGAACGTGGGACTCTGGTCTCACATGAAACTTAACGCACCAAGAAAAATGACCTATCGGATATCGCTTACAAGACATTATTTCCGGTAGCTCTCTGGACTCTATCGGATCTTCAAATGCGAGTGAGTATTCATGCAGAGCAAAGAGAAATAAATATACACGCGACGGTCACTATCTCATTTCCTCCCTGGAAAACGGAGATAAGAGAACTGATAAGCGAGCGGATGCGTCCATCGTTTGAGAAGTAAAATAAGATGCTGTGCTGTGTGCTGATCAAAAAACGATAGTACTGAATAAATATCTCACGGAATTTTGAAGGATGGATAGGTAAATAAATATGTATATCTCGTACTGAAATCAAATAATGGGATTGTAAATTCCTGGGTGAAAACGAGATAAATAAGTGTGACCAGGTGTTCATATGGAACATTCTAATAGCCTTATATTGAATTCCATTTCCTTTTAGGAACTTATGTACTACAGTTAATGATCAGGGACACTAATAAGGTGGGGTTGGGAGGGGGGTTGGGTCAAGAGAGAGCCATTGCCCCTCCCCGACTTTTGAAATTTAATGAACTAAAGTTTCTTTCTCTCATGATTTTGAAGAAAAATACAGCAGTATGTAGCAGAAGAAGCACTGGCAGCTCGAAGCGCAGATACATTGACTCAAATCACGTGTCCAATTTTACAAGGTACAAGCTAGCAACAACCAAGAGTCTACGCAAAATACAATGAATTCCGAAGTCCGAAATCTCTAATATCGCGTATAAGATTTTTATTTCACTCATTGTCATTTAGTCTTATTTTTATGCTTGTTAAAACAGATAGAGTGGAAAATTTCTGTGATGTCATATTAGGTTTTCTACATTCTAGAACATTCATCATAATGTAAGTTTTATCGGTCCTAGTGACTTGATTTCTGAAATTTCCTAGGTACATATGTATTCGGCACCGGATTTTTTCCCAAACATTCAAAGTTTACATCAAGATCACTAAACGAATTCCTATATCATATCTATTAATCAATACTGCCTGTAAAACTATTTCTACAGCAACAAAATACAAAAGTGTTCACGCGAGGAAATCATTTTTAGAATTTTGTAGCAATGTGTATTTGAATTATTTTCTGTGGTCGTGTACAATAATTTTAAACGTTACATATGCAACGTAACAAACAACATAGTAATTTTTTTACAGTGCTAGAGAATACATAAAAATGCTAAAACGGGGGGGGGGGAAGCGCCACATATGCCCCGGGCACCAGAGTAAAAAAGGGCAGTAAAAGAAGATTTGGTTCTCATACGGTAAGGCAAATGAAATTTAGGCTTGTAATTTGACATTGCAAAGTAGAGATGTATTCGACAAGTTTATGTCTTTGTTTTGAACAGGGTCGGGTTTTCCATTACGTCACCGCCGAGGTGCGCCAGAACAATACATGATTAACGAATTCATCCGAGATAGTACTTGCAAGATGAATACACTGTCCCACCCAATTAGGTTTGAATTGGTTCATTATTTCCGACATTATAGTGATGACAAGTTTTCCATGTATTGTTTATGTATGTCCATGTAAACAAACAGTAAAATGTACATACTTGATTAATGAACTTATCCAAGATCCATACACTGTCCCAATTAGGTTCGAATTGGTACAATGTTTCGGACGTTATTGTGATAACAAGATTTGCCTTAGATAGATAGATATAAAATGAATTGATTTCAATAGGTCTATGTCTAAAGAAATCAATTTAAAATCTTAAGATTAATATACTTCCTAACGATTACTTCATATTTAAAATAAAAATTAAGGAAATGAACTTCCTTAATCGAAACCAATGGAAAACTTCTCTTTATAAATTTATTTTGGAAAGGAGTAGAGGGGCCTCTAAAATTCATGCTTTCCCGAGTAAAAAAAAAAAAAAAAATCATAATTTCGGACCTGAACTATTCATATCACCCAGAATTGAATCCAGGGGGTTGTCCGCCCGGGGGCGGGACACCCCCCCCCCCCTCCGGAAGATTTGAAAATTTATACTTTTTAATGGTTAAAAAGTGCAATTCCCCTCCTCCGGAACTCTTTCATTTCACCTCCCGGATCCACACAAATCACTCCCGGAGAAAAATGTCTCAATTCAACATTGCCATCGACAATAAAGAAGAATTCCTTTTCGTTACTCAGTATGAAAACTGTAGATGCTAATCACGCCAAATAACAACCCAAAATTTCGTTTGGATGAAATGTTCGATGATGATTTACATAAATCTGTTTAAAACGCGTTTTAAGCAATAACTCTCCACAGATGGTAACACGGGTCTTTGAAGTACAATTCTACAAAAAGTAATTAATGCTACAAACCAATACTAACACGAAACATGTTGCCTTATCTTAATAATGTACACCAGTGTTGAAGTGTTTGAAATAGTATACCGTATTTTCCGGTGTATAAGAAATACAGGGCGGTTATTAATTAACGTGAGGTGTTCAGAGCCCTCTAGCTTCTAGTAAGTAAAGTATCGGACAAAACATAACCAAATTTGATGAGCATGCATAATAGACCATGGGATTTCGAATTCTTAAAAAAAAAAAAAAAAAAAAAAAAAAAAAAAAGTTTTAAAATTCGCTACTAGGGGCAATTTTGGCACTACAAAAGGGTATTAGTGTAAATATTGAATGATTAAATGCCAAACAATACAGTACACATCAATTTTATTTACAACAAATGTTTTTTACTTTCAAATTAGGTTCAATATGAGCACCATTGGTATATTCCAAGAACTGCATACGATGCACAACGTTTTCTATTGCCGCTCGCAGCATATCAGAGTTGATTTGCCTCACTTGTAACATTATTCGATCTTTCAACGTGGCGTTATCGGAGACATGTCCTTGATAAACAACACCTTTAAGAAATCCCCACAACCAAAAATCCCAAGGATTGAGATCGGGCGACCTCGGTGGCTATGCCGTAGGAAATGCACGACTAATGATTCTGCTGTCAGAAAAATGTTGCCGCAACACACGCTGAACCCTAAGTCCAATGTGGGGTGATGCACCATCCTGCATGAATATGGTCGAATCGGGACATCCTCGCTGCTGTAGTTGTGGAATCGTGAAGTTTTGTAGCATATCTGCATACCTGGCAACAGTAACAGTACAAGTCACTGGTCCACTTGCTCCATTTTCCTCATAAAAGTAAAGACCGATGATAAAGGATGCTGTAAATCCAAACTTTTGGACGAAAAAGTGACTTTTGACGAGTGGAGAGGCTCTTGCACACAAGCGTGCGGATTATTCACAGCTCAAATGCGGCAGTTGCAGTTGTTAATGCCACCGCTCAAATGAAAGTGCGCTTCATCACTCCATAAAATCTGCCACGGCCATGTAGCATCAACTTGCAGGCGTGCTAAAAATATCAATGAAAAATCCAATCGGGTGGCCGCATCGCCTGGGAGCAATTCTTGAATTGAAGAGATTTTGTACGGATAAAACTGTAACATCTGATGCAGGATCTTCCTCACCGTTTCTTATCTCGGAATCTGCGTGTACCAATATACTGCCCGAGCGCTGCTGGTACCCGGCACATTTTCCATCTCCTGTTCGACAATAGCAGTTGCAACTTCGTCCACTTGTTGCTGACTAGTCACTTTGCGTCCTTGGCCTGGTTCCGTGCTAGAATCCATGTAGTTTCAAATCGGTGAATCATCTTTCGTAAATTTGTTATGCTCACCGGTCCTTTTCGCAACTTCTTTAATAGGCGAAATTCACGAAGAGCAGCAATTCTCGTTCTGTTGATAATACAGCTTGACTAGCAAAGCACGGTCACGTAATTTAAGAGCCATCGCAAAACAGTTGGTCTCAGAATGATGAGAAGTCTCCCAGCCTTTCCTTTTATACTCATGATCGCTACACAGAACGGATTTTATGCAAATTAATGAATTTTAGTCAGTAAACAGCGCCAAAATTGCCCCTAGTGGCGATTTTTTTAGAATTTGAAATTCTATGGTCTATTATGCATGCTCATCAAATTTGGTTATGTTTCGTCCAATACTTTACTCGCTAGAGGGCTCTGAACACCTCACGTTAATTAATAACCCTATGAGTATTTTATTAACTCTAAAAATGCGCCTTAAAAATGGAGTGTGTCTTAAGACTGTTTTCAAATCCCAACTGGCTACTTCCTGACGACATTTCTAAATTCATTTTCGCATAAATTGGCGGTATTATTATTAAGAAATTATGTAATTGAACAGTTTTTACTTTTTTGATACAGGCAGTATTTTTTCAAAAAACGCTTTCAAAGTTGGTATTGTGAACCGAATTTCCTAACGCGATAGTGCTTGAAAGCTAAATAAATAAATAAATAAATAACTGCCGTCATGAGACAATAATCCGTTATAGCTCAAGATGTGGTTTATTTATCGGGAAATGAAAACAAAAAAGGCTGTTCTATTGCAAATCACTTCAGTAATTATACTGTAAAAACTCCGGCGGGATTTATAAAATTCGAACTGGTAGCTGTGGCTAACCGGAGTAATTACTATAGCTGATTTTTAAAAGAAATATTTCTTTTATTTGTAACATCAACTTACAAAACATTCCTCCGATAGATTTCGGTATTAACATAAATTAAGGAGTGCGTGAGATGCGGTGATTATAAACCATGCGATAGTCTTTAAGTCTCTCCTTTCTCCTTAGGTCTCTACACCAGACAGTCTCGTTCTAAACTTAATTTCCGTTCTCTGTATTCGGTGATACTAATTGAACAGGACAGGGTGTCCT
The DNA here is from genome assembly GCA_963931845.1 of Maratus michaelseni. Taxonomy (NCBI): domain Eukaryota; kingdom Metazoa; phylum Arthropoda; class Arachnida; order Araneae; family Salticidae; genus Maratus; species Maratus michaelseni. The sequence goes on from OZ007591.1 coordinate 158,373,714, forward strand.
TGGGTGATCGAGACGGATAGCTCCTCCGGGTTTTCCTCTCACAGACCTGGCCGTCTGTCTCCCTCCGTTTCACTTCGCTTTCGCTTCACTGCCAGACTCTGCTTTTTCAGGGTCACGTCCTACCCTTTTGCCTCCGAAGAACCATCTCCCCCTCGTCTTCTCTTCTTCCTCTCGCCTCCGAAAAAAAGGGGGGCGGGGGAAGGTTCATCCCGGCCTCTTAAACTTACGGCAGCCTATCGTTGTGGATATCTGGCTCTCATTCGCATATTTTAAAGGACTTCCCTTGGCGTCCGATAGTCTCTGGGAAAACCTCTCCATCTGCGACCTCACAAGTAGAATAAATAATTAGTTAACGTCGGATAGTCGCCATGCCGTCTCGAGTATTGTTCATAAAATGTCCACACCATTCAGCATAGGAGATTGATCGTTCCTTTTGATCTGACCCGACAACTCCGGGGGTCGATCGGTCACAAGTTACCTACGCTGGGATATTGGGAAAATGTCACAGCATTACCCCCTCGAGCAGATGAGATTTTTCAAGCATTTGGAAAATCTTACATCATTACTGGTGCGCTAGCCTTCCATACATACCCAACACACATGTTAATTCTCAATAGAGGCTTACCTTAAACATTATTATTCACAAGTTTACAATACACTCTACAGACTCACATCGTTAAATTAAATTTCAATATTCATTGCATGATTCAAATACACAATTATTTCAGTTACAAAATGAAAAACTATATACAAAATTACTGAGTGGAATATTACTTATTCCATTCTACTTAAACAGTCTACATGTGGAATTTGGTATACCTGGCCGATAACCTAACGATCTGCGAATATCCTGCCTTTTTCCACAATCTCTAATTAGTCGGAAATCATTTCCGGCGTCGTTTTTCGACTGTTTAACCTCGCTGCCTTTTATTTCGTTATGCGGCGATATGTATCCTGGGGTTTCTAAACAATCAGAACTGAAAACCGTTTTTCGCTTCCTTCCTAACGCACCATAACTGTTTACCCCTTTTGTTGTTTTCTGTCCCGAAGATTTAAACCTAAAATCTTCCTTTCGTTTTAAGACTGTGTCTTTATTTTTTTCCCCATGCTTACTTTCCCGGATTTCATTCCTCAAATAAAACACCTTCGATCTTTCTTTATAACCCTCTTCCTTCATCCTTGATTTGGGTGTCGCGCGGATCGGGGTCGTCGCGAATTTCGTTTTAATGGAAGATTCACAATGCGTTACTCCTGCACGTTGGCCAAGGGGAAAGGGAACAAAGCCTTTCTTTTCCTTCCTGTCCGGTTTTCTCACTTCATTCTTTTGATAAGCCGAAACTAAGCGGTTCGTGGGGTTGGGGGGAATTGGGCGGTCACTCCTGTGCCTTTTTTTCGGTGCTGCACTCCCAAAGCTAACAGGCGGTTTCGGTTTCATTCTGTCTAGCAAATTTTGTGTTTTGCTTCCCAATAAATAATAATCCATTTCTATGTCTGCATCGACAATACCTGCGTAAGTCCTAACTCTTTTTCCTAAATCACACAGATTAAGCTCTATTTCTGCGAGGGGTAGACATTTTAAATCATTTTGTAACGGTTGCTTTACCCACACGACTCTCCCTGTGTATTGTTCTCGGGTCACCTGGTTGGCACTAATTAAATCTAGCGACGTAGCCGTGTCTCTAAAAATTTTCATTTCTTTCCCATTTATAATCCCTTTTGTTAAATAGGGCTGGAACATTTCGTTTAACTCATCGAGGTCAGCCAACCGATTAACCACTTCAGGTATTTCACTACTCCATTTTAGTTTGGGGCAAAATTTGCGGATATGAGAAAAACTACCACAATGGAAACAAGACCTGTCTTTTCGCTTATCAAAAATTACATCTCTATCTTTTTTATCTTCCCTCTCCCTCCAATTTCTTTTCATTTCCGCGTTTTGGGGTTCTGTCTCTGGTCTATCAACCAATCTGTTTCCCTCAACCTGTTTGCCGTTATTTGGATATCTAGGCGGGGACTGTTTCATTTCTGTTCTTCTAACCGCCTCATAATGATCTAGTTTTTGGGTCAGATCCAATGGCTTAATTATTGTACTCCAAGAGTCAATAAAATGCTGTCTAATTTCAGAGGGCACTTTCCGTTTGATCTGGTCAGTAATTATCAGGTCCCTAAGTTGACTAAATTCGGACACCTGAATACCGCTTAACCATTGGTCGAAATAATTCGTAATTTCATACGAAAAATCTTTCCAATTTTTTTCTTCGGACCGTGGTGTTGTTACGAATTTGATTCTGAAGTCTTCTGCACTAATTTTAAACCTTTCGAGTAATTTTCCCTTCACAAAATCAAAATTGTCCGTTTCGTCTGGTGGTTCTCTAAGAATAACTTCTGTCAATTCTATAGGAAGTAAACCTAGCAAATTTGTTACCCATTGCGACTTATCTAATTGCGCTTTTAATGCCTGTCTCTCAAATAAGTTGAGATATAAGGAAATCTCCGATTTTCCCATTTCAAATTTAGGTAACACATTTTTTAACAGAATTTTAGGTTCCCTTTCTATTTGACTAGATGATAACGTTAAAGTATCATTTTCCCGTTCGGCCCTAATTCTCGCGAGCTCATGTTCTTTCTCAATTTTATCTTTTTCCAATTTCGATCTCTCTACACGGTCTTCTTCAATCAACTTTAATTGGTTTAACGCCATAGTCTCATCATAATCGGGGGCCTCCGTTATCTTTTTAACCAATTTAGGAATTGTATCATTTGACAAAACCTCTACTTCAAATTCTATCGCAAGGGTTTGCAGATCGCATTTTCGAAATCCCGATATGCCTGCCATAATCACTAATTTTAAATTCTAACACAATTTAATTCCAATCTCCCGCACATAAATGCAATAAAAAAAAATACACAATTTTTTTCACCCCCAAAACAACATAAAAATAAATACAGTAGTTTCTGCTCGACACAAAATACAATCAATATTCATGAAATTTTGACCGCAGGTCACAGATTTTTAAAATTTTGAATTACAAGCAAACCAATTCCACATATAGGCTACAATTTGCCAAAAAAAAAACATATATCTTACTTTAACTTAACTGAATTACTAACAGACTTCAACTTAATCTTACAACTTCTTTAAATTCAAAATTTAATTCCTTAGCAATCTTCAAAATAAGAGAGCACATTAAAAATTTCGGCCGAAAAATACAATTAACATAATTTGCTTTTTACCAAACAAAAAAATTTTTAATTAAAAAGATTAAAAGAATTTTTCAATTACTAGAAACAAGATGAATTTAAAGTTTGTTACACTTTTAATTTACCTTCAACACACAAAAACATCTGTTGGTAATTAATATTTAAAATTTTTACTTATATTACCGAACACAAATAATTAAAGAAAAATTGCTTCCTGTCCAAAATTAAAAATATACACACTAAGCCTCCACTGAGAATAAAACAAGTGCTCACCTGGGTATAGCTCTGTCTGCGATTCTCGGCGGTGATTCTGCTTTCTTTTCTCTCCACACTGTCAGCAAAGTTCGGATGCTTCTGGTTTCTGGTTCAGCGGATGCAGTTTCAGATCAGCTCGGGTCTCTGCCTTGGCTTTGGCGGGTCACTTTGGGGTCGGTGGATCTTCCTCGATTCAGCGGAATCTGTCTCTCTATCACAGGATTCTGTACGAATTCGGCGAGTTGTCCTGCTCTGCCCCGATTCGGTATGTAGATTCAGGTTCCCAACGGCTGGTGTAGATTCTGAAGAAATTCGGCGAGTTGTCCTACTCTGCCCCGAATTCATAAAACTTTGTCACGCACGTTTCTTTCACCACTTTAAATCCCTTGAAGCTGCCACCATCTGTAAAAACTCCGGCGGGATTTATAAAATTCGAACTGGTAGCTGTGGCTAACCGGAGTAATTACTATAGCTGATTTTTAAAAGAAATATTTCTTTTATTTGTAACATCAACTTACAAAACATTCCTCCGATAGATTTCGGTATTAACATAAATTAAGGAGTGCGTGAGATGCGGTGATTATAAACCATGCGATAGTCTTTAAGTCTCTCCTTTCTCCTTAGGTCTCTACACCAGACAGTCTCGTTCTAAACTTAATTTCCGTTCTCTGTATTCGGTGATACTAATTGAACAGGACAGGGTGTCCTTGGGTGATCGAGACGGATAGCTCCTCCGGGTTTTCCTCTCACAGACCTGGCCGTCTGTCTCCCTCCGTTTCACTTCGCTCTCGCTTCACTGCCAGACTCTGCTTTTTCAGGGTCACGTCCTACCCTTTTGCCTCCGAAGAACCATCTCCCCCTCGTCTTCTCTTCTTCCTCTCGCCTCCGAAAAAAAGGGGGGCGGGGGAAGGTTCATCCCGGCCTCTTAAACTTACGGCAGCCTATCGTTGTGGATATCTGGCTCTTATTCGCATATTTTAAAGGACTTCCCTTGGCGTCCGATAGTCTCTGGGAAAACCTCTCCATCTGCGACCTCACAAGTAGAATAAATAATTAGTTAACGTCGGATAGTCGCCATGCCGTCTCGAGTATTGTTCATAAAATGTCCACACCATTCAGCATAGGAGATTGATCGTTCCTTTTGATCTGACCCGACAACTCCGGGGGTCGATCGGTCACAAGTTACCTACGCTGGGATATTGGGAAAATGTCACAATACCTACAAATGTCGTACTTTTACGTTTAAAAATAAGCGTTGGTGAGCGGGAAAAAATATTTATTTTGAAAAAACCGCCTTAACCCTGACAGTAACGCCACAGGCCCTTGCGGCCTATGTTGTTAATTAAGGCTGTTCTCAAATCCAAACTGGCTGCTTTATGACACATATTTCTTAATTAATTTTTGTTCGGAAACGCATGAAATTGGCAAATTTTCTTATTCAGAAACTTTGTAATCGAAACACGTTTTACATTTTTTTTTTTTTGTAAAGGAAGAAGATCTTTCATAAAATACTGTCAAAGTCGGCGTTCTGAACCGAATTTCCGACGCCGCAGCACGAGCAAGGAGAAAATGCGTAGTCACGTGACACGAATCGTTTATAACTGGATGAGTAATTTATTTATCACAAAAATATAAAACTCATTTTGATTCCAAATCGTTTCAATAGTCCGGTCTGACAATTTTATGCCTTTACGTTTAAAAATGATGAGTCAGAAAATGTGTCACAAAGTTTCGTGTTGTTGAGCAGGTCATTTGAGAACCATCTTAAACAACTTTAAGCGTCACAGTCCTGTGATGCACTTTGTTAAAGAAATTTTGATGAATCTCGCTGCACAAGCCTCTAAAGAGTGTGACATGAGAGATAAAAAAAAAGGCGTTTACTGTCAGGGTTAAAGCTGTTATCTCAAATCCAAAGCAGCTACTTTTCTGACACGTTTCTTAATTCATTTTTGTTCGAAAACACATGAAATTAGCAGGTGTTCTTATTCAGAAACTATGTAATCGAATGGTGTTTTCCATTTTTAACACTTTCCAACATAGCTGAAAAACTTTTATGAATTCGGTTTGTCTGTCTGTCTGCCATCTGTCTATCTGTCTGTCCGTGCTCTAACTCGTGTAAATATATACTCGGATTTGTCACGCAATTGATAATTTTATTGATGTTCATTATGGCATATTCGATATTGTAAATGAAGTGTGTCCCGCTTGTAGTTACTTTACAAAGACACTCAAAAATATTCCGTTACATTACGGTCTATGGGGGAAAAGTCATTTACGGATTATTTTAATGATGTTATATTATTTCAAACATATTGAAATTGATATATGTCACTGAGGTGTACTACAAGAGGTTTATTATAGACTATGGTTTGCATAGCACTTATAGTTTCTTTACAGGGACACTCAAAAGAATTCCGTTACATTACGGTATATGGGAAAAAATCGTTTTCGATTTATTTTAATAATGTTTCACTATTTCAAATATACTGAAATTGATATATATTACTGAGGTGCACTACAAGAGGCTTACTATAGAATACTGTGTGCATAGCATTCATCGTTCATTTTCAGGGACACACAAAAGAATTCGATTAAAGTACTGTCTGTTAACAGTAATTGATGGAAGTGCGTTTTCAATTGCAGTAGGCGTTTTCAAATTTAACTTATTTTTTGCTTATTACTTGATGTGTATAAATTCTATAGATCATATACAGGGCGGCACAAAAAAATTTCGAGCACATTTCCATTTATCGACGAAAATTCCAGAAGGGGAATTTTAACTGTGCTATGCGTTTCCTAACTGAATTAAATTTTAGCATTCTACGTATAGTATATATACAAATCTATTTATCATATACAGGGCTGCACAAAAGAATTCGGAAATTTTTTCGAATATTGATGGTAATTCCTAAAATTGGATTTTTAAATATGTTATGCTTTTTTCAATTTGTTTGCTTCGACATTGCTCAGCATCACATAGTAGTATTTAGTACTGCTCAGTAGTAGTGGTAAATTGTATTTTCAGAATTTGTATTTTTGGAATTTTGTATTTTCAGAATTTGTATTTCAGCACACTAGTATCATATTACTGTATAGATATTACATAGTATAATTATTGCTCAATATCCCAAATTATAATTTAGTAATACTCAGTATAATTAGGTAAACAAACCTGCTGGGCGGGGCTAGTTGAGCTTAAGCCGAAAGGTAGGCCTCCCCGCTCGATTTGACCTTGACTTTGTTTGCTTAGACATCATCTTTCACCTTATTAAACGGTAAAGATTTGTAAAAGTAAATTGGAAGTGTTGGAAAGTGTTACATAATCTATGCTTGATGCATCGATTTTTCGTCCTGGTTTGGTAAAGACAGAGGATTTTTCAGAAAATACCAGACGCGAGAAGGCGGAAAAGGAGAAAAATCTGTCGTCACGTGACATCAATCGCTTATAACTCGATAAGTAATTCAATTCCAAAACGCTCCAATAGTCAGGCCTACAAGTTCTGTGCTTTTAAATTTAAAAATGAGTTTGTAAATGTGTCAGAAAATTTCGAGTTATAGAGCGGGGAATTTTTTTTCTTAACCCCTTAAATGATTTTAAAATGAAATGAAAACCATGCATCTGCAACGCGTCCAGAAAGAATTTTTTTAATTTCTATTAAATTTTCAATTGAAATCAAATATTACTCCATGCATTTTTCTCTAAAATACGCATTCTGACAGGAGGAAAAAAAAAAAAAAAGTCTTTTAACTTATTAAGGCATTGTGTTGTGAATATTTACGGGAAAGATTAAAGTTTAGACAGGTTGCTGAACTTTTTACACTGTTTCCTTTATTATTTACTACGAAGATTTAAATATGCAAATGATGTAGTTTAAGTATTCCACTAACGTCTTTGTGGAAGGCTATTTTTAAACCTTTTCACTAACATTGTCAGAAGCACATAATAAATTTTCATTATCTTGATCTATTTGATACTTTGAAATGAGCTGCCAAACCTGCAACTGAAGTTAACCTGTAACTTCAGATTTCCGTCTCTGAACCAACACCTAATACAATTTCTAACCAGTCATTGACTTTGTCTTTCAAGTCTTTTCTCTAGGTTATAATTAATGGACCTCAAAAAAGGTCATGGGCGAACGCAGATGGATGCAGTGGAACCCCCACCCCCACCCACCAAATAAAAAAAGTTGAAAAATGTAAGGATTAAAAATATTACTGAGAAAATATGAATACATGAGGCTTTTATTGTGATTGAACTGATTATTGCATGATTACAATTTCATGATGCATGATTACAGTCATAGCCACAGAAAGTCAGTTTTAGCCCGGTAATAAAGTTTTATAGGGATCCCTATATACAGTAAAGCCTGTAAAAACGGTACCGGTCTATAACGGAATCTTGTCTTAAACGGAAAAGTTATATGGTCCCGAAGGAAATAATACCATATACAATTATCCCTGAAAAGGATATTTTTTCTCCTGTCCCTAGCGATTACGTTTCAACAGGTTCTATAAAACTTATAGTATCGGAGCCCTAAGAGATATTTCTTCACCCGCACCTTCTTTTCTGCGCCACTGCATTGTATGTCAGTTTTCGTTTAAATATTTTTTTATTTCATTGCAAGCGTAAATGTGATTCTACGTTAGTTTAAACCTTTTCATCCCCTGACACTGATTACCATCATAACCACTATATGTTTTCAGTTTTCTATTTTTTGCGCCTCTGAAGTATACGGTGACCTCACTTATAAGTATTTGAAGACACCGATTTAAAATCACTCATAACTAAAAGGCTATATGTTCTAGTTCTTTGTATACATTATGTATTATGCGAGATAAAATTTTTTTTAACAATCACGTTATGCTTAATAACATTTCTGTTAAAAAGAGTAATAATATAAAGTAATCTTTACACTTTACCTATACAATTTAGTTTCAGTTTTAATTAAAAAAATATATATACAATGATCATATAATTTTATTTTACATAGAAGAAAGATTAATTGTATACTTACGCAATAAAATGCGAATTTAGCCCTTTAATAAAAAATCGTAATGATAATTTGTTTTTACTTTGGCCACGTTTGTACGAGGGGCAGTCGGAAAATAAGTTTCCCCTGGCGACTGTGGACAGAGGTGTGTATGAAAGACAAAAAATGTAATGAGACATTAAAGATAAATTAATTAACTTTATTTTTCCACATAAGTACCAAGTACATTGAGACATTTGTTATACCGCTTTATAAGCTTCAAAAAGCCCTCAAGGAAAAAATCAGGGCTTTGCATACGGACGAAGCGTTGAATGGCTATGGACGAAAGACGACACAGCAGGTGAACGCGAACGTGCAAGACACCGATACCACTGGGTAGAGGTCGACCGCGATCAAGCAGATGGCGCTGTTGCAGTGTCTGCGCAGATGGCGCTGTTGACTGCAACTGCGCTGTCACTGCAACAGCGCCATCTGCTTGATCGCGGTCGACCTCTACCCAATGGTATCGGTGTCTTGCACGTTTGCGTTCACCTGCTGTGTCGTCTTTCGCCCATAGCCGTTCAACGCTTCGTCCGTATGTAAAGCCCTGATTTTTTCCTTGAGGGCTTTTTGTAGCTTATAAAGCGGTATAACAAATGTCTCAATGTACTTGGTACTTATGTGGAAAAATAAAGTTAATTAATTTATCTTTAATGTCTCATTACATTTTTTGTCTTTCATACACACCTCTGTCCACAGTCGCCAGGGGAAACTTATTTTCCGACTGCCCCTCGTAGAAAGCTTTTCTAACTCATTAAAATGTGTTATCGTATTTGATGTTACATTACAATTTTAAGGTAACGTCTCAACGTTTCTGGGGCTTCTAAGGCAGTAGAAGGCAGATATAAGGTAAAAGGAAGGTATAAGGTAGGACATTAGATAAATCACAAAATAATCACAAAATTCGCGCATGCGCATCTGTAATAATTGAGCTTTTGCTTTTCGTGTGCTCGAAGATCGAAAGTAAACAGTACTAAAAATTATAATAATTACATTTAATATATATAAGATTAAATTTGTTTTCAATTATGGAAGGAACCACAGTGAATGTTTTATTAGTTGATTCCGTTGAAGAAGGATATAAAAAAATCGAAGAATATGAAAATGAAACATTTTCTAAGTTTTACGTGCAGATAGCACGTGCAAAGGGTTTTGGAGATGCAGAATTGTATTCAAAAAAGGGAAATAGTTGTATACTGTGGTTTGATACATCGGCTTATATTTATGTCAATCAACTTATATTTGATTGCAAGTGTGGCCCAGATCGTCATATTCCATTCAAAGCAAAATTGGACCATAAGAATGAAGAAAAAAGCCAAACAGACCATACACAAAATACAAAAACAAAAAAAACAGTACAGTGTTCCAGGAAATTAGGCTGTGCAGCTAAAATTTCATTAAAAGAAGTTTTCACATTTCTAGAATGTACAATTTCTACAAATAATAGATACAATAGAATAAAGGCATCTAAAGAACTAATGAACGTCTCTACTTCCAAAAGAAGTCAGGCCAGTTAAGAAATTCATTTTAACTTTTCCAGCTAATGAATCTGAACATGTGATGCATCCTGTTGGAGAAACAGCAGAAATCCACCAGTCTGTTGATGAAAGGCTAAAATTGAAAATTAAAGAACTTGTTGCTGATTCAGTAACAGATACAGTGGAAATAAAACGTTATCTACCCCAGTGTGTAACAAAGGAGCTTTTTCCTGAAACACCAGGATTCCCCTCAAAATCCAACAGAAGGTTCTATCCTTCATCAGAAGGCATTCGAAACATCGTAAAAAGAACTTTGCAGTTATCCTATTCAACCAATTAACAGGAAAAAATCCAATACATGGTAGATGACCATTTGGTGAAATACCTTTATGATTTTTTTTTTCTTCAGATCTTACCATGAAACTGAAAAGAGCGATACTGAAGATAAGATTATCAAGAGTATATTATTAGTTTATCTGTCAGCAAAACAAAGGCATTTGCTCCAGCGCTATGGAAATAGTGTGTGCCTCTTAGATGCCACATATCGAACAACCAAGTATACTTTGCCGTTATTCTTCGTGTGTGTCAAAACGAATATCAACTATCAAGTTGTTGCTAGATTTATTACGCAAGATAAAACAACTGCTAGTATTATTGAAGCAGTAAGTATACAAAAAAAAAAAAAAATGGAACCTAAAACATTTTTGTGACGACTTCTGTGAACAGGAAATTAATGCGATCGAAATTGTTTTTCCCGAAACTTTTGTATTCTTGTTTGATTTTCACTGGGAGCAGACCTGGGAGCGTTAGGTACAGAAATCAACAAATGGAGTCTATCAAGCCCAGAGAAATGATGTTTTGAAACATCTACGGAAAGTGGCAAATGTTGAGTCAGTCGAAGCTTTTGGCAAAGCTATAGAAGTACTAGAAAACTGCAATTTTTGGAAGACAAATGATAAAATGCAAAGTTGGTTTAAAAAGAGTGGCTTCTTATCCATAAGATATGGGTATGGGTCTTTCGTAAAGATGAAATGGAGCTACCTATTAATACCAGCAATGGAGTTGACCGTCAAAACCGACGCCTAAAGCATGATTATTTGTCTAATAAAAAACAAAGGCCTCTAAACAGTATGCTAAATTCAATAATCACTCAACTTCATACATTCCTGATAGTTTCCGAATGTATGAAGAGTTAAACATTAAATATTCCTCTGGTTATCGAAAATATTCTACAGAGATTCCAATCTAGACCATTTATCTTGCACTGGATTGAGCGAATGTCTTTGGCTAAAACTATTCAACCATGCGATATCACACTTATTTCAAGTTTTAGAGTTTGCTTCAAAATACGTAGTCAAACAAATAAGAACGCCTTTTACCAGGAAGATTTTGGTAATGATGATGTCATGCCTTCTTTTGTGAGTGCTATGATTTGCAAAGAAGGAAGTGGCTTTGCAAGAATTTTTTTGCTGTGTTTCATTGTAACAACATAACATGGGATAATTTATCACAAAAAATCCAAGCACAGTCCTTACCTTAATTTGGATACATCAATTAAGGGTGTATATGTAAGCCCTCATTTAAAGCAAAATAGTGCAGAAACAAACATGGAAACAGCATATTCAAATGAAGTTAAAAAAGCAAGTTTCCCAACAGAAAAAAACTACTGTAGAAGTTAAGTATGAAAGAGATTCAAATGAAGTATCTGATGATGTATATGTTAAAGAAGCAACAACATCAACAGAAGGAACTGCTACAGAAAATAAAAAGTATGAAACCGATTCAAATGAAGTAATTGATCATGAACCGTTACAGCAATCCACATCATCTATTAAAGGGGCCAAAGTCAGAGAAATGTTGTCAGAAATTCGGACAATGTCATATGAAGTAAATGACCAGGAAGGTTTAAACAGTTTGTTGAAACCAGTCATGAAATATGTATCAACCAAAATTGTAAAGGAGAAAATATTTACTGTTGCACAAAACAGGCAAGTTAAGCCAACCAATAAACAAAAATGATGATTAAAATGCAGAAAACAAAAAAAACATTGCTCTTCCATTAAGGAAAAAAGTCTTGCCAGAAATGATAATAAATTGTTCAGCGCAACGTCAAATCTTAATAAATGTGATTCAGCAAATGAGATAATAATAGAAGGTACATGTGATATTCCATGCACAGGAGAAGATTAAATTATTATTGATTGCAACAATTCTGAAGAAAAAAGTTTATTGGGATGTATGTCCATTCATAAGAATGTACCGAAATTAGAAGATAATTTAAATGAAATAATATCTTATATATTATTTCTGTTGTCAACATCCCTTTTTCTAAACAAATACAAAATGCAGAACGAAAAATGAGATACCATATGAAAGGATTTTGAACAGGTTTCTGACATAGCACACTTAACATTTCGTTAAAACATGTTTTATGATTAAAAATTGAAGTTAATTAAAAATTAAATCGGCACTGTTTTCATAAATGAAATGAAAGGTTTTCCTCAAATTAGTGTTGCCACAAAAATAAAATATCACATTATGTGATGCTCAACAATGATTATAAAAAATAAATAGTACAACCGTGGCATACGTAATAAGAATACATTATTTACGTAATACATAATGTGCAGAATACATAATAAGTCCAACATGTGTAAAGTGTGACACCTGCGCACTGGTTTATTTTATATTTATGATTAAAAATGAAAATTGAAATATTTAGAAGAAAAAAACACCATTTTTCGATCGAAGCAAAATTGCAGTTAATTAAAATTTAAATCAGCATTGTTTTCTTGAATTAAATGAAAGGTTTTCTCAGTTTTTTTCGAAGCGAGTGACGTTATCCTCTAATGTAGTTAAAATACAACTGTTAGTTTTTTTTCCCTCGCACGTGCATTTTACTCTCTTGGATCAGTTTTTACTGTCACTTTGATGGAATAAATGAGATGATATTCTGGCTAATTAATGTTGTTTGCAGATATTTTATCCTTAATTTGTCTTTAAAAGTTTAAACCTGCATCTCAGAAATATTAGATATTGCTTAAAAATATTAGACTGCAGTGCGAAATCCTCACACGGGTACACTGGTATTAGCTTATTCCTCATACAGAAGTTACCAAACACAGTAATAACAAAAGAACACAAGGCAATATTAATCTTTCAACAGAACAATTATGCAAATTTAAAAATACAAAGTCTATGCTGAGGCAGATCAAAGAATTTGTTAACAAAAATGTTGAAGATATTTATCCCTCCTCCTCAGACGATGAGATTGTTTTAAGTGACAATAAAGCAGAAGAGTATAATTTAACTTGGATTACAGTTGATTCTCATCATCTCAATGAGACAGAGAAGCAGATTTTAAAAAGTAAAAGTTTTTGGCTTAATGATAGCATCACAAATACTGCACAATGCATCATACACAAGCAGTATCCAACCATCAGTGAGTTTCAAGACACACAAAATAGTGAGAATCTAGGATTCAGAGTTGAAACAAAACCCGTCATACACATATTACATGTGAATGGGAACCATTGGGTGACAGTTTCTTCTAAGGACTTGTCAACAGAAGAGTTTATGACAATAATAGGGCCTAAAGGTATCATGTATCATTTCTAGAAGATATTGCAACCATTTTTCAAACTAAAAACAATAAAGTAAATTTTTTTTTGTGAAAATATTTCCCAGCAAGCTGACGACAACCAATGTGATGTTTATGCAGTGGTCTTTGCTACTGCACTCTAGGGCTTGACCCTTGTGATTTCCAATTTGAAAATTCATTTCAGCTCAGAGCTCACTTAATTTCTTTGTTGGAAAGTCAATATACATACATCAATGTTTCTTTCGAAACTTACAAAGAAAATGAGGAAGCCCTTTAAGACATTTGATTTTAATGTGTACTGTCATTGTAGGTTTCCTTGGAACATTGGCTCAAACATCTTCAAAAAACATCATCATTGGCTCAACATCATCAAGCAAGCTCAAACATCACAAGCTCAAACATCATCATTGGCTCAAACAGTCTTGTTTTCAGTGTGTCAAAATGTGTAAATGCATTTCAACATTGTATGTTATTTATGTGGGACTTAATTTTTGCTCATGAGTGTGTAATATATGTATATAGTAAAATGTACCACATTTTAGTAATTTTATCCTTTTTTGTTCTGTTTACAAATTTCTTTTTATATCTGTAGCTAAGTAAATTGTATTCTTGAAAATGTGTGTGTTTTTTAATAAATTAAACAGTGTGTGTTTTATAATAAAGTAATTTGTATGTGTTTTATAATAAAGTAATTTGTGTGTGTTTATAATAAAGTAATTTATATGTGTTTATAATAATGTAATTTGTGTGTGTCTTATAATAAAGTAATTTTTGTGTGTTTATAATAAATAAGTAATTTGTACGTGTTTGTAATAAAATAATTTGTGTGTGTTTATAATAAAATAATTTGTGTGTGTTTATAATAAAAATTGTGCGTTTTATCTAATAAAATAAATGTGTGTGCTTTATAATAAATTGTATGTGTTTTAAATATAATAAAATAAACCATTTCATAATAAAAGAAAACTTACATGCTGTTTTTGCAGGCTAGGTTTAACATGTATTCGAAAACGGAATTTTCTTGCCAAAATGCACAAAACAAAAATCGCGCCAACTCCATTGCATCGCGACATCTGTTTCTTAATGTTATTTTTTTTAATATATATAAATATTATTATTTAAATGTATAATTAGTATTTTCGCTTAGTGGTTTGTTATATATTATCTTCAATTTTTAGTGATTTATTAGCAAGATATAAATTATGAAAAAAATAAACCAATCTATGTTAAAGGAAAACTTGGTTTCGTAAGATATAGCTCGAACAATGATCTTTTGTTTTTTATGATACACTTTGCACAAGCCCCACCAGTGGCTGAGAGGTTGTGCTCTCGAAGCTGGTAGACGGGAGGTGCTGGGTTCGTTCCCAATCGCGCCCGTCGGCCTAATCGTTCGGAGTTTTCGTGGTTTTCTTCGAGCCGTGGATTTATCCATGCGTAAATACGGGTTAGGTTCCCTTAGAAAGACCCCCACGAAGGGCACTCCCCCCGGGCCTATATCCCTAGTGTAGATAATTGGCCGTCAATAATCAACCCAACCCACTTTGCACAAACCGAAAATATTAGGATTAAATAAAACTATGTTTTAAATATTATTTGTTATTAATAATGCGTAATAGAAACATACACTTTTTTTGGTCGATATTAGAATCTGGAAGCTATGACCTGTTTTTCTTTTTCGTTCATTATATATGCAATCTACACCAGTAACATATTCGAATGTCATTGTGATCTCAAGAATTTTACGAAAAATGGAGTAGCAGATATCTAAATCATACACAATCTTCATCTATATTAGAAACACTCGCAAACATATATAAAATCTATGCAGACATGTATATATTGATACATGCATATGTGTAAGATTGTATATATTTTCATTTTTACAAGAAAGAAATTATGTCAGATTTATTGGCTTGCAGTGTAGTGTAAGAGTAAGAAAATGTTAAAACTACAGCAAGAAATATGCAGTATTACACTTATTATGAAAAGCTTTAATTGATTAATCTTTGTGTATTACTATACTAGCACACTGGTTAGAAACAATAAAAGTTTGATTTAGGAAACCTCTCTAAAATCTACATTTTCTTAATAAGATTTGAATTGATAATTAATAAGTAAAATTTTGATTAAACAAAATGAAATTTATTTTTAGCTATCATTTTATAAACTAATCGAATACAATAACAACTCTCTTTTGCTCTTTTTAATTTTTATGTATTTATTTATTTTTTACAGCATTTAACGTGTCAAGATTTCATGACCATTTTTCAGCAATAAAAATATCACCACAGGGAATATTATTACTTTTATAAATATTTAAATTATTTTACAAAAATTAAAAATTAATAAATTATTATTCATTATAATACAAGAAATATAAATTAATTTTATCCAACTGGTTAAAATAATTCTCTATATAATTAATGGATATTTGACGGTAAATTACATGATAAAAAATTCCATTAAATACATTTTGATTTTTTTTAAAAAATAAATCACTTGTTATAAATTTATTTACCTCCAAATTTATTTTATAAAACACAGTTTAATTTAGTCAGAAACATTAGAAGAACATAATTGTATTTTATTATCCTGTCCATTGAGGGCGACAGCATTAAACTATATTATGAAAGGAAGAAAAGCTTTTAAGTCCGAGAGCATGCGCAGATCAATTTTGGAAGGTTTTATGTGAAAGATATTATTACAGATGCGCATGCACGAATTTTGTTATTCTCAGTCAGTTTCTGCAACAAACGGCTACCCACCATAAACTGTGATTCTGGGCAGTAGCTAATGTGGGAAGAGAGAGGAAATTCATTCTCATCACCAGAATGCCCAGGAAACCAATAACTATGACCAAAAAGTGATGTGTGAGCGATTATCAGGCATAATGGCAGAATGCTGATTCAGATATATGAAAAAAGTACAGTGACATCTCAGCGGTATTGTACAGGCGTTCTCCAGGGTTATATCCATTTTTCCTGTGGTGCAGTTAGTCCACAATTTTTGTTCATGGATATACGCGCCCACATATAAGAAAGTTGAAGTGTCCCTCGCACTTGCAAGAGACGATTGTGAGCGTATAACATGCCATGCCTTGCTCATTCTCCGGACATAAATCTTATAGAGCACGCCTAGTATGCACTCGGTAGACGTATTTCTCAAAGACAGAACTCTCCTTGTGCCGTGCAGGAACTGAAAATAGCCCTGTGAAACGAATGAGACAGAATTCCCCAAGCTTTTCTCAACTGTTTGTGAAAAGAAAACACAAACAATGCAAAATGTGCACCAGTGTCGGGGAAGGTCATACTACATACTCACCGACTCATGTGTCTTCATGTTTTGGTCAAAACAACCCTTTTTTGTAACTGTTGAAAAATGCTGTAAGAAGCGTATTTTGTTCTTTTGCGCATCTTGCTTTGTCATGTGATAATGTCTGTATCGTTTTGTATAATAAAGATACATAAGGACCTGTATTAAATATGTAGTAAGTTTCATTTCTTTAAACGATGTCTATCCCATTACTTATGACGAAAAATGTCTCTTTTGTGATTCCTTTTGTTGTTCCTTAGCAATTGTCCAGCAGTGTACAATTCGTGTGTTTGTCAACGATAGGAGGTTGGAAAGATATGGGCGGGACACTCATCTATATTTGCCAACGTTGGGGCTTTTTAAAAGACAAATAAACATAATTTGAACCAGAAAAATTATTTAATGAAACATTTCTTGTTTCAGTGTAGTTATTTATTAATCTCTCTTATTTAATAATTTTTCTGGTTTTATTTCATTTTTTAAAAAACGAATAATTTTCGCGCATAACTGAGAGATACGACTCAAAGTAGAACTCATAAGTTAGAAACCTAAAACATTATTTTCTTATCCCTGGTACCGTGTGCTACCGATTACACCACTGTGACATTAGATGGTTCTCAAATTCCTTGTTCAACAACGCGAAACCTCCTCACACGTTTTCTATCATTTTTAAACGGAAAAGTTGCAGGTCTGGCTTTTTATGCGATTTGATATCGAATAGCGTTTACCATTTTCTGATAAATAAATTACTTATCTTCGTCATGTAACGACAGGTTTCTCCTTTTCTTGTGCTGCCTCGTCGGGAATTCGGTTCAAAACGCCGACTTTGACAGAATTTTCTGAAAGATCTTCTGTCTTCACCAGAAAAGGGAGAACGTCATTCGATTACATAATTTCTGAATAAGAACACCTGCCAATTTCACGTGTTTCCAAACAAAAATGAATTCAGAAATGTGTCAGAAAGTAGCTCATTTGGATTTGAGAACAGCCATAAATATCTTCTCTATCTTGGGGAAGTGGATACCAGTTCCTTGCATCAATCACATCCTCCTTGAATTTTCTTTACTGGGCGAAGATCCCAATTCAATTTCCATCTACTTTTTTAATTGCTTTTTCCAGTCACTTCTCCTATCTTTCAATTGTCGCCGCAACCAGAATTCGAATTCGAACCACGGAACTCTGATTTTGAAATCAGCGTACTTTCCTAGTACACCACTGTGACATTTTTTTCGTTTATTATTTATCTTGGCTCTTTACACATTAATTTATGTTATCTGTCAATTGTAATTCCTGCTGGATTTTTGTGAAATATTGCTTTGTTAGATGCACTTGTAGAATTACATGGAATGACTCAGTTGAGTTGGTTTCAATCAGGGTTTCCCTGATACTCTTGGCTACATTTAAATGTCCCGCGCGGGGCAGCTAATTTCACGAGTTTTCTTAGTATAAATCGCCCATGCCTGTAACGCATATCACGTAGTTACTTTTAAAGCAACCTAAAAGTGAAATAGTTCTACAAAAACTTTATCTATTGGAACTATCTGTTAAGGGGCTACTTCACTCAGACGAAAACACCCGCTCGCTAATGTTATTCCTATGGAGGAAATTTTTGAAGATATCTAGTTCGCATTTCAATATTTTTAAATGATTTTTTTGCATTCGATAGCTGAGGTCAATCTCTATGATTGCTCCTTTTTACTTTTTCGATTTTAATTACAAGTTTTTTTTATTAAGATACTTTCACTTTCGGAACCGGTTTTGAAAGTGAAAGTATCCTCAATAAAAAAAACTGCAGCAAAAATCGAAAAAGTAGAAAGCAGCGTGCATAGAGATTGACCTCAGCTATCGAATGCAAAAAAAAATCATTTAAAAATATTGAAATGCGAACTAGATATCTTCAAAAATTTCCTCCATAGGATTAACATTAGCGAGCGCGTGTTTTCGTCTGAGTGAAGTAGCGCCTTAATCTAATTGCGAAAAAATTTTAAATTTTTAGTAGTAAAGAAATGGGATCAAGATTTCAAGACAATCCCAAGAAATATATAAGTTAATTCCTTTTAAGTATTCTAGCTTCCACTTTCTATGGTAAATTGGCAATTTAAAACAAATTTAAAGTGATCTAAAATGTAAAGAACATATCTTCACTTTAGGTGATAATTTTCGAATTCGTTCATTTAATCTAAAGCATACACAAATCGCTAATACACTAAGGAACAGAAAAATGTTGTCCCAAAAGAAGTACAATCTTCAACGAAGGAAGTTTAGTTATGGTTGTTTGGTTAATTTGCTTTATTGGCGTGACGTCATAAACCATCATCATGTGACCTCCCTGCTGTGTTTATATTTGTTTGTCTATGTATCGCAGTGGAAATTCCGATGGTAAAATACCACCAACACGTGATTTCTTACAATCTCGAACCCAGATTCCCAATAATGCCCATTGATCATGGTTTTTGAACAATACTTACTAGTTTAATATTATTATTTTGATAGCTTGAAGGAAAAATACATTATACGCTACTTCGAAAATTGAAATTACCATTTCATACGTATAATAAACGTTTATCAGAAAATATATGCAGCTATTTACAAAATATTTACATATTTGAAATCGAAATATATGGAGATGCAATGCTCCATTTCATATTCAACTTTTCGATAAAACGTCACATCTTCTCAAAACAAACCAATCAAAGCAACCTTTTTTTCGCTGCATTCTAAACTCACAAGGGGACCGCCAAACAGGATGCGCACAGATTTTGATGATTTTAAAGTATGTTGTAGCTTGTAGGGGTGATACCCCTAACTATTCAGGTCAAAGATTTCCTTCAAATGGGTCTTAGTTTCGAGAAATTTCGGGTTAAAGTTCAGCAAGCGTTTCAAATACCCATTAGTTGGTCTTTCTGATCGAAGCGCAGAGCTAGCGTTCGGGATTTCAGTCCCGGAGGTGAGGGTTCTGTCCTGTCATGTGACCTTTTACCTATTTTAATAAATTTTATGTATTTATCGCGTTACAAGCTTTATGTAGAATTATGAATTCTGCATCTTTGAACTTTTTGATATTTTCTTGATAAGTTCCATTTACATTTTCGAATTTTTCGTAAAAATTTACATTTTCAAATATATATATATATATATATATATTTGAGAGGGGGGGGTGCAATATTTCTATTGACGGAATTCCAAACTAATTTATGTCTAGATTTTAGATTTCGTTATAATTTTTTTATTATTTACCTTTTATATTTTAATAACCGTTCTAAAATAATACTTTTTTTTTTAACTTTATATAATTTTAAATGAAAATTTATCATTTTTTATCTTATACAAAATATTTTTCATCTCAAATCTTTTAAACGTATGTATGATTAGGTAATTCCAATAGCATATCTTGAAAGGAGTAATAAAATATTAAAGCACTAACGCTTATATCCAAGTTTTAACCAGTTATATAATTTTTTTGTTATTTAAATACATTTAACTGTAAAGTTCAAACTCAACATCATTTTTGATTTGCACAAATAAAAAAAATAATATAATGCAATTAATTTTTTTTCATTCTAACAAGTCGATGCCATACAGAAAAAGTCAACTACAAATGAAAAATCGTCTGTAAATTACAATACATATAAAAAATATCTGAAAAAAAAATCGTCTGCAGTGACTTTTACCGTAATATCAGAATAAATAAAATTTTCTTTTCATTCATTTCGTTTAGCTTCTTTTGCAGACAATTACCACGTTTGAAGTAATTTACTTTTCAACTTTTAATGCATTTTTTAATATATTTAACACAATTTAAGTATTTAAAGAATATATAATATGTTAATTTATACATTCTTCCAATATTGTTAAAACAATTTACGTAAAGAATATATTTAATGGTGATTTTTAATGCGATATTTTGTTTAGAATATTTTTGCGATATGCATCACACAATTAATTCCATATTACTTTTAAATGCTAAAGGTGTAAAATTAACAACTATAATATAAATTAAAATAACTTTTATTAGTTGTTTTACATGTTTCGACTCTTCTGAGTCATTTTCAAAAACAAAATGAGAATATTCTAAAGCTGCACCTGTAATTTCATATTTAATATACTAAAAATGTCGATATCGGTGATGATAAATATTTTGGTATTTCACCAGTTAACATATTGCAATATATTTAGGACAAATCAAATATTAAAAGCATATGTTATTCGAAAATGTAAATGGAATTTATTAGGAAAATGTCAAAAAGTTCAAAGATGCAGAATTCATAATTCGGCATAAAATTTGTATCGCGACAAATACATAAAATTTATTAAAAAAGGTAAAAAGTCACATGATAGGACCGAACCCTCATCTCTGGACTCAAATCGCGAACGCTAGCTCTGCGCCACGGAGACCTTGTTTAGAAAGACGAACTAATGGGTATTTGAAACGCATGCTGAACTTTAACCCGAAATTTCTCGAAAACTAAGGTCTATTTGAAGGAATCTTTTGACCAGAATAGTTAGGAGTTTGACCCCTACAACATAAATTAAAATCATCAAAATCTGTGCGTATCATGTTTGGCGGTCCCCTTGTCAGAGTGCATTATGGGAGTGAAAGTAGAAGTAGAAATCCAGATTTCTTTTTCTATACATCCCCCACCTAAACTCTTATAGAGTTCATATATCAAAATTCTTACAAAATTATTATATCTTTAAAAATTCAATTTCATATCTGTGGTTCAGAAATCTAATACAATATCGAATTCAGATGCATAATATCAAATTCAAACAATATTATCACTTAATTAATCAAACTTAAAATATCAATCTATATATATATATATATATATATATATAACGCTAAGGTACGTAGTGGTGAAAACGCGATTATTTCTCTTTTGCCGATGGCAACAAAGTGGTTTGTTTTCACTAATTTGCGAATATTAAGAAAAGTATTTAAAGCATCGATTTAAAATCACCCTCACTCCACATATGTAAAAGATTTTTATGCAATTTTTGTAAAAATCGGCCTGTAATTGTTTTTTTTTTTTTTTTTTTTTTTTTGCAAAAAACTAGCTATTTTCTAAAAAGGAAAGAAAATAAAGTGCGAAGTCAAACCAGAAAAACGCGCCATTCTCTTATTAATTAAAACATTAGGTCCATTGTTCTACCTTCTGCTGTTTAACCTCATTGTTTCCCGTATAATGGTTCCATGGTGTTATAAAATAAAAAGGGGTAGCGTGGAACTTTTTAATATGAAACAACGTCAATATATTATTTCAGAACGAGTTTTATTTAACTTTCGTTCTCGAATTTCTTAATAATTCAACTCATTACAACAATTTTTTTCAGCGTGCGTCTTTCAACTTACAATCAATTAGCAAATAATGCATAGTCCAATCTTGTACAGTAATTGGAAATCTTAAAGTCTAACCAGAGTTCTTTTTCACTCTTTACGAAAAATTCAAATCCACGGCCTAGCCGTTGCCTTAAGAGAAATCCTCTCTCTTTCAAAATGTGTCAGCAAAACATTTTCTTTCCCACTGGGTTGGGAATCCCTCCTGAGATGAGTGTTTTTCCAACAACACTCGTCTCTCGCCAAACTCTAACTGCCTCCCCTTGATTCTCTCCTCAGGTCCGTTCGCTCCAACAAAAGACTCTCCGTTCACCAATCAAAGAAGTTTCCGTTCACGTCATAGCATTCAGTTTTCCTGTGATTCGATCGGGATTCCTTTTTGGGAGGTCTTACTGAAATACTAAATGTTCACACGGGCAAGGTTCTCACGCTAAAGTTCCCACGAAAGAGACCTCACCTGAAGTTCGGATAGATCAGAGAAATATCTTGCTGTCTAAGCAATTTCAGTTCACAAGATTGATCGAAGCTTATCTTTTCCTATTTTAGTCGGCGACATTCTTGTACCCCAGCAGAGAAACGTGAGAGAAGTTTTTCCAACACCTGGGGACTTCTATCTTTGATTACTCTGCCTAATTAGCAGACTGTGAGGGATTTAATGAATTCGTCACAACACCCCCTCTTTTAAAATATTTTCCGGGTTAAAACACGGAAAATCTGCAAAAAAAAGGGTTAGCTCAACATATCTGAGTGGCTCCAATAACATTACAATTTAACCTCACTATATACATAAGTGACCTGATTTCTTATACACTGTTTACCATTGCTTGAAAATCTAGTTTTAGAGACTTTTTTTTTTCAAAGATACTTCTTTTTTTTTCACATGCTGAAATAACAATAAAAATAAAAATAATCAGATATGTACAAAAGATTGAATTTTACTCAAAAACTTACTACTGAATTGCTCTACTTAAGTAGTCAACGTGAGGTATATCTTTACCCGGTTTGTGTCGGATGGCATATTGAAAGGGTTGCAGGGCTAGCGCCCATCGAAGTAATCTGGGATTGTTACCTGCATTATTTTTCAGAAACACCAACGGGTTGTGGTCTGTTTCTATACGAAACTCTTGACCGTCAATATAATGTCTTAGTTTCTTGATAGCAAAAATTATAGCAGCGCATTCCTTTTCCGTTGCGCTGAAACTTTTTTCTGGGTCAGTAAACTTCCGGCTGAGGTATATTATGGGATATTCTTCTGAGCCCTGCCTCTGTGCTAACACTACTCCGATCCCTTTTTCGGATGCATCCGTTTGCACAACGAATTCCAAATCATAATTTGGGGCGTATAGAATCGGTTCCCTGGTGAGTTTATCTTTTAGGAGATCGAA
The DNA here is from genome assembly GCA_963931845.1 of Maratus michaelseni. Classification (NCBI taxonomy): domain Eukaryota; kingdom Metazoa; phylum Arthropoda; class Arachnida; order Araneae; family Salticidae; genus Maratus; species Maratus michaelseni. The sequence goes on from OZ007591.1 coordinate 158,397,314, forward strand.
CGCCTTACTCATTTCGTCACTCCATGCTATTTTTTCTTTTTTGTGTTTTCCCTTCAGCGCTCGCGTGAGAGGTTCAACTATAGTGGCGTAATTTTCTATGTAACGCGAGTAATACCCTGCCATACCTAGGCATCTCCTAATTTCCGTTTTGGTTTCTGGCGCTGGCAATTCCGTGATGGCGTGGATTTTAGCTCCGGCGGGTTTTCGTTGCCCTTCCCCCACTATGTGGCCTAGATATTTAACCGTCTTCTGTGCGAATTTGCACTTCGCTATTTTAATTTTTAATTTAGCGTCCATTATTCTGAATAATACCTTTTCAAGATGTTTGATATGTTCCTCCCAATCGTCTGAAAATATGACCATATCGTCTAGGTATCGTACACAAAATTCTTCTAGACCATATAACAATTTTGCTTTGAATTTAGAGAACCTATAAGACGCGTTGAAGAGCCCAAAAGGCATTGACAGAGGTAAATAATTTCCAAAATTAGTCACAAATGCGGCCAATTTCTGCGCCCTGGGGGTCATGGGTATCTGCCAATATCCTTTTGTCAAATCAAGCACCGTAATATACTTCGCGGCTGCCACTTTTTCATCCCTTTCCTCTATATTCGGGAGTGGGAAAAACTCTGCCTTCGTAATTGCGTTCAGTTTTCTATAATCAATGCAGGAGCGCGGATCTTTTCCCGGGGCTTCCACCAATATCATCGGAGAATTAAAATTAGACTCCCCTTCCTTAATTATGTTGGGTTCTAACATGCGCTTAATCTCCTTTTTTTAAAATTTCATTTTGTCTGGGCGATGCACGGTACGGCCTTACTCTCACCGGTTTTTCTTCTATAAGTTCTATATCGTGTTCCGTGAGATCCGTTAATCCTGGGTCGTTCGAGAACAATTCGCGGTATTCGTCCAATAAATTTTCCAACATATGCAATTGTTCGTTACTGCACCGATCCCTTAACCCACTATCCTCCACTACTTCGTTAAACTTGTAACTGCTGGAGTCTGCTAAGGGGTACACAATCTCAAAGTCTTGGGATGCATCTGGCTCGTGAAATTCGCGGGTTAAAATATTTATTTTTCCCACCCTTTTTACATACGGTTTTAAGAGATTTACATGATAGATCTGCGATTTTTCCCGTCTGCCCGGAACACTCACTATGTAATTTGTCGCGGAAATTTTGGATTCGATCTTTCCGGGACCTATCCACCCTACCGACATTTTATTCTTTTTGTTCGTTGCTAAGACTAACACTTCTTCCCCTGGCTCAAAGTGCCTTTCGGCGGCATTTTTATCGTACCAGATTTTTCTTTTGTCTCTAGCGACCGTCATATTCTGGACTGCTAATTCTTGACAGCGCTTTAACATATTCATAAGATTAAAAACATATTCAGTTACCAACTCTGGCTCTTGACTTTCCCCTGTCCATTGTTCGAACAATAAGGTTTCCGGGGTCCGTAGATTTCTCCCATGAACTAACTCGGCCGGGCTAAAACCGGTCGATCCATGCGTTACCGTCCTCAAGGCTAACAATGCATGCGGTAGATTTTTCTCCCAGTCACTACCGTTTTTCCACACTCAATACCTTTAATAATCGTTTGACAGATCGGTGCCATCGTTCTATCAAATTTGATGAAGGTCTACACACACTCGAATGATTTAGTTGCACTCCAAATTTATCCAGAAAAATGGTGGTTAAACTTGAAGTAAAAGATTTTCCTAGGTCTATCTGTACTTCAAAGGGGTAGCCTAAACGACTAAAAATTTAGTTTAGGGCCTCGACTACTGTTTCAGAAAGCATGTTTGGTATCGGTATAGCCTCAGGATAACGCGAATAACAACAAATTGCAGTTAGTAAATACCTATTTCCCTTGTTAGACACTGGCAAGGGGCCGACTAGATCTACCGAAAGTTTTGAAAACACCTCTGAAATTATAGGTACTAGCTTCAGCGGGGCCTTTTTCTGCTCCCTTGCCTTTCCCACTTTTTGACATGAGTCGCAAGATTTTACGAAATTTTCCGTTTCTTTTATTATATTCGGCCAAAAGAAATAAATTAAAATTTTGTCTTTTGTTTTTAATTCACCCATGTGAGCCGCGATTCCCTCATGACATGCGTTCAGAAGGCCTGTCCTATATTTTGCCGGCACCACTAGTTGGATTCGTTCAAACCCCCGATGGTCTTCAGTTTTTCGTATTATCAACGAGTCTTTTATTTCATAATGCGATTTTTTTTTTCCAACGTCTTTTTCCTGATAATTTCTAGAGAAGGGTCACTGCTTTGTTCCAATCTAAACTCACCCCTTCCTACTTTAGCCAGATCTAAGCATTGATCATTGAGAACTTCGGGGAGTAAATCTTTTTCCCAGGTCTCAACTGTCACCTCATCATCCGCCTCTTTTTCGTTTTCCCCGGCTAGGGGAGAAAGAGTAACTTCCCTGTTCGGTTTGTTTTCTTTTTCTTTCGGATTCGTTTTCGTCTGACTACGCGTTATTACAGCATGTAGGGTTTTAATTGTTCTGTTTTTAATATCGTCTATCAACTTCTGCGTTTCGTTACCCAAAATATAATATGACATATCTGCTTCGCTGTCGGCCACAATTGCTTTAGTTCTCACCTTTCCAATGTCTTTAATTTTGAGCATTACATCGGCCGTCGGCAAACAATGCAAATCATTTATTAAAGGTTGTCTTACCCAAACGGTTCCCCCGTCTAATTGATCCGAATTAATGAATTTCCTAGACACCACGTCCGAACAGGAACCCGTATCTCTCAACACGGTAATTTCCTTTCCATTAATTAGAGCATGACTTAAATAGGGTTTAAAACCTTCTTCCAATTCAGGGCTGTTTCGGATGTGACTAATTTTAGAGATGGGTCTTTCGTTTTTTTTGTATTCTGGGCAATTAGCTTTCAAATGCTGGGAGGATCCGCACACGAAACATTTGTTCCACCTCTTTTGTTCAAATATACGCTCTTTGTCTTTGTTAATATCTTTGTCTCGCCAATTTGTTTTGGTTTCGGGATTTCTCTCACTTCGCGTTTTTTCTTCGAACCTTGGTTTTTCGGTTCTTTTATCGGGAGGGGACCTTACATTCCAAAGTTTTTTCGAAGGGCCTTTAATCGCTTCATATTCGTCGAGACAATTTGCCAAAACTAATGGGTCTTTGTAGTTTGCCCACGAATCAATGAAATGCTCTTTCAATTCGTTAGAAGTACGGCGCTTGATCTGGTCCATTATCAATAAATTTTTCAGACTATTGAAATCTGTAACATCTAACCCATTTAACCAACCCTCTAAATAACTATTGAGCTCGAAGATAATGTCCTTCCACGTAGCACCTGGATTGCGTGGATGTTTCATTAATTTTTGACGATACGCTTCGGGACTCATGCGGAAGCGCTCTAGCAAAAACTTTTTGACGTATTGAAAGTTATCCGTCTGATCTTGCGGTTCCCTTGAAATTAACTCTGCAATTTCGACCGGCACTAAAGCTATTAAATGCGTCACTAAGTCACCTGTCTCTATTTCCGCTTTGGTCGCCTGTCGTTCGAACAAATTTAAAAACAAAGTTATATCCGAGCGTTCCGGATCAAATCGATGCATGATTGTTTGGAGCGGCAATTTAGGTGGGCGTTCCGACCCGCCACTGGTCGTTGAACTACGTCTATTTGCATCTTGCGTCAATCTAAGTTGTTCCAACGTAAATTCGCGTTCTTTTTGTTTTTCCTCTCTTTCTCTTTCTTCTTTCTCCCTCTCATATTCCCTTTGTTTTTCCTCATATTCCCTTTGTTTTTCAGCTTTTTCTCTTTCTTTATCCTCTTTTTCCCTTTCATTATCGGCGGCTATCTTATCTTCTCGATCTTTTATGATATACGCAGCTTGCGTAAAGGCAAAATCTCTATCATAATCATCAGCAGCTTCGATTTTTTGGATAATTACCGGGATCCTGTCATTTTTCCCTATCTCCACTCCCAATTCTTCCGCTAAATTCTGCAAATCAATTTTCCTGCACTGTTTCAGATCAGTTACTTCTTGCATTTTAAAATTTTATGCAAATACAATATAAAGATGAAAATAATAGTTTCGCTCGCTAACTTATTCAAAAGGGATTCTAACACTTTATGGGAAAATCTTCTGCTACTACACACATAATACTACCAATTTTAAATACAATTCAATTTAGGAGTAATAAAAATAGTATACATACAAAAAATAAATTTTCAATAATTGTGAAATTTCCAGTACACTGACACGTTTTAGTGTCGATCATACAAATTTAGAACAAACTTTGAATTTTGAAATTCTGTGCACATAATTCAACAAATATTTGATACTTCTAACACAGCAGGTAACAATTTTCCCAGTTATAACAAAATGAGCACTTTTTGCAACTGCTAAAAAAATTTTCCTAACATCACATATGCAAAATATTTTAGTATCAAAAACATCTATTGCTTCATAAATAATATAAAAGTACAATCTTTGAAATCTTTCAATCAGGTATAACTAGACAATCGACTTATTTGAAAAATCGGAATTTTTACCTCTTTTTTTTTTTTTTTCAAGAAAAAAGAAAAATTACACATTTAGCCTGACAGTACCTTCTTATATTATTTTACTGCCAAAAGAAAATCCACTCACTCAAATTTTATGCTGATAACAAATATACATATATTTTTCCAAATGTCTTAAAAGTTATTAGATTTAAAAATTTGTCATAATTTATCATATATCAATATTCAAATAAAAAATTTCTCAGAAATGAATTTTCCTCACCAAAGAATATATAAACAAAATAAGAGCCACTGAAAAATGAATTGAGCTTACCTTTTCTACAGTCTTTGTCTGCATCATTTGTCGCCGGTTTCGGGTCTCTCCTAGACGTCGTCGATTTCACAGGTTATCTCGGTTGGTCGGCTCCTGATGTTTCCTACCAAGGGCTTGCTTCGGGCCTGTTCTCTGTTAAACACGTGCTTGCTTCCAGGAGGGAACTGCGGTCTGTCGTGCCAATGCGAGGGCTTGCTTCGGGCTCTGCTTTTGCGTTCGGATGACGGAACTGCGGTCTGTCGTGCCAGTGCAAGGGCTTGCTTCGGGCTCTGCTTCTACGTTCGGATGACGGAACTGCAACGTGTCACTGCAAGGGCTTGCTTCAGTCTCTGCTTTCCTCTCCTGAACTGGCGTCAGATCTTGCGCGCTTAGATGCGGGCGGGCGTCACTGCTACTGTCTGGGCTCTCTTCACTGATGCTAATCGATTTTTGTCGAAATATCCCACCGCTGCCACCAGCTATAATGGTTCCATGGTGTTATAAAATGAAAAGGGGTAGCGTGGAACTTTTTAATATGAAACAACGTCAATATATTATTTCAGAACGAGTTTTATTTAACTTTCGTTCTCGAATTTCTTAATAATTCAACTCATTACAACAATTTTTTTCAGCATGCGTCTTTCAACTTACAATCAATTAGCAAATAATGCATAGTCCAATCTTGTACAGTAATTGGAAATCTTAAAGTCTAACCAGAGTTCTTTTTCACTCTTTACGAAAAATTCAAATCCACGGCCTTGCCGTTGCCTTAAGAGAAATCCTTTATCTTTCAAAATGTGTCAGCAAAACATTTTCTTTTCCACTGGGTTGGGAATCCCTCCTGAGATGAGTGTTTTTCCAACAACACTCGTCTCTCGCCAAACTCTAACTGCCTCCCCTTGATTCTCTCCTCAGGTCCGTTCGCTCCAACAAAAGACTCTACGTTCACCAATCAAAGAAGTTTCCGTTCACGTCATAGCATTCAGTTTTCCTGTGATTCGATCGGGATTCCTTTTTGGGAGGTCTTACTGAAATACTAAATGTTCCCACGGGCAAGGTTCTCACGCTAAAGTTCCCACGAAAGAGACCTCACCTGAAGTTCGGATAGATCAGAGAAATATCTTGCTGTCTAAGCAATTTCAGTTCACAAGATTGATCGAAGCTTATCTTTTCCTATTTTAGTCGGCGACATTCTTGTACCTCAGCAGAGAAACGTGAGAGAAGTTTTTCCAACACCTGGGGACTTCTATCTTTGATTACTCTGTCTAATTAGCAGACTGTGAGGGATTTAATGAATTCGTCACACCCGCATCATTAATGACGTCAATGTTACTGATGCACATAGTTGTGATTTATAATATAGATTGAATAATAATAAATAAATAATAATAACAAATAATAATAAATGAATAAAATAATTTTATTGGGTGGAGATTTCCGTCAAGTCCTACCTGTTATTTTTAGATGTTCAAGATCACTAACAGTTTCAAGTTGCATAAAGAAGCATAGACTTTGATCTGAATTTTACATTATGAAACTTACAGAAAATGTGCGTGCCTTTCAAACAGAGAGAGCGTTAGCAAGTTGGCTGTTACAGGTTGGAGAATGTCAAAGTGGGGAAACTATTAAGTTGCCCTAATTTGCTAGCTAGATATACACGATTCAGTCCAGCAACTTTTCAGTGACATCGATTTTAAGACATTGACAGATTGACACCTCAAAAGCTTAAAGGAAGAGCCAGTGATAAACAATTTGTCAATTGAAATTAATAAACGTGTTTTACAATGTATGCCAGGAACTAAAAAGGTTTATGAAAGCATTGACACCATCATAAGTGATGATCCACAAGATCACCTTGCATATACTGAAGAACTTTTAAACGATTTAACACCAACTGGAATGTCACCTCATAAACTGAAATTAAAGCTAGGAGTTATCATAATGTTACTAAGATATTTAGTACCTTCTGAAGGTCTGTGCAATGGTACAAAACTTACGGTTAGTAACTTCCAGAAAAATATTATTAAAGCCAAAGAAAAAAAATTGATTTCAATATTAATGAAATTTTTCTCAACCCTCGAATACCACTTATTCCATCAAACAATAAATAATATGCCTTTTACATTTAAGCGTATATAATTTCCTATCCAATCACATTTTTTAATGACTATAAATAAAGCCCAGAGTCAAACTTTTGAAAATATTGCTTAGATTTGTCAAACCAATTTTTAGCTACGGTCAGTCGTATGTGGGTCTTTCAAAAATTAGATCTTTTGATTCTGTTACTGTCGTAACTCCGAGCTCTGGAATTTACAATTGTGTATATATAAAATTAAAGTTTTCGATGCTGAAAAAAAAAAAAAAAAAAAGAAAGAAAGAAAGAAAAAGAAAAAGAAAAATATTTTGATTATTGTGAATGGTATAGATGCTTTCAATGTTATATGTATACACTTTTTTAATTTTAAAGAGTATCTAGTAACTATTGCGTGCATGCAAAGGTTTTTATATGCGTGATGCTGAAAAAATACCTCTGTTTTCATATTTCTAAATGGTGTCCATATCTTATCTTATGATGTGTATATATATTTTATTTGAAAGTACCCAGTCCTAAGTGGAGAAGATTTTATGCATAGTATTTATACATATATTGCTGAAATTCATGTATTCTAATACGCATATATTTAAAAGAGTAGACACTAGAGCGCAGATGCTTTGCGCAGGATTGGCTAGTTAATTTTAAACATTAATCAATTTCAGAATTCAAACAACGTAAAAAAATAATACTGAAAAAATAGTAACTGTAAAATAAGCACCATAAAATAGGACAATTTTTTTCAAACACTTAATGCACTTTCTTGCACTAAAAACTCAAAAGGATACTGAATTTAAAGAAAGAGTAAAAATAAGAAGGAAAGAAAATTTTAGTGTTCTGAAAAAGAAAAAAAGAAAGAAACTATAAATGTCCAACAGCCTATATTTCAAAAAGACACAAATGCTGGATAGACCTTTTTAAGCGTCCATTCCCTGTTTTTATTTCATATGAGCGAATATTGTATCTCTACCTGGATCTCTGTGAATTTTTTCTGGTTTCCAGAGAATTTTTTTTTTTTTTTTTTTTGGTTTCCAGGTTTCTTTCGTATCATCTTCAATCAAAGCAACATCACCCAATTTTAGTTGTGTATCTAAAGAGAGATTTTTCAAGGAATGGGCTGTTTCCAAACCAAAGCAAATCTTGCTTCTTCCATTTGGACCAAAATTGTTTTAACAGTAAGGATTGGTATCCTTTTCTTTTAAGAAGGGAAGATCTTTTGGAACCATCTTCAGTTATACATCGAAAAAGTTAATAGGAAATGGAAGTTCTTTATCGAAATTCAAAAAATGCATTGCAGTTAGAGATTGGTGTTCGCCCTTTTCGTTGTATGCATATGTTAAAGGACGCAACTTGGGGATAGCTTCTATTTCAACTAATAGCGTTGACATTTCTTCATATCTGAATAGAGGTTTTCCAATTATCTTTTGTAGGCATTATTTTACTGACTTTACGAGCCGTTCATAAAAGCCTTCCTCCATGCAGCTCTTTCAATGACAATTTTCCAAACGGCTCTTTTTTTTAGTGAGATTTCAGAAATAAGTTGTTAGAAATAACGTCGTATAAATTTTCAATTTTCTTTTAGCTTTCTTGGAAGTTTTGGCGTTATCTGAGTAAATAACTTTCCAATTTCCTCTTTTTGCTAGTAACCGTCTAAAGGCAAGGAAAAAAGAATCTGTTCTCATATCGTAACAAGTTCTAGATGTAAAAGTTCTAGTAACTACGCAGTTGAACAAAATAATATAGAACTTTTGAATTTCGACGAGATTTTTCATATAAAAAGGGCCAGCAAAATCTAAGCCACATATCGAAAATGGTGGATCTTGATTCACTCTGTCTCTGGTCAGTGGTGCTGTGATTTAATCTGCAGGTTTGGAAAGAAATTTTTGAAAAATAAAGCATTTTTTAATAATGCTTTTCACCAATTGTCTTCCCTTTGGAATCCAATATCGAGATCAAATTTTTGTCAAAGTGTAGGCAGGCCCTGCACAGGCATCTTTTTGAATGGCCCAGATATATCATCAGTACTGTTAATCAGGAATGTCTAGTCAAAATAATTGGTTGTTTGTCTTTTATAGTCACCCAAATTCTAATCATCCTACTAAACGTATAATTGCAGTTCCATCAAAAAATGAACAAAATTAAACAGGGACGAATCTTTTCTACTTAATTACCATTTTTAAGGGACTCAAATTCTTCTTTATAAAATTGATTCTGTTCATTTTGTATTAAATAATTCTCAGCTTTTAATAATTCTTCAGCTGTTAGTGTGCTATAAGCTTCAGTAGGATTTTCAGTTTCATTATAAAAAAAAAATTCCAACCAGTTATTCTTGGTGATTTTTCCAAATTACTAAATTCTGTTATATCAATAGGATTTTTAATTTTTTTCGACTATATACTTGCACTGCAATACGGCATTCGGTTATTTCTGCATTACAATTCATTCTCATCAATTATTTCTTTATCTTCATATCTTGGCCAAAATTTTGATGTGAAACTGAGACACTTTGGGCCTAACAACCAAGTTGGGTCATTATTCAGCTTGGAGAGATTTGATCCTCTTGAAACAAGGCCTTCGGGATTGTCCCAGGACAATTATGCTAATCTGAAGGGGAAGATAGCTTACGAATTTCTTCAACACAATTACTCACAAAAGGTTTAAATTTTTCAGGCGATCCTTTAATTCACAAATACGTAATTTTAGAATCAGTCCAGTAGATAGATGGAATTTCGAGTTTTAGCGCCTTCAAAATGCTGCAGCTTAATCAGAACACACTGCAGACATCAATTCCAGTCTGGAAAATTAAGGGGTTTTAGAGGAATTACTCTATTTTTAAAAGATACGAAGACTATTCGAATGCCTGTATCTAGGGTTGCTACACGCAAATAAGCAAAAGTGTCAAAATCTGTTGTATTTTCATCAGAAAATAAGTGTAATTGTAAATTGACCACCTTATCGCCTGGAATTTCAAAAGAGTAAAGTCGAAGAATAAAAAAATTGATATTTGAGGAATTTCGTCACACCACTCTTTCCAAAGCAAAATCACACCTTGTGATATAACATCGCCTCAGTCTATGCCTAAAGACCATATATCTTTCGGAGCAAACACCAATAAATTAAAATTCTCGATCCAAACCTGCAAGATATACCTTTTCGTGTCAATTCTTTTAGAAGCAAATGTTGCTAATTCACAAATGTCAAAATACAACAAATCATCTAAAAGGTTCCATGCAGGATGGTGCAAAATTTTAATTAGATTAACGATTGAAAACTTACGACTAGATGTTTAATCATGAATAAAGATTGACCGATTGAACTTCGTTTCAATCCTACTCATAGACAAATAATTAATGATTAATTTAATTTCAATCTCTGTCTCCGATTAACGATTAAATCAATTCTCAATCTAATTAGTTAATCTAATTAATGATTAATGATTGAAAAAGTCATGTTTTGTTCCGGCTTTGGCCCTTTTATTTTCTTTATTTTTTCTCAAGTTTCTTCTGATTTTATACCCCTGGGTTTGCAGCTAGAGTCTTGTATCTGGATGGATGTCAAATTTTACTTCACCCGACACGCGGATTGGTTTGGAAAGAGTTGACTTTAAATATTTCGGATTTGATTCGGTTTCGGGTTAGGTTTTGACTCTTTGAGGTCCAGCTTGTGTTGCCTGATTTTTCAAAAGGAAGTCCTGAATATTAACCAAATAAAATAAACTATATATTTGAATATAATGAGTGTACATGGGATCATTTTTATACAAAAATGATAGAATTGATAGAGGTTTAAATTGTAGATTACTGTCAGGTTTCTTTGACAGCTGCAATAGTTGAAAGCTATTCTTAAGGGATTAGCATATTGTATGTATTGTATATGTATCTATTGTGTACCGTTAAAGGCGTCCTTTAGAAAATCTTAATCCGAAGGGTGGCGACTTGGACAGAATGAAAGAAGTATTTCCATTGCAATGTGGTCTTTCAGAGATAAGAAAGCTATTGCACTCTTTTATTTAGGAAGACAGATCCGTCAAGAGGGAGGAAGGGTTGTCAAGGACCCTTGGAAACAGAGGAGAAACCCCGTAGAAAGGAGGGTGTTCTGAAGTTTACGAGAGAGAGAAAGTTAGTTCTAACGTAGGAAGCGAAGGTGTAAGGTCGTTCAGAGTTGGAGCTCTGAGACCGGTGTTGAGTTCGGACGGAGCAGCGAAGTGTGAAGGTTGCTCGGGGAATGAGTGCTGAGAGCGTGTGTGAGATTAATAGAAATCTCGGTGCTGAGTGAATGAACGTAGTCTAACGGTACACGTAAAGCGTTTCTATAAATATTTTGATTTAATATTAAACCGGATACTTTACCTCCGAGTTTAAGTGTAAATATTGTTAATAAAGTGTTTGTTTAAGTGTAATAGAAAGAGTTAAGTTTTCTTGAATATACATCAAGTATCGTGCCCGATATCACGTACTCATATCGGTGGTGGCAGCATATCAAAAGACCGGATTTATTTCGAAGTTGTGTGGACGGAGAAGTGGAATCCGACAATGTTGGCAGCGACGGGATCTGAATCACCGAAGACCAGTGCCAGTTAACCGTGTTACAGAGAGTTTGTGCCGGATCGCCCAGCGGAAGTGTTCGTGCCCTATCGTCGTAGACTAGTGCCAGATAGCCGTGTTACAGAGAGTTTGTGCCGGATCGCCCAGCGGAAGTGTTTGTGCCCTATCGTCGTAGACAACCAGTGCCAGCTAGCCTATCGTCATTACAGTGAAGTGAATTAGTGGTGGTGTTAGTGTAGTGTTGTGCGTAGTGTTTTTTGTGCATTGTGAAGCAAGGTGCAGTGATTGTGGCCCGAGAGTGCAAGATTTACCCTGTGGAAAAGTGAGCAGAGAATTGCCCAGCGAATAAAGTACGAGGTAAGGTGTTTTGATCATTTTACTCTACTGACATTCTCGAACCTATTTTTTTATTTTATTGTGTATAATTCATGGTAATTTAAGTTAATGTTGTGGTTAATTTATGTGCAATATAATAATTGGTCTAAACCAAATGAGATATTAACAACCATTTTACACTATTGTTTTAAGAAAAGGATGTTATATTAATTACTAGAAGTGATTTTCTAATTGTTTTAAACGGATAAGATTAATGATTAAAATTAATGCATTGTGTTAATAGTTGGAAGGAATCATTGAAATTTCTTAAATTTAAATTATTATTAAAGTAATATTTAAATTAAGTGATATTGTTTGCTTTAAGTTTGAAATATTGATAGTAAATGAGGAAAGCAAATTTGTGTAGAATTTAAATTAAATTGAAATAACCTTCAAGGAAGAACTGAAGGCCCAGAGAAAAAAAAAAGTGCTGTGATTTACTTTTTAATGTGAGAACTAATTTTGAAATTGAAATAATTTATTGAGATTAAATTTAGGAATTTATGTGTATTTCATGCAAATTTTTGTTAGGTGGATATTTTTATGTAGTGATTGGCATCAGTGTTTTATTCAAATTGCAACGTATCAGTATTTTGTGTAACTTGTATTTTATTATTTAATTGTATAAATTTAAAATCTGTATTGCATAATAGTCAAATTGAAATTATTGTTACTTTGTTATTGGAAGCAAATTGTGGGGTATCATTGTTTAAGGAAATTTATTATTGTATTACTACTTATTTGAAATATGTTAAATAGTATAATATGTGGAGGTAACTTATGAGGGTAGGATTTGAGGAAGTATTAATTTGATATTGTGTTTAAGTATTATTGTAGGGTGGTAATAATTATCAGTAGAAGGTATGGCTTTCTTACTAAAAATAAAAAGGGTGGATCTTCAGGCGATATGTGAAGAGTTAGGGATTGAAGTCTCGGAAGATGATACCCGGTTTAAGCTTAAGAAAAAGATAGTGGAGAGTGACGAATATGAAGAGGAGGCCGTTATGGAATTATCTAGCACTATTATTACGGAACGGTTAGAACAAGAAGCGTTAGTGGTAGAACGAGAAAAGTTAGATAGGGAGGAAAAGTTACAACGAGAAATTTTAGATAGGGAGGAAAAGTTACAACGAGAAAAGTTAGATAGAGAAGAAAGGGCTGAAAAATTGAGATTGGAACATGAATTAGAGTTGGAAAGGATAAAAATTCAGAGTTCGGCAAATAACTCTAATGGGACTAGAGAATCTAATCATGAGAGTAGCCTAGAGAAATTGATTAAAAGTGTTAAAACTTTATCTATAAAGGTTCCAGAAGGGACTGAGGGATGGAATCTGTTTTTTAGTAGTTTAGAACGGGCATTCCAAACAAAAAATGTACCGGAAACCCAGCAGGCGGAAATTTTATTAAATATGTTAGGAGATAAGGCCGACAATTTGTTAATTTATACTACTAGGGAACAAATTGAGAGTTATGAGAAGTTAAAGGAATTAGTTCTAAGGGAACACGAGCCGACACCGAAGGCGTGTTTGGAAAATTTCAAGAAGGCTAGAAGGAATCAAAATGAAACTCATGTATTATTTGTGTCACGTTTAATAGCAACGTGGGAAAATTACTGTAAGATTAGAGGTGCAGATACGTATGAGAAGGTTAATCAGTTAACTGTCACGGATAAGTTGTTAAATACTCTAGATGAGGAAACAGCGACGCATATTGGATTAACTCAGCACAGTAATTGGTTAGAAGTTTCTAAAATTGCTAAGGAATGTGATAATTTTTTTTATGCTAAACAAAAATCTTATGCGGTAAATTATAAGGGCTATAAAGGTAAAGAGAGGTACGTAAATAATGGAGATTCTAGAAGGGAAAAAGATGAGGGAGTTAGTAGTAATTGGAGACAAAATGGGAATAATGAAGTTAGTCCATTTTTGGGTAGAAAACCGGAATATAAGAAACCTAATGATACGACGCCTATCTGTTTCAAGTGTAATTTACGAGGACATGTACAGTGATTTTGTACAAAAGGAAATAATGAGGGAAGTAATCAAATTAATAACCGACAAGAACCAAGGGCTAGTATCAATAATGTCTTAGTGCGAGGAATTAAAGAATTACCAAGGGGGGCGAGTATGGCAAGAATCGGAGCAAGAGGGAATTGGAGAGCTAAAGTTATTGGAGAGAAGTTAAATAATCTCGAGAAAGTGGAAGTTAGTGTAAATGGGAAGATAACAAAAGGATTAGTGGATTCTGGTTGCCAAATTAGCGTCGTTCATAAAGATTTAGTACCAGCAGAAAAATTAAGAGGGGCTGGGAGCATCTATTTACAAGGGATATTTGGTAAGGCAGTGAAATCGCCATTAATTCAGTTACCTTTAGCTATTCCAAAACGCGGAGAAACTAATGTAATTCATCCGGATGTACTTTGCGCGATAATTGATAATAGTAAGGAACAGGTAATTTTACATCCTGACGTGGCTAATGAATTGTCAGGGTTAAACCAAGAGAAATCATTAAGACAATCGGTAGAAAGGGAATGTAAGGAAGATAGTATGAATAAAGTGAAGGAAGAGGAAAGGATTAGAGATGATAATAATAACCGTTATGCCGTAATAACGAGATCGGTAAATTTACAAAGTCATGAGAAGGAAAAAGCCGCCATGGAGAAAAATAAGATTGATCAAATTACGGAAGGTAGCTTAAATGTATTTCAGGAATCCCAAATGAATTGTAAAGATTTAGAGAAAGCTTGGGAATTAGCTGAAAATGATAAAGGGTCTTACTATCTTGTTAATGGGTTATTATATCATAAAGAGAAATTAGTAGATGAAACGGTAGCTCAATTAGTAATACCTAAAATTAGAAGGGAGGAAATTCTAAAACTAGCGCATACCTCCTTATATGGAGAACATCACGCGGTTAAGAAAATGTTAGAAAGAATCAAGCATTCATTTTATTGGGAAAATATGGTAGAGGAAGCTAAAACGTTTTGCGAATCATGTGTAGAATGTCGTTTAACGAGGGAAATGAATGTGAGTAATAAGGAGAAAGAGGAAATATGTCGACCTGCAGTTATAGTTGAGTTAGGGGACGGGAGTAAGAAACTGGTGTATCAAGATGAAATGAGAGCATTTATGGCTAAAAATAAAGTAGTCGATATTGTCTTGGATAGTGACGGGGAGTTTGAAGACTGTAGGAAAGATCTGTTGTTAGACCGAGAACAACCGGAAAATAAAGACAGGAAGGGATTTGAGATAAAAGGGTTAACAAATATTCAAGTTGGGGACATAAAATCAATCTTAAGGAAAAATAAGGAATTATTTATGGGTCCTATCGAACTGGTAGAAATGGAGAAAAATCGGATTGGTCGTAAACCGGAGAGGGATAAGATAAGGCAGAAATTGTACAATGTCTTTATTACGTACAAAGAGGACTTGGACAGGCAAGTGCCTGATTGGTTAGAGGAAAATTTAATTAAGACCTCAGAGGCAGAAGTTAGCCATTCAAGCGGGTGCATTGCGGAAAGGGATGTACCAATTAAGTTAACGAGGAAGCACTGGAAGGAAAAAGTTCCGCCTCCAGCAATCTCAGCCTAAGGACTGACATTGAAATGACATAAGACTAGTGTAACTTTATTTTTTTTGTGTATTTATAATTGTATTTGCATCTTGTGTTTATAACAGTGTATTAGCATATTGTGTATTTTTTTTTCTGTAGTTATCACATTAGTATATGGTTCATTAGAGATGTCAGTAGTTAAATTTTCAGACACCTTGAAATATTTATGTAATTGTAGTAATGAAGAAACCTATCAAGGAACTGTTGAACTCTTCTCAGACGTTACATAGTTTTTAGGAAAATTAGCCCCTAAAAGGCATATTTTCCGCTAAGGTGGGGGGTGTCAGGTTTCTTTGACAGCTGCAATAGTTGAAAGCTATTCTTAAGGGATTAGCATATTGTATGTATTGTATATGTATCTATTGTGTACCGTTAAAGGCGTCCTTTAGAAAATCTTAATCCGAAGGGTGGCGACTTGGACAGAATGAAAGAAGTATTTCCATTGCAATGTGGTCTTTCAGAGATAAGAAAGCTATTGCACTCTTTTATTTAGGAAGACAGATCCGTCAAGAGGGAGGAAGGGTTGTCAAGGACCCTTGGAAACAGAGGAGAAACCCCGTAGAAAGGAGGGTGTTCTGAAGTTTACGAGAGAGAGAAAGTTAGTTCTAACGTAGGAAGCGAAGGTGTAAGGTCGTTCAGAGTTGGAGCTCTGAGACCGGTGTTGAGTTCGGAAGGAGCAGCGAAGTGTGAAGGTTGCTCGGGGAATGAGCGCTGAGAGCGTGTGTGAGATTAATAGAAATCTCGGTGCTGAGTGAATGAACGTAGTCTAACGGTACACGTAAAGCGTTTCTATAAATATTTTGATTTAATATTAAACCGGATACTTTACCTCCGAGTTTAAGTGTAAATATTGTTAATAAAGTGTTTGTTTAAGTGTAATAGAAAGAGTTAAGTTTTCTTGAATATACATCAAGTATCGTGCCCGATATCACGTATTCATATCGGTGGTGGCAGCATATCAAAAGACCGGATTTATTTCGAAGTTGTGTGGACGGAGAAGTGGAATCCGACAATTACTTTTCTTTTCTTTCTTTTTCTTTTCTTTTTTTTTCTTTTTTTTTTTTTTTTTTTAAGTATAGATTGATTTTTTTTCACTTCGAGTTTGGGTTTTGTTCGGGCGTCACTCTTCGGGTTCAAGTCGGGTTTCGGGATGATTTTAAGCAGAAATTTCGGGTTCAGTGTTGCCAGTGGGCTACTTTTTTCAAATTCAGCTTGCTTGATTGGCACCACATTTTTTTTTTAATGGTATAATTCGCCCTGTTTTCGCCTTATTTAATATGCCATGAAATAAGGCAAATTTTACTTTCTCAAAAAACTGGTGATAAAATCGAGAAAACTGAATTTTAAAAAAGTAACCTACTGGCAACACTGGTACAATATGAGCACAGCGGGACCAGTGTCTGAGTAATGAGCTCGAAACAACTGGGGTCGCCTGATGCATTAAAAGACCTGTCCTGATTGAGCTCGCTGATTGATGTGCTTAAGTTAACGAAAATTGCTTTAAAATTTTCCGATGGAATCTTCTGTGCTACCCCTTTTTCGACAGTTGTGAAGAAAAAAAGGAAGGGCTGGGATTTTTGTTACATTTAGACTACAATATTTAAAAAAAAAAACATTTTTTGAGCTTTAATTTGGCAACAATTTAATCTCGAAACTTGATGGCGTGAAAGTTTACCGTCAAAATGACGAATTTGCGTCTCGTTCTGCTCATATCTTACCAAGATATTACGAGGCAGACTGAAACATTTGCAGTTTACTAGTCAAGAGAGATCGAATGCTAAAGGTTCATGTCGGTAACTCGAAAACGTGATATTGCAGTTTTAAAATAACGAATTGGCGCCCCATTCTACTCATATCGTACCAAGATATCAAGAGGCAGATTAAAAAATTTGTATTGTACAAATCAAGATATACGATACAAGATATACAGTCAAAGCACCTTATAACGAAATCGAAAGTGCTCCAAAGATTTGCTCGTTATAACGTGCTTTCGTTAAAACGTTATAACGAATTATTTCGTTATATAGTAAGAACGCCAATTACCCTGATTAATATAGTCTGAACGTAATCTGAGTATGCGGAATTCTATGGAGACAATCATATAAAAGGACGTTTTATTACATAAAGATGTGTCTTAAAATAACTTTTGATTAGTAGAAAAAAAAGCTAGACCTAATGTATTCATATTATATTAAGCCTCCATAGTTTAAGGATCATTTTTACTACAAACAGAAAAGAGAAGAAAGGCGTTGATTTAAAAAGGAATTTCTAGGAGATCATATTTTTACGAATAAATATGTACAATTCAAAAAACAGAATTTTATTTTGTGATGATAGATCTGGATGACTGAACTTCAGATAATTAGAGTTATGTTGTATTATTTTAACGGTATATATACAGGTGGTTATCAAAATAATGGAAACACCCTAGATTTTGAAGGAATTCATTATTAATATGGCGTAGGACCGCCTTTGGCATGTAATACAGCTTGGATTCGCCTGGGAATCGAATCATACAAATTCTGAATAGTGTTTAGAGGAATATTGTACCATTCTTCATGGAGATATTGTGAAAGTTCCGTGAGAGATGCCGGCGGAGGATATCGATTCCGGATTGAAAGCTCTAAAATAGACCACAACGGTTCGATTATGTTGAGGTCTGGGGACTGTGCGGGCCAAGGTAGATGTTCCACCTCATCCTCATGTTCATCAAACATGATTGGACAACTCTGGCTGCATGAATAAGGGTATTATCATCCTGGAAAATTCCATCTCCTGCAGGAAACAAAACCTGGTCAGCTAAAACTTCTCTATACTTCTCCCCAGTGATCCTTCCTTTCAGGGTTACGATTTGGACCAGCAGAAAACCATGACACGGCTGCCCATACCATGACCGATCCACCTCCATGCTTGACAGTTGGACGGAAGCAATCAGGATCATACGCTTGTGCAGGTGTTCTCCAGACATGTACCCGTCCTGTTGTGGAGAAAAGTGTGAAAGATGATTCGTCTGACCATATAACAGTCTTCCACTTATCAATCGACCAGGTTTTGTGGTTGTGGCACCACTCTACACGACGTTTTGCATTAGCATCTGTGACAAGTGGCTTGGGAATTGCTGTTCTGCCGTAAATGTTCTCTTTATGAAGGTATCTCCGAACTGTAATTGTTGACACTGGAGAATCCAGATGCTGATTGAGCTCTGCGGTCACTTTGGCTGCAGTTGTTTTCTTTTTAGACATTACAATCCGCTTCAATACCCGTCGGTCTCTTTCACTCAGCTTCTCCTTCCGTCCACTATTTTGCTTTGCTGAGCTTGTCTTTCCGCGCTGTGTGTATGCTGTCATGACTTTAGACACCGTACCTCTAGAAACGCCTATAAGCTGGGATGTTTCGGTCACCGTTGCTCCAGCTAGTCGGGCTCCTACAATTTGGCCTCTTTGAAAATCTGTGAGGTCTGACATTTTACGCTTCTGACAAAAAAAAATCAAAACGTAGACAACTCTTCTAGAGCGCTCTCATACTACCTAATACATGTACTTTTTATATTAAAAAAAATCTGGTAGCTAAGATTATATTTTAATGCTTACGAAGGGAATTCTTAAATGTCCCTTTCATTCACAAGTGTTTCCATTATTTTGATAACCACCTGTATATATCTTACTCTGCTACACATAAAAAAACGGGAAAATTTAATGTAAAAAAATATATTGATTTAATTCTCTTTAAAGGCAGTTTTACATACCTATATAGGTTTGAAGAATGAAGTTAACAAGCTCTGATTTCTTTTCTTAATAACGTTGACTAATATTGTACATCCTATTTTGACAACATACATGTTAATTTCATTCGTTAACAAGTTTTCATTGTGCATGTAACACACAATTATCTGTAAATACTCAAGTACATCAGATGGTAAAATCTTCTCACCAGCTTCTAGAAGGATGTTTTCACTGACACTGCCAACCCACGCCTCATCTTCTGTACTTTTTTTATGATGTTCTCTTCATCGAATTCTTCATTTGCCATTATATGTTTGAATCAACATTAACATATTGATCTAATTTAAAGTCGGAAATCAGATTTAAAATGATGAAAACAGTTCGTCTGTATTTTCCAATTTAGGTAAAGAAACAGTTTCGTGATTGTTTGAAGGTGATGGAAAAAATCTCGAAATTGAAAAAGCATTAACAACAGAACATCGCACCATGCTT
Source organism: Maratus michaelseni (assembly GCA_963931845.1). Lineage (NCBI taxonomy): Eukaryota > Metazoa > Arthropoda > Arachnida > Araneae > Salticidae > Maratus > Maratus michaelseni. The sequence goes on from OZ007591.1 coordinate 158,416,961, forward strand.
TATTTATCAGATAAATTGCTTTCAGCTCGTCTATTTTTGTTTATTTCGTGTATCTGAATTCACGATTATTTTTTCACAAGCATCTTCCAGTATTTAGCTTTAAACAAATGAATAACTCCTTGGTCTCATGGTTGCACTTTGGATGTAGTGTTACCTGGTAAAAGAAGTAATTTTATAAATTAAACACGAACAGAGCTCACATGCGAAGAGACGTTGAGACGGTGTCAAAAATAAGCAGAACTTTTCTTTTGGCTTTTCACTTCTATTCGTCAAAATCTAAAATCCATTCTTTAAAAAGGCATTTCAATTACGCATGTAGATTGCAGGCAAAGTTTTTATTACGTTTTTAGGGATACACCGTGGATTCTTTGCTTTTCTAATTACAAGAGGTTTTCGCCTTTCATGGAACATAATGCTAATGAAAGTCGGTCTTTGCTCCTTTTCCCACAGTGACAAGTTTCTTTTTTTAGTCAAAGTTTTATCAGGCATCCATATTAAATATATCTTTTCAACCGTAATCCTAATAAACGTTTGAGTTTTCGTTCTTTCATTCTTCAATTGTTTCTTCTGAAACAGAGGCTGCTTCTCCACATAATTTTTTACACACAATTTCATATCTTTTTTTTTTTTAATTTACTCAACCAATCATCATGAAAGTCTTTATATACAAGTGTTTCGGCACACGCAAACACTTTTTATTGCAAAATACTTCTACTAATATTGAAGTTTTTCGATCTTGCATCTTTAAACCATGAAAAGAATACTTCCTCCAAATCTTCATATTTCGCTGTGCATATACGTTTAAACGATGAGGAAACTGCACTCTTTTTGAATATTTTAATAATTTGTTCTGAATTTTTCAATTGTTGAGAGTGCTACTTAGAATCCCAAATTTTTTCGCTACACCGCTTATTTTAACATAATTTTTGACGCATTTTATAATTTCAACTTTCTTTTCTAAACTCGAACTTTTTTTTTTTTTTTTTTTTTTGACAGACATGGTCAGTTTACAAAAAGTTTTAAAAATTAGCACGCGATAAATTTACACGAAAAGCAAATGTCAATGAAATCAGTCATAAAATAAAAAATAACATAATTCCAGTTCAGCTAAGCTGTCTTAAAATACTGCCTCTCCCCCCAAATCTCTCTTGGAAGTATTGAAAATATGTGACTGGTCGTAGACAAAAAGATTGAAGGTTATCTCATAAAAAAAATAGCTGGTATTTAAAAAATAAAATTTTATTTCCCAGCCATTTTTTAAGTAAAAAAAAGTAAAAAATTCGCTATATCGTTCTTTTTATCAATTTTCATGCTCGAATTATTTTCGTTATATCGTGCTTTTCGTTATAAATATTTCGTTATATCGTTTCGAATTCAGTATTCTTTAACATACAGACCAACTAAATGGTTATGAGCATTTCGTTATATCGTGCTTTTCGTTATATCGTAGTTCGTTATAAAGTGCTTCAACTGTATCTCTGCAATGATTGTAATGCTCCCTTTTTTAGTAGAGTGGAGACTAGAGAACATTTTGACTTCTATTGGTTATAACGGACACATTTCTCTACTGAACTCCGCTATAAATTGTGAAATAAAAGAGTTACTTTTTAATAGCCCGAATTTTGTCTAACGGATACGATAATAACGCAATGGCATTCGCATTGTATTCAGCAATGTGGAAGGATTTTCTAGGTGAAGGTCCATATTACTTTAAAATGCATGGTCGAATTCACCCTTTCGTTTGGTTCAAGGGTCATTTGAAAAATGGACCAGCGCAGCGGGCATAGCCTGCTAGTAATCTCATATAAAGAAACATTTTGAAATATTTAAACGTACGTTCAAATTTGCTCCTTCTTTATAACAAAATTGCTTTTTTTTTTTTTTTTTTTAATTTCGTGTGTTAAAGTACCTGATTTACTAAAATAAAGATCTGCCAACCCTGGTTTCGGTATTAAGATAAAGTAAGGTAAAAGTAATTACCTCATTCAAGCAACAACTACTGATAGATGATAATGTGTAATTTATTTGAGATGTATAAAATTAATAAACACAAACCATTTCCAACAAGGAACATATAATTTATATTAATTAATAACGTACTTCCATTTTAATGAATTTGAAATAATATAGCATAATTAAAATGCGTTTCAGAAAAATAAGTACCCATAGACGGTAATGCAAACTAATTCTTTTGTGTGATTCTTTAAAAGAATTATAAATGCTTATACACTTCTCTTTAATAAGATACATGTCTTGAACGTTCTGATTAATTTGAAATGGTATATAATGTCAGAGAAAGTATTTCAAAAAATTACCTCCCGTAAACGCTAATATTTACGTTTATTTATTTATTTATATATTTATTATTATTATTTTGTTTGATCTTGTAAAAGAATTGTAAATGATATGTATGTACACTATTTTCAAAAGAAAATGTGTTGTAGTAAACTTTAACAACATTTAAATTTTATCATGTTAGGTTTTTATAATTGTTAGAGCGCGGAGAAACAGACAGGCCAAAGTTATAGACACCTTTTATTTCATGTTGAATATTGTTATATAAATTACCAGTGGACCTGTGCGAGGCTTTCGAATTTGCTACCTTTAAGAAATTTGCTGATAAGATTTTGTTATTTTTAATTAACTGCAGTTTGCAATTTTAAAAATATGTTTTAACGAAATGTGGGTGTATTATGTCAAAAACCGTTCGTATGATATCTCATTCATCGTTGCGCATTTGTATGAGCCTAAAAAATGATGTTAATATCAGAAATAATATATATGTTAAGTTATGATGAGTTATATGATTAGTTAAATGAATAACAAGTCAAAAGTAACAAGGAATAATAAAATTCAATCAAGCCTAAACGGCCCATTTTTATCGGGCCCCCGCCCCATACTAATGCATCACACAAATACATTTACGAAGATTTGTGGAATGGATTAATTCTTAGATAGGTTGCTCAACTTTAAGCTGGTATTGTATTGACAACAAAGGCTTGATTATGAAACGGATATATTTTAAAGTGATGGTGGGCTTTCAAATAAAATCGACCAAAAATACGACATTTTTTTGTCTTAAAATTTCTTATTAAAATTTTGAAAAATACCAGTATATTGCCATATACTTCGCCGAAAGTGTGTTTTCATATTTCTTTAAAAAAAATGAATGTAAATATCACATAATAATACATTTCAAATCCAATTTTTTCAAAACAAATGTTTCACAATCTATATGTATCTTTAAAATACTCCATGCATTTTCTTTTCTTTTCAAAAATCTCTCTTTGATAATGTCTCTAAGGGACAATATCAATATACTTAAATACTTTATTATTATTATTATTTTTATTTATTTATTTATTTATTTTAGCAAACCAGTAACAAGCATTTCCCGACATTTTTTTCCCTTCAATTTCAGAAATAAATACGCAAAAGGCAAGTTGAGTTGTCTAAAACTTCACTTATACTACTAAAACCAGACTTCGGTCTCTCCTCGGTGAATGACGTCAAAAATCGTTCCTGATTTTATTTCCTACACGGAAACGAAATGCGAATTCGTATTGTTCACCATGGTTTTCAGAACGATAAAAAGCACAATCAATTTAATTATTTTTGAAGTAGTTTGTTTACGTTAGGAATGAAATTTTGAATGCTGTTTACAAATATATACATTTTAGAGCTCGTCTTCCAAAAATTATTATTATTATTATTAGTATTTTACGATCTTTCTAAAAAAATTGACTTTTATGCAGTTTTATTAGAAAGACTAATTTTGAGAAAAAATGCCCGAGTGGCATATGAAACGTGAAGCGGTCAGCCCGTATTCGTTTTGGATGGTTACGTGATATGAAATATTATCTTGATATGTACCGTAGCATCGAAAGAGGCAAGCCACGACACTCCTACCCTTCCTGGCTAACAAGTGATCAAGATAGGTTGATTTCCACCAATTGTCGAACTACCCTGTGATCAAAATAGGCTGAAAAACACCCGAAATTGGTAGAGTAGCGTGCAGTGTTGAATTCAGGGGGTGGCCCGGGGGGATCGTTCCCCCCCCCCGGAAGATTTGATATTGTATGCTTTTAATGGTTAAAAAGTGCAATTTCCTCCCCGGAACGCTGTAATGCCCCCCCCCCCCCCCGGAGACACAGAAATCCCTCCCGAAGAAAACTGTCTGAATATGTCTGGTAACGTGGCCTGTCTCTTTCGTTGTCTGCGATACATACCACAAAAAATCAGTGTATACGTTTTGGAATGTCGGTTTATTAAGGTCTTCAAATTTGTAATCGAGTCCATGAAGTAAAATTTTAATGAAAATTCAGTATCATGTCAATTTTTTATATTCTTTAAATAACTGTCTGCCGGATTAAAAAAAATGTTGTACATTAAAAAAATAATAATAAAATGCTTTTAAATAACACAAAATTTAAATTTAAATTTAAAAAATGGAAAATATTTTCAAAATTTGAAAATTGAAAAAAAATTAATATCTTCAAAATGTTTAAACTTTGCATTGCATTGCTTTAAAAAATATATATATTTATTGAATTCGCGGTGCAGAACACTTATTTGAAGAATTTTTATTGGAATAACATTAATAATGAAAAAAATATTTTAAAAGTTTTTCGCCTTCTTAATTATACCAATAACATAATCTTTGGAAAACTATTTTTAAATCTTTTCACTAACATTCTCAGGAGTGTTTTTCAAATTTTGAATAGCTGTTGAGGATTTAGAGTAGCCTGTCAAATCACAATTTGAAATTCAGATTACGAGAACCGAAATCGAGTTCATTTTCTAAACAGTCATTGACTTTGTCTTTCACGCCATATTTATCCGAATGACATTAAAAGAAGCAGTACAATTAATGGGCTTTCGAAAAGATACGATGACGAAACCTTGAATATTAACTTATGTTATCTGCAATTCGTAATTCCATCTAGATTGTCCTGAAATATTGCTTTGTTACATGCACTTGTAAAATGACATGGAATGAGTCAGTTGAGTTGGTTTCGAATACTAAGGTAACGTCGTCTACTATCTCATTTCCTCCCTGGGGCAAACGATAAGACAAATAAACGAGCGGATGCATATACTACCCAAAAACTGACGGGCAACGAAGGGTGAAATTTCTGCGACAGATAAGCATAAAAATTTGATACATTGTGCTAATAGACAAGAGAAATTTCTGGCTTGTACAGTCTACTCCGCCGATATGGTCATGGGAGATATTACAGCATTTTACGTGGGCTTCATAATAAAGAAAGCTATTTCTCAGCGAAATTTGACCAGCAGCGGAAAGATAAAAATCGTTTTTATCCATACATATTTTTATGTTATTATTATTATTATTAAAGGGAATATTTCTTGATTTGATGATAGTGGATCAGAAAAAAAAAAAAAAAAAAAAAAAAAAACGTATAAATCAAAAAATGACGTAGAAACTAATGAAATTGAAGTAGAGAAAGAAAAAGAGTTTGAATTATGTTTCCGTGGCCTAGTTATAATACTACGACTTGGCCAGTCAAAAGTCTGCAGACAGAATAACAAAGATGCAGAAAGATAAATGCGTATTGCATTAAGTAGTATTTTATTTTTATTTTTATTTATTTATTTATTCTTATTTTATTTTATCTTTATTTATTTATTTATTCTTATTTTATTTTATCTTTATTTATTTATTTATTTATTTATTTATTTTTGGACCATCATTTCATGTTATGGACCATCATTTCGTGATCAGGAGTACGGCGACATTTCATTTGCAAAGGATACATATGAGGAATGCCGATCTTGATTCAACAGAGGGTTTATAATACATGCATTTAAATTTAAAATGCTCCTTTAGCATTTGCAATATCTTCCTCTACGGAAATTTTCACTTTGATCTTGCGTTTATGTAGGTGTGACACACTATTTTTTTTTTAATAAACTTGACAATGAAAAGTGAAACCTTGTATGTATATATATATATATATGTATATATATATATAAAACTTTTAAAAAATCAAATCTTATCAAATAACTATACATGAGTACGCTACCTTTATTTTTCAAAAAATATTGTTTTTTTTTTTGTTTTTTTTTTTTAATGTTTCTTTACAATATGAATTTGTAAGGAACTCAAAATATGGATATACACTTCAAAAGTAGATTTTATTCTTTAGAATTATCTAAAAATAACATTTGTTGAATCCAACTATATTCACACGACCAAATGAGTCTATATAGTTGTAGCATAAATATAAATTCGCTGTGAGAACATTCAATGCAAACAAATAATGAGTGAAACATGTTGTGGTATTGTTGACTGGGTGAAAACGTATTTTTGGTTGAGTTCAGGCTATCTTGGAAAATCGTTGAAAAGGCCGTATTTGTAAATATGAAATGCGTTGTTTAGGCAACACCGCAGCGTTCTCCTCCTGCAAAATGTTACGCTGGGACACATTGAAGACGAGAAATAATCCATGGAAAAAGTTATTTATTCCTTAGAGATATGAAATACTTGAGAGGTGGCCCCCGTCTTTAGCAACGCTTAAGTTGTTTTCAGCACGAGAGTCAGATATGATCTGCTGAAATTTTGGAGTACATTTTGCGTGCCAACACTTTGTTTTTGGCATGAATATACATGTGTATCGAACAGTCTTCGCCAGAAAGAATTTACAGCGGTTAGGCTTCTGGCATATTAATTTAGAGGGGGGGGGGGGGGGGGGAAAGAATGAAAGGTTTGCAATGCAAGGCGCCTTATGGCCATTTTCGTAAATTAGAAAAGCAACCCAATGAATGTTTTGTGAGAATAGGGCATCTGTGGTTTTTCTGGACATGAATCATTTGCGAGCTAAATAGAATTTTGAACGTTGTGACTTACTTAAAGACTGCATTTACATGAAACAAGGAAGTTACTGTTAAGCATAGACAAAAGAGGCACATGTAAAATGATTTTATATTTATCATTAAGTTTTCCAGACAGAGACAAAGTTGAAGGTTAATGAAAATATCTAACGTACATATTGAACAATTTTGCAGCTGCATTTATGCAGAAAAGGAAGATCATTTTTGCGGTAAAAGCCAGACATAAAAATGACAGAAAAGAAACGCTAATGTATTTGATGAAATATAATTGCTTTTAATCTTTAAAATAGAAAGGGTTTAAATAAAAATGTAATTAATATTTAGGAAACATAAGGGAACTATAAATTTTGAATAATAATGAAAATATGTGTATGATCTTCATCATACATGTAATGCCATAATTCACCGGGAACAAAAGAATATTGTCGTTGCTATGTAAAACTGAAAATAAAAGAAATCACACTTGACATTTTAGAATCTTAGAAAAATAGATTCATAGCCCTGAAAAAAACTTTAAAAAATAATAAAAGATGTCAGAAAGCCCCAGAAATTTTAATGACGTTCTCAACGGCTGAAAGAAGATATGTATGTATATTCAAGGAAATTTTTCCTTGGTATGCCAACGGCAGTTTTAGAAGTCCTTGAAATTCCACAGTTTGAAATACTTTTAATGGCCGTGCGTGGTAACAAAGAAAAAGGAAAAGGAAAACCAACAAACAATAGAACTATAGTAATTAAAAGATTCTAATGATCTCGAAATCATTTTGTACCAGAGTGCAAATTAACCGTGTTGAACCAAATTGGGAGGATTTTAAATTATCAAGAGCAATAATTACAAAGCTTTTTTTTTTACGCTGCTTATGTGGCCATTCAGCTGCTTTAATTATCTTAACCAAAAATTCCAAGTGGTTGGAATGCAGCTACGTTTTGCAAATCTGTAGCGCATTTAGTTACATAAATCGAAACAGAATGATATTTTAACTTTTTTTTTTCCATAATGTAATACAGAAATGTATTGTATTCTATTTTTTGAGAGAAAGGCAAAAGAAACGGAAATGAATATTTATAGGATCATTATTGGGCGTTTCAGAACAAAGGTAAAAAACCAAAGTAGTCAATTAACGATTTCTTTTTTTTTCCCCATGGAATACGCCCTTTTCATTCCCCTTCCTTCATCCAGTACAATGATTTGTGCTCTAATGAGAAAAAAAAAAAGGAGTGAGCTAATAAAAAAGAACGTAAAAAAAACTACATCATTTCAGCTAATAGACCTCGAAAGGTAATTAAAATCTTCAGGTTATTATGACTAAAGTTTGTAAAAAAAAACTAAGATGATAGAATGCGAAACTTGTACAAAACTTGAAAGGATATAATGGTAATAAATCTAGTATAAAATGTAGTTTAAATTTATGTAGTGATTTTCTCAGATTTCTGAAGACATTTTAGAAAAGGAAAAACAAAAATCTTTGGAATTAAATAAATTAGGAGTGCGTAAAGTGAACTGCCGGGTGTCCGAAAAGTTTTTTCTTCCCTGATTACAAAATTTATTCATATCCGTTATGTATAAGACAGACATGTGAAACTGGTGCCAAAATGTTGAGAAAATAACCAAGATTTTTTGTTGCAGGTTTGCGTAACGTGACTATGTAGTCGTATAGAATTGTCAGTGTCAAGGAAATCCTTTGGTATCACGAGAAGTGAGAGAGTCTTTTGTGCCAAGTAGACGTTTGTGGCCCGATCCGGTCTGGCCCGTGCAAAAACCAGAAAAATAATAAGCCTGGCGCAACATATATTTATTAAATAAACTAGCTAACCCGCCCGGCGTTGCCCGGGACCGAGATAATTATAATCTGTTCTATACGAATATGACTGAAATCTGTAAGGCTATTGAAATCAAGTCGAATGAGGCAAACCCCATCTTAATCGGGCTGATAGAACACGAGATCGGAAAGCGCGTCCTGGTGCAACTAAAATATTTAAGGCTGTAGATATCAAGTCGAAGGAGCCAAACCCCGTCGTAATCGGGCCGATAGAACCAGAGATACTTCTATAGTTCCACCTCCCACCGCCAGAGGGCGCAATCTGTTCTCGAAGAGGCCTTTTCAGAACACTCGATCGTACCAAATTTTCTAGTAGAATATAAATTTACCCTTTTTTTCATTTTCTATTCATAATTTGAATTTCATTTAATACTAGCTAACTCGCTCGGCGTTGCCCGGGCCCGAGATATTAATAATCTGTTCTATGCGAATGATTGAAATCTGTAAGACTATCGAAATCAAGTCGAATGAGACAAACCCCGTCGTAATCGGACTCATGAAACCCAAGATCGGAAAGCGCATCCTGGTGGTCGAAAGTGCAACTAAAATATTTAAGGCTATAGATATCAAGTCGAATGAGCCTAACCCCGTCGTAATCGGGCCCATATAACCAGAGATATAGTTCCACCTTCCACCGCTAGAGGGCGCCGTCTGTTTTTGAAGAGGCCTATTCAGAACACTCGACCCAACGAAATTTTCTAGTAGAATTGAAATTTAACCACAGGTATACATTGCCAAAATAGCGGAAATCGCGAAAGCGGGTTACGTAAACGATTGGTTTCGAAAGGGTTAATGTAGATTTTTTTTTTAACTCAACGGTGCGTTTTGAAGAAAATAAAAACGTGTCTATGATATGGAGCCTACTGTTTGTCCGTACTCGCATTTCCCGAGTCGATGCCGATTTTTAAATCTGGACCGAAAAACGAAAATCGCGTGAGTGAGTTTTGGAAAGGATTTTTTTTCGGAGGATTAAAACTAAAAATTTTCAAAACGGATACCAGATTTTAAAAAACAAAGGGATGTAGATTAGGCGCGGTATTTTTAGTTTTTCGTATCTTGTTTATAAACGCCGATTCGAATTTTTAAAGGTAGGAGAAATAGATAAAAAAGCGAAATTGACTTACAGTAAAAAACATTTTCGAAAGGGGTAACGTATTTTTTTTAAAACTAAAGGTTTCTGTCTGAACCCGATAGAACGTAGATGTCTTTAGATGTGTTTGTTTTTTGTTTGATTATTTTAGAGAGCCGATGCCAGATTTTATATATCGCAGAAAATCAGAATCCGCAAAAGTAAGTCCTGCGCGTGAATTTTTTCCGAAGGGTTAATATTCGTATTTTTCAAAAACAAATACAGATATCGAAAAAAGAGTAAATGTAAATATTGTCTGGTATTTTTAGTTTTTCGTACCTTGCTCTGAACAACCTATGCAAATTTTTAAAAATTGCCAAAATCGCAAAAATTGCGAAACGGCATGCAGAAAATATAGTTTTTTGAATGGTTAACTTTCGTGTTTTTTTAAACCGAAGGTGGCTTTGAAAAGGGCAAAGTCAGTTATCTAATTTGGTGACCTTCGTTTTTCCGTATTTCTTGTAATTCGGTGGACGCAAGACCCGAAAAACGGGAGAAAATAAAAAACACAAATTCGGTGCTTCTTGAGTATTTATTTTTTTAAGAGTTAAATGTCAATTTTTTTCCAAACAACCAGATCGTTCGAGACGTAAAAGTACGTTCTTTGAGAATATGTAGACGGTTTTTCCGTAATTCCAGCCGTTCGCCCATGGCGAATTTAGAAAAACATAAAAAGAAACGGGTGACTCGTGCTTTGTTTCTTTATTAACGGAGGTACGGATAAAGGGCTTCTAAGCATGCGCGCGCTGATTTCGGATGAGTGATTTTTTATTTGTGATCTTTGATAAGTTTTTAAATTATAACTATTCTAATTTTCAAAGTATTAAAATTCTGAGGCTCAGGTGCATCAGGAGAGAGTTTGGACTACCTAAATCTAAATTTTCAGTCTTCTAGGTGGGCTAGATTTTCCTAGTCATTGCCAACAGACACACACACAGAGCGAAACTTTATATTATTAGTATAGATATTTTTTTAATGGCCTTTATTCTACAATTAAAATTCTTTTTAAATAATAGTACATACATTTCTAGGCAAAAAATAAAATAAAATAAAGTAAAATAAAACCTTCGATATAGAACCTCTGTCTATGACGGAAACCTGTCTGAAACGGAAAAATGGCTTGATCCGTACAAAATGAATATAATAATGCGTGCGAAAAGAATATAATGCATTTACAATAAACGATGTACCTGCTAAGAATGGAACCTGTTTATAACGGATTTTTCTTCTCTCCACATTTTTTTCCCTCTTACTGAATCCTTATTTGAATGTAACTGTCTAAGTCATTTTTTTTATCACTGTTTATGCACGTAATTGTCTAAGCTGTCATTAATATTGTTGATATTTTGTATTCCATGAATTTCGAGAATATACTGAAAATAAAATCTATGCATAGATAAGTGTGCTTTTTAGGGTTTCGTTCATCTTACGAAACCCTATTGCCCCCGCTCCGTTGTCTGTCCGTCACAGAGCCATTCTCAAAAACTATATAACTTATAGAGTTGAAACTTTGTGTATACAGATGAATACCAGCTGTAAAGAGCTCAAAATATTAAAATTTGAAAAATTCCTATTATTTTAATAAATAGAGATAAAAAAAATTCTAACAGCCTTTTCCTATTAAATTTAAACATTTTTCGTTATAGCAGATGCCAAAAATTTTAAATCCACAATGAAATTCTTTCTACAATAATTAATTTTCTGTCAGACGATTTCCACGTGAAAAATGAAAATGAAATAAAAAGTTTCACCAATTGAAAAAAAGATAAATATGAAATAAAATTGATTGACGTCATAGTGAACGGAAAATGTCTAAGATTTCTCAATAATACAAGGAGTATGAGTATGTGTGTGTACACAAAGCAGATTAATATCACGTCATTAAAGAATTAAAAAGAAAATCTGACGTCATATTGGAAGTTTAACAAATTTTTCAGATGTTTGAGAATAATACAAAGCAAGTATCAATCGAGTAATAGAGAATAGTAAATATATGAGTTTGAGAAACATATTGAATCGTGATAAAAATCTGATTATGGAAATATTCGCATATTTTAACATTTTGAAGATGTACAATTTGCTTAATTTTGAAATTATTTTTTTAAATATTGCATTTAGTCCGTATGATGGATATTATTGTGACAGAATATAATAGCGGGCTTCGCCCGCTATCTGGCTGGTTTAGATATTCGAAAAAACGAAAAAATAGACCGGTAAATTTTTACTTGATAAAAAACATGACTTTTTTTTGTTGTTGTTGCTAAATGATATTTATTTGAATTTATTAAAGAAAGGATAAAGTGTTTTGAAAGGAACATTAAACGAAACCCTTTGAGCGATCTTCGATCACACTTACCCACTTGTTTAATAATTTTAATTGCAGGATAATGTTGCTTCAGAAATATCAGCATGTTTTGAAGAAATTCAGTCGGGTCGCAGCATCAATTCGCCGTGGTGTCAATTCGTCGCAACGACAATGTTTTTGAAGGCTATGATGATAAAATTAAAGATAATGTAGTAAAATTATTTAATGATAATTTGTTTTTTAGATATAGAGAATTATAACTAACAATTTACATCATTAAATGCACTGCTGGCCATAAAAATTGCTACACCATGAAGGAATGCAAATAACAGAAAGATATTTATTGGACAAATACATTATAATGGGAAGGACAAGTGATTACATTTTCAGAAGATTTGGAGGTATAGATCCTGAGAAAACACTACCCAAAGCAGCCACCTCTTGCCGCAATAACAGCATTTATCTGCCTAGCCATGGTGTCGAACAGAGATTGGATGTCATGAACGGTACATCAGTCCATGCAGCTTCAACACTATGCCACAGTTCATCAACCGTAGTGACGGGCCAGTCGGTCAGAAGCCATTGACAGGACATTTTCAATTGGAGAGAAATCAGGAAAACGAGCCGGCCAGGGCAACAGTCGAAAATGTTCTGTATCAAGGAAGGTCAGGATAGTACGAGCAACATGCGGTCGTGCATTGTGCTGCTGAAACGTAGAGTTGTGGATGCATCGAAGATAAGGCAGAACCACGCGCCGTAACACATCAGAAATGTAACGGCTGCTGTTGAAATTATCGGCAATGCGAACAATAGGTTACCGAAACTTCTATACAAGGGCACTTCATACCGTCACTCCAGCTGATATGACAGTATGACAATTCGAATGCATGCTGGCAATGTGCGTCTTCCACGATGCTTCCAAACATGGATGCTAGCATCATGATGCTGCATAGATAGCCAGGATTCATCAAAGACGAAGTGAGACTCCGTTCCTGCTTCATATACAGCATCATGATGCCAGCATCCATGTTTGGCGGCATCGTGGAAAACGCACATTACCAGCTTGCATTCGAATCGTCATACTGTCATATCACCTGGAGTGTCGGTATGAAGTGCCATTGGATACACGTCTCAGTCACCTCTTGTTCGCATTGCCGGCAATTTTAACAGCAGCCGTTACATTTATGATGTGTTACGGCCCGTGGTTCTGCCTTATCTTCGATGCCTCCGCAACTCTACGTTTTAGCAGAACAATGCACGACCGCAAGTTGCTCGTACTATCCTGACCTTCCTTGATACAGAACATGTTCGACTGTTCCCCTGGCCGGCACGTTCTCCTGATTTCTCACCAATTGAAAATATCCTGTCAATGGCTTCTGAGCGACGGGCCCGAAACCACTCGCCCGTCACTACTGTTGATGAACTGATAAATAGTGTTGAATCTGCATGGACTGATGTACACGTACATGACATCCGATCTCTGTTCGACTCCATGGCTAGGCAGATAAATTCTGTTATTGCGGCCAGAGGTTGCTGCTTTGGGTAGTGTTTCGTCAAGATCTGTACCTCCAAATTTTCTGAAAATGTAATCAACTGTCCTTCCTATTATAATGTATTTGTCCAATAAATATCATTCTGTTATTTGCATTCCTTCATGGTGTAGCATTTTTTATGGCCAGCAGTATAATTTTACTAAATTATCTTTGCTTTTATCATCATAAGTAGTAGGATAATGAGAGTTCAACGGGCACAGGCGCAGCCGCAGCTGAGCAACCGAGCAACCGATAGTGCATTGTTCAGAATCAACCCTCTTTTTCTTGCAATAATCTTTTCATCTCATTTTGTTTTTACATCTGATATTTTATTAAAAAGGTTTGTGTGTAAGAGTATGTTTTAAAAAGCATATATGTCTTATAGTTATTATAAATAGTTCTCTTTGTGTGTGTATGTATGTGGGTAACAAATAGTTCTCTTTATGTGTGTATGTATGTGTCTGTGTGTGACAAATAGTTATCTTTATGTGTGTATATATGTGTGTGTATGTGTGCGTGACAAATAGTTCTCTTTGTATGTGTGTGTGACTATCTGCTTGTTTATCAAAGTTTTAGAAATATTTTTCATGTTTTTATAACGAAAAAAAAATATGCGGTAGTTAGTTAAAAAGTTTCACAAATTAAAAAAAAAAATTATTTTAGAAAAAGTTTCACATTACTTAAAAAATTTTAAAAAGTACTCAATAATAAAATCAACAATTTTTATTATAACAAAATAATTTACATAAATATATTTACAGATCAAAATATACATCACGATTTTGCGTTAGCAATACAAATCAACATTTTATTCTTTATTACAAACGGTATTAATGTCATAATGGCCATAAGCATAACTGGTGATCCCATCATCCAATAAGTAACGCTTGTCGTCAAAGGGACTTAAGCTAATTTTATTTTGAGTTAATGTATATAGGCGATGGTCATCTTGGGCAATCCTTACCTGTTTCTCCATACTTGTTTTTTGTTGTTGGAGGCACTCCAAGTAGTCTTCATGTGTAATTTTCTGCCGAACAATCTGCGTAGACACGCCTTTTGCACGCTTCTTTTCGTCTTTAACAGATTTTAGAGAGTACATTTTTGATTTCAGTCCGACAAACTCCAGGGCTAATTCGCCATTCAGTTCATCTTTAAACTTTCCGAGCGTCTTCTTATTATCTTCAGAGTATAGACGATGAGATTTCGGGTATTCAGAAAAGTAAAAAAAATCACGATGCTGCTCCAGATCCTTATAAATATTATTGGTTTGAATATGATACGTTAGGGAATCTGTATCCGTAAAGAGTAAAACTGCACGATCTTTATATGTTTTCTTTATAAAATTGCAATGGAAATCATACATACAAAGTTTAGATAGTTCGAGTATAGAAAATCCAACATAGATGGGTCGGTTCATATGTATGCTAGTTTTTAATCTCTCCACAGCAGTCAAGTCTTCATCATAAGTTTTAAACGATTTAAAAGTAGGCGATGCTACTAATTTTTTGGCTCTTTTTTCACCATTACAAAGCACAATATTTCTTCTTTTTCGTAGATTTTCCATGGTTTTACCAAAAACAGAATTGTTCATTAACTTAAAAAAGTCTTTCTCAAAAGAAGATTTTGCTTCTTTCCTTTTTTCGGTATTGAAATTAATATATTTCTGTAACCATGGTCCCTGTTTAAATTTTAAAGCTTTGTGCATGGCTGTAATTTTTAAACCAAGTTCTAAATAAAATTTAAGATTACGATAATGGGTTATATAATTTCGTTTATTATTTAAATTTGGTATAAGTTTAGGAGTTCCCACGAATTTTCTGTTGTTAAGTAAGCTTCTTGCATGAGAAGACAGCATCTTATCCTCCACAGTTACTCTCTCAGGGGCGACAGGGTATTCATTATGCAAAGGATGTAAATGTTTTATTGGAATACCCGAATGTACCAGCCAATACATGATGTAGCTGGGTGCCTCATTTTTCTTATAATCGGGCGTACCAGGGATGTTTGCTCGGGCATATCTTTTACTTATCATGCTAATGCCGCCTCGTATTCCATTTTCAACCATAAGCAACATATCTATATCATTGAGTAACTCTAAAGGTGTATCAGACATCTTCAAACAAGCCTGCCATGCTAGCCCAGGGGCTGTAAACAGATGAGCAGGGTCAATTTCATAGTACTGCTGACATAATTTCCTAAAGTTTTGAAACACGTCAGCAAGTAGTAGAACATCTGTCTTCACATAAAGGTTTTGATAATCACCAAGAGTCTTGATATCAAATGCTTTCCATACATTCTGGGCGTGTTGGTACTCCTTTTCATCTATAGGCTCATTGGTTAAACTATTAAAAAAGGCAGAAGGCGGGGGAAGCTGCTTCTCAGTAAATTTTTCAAAACAAGTAAAATAATCATAGGGGTAAACCCCTTTCCGTATAAGTAATGATAAATTATTATTTTGTGGGAAATTATCTGCAAGTATAGTGAATTGATCAGGTTGAAGGTTTTTAACAAGTTTTTCCAATGACGTAGGCAAAAATTGGAAAGAATCTATAAACACCATCTGAATAGGAGAGGTAGGTTTTCTGATTTTAAAGGTGATATAGTTTTCCATAGACGTAGCAATAACATCGATTTCATGATCTTTGAATTTTCCAAGCTTTGTCATAATATGATGCCCATCGTAGTTTTTCAAGTTATGAAATATAACAGGAATTGTTTTACACTGCTTATAATTCAAGTTGCATTCCACATGTGCAGCTCCTCTGTACGCACCTGACAGGTGATCATGGTCACGTGTACGTTTCTCATCTAAAGTTTTCTTACAAATATGACAAAACTCTGCTTTTCTAAATACCTTTTCTTCCTTGGGAGAAAGCTTCATAGGTTTAATATTTTGCAACTTTTCTCCTAAAATTTCCTTCTCTTGCATCATTCGGTTTAAAAAATGCTCAACACAGTTTCTACCACGATATACCTGTGCTTACTTCACACACGTTCCATCGGGTCCAATAACCACATAGGCATAACCACATGGCAAGTGATAGGTCGTTTTCTCGGTATAAGATGCTTTAGAAGAGGGTGGAGCTGATGAAATAGGTATAAGGAGACTCTCAAAATCCGCATAAATCGTATAGGCAACAGGATGTTGTAAATGAATACCTGTAAACTTTAATATATTATCATTTTCACTAGGCATCTTTATAGCTTGCGCAACATGTTGAGAACAATATTCATTATGCTTATCCAATAGATCTTGTCTTGAAAATCGATGCAAACATCGATAACAGTACTGTTGCACACCATTATGTTTGGTAAGATCACCTAAAAGTCGTGAAAAACTTCTTATCAAACAATAGTGTTGCTTTTCACCGTCACCAACCAATAACAAATTAATTACATCTTGATCTTTCTTTTCAGATATATACAGGGGGCAAACTTCATCCTCTTCATAACCAAACACATTAACCCGTAAATTGTTGAGTTGTTCAATAACAGGTATCTTCTGAAGGGGTACAGGGCATTCTACACTACCTAATTTAATATCATGTTCATAGGGTCGATAATGCGAAACACGTTCAGGTTTTTTTGTATAATCTAAGTTCAATTTAAAAGCCAAAAGACACCATACTAAACATTTGTTATCTTCGTTTTTTATATTCAGCACTGCTTTTTTATCATCTAGTTTTTTAGACAGAGGAATATAGGAAATCGCAGCGAGGGGATGATATTTAGCAATCTTGAGTTCTAAAGGAAGAATTTTTCTAAGTTTCCAGCCAGAGCCTCTTTGTACAAATTCTTCAAAGGATTTAATAATCTTCGAAAATCCTCCCTCAATATGTTGTGAGATAGTATCATCTATAAGTTCGGTCATACACGAACATCGAAAATAACATTGAATTTCTTCAAACTCCTCATTATCAGTCAGACGTTCAAGAGCTATTTTTTCTACCATATACCATTTAATTGCACCTTTTTCATGAATTTCACTTATTAAACGTTCTTGCATTTCAGTTTGTACATGTCTATGAAATACCTCTAAATCATTTTCCTCGCGTTCATCTGGATGTAAAATTACTGTTTTAAACACATTTAGTGCATCAGAATGCTTTATGTTTTTCGACTTTGCATTAGATAAGCTCATTTTACGTTTTACACTCACAAGAGGTGTGCGAGAGTGTTGAGTGCGTACATGTTGCCTCAGTTCAATTTTTCTTCCAAACACTTTATCGCAATCACGACAAGGAAATGTTGAATTCCGATGTGAGTTGAGATGATGTTTTAAATTATCCTTCCGGGTGAAAACCTGATCACATTCGTCACACTTAAATGTAGACTGTCCATAGGCATTATGGATTTTCAGGTGTCTAATCAAGTCCGATTTCCTTCTAAAGCACTTTCCGCAAGTTTCACAGGAAAACGACTTTTCATTAATATGAATCTTAACATGCTGATTTAAATTAAAATATGTTGCAAAGACTTTGTCACAGGTGGGGCAAACATGCTTCTTTACCACATTTGTAGGGGTCACAGTCTTTAAAGAAACATCCTCTTCAACTTGCTGATTAAAATTGGAAGAACTTTGAGATATAGTATCTTTTTCTGTAAGAACTTCAGCGAATCCATCATGCTGTAACAATCCAATACTATCATGTGTTTTTAAATGTCTTCGTAAGTTTGATCTTCGTCCAAAAGGCTTCGAACAGATATCATAAGTATATAATTTCTCGCCAGAATGAATTTTCATATGTTGGTTCAGATTAGAAGTGCTCGAAAAATCTTTACCGCAAGTAAGACAGCTAAACATCTTCTTCGCAGATACAGAACCTCCCACAATCGGGGTTTCATCAATAGGCATATCAAGATCCATAATATAAAAACAATAAAAAACTTTAACTCTTAATAGCAAACAACAACGATTTGCACTGATAAAAAGCGGGAGCAATTTAAAACACGTTTAACCACTAGCGATACGAATCATCAAATGATGAAAATCATAATTTTCCCCCCTCTATTTATTCCAAACCACATACCCCAACCCGAAGGCAAAGTTGAGTTGTAGTATTGCTTGATATGATTGTTATCAAAACGCGTCATACGATTTCGGGGGCCTATAAGTTTCTTTCCCCTCTTTATAATATAGCATAATTAAACAGATAAACCCAAATGTATACAAATTTAAATTCGTAAATTATAATATATCGCAAAATATAAAAAATCCTACAGAATAAAAATAGAATTTAGCACTTACCCCAAAAACACATCCACTTTAGTTGTTGGTCTTCACTTAACTAATCTTTCTTCCTTATCTTTAGTAGGGGGCGCTGCCATCGCCGCGAGAGGCACTGCCCGTCTTCCGGTTTGTGACGTAGTTTCCGGTTTGAGATAAGAATAAACCTTAAATACACACGCTTAGTCATTCTTCCCTCGGTCTTACTCGCTAGTAGTTGTCAGTTTCTTGTTTAGACGTGTTGGGTGACGTCATTATATGTTTGCGATAAGAACAAGATTATCCCCTTATCAACAGGTAAAAAGCTGCGCTTCAGTGACGTCATAGGTCATATGATATAGCTGCTAACGGTAAGATTAGCTGATAAGAATTTGTACTAATCATCTATTTCCCTTCAAGTCATTGCATGAGACGGTTGAGCTCCAACAGCTGTATATAAGGTAAGAGTAATTTATATATTATAATAGGATTTTAAATTAATTTAGTAGATGTTACAATTTGATATTTAAAAATTTTCATGCTAAACGATGTGATTATATGTTGTTCATCATACTAAATCCACAAATTTTAATTCGAAATAAATATTATTAAAATTATAATCTAAAATAAATTAGCGAAAATGACTAACAAATTTCAACAAAAAGAAGCTAATTATAAAAGGAAATGTACAAAGTTTATAAATTTACACGTGTGTTAAATGTGTTTACAAACCTTATCATAGGCACAAGTCTAATTCGACTAGCCTATTTGTTATAAGTTTAACTATAAGTCAGCATGTAAGATATTTGTGAAAAGGAATCCTATGATTTTTAAATTTCCTAGTTCAGTTTCAATCATATTGTAAAAGGATAATTCAAACTTTGAGATGATCTATAATAAAATACTTAAATTAAAATATATTTTTGATAGTTTAAGATTTATAAACTACAACTTCGACTACTTTTTAAAATGTTTGCCCAGTAGGAAACTACAATAACATGTTTATGCTTGAATTTTTCTGATAACATGTCTGTGTTCGAATTTTTCTGATAACATGTCTGTGTTTGAATTTTTCTGATAGCATGTCTGTGCTTGAATTTTTCTTATAACATGTCTATGTTTAATTTTTCTGTTAACATGTCTATGTTTGATTTTTCTCTTCTTTTAACCCATTCACGGTCAGGCTGTTTTCATATTTTTTACTTGGAAAGGGTAGACGAGGACGTGCTAAAAATCTTTATAAATGGTCAACGTTCTGACATTGTTAAAAGTTTAGCAGCAACATGGTGAAATTGTTTTCCCCCCTGAAAAACACCTTCGGTAATGAATGGCCTATTGAAGTCCATTGTGGGCGTATCTGATCAGACTTTTCAAGTGCAGTTTCTCAGTGTGATTGATTTGCCCACCCCATTATAATCCCCTTTCGAAAAATTCCTTGCACTGTGTAAACAGATAGGTGACATTCTATTCACATAGAAGGAAAGAAACATAGTAGGAAAGAAAACTAAAAGAAATAGAAAATGTTATATTTCCATTTGATTTTAAAAACTATCAAATAATAAATTCTAAACTATTTCGTAAATAACTTGCATTATATTAATGAGTTACAATCTAATGTCTTTTAATATTTTATCCCAGTAGGGATATTTAATGAAACACTACATCTCATTCCTCGAATAAAACTTGATTATTTACTATATCATCAATGTAAATATAAGCTAGCGAAATACAATCTTCTAATATGTGGTATCAGATTCAGTTAAATTCATATATATATATATTTTTTAATTAAATCAAACCTAGAAGGAATAAGTCTTTATGTATCTAAGATGCCTTAGATTGCAGACTTTCTAAATAAGATAATTGTAAAACAAATGGTTGTTATTTTTGTATTGTTATTTACTTCCATTTCTTTCTTTTCTTTTCTCTTTTTTTTCTTTTTTGAACAATTTATTTATTTATTTTGTAGCTTCGGGATAATAAGTCTCTTCAGGGATCGTGTTTTATGTAGCTTTCAATACAAAAAGCTACCTATTGCAGCCGTTCGGAGGAAAGCAAGTCCAAAAAATTTTGGTATATTTTCACTGAACATGACCCCCATACCCCTAAACCACCCTCCGTTCAAATGTTGATTTATATATATATATATATATATAGGGGTCGATGCAGGGTATTTTTTCTTGGGGGGCCCATTTTGTAAAAAATAAAGGCTATTTTTGTGAAATTTATTATATTTTTGTGAAAAATAACATTTTGTAACGAAAGTTTAAATTCAGTTAATCAGATTGGAACCAAGTATTTGTAAAAAAAAAACTTTTTAAAATCCTTTTGCTGAAGTTTTCCTCTCTGGTGAACTTGTTTGTTTACAAATTACACATTTTAAAACATCACAAAATAACAAATAAATAATATAGTCAGATTTTATGGAATAGAATTTTGTGAAGGGCCTACTTTATCAAATTGATTTTTGTGAAGGGTCCCATTTTATCAAATTGATTTTTGTGAAGGGTCCCATTTTATCAAATTGATTTTTGTGAAGGGACCTATTTCATCAAACTGATTTTTGTGAAGGGACCCATTTTATCAAATTGATTTTTGTGAAGGGTCCCATTTTATCAAATTGATTTTTGTGAAGGGCCCCATTTTATCAAATTGATTTTTGTGAAGGGGCCCATTTTATCAAATTGATTTTTGTGAAGGGCTCCATTTTATCAAATTGATTTCTGTGAAGGGACCCATTTCATCAAACTGATTTTTGTGAAGGGATACATTTTATCAAATTGATTTTTGTGAAGGCTTTATCAAATTGATTTTTGTGAAGGGGCCCATTTTATCAAATTGATTTTTGTGAAGGCAGCCCATTTTATCAAATTGATTTTTGTGAAGGGGCCCCATTTTATCAAATTGATTTTTGTGAAGGGGCCCTAAATAGGCCTCAAATTTTTCCTGGATCGACCCCTGATATATATATATATATATATATATAAATGAAAACCCATGTGAAGAACCCATGTAAAGGCAGAAGATCTTTCAGAACATACTCCCAAAGTCAGCGTTTTTATCCGAAATCCGAGGCAGCAGAGCAAGAAAGGGGAAAAATCGTGTCGTCAGGTGACACGAATCGCTTATAACTCGATAAACAGTCAAAATATATTTTACGTGTATATACGCTGTTTTTGTGATGTACTTTTACAGTCATTTCTGAATACTGGGTAGAATGTATAGACCGGTATAGATGTCGATCTTAGCAGAAAACTTTGCAACTTTGCTGCCAGCTTGGTGACATTGTGTGTGAAATTTCGTGTCAAACACTTATGTGTAAAAATCCAGAAATTAAAATTTTATAAACTTCTTTAACTGAATTATGGTCTAGATTATGCGTGATGAAGTCATAAGATTTTTCACGAAAACAAAGATTTAAATAAGATTGTTCAGCATTGAATGAAGTGGTCAGCCATTGCATTCGATTTTAGAGACTTAATCGACACCTTGCATTTAATTCTTTATATAAGTTTTTTCTAAGAAAATGGCTTGCTTTGTTGAAGACTAAGCTTTGTGTCTAAACTTTTTTTGCATCATGCTTATTATACGCGTTTTTGTGAATTTTGTCATACGAGTGGTGATCTGTGTGCAGTGACTGCTCAATATTATCTACAGAACGAAAGAAAAAAAAAAGATTTACATTAAACTTTACTTATAAATTTTTTGTAAGAGTAAGAAAATATGAAAATTTCGCGACAATATTTTCATAATGTTGGAAAGTGTTTCACAATCTAAGAACGGCACGACATTAATATTTCTTGTTAAATTATTATAAGTAAAATTTCAAGCCTTGTTTTAAAACACGAAAAGATTTCATAGGTTAATGAAATATTTTAAATGACCAAAATAAATTGTGTGTATGTGTGTGTGTTTTTTTTAAATAAATAGTTTTAATTTACCTATTTTATGTTCGTTTATATTAATAAAGCATTCAAGTATTAAAAAAAGATTTTAGACAAGTTTAAAAAGATACAGAGAATTATTTTAGAGAAATAATTTAATAAATAATAAATAAATTTAATTAAAAAAAGCCATATCATAACATAATGTAACATAAATAAAACCCATCGTGAAAATAAAAAAAAATGATTAACTAAAAAAGAATATTCTGTATAAATTATTAAAATGAAAGTTCTATGTTCAAAATCAGAAAACATTTTGTCTTTTTAAAAATACAAAAACGAAAGAAAAAGAAAAGAAAAAATAAAGAAAAAAATCATATTTATTTGGGAATCGCACAACAACAGTGAAGTGACTATTAACAATATTCTCAAGGCAAAACTCTATTTTCTAACACAACCGCAAATACATTTTTATTCTTAAATGCACGAAAGTCAAATCCATTTATCAAAAAATGAAGAATGGTGTTCGATTCTAAATCCTTTCAATAATCATGCTTGAGAATTTAATGTTTGTATATGTAAAAACAAGTCCGTGAATCTATTATAAAGTTTCGCATAGTTGAGCGGGTAAAAATGTTGTTTTTTACAAACAACATTAATTGAATATTGTTTGTAAATTTTTGTACGTATATTCAAATTAATAAATTTAGGAAACATTAACTAAAACTGAAACAATTAGTATTCATGACTATATCTAGTTCATTAGTTTTCCTAATACACTTTACTCCTATACTAGCCTTCCACTGAAAAATGTTAATGCTCTTTTAACATTTTTATTAAATTTCCATTTTTTTTTTGTTTCACTAGAAATCATCTTTATTCTGAAAAATCCCTTCCAGATATTGCAATTCTGAGTGATACTAATTTCACATACTTTTATCGTTTAAAACGGTGTAAAAAAAGACGTCAAAGGATATTTTCCACATTTTTTTGAAAATCCCCTAAAAGCCCAGAATTATAGCAACCTTGCCACGTTAACAATGACAAAAATATATAGTTGTAAAACATAATATTTGCTTGTTTTGAGGAACCTGTCTATCAAGCCATGAAATAGTGAAACAACCACGCCAGATTACAGTAAATTTCATCTGTGACAGTGACAGTTGTACAAAGAAAACCATTTTCACCAGCAACAGCTAATCCGTTTGAGTCGAATAGTTTACAGGATACTGTTTAAACTATTATTTTCTAAAGCCGTTAATTTGAGTCATTGAGGAGGCGGTAAAGTGGATTTCTAGAGAGCAACAAAGCCAGAAATGTCTTACGCCGCAATCGCAATCTCTATATCTTTTGGATTGAGAAAAAAAAAGTTTTATACAAGGGTCTTTGGGATGGGTGTCTATGATTTCGGTCTTGTCTGAAAAAAGAAGTAAAGAAAAGTACGGAAATTTTAAAATGTTTTGATGAGGGGTCTAGTCAATCATACTCGGACGGGCAAAAAAAATTTCCAGATTCCCCCCCCCCCCCCCCCAGCTACGGGCCTGTAACTTTTGCTGAAATATTTAAAAAATGCGAGCAATTGGACTAATAAAACCATCTACAACTGCTTGCAGTCTTTAATTTAATCCCAACAATTATAATGGCAATTTTGAACATAGTGATCAACTGAATGTCTCTAAAAATGAAAAATTTTTGCATAATTTTCTTACATCAAATCAATTCTTCAAGATATATTTAAGGCTCTTACAAATATTGAGGAGTATTAAAATTTAATCAACCAATTTTATTGGTGTTCAGTGAAAGTACTAATAAAGTGAAAGTACTAATCATCATTTTCTTTTAGTTCTAACAGGACGTCTTTATAAAAACTAAAGGAAAATTATGATGACACCTGTACATGCCTTTGAATTAATTGATCAAAAACTTGATTTCCTCTTCCATTACAAAGATGGTGCTATTATATTTAAAAATATCAAACCAAATGTAAATGTTGAATAATGTCTGTGAGGTAATGTCTGTGAAGTAATATTTCCGGTCTTATCGTCTACATTTAGACATCCATATACACATTTTTTACACAAATTATTTTTCTTTGGTTTCATATTCGAATAAATAATACCTGCAATTTCTTTCTCTTTTTAAGAGTAAAAATTGTAAATTCCTATTCTTTTTTAATCACTTATTCGTGTAATTTTACAAATCTGACAAAATGTAATAAAAATATGATTTTTATCAGATTTATTTATATTGTACACTCTTTATATATTTATTTAATAATGCAAAATTCTGATTATTTATAAGAAATAAATTAAATTTCATTGTATAATTCTAG
The DNA here is from genome assembly GCA_963931845.1 of Maratus michaelseni. Classification (NCBI taxonomy): domain Eukaryota; kingdom Metazoa; phylum Arthropoda; class Arachnida; order Araneae; family Salticidae; genus Maratus; species Maratus michaelseni. The sequence goes on from OZ007591.1 coordinate 158,442,024, forward strand.
AAAGTTAAAAAAAATTTCCATCTACATATATAATTCTAAGAAAGTTAAACTAATATTCCATCAATATATAATAATTATTCTACTATGTACTCTGAATCAATTAGCATTCTTGAGCTTGCCTATAAATGTAACCTGTCTATATTGATACTTTTTCTGGTCCCTTCAGTATTGTTATAGACAGGTTTCACTGTTTTATTTTTAAAGTTATGCTATAATTGGTACAGCAACAATAGTAAATTAGTAAATAATTTTTGAAGTGTAATATTAATTTGGTATTATTAATATTATTTGGGTATTATTATATTTGTTACTATTACAAAGCAAAAGTGCTGTAAGTAAAAAAAAGAAAAAAAGAAAGAAAAAAAAGAAAGAAAAATCGATTTTAGTTATTTAGTAATATATTTAAACAAAATAAATTGAAATACTGTTAAAAAAATAAAAATATATGTATTCATTAAAAAAAAATTAAATAAATTTAACATGGCAAAACATTTTAAATAATAATAATTAATGTAATGGATTAGAATCGTATGGACGAGAGTTTTAAAATAAAATAATAACTAAAAAATGATATTCTATGAAGTTGCTTCCTTTCATTTTAGGATCGGTTTTGAAATACAATGTCACTAGATGTAGGCTGTACAGAAAACGAAATTCTCTGAGACATTTTCTAACCAAATCTGTAAGGCATTCACCTAAAATACAAATAATCTAGTTGACAAATGGTCTACCTATACATCCATTGTATATGTGGGAAGGGGGAGTGTGCTGACAAACGCCTTCTTTACCGCCCAGTCTGGGGGGTGAGAAAAACGCACATAGACGGTCATGACCACTTAGAAGTAGAAAATCTGAACCGTTCATACGCGCCCATGACCATTTAGAAGTAAAAAATCCTGACCGTCTATAAGCGCTCATGACCATTTAGAAGTAAAAAACTTTGACCGCGTATACGCGTTCATGACCATCAAAGGGTTAAAATGTATAAATTTTTTGCTATGCATGTCTTTCGATTTCATTGAAGAAAAAAGTGATCGATCAACTTTTTCAAACCATTTTAATGTTAATATTTTTAAACGAACGCAATAATCAGATAAAAATATATGTAGCTAATTCATATTATTCCACTAAACATTGTATAACAAAAGAATCTTACAAAAATTTTATACTTCAACATTCAAAAATTGAGAATATTCACATCTTAATACTAAAAAACAATCCTTATCTTGGAGTATTTCCTGTAACAAAATCTAAAAATTTCATATCAACAAAACCCAAGTTAGAAACTTTACCTATGAACTTAATACCAATTTTTAATCACAACGTGATAAAACTTAGAATTTTTTTTTTTTAAGTTACTTCTAAATCATCTCATAGATGGCGCTGTTGAAAAAAAATTAATTCAAAACTTGTTTAAAAGACTTAAAAAAATTAAATCTAACTTTAAACTAACAAAAACCTGTAGAACAATCACTTTCAATTAGAAATATTTAAAAAATAATTGTTAATTCTAAAACCGCTCACAGAGGGCGTTGCTGAAAAAAAAATAAACTCAAAGTTGTTTAAAATATATTAAAAAATAAATCTAACTTTAAACTATCATCAAACTCCAGAAAAAAATTACTTTCAGTTAGAAATATTTTCAAATAATTAAAACTTCTAAAACCGTTCATAGGGGGCACTGCTGTGAAAAAATCATTTCGAAACTTGTAAAAAATTAATCCAAAACTTATTTAAAACACTTTTACAAAAAATTTGGCCAAAATACCGATAAACATCAAGTAGATAATAAATAAGGTGCGTCGCAAGTGGAATAAAGGTCGAAAACCTCAATGACTTAAAAGATTGCATATCACAACATGTGGGAAACATCACTCCTGATGTGTTACATTCCACAGCTGAGCTCGTCGTGTACCGCCTGGATTGTGTCCTCCAGCACAATGGCCATGCGGAACCTGAACTTGATCGGCACCACCATGCGAAAGCGTAATCACATTCACTGTGACACTTTCCAATAAATTAGGTTTATCATCCGGTTTTACGCCTTAATTTTTTGTTCTTGTATTACACATTACATTTCACACTCAAAAGTGCCATCTAGCGGCGATTATTGCAATTATTTTTTTTATTGTTCCATTCTTCTTCCCCTTCTCGAATAGTAAGTGTGCCGATTTTGGTTTCATTCGGGTTATTCCTTCAAGCTACAGACAGCTCCAAACAGAGATACTTATATTATAACCACCCGGTAATTCCCAATTCTGTTGGAGTATGTATATGCATGTGTGTGGTGCGTGCGTGTGTGCGAGTGAGTGATCACGCATTACTTCGAAACTCTCGAAGTGAATCTTTCGGATGATCTTGCGAATTTTTTTTTTTTTTTTTTAATTTTTTTTTATGTATCGTTACATAATTACGCGGGGAAAAAAAGATTCGAACATTTATTATATTTGGAATGCCTATGTGTTATGCCTCGACCTATGCAACAATGGCGAATTTTCATTCAACGATTTCGTAGGTACGATTCTTACCAGATATTTTGATGTGCAGTAGTACTTGGTGAATGATGCATTTTTACAAATGTGCCATTTCCGCCAAATATTTTGATGGGGGGGAAACTGAGCTACTTTTTCGTTGGGCAATTAGACCATTCAGTATAGGAAAGGTATTCTATAATGCCATATACAGGAACACAGACCTTTGAAATTTGTATGGTAGGCAAAAAAAAAAACTTGTATTATGATTTTATGGAAAAAAGAAAGAAAGAAAGAAACTCATATAATAGAATTATTAAAAACTTAAACGAACACAGTTAATCAGTTCTATAATTCACAATAGAAAAACTCAAAAATCTGAATCTTCCATTTCCTGAATTTATATCCTGACTGTCAAATTCAAATGCCATCGAAAATTAGAATGATGATGAGAGTGTAAATTTTAAACAAAGCCGGTTTATAAATGTGACAGAAAAGCCTTAAAAGTTCAATGTGTCGTTAGATGGTTTCTTTTTTAATTCTGATGTGGAAGAACTATACTTCGTGACTTAGAAAAAGCATACATTTTTAACAAAGATAATTATTTAGGAGAAATGGTGTTTTTAGGTTCAGATAACACATATCACAGATTTTTATTATCATTATCTTAAAATATACGATCTGGATTCTTTTTGAGCTTTTGTAGGTTCTAATTAAAGACGGAACGTGCCGTTCTAACTCGAACATTTTATCAACATCAGAACTATCCTCTTGGCATTAGTTATAGAACAAGAAAGTTGCAATTTTACATTTTTGAATTATGACATCGATTCAGTTTTTGTAACGATATCTCTTCATTTTAAAGATAATACAAAAAGTATAATAAAAATCTATTAAGAAACATGTGTATTGCTAAAATAAGCTGTGATGAATTTGAAGAAAAATAGGAAATGTGTAATTCAACACTATGATATGCACGAGTGCTTGTCAACTTGTGTGAGAGATAGAGAGATTATATGTGGTTAAGCAGTGTTAAAATGAATGAAACAAATCAAGCTGAAATAAAATTTTGGTTTAAACTTGTAGTGAAGTATCATGAAAACATCTAAAACAAAACTATCATTATCATGCAATGACATTGCAAACATCAGTTCAATCACAATCACAGATGTCACTTTTTTATGGACACGATAACTTCAATAATTCTGCACAAATCTCTTCAAGTTCGTTAATGGGCAAAATCGAACCAGGGGGGGGGGGGGGAATGGGAGGGCTTTTTGTGAAAACAGAAAAAAACCTATAATATCTTAATTATGATACGTATAGAATCCGTTTAAAGTTATTATTACTTCTAGAAAAATTGCCGAAAATTTATGTTTGACAGATTTTTGATATCATTAAAAATGGCCCCAAGGAGGGGAAAAAGGGCGGTTTTAGAAGAAAAAAAATTCATAACTTCGTCAATTCAAAAGATATCAAATCCGCTTAAATTTATTATAAATCCTCTTAATATTATCTAAAACCTTTATATTGACAAGTTTTTTAGGACCAACCCTTATAGAGAAAAAAAAAAAAAAAAAAAAAATCCCTTCTGGCTCCGCCTGCAAACAAGTTAAGTTTCGAAGTGGGCGGTTCCAACTGCCACATCATAGCAAAAAGCTCATTTCTTCTGCATTTCCCAACAAACAGGCGCCCCACGATCTGCGTCTTCGAAATCTACTTGTGCCTGTAGGCGGAGCCGTCAAGGATTTTTTTAAATATCTTACTATTTTTAAAGATTTGGGCGGGCAACAGTCCTCTGCAGTCACCAACAGTACTGTACCTCCTGTAAGTTCTTCAGCAAAAGAAAATATGAATTAAAAAATATTTACAAAAATATGATTTAGAAATATTCTTTATTAGCTAAACCAACAATGATCTAATATCGAACATGCTACTTCGTTTGGAGTAATACTTAGCGGGATTAGAAACCTATACTGACAATATATTGCATTATATTGAAATTATTCGCAATTTAATGTGAAGCACTTGAAAGCAAAGTTTTTCATTCGACAGTTTTAGTGAAAATTACTTTTATTATCACCATATTTTCCTCGCAGTGAAATCTATCGGCAACAAAACTCAAAACTCATGTTTACCCATTTCTCTAAAAGTTAATACCTATAGTAAATAGTTCAGTCCAAAATTTTGTTTCATGGAAATTTTCGATGACGTAATGGAAACGTCGCACAGTCCATTCGTTTTCAAATTATTAGTAGTACGCATCTAAATTAAAAAAAAAAAAAAAAAAAACAGACAGACAAAAAAAATCGCGAAAGTTATCGGATAGCATTGTTTCAGAATAGATACATTTATTATTACACCCCTTTCAAACAGAAATATATATATATATATACAGTCCAAAAAATCGAGAAAGTTTTCGGATAGCACTGTTTCAGAATTTAGACAGGATGATCAGGACTGTAGAATAGATGTTATACTCTATAGTCCTGCAGGATGATGCATTCTAGTTTCAGGCACCTCACAGTCTTCCTGATATAGATAAGTTTATGTAGATACAGAAAATACCAACTGAAAAGAAAATTTCACTGTTAAACAAAATAACATTATTGATTAATTAAATTCTACAATCTTTTTAAATAAATTATATAAACATGCATATTACAAAAATTAAAATTCCGCACTTCATTAAAATTATTCCATTAAATTTTTCCCTTCTAAATTTATTATACAATCCTAGTTTATTAAATTATTTCCAATCTAAAACAATATTCCATTTATTTCATTTATTTAAATTCCTTTCTATTTAAAATGCTTATTTAATATTTTATTTCCCTTCAAAATTCTCTAAAAAACATTTCCCGTAATTATTGATCTTCAAAACGTTTTTTATTTTTCAATTCTTAAAAAGCCGAATTCATTCTATTTAAAGTTATCGTTCTGTATCATTTTCTTTTCTTTCTTTCTTTTTTTCTTTCTTTTTTCTTTCTTTTTTTTTTTTTTTTATTCCAAAGGTAAATTTGCGCCCTTTCTCGCAAGGACCTACGCACGTCAATTTTCTGCTGCTATAAAAACAGAGTTCCGCCCTGCTCAAAAGCTCTGATTCGCTGTTCTTATACACCCGCATTGGCGTAGAATAGCTCGCGCGCTTGGATTATTTAAAGTCGAACATGAGCTACGGAACACAGATTTCTGTGATATTGTTCTTCCAAAAAAAATCTGTTGCTATCTGGAGAGAGTTCTATGAATTATTCGAAATATGCTTCTTAAAATCTTATTAAAATGCAATTTACTGGAAGTTTTCAACGATGTCTAGTGGAGTGGAGAATGTTTTATCATTATATTATTATGAAGAAATAATAAATTTTTCTTCGATGATTTAGTTTCGTTCTTTCTTGTGAAAACTCTCAATGATTATCGGCCAGAACAAATAAATATTGAAATTGTGACTGCGAGGCATTCGATTTGATACGGCGATCTTGGTGTTTTCAGCGGAGTAGATTTCTAAATATCGTAACAGATATTTTAAAAGTACGGCAGAATTTTTCATGTTGTAACATGCATAATAAGCCTCCTTCTAAACTTAAGACAAAAGAGGATCTCTTTCTATTATATTGAGCTATGTAAGAATTTGATAGAAACTTATAAAAAGTGACAAATATATCCTGTAAGAAAATTTTACACACGGTTACGGTTGCAAAAGTCTCTCATTTATACCATACATACCATGATATCACACAAACTATATTTCGGTGGTTTCGAATTCAAATAACTTCAAATGGACATGTTTCCACGAAAATTCTCAATCATTTTACAAAAAAGATCTAATGTCAAAGATTTTTATTCATATTTTAATCAAGAATTTCACTTAATTTCATTGTTTCACTTGAATAAAGTTGTTTGTTGATTTTCATACTAAAAGTTGTTTTCAGTGAGATCGTGCTACCCTTTTTCACATTACGTGGAAACATTACATCATTGTCGACCAATCCACTATCAATGTACGCTGTGCGGATAGCAAAGTGTCTTTATGGCTCACACGCTCACAGTACAAAGAAATTGTTTTAAAATCTTTCTGTTAAAAATAACATTCTGTTAGCACAACATATTAATTATGTTTATTTTTCAAGCAAAATTTTTGTATTGTATATATTGTGTGATGCAAACTAAGAATAAACTAGATAAACTTGTATTAATTAAATTTAAAAAACTATATATTTATTCTAACTGTAATGTCTCGATTGTGGTGTATCACAAGTGATGTATGCCCCGTTTGCCTATATTTTAAAACTTAAAACTTTAAATGTTAATTTTCTACTTCATACTTTTCTAAATATCTAATGTATACCTATTGCTATTCTTTTAATTCCTAAAAGGCCTAAAATAAAAACTTTATAAACAGTAAAATAAGTTTTATTACACTGACATTTTTCAGCTCCATCGGAACTTATTAAAACAAATCAGAATATTCTACATTTGCACGGTCTAATGAAGTTATTATTTGAAACGCCATCATTTAAATTTTCACGTAATTTTTCTAACATTATTTTTTATTTTTACTGGAATATTTATTTCCATATTAATAACCATGGAGTAACTCGAGCCACAATTTTGGTAAGTTAAATGATGTTGCCTCGTTACATATTGTATTTTTACTCGTTAGAATCTCTATGTGTTCTCTTATAATGGATGAATAGCATAGATTGGAGGGAAAAATATTTTACTTCCATTGAAATTTATTTGGACTGTTTCTTCTTGATATAATCTTGCTAGGGTTGGGGTTTTTCTATTATACTTAACACCAGCTATATACTCCTTTTTCCTATAACTAAATTTCCTGTTTGTCATGCCAATATAGCGATTCTTTTATCCATGCCATTGTGTGATATATTGTGATATAAATGAGAGATTCTGCATGTCAATAGTCTAAATAAAACTTATTTTACTGTTTACAAAGTTTTTATTTTACGCTTTTAACAATTAAAAGAAATATATTATTACAAGGTGTTATAATTTGGTATTTTGTTATATAGACTAAGTAGTACCTTTTACAAAATATCAACTTTCTTTTTGTGTCTATGTTGGGACTGGGAAGATTATGTAAAGGGTTAAAACACATTTTTTTGGCACCTCAATTTAAAAAAATAATTATTATGCATTGTTTTTCATACCACGCCTATATAAAAATGTATGTATATCAATGTCCAGCTGTTTAATCAGTTCTGAATTTTTGAATTTCATTGTTGTATATTTTGTTTTCAACATTATTCAAATCTATAGAAAATTATCTCCTGTCATTCAGAATTATGGAAAAAAGTAACTATAGGTAATTTATTCAAAATTCTAAAAGCAGCTAACATGCGGCATAAAAATAAATATATGTTTAATACTCATTTATATTCAGCTAGCAATCATCCGTGTAATGAAAGAGTTAAGTTTTAAATAGGTCACAAAGGATGGACTCAAATCAATCATTTCTAATCGAATTGTAAAATTAATGGTCTAGCCAGCCTTCATTTCGATGCATTAAACAGTTTCTCAACGTTATTTATTGAAGTACTTAACAGGTCGAATGAAATTCGTTTTTCGGCCGATTTCAAGAAATATGCATGATGTTATCCGGTTCATTGTATGTTAAATATCAAAGCTTTTCAAACTGTTTTTTTTTTCTTTTTTTTTGTTCGTTTAAATAAATAAATAAATAAATAAATGAAATAAAAATAAGCAATAAATGAAAAAGATAAGAAAAAGAAAGACAGAAAAGAAAAGGAAAGAGAGAAAAAGAAAAGAAATAGCAATAATACAATAGCCATTTTTATTAAATCCAAAGGAGCTATATACTTTCTGACGCATTTCTAAATTCACTTTTGTTTGGAAACGCATGAAATTGGCAGATGTTCTTATTCAGAAACTTTGTAACCAAATGGTGTTTTCCTTTTTTTTTTTTTTTTTTTTTTTTTTAAATAAAGGCAGTAGATTTTTTAGAAAATATTGTCAAAGTTGGCGTTTTGAACCGAATTTCCGGACGTGACAACACGGGGTTTAATCGTTTATAACTCAATAAGTAATTTATTGATCAAAAAATTGAAAACATCATTCGATTCCAAATCGGTTCCATAGTCAGGCGTTCCATTTTTATGCCTTTGCGTTTAAAAAATTGTCAGAAAATGTGTCAGAAAGTTTCACATTGTTGAGTAGGTCATTTGAGAACCACCTTAAGCGATTAACATTAATAGGCTAACAAGGCTGAATATGAAAAAAAAAAAAAAAATCAACTTATGCCTTGTCAGTATGAATAATATCAAGAGGAAAAAATAACCTTCCATATACAAAAACACAAGGACAAAGGGCGGAATAAAAAACTTTTAAAAATGAAATTTAATAAAAATTTCAATGATCCGTTGTATAGGCGAAACCACAATATACTATTCTCATTTAAGAAACTAACCCGCTGACACCAAAACGTCAAATGAAAATAATTAACATCGTTATTGATCAAGATGTGCGGTAACTGAAAAACCTAACTTTCTTTAATGAAGAAACTTGATTAATTACATAAACAATCTCAAGCTAATGAGAAAGCCAGTTACATTAGTTTATTTTCCTAGTATGGATTCTTCATGCTTTTTTCAATAGACGGAAAATCCAACATTGAAAAACAACAAGCTGTTTTATTGTAAAAACCTAGCTAGAAATAGAATCATATGTTTTGGAAAACAAATACGTATGGTCTGTGTTGAATAAATTTAAACACCGAAAATGTTTTGAAACACTCTGAACTGAATTTTAGAATATACTATTGAGTATATATACAAATCTATAGATCATATATAGAGCTCCATAAGAAGTCGAATACTTTTCCGATTATAGATGTTAAATACTGAACTTGGGATTTCAAATGTGTTATGCGTTTTCCAAATTGTTTACTTTAGATATCATCTTTCACCTTATTAAGGCTGTTCTCAAATCCAAAGAAGCTACTTTCTGACACATTTTTTAATTCATTTTTGTTTGGAAACGCATGAAATCGGTAAGTGTTCTTATTCCGAAACTATGTAATCGAATGACGTTTTCCATTTTTTGGTAAAGGCAGAAGATATTTCAGAAAATACTGTCAAATACTTGGTTTTGAACCGAATTCCCGACGCGGCAGTGCGAGAAAGAGGAAAAGCTTGTCTTCAGGTGACAAGAATCGCTTATAACTCGATAAGTAATTTATTTATCAAAAAATGGGAAACACTATTCGTTTGAATAATCAGGCCTGCTAATGTTATGCCTTTATGTTAAAAAAATGAGTGAGAGAATGTGTCAGAAAGTCTCGAGTTGTTGAGCAGGGAATTTGAGAACCACCTTTTACACGGTGAAGTTTTGCTATTTCTATTTTGTTTGTCCTATTCTGAATGTGCTTGAAAGTGTTTCATGATCTATGCTTGACGCATTATTTTTCTTTCTTGTCTATATATGTGTGTTTGTGTATATGCAAATTAATGTAGTTATGTTTACATATTTATTAATTCATTTTAATGTATTCATATTAATTAATATTTAAACGTGTTAACGATTAATTGTATTTAGATTAATGCCCACTGTGGACAATATCATATTAACTTCTAATACAATGTATACTTTTTTAAATGCTAATATAATACATGTATTAATTTTTATTAAATGTTCTACCCTCTCCACTTAAATCATGTGTATTTAATTTTTAACAATGTTTGTAGAAACATTAAATGTAGCTAATTAATTTCAATATTTAATTAATATTAATTTTAAATCCTTTACATCTTCATTCTTATAATTTTTTTTTATTTAAATTTGGTTATAAATTAATTTACGTGATGTTGCATTGCTGGAAAAGGTATTTAATTGTAGCTTATGTCATTGCTAGGATTTATCTGAAGCATTAATCAATAATTATTAATTTCACCATTTTACCTATCATTTTTTACATAGAATTTTTCTTTAATACATCAATTACTTTTTTTTTTTAATGTAATTGAAATTTATCAACATAATTTTATTTATTTTTTAATTATCAACCTAATTATATTTATTATTTAACTATCAGTTATCATTCTTTAGACAATATTTCTTTTAATTTTTAACTAATAATAGTAATCAAATGTTTTTATTAAATCATAGTATATTCACTTATTTTTCCATAGATGGCAGCATCTTATTAATTCATTTGAATACATGTTTGGTGTTCTATTTTAAATTTTCTATCGAGGGAGTTGGTTCTATATATTGGTTTGTGCTTAGCTTTGCTGTAAAGTAATGATCCTTGGTCAATCATCTTTTAAAACTCATTTTGGCAAGATGTACTGATTCTCTCCAATTCATTGCCTGAGTTATGTGTTGACTCCTGTTTGGATCATGTATTCTATCTGGTAACTGTTGTTTTCTTTTACCTATATCCTTTTTAATCTTGTTGTATTTTGAACTTAATGATTATATTTCACAGTTTATTTCTCTATTTTATGGGTAAGGTTTCTTTCCTTTTTAATATTGTTTTTATTTTTTGAACTTTATGATTATTTCACAGTTTATTTTTTTATTATGGTGTGGTTGTCCCAAAATCATATTCTTTAGCAATGTTATGGCTAATATGATGATGAAACCACACATTTTATTTGTGGTAATTTAGGCATTTGGGACCTGAAAATTCTGTCTAAATTCCACAAATTTCATTTTTTCAATTTTTAATTTAATTTCTTCTTCTTCTTCTTCTTCTTCTTTTTTTCTTTTTTTTTTTACTATGTATATGGAATCTATATTTAGAGTGTTGTCGGAACACTATTGTTGTCAATTAAGTATTACATTCAAATTCACAATTTCATAGTTTGTGTTGGTTCAAAACATGTTCGATAATGTTTCATTAATGGTTATATATATATATATATATGTAATAATAAAAAATTTTCGCCATTTTTCTTTAGTTAAATTATTCCAAATTCTTCAATTCTTTTTTCCCTCTCTTTTTAAAATATCTCTTAAATCTATTTTGTATTTTATTCCATAACTTAATCAAAATATTCTTTTATTTATCATTCTAAAAATCTTAATCTGTTAAAAGCTACACGTATTTATTAAAACCTTATTCTCTTAAATTGCAACACTGCCTCTAAACGCACCTGCCTAATTTCTTCTTTTGAGACATTTAATTTTTATTCTTTGGAACTTTTGTAATACCATTTTTATTTCTATTTAATTCATTCGGCATCCCGTGATTCCAAGCGGTTTTCGCGCCCAAAGGCCTTTTTACCTTTTTAATTTGCCGCTTCTGTTAAAGAGTTTTATTCATACGTCAGAGACACGTCTTCGTGGCCTCATTTTTTCATCCATTAGCGAGAAAGTTCCGCCTTCTTTATCCCCCTAGCGCCCTCCGAACATGGATGCGAGTGGACCAGCTTGTTCGCGCGTTTTGTACCTTTGGGCCAAATTTTGAAGTATTTATACAGTTACACTGGCTTCGGAGACAGAATTTACACGAATTAGTGGTTGTCATCTAATTGCCGTCACTGGGGAGTCTACACTAATGCATCGGTAGTATGTTCTTCAAGCTCTGCTAATTCTTCAAGATCTTCAAATGTGTTCAGTTTTAATGAAGCGAAAGTTGGTGGAGTTGCTTTCATCTCTGTGATCAAAATAAAGCCACTGCTCATCTATTAAGTTATTAAGTCTTCTTTTTAATGTTTTTGGGAAATTTCTTCTGGATTTCACTGCCTCTGCTCAATTTTTACGACTGCAAATACACTACGATTTCCGATGTGATATACTTCGAGATTTGTCTTCATGGTGAGCGACTCGAAGTGATGCCCTGTCCGGGTGTCATGACTACATTTCAACGATCTCGACTGCGGCTACCTCGATATGATTATCAGGTAATTTTAGTGGTTTCGGACTGAGATGTTCCGATTGTCTGGTGGAAAGAACGTTCAAGTCGACAGCAATAGCGATCGTCTATAATGTGCCAATTTTCGACAGGAATGTATCATATATATATATATATATATATATATATATTATATGTTTGGAAATTTGATTGAATGGCATACTGAACATTATCAGTGTAAAGTGCTTGTACCTGTGATTTCAAATGTCAATCTTGTATCACTAAGTTGGGTTTCCTAATGCTTTTTATCTCTGATTTACCTCACATCAAGAATGATAGTTACCAGCTGATTCACACAGCGACGAATTGTCTGAAAATCTTGGCCAAAACTCGAACCTTTTTTTTTTTTTTTTTTTTAATCTTTTTTGAGTCACAATTGAAAATAGGGTAATAGAACGGAAAAATCCGTTCCTAAACTCGGAGGATCTGCTTTTATGAAACATAGAGTTGACAAGTGCCATATGGAATATTTTTGTGAATTTCAGAGAAAACTTCAATCCTTTCCGTGCATGCCCCACCAGTGGCTGAGAAGTTCTGCTCTCAAAGCTGGTAGACGAAAGGTGCTGGTTTCAAACTCCTGTCGGGCTCGTCGACATAACCGTTCGGAGTTATCCCTGGTTTTCTTCGAACCTTGTCTTAAATACGGGTTAGGTCCCCTTAGAAAGACTCCCACGGAGGGCACTCCCCTAGGGTCTATATCCCAAGAGTAGATAATCGGCCGTCATAAATCAACCAACCATCCTTTCCGTGCATTTATTGAGCAAAACAATTAAATAATAAAACTGCATTTTTTTCTCAAAATAGCAAAAATCAATCATGTGGTAAAGATAGGATTACCATCTCTCTCTTTCGTTTATTAACCCATTAGCATCCAAATTTGGGCATTTCAGGAATTTTTTTTATTATTATTATTCCAAAAATTCGAATTTATATAAGGAATTCTGAAAATTTTATTATTATTATTATTTAATGACAGACGTTTCATGATTACATAAAGTAAAAATTCTTCTTTTGGAATTTCCGGTATAGATTCGGAATTCCTTAATTTAAAAAAATTCCTGAAAATTTTCCTAGCGCATATATGGGCCAAAATCTTATGTGATTTCTTAATCCCCAGTATATCTCTCGGCATTTCTTTGCAATATAAATTATCATTTAATTTTAAAATGCTTCTGTGTGGTTGTTCTACAATATTATGCTATACTTCTACTGTAAAAGAATCTGTTTTTTTTTTTTTTTTTTTTTTTTTTTTTTTTTTTTTTTTTTTTTTTTTAACCTTTAAAATAGAATTTAAAGAATCTCAAAGTTCATTACTGTCCCCTGTCCTCAACCCATAACTTGATCATAAAAACCATCAACAAACAATAATTATTAAATTTGTTTTTAAAACCAATGCATTTATTATAAATATGAATCTTATGGAGCATAATAATATAAATTTTATTTGAGTGAAATGTGTAATATTTGTTTTTGTTGGGTTTAAAGTTGTGTCCCTCAATTTTTTGCTCCCATATGCTCTAATTATGCAAAGGGTTAATTCGACAGGTTTTGAAACTTTTTTCATAAAGATATGTAAAGAGACGTGACATTTCGCATTCTGTAGTGGCTTTTTCAAATATTCGTAAATGCACGAAACATACTGATACATTTTTCCTGAAACACAGTCCATCATAAAACACTAAATGTTATCGCCAGAAAGAATTAATTTACAGTGTATCTTTTTGAACAAGGCAGATAATTAATTTTTAAAATATTCAACATCACGATGATAAGAGCTAAAATAATCTGTAACGCTTTTACTTTACGCAATAAAGGTGAGCTAAATATATTTTAAAGATGTTTATATACAATTATGAGAAATTCTGCCTAGAAAGAGTGCAACTTTTATTTTCGGGTATTAGCCAACATTTTGAGAATTTTGGCCACTGTGCATCGCCATGATATTTTCCGTGTAAATGTACCATTTCCGAGTGAGCTGTAAAATTTTCTGAGTACACTGTGACGTTTTCTGTGTGTGCGTACCATTTTCAAGCGTGCCTATACAGAGTCAGAAATACAGTTATATACAGTGTCAGAAGAATCAGAGTCAGACGAAGTGAAGCTACCAACCTATGAAGTTTATGGCCCGGCCCACCGGTAAACATTTATTTAAGTTACAACACATACACATAATTTTATGCAATTAACATTATAGACATACAAGCTATCAAAATTTTCACAATAAACATATGAACATACTTTCAAGCCATCAAAATTTTAGGAAGATACGCAGATTCAGCATATATATATTATTAGTCAACTATGATTAAAGTTCTGCCTCTGAGAAGATTGAAACATCATTTATACTGTCTTATTGGAATTGAGGACACATTTTTAAAGATATGTTTACTATTTCCTATTATTTTAATGCAGTTAATTAAATTATCTTTAAGACCAGAGGGCCCGTGCGAAGATTTCGCACTGAAATCTAATATTTTTTAGGTACTTCTCTATTAACCCGTCGACCGCTTTTCATAACAAAAAACTACCGCCAAACTGTAAGATTAAACGCCAAAAATGCAGTCCCATTTACTTGATGTCAAAATCATTATGCCTGTTTGTTACGTCATCTAGTGGTATTACATTCGACATTTGCGTGTATTTTTCATTATGTTTTACTGATTTAGTAGTTATTTTATTAATTAAAATAACAATTGTGTCCTTAAATTCTTATATTTTATTTATTTTTTGATATTCCAATGGCAACGTTCTCCCGTTTATTTGGCGATAGTTTTTTGTTATGAAAAGTGGTCGACGGGATAATAGAGAAGTATAATTTTTTATCAATATGTAATATTTATTAGATGCAGGTTTAAACTTCTAAAGAAAAAGCAAGGATAAAAATATCTGCAAACAACATTTAGTTGTTAGTCAAGCCAGAATATCATCTAATTTATTCCATCAGAGTTAGACCAAAAACTGATCCAAGATTGCTAAAGGCACGCGCGAGAAAAAAAAATTAACAATCGTATTTTGACTGCATTAGAGGATAACGTCATCCGCTTCGGAAAAACCATGGGACTTAGAAATATAAATCTAAACATTTCAATTTCAATTTCGCTTTTTAATCATAAGTATAAAATAAACCCGTGCGGTGTTTTTTATAATAATTGCTATGAGCATCATATAATGTGGTATTTTATTTTTTTGGCAACAATAATTTCAGGAAAACCTTTCATTTCTTTCATGAAAACAATGCCGATTTAATTTTTTATTTTCAGCAAATTTTAATCAAAAACATGTTTTAACGAATTGTTAAGCGGGCTATGTCAGAAGCCTGTTCTAAAACCTTTCATAAGGTATCTCATTCGTTGTTCTGCGTTTCATATTTTCTGAGTAAAAGCGATGTTGACAGGAGAAATAATATATAAGGATCATTTCTTTTAATATATATAGAAACCATGTGGTAATCCCAGGTCTGATGCTTCTTTATATGATATGTAGAGGTTAGAAAACAATTTAATATATAATGCAAAGAAGTTGACACATGTCCACACACACAATTTGGAGATGAGTTCTGTTAAATTTGAATAAGCAATTTGAAAAAAGGCATTGCAAACACATATAAATGTCTATGGCGAAGTATGTGGTCATCTTCAGAAATTTTCGGTAATAAATTGTAAATATGCCTGGGCGTATCACCCATATTCCACCCATGTTGCCATTTCTCTAGTTTCAGCTTTTACTTTAAAATTAAAATTGGAAGTGGAAAAAAATTCTGTAGCGATATATCTGTTATTTATTTCTGTATAGCTTCCTTTGCGAGAAGATCTGCTAATACTCCGTTTCCATGAACACCACCAGCAAGCTCTTTTTCCCAAACAGAAGTCTTCGCTCAGTTCAGCAGGAAATTGATTATACGTAATATAAGGTATTTTGATGAGTCAGAGTTCTGCAATGCTTGGAGTCCAAAAAGACTATCTGTGAATAGCAGAAATACTTCATTTTGGGAAATTATGGGCAAAGATGCAGAGTCAGAAATCAATTATATACAGTGTCAGAAGAATCAGAGTCAGACGAAGTGAAGCTACCAACCTATGAAGTTTATGGCCCGGCCCACCGGTAAACATTTATTTAAGTTACAACACATACACATAATTTTATGCAATTAACATTACAGACATACAAGCTATCAAAATTTTCACAATAAACATATGAACATACTTTCAAGCCATCAAAATTTTAGGAAGATACGCAGATTCAGCATATATGTGAATTGCTTCTTCACTAGCAATTCACTGGCCCAGTGAATTGCTTCTTCACTGGCTAATAATTCTGCTTGAAAAACTGAATTTTGAAACGTTAACTTCACTTTCTGTGAAAATTTTCAAATTTTATTTGCAAAGATACAAAAGGCATTAGCCTGTTCCTTTATTTGTCATCCAGCCATCTGTATAAATATCTGTATCTGGATGTGCGTCTCCTTCGTCAAGTATGAGTAAAACATTTTTATATGAACGTAGCTGGAATCTGGATACTTTTGTGAGAAAAAATTATGACATATATAGTCTCCTTCAGGAATGTTTAGGCTAAGTATCTCGACTTGATTTGGTTGTTTCCCTTCCCATACAAGGTGCCTGAAAAATATTTCTACAAATGTTTAGAGGTAATAATTAATAATATACGTCAAGACAAAAAACCTTTTTATTGGAAATCAGACTCGCGATACACTTTTTCAATCAAAAATGCAGGGTACATCACTCCAATCTGATAGTGAATTTTTGTTCATAACATCTACATTTTCAACAGACTAACTTTGCTTTGTGTGTCATGATTACATCACGGGAAGTGCTGTAAATGCACTATAATTTATTCTGTGATACCCGTATGTAGTGTCAGCTACTTTCGGAACTATGAGGCAGTTCAGAATTGTTTGGATGCGAATGATGGCCATTTCCAACGTTTCTTGTCATGTCACCACATTTTGCACAAAACAAAGTTAGTCTATTAAAAATAGCGTTACAATATCTTTATTATTGGTAAAGTTAAAAATGAAAATCAGGTTTCGGCTTGGAGTGAGACACACTGCATTTTTGACCGAATAAACTGATTGTGATATGCGACCATTCTTTCCTGTAGCAAAACTTATTTGTCTTGATGTGTATGTACAAATACTTTTGAAACATCATGTATATACATATGTGCATGTTGAAAGAGAAGAATAAAGTAAGAGAAATGTGACACATATCTAAGAATGAAAATTTAAAAAAAACCCTCAAAACTACAAAGCTAATTCGACCAAATAAACGCAGTCACTCATAATTTATGCAAAAGAAATCATCAAGGTATTTCAAATTTGACAAAACTAAAAAACAACAATAATAAATTTCATCTTCGCTTTTACAGTCAGTTTACCTTCATTAAACGGTTCATTGGTGAATCAACCTGCACTTTCACACTTTAACTTCAAAGAGAGGGTGCCAAAACTAAAAGTAATACAAATTGACATTTCAAAGCACGCAACTAAACAATCAGACGCTTCTGAAAGTGGTTAGCTTTGGACAGCTGCCAGTCTTGGACTCCTGAGAGAGGGAGAAGGGAACACCAGTTAAAGTTACAGCAAATAAAATATTCACAACCCGCTTTTAGAGAGACACGATCACTGAAATGGGAAAAATATTTTGAATAATCTGAGGAAATTTCTCTGAACTTTTGGGAGAATTATTTACCATTGTAACAAATGGAGGCGATTTTAAATCGGAAAAGTGTTACAATTGGGAACATATTTAAGAGATATGCTTTTTTAAAAAGTCGGAACATTAAAAAAGGGCTTGATTGTCATTTGAAATGCAAATAATGTATTTCAGAGTTACCGAGGCTCATCTGTAGTTGAAGCAAAAGCACTTTAAGAGGAAATTTTAGAAGGGACTAACGAGTGCATGTCGATTGCTATGAAAATAAACAAGACGGGGAAAACATGAATAAAGAATTGATTATTTTTCATTAAAGTTGTTCCTGTAAGGCCAAATTACTAAATTGGGTGTGGAATAAGGTGATAAAATTTTAAATAGTAGAAAAAGCGTATAGATTTAATATATATTTTGAGAACTTTTTATTTTCTGACTTCTCATAATAAAACTAATACCATAGTTGCTATTGACGAACACTTCTGATACTATGTGCCTGAAAACACTGTTGCTTCTCCTTAGCTATCTATCTCTTTTTCTTTTTCTTTTTTTTTTTTTTTTTTTTTTTAATCAACTTATATTCATGAATCACAACGACTGTTGAATTACATAAGTAATTGTCTAAAAATGATCTTTAAATTTGCTAGAACCATACTTTAATGATCGAAAATAGAATATTATGTGCCTGTTATCTTAAAAATGCATTGAGGTTCTTAGAGATGAATACTTGCTTCAAAAATCTATAAAAACTTTTGTTGTTGTTATTTGTTTTTATGCTTAAACGGCTGCAATATTGGAGCACTTATATAAAACACATTTCTAGTGTCACAACACCTAAATGTGATCACTGTATGGTCCTTTTTATGTTGTTACTTTCTAATACCATGTAGAAAATCGCCGAGGAACAAAGACATTTTACCTAAAAGTGTCGTTTTCCTCCGTTCGTAAAAATACAATAATCCAGCCGATACAAAAAAAAAGATAATTTTAATGTTTGTTTCTTAATTGTTTACCCGTTTTAGGTTATTATCCTTTTATATATTTTTTATTTTTTTTTATTTTATTTTATTTTTATTTTTTTTTTAACTTAGTTTTGAAACTGTCGACTGCAGACTCATTTTTTGACAGCGTCAACTACTAAAAGAAAAAGGGTTTTGGAAAAATCTACATTTTTTTTTTCGTCTCGGATTTAGTATTTTCGGACTTTTCCCCCTTTGTTTTTTTTTATTATTATTATTCGAATGCTTTATAATTAAACAAAATTTAACACCCAAGAATATTTTGTTTTAATTACTAAATTTATATTAAAAATATTTAAATTAAAAGATCGTGCATGTAAATATTGATTAAATTGAACTGGTCTACAACTTTTATTATATTTGGTATGGCCATTATCAAGATGTCATGTATATAATAAGATAAGTATGTGTTTATTTTTCGTAAAAAAGGAAAAATAAAAGGAGAGAAAACAAAAAGAAGGTAAAATATTCATACAGGAGCTCTAAATTATCTTGATAGCCATGATTTAACAATTAAACAATGTGTGAAAATGTAAAATTAAAATTAAAGTAATTAAAATATATGTATTATAAATCGCTAGCTGCAAACAGCAATGTTTAAATTCAGGGTTTTAGAATCAGACTGATAAAAATTAATTTAATGAAAAAGTTTAAAGGTCGCGTAGTTAAAAAAAATAAATAAATAAATCAGAAATATTAAATAGTAATGTTATCTTTTCAAAATATTGGGACTGTGGTAAATAAAATTTAACAACCAACAATATTTTTTAATTACTTATTTTATAATATAAATATTTAAATTAAAAGATTTTGCATGTAGTTATCAATGAAATAATGTTATCTAAATTTTTATCCATATTTTGTATGACCATTATCAATAAGATATATTTATATAACTAAGAAAAGTATATGATTCTTCTCCTTTAAAAAACAAATAAATAAATAAAAGAAAAAAAAAAGAAAAGGAAAGAGAAAAAAGAAAGAAGCAAAAATATCCATATAAGAATTATAAAAGAAATCTCTTTGATATCCATGTTTTATCTGGGTTTTAAAGTCGGGCTGATAAAAATAAAATTAATGAAAAGTTTTAAAAATCGCGTAATTAAAAAAAAAAAAACTAAATATTGATATATTTTTTTAATTTTGAGACTGTAGTAAAGTAAAAATAAGTCCTTCAATTAATATTTTTAGTTAAATTAATTCAAGTATAATAGGATGTAAATTATAAGCTTAAAATGATTTCACTTCATTAGTTATGTAGGCTGGACTGACAAGACAATCTATAGTCTTATATCTATAGAAATCACTTACACAATATAACAATTCATAAAATTTTCAATACTTAATTAATTTAAAAGTAGGTAATTAAAAATAAAAGCATATTTCTAAAGGAACTTTTAAGTTACTTACCGTCAAATCTTGACGGGTACTATCTCGTTTTCTTTTATTTCATCACAAAACGTTTGCCATTAAATAAAGCAAAAACTACTATGGAGAAATTCTGGTAGGATAGTTGTTTTTTATACGAAAAAGGAGGCTAAGTTGGCAACACTACATATTGGCGTCAAGAAGCTGTTTCTAATACAAATCTAGCAGAGTTACCACCTGTTTCATTAAATTATATAACTGCGCTGAATTTCAATTACGTTCATTTGAACATTTTCCTGCCTAACACTGACTGATGCTGATGTTAGGCAGGTAGTTCAGTGCTCTTTTTGTATGAAGATAAGAGCTAAAGTTCTAGATCACAAAATAATTTTAAAAATAACTACAAAAAAAGAAACTGTGGGCCAGATTGATATAATATTTCTCAAGGGGATCACGGGCCTTACAATTTCTAGGCGTGCACTATAAATGAAAAATGAATGTGTTAGTAGTAATAAAATCAACAATTGCTTAACCCTCATCAACAATTTTTTTTTTTTTTTACATCACTAATAACCAGGGTTGTGGAGTCGGTGGGGAAAATGACCGACTCCGACTCCGAGATGGCTAAAGTACTAGTATTGCCTGTTGGTTCCTATTATTCAGATTGCTTCATTGCTGTCATTTGTTTTGAAATAGTAATAGTCGTTTTATTAAATTTGTCATTAAATAAAGGAAATATTACTATTTAAAAAAAGTGGCAGCAATCAAGAAATCGGAATAATAATAATTAAAAAAAAAACTCAACTGGCAACTCTGCAACCTGCTGTTACATTCCTGTTTGACCTTGAAGCATATGATGTGCATATCAACCTATATATATATTTTTTTTTTTTTTTTTTTTTTTTTTTTTTTTTACGTTTCATTTTTTTGGATGAATTATGGGTGTTAGCTGTGATAGGTAGTCAAGACTAGGACTCATTTACTGCAGCGCCAAATTTCTGACAGTATTTTAGTATAAAAAGTTTCACCTTTTTAAAATGCAATTTTTTTTTTTTAAATAAGGCAAAAATACTCTTATAAAATACCTGTGGAACTTTGCCCCTACATTAATCGACTCTGGTCCAGACTGAAAATATTTTGAACATCACCCCCCCCCCTCCTATCTCATCCAAGATACTCTATACACACTCACACAAAAACACAATATGTATTAAATTTTATATATGGTAAAATTTAATTATGTCAAAACTCTGCAAAAACTGTATGTAAACTATTTATATGCGTGTAAATTGCAATTGAAAAGTTAAATTTGAAGCTATTAGATAGAAACAACAGTTGAAATGTAATAAATCTCCAAAATTTACTTTGAACAACACACACAAAGATCTATCAGATGACTCCAAACAACATATGTTATGTTGGTATGTCATTTTAAGATGATAACCAAAATATTTTATGCCAAATCAAACATATTATACCAAAATATGGGTGAAAGGATGTTGAATTTTGGTTTTATATCTATTCCTGCAGACCCCAAAAATAGGAGGCGAAAATTTTACAATTTAAGCATCATTTGGGGTCTCCAGAACCCGAAAACTTACGAGGAAATTCAAGAAAAATAAAAGTGAAAATTTTACTATTTTAGCATTAATTCTGTTCTCACGGCTTCGTAAAAAAAAGAGCAAAAATTTTATATTTTCAGCATTATTAATTGTACAATTTTGGGTCCTGCAGACCCGAAAAATCCAAATATTGAAATCTAAAGAAGTAAATAAAATTGAAATTTTACTATTTCAGATCCCGCTGACTTAGAAAAGAAAATGCAAAATGTTCCAATTTTGGAGTTATTGTGTGTCTTCCAGACCCGAAAAATTCTGATGTAAGGGAAGAAAAATAAAGATCAAAATATTATATTTCCTACATTAATTTTATAATTTTGGCTTTATTTCGGGTCTGCAAGACCTGAATATCGAAAGGAGAAAGATAACAGAAATTTCACTATTTCATCATTATTTTGAGTACTGCAGACTCAGGGGAAAAAATTACAATTTCACATTTTTTTTTGTTTTTTTGTTTTTTTGTTTGTTTGTTTTTTTTTTTTTGGGGGGGGGGGGGAGCTATGCACACGAGAAAAAAAAAGGGAGGGGAGAGAAAATTTACAGTTTCAGCATTACTCCTGATGTCACAGACCTGCAGAATCTGAGGGAAACAAGAAAAAAGGGGAAATTTTTAATATTTCGGATTCTGTAGACTCCATAAAGAGAAGAAATTTCCAATTTTCACATTACCTCGCGTTCCGTAAACCCTAAAAACCGAGAGAAAGGACTATATACTAAATATAAAATATAAACTAGAGATTTCAATTAACAACAGTTTTCATATATGATGTACACTGGACAGTATATTGGGCCTGTTTAACTTGGGTTTCCTTGTATATATAGTCCAAATATAAAAATTATAATTCAGTTTTTAAATTTAAAATTCATAGAATTGGTTTAATTTCACTTCAAAATGTCTAAAAAACAAGTTGGAGTCTGAGTCGGCCTGTTTTTTAGTGACTCCGACTCCGACTCTTTTGCCCCAAAAATAGGCCTGACTCCGACTCCGACTCCACAGCCCTGCTAATAGCACTGAAATGAAACAACAGGAATGGGCATATTTATTTAAGTTTTAATTTGTGTAATTTCCATTTGTGCATCGCGGTTTATGCCTATTAGCGTAATATGTGGATCTGAAATGACTCTCAATGCTATAATTTATAGCTAATTTTTGGCACCTGCCTCCCGTAATTTTACCCAATTTTTTCTAACCATGTCTGAAACATAGTTTTAAATACAAGGCTTTAAACGTGTTTAACTAAAGGCCGTAATCAGATGAGGGCAGGGTGGGCTGAGCCTCTCCTAACAACTTCTTGAGTGTTGAGTCCCCTGTAGACTCCATAATCTTTCAACACTAATATCATTTATTTTACATTAAAAAAAAATTTAACTTCGTGATCAAAAGTTTTATGACAAGGGGGGTGGGACTTCTGTCTATATTTATGTATCATTAAAGTACACGGGAAAAGACAAGCCGTGAATAAGTCCTACCAAAAAATTTATTGTTTTTAAAATGCTCGTTTTAAACAAAATGTTTTAAACAATACAACCCTGAAAGCAATTGATTCAGACTGATTGGTAGTGTGGTCGCATACATATAATTAAATACATCACGTCGTATTAAACGAAAATTTTATTTCAAAACCACAATTGTAAAATATAATATGATAGTGAAAATTTAGATGATAGTTACAAGACATCTTTGTACATCTCAGGAACCCCCCAAAAAACAAGATCCGACTCTCCAGAACTCAAAAATCAGACTGCACTCTTCATGACGAAAAACTCTATCCTCTTCCCCTGAGCATAATCAACTGATCATCCTTGATTGACACACCCTTCTTCCATCCTCCTACCCCTTGGTATCCAGGGTTCTTCGAAATACCTTTCTTCAGCCATGCCATTCATATAAATACCTTCCTGACACATTTTAAACCCCTTCAGATAACCTTCTTATAGATAAACTTCACCCACATTTAGCAAGGCCATACAAAACATGAAAGTCTTTTATTAATATTTGAAATGAACAAAGAATTTCTTTTCTCCCGGATAATCCTCTTACAATAGTTGCCAATTAAGACCGATCACTCCATTTTATTTTGGGATAATTTTAATCCTATCAGAATGAAATATGTCGATTGACCCCAATCCATCACAGTAGCAAAAATATTCATGCACCGTCCGTTTCTATGCAAAATCTTTTCAGTGTTTTTTTGGCACTAAAAACAAAAAAAGGGGTATTTAGTGCCGAAATATACTCAAATTTCATAAAATTCAAAATGTCATAACTCAGTAAGTTTTAGTTAAAAAAAAATAGGACTTTTCTAATGTCCTTCTTAGATGCATGTCAACATTTTTCTAGATGTAAGTTATAAGAAAAGTGAACCATATAAAAAATTAAAATCCGTATTTTAATACATATACAGCCCCTTGTAAAATAAATGTCATATCTAAAAGTTATGTTTGATTGATATATATATAAATATCAAATGAGAAAAATAAGAAATAAAATAATAAATAAGAAATGGCACACATGATTAATATTAATAAAACAGCAATCACTCAACGGATTATAGGACGCTTAAAAGATCATAAAGAAAGAAATCCTCTTCGGCCAATTGTAACTAAATGTATATAGGGCCTACATATTATCTAGAAAGGGCATATGTTACCTTATTAAAAACTATCCTCCCTCAGTCAGAGTTTGTAATTTCATCGACAACGGATTTTATTAAGAAAGTAAAACTTTTTCAGATTACTGAGAACAGCATTTTTGCGAGTTTGGATCACTGTAAAAAAAAACTGCTGTAGTTTTACAGCAAAAAATGCTGACAATATGGGTGCCAGCATATTTTGCTGTAAATTTACAGCAATTTTGTTTTTCATAGGTAAACAGCAAATTTGTAATTCTACAGTATTTTTTGCAGTTAATTTTACAGTAATTTTGTTTTTAGATTTTACACTAAATTTGTAAATTTTAGAGCATTTTTTGCTGTTAATTTTACTACACTCTTAACAGCATAGCTGTAAAATTTTTAGATTTCTTTTTTATTTTTTGTAGATATATATTTGTATCCCCCCCCCCCGTGTATTGTTTATATTTATATTGAATTTTTCTAACGATACTGAGATATATTCAAAAGACTAAGGACACTAAGTGTTATCTTTATGCTTACTTATATCATTGTTGTAATAACATTCTTATATAATCAATTCTATTATACATATGTAAGATACAAATTTAGCACCATAAAGCAAAATAATAAATAAAATACACCAACTAAGTAATAAATTGAAAATTTCAAAGTATTATAACTCATTGTAAAGAGTGTTTTATATGCCAAATTCAAGTAGAATACTGTACAATATACATCGAGAACATTCTGGATGCGAATTATTTTTTATTTTTAGATAATGGACAAAAGCAAAATGCGAGCTGCTGCTATTTAACGCTGCGATAACAGTAAACAAACTCTTGGAATAGTTTATGAATTAATAAAATAGTGTATCCAGATTGCTCATAATAAATAAATTGAAAGTTGCATATAACATTTTTAAAATAAATGCACGTAAAACATAAGCGATAAAATCTGAATATCACTGGCCGAAAATCAGCTTTAATTGTAATAAGACTGCTATTGAATATTTAGTCAACTACAATAATACACTAAATCAATAGCACTATTAAAATAAGCACAGAAAATGAACCTAAACTTTTGGAAATAAAATAAGTACATGATTTAGTTTATAGCTATATTGAAATACAATCGGATAAAATGAAGTTTTGAAAAATATATAAAAACGAAATAAAGCATAGCTAAAGAATATAGGGATCTTCGTTTTATTTTTCTTTTAATCTGATACTAAGTAAATAATAATAAAGTCATGAGAAAATGCTAAATAAATTACTTAAAATTAGATAAAATGCTAAAATAATGTTTTGTTACAGTTGAAGCCAAAATATTTAATCTTTATACAACGTTTGACGTGAACGTTTACATACACGTGGTCAATTTGTATCTTACATTATATGAGAACTGATTATTTTTTGGTTATTAAATCAATGACACAAATAAACCTAAAAATAAAACTTACCCTTAATTTTTAAAATATTTATCCAGTCTTTATGCTCTAGTTTGTGTAATCCAAAAACGACATTGTGAATTGCAATAATAAGCACATATGAAGACTGACGCTAACATCAAACGGAACTACACCCTGCTCTGGTGCCAACTTCACACACACCTGAGCGTATCTCATTAGGAATGCGGTTCGGGTGCTTTCGTTGATCTTAAAAATACAGCGATTTGCTGTAAATCGGTATTGAACTTACAAAAATGCTGTTTTTTAATGCTAGTGAAGCAATTCACAGCCAAATCAGCAGTATTTTTCCCCGTTTTTTTTTACAGTGGATGTGGTATTGTTATATCCATCTGTAGATATGAATGATGTGGATTTGTTCGTAGAAGAAGCTATTAATGGTAATGATTCTTTTAGCATAAACGCAAAAAACACACTTATTTCCGGATTTAATCTTATCAAAAACAATAACGTTTTTCAGTTTGATAATATTTATTACGAGCAGGGAAGACCGAGCTATGCTCGGTCAAAATTAAATTTGAGTTCAAATATCATGACCCATGACCAAAATGACCCACTAATTGAATTTTCTCGAACATGTGACCTAGCACAACAGTCTTCTCGTGCTCGAAAACCATTAGATGCAAAATTTAGTGTAAATTGGGCCGCTTTTTAGATCTTGATCCGCTTTGGCCAAAAAATGACCCACTTATCGAAAGTTCTTGAACATGTGACCCAGCCCAATAGACTTCTCGTGTCCGAAAATAGTCGGATACAAAATTTCGTCAAAATCGTTTGAATCGTTTTTTAGATACAATTAGCTTGACCATGACCCAAAATGACCCAAAATGACCCACTAATTGAATTTTCTCGAACATGTGACCTAGCCCAACAGTCTTCTCGTGCCCGAAAACCATTGGATGCAAAATTTAGTGTCAATTGAGCCGCTTTTTAAATCTTGACCCACAATGACCCAGAAATGACCCACTAATCGAATTTTCTCGGACATGTGACCTAGCCCAATGATTTTATCGTGCTCGAAACTCGTAGGACACAAAATTTAATCAAAATCGTTAGAGCTGCTTTTTAGATAAAATTAATTTGACCCGCTTTGACCCAAAAATGACCCACTAATCGAAAGTTCTCGAACATGTGACCCAGCCCAATAGTCTTCCCGTGCCCGAAAATAGTCGGATACAAAATTTCGTCAAAATCGTTTGAACCGTTTTTTAGATACAATTAGCTTGGCCATGACCCAAAATGACCCACTAATTGTATTTTCTCGAACATGTGACCTAGCCCAGCAGTCTTCTCTTGCCTGAAAACCATTGGATGCAAAATTTAGTGTAAATTGAGCCGCATTTTAGATCTTGACCCACAATGACCCAGAAATGACCCACTAATCGAATTTTCTCAGACATGTGACCTAGCCCAATGATTTTATCGTGCTCGAAACTCGTAGGACACAAAATTTAATCAAAATCGTTAGAGCCGTTTTTTAGATAAAATTAATTTTACCCACGTTGACCCAAAAATGACCCACTAATCGAAAGTTCTCGAACATGTGACCCAGCCCAATAGTCTTCTCGTGCCCGAAAATGGTCGGATACAAAATTTCGTCAAAATCGTTTGAACCGTTTTTTAGATACAATTAGCTAGACCATGACCCAAAATGACCCACTAATCGAATTTTCTCGAACACGTGACCTAGCCCAATGGTTTTCTGGTGCCCCAAAACGGTAGGACACAAAATTTCGTCAAAATCGTTAGAGCCGTTTTTAAGATAAATTTTGCATATATATATATATAACCACACACAAGATTTGTTCGTATTAGAATATATGATAAACAAAAGGATGGAGCACCAATGGGCTTCCCCATTTCGGGTTTATGTGCAGAGATTAAATTAAGACCCATTGAAAATATGGTTATGAATGATTTTAGTGTAAAACCCGCATATTGGTGTAGATTTGCCGATGCTATTTTTATTATATGGGAGCATAGTATGGATTTATTGAAGGACTTTGTGTTTAACTTAATAAAATTGATACAAAAATACAATTTACCGTGGAGTTGGAAAAACAGAATCGTTTACCTTTTCTTGATGTGGAGCTAATAAAAAACGGTAATTTAACAATAGATCGGACAGTTTATAGGAAAAATATGCGTTCAAATAATACTATTTCCAGAGATGCTTCATCACCTTTAAGTTACAAACTGGCCGCATATAGGTTTTACAGCCATAGAGCATTTTCAATATGTACTGATAGTTATACCAATGAAGAACTTGACAGAATTAAAATTATAGCAAATGAGAATGGTTTTTCAGAGAAGTTAGTCACAATAAGTTAATTTATCAATATGAATATCAGGATAACAAACAGCAAGAATTAACAGGAAAACCAACTAAATTTTACAAATTTCAATATATTCCGAAACTTTTTGAGAAATTGAAATATAATTTAAAGAAATATGAAATAAATTTGGTAGCATCCCCTGCAGTTAAATTGAAAGCGTTACTACATAAGAAGATTGATCCCATACTGATAGTAGATTTAGCAGGAATCTATAGAATCCCAGTTACTATAGAAATAGAAAATAGGATGAAATGTTATAAAGTTAAAGACTACATTGGTATGACTTTAAGAAAATTTAAAATTCGTTTAAAAGAGCATATTGCAGATATCAAATACAATAGAAGTAAAACGGCACTTTCCAGATTAAAACAAGAGCAGTCCATTAATATAGATTTTGATAAAGCTAAAATAATTAAACCCACATCCTCCTTTCATCAAGCAATAATTAACGAATCCATAGAAATTTTAACCAGAAAAGATAAGACATGTAATAATTCGGTATCTTACACATCCCTAAATTGTGGTATAAACTTTTCCAGATTGTTCAAAACTGAATAAGATTAGCACATCCCTCCCAATGCTCCCCACCCCTAGTGACCTGTTTGTAACGGTTTGACCATTCTTCAACAGAAAACGATGTTTCACTAATGATAACCAACAGTTAGTTTTAGACTATTTGTTTTGTGTATGTCTGCGTGTTAGATTTATAACCCTGATGATGAGCTAAGGTTGCTCGAAAGCGCTAGGTTTTTATCATTGTGAAATACAGTTATGTATGTTTGAAAAACACCTTAAGTAAAGTTTTATTAAATGATGCATATGTATTTTGTGAAATTTGTGTTGTTTTAAATAATAAATATATAAATATATTTTTTTAATTGGAACTATGTTTCTATCATCAACAATTTAATAAGTAATCGCCATAACTTCTATTTTAAAATATATGGTATATATTAGGGATACACCGAATATTCGGTATCTATTCGGTATTCGGCCTATTCGTTCATACTACGGAATATTCGGTTAGGCCAAATATCAAACTATTCGGTCTGTCGAATATTCGGCTTTGTCGAATATCAAACTATTCGGCCTGCCGATTATTCCGTTTGGCCGAATACCGAAATATTTGACCAAACCGAATACTTAAAAAACCTTCTAAAAAATATGTTTTAAAACCTTACATAACTTCTACTTTTAAGAATCATTTAATAAAGATATTCAGAATAATTAGAATCCTATTTAAATAAAAGAGAATGCTTTTACGTTTTTTATTTGCTATTTGAAAAGTGTCACGTAAGAAAATTAACCATTAATGATAATCTTCATTAGGAATTTAATGATGTAACAAATGGAAATTCCTGAACATTATTTAGTATGTAATCTGTTTCTTGCTTTTTTTCAAACACAGGATGCTTCTAAAATATAGAAAAAATTTTCAATAGTGATAATAGACATCAAGACAGACTATCTTTGTCCAGGAAACCCACATTTCAATACAATCCACTCAGTCAAAAATACAGTGTATCTCATTCTAATTCAATCTTGGATCTTTGTTTGTTACTTTATCAATAATGAAGATAATGTAACTATATTTTTAACATAGTTAATTTGATTTCTGTGAAATATTGTAAAATGATGAAAATTGCCACCATTTATATCTAAGCAACACTGAGCCAGATATTTCTTTATTCAGGATGCAGCTGACAGTACTTATACTGTGTCACTGGCCAACTTTCAATTACTTCCAATGATATCATCACATTTTATACAAACAAAATTAATACTAGATGGAACCCGCCAAAACTTGACGGAAAAAAATTAAAATAACAATATTAGTAAAATAAGCTTCTTTATTACATAAGAAGGGGTGCTTATGAAACAGTCTTTCAAATATTTTATTTTAAAAGTTTTTCCCCCCAGTGAATTACAGTACCATTTCCGATGCAAACTCCAAACAAACAATCCGTAAACAAAATGCAAATCAGTTTGACATTACCGCCATATTCCCCACGGCAAGAAAGACAATTTCCTGGACCTATGAAGTATCATACAAATAGTATATACCTACGTTCATCTCATATTCAGTCAATAAAAGAACATAGTAAATGAAGCACACATCTCCTCCCATAATAAATTTAATATTACCTAGTTGATATTAGCTAATGTCAAAAGATTGGCAAACCACAGAGTTCAGAAAATAAACGCTATGCCTGGCAAAAATGGGAGTTGTCGACTTTATGACGTCATAAGCAGAAGTAAAAGTTTAGTTGAAAATTACGGCTAATTAATTAAATTTTCGAACAAACGAATGCACGATAACAAATCTGTATCCAAATATCTTTCATTTAAAAAACGAATGGTGTAATTTGATGCAGTAGTTTGTTCTCACGGATTGTCGAAAGAAATCGCTTAGCGTTTTAAATATATAGATGATGCAAATCTCGCTAAAATATCTTTATTATTGTTAGCTGTGAACGAAAATTCAGTTTCAGCTTGTAGTGATAAACCCTATATTTTGGATTGAAAGTGCTATACCTCTTTCCTATAACAATTGCAATAAGGCAAAAACCCTGGCCTCAGGTGTTTTTTTGCTTCTTTTGCTATTTTTGATGAAATAAGTGGATTGAGATGTTGTTTATTGTTCATTTTTTTTTTTTTGTCTTGACCACATTATATCCCTGAAAGTTTGCTACAAGATTTTAGGAACAACCTCCATGTTTACAACCTTTAAAATAATCGCTCACTCCAAGACAGTGCTCTTTTGGGGGTGCACCTTACTAAATTAAAAGGAACAGGACCATTATTCTTGCTGAGTTGCCACCATTTGCATAGATTATTTTTTTTAATTATATATATTTATTTTTTACTTTAGTCTCTTCCTGACAAATAAACAATATATAACTAATATATATATTTTTTTCAATTCCTTCAAAATTTCTCTTTCATTTTAAAATATTTGTTTTAGAATATAACAACATTTTATTAATTTGTTTTAATTTACAAAAAAGCCATGAAATTAAAAATTTTATTAATTAAAAAGTTTAAAAACTATTCTCGTCTTAAATAATAACTCAGCGCATAGATTTTTTTTTTTTTTTTTAGTGTAAAGTTTGCTTGTAAAAAGGTCTTGTTTATCAAAATGAAAGTATCTGTGTTAAATGTTATGAAAAATTGTTTTAAAATTAAAATTTCTAATACCTTTAAACTCTGAAATATAAAAGTATACGGCCCAATAGTTACTATTCGGCTAGCCGGATATTCGGTATTCGGTTTACCTGTAGCCCGAATATTCGGTATTCGGCAAAAATCAACCTAGAATATATACAGCGTATGCCAAAAATATTGACATCGGCTTTTATTCCTTAAATATTGATCATAGACATGTAATATAAATTACAAAGTTACGTAAAAAAAGGTACAGAATTTTATGAAATCGATTAAAATTTTCAAGGGATTAAATTTGAAGAAATACAAAATTTTAATTTTTATACGGCGTAAAAAAAGTACCTTTTTTACCAAATTTTGTAATTTATAATATATATTTCTTTGAATAATGCTTAATGAATAAAAGCCGAGGTTAATGTTTTGGGATAACCTGTATACATATATTTTTTTTTCAAACAAAACTTTTTAAGGCTGTTCTCAAATCCAAAAGAGCTACTTTCAGATACATTTCTGAATTCATTTTTGTTCGAAAACGCATGAAATTGGCTATTGGCAGGTGTTCTTATTCAGAAACTATGTAATCAAAAGACGTTTTCTTTTTCTTTTTTTTTTTTTTTTTTTTTTTTTTTTTGGTAAATGAAGAAGATCCTAAGATCCTTCAGAAAATACTGTCAAAGATGGCAGTTTGAACCGAATTCCCGACACGGCATCGCGAGAAAAGAGAAAATCGTATCGTCATGTGACACGAATCGTTTATAACTCGATAAGTAATTTATTTATCAAAGAATGGAAAACTCATTTCAAATCCAAATCGCTTCAATAGTCAGGCCTACCAATTTTATGCTTTTGCGTTTAAAAATGAGTCAGAAAGTTTCACGTGGTTGAGCAGCTCATTTGAGAACCACCTTAAAAATTATATACACATGATTTTTTTCATTTTTTTTCCAATCAAAAAAGGAGGTTCGCATTATCGCATTATACACGAGTGTGTGCTACTCTTGCCACATTAGAGCGGCTCTAGGAGGCAATGCTTCTTTTCCTGACCGTAAGTTCTAGTCGCATAAAAATTCAGGCCCGTCAATTTTGATCTTGAGTTTTTCTTAGTCCTGGAAAGTGAGTACCGTAACAATAGACTTTATACATACCTCCCCTCTTTCCTACAACAATTGCAATAAGGCAAAAACCCTAGCCTCAGGTGGTTTTTGCTTCTTTGTAAATGTCTTTTTTTTTCACAAGGGGGATTTGATTTCTAAAGGGATTTGAGGTGATGGCAAACCACCCCTTCCCCCTCCTCATGCATGCTGGTACAGTGTCAAATATTTTCTGAACTGTGAATTCGTTAAATAAAAAGAGTAAAAAGAAAAAAAAAAAAAAGAAGAACAGATAACTTATATTATAAGTGAAATAATCTAATGAATCTCTTTTGTTGTTTTAATCCTGGAAAATATTAAAAATTACCAAAATTAAAACTATAACTCAGTATGTCGCATAAGCATGGGAGTGTTCTTGTACTTCTTACATGTAGGGCAACCTTTTTCTAAATATAAATTATAGAAAAAAGTGGAGGGGGGGGGGAATATAAAAAATAATTTCGTATTTTAATATGTATACAACCCCTTGTAAAACAAATGGCATATCTAAGAGAGCTATATCTAATTCGTAAACTTTTTTACAATTGAAAGCATGTTTCTATCTTCTGCGTTTTAAAGCTGTTCTTCCAAAAAAAAAAAAAAAAAAAACTTATTTTTCCCCGTTGAACGACGCGACACTTTCTGACATATTTCTGACACTTGCAGGCATGATTGAAGCGATTTTCCATTTTTTTAAATACATAAATCACATACCGAGTTATAAACGATTCTTATCACGTGACGACAAGTTTTCGCCCTCTCTCGCGCTGCCGTGTCGGGAATTCGGTTCAAAACGCCCACTTTGACAGTATTTTCTGAAAGATCTTCTGTCTTTACCAAAAAGTGGAAAACGCATTTCGATTACACAGTTTCTGAATAAGAACACCTGCCAGTTTGATGAGTTTCCGAACAAAAATGAATTCAGAAATGTGTCAGAAAGTAGCTCCTTTGGATTTGAGAACAGCCTTAACATCTATATACATCGCACAATTTCAATTTTTACAAATGCAATTTTTCGAAAACTGTACATAAATTTACTGTTTATTTATTTTTTAATAATTTTGTAATTAATTTTGAAGCAGGATTTTTTTCTTTAACCCCTTCGCGACGAGCGTCTTTTACAGAATTTTTAATCTGTTACCAGCGGTTTTTCAAAAGAGAAATTTTCACCTAATTGAATCGCAAAAATGCTACGATTAGATAAGGAAAACCTTGCAAGAAAAAATAACTGGTAGGAATAATCGAGGATTCTGAGCATCTTATGCGTCACGTATTCGTGTCGCTCGTCACCAAGGGGTTAATATGTACATGCACCCCAATTACAACTCGTTTGCACTTAAAACAATATAAATAGTTCAGAATTTGTTTCCAGCTAATATTCCATACCGAAATTAAAACTTCATCAATAAATAAATAAAACACACATTTAACAGATATGTAAACGAACTACACGCTTAAGAATTTAAATAATCACAATAAAAAAGGCTGATATAAATAGCAAAATCTTGGGCAATTTCTTAGGTCTGAGAAGCGGCTAATACAAAAGTATCGCTTTTAATAAATTTCAAAACTTTACTTGAATACATAATTAATATTTTTCACTTAGAAATGCTTTTTGATATTGTTAGCGAGCAATCTAAATAAATATATATTAAATTTGAAAATTTTATTAATAAAATGGTTTTTATCTATGCTCTGTACACCGGGACAATACGTTCTGTAACTCGGAGAGTATGGGTTGGATCCTCTGGTAATATTAAAAGAAATTAATTGAAATAACTTTTTTCTATATTTGAATTTCAAGTAACTTGTTCCTGTATTTAAATTTAAAATATCGTATTCCTGTACACAAATTTAAAACAGATTTCTTTTACATTTTGGCGCAGCTACGAATTACTCGGAAAATCAATATCGAGATAAACCGATATTTAGAAAATCAATACTCTATTTCTATTGTATGAATTTCTATATTCACTCTAACAATTTTTCCTGAATAACGGGACGATAACCTTTTCACAGATAATTCCCTAAATTATATATATATACCTAACATAGTAATTATTTCTTCGGTGCCTTTCTACTCTGAAGAGCGTGGCTATGAAATTAAGGTTTAAAACTCATTGATTAATTTTACAATAAATTAAATGGCAAACCATAAATATAGATAATTTTTTTTTATTGGTCAGTTCTGCAATATCAAACAGATTTCTGCATAAATGCCTCTTATCACTGGATTACTACCCTTGCATCTGTAAGGTACACAGTGACATTTTTCTGACAAATTAGTGATTTTTTCTGACTTTTTTCAGCAAATTCACAAGTATTTTTGTTCAATTTAAACTAGTGTTGAATTCAGGAGGTGGCCCGGGGGGTGGCATTCCCCCCCGGAAGATTTGAGATTTTATACTTTGGTTAAAAAGTGCAATTCCCCCCCCCCTCTCCGGAGACACACAAATCCCTCCCGGAGAAAAGTGTCTGAATTCATCACTGATCTAAACTCAAAAAACATACATTTCTAGTTAATTACTACCTTTCCCTCGAAATATCGCTGTTATAAGTGTATAAATATCGAAATTACATCATGTATCTCTCAGGTAGAACGAAAGCATTAACGTAATTTTTTTTATGATAGTAATCGAGTGTTAAATTTATCAAGGATTTCCTCAGTACATAATTTATCGGTTGATTTTATGACAATTCAAAATTCTTTAAGGCGGCTGTTAATCTTCAAAAAATTCTATTTTTCAAAGAATATCTATATGAAAAGGCAATATTTTCTGAACGTTTTAAAACAAACCGCATAAAAAAAATTCCTATAGCTATGCTAGTTATGATTAAAAATATATCAGGTCTAAAAAGAGAATTGTTAGAAAGAACGTTCCTTTTCGTCGAGCCAAGGACTTATTAGCTTATAGTACGCCTCCGCTTCAGAGCCTTATTGGTATGAGAGCTTACTAACAGAATAATTCTGTCTAGAATCATTCTAGCTACTCGAAAACAAGTTAATCGATCTCTTAGATGCAGTTCTTGTCTAGACAACTTAAATGCACATGACGTCAGTAAACAAGATACAAGATAACGATTTTTACGGTTCTTGATTCCCAAGTGAAACAGGCAGGGCTCTTAAAAACGATCTGCGGTATGCTCACAAGTTTCCTACAGCACAGCTGTCAGCTAATATAATAGGAATAAGGAAAACAGAATAGAGCGGGTACGTAGTTATGTAAGTATCGTGGCTATAGCAGAGCTTCGGAAGAGAGACATACTGCGCAGCGTATTTCGAAAGAGGGAGAAGGAGTCCGCTTACAAGACCTATGTGAGAGCTTTAGCTTGTCTCGTTTCCCTCTCTTGGCGCCTGACGTTTCAGATTCTCGCTGCAGGAAAGAGGCCAATCAGGATGGGTTGGTACGTAGAGCCATTCCGGTTATAGTGGATATTTGCAACAGTCGCTGAGCAAGGAACGGTCCTCATTCAATAGCTCCTCTGCTGCTTCCTTCGTATTTATCCTTGAGCGTTGGTGTATCGATCGCTTGGGTGAAAGTGTTTCTTGCGTATAGCTTCAGCGAACTGAGGAAAGAAAAAAAAATGGCTCGTACCCCGATATCCATCGAAACAAAAATGGAGGTTCTAGAAGCGTTGACTTCGAAGTCCAAAATGGACGTTGCGAGGGAGTTCGGAATTGGTTATTCCACGGTGAAAAAGATAAAGAAAAATGAGGACGAAATCCTGAAAAAAGCGTCTGGTGGCAATTTATTAAGAAAGCGTTGTCGTCCAAGTCCAAATGAGGAAGTGGGCAATGCCCTCATTACTTGGTATCACCAGATGAAGGCGGAGAATATACCAATTAGCGGGCCGATTATGTTAGAAAAAGCTAAAGAATTGGCAGCAGCTTTTGGACATGAGGACTTTAAACCATCACATGGTTGGTTAGAAAGGCTCAAAGCTCGAAATAACATTAGATTTAAGCCATTGCCAAATCGAACTATTTCAAGTAATCGTGAAGAACCAGCTGAATGGGTTAAGGACATATTGCCAAAACTTATTGAAGGCTATGATCCTAACGATGTTTTCAACGCGGATGAATCTGCTTTACTTTATAAAGTTGTACCACCTCTCCTCACTGGTAATCACCCACACAGCACAACAGCTTCAAAAGATAAGTTAACGTTGCTATTCTTGTGCAATTCTACAGGTAATGAAAAGAAGGTTTTTGCGATTGGAAACGTGCCAAATCCGCCATGTTTCGAGAAGGAAGGAACGCCATTGCCGTATTACAGCAGTGAGAACGCTGTAATGACCGATTGGATTTGGTGCGATATACTTCAGAAACTTGACCAAAGTTTAGGAAAAAGAAAAATCATTTTATTTGTAGATCGTGAAGCTTGTCACGACAGCAAAATGTCTCTAAAGAATATAAAATTAGCATTTTTACCACCAAACTCATCTAACATGTTTCAGCCACTAAATCAAGGGATTATCCGTCTGGCAAAAATATATTACCGTGCTCGACTTTCCAAAACGCTGATATCTGCTTTAAATGAAGGCATATTAGCTTCCGATTTCGATAAAACATTTGATGTATTAAAGGCTTTACGTATTCTTGAGTCTGCGTGGTTTTCGGTACCTTCGGCTGCCATCGTTGAATCTTTTCAAAAAGTTGGTTTTCCGGATAACGAAGTCTATTTTGTAGAAGACTCAGCTGAAAATTCTATGGAAGTAGCCGAACTAGAGGAACTTTTACAAGAAGATTTCGACTCGTTTGTTGAATGTGATAAGGACTTTGATTGTTTCGAAAGTTGTGTTAGTTCTAAAACATCAGACTTACCTTCAGCGAAACAAAAGACTGTTAAAATGGACGACGATGTAGAACATGAAAATAAAGTACAACGCGTTACTTACAAGGACGCCTTGAAAGCTTTATCTACCGTACGGAAATATTTAAATGAAAATTTCACCGAATATGATGCATATTACGAGGTTGAAGAAATGATAAGACTTAGTGCTTACGCGAATGGACTTGAGGATAATATAGATTGACATTCATTGAACTTAACGTCAATACCATTGATCTGAATGTATATTTTGAAATTATTTTCTAACAATATTGGTAATAAGTCTGTCATGTTAAAAAATAAATATTTTCTCATCAATGTGAATCATTTTGATTTCTAAAATTAAAGAAGAAGGATCAGTTTAATATTCTTAGCAATTAAAAATGAGTGATTGAAAGGAAGTTGAATAATAAAGCAGATAAAAGATACGATAGGCGTTTAAGATAATTTTAACAATATGTTTTATTTTAGTTATCCTAGAAATGGTTATATCCCTTTTAGAATAATAATTTTAAAAAAAAATGGTATTTGAAATTGTATTAGCGTGGCGTACATTTTAAAATTTTATCAAGTTAAATCTTCCTGATTTTGCATAGAAAATCAATCGAAAGAAAATATACATAGTCTGCTTATCTCATTCACAGGCAAAATGCTTTAGAAAATTCTAAGGAACACGATTGTTGCAAATATTGTATGTTTTCTTACAAATACAGATGCAAGTTTTCAAAGATTATAAAAGCCCCCAATGATGATGAATCCTAGAATGTAAGAAGATTGCCTAGGTAAGTTTTATATTAGTTTACATAAATTTCACGCACACATAACATATATATCATGACTGGTATCATCATAGGCGCTGGCAGAATGATATCTAGGAAGGGGCAAAAATTTGGAACAGAGGTTCCCAATTTTTAAACATATCAATATAGAAATGTAAAAAAAAAGAAATATTAACCCCCCCCTTCCAAATTAAGCTTTTATTGGCTTTTTTTAAAAAAAATGGACAATTGAAAGAGTTTATTATATTTTTTGCCCCCTCCCCCCCCCCCACCCTGAACCCCTCGTTTAAGATAATTTTTAAACCTATAGACATAAAAAGAAAATAGATCTAAAAATGATATTCGACGGGGCTGGGGGATTTGGAAACACTGCCCCCCCTCCCCCTAACTACAAGTCCATAGTTTCATTTTCTCTTGGTATTTAACTATTCTAAATCACTTGAGAAGAAGTAAATGTTATTATTTTTCCTTTCAAAATCATCAGAGGAAGAAAATGTAGTTAATTGAATTTAAAAATTCTCCTGCCCCTCCCCTTGTTAAGGATCACTGGATATCATAAATCTATAGGAGGCCCGAGTTGTGAGCAGGGACAACACCCCCTATAATCATATAGGGGGTGTTGGCAGGGACCGATTTACTAACTTGAAAGCTCAGTTAGAACTTTGCATTCATGCTTGTGGAAAGCCCCTGAAACATATTACATTACAGGGATCGATCCAGGCAAAAATTGGCGCCTATTTAGGACTCCTTCACAAAATTTCATTTTATAAAAAAAGCTATTTACAAAATTCCTTTCAATAAAAAATGATAAAATTTCACAAAAATTCTTTTTAATAAAACAGGCGCCAGCCCAAAATTTCATTCCATAAAAGCACTCTTCGTAAATTATTTTTGTTTTGAAATGTTTAATTTGCAAATAAAACAAATTCACCAGACAAGAAAACCGCAGCAAGACTTTAAAAAATTATTAATAAAAATACTTTGTTCGAATTTGAGTAATTGAATTTGATCTTTTGATGCAAAATTCTCTTTTTCACAAAAGTATAATAATCACAAAAGTAATAAACTTCACAAAAATTACCCTCTTTTTTTTTTTTTTTTTTTACAAAATGAGTCCCAATAAGAAAACCTGCATTGACCCCTTATGTATTTTTATTTCCTCACTAGGCCTTATTTAGTCTATTTTCTTTTAGTCGCAGATTAAGGGGGCAACAGTTGCAAAACTCTCTGGAAAACGACTGATATTGATGTACCTTTTTTCCGGGAAATACTGAAGCGATTTTATTATTTCTTTAACCCTTTCCGGCGCGGAGTAAGTCTGCTTTTAAAATGATCAAATTATCAGTGTGACACCCGAATTTACAAAAGAATTTATTAGAAAATAAAAACTTGCTTATTTTCCTGTAGTTTATAAAAGGAAAAATTTAATTAAATATTCTTGGTGCCATTTGTCAGTTTTGGAATTAAAATTAGGTGTCCCTTTTTGTGGACACCGCCCGCTAAAGGGTTAAATATATATTTATGTTATAATTAGCTATTTTTTTATTCTATTTTTTTTTTTTATTCTGGAAAATGAATTCCTCTTTTGAAATGTTAATTTAAAAAAAAAAAAAAAAAAAAAAAAACAACTTTAGAATTATAGACGCGTAACTATTCATATTTTACTTCTTGGGGACAACATAATTTATAGCTACTGCCAAAACTTAAAAAAAATATTGAAGTCGATTCA
The DNA here is from genome assembly GCA_963931845.1 of Maratus michaelseni. Taxonomy (NCBI): domain Eukaryota; kingdom Metazoa; phylum Arthropoda; class Arachnida; order Araneae; family Salticidae; genus Maratus; species Maratus michaelseni. Next base: position 158,482,116 of record OZ007591.1, read on the forward strand.
GTTAGTTTCCAAGAAAAAGGTATATTAATATCAACTGTATTTCATATGATTTTGCAAGGATTGTTGCCTCCAGGGCCTAATTTCTAAGAAAAAAAGTACCGGAGTCCTAATATTCTACAATATTAACACCCGTAGCGTTCCCCCTACCCCTCCGCCGTCACTCCAATCTGCATATTTATATTTCATACATAATTTTGAAAATTTAAAACATTGTTTTTTTATTTAGCAAAAAAAAAAATAATAATAAATAAATACATCTATCTATCTGCATATACTTAGCTATCAACTATTCCACTTTTCAATTATTACTACTTCCAAATAGAAACCTTTGCCTAATCTTAATGTTAATTAATCGCAGAATTCTGAGATTAAATAAGTTCAGAATTATGATTCGAAAATTGTGTTAACATAAAAAATGAATAGTTGATAGATAGGGGGGGGGGGGAAGGAAAGGGTAATTTAGGATTCCTTTTTCGGAAGCGTTATTGCACTGGACGCAGTGTTTATGAGCTTCGGTGAACTCTGGCCATTTTTTAAATATTTACTAAAAACAGTGAAGTACCGGAGCTGAGCTCCAGTGGGCTCCGGCGCAAATTAAGCCCTGGTTTGGTTGCCTCCTTTAACTAGGTATCGGGTGTTAATCGTTTAAAATTGTTGATTCTTATTATTTATAAGATAAATTATTGGGAACAGATGTATCACTCGCCCTCAATCCGCCATCTTGTTTGGTGGACAAGTTTGTTTGGCCAACAAGTATTAGCCATTGGTCATTGATTAAAAATTTCATGATTTTGCTTGAATTCCTTTTTTAATATAAATAACAAAATAAATTTAATATAAATGAACGGCATTGTATAAGGCCATATGAATAACAGCTCATCTTAGAAATATTATGTACCAATAATTTTAAGTGATGAATAATGATGATGAACATTTTGTTTCTCATTTTTAACCTTTTTTAGGCCTCATTATTTTGTGAATTAGACAATTATGTATTACAGTTAGACCTACAAATTATGTAAATTAGAGTGCTGCACGAGTCCCCAAAAATTCCATTTGAAGTCAACCCGACCCGAGCCCGACAAAATAAATTCCATCGTCCCGCAACCCGACAAAATAATTTTCGTCGGTCCGCAACCCGATCCGAACCCGAAATGCAAGGAATTTAATTCATGTTTTAATGAATCGTGAATAGTAATCTACAATTATATCTCTAATACGAATTTTATCTTTTATAGAGAAAATTGACATTTCTATATTCTTTAAGAGGCTACTTCACTCAGGCGAAAACACCTGCTTGCTAATGTTAATCATATGGGGAAAATAATTTACGATATCTCGTTCGCATTTCAATATTTTTAAATGTTTTTTGCATTGGATTGTGGTCAATCTCTTCTCTATGCACGTTCCTTTGTACTTTTGCGATTTTTGTTGCAGTTTTTTTTTTTTTTTTTCTTTATTGAGGATACTTTAATTTTCGAAACCGGTTCCGAAAGTGAAAGTATCTTAATAAAAAAAAACTTGTAATCAAAATCGAAAAAGTACAATAGAGCGTGCATAGATTGACCTCAGCTATCCAGTGCAAAATAAATCATTTAAAAATATTGAAATGCGAACGAGATGTAAATTATTTCCTCCATAGGATTAACATTAGCGAGCGGGTGTTTTCGCGTGAGTGAAGTAGCCTCTTAATATTCGAGTATAGTAAAACCTCTGAATAGCGGACACGTATTGATCGTAGTATATATAGAGTCCTGCATCGAGTCGGGTCGTCCATAATTTTCTTTTTTCGGGTCGGGGTGACTCTAATTTTCTTTCTGCGGGTGGGTTACACTAGAATGTTTCTTACTGGTCCGATTTAGGTTTTTTCAAGTCGGGTTTTTGGGATTTTCACAAAAAGTTTGAGCAGAACTAATGTTTCAGATGAAAATACATACATATTTGAATATGAATGAGTATATATAAATTCAATTTACTGCATGAGAAATAAAATGTATATAAAAAATGTGATCATAGATTATTCTTTCTTTACGGTACAGTTAAGAACCCTTTTTTCTCTTCTCGGACTAGGAAAAATATTACCAACATTTAATTTTTGATGTACAAAAAAATACATGCATTGTATGTGTCATAGTTTATGCACTTGCACACACACACATTCTACGTGTGTGTAGATAGGGAGGTGTCCAGGTGTCCACTATTGAGAGGTAAAAGCGTACAAATATATAAGTGTTGGGAACTGAAAAAGGTGCTTGCCAAATAGATATGTCCGCTTTTCGGGAGTGTCCATTATGGAGGTTTTATTGTATATAGATTTTTCATCTGATTAAATATTTTGGATATTCTTTTCGAAAATCTGGTCAACCCGAACCCGACCCACAATAGTCAAAACCCAACCCGAAACTTCGAAAGTAAAACCGACCCACAGCAAAAAAGTAGAAAACAACTCGGCCCGAACCCGACCCCTAAATGAGAAATATAGCGCTAACGCATTTGTCAATACGGTATCTTTTAGGTCTAATGCCATTTCTTTTAATCTATGTGCAGTCGTGGAAAAAAGTATTATCCCCCAAGGGACGAAATTTAGGGGCAGTTGCCCCCTGAAGGAATTTCCTATTTCAAAGTGTATCATTCATCACAAGGTACTCTCTCTCTCCCCCCCCCCCCCCCCCCAGAAATTGCACAAAAATTAAAATAATTTGTCTTTGTCGTATTTGATTAAAATAAAAACATACAAATTAATAATTACCAATAATATTTGCTAAAGTCCTTGCTATTCCAATATTCTCAAAGTGGCACACATGTATATCATTAATGTATACTTTGGCTAATTTAAAAAATATATCTGAGAATAACAGTTTATCAATTGCTTCTCTGCTGTGCACAATAATATAAAAATAAATTTTGCCCCCCTCCCCCTCTGAAAGTTTTGAAATGGCGCCTCTGCACCCTCTCCCCCCCAACCTCCTATTAGCTCTGTCGCAAGCCATCGTATATAAATGATACTCATACAACTGATTGATAATAATGTCTGCTACTATTATTAAATAAAATACTACGCATGTATTGGGGTTCGGGGTTCGGGGTCGTCTAGATATTTAAAAATGTAGCAACTATATATTTTTAAAATTGTAATATCCTTTTAGCACTATATTTGAGTCTTGTGGATCAAATCAACACTGAAAATTGCATACTTTATTCAAATATCTCCATAAGTATAGGAATTAAAAGAAAATGTGTTAGGGGTATATCCATAAATTTAGAAAAAAGGGATCTTACAGGGACAAATTACAAGAGTCATTCAATTTACTAATGGAAAAATGTAAATATAAAATAAACTAGCTTCTTATAAAACAAAATTGCATTACAGTTTTCCGGTTACTCTCTAATTTTTTTCTTTTGTGGATGCAAACGGTAACAAGACCGAAAAGTAGATTTTTTTTTTTTAGAAGATTTTAAGATTAAAGTTTGTTACGTGGATTTAACATTTCACATTTGATAATTTTTTACCTCTACTAACATATGTATGAAGATTTATGTAAATGTAAAAACACATAAACTGCATCTTTATGGGCTGATTTGATCCAAGGAGCAAGGAATCAAATAGAGTGTCAAAAATAGATTTTAAAAGAAAAAAAAATGGCAGAGTTTTCAATGTGTAGATGGCCGCCAAATCCATACATAACGTAGATGTTGGTATCACTATCCTTTTTACCACGTACCACACTGCAAAAAAAAAAAAAAAAAAAAAAAAAAAAAAAAAAATTGTTGATTTTACAGTAGCAACATCGTTGAAAAGTGTTTATGAATTCGGTCTGTCTGCCGGCTGTCCATGCTCTAACTCTCGTAAATTTACTCGAATCGTCTCGTCATGACATTTTTATATGTTATTGATGATTACTATAGAATGTACGGTAATGAAAACGAAGTGTGTAGATTTTGTAGCTCATTTACAGGAACACACAAAAGAATTTCACTATATTAACATCTACGATGCATCACTGCGATGGACTAAAACATGCTTCTCAGGAGTATAGGATAAGTAGCATTTATAGCTCATTTACAGGGACGCACCAAATAATTCCGTTACAGGACAGACTATATGATCGATTTCATTGCATGAAAAAATGAAATCTCTTATTAATATTCTGTCAGTGTTGGAAAGTATTTTATAATCTGTACCTCATGCATGATTTACTGTTCTTGTTATATGATGCTTTGCAGCAAAATTAGTGGGGAGTATGCCTTTTTTTCGCCAACGATTGTATCATAACTAACTTAGACGTCTGAACTCGATTACATATTTGCAATTTTTCTTTACGTCTAATCTCTTGTTAAAGTCAATTTTCATGTATTTGTATTGTACCCCTTGTTTTCTGAACGCCTTATGTAAATATTATATACAGGGTGTCATCTATTATCGTGTTGCCTCCAATTTTTGAACTATCCCTCAGAGATATATACTCTCCTTTATATAAACGTTTAAAATTATATCAAAATATTTTGGGAAGAATTTAAGTCAATAAATACAATTTTGAAAAAATATATATGTATAATGAAATTTACTTTTTGTATGGATCTCATTTCTTATAAGTCACTTTTAATCAGGGTTGGGTTTTAGACGTCAAAAAACTGGTTTTTAATGTGAAATTTTACATATCGACGTAGTAATTTGAGGTTTTTGACATGTTTTAAACTGTCAAAAACTGACACATGTCAAAAACCTGCCAACCCTGCTTTTAATTAGGAAAAAAAAAACTCTTACGTCTAAAACTGATCGATTAATTGCTCCTAAAAGGTATCTTTTCATTGTGAAATAGGGTTAAGAGTCAAAAAATTATTAATATTTCGTAATTTTTTCAGAAATTTAATTACTTAAATGGCTTCTAAAATGAATTTTTACCTGAATTTAAATATTTTTGTAATTAGAAGTACACATCTATGACTATAACAATTTAAGAATCGAATTGGTTAGGAATTTGGCAACGGTAACAGTACACCTTGTACAGTCGTGGAAAAGAAAAAGCGAACATCGCCTACTAACTCTGCAAAGAAAGTTACTGGTTGGTACCAAACCATTGGAAATACAATCTACTTTTAAATGATCTATATAAAATTTTTTTAGGGGGACATTTTTTTTTTTTTTTAGTAACAAGACTTTGACAAGAAATTTTAAATCTTCAGTTCAAACTAATGCCTAGATACCAAATTTCATGAAATTCCAACGATTAGTTTCAGAGAAATTAATTATTTTAAAATGAGCTTATTTTAGGGGCTGTATCCAAATTGAAGTTCTACTCGATTCATGAAAATACTAATAGAATGACTATCTGTCACTTCTATTAATGTATTATTTTTTGCCAATATCACCATTTTACTCACTTATATGTTTCGGCTACCTGTTATATGCGGTAAAATCATTTTCATTATTCATTTTATGTTCACAAGTGTTGAATTATCGATTAAAAAATATATAAAGTTATCTGGGGATTAAAATAGTTTTCGAATTTGTGAATGTGATTGGAATTTATAGGTGTTTTTATAATGTTTTTTCTCAGATTTTTAATTTATTTTACTCGTTATTTTCTGAATTTATATGTGAAGAATATCGGCGAATACAAAATTTAGAATAAAAAATATAGTATGGAGCAGCATAAACGATGTAGAAAAAACCCATACAAATTGCTTTTCAGTCTGAATATAAATCTTGCTAACGGCATATTTTTAAAACTTTTTCAGCAACTACACAAAACATATGAATTTATAAGAAACATTACTTCAAACATATATACCGCAGAAAAAATAAAATAAGTTTATTAGACTGGAGAAAAAGCTAGAAATTCAATTAAAGGTAACAAAAATACTGAGTAAAATTTTTTTTCTAACGTAGGACTGTTCATTTTTTTTTTAAATGAGCTTTGTTAGTATTAAAAAAAAAAGCGAAACTAACTTACATAACTGACGTAAAATTATATCTCATGCAAATACGATTTACGTAATTTTAATTTAAAAAAAAAATCTTATTCTAATCAACAATAAAACGAGTAAAATATATTTTTTTAATAATGCTTTTCTGCACATCATAGATGGCCCCTTAAACCAGCATACTGCCGTTTTTTAAGCATAATTTGAAAATTACGTGGAAGAATATTGTGAAATTTTAAATGCAATATAAAGCAAGACCAAGAAAGTATAAAACTATAAAAAAAACTTGTATGGGTTTGCAATTCATTTTTTTTTTTTAATATTCATTTCATAATTCACATTATAAAATTATAAAGATTACCAAATTCAACGTATTTTTGTTTGGTTTTCTAGTATTATAGTCAAACAAAAAATTAGCTCATTAGGATTATAATTTCAGGAGAAATTAATAAAAATATGAAAATGTAATTTAACATTAGAAGCTCTAAATTTTGAATATTTATAATTTAAAAACTTATCATCCAAATGAATTGAAATTTGGTATCTAGGCATAATTTGAACCAAAAATTTAAAATATCGTGTCAAAATTGGATGTTGCCATAAAAAAACAAAGTTCGCTACCGCGGTAGCGTATTACTGCTTGCACGGCAGCGTATTACTGCTTATTTTACTGTTTAATACTGTTAATTTTACGGTATAATACTGGCAGGTGGGGTGCCAGTTTTATACTGTAAAATCAACAATTATTTTTTGCAGTGTAGATAATTTATTACCAAGTTAGTGGGGGAGAGGAGTTCACTTTTTTTTTTCCGGATGTAAATCAAAATTAGGTGAAATTAACTGAAAAGTGTTTTATAATGTTTATTTGTATTGTAAATTATCTTTAATGTATCAGTTTCGTTATACTTTGAAGAATTAGACATAAAAGTAATCTTTCCCAATATTCTAATGTCTTCTACTGACAAGAAAAGCGCTCAAACTTATAAAAGTCAATTTACGTGAAAAAAACAAATACAGGCAGAAATACACGGGATAAAAAGCAGATTAACTTAAAATTTAGCTCATTTAATCTCAAAAGGAATCTGGTAAAAAGGTTATTTAAAAAAAATGGTTCTCAGAAACAAGTCTATATCCATTTGGTACTGAAGAAAATGTGATAAATTATACGGGGTGGACAGAAATTATTTGGACGATTTCGTATCCTCTCAATAGCAATCATTTTTAAGGCTGTTCTCAAATCCAAAGGAGCTACTTTCTGACATACATTTCTGAATTCATTTTTGTTCGGAAACTCATAAAATTGACAGATGTTCTTATTCAGAAACTATGTAATCAAATAGGGTTTTCCTTTTTTGGTAAAAGCAGATCTTTCAGAAAATACTGTCAAAGAAGACGTTTTGAACCGAATTCCCAACGCGGCAGCGCTGGAAACGAGAAAAACGTTTCGTCACGTGAAAAGAATCGCTTATAACTCGATGAGTAATTTACTTATATAAAAAAAATGAAAAACACCATTCGATTCCAAATTGCTTCAATAAACAAACCTGCCAATTTTATGCCTTTACGTTTAAAAATGGGTCAAAAATGTGTAAGAAAGTTTCGCCGTTTTGAGTTGTTGAGCAGTGAATTTCAGAACCACCTTAAATGTAGAAAGCAAGACTTCTCATATTACTCACAGATACACTCTTATTACTCACTTTCTACCAGATTAACTTTCTACCTTTACCATACCACCATGTAGCTGTAAAATTATTGCTCTTTAAATTAATATACGCTTATTTCAAGCGAAAAGCAAATGTAAAGTATAAAGGCCGATGGTCTTTCAGAAAATACTGTCAAAGTTGCCGTTTGAACTGAATTTCCGGATCACAACAATGCGGGGAAGGGAAAAAAAACAAAAAACCTGTCGTCACATGATAACAATCGCTTATAACTCAATAACTATTTATTTATCAGAAAAATGGAAAACACCACTCGATTTCAAATCGCTTCAATAGTCAGGCCTGCCAATTTCTTATTGCCTTTACTTTTAAAAATGTGTCAGAAAGTTTCGCGTTGTTGAGCAAGGTATTTGAGAACCGCCTTAAGATTGTTTTTAATTCATTTTCGTGCGCAAACGCATACAACTGGCACAGGTGATTTTATTCAGACACTACGTAATCAAACTGTTTTTTCTTTCGTTTTTCGGTATAGGCAAAAGCTTTTTCAAATTGTTGTTTTGAACCGAATTTCCCGACGCGAAAGCATAGGGAAGAAATAAAACTGTCGTCGTAAGACAACAGTCGGTTATAATTCAAGATGTAATTCATTTATCTTAAAATGAAAAAAAAAATGTTCCATTACAAATCTCTTCAATAATAATGCCTGTAAGTATCGTGCTTTTATGTATAAAAAGTATCAGAAAGTATCGTGTTGTTGAACGGGGCAAAAATATATTTTTTAGTACCGCCATACAAGCAAATCCAAAATGCCACATTTTTTTTAGCCACACACAGGGTGGCTTATTCTTTCAATCTCTATCATTTTTCATGTTTATGAAAAGTCACAGCAATCGATCGTTGCCACAGATTAATCTCGGAAAATGAAACATTTGAAGTAACTTAAAAAATTAATAACCCGAAAAGTATTTGTCACAAAATTGTTTTACAAACTGCGTTAGAATGGTAAAAAATTGTATTTTTCTTGATATAAATTTCAAATCTAATGATTATGTCGTTTTTCAAATATTAGATTTCAAAAATTACAAAACTTCACAATGGAGTACCGTAGCGAAACTTTTACGCGTAAAAAGATAATGATAAAGGCATTGTGGCTCGACGTGTATCGTGTATACTGGCCATAGCATGAGTAACGAATTATAGTAAACTTATTATTCTGTCAAAATATAAAATTGAATTATGTGTATACATTTTTGAAAAATAAAGAAAAACATTTTATCACAAACATCAACAAATTTTTTCTTCTATTTATTCCCTTATTCCAAAGATATCGTTTTATCGTCTGCTGCCATAGCAACATGAATTAAATTTCATTAAAAAAAAAAAATTGCTCAGTGGTAGAAAAATATTTTTCTAAATCGGATGGTTATTGAACAACTCAACACTTTAACAGGGGAATTTTTATTTGTTATTTAGATATTTTAAAATTGTTTGTTGTCATTGCGTTTTTATTTATTATTTTAGTTTATTTATTTTTTAAATAAAAGCTGTGTGTGGCAATCTATATTCGGCCTTATAGCAGAATTTTCCCCTCTTGTTGTTTTTTTTTTTTGTCTGCTAAAAGTAAAATTTGCACACAAGTTTGAAACTTTTCTCTAGTATTTGTACGCAAATTTTGAAACCCAGTAAATATTTCAGTTCTGAATAAAGCATGAAGTCAAATATTAAATTCACATGAAAAAATATTACTTGCTCAAAGTAATTCCCCCCAGATTTTATTCCATTAATGATTATATACAGTGATGATGTATATAAAGCAGCAGCTTAAATTTCCATAATTATACAAACATTGACTTTAATAATTGGAATAATATGATCACCATTTAATTTAGTTTGTAAGCTTTCATATTATCTGCAATGCTTTTATATATTTTTGAATAAAATGCACTAATTCTGCATTGATATTCAACTGATGATCTAAAATACGTCATTAATCATAAATTTTCAGAACGATATTTATGAGTAGTGATGAATGACTATGTTTTACAATCTTATGCAAGGAAAATATTTGTTTCGTGATTTGCTGTAGGCTTATATGATATTATGTAGTGATAAACAAGGAAGTTGTACAATATTGTTTTCAGACCAGGCTATTTCTCATTCTGAATGGCTTGTTAATTGTTCATTATTTTTACCGATAGCTGCTCGCTGCTTTTTACTTTTAAAATAGTAACCGTCGTTTAAATGAATCTCATTTCAGTTTATAGAATTCGATTCAATAAAACAATAATAACCACATACAGCAGAAATTGGTTTATGTTTTGTTTTCGAATCAATTCATAAATTGTCAGACTTGATCAACCAATGCCATGCATTGGTTAATCAAATAGGTATTGTCATTAGAAATAAATACCTAGGGTGTAAATCAATTATTAATAAATCGCACACTTATTCGTAAAATGACAAAACTCATAAAACGTGACTTTTGAGATATATAAAGAGTGAATCACAAGTAATACTTCCCCGTCTGTCATTAAAAGTACGTTTAAAATTTCTTTAAAAATGACCGAATTAATGAAGTTACTTATACAACTACTATACACAAATCTTCAGGCAATCGGATGTATAATGGGGATCATATTAAAGAAAATAAGTTACATGAGCGCCAGAAAGGGGGAAGGGAGAGTCTCTGCCCTTTCTAGATTTTCAAATTTAGTTTTTTTTTTTTTTTTTTTTTTTAATCTTTGATGGTAAGAAAAAGACGAAATATTTATTCTTTTCAAGTGAATTAAAATAATTAAACGTAAGATCTTGGCCAAAAATAAACCGGAATAGACAATTTGATAAACATTAAATAGATTTTCTAACGATCATGTGTAAAACATATTTTTGAGCTTTTAATATATTTTAATTATTATATTTCTGTATTGCATTTTATGTGGATAGTGTTACATATTGTCTGGTTTGCACGAGGGTTTCTGACAAAAAAAAAAAAAAAAAAAAAAAATTCTTAGTATTCTTTAAAATAATCCCATTTCATGTTTATATTCTCTATTTGCCAGTGCATTATTACCACAAGGGCACACGAGGTATGTGCACCGGACCGGGCCCACATTTTCAGGGGATTCCAAAATGCATTTTGTCCACTCTCTAAAGGCACAAATTAATGCAAATTTCCATTTATAGTTCATAGACAAAATGAATTTGTTCCATTCCTGTAAACTAAACTGTCTGTTGTTCTTCGCTAATGAAAATGAAATGCAATGTGAAACTTTGAAATTTCGATTATTTGAATCCCTTAGGTTTAGAGTTTTACTCACTCTAAATAGCGTATACTGCAGACTATTTTACATTACCCATAATTTTTAAATGATTACATTTCACATATGTGTATTATATATTCTTTTTAGGGTTTCGTTCATCTCACGAAACCCTATTACTCCCGCTCCGTTGTCTGTCTGTCACAGAGCCATTCTCAAAAACTATGTAACTTACAGAGTTGAAACTTTGTGTATAAATCTGAATCCAGCTATAAAGAGCTCAAAATATTAAAATTTGAAAAATTTGTATTATTTTATTAAATAGAGATAAAAAACCAAAATTCTAACAGCCTTTTCCTATTAAATATAAACATTTTCCGTTATAGCAGATGCCAAAAATTAAAAATCCACGATGAAATTCTTTCTACAATAATTATTTTCTATCAGACGATTTCCACGTGAAAAATGAAAATGTAATAAAAAGTTTCACCAATTGAAAAAAAGATTAATATGAAATAAAAAAAGATTGACGTCATAGTGGTATAATAAAACGGAAAGATTTCTCAATAATACAAGGAGTCTGAGTATGTGGTATGTACACAAAGCAGATTAATATCACGTCATTAGAGAATTAAAAAGAAAATCTGACGTCATACCGGAAGTTTAATGGATATTTCAAATGTTTGAGAATAATACAAAGCGAGTATGAATATGTGTAATAGAGAATAGTAAATATATGATATAAATGCTGGGCGATTACACCATGAAACATTACTACATTAAAGACGCGAGTATAAAACATCACAAATTCACTGAATGGTTTTGTATACACCATTCAGTAAATTTGTGATGTTTTATACTCACGTCTTTAATGTAGTAAATATATGAGTTTGAGGAACGTATTGAATCATGATAAAAAAAACCGGTTACGGAAATATTCGCATATTTTAACATTTTGAAGGTGTACAACATGTTTAATTTTGAAATTGTTTTTTTTTAAATATCGCATTTAGTCCACATGACAGATATTATTATGACAGTAATTTTTTACTTTATAAAAAACGTGACCTTTTTTTGGTTGCTAAATGAAATATATCTGGATTTATTAAAGAAAGGATAAAGTGTTTTGAAAGGAATATTAAACGACCATAGAACTAGGAACTTAAGGAACTAGGAACTTATTGTTTATTCTATGTAAACGACGAAACCCTTTGAGCGATCTTCGATCACACCTACCCACTTGTTTCCTGAAGCTGTGGTTTCAATTTTAAACTGCACATAAAGCTGTTTGTCATGTTCATAATGCAATTTTCTTGATAAAAGGGCCCCAACATGGCCTGCGTGCCCCGGGTCCCATATAGAGTTGATCAGGGCCTGTCTATTTCAAAAAATATGAGTCTAAAAGAGTTTTGAGAAAGGTCGGGATTTTGACAACCGTGTTAGTTTTTGAAGAAGTTCGAATTTTAGTCACAATGTGACGTCACTAGACATTTTGGTCACAGATGTGCAGGAGCCTTAAGTAAGGCTCCTATAATAGGAGCTGACGCATATCCATTTTGTTTCGCATTATTCGGGTCTCAGTTCAGCATCTCAATCTACCGCTGCCGGAGCTGGGGTTGCCTAAGGCCTCGTTCCTCCACCTACTGAAAGAGGCTGGGTGTTAAATGGCGGAAAATTAGCTTGGTTTTTCGACTTTGAGACACATATCTGCGAGCTTAAGATGTGATCACTATGACGACACTGCCACCATTTTTCCTATACGGGAGTCTGTTGGGGAAAATCGTTTGCAATGCAGTTTTATTATGTTACACAGTTTCAAACATTTTGAAATTGATATATATATATATATATACAGGGTGTTTCACAAAGAACCCCTAACTTTAAAAATCAATAACCCGGAAACGGTGATAGATATAAACATGAAACCAGTGGTATGTTTATTAAACAAATCGTAAGAATCTTATACGTAAATCTCAAAATTTAGTTAAAAATAGCACCGATAGATGGCGCTGAGAGCGTTAAGAATCCTTCTAAAGATAGTTCAGAAGCATAAAAAGACTAGGAGTCGAAGATTTCGCTATTGAAATCTGGCCGCTATTTTCGTATAGTGAAAATAATTCGCATCGGCCACGTTACCTGTGTATTGAATTTTTTTAAAAAGCTCACGAATTGTTTTTCCATCTGGGCCTTTTACGACTTGAAATCGCGTTTGAAAACTTCTCCTTGTGGCAGAAGGACTCTGATTTAATTGGTGGTACATCAACACAATAAACACACGTTCCTCCAGGGTATACACCACTTTCGGAATCATTTTCACTATACGCCAATAGCGGCCAGATTTCAATGACGAAATTTTCGACGACTAGTCTTTCTATGCTTCTGAACTCTCTTTAGAAGGATTCTTAACGCTCTCAGCGCCATCTATCGGTGCTATTTTTAACTAAATTTTTAGATTTACGTATAAGATTCTTACAATTTTTTTAATAAACATACCACTGGTTTCAAGTTTCTATCTATCACCGTTTCCGGGTTATTGATTTTTAAAGTTAGGGGTCCTTTGTGAAACACCCTATATATATATATATATATATATATATATATATATATATATATATATATATATAAGATGCATTACAAGTTCTTTATTATAGAATATACTATGCATAGCATTTATTGTTCATTTAGGGAACACACAGCATAATTCGGTTACAGCACTGTCTATGGGTGATAATTGCTAGAAGTGCGGTCTCAGTTGTGGTATGCGTTTTTAAATTTAACTATTTTCTGCATATTATTTGGCGTGGATAAATTCTATAAATCATATGCCGTAAAATCCCGATTATAAGCCCCCCCCCCTCCCAACCACAGTTTCAAGAAATTTTGATTTACTTTTCCATTCCCAAATATAAGCGCCCCCCCCTCTCCCCCGTCACGCACACACACATGGGAAAATTTTTTTTTTATCTTTTTACTTTTTTGGCGGATTTCCGCTATTGTTTTTATATAATCTCAATGAAATCCCCCCCCACACACACACACACACAAAATGACCGCTTGCCTTCTCTGCTCCCCAACACAAATAGTTTAAAATCTTAAAAATCTTAAATTCTTCTGTCCTATTTGTTGCTCACTAGTAACAATAATAAATCAATCATCTAAACCTCAAACTCCCCCCTCCGTCCAAAATTTACGCTTCCCCTTCACCCTTCAGCATACAGTTTAAAATTGTTAAAATTCTTTATAAAAAAATATATGCTCTACCCATTGCTCTCTACATATTAGTAACAATAAATACATAACCGGCTATTTAAATTATCAATATACTCCTAAAATGTCTGCTCCCTCCATCCCCCCCCCCAGCAAAAAAATTAAACCTTTAAAACTCTATTTTAAAATATTCTTCTGTCCTATTTGTTACTCTCTAGTAACAGTAAATAATCAATCATCTAAATTATCCCCCCCCCCCCTCTTTCCTCCGAAATTTACACTTATCCTTCCCCCAGTCTACCGTCAGCATACAAAGTTAATTTATTTTTACTTACCCATCATACGTAGTATAGGGTAAGTCTTGTAATCGTTTTGAAAATCGAAAAAAATTTTTTGACGGATTTACACGTTTCAGACTCTGGAGATTCCGAAAAACATATTTTTAGAAAAAAAATTTTGCCGTCCGTCTGTGTGTCTGTGTGTCTGTAAACGCTCTATCTCCCGAAAAAATTGAGATAGAGACTTGCAATTTGGTATGTACTTAGTATGTAATAATGGGAAGAAGCCTATTTCATTTCAATAACCTCGATTAACCGGAACTATTTTTTTCGGACTCTCGAAATATTCGTTCTGATAAAAGGTATATAAAAATTTTCGAAATTGTTTATTTTAAAAAATGAATATAAAAGACAATAAAAAAACATAAATTTTACATAAAGCATGAAGTCGATCGGATAATTAGTTGCCGAGATATTTGGAATCCTATTTTCCACACTCTTCGATTTTTCATGACCCTGTATTTCATCCAAATTTCACTTCAAAGATATATTTTAATTGGAGATTTGACGCTTAATAAGATGCAATAAACCGCTAGTTAATAGGATTATTATTTTTGGAGTTATAAGGAAAAACCTCTTTCAAGCAATTCAGTAATCGATCCTTTAAAGTTTGTGACGTCATCAAGCCACGATTTTATTTGAATTGCAATGCGTTTTATAAGTAGTTTACACATTTTAATATTTTACATTATGCATATCCATGATGGGTAAGTATTACGGTGGCCCCCAACGACTAGTTATTTATTTATTAAAAAAGGTATATACTATATTTGTTGCTCTCTAATAACAAAAAAAATAATAATCAGTCATTTAAATTATCTCTCTATCCACAAAATGTTTGTCTCCCTTGCTTTGTTACACCTAGCAAAAAAATCCTTAAAAGTAAAAAATTTAAAAAAAAATATTTTGTCTTATTCGTTACTGTCTAGTAACAATAAGTAAATCAATCATCTAAATCCCCCCCCCCTCTCCTCTTAGCATGCAAAGTTTAAAATCTTTAAAATTCTTTATTAAAAATATATAATGTTCCATTTGTTGCTCTCTAGTAACAATAAATAAATAATCAATCATTTCAATTATCTCTATACCCACAAAATGTCTGCTGCCCCCTCTTTGCTACTTCCTTGCAAAAACATAAATCTTTAAAACTATTTATTAAAAAAAGCTTCTGTACTATTTGTTGTTTTCTATTAACAATAAGCAAATAACAAATAATCTAAAGTACAAACCCCTTCTTTGGAAATTCATGATTCCCCCTCGTTCCCGCAGAATATAAAGTTTAAATTTTTAAACTCTTATTTGAAGAAATATTCTTTCCTATTTGTTGCTCTGTAGTAAAAATAAATAGATAATATGCGATCTAAATTATCTCTCTTCCCCAAAAAGGTCTTCTCCTTTCATATACAAAGTAAAAAATCTGCTCTCTAGTAACAATAAATGAATAATCAGTCATCTAAATTACCCTCCTTTCTCCAAAAGTTCCACTTCCCCGTCTGTCCCCCCACCCACCAAATAGTGTAAAATTTTTAATATATATATTTTTTAATCCGACATATTTTTTTATTTTTAAGTAAGGTGACTCATCTAAAAACTCATCTGCATTATCTTATATAAGCTTCTGCATTATCTCATCTAAATCTTCCCTTTGAAATTTTTGTTCCGTTCACCATCACCCCCCTCCCCAAAAAAATAATAAAATAAATAAATAAAGGCGGGGATTTTTTAATATATTAGAGGAATCACAATTTTTCCCTCTTTTTTGCAATTTCGCTGCTCTTACCCCTGACTCACATGCATATTTTATGTTTTAAAATAAATAGGTTCTATAAAATAACTTACTTTTCTGCCCTTTCCCCTCCCCGTCTAGAAATTCACCCATTTTTCTAGCGATGGGGAAGAATGATTGGTTATTTATTGTTAAAATAAAACAACAAACAAAGAAGAAGAAAAAAATAAGGATTTAAAAAAAAATTAGGGGGGTTTTGTTGGGGGAGAAGGATTTTAGGGAGTATTTAGATGATTATTTTTAAACGAAAATCGTCTGAAATACGGGAGATTCTCACCCCTATATTTAATTTTTTTTACTTTTAAATTAATGATAACAACGCGGTTTTTAATAACTTTAAAAAAAATCTCGATTATAAGCCCCCCTCCCAAATTTAACTGTTTTTGTTTTTGAAAAAAGGGGGGTTTACAATCCGGCTTTTACAGTACAGAGCTGCATAGAAGAAGTCGAGCACATTTCCATTTATTGACGAAATTTCCTGAATCGGAATTTTCAACTTTGTTAAGCGTTTCCTAAATCAACTAAATTTTAGCATACTATGTAGTGTTGTGGAGTGCACATTTAAGCTTCCAATTAACACCTGCAGATGGCAGCATCAGACCGAGGTCATATGAGCAGACGTCAGAAGATACATCAGATGGAACATTCTCGCTCGATGCTAGGGAAAAAAACACGACACAGGTAAAACTAGGCTGCGCCGCTAGCCGCCCACGGGGACGCCCGGCATGCGTTCCGACCGTCGCTCCCAAGTCCTAAAAGACTTTTCATGCGCCAGCAGCTTTGTCTCGCTACGGCGCTGCGACCGGCCCAGGGCCGCTCCCCACTGCGGACCCCCAAGCCGATTTACCAAGTGTCGACGACATAGGTCGTTACGACAGCAACCCCACTCTGGGGAAACTACCGCATGGGACAGACACCTGATGAATCGCCGAGAACACCCAGCGACTTCGTTGCTGAAACTCCAGAAGGAGAGTCGGTTTCTAGGTTGTGATCCAGGCTTCACGACGGCTCTTGCTTTCCCACGGCGTCCGAACGTTGACATACATGGAAGGGCAAGCAACTAGTCTCATCCTCCGTGGATTGTCACTACGGGTGACGAAGGTGCCTCTCTCCGACCCAGGACCACGAGGAAACTCGGTCCTTTCCCATAGGAGGGATTCGGATAGGTTGTCACTCACCGAATGAATTACCCGCGAGGCCCAACGACCCCATTCGACAAGATCATCCACATGTAATATAACTCAAGCATGCAAATAACGGAAGAATCCTAAGACACCACTATCGTACTCTAGAGGACGTGGAAACTCCCTCTAAGCGCGCCAAGGAGACGGGCCCCATAGAGACCAGTAAAAAGAAACTTAGGAGACGTGCCATTCGTCTGCCCGCCAGATGTGGAAACTCCTGGCTGCACGAGAGACGTGCCGGACTAGGTTTCGGACCAAGGATTCGAGTTTTGGCTGATCGATGCCGCGTTAGTCGGCAGCCTCCGTCCCGGTTCCTCGTAGTCACATGGCAGGACGCGGAATTCCTCCCTCCTCAAAGAGGACGGTCTCGTCCCTGGCAGATATCCGCTACCTTTGGATAGAGACCGTCATTTTGATTCGGGCGCTTCCTGCGGTGACCATTGAGGTCGGCTCACAACTCTCCAGCTGCAGAGGATGTCGTGGGGTCGTCCGAGACGACTATCTCACCTCTGCCGCTGGAACGTCGCAGATAGTTGCTACACGCCGTACCTCCCGACGCCCAGCGCACTACAGAGTCACCACACATCGTGCTCTTCAGAGATCGATCCTGCCTCCGTCAATTCCTCTGTCAAGTTTTGGAAAGATCCGGCTGGCATTAGCTCCGGCCCGTACCCAGAGTCATAGAACTCACTGGGATCGGCCGTACGGGATTTCTTTCCACCACCTACGGAGGAGCCTCCGAGCATTGGCCAATACTCCCGTCGCAGAGAACCTACGCTTACGAGGGGGAGACCCGCGCCCGCAGTCTTCATTGGGTCAAGACCCATACGGGCTGTAGCGCACCGTCTCCGGCTTTCAGAAATCCCTTCCACTGGCGGACCACGATGAGGTCGCCAGTCCGGTCGTCTCCTGTCCCCGTCGTGTCGACGAACGCAAACCATGGAACGTCCGCGCAGTGCTCGGCTTCCGGTCACCTCCTCCACTAAAGGAGTCGGGTCAGAACCACCGAGAGGGACCCGCCAGACGCGACACAGGTAAGTTGATTGGAGAGTGTAAGAGACGTAACAACGATGTAATATTGAACTAGAAAGGTTATTTTATAAGATGTGCTGTTTGTCACTGTTAGCCTCCTGTACACGTTTTTATCTCTTTAATATAATACTTGGATAAATTAAAAGGTGTCTTATTCTTTGTGGTGTGGGAATCAGTTACAATAAAAGTGGTGAACAGAAGCTGCACGGATGACACACTCACACTGAATAAAATACTCGAAGATGATTTCGTGAAAACTAAGAAGTACGGAATTGCCGTGTGTTAATTAATTCTAAGATGATTCATTTTGCAAAGAGATGTCAAATGGTGATAAATAGTGAACTCTTGATCATTTTGAGATCTAATAGTGGTAATTGATTTATGTTTCTGTCTCTGACGGGTCTCTCTTGGTGGTCCTAACTCGGCCCCTTAAGTGGGGAATATGACCAGGAGCCAAACATTGCGCGACTCTCCGTCGGGTTGTTCCGACTCTGCCCCTTAAGTGGAGAAGAGGACCGGCCTCTCGACAAAGTGAGATGTTCGTCGACACGACGGGGACAGGAGACGGACAGATTACCACCTTCCGAAAACGACGGGAATACCCAAAAGACCCGTTGTGGGCTCAGCGAGGCCCCTCTACGACCTGTGGGTCTGGTGGTCCCCCCTCGTAAGCGCGGGTTCTCCGCTGCGCGAGGACTCGGCCAATGCTCGGAGCCTTCTCCGTAGGTGGTGGAAGGACGTCCCGTAGGCCAATCCTAGTTGCTCGGGCAAGGTCCCACTAGGGGGACTAGTCCCTCTGCTTTGTGCCGAGCTAGGTGACACTGGGCGGTGGGAGATACGGCATGCAGCAACTATCTGCACCCTACCAGCGGCAGAAGTGGAATAGTTAAAGGCATGTAGGTGGCGCATGGCCCACAACCACCGCGTCATCTCTGCAGCTGAAGCAGTTGAGTGCCGACCTCAATGGTTGAGCAGCGCAGGAGGTGCCCAAAACCAAGAGGCGTTACAGTCCGAAGGCGGCACCTCAGGTCGCTCTGGGCAAAACCAATCTTGGTGAGGGGATCAGCCACTTCTCCTGCTCTTTGACTACGAGGAACCGGGCGGGTGGCTCGCCGACTAACGAGGCGGCGATCAATGCAAAAACTCGACTCCTCTGGTCGAAAACCAATCCAGCGTGTCGTTGCGCAATCGGACCTTTCCGTGCCCAATGGTTGGATGAGCGGGAGTCTTCACATAACTTTCACGCAATCTCGACCGGGACCGCTTCTTTAGCGTTCTTGAAGGTGTTTTCCAGGCCCTTCAGACTCCGGTAGTGGGTCTAAACTTAACTTTCCATTGTTTCTAACACTTTTGTAATATGTGTTGTTTTCTATGGGGATGATCTTCTTAATGGAGTCGATCAAAGACCTCCCGTATTTCACAGCAGGGCTCACTGAAAGCAAAGTCATTGGGAAGGGACACCCCTAGCCAAGACGTGCCTATGCGTCAGGTACCGAGTTTCTTCGAAGTCCCGGGTTGGCGAGAACCTACCGCACAAGCGGTAAACGCGGCAGATGTACTAGTCGTTTCCTCCTTCCCTAGGACTCGACGATCGGACGCCGCTAGAAAGCAAAGGTCGTCGGGGGAACTCAGCATTATGGCCTAGGACCCGGTTCCTCTTATGGGGTTCCGGCGGGTGTCATCTGGCGATTCATCAGGTGTCTTCGTGGAGGTCTCTGATTATGGGAACCTCCGCGTATCGTAACGACCTATGTCATCACCTATTGTGGGTTCAGTTTGGGGTGATGCGCAGGTGGTGGTGCTCCGACCGGTCGCAGCGCATACGGCAGGAATCTCCCGGTCGTATGCGTTATATGTCCCTCAGGACATGGGTGCGACGGTTGACGCGCTTGTCGGCGCAGCCTAGTTTTTTTATGTTTCTGCCTCCTGTCGGCCACGCACATCTCTGAGTGGTCCCTAATCAACCTCGCTTATGTGCAGGAGGATGACTAGGAGGTCAGCTGAGGACGACGTAGCGGTACCAACCACTTTTGGAGGGTTGCTTAAGAAGTGTCCCAGGTGGATACGTGTGTCGATGGAGCTCCACTTCCGGACTCATTATTACACTGGGACCTGCGGGATCTTATCGTAATGTTTAAGTGTGGCCGAGGATTCTGTATCCAAACTCAGCATCGTGCGGACGCTATTCACTCCTACGGGAGACAAAGCTGCGGTGTGGAAGTCATTGTTAAGCTACTGGAAACAGGTGGCTTTTCTCTGGGGCGGGTGAGCCAGCGGAGCTCAGGTGGCACTAGGTTCGGCTGGATCACTTTTTCGCTTTCTACTCCATACCAGTGCGCAAGATGCGAGGGATTAATTTTCCTGTTTTTAATGTCTTCTTTTCCTTTATTTTTACTAATATTTTATGTTTTTGTGTTGTTTTGGATGTCGGTGAACTGCTAGTGGTCGCTTTTTGCAGGCTTTCCACGATCCGGGTAATTCTCAGGTAGAGGCTCCTCGCTAGTTCCTGAGCCGATGATTCGCTTTTGTGGGCTGCCATTCGTAACACGGGGGCAATGATGTGATGGGCCTAGCTTGGGAACCGGACCTGTTCCGACCTCTCTCGGTGTTATTGGGTGAGGTTCTATCGCAGCGTCTGGGGTCGGTTTAACAAACCAGGCCGTGTACAATATTGGATGAGTGCCTTCTTAAACTAAATGGTCTTATGTTGCTTTCAAACAAACTTTCTGAAAGTAAGTTTTTATTTTATTTTTGTTCTTAAAAATGTGTAAACTGGTTAGTATAAAAGAATTATAAACAGCTTCAAATACAGGTAAGTCGTCGAAAATCAAAATACTTCACAGATTACTTTTATACCATTTAGGAGACCGGTATAATATGCGATTTTACCGGTTCCCAGTTTGAAATCGAAAGTACGGAATATGAAGAAAAAATTCCGAAAATTAAGAACAATATTTCGGTAAACGAATTGATTACGATTTGTAATGATTTGATTGCCAGAATAATTTCTAACCCTTTACCCTTGTGATTTGAATGTTTCAAAATCAAATATTTTACTTGAAGATATCAGTGATACTGAAATAGAATTATTAAAATAAAGTTTTGAAAATTCTACTGCTAATAATGGAAGTATTTCAAATGATAAGGATGTGTCTGGAAGGAATGACTCTGGAAGTGAAAAAAAAACGAAGTGATGCAGCTTCTAATTCCTAATACGTTGTTGAAACCTTCTATTCATATTAGTGATATGGAGAGTTTGATTGCTTCGTTTGATGGTAGATTTTCAAAATGTAGAAAAATAGCTCGAAGACGTAATTTCGTTGTTTAATTTGAGTGATTTGTATAAATTGATTTTTGCAGAACGATTCTTGATCGGTAAAGCGAAGTTACTCATTCAGATTTAAACAAAAATAAATTCCTGTGATAAATTTAAATCATAAATTTTGAAGTTTGGTTAGACATGCAATTCTGCAGAACTCCATGTATTATTATCAAAACGAAAAATGAGAGAGAATGAATACATTGACGAGTATTTTTTAAATATGAAGCAATTATGCTCTCGAAGCAATGTTGAAGACTCAGCACTGATATTACACGTAATAAACGGCATAAATGACCCTGTTTTTAAGAAATAATTTGTGTACAGTTGTTCTAATATAAATGAATTTAAGCAAAAATAAGATTTACGAATTGTTATGAATAGATTACAAAAATGCATAAACATGAGGTTGACACTAGGCCTAAAGCTAAATCCGAAACAGAAGTCAAGAACAGATCTGAGCCAGTAAAGTCGAATATTCGCAGCTACGACTGTTGTGGCAATAATCACAAGAGTATTAATAAAGATAAAGGCTAACTTTGTTTTGGCTGTAACCAACACAGGCACAAGTCATTTGAGTGCAAAAAATACAAATGTTTGAAATGGTTAATATCAAGTGCAACCACTTTCTAAAATTCAACTCTAAAGTAAGTAAAACATTTGTGTTGCATTTGACCTCCTTAATCGATAGGGGCAGTCAGAAAACGCTTTTTAAAAAGAGTGTTTAGGATAGATTTATGAAAGTTTTGAAATTAGAATCTACGAGTATCACTTTGGCCGGGTTAGGGAAAACATGAATTAAGCCAGCAGGTAATGAACATTTCAATGAAAAAAATTATATGATATTTTTGTTGTTAATGACAGTACAATTAGTTTCTGTTTAATTGTTCGCACCGATGTCATTCACCAAGGAACTTTATCAGTTTCTAGAAATGAAGTATAAAAAGTGTGCAAAACGGAAGTTGAATCAAGTAACTTTTTGGTTATGCCATAGTAGATGTCCTTAATTGATTTAAATCATATTAATGATAAAAAGTTTCGTTCAGAATTATAATCTTTAATTGAAAATTGTGTGCCTACAAAAATGAAAACAGTAGATGCTAAAATTAAAATTAACCTGACTGTTGAAATCCCTCTGTTGCGATTTTTCATCCCCTGTAATGTTAGTTTAAAAAAATAACACGATGAGATTTTATATTGATTACAGACGTCTTAACAAGAAGACCATTTTCCATTACCAGTTATAGATGACGTTATATATCAATGGACCTTATGCACTCGACCTGGGTTCGAGGCTAAAATTTGTCTGCTGGCGGTATTTACTTTTGAATATAATAGAGCGTTCTATGGAGTATCTATTATTAAATGCTCTTTTGTTAAAAATACCACAAAAATATTCATTATTGTGACTGTAGATACTTAACATCGTGTAATATAAATTCAAAATGTTGTTCTGTATCCGAGAATATTCGTTAAATGTGCAAAAATTCGGTTAAACTTTATGCACGCAACCTGGGTGGAGGCTACAAGTCGTCTGCTGCTGGTAGTTGCGGCTGCACAAATGATGTTCTGCGAGTACACCATACCGCCAGCTCTGGAGTGTGACGTCACGTGCATAAGGTTCATTGCATTCGACTGAAGTATTATAATATATTTAAAAACGTTTCTTTTTTTCATGTAGAGGTTAAAGAGAGCTTCAGGAGGTACACCTCTTTTGTCACTCATGATACGAGTTTATAGTGTCCATTCGGATTTACCAATTCACCCAGTATATTCCAAAAGTATATTTATAATGTGTTTCGAAACTTGTTAAAACACACATTTGTGATATACACTGCTCAAAACAATTAAAGGATATTGCAGTTTTAGGTGGATTTTGTATCTGGGAAACTTTTTAGCTGATTGATACATGGTCGACAGACATAGTAGGTTATATGAGAATAAATTACACATGTTTGGCAGAAAAAAATGCATTTTATTGCGCATTTGTGTACAAAAGGAAAAAAACACAATTTGTGCATATGAGAAAAAAAGAATAAGAAAAGGTGTTTTCTTCAAAGAAAATCATTTTCAGTAGGGGGTATGGTTTCCACGGGCGGCCAGCAACGTTGAACACCTTTGAGGCATGGACTCAATGAGGCTATTAATGACGATTTGGGGTATTCTGCCCCACTCTTCCAGAAAAGCTCTTTCCAGTTCTTGGAGAGTTTGTGGGGGTTGTTGGCGGCCAGAAACTCGTCTTCCTAGAGCGTCCCAAACGTGCTCGATTGGATTCATGTCTGGAGAACACGCTGGCCATTCCATTCGAACGATTCCTTCCTCGAAAAGGAAATCCTCCACCAGGTTTGCACGATGTGGCCTGCAGTTATCGTCCATTAAAATGAAGTTATCTCCGATTGCTGCAGCGTAAAGGACTACAATAGGTCTGAGGATCTCATCCCTATATCGGCGACAAGTCAGAGCTCCATCTCGAATGATGTAGAGGTCAGTGCGCCCGTCAATGGAGATGCCACCATACACCAACACTCGTCCACCGCCAAATCTGACACTTTCGTGCACGAACGCAGGATTATTCCTACTGCCACGGTCCCTCCAGATGAAAATACGCCTATTATCCGGATGCACAGAAAAACGGGACTCGTCAGAAAACAGAATATTGCTCCATTCATTTCTCCTCCAGTTGACATGCTTGGTTGCCCACTCCCTGCGGTCGCGACGATGCCTTGATGTTAATCTAACACATACCATCGGTCGGCGAACATACAGACCTACAGCATGGAGCCGGTTTCGGACAGTCTGAGTTGAAATCGTGGTGCCTGTAGCCGAGCGAAGGTGTTGTTGGAGAAGAGTAGCGTTCATGTTTCGGTGTCTCCGAGCTGTTAACGCTAAATACCGATCTTCATTGGGCGTTGTTGCCCGTCTACGACCTTGCCCTGGTCTTCGGCCTGCACATCCACTCTACAAAAAACGGTTCCAGATCCTGGAAATGACACTTTGTGACACTCCAATGGCTTGCGCTACTTCGGCTTGAGTTTGGCCCCCTTCTAACCTACCAACAATTCTCCAAGCTTCTGAATCTGTCAAATGACTTCGCTGAGACATCGTACTCATCGAAACAAAGCAATCACTGAATGCCGATCATCCTTGTCTTTATTCTCTTTTATCCAATTGAAAGTCAAATTTCATTCACTGCCGCTGAAGCGACGTTTTTGACGTCGAACTCAAAATTTGCATACTTCACAGTTTGAAAACCAAAAAAATTTGCATTTGTGATTCTCTTCTTCTATTTTCGGCAAAAAAAATTTCGTTTATATCTTTATTTTATATAAAACTTCAAATATCCTTTAATTGTTTTGAGCAGTGTATTATATGGGTGATCTAATAATACCAGCCAAAAACGAACCTGGAGGCAGGAAAACAATTAAAATTTGTTCTGCAAACTGCGTCAAAGTACGGACTAAAGTTAAATATTAAAAAGTGCAATTTTTTAAAGCGTGAAACTGATTTTTGGGAGTTTAGAACTATAAACGGTAAATTGTATCGCTCCCCACTTAAAACAAAAGCAGTAATGAATTTTCCAGAACCAAAATGTACAAAGGATATCCAAAGTTACTTGGATAAAAGTAACTTTAGATAACGGGAAAAATAACGGGATACTTTCGTAAGTTCATAAAAGATTATTCAGTTTTATCTAAACCTTTGAGTTTGAGTGACCTATTAAGAAAAGATTCTACATTCCAGTTTGATGTGGAAGGAAGAAAAGAATGCTTTTAGTGAACTCAAAAGCAGTTTGTCATCAGAACCAGTACTTTCAATATACAGTCCCAACAGCGCGACTGAAATTCACCGTTACGCAAGTATTGATGGCTACGGAGGTGTATTAATGCAACATAATTAATTTCATCCTGTTTATTTTGCTAGTAAGAAAACAACTGATGTTGGACGAAAGTATACTGTTATGAGTTGAAGGTTTTGGCTGTAATAGAGGCCTTGAAAAAGTTTAGAGTATATGTGTTAAGAATTCCACTTAAAATTGTAACCGAATGCAACGCATTTAAAATGACTGTGGACATGAAAGATATGAGTACAAAAATAGCTTAGATGATCTTTGTTGCTACCTGACTTCGATTATTCTATTGAATATAGACACTGTACTAGTATGAGGCCTGTTGATGCATTAAGCAGAAACACCATTTGTATGGTAATTCAAGATAGCTTAACTCTGAAAGATATTCAAGCTTAAGAGACTGATGAGCATGATGTAAAAACAATAAAAGAAATTCTAAAAGTAAAACCATATGATAATTATTTAGTTAAAAACGATGTCCTTTATAAATGCACTAACGGTAGCGATTTGTTAGTTGTCCTAGACGAAATGCAAATGAATATAATTAAAACTGTTGACGAAAAAGGTCATTATGCAGTCGCACGAATAGGAAAGAATTTAGAGAATGAATTCTACATTCCTAAGGTTAAATAAAAAATTGAGAAATGTTTAGCAAATTGTGTTCCCTGTATTTTAATTAACCGAAAATATGGTAAACAAGGTCTGTTACATCCAATAGAAAAGGAAGAAACTTCCCTACATATTTATCATGTTGATCGCTTAGGTTCATTAGAGAATACACATAAAAATTACAAACATATTTTTGCAGTCATCGACGCTTTCACAAAATTTGTTTGGCTGTATCCCACTAAATCTACTGACGTTGTAGAAGTAATTTCGAAATTGTAAGTCTAAAAAACTGTTTTCGAAGTCTATCTGGTATAATTACGTAAAAATGTGCCGCCTTTATCTCGAAAACATTTGAGGATTACTATACCCAAGAAAATATTCAACACATTTGATTTACCACGGGTCTGCCAAGGGCTAACGCCAGGTTGGGTGCCTAAACTTCGTTATAATCTCTGTTTTGTCCAAATTATCTATAAATAACCCAGCTAAGTGGTATACACATGTAAATGATGCCCAGCAAGTAATAAATTTAATCTTCCAAAGAAGCAATAACACAATCCATTTTGAGTTATTCGGGACTAAAAGAAAATTGGAGAGCAATGTTTTAAAATTATTGATTTCTTGAACACAGAAACATAATCTGCTTTATCAATAATCGTGAGTGTACTGTATTTGTTTTGATTAAAACTCTGTAGATGACAGCACTAAAATTGATAAATGTTTCCTCCGCCACCTGTTGATAAGAACTATATTTCTTTTAGCTGTAAATAAGTCTCTAAGTTTTATGTTTGTAATGTAAACGTTATGTCTTGAAGTCCGTGTTATTAAACCTCTTAATTAACATGAACCACATATGCAATTCATTGAACTATATAATTATTTTAACCCCTTCGGGACCGGCGGCTTTTACACAAATTTTACCCGGTTGACACCACTTTTTTAAAAAAAGCTACCTTTACTTAAACTATCACAAAAATGTTCTAATTAGAGAAAGCAAACATTACTTTTATTTTTTACTGGTGCCTAAAACAAATTCTGTATGCTCTTTTTGAGGGTGCATATATGTACCCATGGTCCCGAATGGGTTAATTAATTAACCTTCAATATACTAAAATGGCGACCAGCGCAAAAACGAAAAAAGTTCTTGGCAGAATTATTCTAAAAAGAAATGATGAATCAAACAAAATGGCTCAACCACTGTTCTACTTTTGCTTACATTACAGAATTGCGTCATGCTATATTTTACTAAAATGACGGTTTAACGTAATTTGATTTTCTGCACAAAGTTCGTCATCTACAGCGGTGGTAATTGTACATTTCTTTTTTATTCTCCGAGTTGAATAAAGTGCTATAACTTTAAAGAATTCGACGATTCGATTGAAACGTTCCCAGCTTATGTTAAGAGGCTGGAACAAGCATTTATATTGTATGATGTTAAAGAGGAAGAGAAAGTCCCGGCTGTTATTTCCTGCATGAATCCTAAATTATATAATTATTCTAATTTTTAAAGTTACCAATGGGTCTTACAAATTCTCCAGATATTTGACAAAGATCAATTGAACAAATTTTAGGTAGTATTGATGGAGTTACAGTTTTTATTGGTGTTACAAGGGAAACTGGTGAAATACATTTGAAAGGGCTAAAACAAGTGTTAAAAAGATTAGGGGAAAGTCGGACAAACCGGGACCCTAACGGTTTTTTTTTATAGTTATTCACTATGTGAAATAAACAGTCAAAATTTGCATTAAAACGATAAATTGATTCCTTTTGAAGAAAAAAAGTCCTAAATTATATAATTATTCTAATTTTTAAAGTTACCAATGGGTCTTACTAATTCTCCAGATATTTGACAAAGATCAATTGAACAAATTTTAGGTGGTATTGATGGAGTTACAGTTTTTATTGGTGTTACAGGGGAAACTGGTGAAATACATTTGAAAGGGCTAAAATAAGTGTTAAAAAGATTAGGGGAAAGTCGGACAAAACCGGGACCCTAACGGGTTTTTTTTTATAGTTATTCACTATGTGAACAGAACAGTCAAAATTTGCATTAAAACGATAAACTGATTCCTTTTGAAGAAAAAAAGTATTCATTCAATCGCGAACAATAGCAATTAAGATCATAAAAGCACATTTTTTAGAAGTGTGCAATGTCCCGGTTTTGTCCGACCAGGTCGGACAAAACCAGATTCTTTTCCACTTCCATGGGCCTCTCGGTTGTCTCAGCGGGAGTAAAGAAGTGATTTGAGAATACGTCACTGTTAAACGGGTAGATCCCCGTCTTTTCAAACCCTTTTATAGCAGTTTGTGCAATTGCTGCCCTTAAATATGCAGATGTAAACAACTTTCCTATTTGGTAGATTGTTACAGCACGACCAGGATGATTTATAAGCCACTTTCTTACTTCCTGTTCATAATAAGCACTAAGAGGAGCCAGAAATGACACATCAAGTGGCTGCAGTCGGTAACCAGGAACTGGAAATAATAATTAAAAACACATTGTAACTTTGCAATAATACTATTTATTAAAGGGAAACTTGCAGGATATGACATATTATAGAATTTGAATCTATATAAAATCTACATTAAATAACAATGATGTAAGTTATGCCTTAAGAGTTAAACTTGTTTAGCACAAAAATCACAAATTAAAGTTTGATCTTGTTCATCTGCATTGCTGCACGCTTCATGTGCCCACCGTTTGCAGTGAAGGCACTGTATCCATCTCTCCTTGGGTTTAGATTGTTCATATAAATCTTTGCAAAAGATCTTTGCTTCATCACTTTCATCCTTCTCCTCGTTTGATGTCAAAGGTCTTTTCTTCTTTGGATTCTTCTTTTTCACCTCAGTTTTCTTTTTCTGTCATCTTGAAAAGTTTTCGCTTCATGGCTAAAGTCTTTCTTGCCTTGTTTTTTCATCCTTTCTTTTTGTTCTAGTTCGGGTTCTAATTTGTAGGGGGTTGAAGTAAGGATAGCTGTTTTCCTTCGACGCTTGTCGGAATTCCTAATGGCCCTAGGGCCGGTTTGTACTGGAATAGGCTTTATATCCTGTGGTGAGACTGCAAAAGGACGCTTATATCTCTGCCAGACCTTGAGAAGACATAGACGGTTGCACAGGAGCCTGCAAGACGACGTCCTCGTCTTGCACATGAACTGGAGCCTTCGAAATCGACGTTGACAGCTTCTCTATAGACCCATTACCTTTCTCAGGCTGAAGTTTGTAGGTTTCTACAGGCAGGTCTACAGCAGGATCTTGTTCTTGTTCAGGCAATACTTGACATTCAGCCAAAGGATTCTTTTCCACTTCCATGGGCCTCTCGGTTGTTTCAGCGGGAGTAAAGAAGTGATCTGAGAATACGTCACTGTTAAACGGGTAGATTCCCGTCTTTTCAAACCCTTTTATAGCAGTTTGTGCAACTGTTGCAGATGTAAACAACTTTCCTATTTGGTAGATTGTTACAGCACGACCAGGATGATTTATAAGCCACTTTCTTACTTCCTGTTCACAATAAGCATTAAGAGGAGCCATAAATGACACATCAAGTGGCTGCAGTTGGTGAGTCGTATATGAGGAGGAAAATTTAAGATGATCACGTCGTTTTCTCTAGCAGAATTGATCAACCGAATATTTTTTTCATGAGAAGCGTGTCTGTCTAGGAGCAGCAGAACTGGCTTATCCTTTGAAGGATGAGAAAACTCTACAAATCTTTTAAACCAAACCAGAAACATCTCATTACTCAATCCAGCCACTCTTATTGTATGCAGCGAACGATCCCGGAGGTGCATCGTCTATTAGAAGGGGGTTTGCCTTAGCTCTCGGGAACACGAACATGGGGGGCATGAAATTGCCTGCAGCGTTCATACACGTTTCCACTGTTACCAGGGCACCCCGCTCTGCAGAGGTCAAGCAGCTTACCTGCTTTTTTCCTCTTAGAGCCAATACTTTGGACGGTTTGTTGGGAACTGTCAAAACACCAGTTTCATCAACATTGTATATATCACATGGCGAAAAGTTGTATTTATCGTAAGTGGACTGGAGAAGAGTGAAAAACTTACCCACGGCAGTATGGTTAAAACCCTTTGCCCGTGCATTTCAATCACGCAAATAAATGAGTTGTCCAAAACCGGGAACTTCCCGGTTATGTCCGACGACCCGCATCCGGGCTTGGTCCGACCACGCCATTTTCATGAAATGTTACTCTAGCGTTGTTCAAACAACTCATAGACACCAATACAAAACGTTAAAATAACAAGTAAATAATGGGCTATCATACGTTTTACTTACCTAAACTAAATCCTTAAGCATTTAGGATTGGTAACAACGTAATATTGCAGATGCCGAATTGTTAACTTTTTCACGTGAAACTTTAAAAAACTTACCACTTAGAAATGAGTTGTTTTACACGACTACTGTTTACTGGGTGCTGTCAAGCCGCTCGCCTAGAAGTAATTCTAGAAGTTTCTGCTAGATACCGCCACAAATAAAACCATGAAACCTGGATCCCTGTTTTATCCACCTACCCGGTTTTGTCCGACTCTTCCCTACGTGAATATAATATTAGGATTAATAAAGACAAATAATTTTTTATGGCTGATGAAATTACATATTGTGGTTACAAAATTGATAAGAAAGTATTCATAAAACACAAGATAAAATAGAAGTTATTTTTTTAAATGCTCCATTAAATGTATCACAAATTAAAGCTTTTCTAGGTTTATTATTATAAATTTGTAACGAATTTATCTACAATTGCACATTTTTTAAAATCAATTCCTCAGAAAGAGTGTGAAATTTATATGGTCGGCTGTTTGTGAACAAGCATTTAAAAGTATAAAAAATGATATTATATCTGAAAGAGTTCTTACACATTTCAACGCTAAATTACCTTTAATGTTAGCAACTGATGCTTCTTCGTGTGGTATCTCAACAGTTCTTTCGCATGTGATGCCATATAACATTGAAAAACCTATTGGTTTTGTGTCAAGAACCTTGAATAAGGCAGAAAAAAGTATAGCCAGATAGATAAAGTAGCACTAGTTATTATTTTGGAGTAAAGAATTTTTTTCAATATTTGTATGGTGATAAATTTATTTTATTTACGGACAGTAAACCTTTGGTGTCTATTTTTTCTTCCACGAACAGCATTCCTGTACTTCAGCTCCTAGAATGCAAAGATATGCTTTATATTTAGAAGCGTTTAAATATGATAATCGTTAAAAGGGAACCTCCGAACACGGAAATGTCGATGCTCTTTCACGTAATGGGGGTTTACCTCCACAATTTAACTCAAGTAATGTAATTGATGAATCTGAATTTTTTCAAATTAACCAAATTTCTACTTTACCTTTAACTGTCAAAAATATTGCCGTAGCTACAAAATCATACTCTTTATTACGCAAATTTTTCATCACCTTTTTTCTGGTTCTCCAATGACTAAGAATTTCCATTTTGGCGGTAAGTAAGAAGAATTTATTACTCTTCAACATAATTGTATTTTAAAAGGATGCAGAGTAATTATTCCTGAAATTCATAGAAAACAAATTTTAAATGATTTACACTTTTGAGATATTGGTATACTAAAAATTAAGTTCTTAGCTCGAAGTTTTGTATGGTGCCCAGGCATTGACCAAGATATTGAAGATCTTGCGCGGAATTGCATTACATGTGTAAATTTTTAAAAAACAAACCTATCAAGGTTTCACATCATTGGAAATGGCATACAGCTCCATGGCACAGAATTGATACTGATTATTTTGATCCTGTTATGGGTAATATACTTTTCCGTGTGCTTGATGCCCATAGCAAACGGCCAGAAGTTTTTATCGTTCCTAATAGAACTACAGAACATACGATTACTATTTATATTTCTGCACTTTTTGCCAGATACGATTATTTAATATCTTCGATAACAAATAATGCTCCTCAATTTACTTCTGCAGAATTTAGGCCATTTTTTAATAATCATGGTGCAGTAAAACATATGTTGAGTGCTCCCTACCATCTATCTACGAATGGTCAGGCTGAGAGATATGTGCAAATTCTCAAATGTGGATTAAAAGCCTTAGCTTCAGAATCTGGTACTTTACAAGTGAAATTAAAAAACTTTATCTAGTATAGAAGGAGCCTCATATTACAACGGGGGAGAGTCCTGCATCTCTATTTCTAAAGCGGCATAGAATTACAAAGATAGATTTGATAGTTTCAAACATTACAAATTTTGTTCATGATAAGCAAAATGCCAGAACAGGGTTCGTACGGTCCTTGAAAGTGCTTAAAGATAAATTAAGATAAATTTTTTAAAAAATTTTTTGGTCCTTGAAAGTACTTATTTTTATTCAAAATTTGCAAAAAGTGCTTGAAAGTCCTTAAATTTTTCTTTGATTTTTTTTTCCTTAATTTTTGTCTGAAAAACTTCAATGATAATCATTTTTCTAAATTGTCTGCCTTCTTTTTGTCTTTATTACTATCGGTAATACTTTAACAAACGCCCTAACCTTAACCAGACAAAGCGACGTCCCCCCCTCTTTCCCCTTCCTAGTCGGCGCCTATGCCCTCGCGGCCAGGAGCGCTTTCGTATCTCTGGATCTATGGGTCCGATCACGACGGGGTATGGCTCATTCGCCTCGACATCGATATCCTTAAAGATTTCAGTTATGTTCATATAGAAGAGATTGCGCCCCCTGGTGGTGGAAGGAGGAACTAATGGATTTTGGAGCTATCTCGAGTTCTATGGGTCCGATCACGACGCGGTTTGGCTCATTCGCCTCTACATCGATAGCCTTAAAGATTTCAGTTATGTTCGTATAGAAGATATTGCGCCCCCTGTTGGTGGAAGGGGGAACTAATGGATTTTGGAGCTATTTCGGGTTCTATGGGTCCGATCACAACACGGTTTGGCTCATTCGCCTCGACATCGATAGCCTTAAAGATTTCAGTTATGTTCGTATAGAAGAGATTGCGCCCCTGGTGGTGGAAAATGGAACTAATGGATTTTGGAGCTATCTCTGGCTCTATGGGTCCGATCACAATGCGGTTTGGCTCGTTCGCCTCGATATCAATAGTCTTAAAAATTTCAGTTATGTTCGTATAGAAGAGATTGTGCCCCCTGTCAGTGGAAGGTGGAAGTAATAGATTTTGCAGCTATATCCGATCACAATACGGTTTGACTCATTCGACTCGATTTCGACAAAACTTAATGATTTTAGTTCCGTGTTTCACCACTCGGGGCAATAGATTTAAGGTTATTACACGGACTGGGTATCGCCGGGCGGGTCAGCTAGTTTTCTATATTTTAAAATAAATTTATTCTAGGTTTTTATTTATACTTCAGACATAAAAATAATTACATCTTAATTGATTATATGCTTACATGTGTGATGTATTTGTAGATTATTTCTGATGTATTTTTATATTTCTTACACGTGGCAAACATTCTAAAAACCTTGAATCTAAAAAAAAAGAAAATGAAAGATTTCTTCTCAAAAACAGCATCTACTTCAAACAATTTAGATGCCAATACATCAGAAAAAATAGATGCTAGTACTTCAAAAAATTCTGAAAAAAATAGAATTGACACATTTGTTTCTAAAAATGATGTACTAGATGCTGAAATATTGTGGGCCTTAAAGTGCATTAAAAGTCATTATTCATATAAACCCTGTGAAGATATTGCACAATTACTTTCCAGAATGTTCTCAGACAGTAGCATCGATAGCAATTTTTCATGTGGAGAAAAAAAATGTGCATATATATCCATTTTGGTCTTGGCCCTCATTTTCAAACGCGTTTGGTAGATAACTGCAAAAATGCAGTTTTTTACTCTGCTCTTTGATGAGACTCTAAATCAAACTAACCAAAAAAAGCAGCTTGATATTCATGTACGATATTGGCACCAGGAGGAATGTAGAGTCAGGACACAATATTTAACATCAGCATTTATTGGGCATTCAACAAGTGAAGACATTCTCTCAGCTTTGTATGAATGTGTTGTAAAATTGGATTTATCAAAACTTCTACAAATATCTATGGATGGGCCTTATGTTAATTGGAAATTCTACAACAGTTTACAGGAAGACTTATCCAAGGAATATGGCATACAATCTTTGAATTTAGGTTCATGTGGTCTCCATATCCTAAACAATTCCTTCAAACATGAAATTTCATCCATTGGGTGGGACATAACTTCAGTTCTGTCAAGTTTGTATTGGATTTTTAAAGATCCTCCAGCAAGACGTGATGATTTTATAAATATCTCATCAATGAAAAAATTCCCTGTAAAATTCTGTTAGTTACAGGTGGTTCGAAAATGTCCCAGCAGTCGAAAGGGCCATAGAAATAGGGAATGATATCATAACATATGTAAAAAAGATTGATATGGGTATTTTGCTAAAAATTACATCTAAATCATTTTGTATCATTAAGGAAGCAACTAAAGATAAAACATTTTTGATAAAATTTAATTTTTTTCGATCGCTGTCAAAAATACTTTTACCATTTTTGAAGCTATATCAGAGTGATAAACCAATGATTCCATTCATTCTTTGCCACTGACTTGTTGAAACTTGTAAATGATTGTATTCAGCATTTTAAGGATCTGAAACCTGAAAATCAGATACAGAAAGTTGATGCATTATGCAAATTTAATTTTAGTGATCCAAATATGCACAACGATAAGGGTAAAATATATTTAGGTTTTGCTGCAGAGCAACTAATAAAAGAAAAGAAAAGGAAAACAGAAATAACAGAAAATGATATATTTTCACTTAGACAAGATTGTCTAAAGTGTGTTACAACAATGATAAAACATTTAATGCAAAAATGTCCAGTTAATTATTCATTAGTAAGAAATGCAATTAGCATTGACCCACGCATGATATGGCTGGGCATCCCGAGAAAGCAAAAGAAAAAATGAAAAGCATCTTTAGTACTATCTCAAAATAAGCGTGTTTTAGAAAAAAATTGTGATGAGATTCTCTTACTTTATGCCGATTTCCTATCCAATGTTGTCAAGCCGAATTCATTCGATTTTGCTTCATTTGATCCAAACAATCTTTCCTTGGATACATTTTTTCAACCTTACTTTTCTGGAAACAAATATGAAAACCTATGGAAGATTATTAAAATGATTCTTATACTCTCCCATGGTCTGTCAAAAGAGTCTTCTCAGTTAATAAAGCCCTTGAAGTTGAAAATTTGAAAGAGGCATCTTATATTTCTCAACGTATGATTCATGAATATATCAAGCTGTCTGGGGAAATTCACAATTTGCAAATTACAAAAGAAATCAGAATAGCTGCTTCATCTGCTCGTTCAAAGTACATGCACATGCAGCATTTGGAAAAGAAAAAAAACGAAGCTCAGGCTGAAACAAAACAACTGAAACGGAAAACTTTAGAGGAATGAGATCACCTTCCTAAAGAAAAAAAAAGATTTTTCTTGAAAAGGACATGCAAAGTACAAATGTAGAAGCTAATAATTTGGCTGATAAAGCTGAAACATCTAAGAACATAGACTTGTTTATGCAATATCATGAACTGAGAAAAACTATCAAAGAAAACGAAATTCACATTAATAGCCTTGATCTAAAATTGTTAGAAAAAATTTCAGAATTAAAGAAAATTTAATTGTGTTTCTCGTTTCATAATTTGTATTATTAAAATTATTACTGATATTTTCAATTAAATATATTATACGTTTTTTGTAAAGTTCAATTCGTTGTACATCTAATGTACTTATATTTACTTAAAAAGTTCTACGTATTTAAAAAAATGAAAATTTCAATTCAAACATGCAATTCTTTAGGTGCTTAAATTTTTTTGGTTTTGGTCCTTGAAAGTCCTTAAAAGTCCTTAAAAGTCCTTGAATTTCATGTAATGAAATGTGTACGAACCCTGCAGAAATTCCAGTACTAAGGTAAAATAATTTAAAATTAACCAGAAAGTGGCTGTTATAAATTATACTCCAGAAGCCAAGTGGAAAATGAGACGCGTTATTACAAGACAGGGCAAGTTACATTATACAGAGTGGGTATAGTTATAATTAAACTTCCCCTATAAACAGCATCCTACAGCGCAAACGGGTGAACGGAATGCAACGAAATTTGGTATATAGACTATATACGAGATGCGCTCACGGAATTTCGAAAAAAAAAAAAGTTCCAAAGTGTCCACCAGAAGGCGCTTTTTCCGGAAAAACATTAAATTTAACACAATAAACGACCAAAACAGAATCCAGAAACAATATTAACATTTATTGACTATTTTCTGATTACCTTATCATCGAACCACATTAAGTAAAGGTAAGGAAAAGATAACAGTACGCTGTATGAGAAAAAAAAAGTTCAGTTTGCAGGAACAAGAACAGATTAGGACGAAATTGCACAAGAGGAGCAGTTGTTAATCGTGTCCACGACGATGAAGGGACAGATGCTGCATGAGACAACACTCATTCACCTGCAGAATTTCATGTCGATGGACAGTGTGTTCAACAACAGATCGTAACTGATTAGTTGTCATGCTTCGCACATGACTTTAAGACATTCAACGTCGCAACACCTCCACGATACACCAGACTTTTTAAGTGGCCCCATAACCAGAAATCACACGGATTTAGATCCTGTGAACGTGGTGGCCATGGATTACGAAAGAAGTGACCAATAACACGTTCGTCTGTGAAGTGTTGGAGCAATAGCGCCTTCACGGACTCATGGATAGGCATGGAGGCGCACCATCCTACATGAAAATGGTCGATGTAAGGACCCGTCTTTGCTGTAGTTGTGACACAACAAACGTCTGCAGCATGTCATGTTACCGAAGGCCCGTAACGGAACGTGTGACAGGACCACGTGCAGTTATTTCCCCAAAGAAGAATGGCCCAAGGATGAATTTCGCCGTGAATCCACACCAGACAGTCACCTTTGGAGAATGTAGGGGAATTTCAGTGTGCATTCGCGGATTTTCCTGAGCCCAAATGTGGCAATTGTGTGTGTTGACTGTCCCAGTGAGGTAGAAATGAGCCTCGTCGCTCCACAAGTTATTCCAAGGCCATGACAGATCAACAGTCATTCTGTTGAGAAAACCGACTGAAAATGAGAGACGTTGTGACTTGTCCCTATCCAACAGCTCTTGGGTATGGTGGATCTTGTATGGGAATGGGAAGTAGCGCATTATTTTATGTTTCTGGGCACTTTTCGGACGGTGCTGTAAGAATAGACTGTCTGTCGAGAAATTGCACGTGCGCTACTGCTCCCAAACTCTGATATCTGTGACTGTGCGGCAACAGATGTCTTGACGGCATCAAGTACCGGTGTGACAGGTTTACGGCCTCTTCCAGGTTGAACTCCTAATTTCCCCATCTCTTCAAATCTCTTAATCATGGCCCGGATACCTTTAGTAGACATTGGTCCACGCCGTAGGTTCTTTATACGACGAAATTCACGAACTGCAGCAGAAGCATTCCCTTTATTTTCCTAAAACAGCTTCACCAATAATGCATGTTCAACTAAAGATACCTTCATCATTACAGCCGGAAACATCGACATAAAACATGACAACGTCTGCAAATGTTTTATACCCTAACCTGTTTTGCATAAAGCTTCCTCTATCTTCTTCGCAAACATGCAAATCTCGATATTTTTTTCCTAGAACTGAGTAGCTTTCCCCCCGGTTTTACATTTTATTACTCATAATTCTTGTTCTGGATGTTTCTGTATTCCGTTTTGGTCGTTTATTTTGTTACATTTAATGTTTTTTCCGGAAAAGGCGCCCTCTGGTGGACATTTTGGAACTATATATATATATATATATATATATATATATATATATATATATATATATATATATATATATATATATATATTCGAAATTCAGTGAGCGCATCTCGTGTATAGTCTATATACCAAATTTCGTTGCATTCCGTTCACCCGTTTGCGCTGTAAGATGCTGTTTATAGGGGAAGTTTAATTATAACCACCCTGTAGAATTCAATTATTTGGAAAAGACATGTTGATCGAAAAACTAACGTAGGTTCAAAGGTACATTTAACTAATGGTACAATTTCTGAAGAAAGTGGTACAGAAAGTTACAGAAGTGAAAATACAGTTGTTAAACGAGGTGATTTTCAATTAATGCGTTCTAGTGTCACAGACCTTTAACTAGCTGACTCTTTCGACCTAAATAATCCAAATCCTAAACCAGCTGACTCTGATATGATACCTCCAGTTCCAAAACCTACTGTTCCCAATAGTACAATTGATGACGCTGCAGAATAATTAAAAACTAATTCTTCTTCTTCCTTAATACAGGTACCTAGAAGGTCTATAAGGATTAGAAGAGCTCCTACCAGATTCAAATATTAAGTGCGGGAGAAATGTACTGTTTTTGTTTTGATTAAATCACTGTAGATGGCAGCACTAAAATTGATAAATATGTTTCCACTACCATCTGTTGATTAGTTGTAAATAGTCTCTAAGTGCTATGTTTGTAATCCGAACGTTATGTGTTGAAGTCTGTACTATTCAACCTCTTTATTAACATGAACCACTGGTGCAGTTCATTGAAGTATATAAATATTTTAATTAATTAAAGTTCAATATACAAAAGTGAGGACCTGAGAAAAAATCTAAAAACAAATTTTAAAAGTTCAAAGTGAGAACTGTAAAACTTATAATCTGAGGCGAAGAAGGCCTAACAAATTCAAACTCAATGATATGGTTGCCATAAAACGCACACAAGGTCCAGGTTTGAAGCTAAAATCAAAATATTTAGGCCCTTGCAAAATTTAAAAAGTAAAAATTAAAGACACCTACAATGTAGAAAAAATTGGGTTTACAAAAGGTCCAATGGTCACCAGTATGAGGAAAGAAAAAATATCTGCTATGTTTAATGACGATAAAACAACGACGAATTTTATTCTTTTTTAAAAGCCGAACTCTGATTCTACGTTGAACTGTTTTTTTAGATGAACCTCAACTCAACAGTTTAAAACTCATAATTATGTTGTTAAAAGCCAGAACTGTGGATGCTTCTTGCCTCTTTTTGTCTTTTAGTGCTCCAGTTGCTTCTGCCAACGGTCACTTGTGTATTCTGATTTTTGTCTGTCACTGAGACTGGGGGCAGTGTATTCTCAGGAAGGGCCGAGTTGTGGAGCGCGCATTTAAGGCTATTCTCACATCCAAAAAAGCTACTTTTTGATACAATTTTGAATTCATTTTTGTTCGGAAATGAATGAAATTGGCAGGTGTTCTTATTCAGAAACTATACCATCGAAAGGAGTTTTGCATTTTTTGGTAAAGGCAGAATAACTTTCAGAAAGTCCTGTCAAAGTCGACGTTTTGAACCGAATTTCCTAGGCAGCAGAGCGAGAAGTGGGAAAACCATGTCGTCGCGTGATCAGAATCGCTTATAACTCGATAAGTAATTCATTTATCAAAATATGGAAAGCTCATTTCGATTCCAAAGGGCTTCAATAGTTAGGCCCGCCAATTTTTTTTCTTTGCATTTAAAAATGAATCTGAAACTGTGTCAGAAAGATTCGCGTTGTTGAGCAGGTTATTTGAGAACCATCTTAAGCTTCCACTTAACTCCCCCCCCCCCCCCCCCCCGCAGATGACAACACCAGACCGAGGTCACAAGAGCAGACGTCAGAAAATACATCCAAGATCGAACTAAGACGCCTAAAACGCGACAGAGCTTGAGTATAGAGAGTGTAAGAGATGTGCGATGTTACGACGATGCAATAATGAAACTAAAAATGTTGTTTTATAAGACGTGCTACTTGTCAGTTTAAAAGAAACATTTTATCTATGATTTTTAAGATGTGAAACCACTTATATGTTCCACTTATCCTCCTGTACATACTTTTACCTATTTAATATAATACTTGGATAAGTCAAAAGGTGTCTTATTCTTTGTGGTGTGGGAATCAGTTACTATATTTAGTATATATCTATTACTATAGTTATCTATAGTATATAGCATTACTACAGTATACACTGTTAAAACTGAAGGTGACACACCCGTGCCGTTTGGGTCCCCGGGGTGAAAAAGAGCCCTAGCGTGCCATAGAGGCTGGGAAATGTGGGTGGGATTCAATTTGGCCGTTCACTGGGTGATTGAGGCTAATTTTGGTACCGTTCACTACGTATTGCTCGAATTTTGGCAGCCCCGTTGAGAGACTGGCAACTTGCGCATGACCTGTGACGTGTTTTCTCTCATTTTTGCAAGTCACAAAGGAGATCGTACAAGATGGCTGCCTTTGAATTGTAGTGTATCGCTGCCGCGCGACATTTCTATTTTATTAATAACTAAATAACGCCATTTATGGCGAATAAATAAACCAGGGGAGTAAACAAGAATAATCACACTTTATATACAGGTATGTGAAATGTTTGAGTGTGTTTGTATATTATGTTTTATTATTATATAAATTTTATGTTATATTACAAATGGCTCCATACGTTATTTTCAAGCAAAGACATTTTAAGTCATAATCATGATGTGGAAAGTAGAATGATGTTGCCTCAGCCTCACCTATTTGCTTGTATTTTAAATTATTATTTATGTAGAGCTTTTAATAATTTCATTTTATTCATATTTTTATCTAGTGAATTTTCTCACACAGTTTTTTTATTGCTTACCATCTAGAAATAAATTTAATGATGCATAATAATAATTTTCAAAAAATGTTCAAACATAAGTTGTTATATTTAAAAATTTAGTTTAATTTCTTATTTTTCTGAAATCTAAACAAACTACTTGTAAACAATTGAAGAATTTAAAAGTTTTTACCGAGAATTGATTTTTATTAACTTGAAACGTATTAATTTGAATATTTGATAATTTTAAATTAGTTGATTTGATAATATGTATACATAAGAAATAGTAAACTTGATAAAATTTAAATTTCAGCAGATGTTTTTATTAATCAAATACCTTTTTATTATCAAAATTTTTAGAGTTTGTGTTTGATCATGAAATGAACTAAACCTCGTTATATATTATGAATTATTAACAAAATAAATAAATCGTAATTCCTTAATTGATATTTTGATATTTATACATGTGTCTTATCTTGAAAAATGTTTTGTGAGTCTCTTGTACTAAAACACATTAATAATAATAAATCACTGGAACATTTCACAAATTTTGGTGGATGTAAGAATGTCTTAGATGATTGAGTGCTTTATGTAAATATATTTAACTCGCATAGCTAAAAGAATTTGTTTTTCCTCTTAAAATACTAATGATAAATAAATATCTCTACTACATCTAACTTAAAATAACAATAATAGTAAAAATGGTAATAAATACTAACCAGTTTTGAAGGAAACAAAAATCTTTATTGTTAAGCTGAAAATATCTATTTACAATTTAGGCTGGGAGTTACAAGTTGAAAACATTTATTAACAAATTTAGTTCTAATCTTAAACAAAACCAAACATCTTAATCGGCATTTTTTTATCTATAGTGTCTATTGGCTATTTACACCTCATGATGTATAATACATTTCTCATATATATTAACCTACAGATGCAAGGGTCGATGCAAGTTTTTTTTTTTTTTTTCCCTCCCCTTGTCTAGCAATTGTATTGAAAAGAGTTTGAAAATTCTTATACTTAAAAAAAGAAGAAAAAAAAAGCTATACTTATATAATTATAATGCAATGTTTAACTTTAGCTGCAATAAACTGATCAATACTTCATTTTCTCTGCTGAAATTTATACGAAGTTAAAAGTTGATCATCTCATGTCAAGGGTCGATCCAGGCAAAATTTGGGGCCTATTCAGAGATTTTTCACAAAGATCTATTTAATAAAAGAGGCTCATCCTTCACAAAAATAAATTTAATAAAAAGGCATCCCTTCACAAAATTCCTTTTAATAGAATAGGCCCTATCACAAAATTCTATGCCATAAAAATTTACTACTTTTATTAATTATTAATTATTTTGTTATGTTTTAAAATGTGTAATTTGTAAACAATCTATCAAACCAAACATTTATTAACATAACAAAAACTTTTTAAAGTCCTATTTGCTAAAGTTTTTCCTTCTGGTGAACTTGATTGTTTACAAATTACACATTTTAAAACATACCAAATAATTAATAAATATAGTAAGTTTTATGGAATAGAATTTTGTGAAAGGGCCTATTTTATTAAAAGGAATTTTGTGAAGTGGCTTGTTTTATTAAAAGGAATTTTGTGAAGGGGTTCATTTTAACAAATTGATTTTTGTGAAGGGGCCCATTTTATTAAATTGATTTTTGTGAAGGAGCCTATTTTATTAAATAGATTTTTGTGAAGGAGCTCTGAATAGGCTCCAAATTTTGCCAGGATCGACCCTTGACATGAGATGATCAACTTATAACTTTGCATAAATTTCAACAGAGAAAAAAAAGTATTGATCAGTTTATTGCAGCTAAAGTTAAACATTGCATTACAATTATATGTGTAGCTTTTTTCCCCCCTTTTGAGTATGAGAATTTTCAAACTCTTTTCAATACAATTGCTAGACAAAGGGGGGGGGACGCTTTCATTTGTGGGGTGCCGCTGGGAGAGGTGCCATTATTCTTCCTTTCACCCTAGTTAAGGGTGCCATTCTGGCTCCCCTAGAGGTATCACCAGTGAGACAAGCCTTTCACCCCTATTGGGTACCATGTGTCACCTGTAGTTTTAACAGTGTAGTATGTACAAATCTATAGATCATATACAGGACTGCACAAAAGAATTCGAATATTTTTTCGACTAATTGATCGTAATTGCTGAAATTGGATTTTCAAATGTTTTATGTGTTTCACATTTTTTACTTTAGATATCATATTTCATCTTAGTAAACATTAAAATTTTGTTGCAGGCTAGTTAAAGCTCCTTGGTTACAGTATTCTGTTAGTGTTGGAAAGTGTTTCATAATCTGTGCTTGACACATGAGTTTTCTTTCTTGTTTAATATTATGTAAAGATACTTGTGTATTTAGTGAGATACTTATTCAGATGTAGTAAATAGTAAGATACTATTCTGATCTGACTAGGCATCTTTTTAACCCTTTCCAACACAGTTGAAAAGTGTTTATGATTTCGGTTTGTCTAGCCGTCTGTCCAAGCTCTAACTTGCGTAAATATACTTGGATTGCCATGTAATTGATATAATGTTATTGAAGTTTTCTATGGCATCAATGAAATGAAGTGTGTAGCATTTATAGTTCGTTTATGGGACACTCAAAAGAATTCCGTTACATTATGGTGTTGGTGTATGGGTGA
Source organism: Maratus michaelseni (assembly GCA_963931845.1). Classification (NCBI taxonomy): domain Eukaryota; kingdom Metazoa; phylum Arthropoda; class Arachnida; order Araneae; family Salticidae; genus Maratus; species Maratus michaelseni. The sequence goes on from OZ007591.1 coordinate 158,525,534, forward strand.
AAAACCGTTTGCAAGGTATTCTAGGGGTTTTACGCTATTTCAAACATATTAAACTTGACATACATCACTGAGGTGCACTTCAAGATGCTTACTGTAGAATATGGTGCGCATGACATTTATCATTCATTTACAGGGAACACACAAAAGAATTCGGTTCCTGCACTTACTATAACTGATAATTGCTGGAAGTGCATTTTCAGCTGTGGCATGCGTTTTAACTTGAACTAATTTTTTTCATTTTACTTGGTATGTATAAATCTATAGATCTTATACAGGGTTGCACAAAATAGTTAAGATATTTTTTCGACTATATAGATAGTAATGCTGAAATTGCTTTCTCAAATGCGTTATGCGTTTTCTAAATTGTCTACTTAGATATCATTTTTCACTTTAGCAAACGGTAAAGTTTTGTTTCAGTGTTCTGAATGTGTTGGAAAGTGTTTCATAATCTATGCTTGATGTATGATTTTTCTTTCTTGTTGGGTTTGTAAAGGGCAACTTACGTCTCTGTCTTATTTTTTCCACTGTTATTTTCAATGTGATTACAAGCTGTATAATATTTATTTGACATATTTTTAATAAATGTTAATGTTTCGTCGTCTCAAAGAGCTACGTCTAATAAAAAACTGTTTTAAATAAATATTTGTATATTTTTCATTAATAATAATAATTAAATTTAAAAAAAGTTTGCTTTTTTGCAGTTGCTTTTTTGTGCAACTGTATATCTGTATATCCATGGTTCGAATGATAATAATAATAAGCTAATTTGATTTGTCCGAAAAAAAAAAGATTTATAATAAATATTTGTATATTTTTCTTTAAAAATAAAAGAGAAGAAAGAAACTGTTCTCTTTATTTGAGCTATTATATGTCCGCATGTGCACATGGTTCTAATAAATAAACTAGCTTGATTTGTTACAAAAAACAAGATATAAGAATAAAAATAAATATTTGTGCATTTAAAAAAAGAGCATAAAAATTGTTTGTGTAATAGTTTGAGTCACTTCCTATATACTTTTTAAATTGACGTGGGCACATGTAAGCTGGGTTCTTAATATATATATATATATATATATACTAGGGGGCCTACCCCCTGCGAGCTACGCTCGCCAACCCCCGCTCAGACTTCGAGGCCTCTAAAAACATGACAGCGTGCTTTATTTTAAAAATATTGGTAAATCTGTAATTGGGTTGCCATGCTTTTAACATTTTAATGGGACATTTTTCGATTATCATGGCCTCATACACAGCTGTTGCGACGACTGTTTTCGGGATTGATAAGTAAAATCAATTACTACTTGAAAACCAGCTTGTATAAAATGGTTAGGTTTAAATTGTGACTACCTCTCGGACTTTTATAACAACAATCTCTATTCTATTCTTCCTTCGCGTATAAGGATGAGAAAAATTCCATCTGCTTGTGAATAACATTAAGAAACACGGTATTGAAAAGTACTATAGACATTTTCAGTAACAGGTTTTAATTTTCTCACTATTTTAGTGCACCATCATGCATATTTTCATGTTATTTTAAATATGTAAATTATTTTTTTAAATTAATATGTATATACGAATTTTCTAATAATTATTTATCATACAAAATTAATTAAATATTTTGTGCATGCATGCCTTCATTTATTCGGCATCAATTGATGAGATATTTAAACAAATTTGCTATCCGCGGTAATTTTACACCATGTTCTGTCACTTGAATATTGTCCATAAGAAAATCGGGTACTTTTCCATTATAGGATCCTTTGCTTTTAGGTTTGGCGTAATTCGAGCTTCAAAAAGGGATAGATTCGTTAATATACATAGATTTGTTGCCAAAAGTTATGAAAATAAACCCAATGAACTTTTGGTGCTTTTCTATTATAGGGGTCTTGACGCTTTTTTAAAAAGCTTGGCGGAAAAAACTAAGCAGGATAGAAAACCAAGCAGGATATTTTATTCTTCCGTTCAGTTGGGCAATTATTTTTTTATATATTAGTTTCAAATATCCGAATTAATGATTTTATAATTTCGTTTAGTTAAATTTTACAATAAAATAACAAAATGATATCAATAAATAATAATTACTATTAATTCCTTTTCCTCCCTTTCTTTTGCGTTTACCTAAATGACGTCATTTGGACGAATTAATTCACAGTTTATAAATTAAATTAAATACTGACAGACGATTGAATCCTGACGATAGAAATGTGATTTTTTTTTCACATTTTCCTGAAAAACATAATTTAATCACAATCTTATCTTCATTATCGATTGAAATAAAAGATAAATTCAATTTCAATTTGAAAATGACGAATAAAAAGAAATCAATAATCCCTATCGGGATCCTTTTCAATTTTTCTCCCTTTTTTGTCACAAAAAAACTGAGTAATTAGTTGCCATCATTACAGAAATGTCATTAAAATTAGAAAAAATTAATATCTCGAAAACTAATTCCAATTTCAAAATTCTATTACCAGTTTTGACATCCGCGGATTTTTATGAACAATTGGTATTAATTTCACCATCAAGCGTTTAATATTTTATTAAAAATAGCCTTGAAACATAATCAGTCGTTTAATCAGTCGTTTCATAAAATCGTTTCATAAATTCGTTTCATAAAATCGTTTCACAAATTCGTTTCATTAGGATTTTATATATATAGGGTAGATATAATAAAACTTTTGTAATATAAAGTTAACTTATTTACTAATTATAAGTCTTGTATACATAAATCAGTATTTGTAAATATTTTACTAAATTTTGCACATAGAATAAACAATCTTTGTTCTAATAATTTTAAAACTCAAAATTTAAAACTTATTCTTCAACATGCAGTAGAATATGGCTATCCCTTTTATTTAGTTAAGTCAATTTTACGAATATAAATTTTGCTTTCATTGGGGTTTATATGTTTGCACATTCTATCTGTTAAAACACTTACATTTTGATTACTGATATATTTGGCTAAAGAATGAATTCCTTTATGTGAGAGCTGAGTGGGAATATTTTGGTTAAATATCTTTTATTAATTAAAAAATTTAAATAGTAAATTCTATTTTTTTTTTCTTTTTCTTTTCTAGGGAAATAATTTTAATTATAATATTGTTCCAATAAGTGCGTTGCCATATTGGAGATTTACTGGGTTTTTTTTTTTTTTCCTTGCCAGGTAGAGAACTTTTAACAATATAGTTAAATGCGTTTTTATTTTTTATTTTTTTATTTTTTGCAAGATATTAGATTCAATACATGAGGTTAACATATTGGAAATGTTTGGTTATTTTTAGCTATCAGTGTGTGAAATCGAATTTTATTTTTCAGAATAAATATTTAGCAAGATGTTAGTTCCATTAAGTGCGTGTAGCCCTTTTGGTATTTCTTTTAAACTTGCATTGTTATTTATAAAATGAAAATCTAATTTTATTTTTCAGGGTTAATAATATTTTGCAAGATGTTAGCAAGATGTTAATTCCAATAAGTGCATGTAGTCATATTGGTAAATCTTTTAAGCTTGCATATAATTATTTATAAAATGAAAATTTAATTTGACTTCTACAATAATATTTTAGATTTTATGGGTTTATTTATGTTTTGAAATTATTTAAATGTTGACATATGTAAAAATAAATAGATAAAATAATTTTATACTGGAAAATTTACTTAATCAAAATAATTAATAGTTATTTAGATATTGTTTTAATCTTTAACTAGATGGCAGCACCATATAATGATTTTAAAAAAACTATTACTATTATTCTTTAGTATTATTTTTTAGTTATTGTTTATTATAAAACCAGATGGCAGCACCATATAAATTTTCACAATTTTTTTTTTCTCTTTTAACTGAAAACTTGGAATACAAGTGAAAATTTTAAATATTCCAATAATATAATATATATATTAAAATTATTTAAGTTAAAAAATATTTTTAGTAAATGAATTTATAGTTTTTATATTATTTATTTGCATTTTTATATTTTAAATTAGAAATAGTTAAAATCACAATGGTTAAATTAATAACTACTACTTTTAGAAAATTAACTGTAATTTTAACTTGTACGTTTGAATTCACTTATTCACTTTACCATGTGCTTAGCACATAACATTTTTGGCTTCGGATTCTGGACAAATTGATGTTGTAATGTATAGATTTTCTTTGTCTTCCTTTGTATTTATTTGTTTATAAATGGATTTATTTTCTTCCGTTTGATTTGTAGTGTTCTATTTTCAAAGGTATCCTTTTTTTTTTTTTTTTTTCAATTTCTTTCCAATGATAGTTAGGGCTTGGAATTGTCACAAAAATTTTGGCTTTAAGCTTGTGACAGTTACAGAAAACAATCATTCTTTGCTTATAATGTGGTTTCCCAGCCCTTGAAAAAGTAAATTACATTATAAGCTTGCATTTGTGTTTTTTTTTTTTTTTTTTTACTTATGTTTCACTTTTTGAATAAATACTTCATTTGTTAGGACTATGTTTTATAATGTGTAATTTGACATAGCTATTTGGGGTAATAATTTCATTGCATTTGGTCAGTTATTTCTGTTTCAATGGTTAATTTTTGCAATAAGTTTATATATATATATATATATATATATATATATATATATATATATATATATATATAATAAAAGAAAAAGAACTAGCTTGAATTGTTCAAAAAAAAAAAAAAAAAAAAAAAAAAAAAAACAAGATGTAAGAATAAAAATAAATATCTTCTTATTTAAAAAAGGAAAGAAATTAATTTTTGTAACATAGTTTGGACCATTTCCTATATATATATTTTTAACCCCATGTCCATGTGCACATGGTTCTAAAAAGGAAATGACGTTACAAAAGACATTGAATTTAGAAAAGAAAATACCTTTCAACTTAATCTTTCAGCGAAATCCTAAATGTCTAAAACTGAATTCTTCCGGGATTCAGCAGATAAAATTCTCCACCGCAATTCATCTTTTTGATTAAAAATCTTCTTTCCCTTGTATCTGGCCATAATCTTCACGTATATTCTCTATTTGAGTATAATCAGAAATTCGTACAATAGGTAATCTTCACGAATATTTCAGTCAGAGAAATAATTAATCTATTTGCGTGTGGAGAAAAGTGCAGTAAGAATTTCCATCGCCCAAGAAAGTCATTAATTCCTCAACAAGTTAAGAAGAAAGTTGCTTTGCTCCCTTTGATGTTTCCGCAATTTCAGAAAATTCTTCATGTAAAATTCGTGAATATTTTAATCGTTGATTTCTGCTAAGTGTAGTGCATTTTCTGTGACTTGTTTGCCTCAATAGTCATGAATCTTTCCATATTTTGAAGGTATTTTTGGTTTCACCAACGGAGCTTCACAAGAGGGAGTTATATTTTAAAGATTTTCCTATTACATCGCTTAGGTTCTTTTACAGGAATTCTGACTAAGTTTACGACGATGAATTAACTTATTATAGACCATTCCTCTTGATTAAGATTCAATATACTTCTGAAATAATTACTGAACTAAATGCATCAACAACGTATCCACAGAGAGAAGTATAGAAAGTTAGATCTCTATCCGAAAATGGTTTCGTGACGACACAAAATCGATTGAAAATATTGTCTGTAACATTAGTTTTAATCTATGATTCAAAGAGATTCTGTCTTTTGCCACTGCAGTTAGTAAATATTTATATTTTGAATAAGTGTTGATGTATCTTGTTCATTCTGAGACAAGGTGTGCCCATTAAAACTAACTTCTGTGAATTAAGTTCCGCATATGAATTTATAGTTTTTTTAATTATATTTATCGGCTATTCCCAAAAACAAATTTCATACTTTCTGACACATTCACGAGATCATTTTCATTACTTTTAGATATTCTTATTCAGATTATCATAAAAGTAACGAATCTTTCATATATATATATATATATATATATACAGGGTGTCCCAAAAACATTGAGCTCTGCTTTTATTCCTTAAATATTGATCATTTACATATATTATCTATATATTTAAAACGCTAAGCGATTTCTTTCGACAATCCGTGAGAACAAATTACTGCATCAAATTGCATCATTCTTTTTTTAAATGAAAGATATTTGAACACAGATTTGTTATCGTGCATTCGTTTGTTCGAAAATTTAATTAATTAGCCGTAATTTTCAATTAAACTTTTACGTCTGCTAATGACGTCATAAAGTCGGCAATTCGGATAACGCCCACTGTTGCGAAGCACAGCGTTTATTTTCTGAACTCTGTGGTTGCTCTATAGGATAAAAGAGAAATAATAAATATTAAAAGAACGTGGCTTTTAGGCCAAATTTTTTAATTTGCAAGTTAAATTTCTGTAAAAATATTTATTCGCGTGTTTTATAAGCGAATAAAAATTCATATTTATTGTGACGTCACGGGAATATTGTCCATTGAGTTTATTTTATCATTATGCATTATAACTTTGTTGATGCCATTTTCCCATTACAATTAAATACAAAATATATTTTTATTTGTATACATGGTGTTTAACCATTAAAGTAACGTATGTAAAGTACGCGTAAAAAGTTTGCGCCGGTGAAAATGACGTTATTTGACGTTAAATGACGTATATATTGAAAATGACGTTATTTATATATATATTATGATATTATATTATTTGACGTTAGCTTGAAATGCATTTTTACATTGATAAAACGATAAAACTAAAGAGAAAATGTATATAATTGTGTCAATATGACGTAATTTTAGCTGATTTCTCCATTCTTAATTATAATGATTAGAATTGGAGCCGTCATTGATTCTTCATCTTGATTGCATACCTTGATTGCATTTTACCAATTACTTTTTTTTTTAATTATAGGTTTGTATATTTCCTTTTTTATTTAAAAAAATACAAAAGTAAAGGATTCCAGGAAATTTAAAATTATTAAAAATAGTGTTATGGTAGAAAAAAAACTTGAAATAATGATTGTATTTTTAGCTAGAATAAACAATGTAAGACTAATATTTCATAGGAATTATTTTGGTAGGTTTATTATAAGTTCATTTAACAGTTCCTTATTAGCACAAAGTCCTATTTCTTTCACTGTGAATTTTTCTTTCGATGTCAAAAAATGTTTTTCTAATTTTTAACGCCAGCTAAAAGACAGAGGCAATTTTTAGAAATGTACAACATTTGTGACAACAAACGGCGCTATCGCTTTAGCATTCATCGCGCTTACATCACTTCTAAATACTACAAATTTCTATTTTTTACTACATTTTACTATATTTTAAAATTTCAATTCATCAATTAGAAAAAAAATTAGCATTCGATTGAAATTTATTTGAAAACTGCTGCTTAATTTAACGACTTTTTAAATAATTTTTAAGCATGAAAAGTTTTTTAATTCTATCTTATCAATGACCACCAGTTTGCTTCAATAATGTAAAATAGCCCGCGAAAGTTGCCACAATTGAAAATAGATTCCCCTAACCATTAAAAAAAGTGAATAATAATAATAATAATAATAATAATAATAATAATAATAAAAACAGTGATAAATCATAAGATCAGATTATCCATAAGATAGAGCATTTTGGCGCTAAACAAAAATCTGTCAAAAAAAAAAAAAAAAAAAAAAAAACTATTTTCAGTTTATGTTGAACATAAAATTGATATGTTGAATTCGTTGATGTATATGTTCCATCAGATATCAGATTATGCAAGGAATGGTATTTTTTTATTTTTTAAAGATCCATTTGCCAACTGTATAAGAGGGAAAATATCCCCGACTGTGATAGAAAAGGGACAATCATCCTGATTATGTCAAGGAACCGAAGAAACCAAACAAATAAATTACATTTAAAAATATTAAAAATCTCCCTCATCTGCAGATTGATTTACTACTGTAAAAAAATTCTTCATCTTTATATAAAAATTGATTAGTTTAAAACTATGGATGTGTTTTAGAAGATATGATTTTGAAACGAACAATGATTAAAGAGGACAATTTAAAACTTTTAATTTAAACATTTTAAAACTTTTTTAACGTCGAATTTCGACGGTGCTTTTGGGCAGATGCAATGCACATGTGCATAGGAGCTCATTCGGTGGCATAATCACAGGGGGGGGGGGGATATGTGTGCTTTATTTACTATGTTCTTTTATTTACCGAATATGAAATGGACGTAGGAATATACTATTTGTATACTTCATAGGTCCATGAAATTTTTTTCTTGCCGAGGGGAATATGACGCTAATGTCAAACTGATTTGCATTACACAGTTGTTTACAGATTGTTTGGTTGGAGTTTGAATCGGAAATAGTACTGTATTTGACTGGGGGAAAAACTTTTTAAATAAAATATTTGAAAGACTGTTTCATACGCACTCCATCTTAAATAATAAAGAAGCTTATTTTGCTAATATTGTTATAGTTTTTTTCCGTCAATTTTTGACGGGTTTCATCTAGTAACTTATAAAGTTACGTAAAAAAAGGTACAGAATTTTATGAAATCGATTAACATTTTCAGGGGATTAAAATTGAAGAAATACAAAATTTAAATTTTCATACGGCCCTATACCAAAAATTCCCCAGTGAGTAAAACACTAATAAAGTCATGTACCAAATTTCTGCATTTTATCATAAAAAATCGTAGAGATATGAAGATACATAAATGCTGACTTAAACCACTTTTTGCTGCATGGATATGAGTTCGCCAAGAGGAAAAATCATGTCGGATGATCGCGTTTCAGGGGTCGTACACAAACTACGAAAGAAAACAGTGATTGCAAAAATAAATAATAATTGTGCTATTACAATAATTACTTGCACTAACCATTTAAACAGTGATTATTTTATTTTGAAACACATCAAAAAGTGGTGTACACGTCTAAAAGCCTTAAAAAACACCTTTAAAATTACACAAAACTAGTCAATATGTTAAAAGTTGTAAAAATATTTTCACCTGTTGTTCTCGGGCATCCTCAGTTACGGATGTTATATTTCTTCTTCATCAGTCAATCCGTTGACAACCCTCATTTTTCTTTTTTCTAGTCACATATGGCGCCAACTATTATCGATTTTTGCGTGGATCATCATTCCATGTTTCTGAGTTTGATGTAAATATTTCTATGGCTTCCCTCTGTAATGCATAGTTTAAATTATTACAATTGGCTAATTTTTCGACATTATTGAAGTCTATTGCAATTGGAGATTTGTTGTTTAATCTGGCTATTGCGGTGGTTGATTTATTTAAGTTTATATCTCTTTTGTGTTCTTTCTTTCTGTCTTCAATTTGACTTTTTGTCATACCTAATATATGAAATAGCTTTTCCTTCATTATCATTGGAATTAATCTTGTACATGCCTGATGTTTGTTGATAATTAAATTTCTCTGCGTCTGGTCCGATTAATTTGAAAATCGGTGGATCTGGTGTGATGGATGTACTTATTCCAAATTTTTTGAATTTTGTTTTTATAAAAGTTACTTCCCTAAAACCAAAAAGAGAATTCAAAAAACTTTGAAGAGGTGCACACACCACCCCAGATCCATTAATTTGAAAATCGATGGATCTGGAGTGATGGGTGTACTTATTCCAAGTTTTTTTAATTTTCTTTTTATAAAAGGCATTTCCCTAAAACTAGAAAGAGAATTTAAAAAAATTGGAATAAGTACACCCATCACCCCAGATCCATCGATTTTCAAATTAATAAAATCAGAAGCAGAGAATTTTAATCATCAACAGACATCAGGTATGTACACGATTAATTTCAATGATAATGAAGGAAAAGGTATTTCATATATAGGTATGACAAAAAGGAAAATTGAAGACAGAATGAAAGAACACAGAAGAGATATAAACTTAAATAAATCAACCACTGCAATAGCCAGATTAAACAACAAATCTCCAATTGCAATAGACTTCAATAATGTCGAAAAATTAGACAATTATAATAATTTAAACTACGCATTACAGAGGGAAGCCATAGAAATATTTACATCAAACTCAGAAACATGCAATGATGATCCACACTAAAATCGATAACAGATGGCGTCATATGTTACTAGAAAAAAGAAAAATGAAAGTTTTCAACAGATTGACTGGCGAAGAAGAAACATAACATCAATAACTGAGGATGCCTCAGAACAAAAAGTGAAAATATTTCTACAACTTTTAACATATTGACTAGTTTTGTGTAATTTTAAAGGTGTTTTTCATAGCTTTTAGACGTGTTTTTGATGTGTTTTAAAATAAAATAATGCCTGTTTAAATGGGCAGTGCAAGTAATTATTATGATAAAAATGACAATATGGACGATCACAGATAAATAATTGTGCTATTTATTGGTAAAAAGTATCTAAACTGTGTAGAAATAATAACTTACGCACACATTTCTAAGCTGCTTTAAGGTTCATCGATTGTGTCATTTCTAAGTTTTATTCGATAATTCACCCTGTAATATTTTAAGGTATTTTTCAGGAAGCATAGTTTTGTATAAAATTAAAGATAAGAGCCATATTTTATTTGCTTATGATGCATTTCTGCGTCCTGTCATCTGCATTCTGGCTGTAAACATTTACATTTTAATTTATGATTAACCCCTCACCAACTTTGTTTAAACATATATGTGCGACTTTAATGATAAAATACTGAAATTTCGTACATGACCTTATTAGAGTATGGAACACATTTAAATCATTTGGAAATTTTTTGTACGGGGGCCGTATAAAAATTTAAATTTTGTGTTTCTTCAAATTTAATCCCCTGAAAATTTTAATCGATTTCATAAAATTCTGTACCCTTTTTGTACGTAACTTTGTAATTTATAATATATAATATGTCCATTGAACTATGATCAATATTTAAGGAATAACAGCCGAGATCAATGTTTTTGGGACACCCTGTATATATCAAAATTACAAAATTACCACTTTAAACCGATTTTCGCGTCATGACAGCCACCGAAACTGAAGGTAAAAAAATGCGCAAAAATAAAAAGAGTGTTACACTAACAGGGAAATGTAAATAAATAAAAAGTTGTTCAATTCTTTCGCACCTGAATCAGAATATACCGATAAGTGTTTCATGCATGCACATATAGAGTTTGAAAATGAATTTGTAGTTAAATGTGTCAGAAAAAATCGTGTTGTTGAGAGGGAAAACACAGAAGCGTTATTTTGTTTATACAAAAATATTTTATTATAGATATATATTCACTTATAAAAGATGAAATTGATCTCTCAACTTCTTTTGATAAGCATATATATTTCTTTAAAGAACCAGATTCAAAAATACACAGAAAAAGTCGATTACTTGCCATTCTGTGTTATTATTGTCTGTCTGTCTGGACAATGATTATGTTAATTTTAATTACTTTTAGTAAAAATATTATAGGCGCAGGAATAAACGCAGTAGAGAGTAAAGAGACACAAAATATTCTATTTATAATTTATACTTTTGGGGCATCAGCTAGAGATATTCCAATGATGACACCTCAGATTATATGGGACATTTTGGAAATTTAGCCAGTCCAAAAATTTTAATTTCTAGAATTTTTCAAACTAAATAAAAACAAAGTCCATACTCTGGCCAGGGTCTATTACCCCGATATTTTACAGGAGGAAGCCTGTAAAACTATGTTTCCAGTAATACAAGTGAAAAAGAAATATAAAGAGGCAGGCTAAGAAAATTAAAAAATACAGATGGATAAAAAAAAAAATCCGTGTAAGATTTAAAAATTCATTTAGAAAAACAAATAATGGTACGAGAGTGCGGTTTGGACCATAAAACCTGCCAAAGAGTCAAATTTTTTGTGGCAAAGCAAAATAAAAGTTAAAATTTCCCTGATAGGTAGCGCTATTAAGGTCCACGCTCTTTAACCCTTTCCGGCGCGGAGTAAGTCTGTTTGTAAAATGTTGAAATAATGGACTGACACCAGAAATTACAAACGAATTCATTAGAAAATAAAAACTTGACTATTTTCCGGTACTTAACAAAAGGAAAATTTTAATTAAATATTCTTGGTGCCATTTGTCAGTTTTGGAATTAAAATTAGGTGTCCTTTTTTGTGACCACCGCCCGTTAAAGGGTTAAAGTTATAAAAAATATCGAGATTGTACCACAGGTATTTGTTTGAGAATATAATAGTCTCGAGAGGGCAAATAAACAGCTGTTACATAATCTCAACACGTTCGTTTAATAACGTAGACGTATTAACGATGCCACCTATGGGTGAAATTTTGAACTTTTTTTTTCTTTTATCCAACCCTTTGACAAGCACTATAGTGTAAACCGTACTCGACGATTTGTTCGTCTTTTAATATTTTTCGAGTTTCCGTCAGTACTAGAACGCCACACCCGTCACAGAGTCAGAAAAAAACAGTAAATGATAATCAACTGTAACTTAGGCTTGAGAATTGCAAAATGAATTCGCATAGAGCAGTGGTTCTCAACGTGGGGCGTACGCCCCACAAGGGAGGATAGCAATTTCATATTTGTTATTAACCCTTTCCGTGTTTGTTTTTGTCTTATTTTGTAAAAGTAATGTTATAAACTAAAAATCAAAGTAAAAATAGTACAAAATTTAAAAATAAAAAAGTTTTTTATTGAATTTTCAAAGAGTTTCCATACAAAAGTTGAAAATAGAATTTATGCCGGAATAATTATTTAAGAAAATTTTGAAGTTTTTTTGACACTTTTTTTTTTCTTAAGTTTCAATTTTTTTTTTCTTATTTAAATTTTTCAAACTATTTATTTTTACTATTTGAATGAGACATCAGACATGTTTTTATTTGTCCTTAAGGTCACAAGAAGAAACTTTTGCATGTGAAACTACCTAAGCGTATATCTAAAGTTGACTGTCTTCACCCCATTTAATCTAAAAAAATATGTGAAATAAGGTGAACGATGTACAACAAACCTTATAAAATGTATAAATGCCAAACGTGCATCAGAAAAGGGAATGGGTAAATAGTACATTTCTTATTTCTCTAATGCAGGCCTCATACACAATAAATGAATATATCTCACGACATATACGTTAAATTTTAAATTACGGACTTTATAAGTGTGTTAAGTTAGGAAAATAAATATGGCTACTTAAAATTGATAAAGATAAATATACAGAGACGCTTCTTGATCTTGTGTATTGTGTTATTCATGATGAAATCTTAGTGTGTCCAAAAATATTCCACTAATTTTTAATGAATTATTAAAATCTATTATGAAATGTATAAATTCAATTACATTTAATGCCAAATGTGAGAGTATTTTAATGAAATTTCGTGACTTTAAAAATGCAGGCCGTTTAATAATTACACTTGTTTCATACTGAGATACGTTGGCAAGGGACAATAAAACTCTTCATGGCATAGGGGCGAAGATGAAAAGTCTAATCGCATTTATAAATTTATGTAAAAAACATTTGTGACAGAAAATCACCTATTTGATAAGTTTAAAAAATGCAAAAGGACGTGATATTGTTAAAGCTCTTATAGGTTCCCTCCATGTGTATTCATTTTTAAGATATATTTATATATGTTAAATAGTGGGTTGGGGGGAGGGGGGAAGGGATCACCGTGATTTTAGAGATGCTTCAGTGGGGCGTGGCCAATAAAAGGTTGGGAACCACTGGCATAGAGCGAATCCTGACAGCTAGTTATTATATTGGGATATGTCATCACTCGGAAAACGAAAGAGCAAGAAAAAAAAAAATAACTTGGCTCCAGTTGTTGGCATATCAAGAAAACTTATTAATGGTAAGAGAAATACTCCAGATGTCTTGAGTGAATATTTTACCATATCGAAAAAACTGCTGCAAACACTTAATCATACGTTCTACTGAAATTTCATTTGCATACAAACCCATCTGAATTGCTTTTAAAACGCGAAACCCTTTCAACACAAAACGTTATACTTGGGCAATTGCCAGCTCAAATGGAGCATTTGGTTACGGTTAGAAGAAAATTAACAAATAAAATACCAACTTATTGTTTGCAGTCTGATGGCTACGAAATAATGAATAAAAATAAAGACAAAGAAAAAAAAAGTTTTAGTTGTAACAATGAGTTGTAGAAATGAAATGGCTTCTCAATTACACAGAGTTTTGTAGTACGGAAATTACTATAAGTGTACTACCATGCATTAGCGTAAGTAGTAAGTGTAAATGGAAGAGGTGGGGAGGGATGGAGAAATAAAAAGAGACATCTTCACAACAGCAAAGGGAATGTGAGAATTTGAAATTGTTTGCAAGAAGAATGTGGAGTCAAAGAGTTTAATTTAACCTCTTACACTAAAACAACGTGTGAGAGATGTGATCCCAATCTCAAAATTACGTATTAAATGCTTGATACATTTTAATGATCATGCATAAAAAAACCAAAAAAAAACCCGACTAAACGTGTGTAAAGAACCTGGATAAGGCACGGATCAATTCGGCCATGGACCTGAGTACCTTGATTTTGCGGGTACCAAATTTGGTATTTTCCTTTAAATTTTTCCTAAATATATTGAAATATCAATTATGTCATTTTATATAGGTTTTTTTTTTTTTTTTTTTTTTTTTTTTTTGCTAAGTATTAGTATTTTGTTTCATCTCCCATTGTGAGCTTTATATAATAAATTTATTAATCTGTTTTTTACCTTTTACTGATTATAATCATTATTCTTTACTTTTACAGTAGAGTAGCAAGGTATTAAAGTCAAGAGATATATTTACTATCTAAATATGTATTTGCATATATCGTTGTATACGCATTTTAAGGCAATGAAAAGGATTATTATTATTTATTTATTTTTAAACAGCATACGAAGGGACCTCCGAATGATACTAGGCCCTCTGAACCCCACTTTGCCTTAATCAGTGTTGAATTCAGGGGGTGGCCCGAAGGGGACATTCTCCCCAATAGGATTGAAATGTCCCCCCAAAAAAGATTTGAGATTTAATGCTTTTAATGATCAAAAAGTGCAATTTCCCACCCACAATTCTATAATATCCTCCCCGGAGCTACAGAAATCCCTCCCGGAGAAAATATCTCAATACAACTCTGGCTTTGAACGAGCTCTGCGTGCGTGCGCATCGAGTTTTACACGTGAATTTAATATATATATATATATATATATATATATATATATATATATATATATATATATATATATATATATATATATATATATATATATATATATATATATTACTCTGAATGGAATAACAGAAAAAAATCCCCGACGGCTCGGCCTACAGGCACAGGTAGATTTCGAAGACGCAGACAATGGAGCGCCTGTTTAGTAGGAATTGCAGAAGAAAGACCTATTTACCATGATGCGGCAGTTGGGACCGCCCACTTCGAAATATAACTCTGCCTGTAGGCGGAGCCTGCAGGGATTTTTTTTTCCCTGTAAGATTTGGTGTTATAAAAAACTTGTCAATATAAAAGTTGTAGATAATATTAAGAAGATTTATAATAAATCTAAGCGGATTTAATATCTTACGAACTGACGAAGTTATGAATTTTTTTCTTCTGAAACCCCTATTCCCCCCTCGGGAGCATTTTTAAGGAAATCAAAAATCTGTCGTACGTAAATTTTTGGCGCTTGTCCTAGAAGTAATAATAACTTTAAGCGGATTGGATATGTATCAAAATTAAGAAGTTATGGGTTTTTTTCTGTTTTCACAAAATTCACCGAATTATCGCTTTCGTACAGGGAAAACCCTGAAAACCTTCCACAGTCACCCTGCCCAGACCGCTGTCGTTTCGAACCCACGAACGTCGGTCCAAGCTCCTCATTTTGTGGCCACTAGGCTGAGTGGATCAGGTTAAAGATAGATATATCCTCATTTTAGTACAACTAAGTATTAGGTTATAAAAAAGATTCCTTATATTAATATTGTTAAGACGCCAAAATGATATTCGCGGTTCTCTACCTTTCTTCCTCAGAAAATAAGTTAATAAATGTATGTATCTATAAGAAAAAGATTTTAAAAAAAAAAAGTTTCGGATAACAATGTAGCCAGTAAAATTTAGCAATTTTTGTTTCATTTTAAAATATTTGTACTTACAAGTAAATTTATGGATATTTATAGCATTTAGAGAAAAACATGAATGTATCAAAAAAGAGTCACATATATTTGACATATTAAATTAAACGATATTTAAAAAAAAATATTTTTATTAAAATATTCAATAACGAATAAGTATGTGGATGATATTCCATGTGTTCTTTGGTTGTATAAAAATATGGTCTTCACAGCAAACCTGTTCTTTATTTACTCCTTTCACAGTCGGAAAAAAAACCTGGAAAATAAAAAATGTATATTTTTAGTGGATAAATTGAACAATTTTCATCATACAATTTAAAACACATAAACAGAAAAACATCTTTCATAAGTTTTTGATGCATTCAAATGTTTGTTATAGGGGTGTAAAATTTGGGAAATTTTATGTTTTAAAAGGAATCTGCTATTTAAATCTCAACAAATTTGTTTAAAGCAACTAAAAAAAAAAAAAAAAAAGCACAAAAAATGCTAAACTTTGCAAAAAAATTTCTGATATTATATAATTGCTTAAATTTTTATTTAAGTTCTATTCTTACAATGACTATATAACTTTAGTGTTCCAATTAATTCAAAACTGCCTGATTTTATTCAAAAGATAAAATTGCCTTCTCTTTTTATAGTATCTAAAACAACAGCCTGCAACACTGGTAATGTCAGTCTATTTTGTTATTTACATAGACTCATTATGCATGAAAAAAAAATAAATAAATAAATAAATAAAATCCACCACTGTTTTCTCTGATGTTTTTTAAATTATTTTTTATTATTCAATTAAAATGAATAAAAATAAAAGAAAGAGATTGCTGGGTGTATCTTTAAAAAAAGTTAAGCTTGGATGAAATAAAAAAAAATGTGGGTTTAATGTTTCTTATACTGTTAAAATAATTAAATAACAGAATTTAATTTCATTAAAAAAATATATAAATATTTATTCATTAGTATCTTTTTAATATTTGAGAGTATCCAAAAGTCAATTTTTTCCAAAGTTTCATTACTTTTTATACAGAAAATTAAATAAATAAACAATGTAAAAGAGAAATTTAAAACGCAAAACCGAAAAACATGTAACCTTATCAGTACATTTTTTTCGCTTCAGATGGCGCTCATTGTCAGGATTTGAGTAAAAATTGTGGGGAGTTTTTTCCTTGCTTTTTTATTATTTACAAAAATATATATTCCCCCTCCTTTTTTAGATAGGGAGAATTTGCTGTAAAGAGAGAGATATTCTCAGGGTCTGACTGAGATTTCTGTGCCCAGGGCACCATAATTTTTTTCTGCCCCTGTTAA
Source organism: Maratus michaelseni (assembly GCA_963931845.1). Taxonomy (NCBI): domain Eukaryota; kingdom Metazoa; phylum Arthropoda; class Arachnida; order Araneae; family Salticidae; genus Maratus; species Maratus michaelseni. Next base: position 158,542,815 of record OZ007591.1, read on the forward strand.
TTGGTTGGTTCGTTGATTTGTTTTGGGTATTTATTAAAATTTTTCACGTCGGAATAGTATTGCTTGTGAACAATAAATATATAAGAATGCATATGAGTGAATTATACGTATTAAATTAGCTCTACTTAAAATAATAAACATTACTTCTATTGTAATTTTAAAGCTCATACTTTTGCTGCTCCCTAAACCCTCTGTTTAGAGATAATTTTTAAACACATGCACCGGGAAAATAAATAAATAAATACAAATGTTTCTTACACAAGTTTTTAGGAAAGCACACACACACACACAAAACCTAGTTTTTTTTTTGTTCTTTTTCTTAAAGTGCTTATTTTAAATCACTTTGGACTAATAAATGTTACTTTTTTTTTCAACGTATCAGAGATTAAAAAAAAAAAAAAAAATAGTTAATTCAATTTAAAATACAGGAAATTCCCTCTCCTACACCCAGATGCAAAGCATGGGCTAAATGGTACGTCTACGTGACCCCCTAATTTTGTAGGCCCCCAAATTTGGTTTGTAATTTTGTTAAAGCTGATATATATATTTAAAACTTTTGTGCCTTCAATATTTTGTATTTTTTAGAGTAGAAAAGCAACAGATATATTTATCAAAATAGGCATTTATAAGTTCATAGTGTTCTAAGTTACCGAAAATGTTTTAATTACTTGTGATAATATAGGAAGAGGAGGACCCGAATGATTACAAGGCCCTGGGTCGCTCTTTGACTTGATCAGACCTTGCCCCCCGCCCCCTGCTGGTGCCCATTAGATTTTAATGACAATCATGGATCATTTACCGATTGACACATTCTTTTAAAATCATAAAAATTCCATTTATGAAATTAAATTAGAATCGCAAAAGCTGTAAAATCTCTCTTTCGTGTCGTCACACATGAGATTCGGCAGCTGGTCAGCGAATTTCGCGGACACCTGACTGAAAACCTGCAGCTGCGGTCAACCGCGACCTTCGAACGTATCCACTTTCGCTATTCAACCCTTTTACTAAAAAACGCACAAGTATTTGTTGGCATCGGCATGTGAGACTATTCGCCATCTGCTGTGGTGTGTCGCTTGAAAGCCGTGTTTGAGTTAAAAGAAAGGCTTGATTACCATTTAAACCTCGTTTCATATAACGGTGACACTTTTTACATGTTTTTCTTTTCCTTTATTTTTTGCTCCCTAGTTATGAAAGTAACTGGATTTCCGTTAGACGGTATAGTGAATGGCAAAACAGGTGTGCTCTTCCAACCGTTTTGTACACTGTACACGCTCGATCTCAAAGTAAAGACTCTTCGAAGTAAAGGCAGTTGAGTAAAAAAGGCCATGCTTGTGGAATTATTAGATTCACAGCAATCGCCGGATTAAGGTGGTTCTTAAATAATGGTGGCTCAACAATGCGAAACTGTCTGACACAATTTCTGACTCACTTTTAAACGCAAAGGTATAAAAGTGGCAGGCCTGACTATTGAAGCGATTTGGAATCGAAATGAGTTTTCCCTTTTTTTATTAAATTCGCGTTACGTTTTCCCGCTGCAGCGGAAATTCGATTCAATATGCCGACTTTGACAGTAATTTTCTGAAAGATCTTCTGCCTTTACTAAAAAAAATGGAAAACGTCTTTCGATTACAAAGTTTATGAATAAAAACACCTGCCAATTTCATGAGTTCAAGAAAAATAGATTAAAAAATATGCCAAGTAGCCAGTTTGGATTTGGGAACAGCCTCTATCTAAACTGTTATACAGGTAATCCTCTAATTTTTATGATAGACTGATTTATCGGCTCAACAACGCGAAACTTTCTAACTCATAAAAAATAAAAACATGATTACTGTAGTGATTGTTAATCGAACAGTTTTTTTTCCGATAAATGAATTACATCTTAAGTTATAATCGATTGTTGTCTTAGAACAGCATTTTTTTTTTTTTTTTTCTATTCCTATGTAAGCTGTCGCGTCTGGATATTGGGTTAATTTTGGCAAGAAAGTATCGCGTTGTTGAGCGGAGAAAAATATTTTTTTTTCTTTTTTGAGAACCACCCTAAATATTAGTATGAAATTGTACACATGTGTACTTTGAACACTCAACTTCCGACGGAAAAAAAAAGAAAAAAATAGTTTTCAAAGAAATTATCGCACAGAAGACATTTTTAAAACATGAACATGGGTGTGTGTATATATAGTACTTCATGAAAAAAAAAAAAATCTCATTAGGTTTAATCAACACAGTGCGGTCTCAGAATCGAATCGAAATTTTATACTGAAAGAAAAGGATCAATTTGAAGAACTAAACATACAGCATTTTTTAAATTACTATGCATCCATATTTTAAAATAAAAATCCATTAATTGAAAAAAAAGATGCGCAAAAATAAAATTTATTAAAAACTTTTTTTTTCTTTAGATGACAAACATATACTACACAATTTCTGACATATTTTTGTTCGAAGCAAAGGCGCGGTTTCAAAAATTTCTTTGGGGATGAGGGGTATAATTTCCTTTTGATTGTGCACCAGCTAAGAAGCAATACATACTGTTTTATTCTCACATAGTTTTAAAATTAGCCAAAACACTCATTGTTAATAAACAACGTGTCTTACTTTGTGTTTCGATAATTTATCAATTTCAGTATTTATTTAATATGACATTTCAGCTTTTGTGCATTTTTTTTCTTAGATTCGGATTATTTGTCATCCCCCAAGCAGTTTGATATTTCAGAGTGCGAGTCGAATCTAGGAAAAAAAAGTGACCGGAAAAAAAGTGACAGAAAAAACAAGAGCGGAAAAAAAGTGACCAGGAGAAAAAGTGACAAGGAATTTATAAATATTGTACTTATTGATAAATATTGAACTCATTGATAAATAAGTGTTAAAAACTAACGAGGTAACAAATGTCTGATTTATATCTTTCCCGTAGGCGAACAATTGCTGTAAACATTTGTGAATGCTATTAGTAATAGTAAAAAAAAGGCGAGAATATTCGCGTACGAGAATGCTCGTATTCATCACTACTTGATTTTTGACTTTTGAGCACATCGTCGAAAAATATTTGTATTCGCGTTTGTGAATGACAGAAATCAAGTAGCGATTAAAACGATTATCTTTGTATGCGAATATTCACACCACATTTCAATATTCGCGTTCGCGAATGTCAAAAATCAAGTAGTGATGAATACGAGCATATTCTCGTACGCGAATATTCACACCTTTTTACACGATTGCTAATAGCATTCACAAATAATATTTACAGCAAATATTCGCCTTACGGGAATGACATAAACCACATTTGTTACCTCGTTAGTTTTTAACACTTATTTATCAATATTTATATCAATTCCTTGTCACTTTTTTTCCGCTCTTGTTTTTTCTGTCACTTTTTTCCCGGTCACTATTTTTCCTGTTACCAAATAATCCACCACCCTCCCTAGCTCTTCCCCCAAAGAATGCCCTTGAATCGAAGCATTGTTTTTTTTTTTTTTTTTTTAAATATAAATTGAAGACTGCGTGCAAATTATTAGTTGAATTTGATAAAGAAAGCATAATAATAAATTAATAAATATCCGATAAAATAAACAGATCCTTGCTTTTCGTGGAATTTTGGTGTTTTTAAACCGCAATTCTACTGAATCTTTATATATTTTTTCTTCTTTCAAACATAGTGCTTCTTCAAGGTTCTAATTTCTCACAGATGGGGGGGGGGGGGGGGGGAGAGAACATGCGACCAGTTTCAACTTCTTATGATAAATAAAAGGGACGGACATCTGCTCATTGACAACTAGCATTTTTTCATAAATAACCATAATTATTAATAAATATATTTGGCAAAAAATATTTAAGCCCGATCTTAGCCTTAAACAGAAAGATGACAACACATTTAAAAATGCAATGTAAAACTCCGCATCATCTTGGCGACAATGTCCCAGTGTCAACGTCTACAATTTGTCACGGGAAATTTCTCACTCCTCCTTATATAATAATTAGTTTTTTACCATTTAAAAAGAAACCGTGTGAATACATGCATTCAAATCAATACGCAGACAGAAAGACATGCATTTATTTATCACAAAACTTTATTGCTGTGATTATTACCGTGAAATAGATAACAAAGTTCTATTGATATGTAGACCAAGAAAGATTTTCATTTGAAAAGAATGGTCACTTGGGGGTAGTCTTTTTAAAGACCACCCACTGAGTGTCTGTCCCCAAATCTTCTGGGCAGATTTTACGATCACATGGACATTACTGGAATCATTTTACTGTTGGGCTTGAATAACGTGGGAAAAAAAAAAAGAAAAAGAAAATGTGTGGATACTTGGGAACAAGAAACACTAAACAGTGATTTCAGTTAGGCAATAAATATGAAAAAAGAAAACCAAACAACATTGTAGATTAGGAGTGTCCAACAGTTTTTGTCTGAAAATCGTTTGCCACCAGTATTTCCGAGTAAAAAATCTTCCTCTTATTAAATCACAACATTTTTATCATTAAATAAGGCAAATTATTCTATTCTATACGAAAATAGCGATAGCCCTGCGAGCCGCATATTTTATTTCATTTTATTCTTTTCTTTTTTTTTTTTTTTTTTTCTTTCTTTAGAACTACTTTTGTTAAGGCTGTTCTCAAATCCAAAAGAGCTATTTTTTTGTTCAAAGTGCATGAAATTGGCAGGTATTTTTATTAGGTGGTTCTCAAAAAAATATTTTCCCCGCTCAATAACGCGAAACTTTCTGACACATATATCGATTCATTTTTAAACGCAAAAGTATGGCATTTGCAAGCCTGACTATTGAAGTGATTTGGAAAAGACTGATATTTTCCACTTTTTGAAAAATACTCCATTACTGCATCACATAAGCAAACATACCAGAACGCCTTTGGAATTTAAAAAAATATATTTTTTTTCAAACGTCATTAAATCAGATTATTTAAATGGAAATTATTGTACAGAAATTATTTTACTGCTGTACGAATTTTTCATTATTTCTTCTTCTTCTTCTTTATAAAATCATATAGTTTTTTTGTATTTTTCGATAAAAGCAGAAAATCTTTCAGAAAATGTGTTCAAATTTGGGTTTTGAATCGAATTTCCGAACGCAGCGGACCCATAAAAGTGATTATGAATGAGACAGCAATCGATGAACTCAAAATGTAACTCATTTATTGAAAAATGAAAAAAAAATATTCGATACTAAAATCACTTCAATATAGTCATACCTGGAAGTAAATTATTTGGAATACATTTCAAAGGTATTGTATTTATACTGTTTAGAGCATACGGAAACAAGCTCTGCAAAATTAAAAAAAATTCCAATAGGTGGCGTTGTATATCATTAAAATAAAAAAAAAGAAATAGAAAAGAAACATACAAAATTTCCTACCAGCTAATTTTTAAAACTTTTTATCGCAAACTTCACACGATTCTAGCTTAAAGTTTTAGCCACGAAGACGGAGAGCACTAAAATTTTAGCCAAAACAGCCACGCTTTGTTAATAAAGTATTTTTTTTTTTTTTTTTTATCAACATGATAGTAATTATAGTGCTGTTATGTAGAATATCGTCGTCTCAAAAGATATCGATTTAAAATGAGTTATTTTTGTTAAGGTTTTAGCCATGGAAGGACCTAATGAGCACTAAAATTTTAGCCAAAAAAAGTCGCGCTCTGTTGATAAAGTTTTTTTTTTTTTTAATCAAAATGGTAGTAATTATAGCGCTATTATGAAATAATATCATCATCTCAAAAGATATAGATTTAAAAGAAGTTAATTTTGTTAAGGTTTTAGCCATGAAGGGCTTAATGAGCACTAAAATTTTAGTCAAAAAAAGTCGCGCTCTGTTAATAAAGTGTTTTTTTTTTTATTATTATTATCAAAATCGTAAATAATTATATAGCGCTGCTTTTATGAAAGAATATCGTCGTCTCAAAGGATATTGATTTAAAATGAGTTATATTTGTTAATATTTGCTAATAATACATCCCTAACATGTAAGCGCCATTTATTGGTAAAATTTCGAACTAATCATTTTTATTGCATAATTCGTTTCCGCATACTCTAAATAGTATAAATACCAAAGCTTTTAAAAATATTCCGAATAGTTTTATCTTGTAGAACCTTTCAAACACGTGCACTTTAATTAGGGTCACCCTGTATATATATTTAATTATAAATAATATATTTTAAAACAGATACAAAAAAAAAAAAAAAAAAAAACTTATATCTGAATATCCTAATGCTTATGCACTATGTACTGCTGTAAAAATAAAGGCGAATCGTATGGGAAGATTTATTACGAAATTTGAGAGCCGAAGCTGTAAATCAACTTTACGACAAAAATTAAGAGGAATATGAAAAAAAAAAAAAAATATATATATATTCCATTTCCTTTGAGACAAAGAAGGGTGGTAATGACTAACCACTGAATATAAGAACGCCCTGAAGTCACCCCGCGCAAATTACACAGTTACCCTCATAGGGCAAAACGCCCTATGGGAGTCGCTTCCACCCATACCAAGAAGAGATGGAGCTAAAAATACATCATTACTCAAAACTAAAGATGTAGAGAAATTTTTATTACTACTTCGTTGTCCGCACTACAAAATTAGAGATTATAATCGTAATTTTCTTCTCGCAAATCACCAGATTCAGCAAAGGTTATATTGGAAAAAACGCGGGGAGGAGGGGGGGGGGGGATTGCAAAAAAATAAAAGAAATTAAAATAACATGGGAAATTACGGCGGTTTCTTCTAAAACCATAATAAGATCCATTTCGCCATTTATTATATAAAAAATACTAAATTACAGAGAATCTGATGTTCTTTCAATATAATCGAAATCATGGATATACAGCATAATTATAATGGCGGCTATGGATCTTTAAAATAAGGTGAAATACTATATTTTAAAACTGTAGTATAATCGAATACATATACAAAAATAAAAAGGAAAGCAATTTTAATCTTCAAGAATTCAATCACTTATCGAAATGATGGTAAAGATTTTTAGAGATTGTAATAGCAATTTTCTTTTCGCAAAGGGGAAACAGGTTTAAAAAAAAAAAAAAAAAGTGATTGTCCCTAGACATCTGCACGGGTCCGGGTCTGCTTTTTTCTGAAGGCTCTAACTTATTTTTCAGAGCCGAGCCGAGCCGGGACTAAACTTCATTTTTCCTAGAGGTTCGCACGGGCCGAGCCGGAACTGGACTTAATTCTTCTTAGAGCCGAGATCCCGGGTCGAAATTTTCAGGTCCGGTCTCGCCCCAACCCGTAGGAAAATCATTGGCCCGGTCTGTGCAAAAATCAGTAAAAATTGGCCCGGCCCAACAATTTTTGCAAAAAATGCATATATATATTTAAATCGCTATTATTCTACAGTTAAAATTTATTATTTTTATAGAATAGTACATATATGTCTACGCAATGAAATTAAAGTAAAATCAAACTTGCGACGAAGAACCTGCCTATGACGGAATCCTGAGTCATACGGAAAAAAGTGTTGATCCATGCAAAATGAATATAATAATACGTGTGAAAAGAATATAATACATTTACAAATGACGATGAAAAGCTGAGAAGAATGGAACTGAGCTGATAAGAAGGATTTTTCTTCTCTCCTATGCGATTCCGTCTTAAAAGATTTTACTATATAGCATTTTTGAGATTTTTAAGTCTCTAGGTCATGGAATATGAATTAACGATATTGATGATAACTAAAACATTTACATACAAATAGAGATTCATTAAAAAAATAAATACCGCAACCCAAGGCGCTTTTTCAAAAATAAAGAATATAAACACGAAAAAAAAAAAAAAAAAAAAGCCTAGAATAAGTATTTTTTGCAAGTACTCCTCGTACAAGACAATTTTTAATCATATCGACGTAAATATCCATGTTTTGTAGAAATTCAGTCGGGGTGGGCCAATGAAGTTTTTGTACGGACCAGGCCGAGCTCAAGCCAAAATTTTAGCTTTTATACCAGGCCGGGATCGAGCCGAGATTTTAGCTTTTAAACCAGGCCGGGTTGGGCCAGTAAAGTTTTCGTACGAGCCGAACTCGGGCTTAACTTTTATACCAGGATGGGGCGAAGTCGAACTTTTAACTTTTATACCAGGCCAGGCCAAAAAAAAAATTTCTACGGGTCGGGTCGGGAAATTTCGGCCCGTACCGACTTCTATTCACGCCTACTAACTTTGCCGCAGATCATATCGTGTAAAAACAGACGGGTACCTATCGATTAGTAGTAACGTCTACTAATTAATGCTATACTTAAATTTTGCTTAGGAAGTCTACGTATAGAAATTGTAACAAACTTTAAAATTTTTAATACTATTCTATCATCTAATTTTGACATCATATTTTGATTTTTCGTAAAATTTTACACAAGGATTACCAACAAGTCATTCGGTCAAGTAGTTTAGGAGACAGGTTTAAAATCTAGAACTTCTAATGGCTAATTTAATTTTTAATCGTTGTAAAACAGATTGCGAAGCAGATAGTTTTTTAGGCATAATTCAAAAACTATTTGGCGAAATGATCTGTAATTTTGGATTCTCATATTAGAAGTTATTAAAAATCATAAGAAACCGTAGGTTACAATTCATGTACAGGGTGTCCCAAAAGTCCTTGACACATTTTAAAATTCAATAAAAGATCCAAGTAATTGGTGTACGAGAGTATGTGGTTTGTACAAAAATGCTTCATTATGATCTGAAATTTTGTTTAAGCAAATAAAAAATTAGTTTTAAAAATTTTTCATAGATGGCGCTGCTCATAGAAAGTTATCGAATAGGTAGAATGCATTTATACGTAACAATGGCGAAAGACACGCACAGTTTTTGTCCAAACTATGGCAATCCACATTCCAGAACTTAACAACTATTATCACCAAACTAATGTTTATTGACTTGTCTAATCCAGCTCAGAAGGGCGAGTATTGTTAAGTTCTGGAACGTGGGTTGCCATATTTTGGGCAAAAACTGTGCATACGCATTGTGCGTCTTGTCATTGTTATGTATAAAGGCATTCTACCTATTATATAACTTTCCAGAAGCAGCGCCATCTATGAGAAATTTTGGGGACTATTTTTTTTATACTTATGCTTAAACAAAATTTCAGATCATAAGAAGCATTTTCATCCAAACCGCACTCTCGTACTTCAATTGCTTGATCTGTTATTGAATTTTAAAATAAGTCAAGGACTTTTGGGACACCCTGTACCTGTATATATGTTTTTTCTTTTGAAAAATATTTTCAAAATTAATTTTTTAAGAAAATATTAATTGTAAATTATGATTTTTTAAAAACAGAAATCGATTTCTACAATCTTCAAGTATGCGAATCCAAGATAATTTAAATTATATCTTAAACATATAGTAAAATACTATGTATTATTTTAAAGTAGGGTACATTAAAAAATAAAATGAAAGATGTACTTTGTTTTTTTAATCCAATCACTTCAAATACCGGAACTTTCTTACAGCAATAATCGCAATTTTCGTTTCGTAAATCACTATATTCAGCGAAGGTGAAATTGGACAGGCACGAAGAAAAAATTCAAAAGAAAAATTTAAAGTACACGGAATATTAAGGCGGTTTGTGTAGAAAACTAATCCATTCATTTCAATCACTTAATATTTTCCACTCAAAGTAAAATAAATAAATAAAGAAAATGATGAAGCACGCAGATAAAAACCCAACGATAATTTTTCTCTCATCTCTTAAAACAAGTGACCTAATTTATGACTCATAAGTTTCAAGTTTATCAAGCAATAGAGATTTATTACCTCGTTATAATCGTTCTCTTCTAATAATGTGAAATATGTTTATAATTTGTTATTTGTGATTATGCCATTATAAACTTATTACAGAACTAAAACATTTAAAAGGACAATTATTCAACGTCAATTTTTTTCAAAAAATGATGCAACTTTACTCGTAACTTTCCAAACTTTGTGAAAATGAGTCAGTGTATTACTATCCTTCATTCTGTAAAGTCACAGGAAAAAATGTTTCCTGATGCTATAATTAATATAATTCTAAATGTAAATCTTTTAAAATTTTAAGTAATGTAAAATATAATTTTTAAAATCAATCCAAACGTGAACTTATTTATTCAATGTGAATTGTGCATTAATATAATTTTTTTACAAGTTTTATTTCAGCGGTGGTGCATCTAAATAGAATTATTCAAGAAGTGATTATAATAAGTTATCAATTATTGGAAGTATATAAATCAGTGGATACTACTAAAATTGGATAAACCTTAGAAAAGGTAAGCAATTCCTTTTCTTTCTGCATGTTGAAGACCAGAGTTAATTTTAATTTGAAGAATTTAATATTCTGATGTTACGCGCTTACCTCGTTGGCCTCGCCCCTTCAACAGTGATCATGAGCCTGATGAATATATGAACTCAGAATTTATTCTTAAGGATTAATAATTGACTCTAATTAATAAAAATAATACTCAGCTCTTATGCTAGATTAAAAATTCAAGAAAACATAATTGAATTTAATAAACTATTTAAACTAATAAAACTTTAAAAACTGTATAAACAAGTTCTCCGAGATGGCGACAATAAAGGAAATGCAATTAGTAGATAAATTAAACAATAATAATTATTCTATATGGAAGTTTAAAATTAATATGTTGTTAATTAAGGAAGATTTGTACGAACTCGTAACTCAGGAACCCCCTACACCAATTAACGAAGATTGGAGAAAAAAGGATGCAAAAGCTCGCGCTTTAATAAACCTGAGTATAGACGATACGCAAATAGTTCATGTAAAACATTTAGAAACAGCAAAACAGACATGGGATAGTTTAAAAAATATTCATGAGAGAGCCAATTTGTCCAGTAAATTGTATTTGTTACGAAAATTGTATAGTGCAAAACTTCCCGAAAATGGGAACATGCACAAACACATTACTAATATACTGGAAATAAAAGATAAGCTCTCCGCAATAGGAGAGAACATAACCGACTCGCATTTATCTGCACTTCTATTGTGCTCGTTACCTGCGAGTTATAATACTCTAATAACAGCTCTCGAAGCCCGAAATGAAATTGAATTAACTCCCGAATTCATCAAGAGCAAACTTACTGATGAATTTAATAAACGGGTAGAAAATAGTGAGCAAGTTGAAAACTCACAAAAGGTGTTTAAAACACAAAAGAAATACACTCAAGATTATAAAGGGCAAAACAAATATTGTACCTACTGTAAACAATCAAATCACACTTACAAACAATGCTGGCATCTCAAGAACAGAAACACACAGACCACTACACCTAAAACACAATACAAATACAAAAAGTACACATCGTTGTGTTTTGAAAATACAAAAGGTGATAGTAAAAATAAAATGAATGAATCAAAGTACCATAAAAATGGTTGAATCAGAAAAATTCACGAAAAGATCAAAGCACATCGACGTCAAATTTAATGCCATTAAACAATATAGCGAAGAAGGCATAATTGAGTTAAGATATCTTCCAACAGAAAAAATGATAGCTGATGCACTTACCAAACCTTTACCCAAGCCTCGATTCATCGAACACAGAAATTCAATGAAAATATTAGTTAATCCCCATGAATGGATTAAGGGGGAAATTGTAGAAAACTAATCCATTCATTTCAATCACTTAATATTTTCCACTCAAAGTAAAATAAATAAATAAAGAAAATGATGAAGCACGCAGATAAAAACCCAACGATAATTTTTCTCTCATCTCTTAAAACAAGTGACCTAATTTATGACTCATAAGTTTCAAGTTTATCAAGCAATAGAGATTTATTACCTCGTTATAATCGTTCTCTTCTAATAATGTGAAATATGTTTATAATTTGTTATTTGTGATTATGCCATTATAAACTTATTACAGAACTAAAACATTTAAAAGGACAATTATTCAACGTCAATTTTTTTCAAAAAATGATGCAACTTTACTCGTAACTTTCCAAACTTTGTGAAAATGAGTCAGTGTATTACTATCCTTCATTCTGTAAAGTCACAGGAAAAAATGTTTCCTGATGCTATAATTAATATAATTCTAAATGTAAATCTTTTAAAATTTTAAGTAATGTAAAATATAATTTTTAAAATCAATCCAAACGTGAACTTATTTATTCAATGTGAATTGTGCATTAATATAATTTTTTTACAAGTTTTATTTCAGCGGTGGTGCATCTAAATAGAATTATTCAAGAAGTGATTATAATAAGTTATCAATTATTGGAAGTATATAAATCAGTGGATACTACTAAAATTGGATAAACCTTAGAAAAGGTAAGCAATTCCTTTTCTTTCTGCATGTTGAAGACCAGAGTTAATTTTAATTTGAAGAATTTAATATTCTGATGTTACGCGCTTACCTCGTTGGCCTCGCCCCTTCAACAGTTTGTTCTAAAGCCATATAATAAGATACATTTTGTAATTTATATATAAACAAATAAATAAATAAATAGATTACACAGAATCTATGTTTTTCAGTAATCGAAGTCATAGAAGCACAGCGAAATTATAAGGTGGTTATGAACCTTTAAAATATGGTGATGACATATACTTTATATTTTAAAACAATGGTATAACAGAATACATATTCAAAAATAAAAAAGGAATCAATAATCTTCCAGAATTCAGTAAGTAATGGAAATGACGGTGTAGATTTTTAGGGATTATTAAAGGCGATTTCTTTTTCGCATCTCATCAGATTCCTTAAAATTGAAACTAGGAGAAGAAGAGATTAAAGTACATAAAAACTGTAATAAAATCTATTTTGTCTTTTATATAAAATAATAAATTAACAATAGCTTGTTCTTCTGAAATGAAATCATGAAAATACAGAGAAATCACATAAATCGGCATGAATCTAAAATAAATATGTAGTATAAATCGTTCTAGAAATGAACTGAATAATTCTAGAAATGTTCAGTAATTAGTACTTTTAATTATTCTTAAAACAACGAATCTTTTAGATTTTGTTGAATTTTCAAAGAATGCCGATCTCGTCTTTCTTTTTGTTAGATGACCGTAAACTGATACTTCTACTACAATAAAAAGCAATTATAACAGTTTTTGTAAAGTCTTAATTTATACTATCATCTTAATTTTTATCTTTGTTAGCTGATAATTATTTATTAGCATTTTTGCAACATATCAACTCCCAGATAGCCACTTCTTCAGATTCCTGCTGTATTATTATACATGAAGATGTCAAGCTTCTTTTGAACTATTTTTCAATTTTATTGACATCCAACATCAAAGTATTTATCAGACAAATAAATAAATATTTTTTATTGACATTCTTCGATTCTTATTACAAAATACATTCCGGACTTCTGAGCAATTTTCCTTCTGGTGTCATAAACACAATAAAGTGTTAGTTTCTCAGCAATTCTGCCATCATCAAATTCGATAAGACAGAATTGAAAGCATGTTTCTCTAGCTTAGTAAAATTTCACACGCTGTAAGTTCGGAGACGTTGGGAATGTTTGCTAAAATTTTCAAAGAATGCCGATCCCGTCTTTCTCTTTGTAGATAATCGTAAACGAATTCTTTTACAATAAAGGGAAATTATAACTGTTGTCGTAAGGTCTTTTTATTACCATCTTAATTTTTATTTTTGTTGGCTGCAATCAATTAATTATTATTGTAACATAATAACATCCAAATGGCAAATTTTCAGATTCCTGTTGTATTACACAAGAAAACGTCAAATGTTTAATTTTAATTTTAATTATTATTATTATTATTATTATTATTTTATATTGACATTTAACATCAAAATGTTTATTAGACAAATAAATAAATATTTTTTATTGACAATCTTCGATTCTTATTACAAAATATATTCTAGTCTGAGCAATTTTCCTACTGGGATCATAAATACAATAAAAGGTTAGTTTCTCGGGAATTCTATAATCATAAAACGCGATAAGACTATGGCTGTTCTCAAATCCAACCTGCCTACTTTCTGACATATTTTCAATTCATTTTTGTCCACAAACGTATCAAATTGGCAAGTGCTCTTATTCAGAAACTGTGTAATCGAATTGTTTGTTCCGTTTTAAGGCAAAGGCAGACGAATTTTCAGAAAGTAATTCATTTATCGAAAAATGAAAAAAAAAACTGTTTGATTACAAATTACAAATCTCTTCAATAATCATGCCTGCAAGTATCATATCATGCTTTTATATTTAAAAATGAATCAGAAAATGTTTCAGGGAGTTTCGCATTGTTGAGCGGGGGAAAATTATGTTTCTCTTGCCTGTAAAATTTCACAAAAAATGTCGATCTCGTCATTTTTTTTTTCTTTGTTGTAGATGATGATCGTTAACGTATTTTTTTTCCCCAGTAAAGGGAAATTATAACTGTTTTCGTAAGACCTTATTGTTATTATCTTAAATGCAACTTTTGTCTTTTTTTTAGCTGCAAATAATTATTATTGTTTTTGTAACATAAAAACATACGGATGGCAACTTTTTCAGATTCCTGATATTATACATGTGAGAAGAACGTCCAACACCTCAACTCCGTTGACGTAAAAAGACACGAATTAGTATGAAAGTGGATAATGCCATGATCAGAACATTATTCAGTTTAGTTTTGAGAAAAGGCTTAGCATAGGTCACTAGCTGTTGTTTGATAAGCAAATGTATAAGTGCTCCTCTGTAATGTTATTCTTGTAAATTTGGCTCATGGCCATTTTGAATTGTGTTAGATTATCGAACTATCTACTGCTTTCTGGCTCTTCTGAAATCCAATCAAGCTACTTTATGACACATTTTTAATTCATTTTTGTTCGCAAATGTATTGGCAAGTGCTCTTATTTTTTTGGTAAAGGTAGAATATCTTTCAGAAAATACTGTCAAAGTCGGCGTTTTGAACCGAATTTCCGACGCGCCAGCACGAAGAAAAACGTGTCGTCACGTGACACGAATCGCTTATAACTCGATAAGTAATTTAGTTATCAAAAACCAGAAAGCTCATTTCGATTCCAAATCGCTTCACGAGTCAGGTCTGCCAATTTTATGCCTTTATGTTTAAAAATGAATCAGAAAATGTGTCAAAATTTCGCGTTGTTGAGCAGGCCCTACATGTCTGCTATGTCTGTGATTTCAGCGTAGTCATTTGAAGCATTTTGTGGTGAAGTTCTTGTACATGAAGACGTCGAACTTTTCTCAGAACTCTTTTGCAATTTTATTGAATTATTAATTTACCCAGCATCAAAGAGTTTATCAGACAAATAAATAAATAAATATTTTTATTGCATCCTTCAATCCTTAGCATTATTACAAAATACATTTCGGCCTTCTCAGCAATTTTCCTTTTCTTGTCATAAATGCAACGTGTACATTTCTCAGCAATTCTGCCGTCTGTCGTAAAATGCGATTAGACTGTCTGAGTTCGAAGCATGTTTCTCTTGCCTGTAAAATTTCACACGCTGGGTAAATTCGGAGACGTGGGAATGTTTGGTAGAATTTTCAAAGAATGCCGAACTCGTATTTCTATTTTGAAGATGATCATAAACTGAATCTTTTAGGACAATTATTATCTGTCGCTTTTTCGTTTTATTTTTTTCAGTTGTCTTTCTCCCCCGACAGTCATTCTTTGACGACGGACCTTGTAAAGATAACAATCGTCCAGTGGTTAGAACTTGAGGCACTATACTGAAAGATGTATAGTTTTGTAAATTGTAAAGTAATTGTTAACATTAGTAGTTTCTTTTATTGGTTTCATGGGATGTTGTAAATTTGTCAATGGCGGGGCAGCCGTCTTTCGTTTTGCTTTTGGATGATGTAGAAAGAGGAGGGATTTACATTAGATGTCTATGCTGATGAAGCGCGGTAATCTGCACAGGTCGAGCATTATTTATATATTTAGGGAAATATGACAATAGCAATCAGCATTGATTAGCACATGCAGTTTGGTTTTAGTTTGCGAATGTAAAACGAAATAAGTATCTGCGAGACTATATTATTATATTTACTATTATACTTATTTTAGAATTTTAGCAATTACGAGAATAACAACAGAAGAGACGATAAAGTACAAAAATATTTATAAAATTCTCCCAGGTATATAATTATTTACATTTATACTGTATCTGCTGCATTTTATGTATGTGGGTGATTAATGAAAATGAACACGTGAGCAGAAAAATTACATGTTTTTGTTTCCTTCTTTCTGAATTTTACATGATAAGGTGAAAAAAAGTTTATGCTTATAATATGACTGCATGAGAAGAAACATACATCCATGCATACATAGGGTTGCCACCCCCCCCCCCTCCTCCTCCACTCTCCACACACACTATATTCAGTTAAGGCTGTTCTCAAATCCAAACTGTCTACTTTATGACACATTTTTTAATCCCTTTTTGTTCGGAAACGCATGAAATTGGCAGGTGTTCTTATTCAGTGTAATCGAAAGACCTTTTCCATTGTTTGGTAAAGGCAGAAGATCTTTAAGAAAATACTGTCAAAGTGGGCGTTTTGAACCGAATTATCGATGTGGCTGTGCGAGAATGGGGGGGGGGGGAAACTTGTCGTCACGTGACACGAATCACTTATATATTTTGTCTCATTCGCATACATTTTACTCAGCTACCTGTTTTCAAATTCAAAAAAACTACTTTCTGACACAATTTTGAATTCATTTTTGTTTGGAAACGCATGAAATTTTCAGGTATTCTTATTCAGAAACTATGTATTCAAAAGGCGTTATAATTGTGTTTGATAAAAGCAAGAAGATTCTTTCAGAAAATACTGTCAAAGTTGAGCAAAATTTCCGGAACGAGAAAGGAGAAAATCGGTACTCATGTGACAGCTATCGTTTATAACTCGATAAGTAATTTATTTAAAAACGGAAAACGCCATTCGATCCCAAATCGCTTCAATAGCCTGCTAATTTTATGCCTTTACGTTTAAAAATAAATCAGAAAGTTTCACGTTGTTGAGTAGGGAATTTGAGAACCGCCTTAACTTGGTTGCTGTATGTAAAGGTGGAATTTTGTAATAGATTTTTCACTCAATTCCTGATATGCTATGGAATGCAGAAATTAGCAAACTTAGATTTAAAAACAGTCTTAATTCTTTACAAATTCTCGTTTGAAAAATTATTTGATAATTTAAATTAGCTTTTGGATCCGGTTCAGAGATTACATGCAGTACTTTAAATTGTTTTTTCGTGTATTTCGCATTCATCATTTCATATTGTGTTTATTTCTCTTATCCATCATAATGAAAATTTCGTAAATGATTTTTATTTATTCATTTTTAGTCGGCAGCTTTTATTTACGAACATCAAAGGACTGAAGCCGCTTTTTAATTTAGACTTATCAATTTATACTTATTGTTAAAACTCATTTTGATTTTTAACTCCTTTTTTAAAGAACTTCACCGCGAATGAATTCTGGAAACAATTTTTTTTTTCAAATATACATTTTCTTTTGTTTTTTTTTCTTTTTTTTTTTCAAAAAATTTATAGCCGCTTTGTAATTTTTTTACGGTTTCATTATATCATATAAAACTAGTTATGCACTGCGTTAGAACATGATGAAGAAATTACTTCAAATTTTTAATGGCAATGAATGAAACTTGATGCGCAATTTATCAAATAACCTTTTTTTTGTGTGTGTGCGCGCGCGCGATTTGGTGTAGAATTTGAAAAGATAGAATCAAAAAGTATTTCTTCACATTTTTTGATTTAAAAAAAAAAAAAAAAAAAAAAAAAAAAAACCTTCATTTCTTATGTGTTAATCTCGGAACACTCGGGATTAAAATTAAGTGAAAATTGCACCATTTTGACGTGATTGGTACAAAATGTTTCTCTTTTATAAATCAAAATGCACTTATTATTATTATTATTATTATTATTATTATTATTATTATTAACGTGATACCAAAAAAGACATTTTTTAGATCAAAAGCTTGAAAAATTATATCACTTTGAATTTCAATAGCAGCTGTTATTGTTATTATTTACTATTTTATTTATTTATTTATTTATTTTGTCAGAGGTTCAGTACCACCGGAATGGAACATCAGTGAAAACGACGTCATTTATCGAAATCATAGTAAATTATATAAATTTTATATATTAAAATACACAATTTTTTTTTTTAATGAGACGTTATTTTCCTCTAAGAGGAAAAAAATAAATATGTTTTCGTTAAAATTGCCATTTTTACTAAACTCAAACTCCACACGTGTGAATTATTGTCCATTAAAGTAAAATATGAAATAATTTACTAAAAATCATCAGCAGTTACTTAGGTGAAAATATACAAATGATACACATTAAAATTGCATGTGTAATCTTCTATTAGTAATACATTCATTATCAGTAGCAATATAATTTTCACTTCATGTTAGGGAGAACACCAATACACTTGGTATATTTTGAAAACCCATGTGTAAATTGGTAAGTAGATTTCATAACAGTTTTAGAGACTAAGCCATTGCTGCCAACTTTTACGCTTTTTTGTTACCATTAAAAATTAATAGAAATTTTTGCCTTATTGAATCACATGATTTCGGCGATTGAATAAGCTAAAATTTACTATAAAAATTTAGTGGTAGGAAAAAAGCGTAAAGGTTGGCTGCTATGGACTAAGCTATAATTTTTATGTACAGTCGTGGGAAGGAGGAGGGACTCACCACTACATGATGTTTCGAGCACTGTTTGTCGTCGTAAAAAAAAGAAAGTTGCAAATCGATTACGAATCACTCCTATTTCTATTTGATATGGTTAATTTTTACTTCGGAGCTATATTAAAATGAATACAAACTTTAAAATTGTCTACAGTAACCACACAAATTCGACACAATAAAGAAATGTAACCTAAATACAAATTTTCGTGGCATTTCTGTAATCTCAGAAGATTAGAAATATCTAAAGTCCACTTACAGTTTTTCGCAATGTGTGACGTATAGTTTAAATCCTGATATGAAATACCAATAATTGTAGAACACGACGCAATCTCAGAAAGTAGACTTTATTATTCAATTTTGTCGAATTATATATTTTCACGAAATTTCTTTCAAAACTTTTGTTTGAAATTCTACACTGAAATATAACGCAGTTACAAATTACATAATAAAATATAAAAAAATACTTATAATGAAAAGTGTATTTTTCCAAGTCGATTTTGGCAGACTAAGTTTCTCTAATCATTGTATATTTCTCTCTTTTTTAATAAAAATTTTCAAAAGGGATTTTTATTATATATATTTTTTAACATCAGTAAAGTATTTTAGGTTATTTTTCATGAGTGGCATCAGTTTTTATGGTATTTCCTTGATGTTTCACTGTTTGAGTTCAATGTATGGCTTTTTTACAAATATTTGATTTTCTACTTTATGAAACTACCGGCATTTGCTGTGCTTAAATCCAAGAAGACTAAAAGTGCTTTTCATTTTTTTTTTTTTTTTAAATTACCTATTCTGTTTTATGACACATTTTTTAATCCCTTTTTGTTCGGAAACGCATGAAATTGGCAGGTGTTCTTATTCATTGTTTTAAAATATAAATTGTTTGACTCTATTTTAAAGGCTCACAGCCGCCTTATAATTTATCTGTATTTCCATGATTTAGATTACGAAAAGAACGTCGATTCTCTATAATTTGTGTTATATATATATATATATTGCGAAAGGGATTTTATCAAAACCGTCTTTAAGTAGACTTGAAGTAGAGCCCCGGATCCGAACCCGACAAAAGAAAAAAAAAATCAACCTGAACCCGAAATACTTAAATCCGACCCCAAACCGGAAGAAAATTAATCCATATTTTAATACAGTTATGGAAAATTAGTCTACTCTACAAGTATATCTCTAATATTCATATAATATATACTCATTAATGTTCAAATATATAGTTTTTCAACTGAAAAAATATTCGACACTTTTTTTAAAAGTGGGTCAACCCGCAAGAATCAAATCGCAACTTGAAACAAAATCAACTGGGACCGAACCCGATCCGCAACGAAAAAAAATGTCAACACGACCAGAACCGAATCATGTCCAGGTAAAATCAAGCTATCCGATCAGATGCTGGACTTAACTTGAAGAGTAGGAGTGCCGCAGGCTAAACATTCATAAATCATAAATAGCTTTATGCAGAAAACTTTTGAAGCTTTATTTAAAATTCGGACTCTAATTTCTGCTGCAATATACATAATATGCTAATAATAAAGCTCCAAGCGGCCGTCAGTATAATCTTTTATTATAACACAGACGGAAGAGAAAAAAAACTATGCTAATCGAAAACTGGCCCAGCGGACGCCAACGGTACCTTGACAACAACAGAAGAATTAAGGAGGAATGGCAAGTCCAGCCCATTGTGGAGAGTTTTTTTTTTTTCTTTCTTTTGGAAAGCCCATTGTTCCTGACCCCGACCCTGACAGAATGAGAGATACCTGCTTTTACTGACGGGAGGTCGCTTCAAGGGGTCAAGGATGAATACATAGTTGGAGACTAGAGCTTAGCAGCTGGGAAGCTCTTCTCACGAGCAACCAATCAGAATCAGCTAACGGTAGAGCTTCGCCAAAGTTTCGCCAATGTACGATATATATATATATATATATATATATATATATATATATATATATATATATATATATATATATATATAAATGGTTTTGTATCTTATATTTTAAAAATTAACTAAATTTTATTTTTCTCTGATGAGTTCGATAAATAAAATAAACTTATTCGTCACAATTGGCTTAAAATAATGACAAAGAGAAACTAAGAATTCTTCATCGGGGTGGAGGGTGCACAGCCCTCCCACTACTCTGCGAGTTATTGTATAAAATTTGTGTCATCGAATAATCCAAGCGCGTTATTAACCAAAGCAAATCCACTACACGTTAACAAAGACTTTTTTTTTTTTTTTTGGGGGGGGGGGGGGGTTGGGAGTACAGCTACTCGTCGTTAACTGAGGCCATCTTTATAATTTTTTTTTTAATATTGAATGTATCTTAAATGTTAAATTACCTTATTGCTTTTTATGTTGATACGTTTTTAAAATTATGTTACGCGTGGGATTCTAACAAAAAATTGTTAGACCACGTTCAGAGTTCAGACCAAACAACTCCAATACGTCAAGACAACGGAAAGCTCGAGCTCTGAGCTAGATTTTGCTTTTCGGCGCGTTGGCAAAGTCTATCCGCTGGTCCCCTTTGATTGGTTGCTCGCGAACCAAGCTTCCCAGCTACTAAAGTCTAGTGCAGAGGACCTGTGAATAAGTTGGTACCTGGCTGAAGAGAGAAAGTGGAAGATGGTGGGTCTGCTCCCCACCATCATAAAGGTCTGTGGACTAGCGGGCTTTCTTCTGTGTGGAATTTTTTGAGAATGAATAATAGAAGGAATTATTAACAATGAAAATTCAGAAGCAGAATGAAACGTCAAGTGACAAGTCAGGCTTCCTTAATCCGGCCGGTTTTATAAATCCATTTATGGTAATAGGCATGTTTCATAGGATATTCAGGGGGTTTTAAACCCTGAGAGTAGCTAATACCCTGATTATTCTTGCTCTCTCTTTCTTTCTTTCTTTCTTCTTTTTTTTTTTTTTTTTTTTTTTTTTTTTGTTATAATGATAAATTATTTAGTGAGTAGTGAGTGTACTAAATACATTTGTCGAAAGTAGCTATAGATTCAATGGAATAAAACATCTGGAAAGTTCAACAAGGGGAAGAAATATATGCTCTTTGTTCTTAAGTCTGTGAAAAATGTAAACTTTGGATTTTAAATTAAGTAAAAGAAATATTTGTTTCTTAAATTCATTTCATGTTATGATTTTCGACGCCATCAGCTTGAATTTAATAAAAACTAATTTATTTAGTTTAGGATATTTATTTTAAGTATTGTGAGCAGGGCCTGATTACTGAAAAAGCATGCAGAGCATGAGCTTACTTTTTAAAATTTAAGACGACCGCCAAAATGATGGATTCGAAACCACTCGAGTAACTGAATATGCAACAAGTATGTGTACTATAAAATATACTCTATAATATTTTTATACGGAGAACATAAAAAAGGCTGTATAATGAAATACGAATTCTTCTAAGCTACCCAGAAATAATATTTGTAGTCCAGGAAAAAAAAAGTGATCACCTTTTTTATTAACACTGCCGCAAATCATCCTATAAAAAGGTGACTGGTACCAATCGATTAGTAATAAGGTCTACTAATTAGTGATAAACTTAAATTTTGCTTATGGAATATACGTAAAAATTGTACTTTTAGATACCAAACGGGAAGCGACTCGGCCGAGTACTTTAGTAATTAATGCAGGTTTAAATTTTGGAACTCCTAATGTTAACTCTTTGTATCACCGCGTTGTATATCTGCAATATACCCAAAAGTCAATGTTATTTCTACAGTGGGATTTAAAAGACGATTTTATTTATTGCTGCTATCTTCCAACACAGCAGTTAATATAAACGTTTAATAGAAATCTGAATTACTATTACTGAATTAATTTTTCATGACAAAGTTTTATTTATTATTTGAGCAGTCGTTATTGCTAAAATGAACTTCGTAAATTTTGTAAAATTAAAGAGGCTGGCGACGTCGAAAAATATATTTTTTTACGAAGTTAAGTTCGTATATTTCACAATTTTGTATAAGAAAATTGACAATTTTTATGAGAGGTACGTAATTTTCTGTTTATTACAGATGTAAAAAAAGACATTTTAGTCAATATATTTTCATGGTTTTTTTTTTTTTTTTTCCCTGCTTAAAATAATTTATTTTAATATCTGAGTAAATCTTTTTCAAACACCAGCGTTGTTGAGTCACAAAGAGTTAAATTCACTTTTAATCGTTTCAAAACAGATTGCATTGAGGGTAGTTTTTTAAGCATAACTCAATAACTACTTGGCGGAATGAGCTGTATTTTTTTATTCGCCTACTTGAAACTTCTATAGAAATCGATTTCTGTTATAAAAATTACTCGGTTGCACTTCATATGATTTTCGATAACTAATTTCAAAAATAACATATTTTGGAAATTAGTTTACGGGGGAAAAGTAAATTGTAACCTACGATTCTTTTTCTTTTTTTTAAGATACAAATCGATTTTTAAAATCTTCAAATATGTGAATCCAAAATTACAACTCATTACACCAAGTAGATTTTGAGTTATGCTTAAGAAACTGTCAGCATTGCCATCTGTTTTGCAACGACTAAACGTGGATTAGGCGTTTCAAACTTTAAATTTGTATACTTCCTAAACTATTTTACCAAATGACTGCCCATTTCGCTTCCGAAAGTAAAATTTACCCCCTTCGTTATAAGTCGGTTAATATTTTTTTTTTTTTTTTTTTTTTTTTTTTTTAATGTTCAAAGGTTTTACCAAGTCCCTTTAAAAAACACAAGCCATAACGAATAATAATTTAAAAAAAAAATCTCCATTAGAAGTCTCACCAGCAAAACTCCAAATTTCAGTGAAAATCTACACGTTATTTGTATGCAGAAAATAACCCGAACTTGTAACATAAAGTGAATTCCGAAACATTAAGTTTGAGCTCGAACACTCAAAATCTCTATCATCTAAGGGGGCTGATCACTAATTTTAGCTAGCTGGCTGGCTTGATTATCTATCCCCAGATGCAGATCGAGATGAACTGAATATCCCTTACTCCATTCCTACAGATTGAATTACCTCATCGGCTACCAAACTGATAATTACATTAAAATCATTTCAGTCAACATGTGTCGGCATTGCCCAACAGGCTACGCAGGCTCATTGACAGACTTTCTTCCACTCGACAAGGCCTCTCAAATTTGTGATTTTCTGCCTGGTTTCTTTTACAAGCATGTGCCATGAAATATTCCGTTAAATGTCTATTGTGCTCAGGTAACTTCTCATCATCCGTGACAATGGGCTGGATTATAAAGCGAATGGAGTCTCTTTTTATTGGAGTTTTAGGTCGTTATTCGGAAGTTTCATCCTTAGGAGTTTCACTACAACGATATTTTACAATTATATCGCAGTGCATTTAGACTGGGCGGTCTGCAGCCTGGCCGAAATTTTCTGGCCCAATATAAAAGCTAAAGGTTTGGCTCTGTCCCATCTTGTTTATTTCTTTGTTTAAAATTTTCTAGACAAAATTTATTTATTATTCCTATTATTATTTATTCCTATCAAATTTCAGAAATTATATATATATTTTTTTCCTTGCCTTCTAAATAAATCTTTTAAATGACAAATATTAAAAGGGAGGAAGACACAATGAAGTAAATTTACATAGATAAATTCAATCATTTATTGAAATAAATTGTATTAATGCTGATCGAATTTAGTAAATGATACAGTAAACAAAAATATTATATAATGTAATTACTTTGGAGAAATATAAGAAAATGCCAAGCACTTATAAAGAAAGAAAGAAAAGAAATAACGTAAAATTCGTACAGCAATAAAATATTAATTTCTGTACAGTAATTTCCATCTAAATAACCTGATTTAAAGACGCTTGAAAATCTCTCTCTCTCTCTCTTTTTATTATTATTATTATTATTATTATTATTATTCCAAAGGCGTTCTGGTATGTCTGTATAGGTGTTGCAGTAAAAATATATTTTTCATCCGTGATCAGTCGATAACGCTACGAACAACTTCATAGATAGTACATTACCAATGGTCCATGCAAAAATCAATAAAACCAGTCCCCGCTTGAAATTCTTAAAAACAATCCGCAGTTATCCTACAATTTAAAAATAATATTTATAATAGAGCTGGTTGGCTTATCTCAGTATTTTTAGGCATATTTCGTGATCTTAGTAAAACACTGAAGGACTGGAAGTATAGTGGCGAATTGTATTTGCCGAAATAACCATCATATGTTTGTCTCCCGACAGTTATCAATCGATTGGAACACATGAGTTCAGACATAGATCTTATTTTCACGTGAAAAAGTTTTTATATTATCCACAAAAGAAGAATGAGGGTGGCCTTCTTACATCAGTACAAATTACGTCCTTTCTAAGGCAAAGGCAAGAGGAGATCTCTGAATTTTTGCAGAGATAGTATCGCCAACATTTTGAGATGCAAAATCGCCACTCATTGCAAATCTTGCCAAGCGCAGATATCTTATTTTGATTGTTAGGTATATTAACGCATATTAGCATTTTTGAATAACAAATGCCAAACTTTACCAGTAATGGCGTGTTATTAATTTAGCCATTTTAGTAAGATAACCCCGTCATTATTTTGGGAGAGGCGACGGATGTGCTATGAGAAAGAATTGAAATTGTTGATATAGTACTGGGCGGGGCTAGTTGAGCTTAAGCCGAAAGGTATGCCTCCCCGCCCGGTTTGACCTTGTTGATATAGCATAAATATCCCGCTGTAAATTTAACAGAAAACTGCGCTTAGTTTTAACATAAGATACAAAAAGAGGAAATGGCAGGTGATTAAAATGAGTCTGGGACAATACATTAATATGCAGAAAGGAAACCGTATAAAACTAGGCAGGCCGCTAGACGCCTGGGAGCGCCCGGCGCGTCTACACCGAACCTAAGCCCTGAGGGACTTATAGCGCGCACGACCGGATTTGTCTCTCTGTACCGGAGGACCGCCACCTGCGGACCCTCCAACACTTGGACCCATGTGTTGACGACGTAGGTCGCTGAGATACGCGGTGGAACTCATTATTAGTGAGAACCACCACTCAAAGTTAGGTGTTAATATTAAAAATTTTCAAGTTTGTTACAATCTCTATATGTAGACGACCCCCTATGCGAAATTTAAATATAGCATAAATTAATAGACGTTATTATACTATAACAGATTGGTACCAGTCATATTTTTATACGATGACTTGCGGAAGAGTTAATAGGAAGTGATCACTTTTTTTATTATTGTTTTTATCTATTTTAAAGTAAGTAAGTTTCAGTTTTGACAACAGTCTACAAACATAATTTCTTTAGAAGTATTACAACAATTTACTAGAGTATTGAAAAATTTCAAAAACTCTTTTTCTTAGAAAATAAAATAAACAATGCTCACGTATTTTATTTTACCAGTCAAATATAAACAATACACTTCTGTAGATCTTTTCTCTCTGTTTCATATGTATAATTTATATCGCGGCATAAACGTAAAAGTATAGGAAATATAAAAATTCATTAAAATTACTCTTGCTACAAAGTCCGTGTCTTAAAAAGAAAATAAAAATTAAACAAATAAACATAAATTTTAGTTAACAGGTGTATTTGATTTATTACTTCGCAGTTCTGCATTCTTGCTACATTACAAAATTTATAAATTTAAAATTTTCTGTTTATTATTTTCATTTGTTTTTACTAAAAATTTTTCTTTCCCTCGCCCAACAACATGAATTTTCCTAGAACATTTCCAAATGCATTTCCATTCTTATATTAGGATCTCATTATGGTTGAGAACACAGCGCAGAGAAACTTTTCGACACATTTTCTGACTCATTTTTAAACATAAAAACACAATATTTGCAGGGTTGCATGCATGATTGGTGTAGAGATTTTTAATCGAAGGAGTCAATATTAGGAGGGTACAGTAATAGACTCCAAATCCGCGACCCTAAAATCCGCATATCGTTTCAGATGTAAACAATAAAGCTTCCACTTAAGATGCAAAGTAAAAAAATTAAAGTATTTTTTATTTTTATATCATTCTGTACACATTTTAATATGGAATTCAGGTTAATATGATTGATCTCATGTTTTCTCATGATGGAAGTATAAATTTATTTCTGAAAAATTTTAAGATAGCGCTGATATCAGTGGCAACAGCAATCATTTTACCAAATACATTTATGTATTAATCAAGCTTTTTTGGTTATTAAGTTTGGCTAAACATGAAATAAAAAAGATTTTGATGTGAATTATTAGTGTACATTTATAAGGAAAGTTTCACTGAATAATTCAAGAAAAAAATATCTCATCATTATACATATTTAGTTATGCATTATTAATTATTTACTTGACCTTTACTTTTGATATTTTAATATATTATAAAAAATTTCGCAATTTTTATTATTTTACTTTATTGTAAGCATTCATTATAATTTCGAGTGCATTATTAAATTCAAATTACTGTTTAAAAACGTAAACAAAACAGTGACCAGAAATCCTGCACAACTTTTGGTTTTACGCTATGCGGATTTAAGGGAGTCTACTGTACTAACTTTTAATTGGATAATTAGTTTTTGATTGATATCTGGGCTTTGTGACGAAACAAGGCTTGGCTGAGACCTGGATGCCACTAACCGCAGATAAAGCAAAGTTGCGTTAAGCTGGTTCTCAAATTCACTGCTCAAGAACGTGATTTTTACATATTTTCAGACTTATTTTTAAACGTAAAATCATAAAATTTGGCAGGCCTGACTATGGAAGCGATTTGGAATCGAAATGCGTTTTCTATTTTATGATAAATAAATTACTTATCGAGTTATATGCTATTCTTGTCCCGTGACACGTTTTTTCCTTTTCTCACTCTGCTGCGTCGGAAATTCGGTTCAAAACGCCCATTTTGACCAGTATTTTCTGGAAGATCTTGTGCTTTTACCAAAAAATGGAAAACGTGTTTCGATAACATAGTTTCAGAATAAGAACACAAGCCAATTTCATGCGTTTCCGAATAAAAATGAATTCAGAAATGCGTCAGAAAGTAGCTCTTTAGGATTTCAGAACCGCCTTAAGCAACAGCAATTTCTATCTTTACTTGAAACGTAATATCTGTCGGGGTAGGAATAACTTAAAAAGGGCAGATTCCAGAATCAGACATTAAAAGTTTAAAAGTATTGAATTGGAAATTAATATAAATTTTAGATTTAAAATGGGATTTTAATACTTTAACACCTATCATATATTCAGAATCCAGACATTAAAAGTTAAAAAGTATTTAATTGGAAATTAATTTAAAATATGATTTTAATACTTTCATTATATATTAATATGGATTTAACATGTGTATTTATGTTTTATTCAAACCTGAAATTTTAAGTCTTTTGTGTTTTAGAAAATGGATTAAAAAAAGCCTCGATCAGAAAAAGCTTCGAGCTTGCACAAGTTTGTAAACTTTACATTTACTTGATTAGGGCAAAAAGAGGCTGAGCTTCAGGCTTATTTATAGCAGTGGTTAGGGGGCTGCGAAAATATGTCCTGCCTACGGGCATAAGCCGCTTAAACGCCTTAATTGGGCATTGGGCCCTATTCCTCTATTTTGTTGTGCCCGAATTTAGCGCGCATCGACGCGATATTTTACTTCATTATAATTTATTTTGTCGACACGACTAATGAGAATATTTGAGTCGACCTATTTTTCTTATACGAAAATAATGTTTAATGCATTTTTTAATTATAAACAATTTATTAAGAAAAGAAGGGAGGGGGAGCGAAAAATATCCAGGAATTACTGAGAAGTATTCCTCGGAAATCGTGCATTGAAAGGAATTAAAAAAGGAAATCTGGAAAAAGTGACATTTTTGATATTTTGTTATGCTTACGAAAATCTTCATTTTTGAGAAAAGTTAAGTTTTCCTTTTTTCTCTTTTCCTTTGTAGCATCATACTTGGAGATATTAGAAAATAACAAATGTGGAAAGAATAACAAACATCACGAAACTAACTATATGCAAATAAAATAAAGCTCACACGAAGATGCATTCATTCAATATCAATATCCATTTATATATGCATACATTCAATATCCATTTACGCATGCATTATGGTACTATTTTCATAATTTAATTTCAACACAGAATTTTTAATATTTAAGGAGCATTTTCACAATTAAATATTAAAGTATATACATATCAACGTTTTCACATCTAACCAGCTGAGTTCTGCATCAGGCGCTGCGTAAACAAGGAACTGGAGCTAAGAATCGTTTTGATTGGTCTAAGATTAGAATAGGGAATGCTTTGTAAGGCCAGCTGATTTTTAGCGCATGCGTTGAAAGTGACTAAGTTGAGAAGCAGATTACGTCATGCCTCTGGCAGGTTTTTCTTCTTTTTCTCTCAACAATCGCAGAGTCATAAAAATATCCATCAGAGCTATTCTTATCACGCCGAGCATTATTTCTAACAAGTAAAAAAAAAGAAGAAATCGATGGAAATGTTTTTCATGCTCTTTCCATTTGATGAAAGGAAAATTACACATACATACACAAAAACCACTCATTTATGTAAAATAAACAGAAAATAAGTTTCTAAAAAAGAGCAATAAATTGAAGAAAGAAAGAAAAAAAGGATTAAGAATTATGAATATCTGAATAATAATATAACAAACATGGACATAAATTTATTTATTACAAAATAAACAGAAAATCTATTTCCCAAACATAAGAAAAAGCAATATTTAGAAAAGAAAAGAAAATCCAATGAATTAAATATATTATTATGAATATCTGAATGAGATAAATAAAAATGTAAATTAACAATAATAATAATAAAATAAATAAAAATCATTTTAAAATTTAAGAGTACTAAATATAAAAATACACAAGGCATGCAAAATGAATTTAAAAAAAAATCCGCTTAAAATATGAATAGCCAAACAATAAAGAATTTTTTCTTTATTATTAATTGTTAATATCCGAATAATAATAAACATGGTCATAAATTACTTGACCATTAATAAAACAAAAATAATCTCATCTTAAAATTAAAAAAAAATATTACACAGACATAAGTAATTTGTAATAATGAATTATTTTATCAATACCTGAATAATAAGAATGGTCATATAGTAATGAAACAAAAATGATCTGACCTTGTTAAAAAACCAATATATAGACACAAGTAATTTATTTCTTACAAAATAAACAGAAAATATGTTTCCCAAACTAACAATAAACGGGTTTTTTTTTTTTTTTTAACAAAAAAAAAAAAAAAAAAAAAAAAAAAAATCTATTATGAATATCTGAATAATATAAACTAAGTCTGTAAATTATCAGAACAAAGATTAATTCATCTTAAAATTTAGAAACTATTGAATATACATAAGGTAGTCATTCGAAAAAAAAAACTAAATGAATATTATATGAATACCTAAATAATCAAAATAATGCTATAAATTAATAAAACAAAAATAATCTCATGTCATCTTTAAAATAACTGATTATACATACGTAAGTTGTTTTGCTTAAGGTACTTTCAAATGATCAAATGACCTATGCTCAACAACGCGAAATTTTGACACATTTTGAAACGTAAGAGCATAAAATTAGCAGGCCTGACTATTGAAGCGATTTGGAATCGAAATATGAGATTTCCTTTTTTTGATACATTAATTATCGAGTTATAAGTGATTCGTGTCACGTAACAACACGTTTTCTCCTTTCTCGTGCTGCGACAACGGAAATTCGATTCAAAATGCCGACTTTGACAGTATTTTCTGAAATATCTTCTGCCTTTACCTAAAATAACATCTTTCGATTACAAAATTTCTGTTTGGATTTGAGAACATTGCCTTAATACAAAAAAGATTGCCTTAATACAAAAAACAATAAAAAATATTTCAAAATAACAAATCATTTTTATAACCTAATAAACTTAATATGCAATATTATTAATGAAGTATTAAAACAAAAGTAATAAATAATAATAAATTATTAAAACAACAACTCATTTATTGTAAAATTTACATACAAATACAAAAAGTATTTGATTATTATAGAAAAAGCAGTAAACCCCCGAGCGAAGATTTGTAGATTACATTTTTTCATTATTTTTTAATTATTGCATATTCCGGCGTATAACATGCACTTAAAAAAAATATCAAAATTTAGAGGTGGTGCGTTATACGCCAGATATAAAATTGAAAGCTTTAAAAACTAAGCCTAAGAATTGAGATTTCTATATTAAGAAGCACTTCACTTTCGCGAAAACATCCGCTGGCTAATGTTAATCCTAATGGGGGAAATATTTTAAAATATCTCGTTCGCATTTCAATATTTTTAATTTTTAATTTTTTTTTTTTTTTTTTTTTGGCATTGGATAGCTGAAATCAATCTCTACACTGGGGGAAAAAAAAAAAAAAAAAAAAATGTTGATTTTACAGTATAATACTGGTGCCCCAGTTGCTAGTATTATATCGTAAATTTAACAGTAATAAATAGTAAAATAAGCAGTAATACGCTAATGCGCATGCGAGGCAACGTATTACTGCCTTTTTTTTTTTTTTTTCCATTTGTTGAAAATATATATACACACAAAAAAGCATTTATTAGGGGGGGGGGGGGGGAACGATAAATTGAAAAACAAAATTTTTTTTATTAAGAATTATAAATATCTAAATAATTATAAACATGGCCATAAACCAATAAAACAAAAATTATCTCATACTAAAGTTTAGAAACGATTTTACTTATATATGTCACTTGTTTATTACAAAATCAATAAAGAATCCATTTCCCGAGATAACAATAGAAAAAGAAAATATTAAAAATTTATTTAATGTAAATTTTTAACTCAAAAAATCATTCATCTTAAAATTCATTATGTATGGTCAATTTCTTATGTTTCAATGGTTTAATTTTACATTAAGTTTATATATATATATATATATATATATATATATATATAAACTTATTGTAAAAATTAACCATTATATATATTATGAATTGTTAATATCCGAATAATAATAAACATGGTCATAAATTAATAAAACAAAAATTATATCATCTTAAAATTAAAAAAAAATAATTACACATAAGTAATTTATTATTACAAAATAAATTAAAAAATATATTTCATGAAATAACAAACATTTTGATAAAGAAGAAATCATAAATTAATAAATCGTTTTCAATACACTGAAAAAAATATTATAATGAATATCCAAATAATAATAAACATGAATGTAAATTCTGAAAACAAAAACTCATTCATTTTAGAAATGATTACACATACAAATTATTTGTTTATAACAGAATTAAAAATGATCTATTTATCTATTAAACAATAATTTGAAAAAATTATTTTATGAATCATTTTATAAATATTTTACTGATAGAAAACATGAATTAAAGTTAAAAAAAAAAAAAAGTCTATTTCACAATATACTAAACATATTTCCAAATAATAATAATTTTATCAATAAATTAAAATAGTGATTATTATGGATAATAATAATAAACATGAAAGTAAATTATTTAAAAAAAAAATTCATTTTAAAATTTAGGAACGATTGCGCATACACAAAGTATTTGTTTATTACAGAATAAATAAAATTATCTAGTTTTTAGAAAGAACAACAAAAGGAAAGTAATGGTTTTATATTTATTATATATGTATTGCTGAATAATAAGTGCACCGATACATATAAAACTTGCACAGATACATATAAAAGTTTTATAAATACATTTATAAAACTAAAACTTTCTTTTCCCCCAATAAATTGAAATGAATGATTATTATACGAATATTAGAATAACAATAAACATAAACTCCAATAATCTTAAATTTTAAAAACAATTACGCATATATAAAGAATTTGTGTAGTACAGAAAAAAAATAATACAATCTATTTCTTAGAAAGAACAACAAATTGAAATAATTATATATACACACAAGTCATTTATTGTGAATGAAAAATCTATTGCATCACACAGCATCAAATAATATTTCCAAAAGAACAAATCATTATTTCAAATGAGTATTACGAATATCTGAAACAAATTGTTGAAAACTCATTCATGTAATTTTTTTTTTTTTTAACAATTACACATACAGAAAGTATTTGTTTATCACAAAATAAACAACATGATCTACTTTTTAGGAAGAACAAACAAATTGAAATGATTATGTATAATAATAAATATATAACATGAGTCACATATTTATTGCAATATATATATATATATATATATATTGAACAAAATAACCAATAATGTTTTCCAAAGAATAAATAATATTTTCCATGAATTGAAATAATGATTATTATGAATATCTGAATAATAATAAACATCAAAGTAAATTATTTAAACAAGAACTGGAGTTCGCATACACAAAGTATTCGTTTAGTGCAGAATAAATAACATCTAATCCTTAAAAAATGCAACAAAGTAAAATCATTGCATACATAGGTTGCTTTTTATTTTCCGAACCCATAGTAAAGAAAATAGGTACTTACGTATTATCCATGCCAAAAAGACAGATCGTCAAAAATGGCTGTAGATATCAACATTATATTATTGTCAATGGCTAATCGCGTTCAAAACAGTGATTTAATATACATAGGGGAAAGTCAGGTAGCCGCGGACGGTGGGTAACCGCGAATATTTTAATGTTCTAAGAAATTCACTTTGTTGCGTAAATAAAGAGTTATTATAAATGAACGCCCTCTAGAGTCGAAACAAATACAGTTTAATTGCGACGGGGGCGCCGAGTAAGTTAGTCGTGAGTGAGTGTTTTGTTTTCGTCAATAAATTTTCGAAAAAAAAAAAAAAAAAAAAAAAAAAAACGAGACAGAATGCATCATATGCGGAGAAACATTTGAAAGAAGACTGGATTCAGTGCCAGGAATGCAAAAATGCTGGGCCCATGAAGATTGTGTTTATACAGATGCATCGGATTTTTATTATAATTGTGATGTTTGTAAGGCCAAAAAACGGTTGGGACAGCATTGATTAATATGTCCGGTGCTACCCACCGTTTCTTGTGACGCCAAAAAAAATAAGGCCAAACTATTTTCAGCATATTTCGTTAAATAATTCGATATTATTAGCAATGTTTAATTAAAATCATTAAAGAAGTTCGTAATTTTATTTTAAGTATAAAATAAAGAGAGAAATTTCATTCACTTGTTTTTTATTTGCAATTTATCCAAATGTCCGCGGATACCAGATCTTCCCCCTTATATTAAATACATAACATCTTAAAAATGGTAAATAATATAAAAACAAATGAAAATAATACAAAACTCTAATTTAGAACATTATCATACACATTTAGTACACATATCATTGGATTGGCAGTTTTTAGCTAAAAGATATTACCGATCGATGGAGCTTCATTTTTGGCTATAGTTGTACTCGCCGCAAAGGATATATATATATATATATATATATATAATTTTATTGTGGTCCAATATTCCATTGTATATGGTTCATATTTAATTTATTAATCCATTTGTATTTACTTAATAGCAACTCCAATTTATAATTTGTTTTTGTTTTTTTTCTTTTTCTCTTTTTTTCTTTTTAAATATTATATTCTTCAAGTATGAGTAAATTTGGCCAATTACCATTGAAGCACGAGCTATGGTAATATTATAATTGCACATGTTAAATATTAGCTATGTGGCATTCTGTCTACACAATATCATCAATTATCTCTTTGGAGATTTAAGTAGAATGATAATAGAACTTGATATGTTTTTGAAATTCATAGATATTATAATTATATATCATCATCATCATCATCATCATCAACCGTTTTCAATCCACTGCTGGATGTAGGTCTCCCCCAGATTTTTCCATTGTTGCCTGTCTAGTGCTTTAGTCATCCAATTAACACCGGCCACTTTTCTGATTTCGTCACTCCATCTTACTTGAGGTCGTCTTCTTGGTCGTTTTACATCTCTGGGATACCACTGTAGGGTGTTTGTGCTCCATCTATTGTCTTGTCTTCTTGCAATGTGCCCAGCCCATTTCCATTTTAGCCATTTAATTCTCTCGATAATGTCAAAAACTTTCGTCTGACTTCTTATCCACGTTATTCTCTTTCGGTCTCTTCTGGTTATGCCTAGCATACATCTTTCCATACTTCGCTGTGTTGTTTGTAATCTTTGTACCATCCGTTTTGTTAGTGTCCAAGTTTCTGCTCCATAAGTTAGTGCAGGCAAAACACATTGGTTAAACACCTTTCTTTTCAAACAAAGAGGCATGTTACTTTTCAGAATAATATTGTTCTTCCCAAAAGCACTCCATCCATTTCTTATTCTTCTATTGATTTCATTCATGATACTGTTGTCTGAAGATATTTCTTGTCCAAGGTACACATAACTTTCAACATCTTTAATCTCAGTGTTGTTGTAGACGATTTTCTTTTTTGATGCAAATGAATTGAACATCACCTTAGTCTTTTCCAAATTTATTTTTAATCCCACATTAATGCTAGCTTCTGCCAAATCTTTTAGCATATTTTGCAATTCTTCAGGGCTATTACTGAAAATTAAAATGTCATCAGCAAACCGGAGATGGCTTAAATATTCCCCATTTATTCTAATCCCTTTGTTTTCCCAATCCAGCTTCTTGAAAATACTCTCTAAGACAGCAGTAAAAAGCTTAGGCGAAATGGTGTCTCCTTGTCTTACTCCTCTTTCAAGCTTGATCTTCGCTTTTCCTTTGTCCAAACGGATGGTGGCTGTTGCTTTCTTGTAGATCTTCTTTATGATATTGATATAAGGTTTGTCTATACCAATGTTCTCCAGAGAAGTAATTACTGCAGATGTGTAGACCGAATCAAATGCTTTTTCATAATCAATAAAGGCAAGACAGAGAGGTAAATTATATTCTTTATGTTTTCCTATAACTTCCCTTACTGTTTGAATATGATCCATTGTGCTAAATCCACTTCGAAATCCTGCTTGTTCTCTAGGTTGAGCTGAGTCCAGAGCTGATTCAAGTCTTGTCGTTAAAACTTTGGTGAAAATTTTATAAATCACTGACAGTAAGCTGATTGGACGGTAGTTTTTAATGTTTTCCTTTTCTCCTTTCTTATAAAGTAACACCATCACAGCATTATTCCAATCTTCTGGTACATCTGATTTCTCGAGACATTTGGAAAACAGTAAGGCTAGCATTTTTGCAAATTCTTCTCCTGCTTCTTTGATAAATATATATATATACTAATCACATAGACTTCCTTAGCCATCGCCAACAAACAAACAGGCAGCCAGTCAACACACACAGATTTTTTTTTTATTTCATTAAAGCTTGTTCTCAAATCCAAAGGCACTACTTTCTGACACATTTCTCAATTCGTTTTTGTTCAATAACGCAGGAAATTGGCAGGTGTTATTCAGAAACTATGTCATCGAAAGACGTTTTCCACTTTTTCGTGAACACAGAAGATCTTGCAGAAAATACTGTCACAGTCAGTGTAATTGTGGCTCTATTAATACTAAAGTTCGAATTCTTTTTTAAAATAAACTAAAAATTCAATAAATTAAAATTTTGAATTTATTAAACAATAGTTCTTTCAAATTTAAACGTAACAATTAATTTCCCCATTCATTTAAAATTATTTGCAATTTATTTTTTAAAGTTATAAAAAATATTCGCACTTCAAATATATTCTAAACAAACAGACTAATAAATATATAAGTTAAAATACTTGTACTGAAAATGAATTCTAAACGAATACATTTAAAAAATATTTAATAGTTGGGGGAAAAAATCAATTTTACCCCAAAAAAAGCAAATATTTTTCTCGAATGTAATTAAAAATATAATATTCATATTTTACATCTAACACTCAAATTAAGAATATATATAATTCGTGTTTTTATCCTCTATTAATATTAAAGTGATAAAACCCCAACCATCATCTCATAGCGACGAAATCTACCCGCAATTAACTTCAAAACTGCCAGGTTTCTAAAACTCAAATTATTTAAGTCCCAGCTGTCATTTGAAGAAAACCCGTATCATCGTTTCAAACTCTTATTCTAGCAAGCGGCCGCTGACCTTACCGGTAAGACGCTTGGCTCAAAGCGCTGAGATTCCGGGTTCGATCCCAAGGTTAGCCAGAAAATATTCTTGAAATACTATATCAAATAATTACTCCCGTAATGGTTCATAGAGGGTGGCACTAAGATATGTAATTTTTTAAAGCCTCCGTTCTTCTAATAACGGAAATTTTCCCTCCTATGACAGAGAAAAAAATAAATAAACGGACATTCTTCAAATAACGGAAATATTCTAGAAGCAGTGTTCCCAGGAATATATCTGTGATTTGAAGGAAGTATTTCTGAGAGTGCATCGAGAATTCGGTTCAAAACACAGATTTTGACAGTTTTTTCTGAAAGATCATTTGTCAAAGTTTTGATCAAAATGGAAAACCTATTTCGATAACATAGTTTCTGAATAAGAACACCTTCCAATTTTATGCGTTTCCGAACGAAAATGAATTCAGAATTGTGTCAAAAATTAGCCCTTTTGGATTTGAGAACAGCCTCAAAAAAGCAACCACAGTTGATTTGCACTCAGGAATCTTCTATTAATTACGATCAAAAATTGCACATTTCTCATTGCATATTTATGCATACACTTTATTTTTTATTTTTTTACTTATTGTAACCGATTTATAGATAAACTACCACCTTCCGCCATCCTTATAAAAGTAAAGGCAATATGCAAATTCCCCATATTAGCTTAACACACAGCATGGATATTATCAAGCAAGTATATTTTAATTAGCAACTAAGGAATGAACTGATCAATGAAGGAAAATGTGTATGTTACTTTAATTGAAACTTATTTTTTAAAACTCGGGGGAAACTGCAATTAAATGCGCGTAATTACTACATATTTAACATGAGTTTAATTAAAAGCTATTGCGAACGAATAAAATCGATGTTTTAAAACTAACATACGTTGTTTAAAGAATATCATGAAAAGATCAAGTGATAATAGCAATTAAATTTCTGATAATTAAGTGAAATTATCTCAAATTTAGTTCATTGGATTAATTAAGTAAATTTTAAATAATTAATAATGCTTCTGGTGCAAGTACTTTAAAATTATTTCGAGAGGGAATGTGTTATGAAATTTCAAGCACACTTTTAAAACAAAATTGTTTTAACTGAATTTTAGGGAAATATCATATTTCTTCTGGGGGATATCCCGTGGTGAAAATCGTTTGGACGTGCCCTATATGTAATATATATGCTGAGATGTGCATATTAAAATTTATCCTCTAATCTACGAAAGTAATATCACATGCAGCAAATAATGTTTATTTACCATTCATAAAACTGCAAAATGTTTTACAAAGTACAAAAAAAAAAAAAAAAAAAAAAAATTCTCCAGTACCAGAACTTCATATTTCATTTAACGCGATTCTCTTTTTTTTTTTTTTTTTTTTTTTTTTTTGATTCAACAGCGCGAAACTTTTGACACATTTTTACGGATTTATTTTTAAAGCATACTTGCAGACCTGACTATTTTGAAGCGATTTGATATCAAACGGTGTTTTCCATGTTTTTTTTTTTTTTTTTTTTTTTTTTTTTTTTTTTTCTCCTTTTTAAATAAATGAATTACTTATCCAGTTATAAGCGACTGTTGTTAAGTAACGACAGGTTAATTTTGACTGCTTTCTGAAAGATCTTCTGTCTTTCAGGGATGGCGCAACGTCGCGCGAGACCCTGGGAAATTACTTAGCGGGTGGTCCAACGTCTCTATAGCTGCAATACTGGATCAATAAAAAATATTTTTTTAATTGCATATATCATAGAATAATTTATCATATAAATTACGAAACGTATGAAAAATACCATGCAAATTCTTTCACATATAATGTGTATAATTATTTTTTATTTTTAAAATACTATATCTTTTACAATATTTTGATTATGTTTTACGTTCAAGGTTACTTTCAGAATTCCTAAATCTATACATTCCCCGACAATTATATCAACTTTCGCTGTAAGAAATAAAGTTAATACTAACTTTTTTTTTCACGAATTTTTTTTTAAAGACAAATTTAGAGCAAAAATATAATTTTATACAACGTTGTTTCGAAATTTATAGAAAGGTTCGAGGCCCCTATAACAAGACTCCAACTGGCGCGAGACCCGATGGGTCACGGCGGCCCTGTAGTCTTTAATAATAATTTTTTAAAAAAAAAAAAAAAAAAAAAAAAAAAGGAAAAACATTAGATTAACATAGTTTCTGAATAAGACCATCTACCAATTTAATGTGTTTCCGAACAAAAATGAATTCAGAACTGTGTCAGAAAGATTTGACCACAGCCTTGATTCAAATGCTGAAATTTTCTACGAGAATAGTAAGCAGGATCATCTCTTTTCTTTTTATTACAACATCTGCTCAATGGTCGGAAGTATCGCGGTTACAAGTAGTGAAACTACAATAGTCGCTACTTTTTCTAGTATAGTTTGTAGTGTAGTGCGCTACATTTTGAAAAATGTAATGTAGCGAAAACAGCGATACAAAAACAAAAGTTAGTAGCCAGCACTGACACGACTTCAGGGGGAAAAAAAATGTTCCATTATTCAAATCACGTGATCGTTAGCTTGCTTCAGGATGTGTTCTGAGAATCAATTTGCTAATGTCAGCGGCAAACCTCAGCTGCAGCGTATAGTAACGCCTCGTATGACATAGATTTTTCCATTGACACTTGCCGGTAAAACCAAGTGCTGACTAAGTAAAAAAAAAAAAAAAAAAAAAAAAAAAAAAATACTTGTCCATTAAATTTACTTGTCTATTAAGTTTATTTGTCTAGTAATATCTGTTTGCTTATACTCATTATTACATCTTCATGTTTTAATGCCGTGATTCTTCTTTTGGAATTGTTTTATTTAGTGATTTATTATTTTTTGAGTATCAGGACAGAGCAAATTAATATATTGAACTGCCCTGATCGGCATATAACGAGTAATGTGTGTTTAAAATAATATTTTGGAGGCTAACAAAAAACATTTTCTTGTATGTTATTTTTAATTTTTTTAATGTCTTCGGTTATATAGCACTTCGACTATGAATCCTTGATAATGTGAATCCTTCGACAAAATCTGAAAGTAGCGAAGTATTGACTACTTTTAAAAAGTAGTTTGTAGTCACTACTTTTTAAAGCAAATATAGTTGTATTAACTACATTTTCTATAAAGTAGGTGAAACAAAATAGGTTACAAAATAAAAGGAGTTTTTTCACCCTCTGCATCTACTGTTACATTTAAATCCCATCTACAGAGTCTGAACTCTATGGTTCTACTCCACTACCACTCACAAACTATAATACATGAAATGTCGGGGGAGGGGGGCGAGAAGGGGACGATGATAGTCCAATTTTTTTTTAATTTGAGGTGACAGTGCCACACCTGTTAGATTGAGAGGCGAATCATGACAATCTTGGATCGAAGCAAAAATGAAGGTGTAGTAGTTTGATATACTACACAGTTGAAGACAGATACACTATATTGCCAAAGGTGACCAGTCACTTGCGACCTTAGACGTTTTGTTAACTATCTAGAAAAATACATGAGGAATTAACCTGAAACTGCAGGTGTGTAAACAGTATAGTATAAGTTATATATTTCCGCGAAGATTTTTTCACGAAACCCCATAGAAGACTGTCAACAAATTGAAAAATAACGAATATCTTTTGGATAACCCTGTAAAAACTAATGTAGCAAAGCCGTTCAAACTCGAGATTATTAATAAGTGGCCTATTGTAATATACTGTGTTCATTTTTATGAGGATAGCATGTATATTCGTAGAGAAATTAAGGTTTTTATAAAAACAGTCCCAAATTTCGCCTAGTTTTTTGCTTATAATTTGCATAATTCTTAATATATAAAAAAAGTTCTTTTCAGAAAATATGACAAACAACATTGTACATAGTACTCTGCAATCAGAATTAAAAAATAATAAAAATTCGATGAAAAATGAGCAGGTTTACTAAATAATGTTTCACTGCGCATGCGCGAATGCAATCGAAATATAATATGCATAATGTATTAGCTAAGTATATAGAGCAACTTTTGTGAAAGTCTCAAAATCATAGCTTGAAAATTCTGAAAATTATCGTCGATAGAATAAGCTCGAAATCCGTTGTTCCCAAAAAGATGAGGGGTTGTATCAAATATCTGTTGATTAGTGCCAAGATAGCGTACACAATATTGCACGTACTACTATATTTGGATACAACCCCTCATATTTTTGCTTCTTTTTGGGAACAACGGATTTCGAGCTTTTGGTATATTTTGGCAATATAGTGTAAAACAGCTAAAGAAGGATGAAACCCTTTGAGAAATCACAGTTGAAGATCGGTTTAAACCATTGACTTGTAATATAATCAATGGTTTAAACGGGAGGAAACTGTGAAATTCGACGCTTGTGGAAGAAAGAACGGTTAATAATTATCATATAAAGTATCTGTTACTATAAGCCCCCCCCCCCCCCCCCCCCCACAGCCCCACACACACATATACTCTGATCCTTCGTATGTATATATTTTTCTTAATCTGTAGCCTGGATGTTCTCAATTCCAAACTGAACACATTTTTGAATTAATTTTTGTTGAGCGTTTTGAACCGAATTTCCGGACGCGACAGCGCAGAAAGGAAAAAAAAAAGGCTGACGTCCCACGACAATAATCGCTTATAACTCAAGATTTAATTAATTTATCGAAAAAAAAAAAAAAAAGAACTGTTCGATTACAAATCAGTTTAATAATCATGCCTGCAAGTATAATGCTTTTATGTTTAAAAATGAAGTCAGTAAATGTGTGAGAAAGTTTCGCGGTGTCGAGCCGGGGAAAAATATTTTTGAGAATCGCCAGAAAATGAATGTACACACACACAATCTTCTTAGAATGAAAAAGGAAAAGCAAAAAACATTTACCACGTTTTTTTTTTCAAAGTTCAAAGTTGTCGCCAGCTACAACAACCCAAAGAGAATTCTTCAGAAATGATACATTCCGCCTTTGATTTATTCTATTTTTCATACACGTGTATAAAAAAAAAAGGGAATAAAAAAGATAAAAGTAGTAACCTACCTCATTTAAAAAGCACACGACTTCGAGAAGCATGTAATACAACGTTGCGATCCGACAAAGAGAAAAAACAAAACAAAAATAAAAGATCTCAAGAGTATTAAAAAATAATGGTAACAAATAAAACTAATAAAAAAAGAGGGTGGAACGATAAATTACGTCAAGCAGGATGGATGAATGTGTGAATGGAAAAAGAGAAAGGGATTTTACTTCAACTATATCTTCTTTACGTAGGGACATATTACAAAAATCCGAAAAAGGAAAAGCTTCTCTCCGATACTTTTAGTTATTAAACTTTTTACTAGGATTATTTGATAAATTTAAAGGTTACTTAGAAAATATAGCTAACTAATTGGTGCAAGGAAAACATTAGGTAAAGAAAAAAAAAAATAATATTCAATGTTTATGGTGGTAAACACGATAGCCTCTATTTTAAATGTAAAACATCCACCAGGAGATATAAATAGAGGTATTCTATTACCATGACATCCACTTACATAGGGAAAAAAATAGCGCAGGAATAGACAAATGATACGAAGATCGAGTGTGGTTCGGTGGTCTAGGGGTATGATTCTCGCTTAGGGTGCGAGAGGTCCCGGGTTCAAATCCCGGCCGAACCCAATTATTAAATTTTTCTTAATTTTCATATTTAATAACATTAAATACTTTTATTCACATTTATTTAATGATAACAGACTACAGTTTTTAAATACATAGCTTAATATTTTCAAGTAAATATAACACTGCCATTGAATTATTATTTATTTTGAGATTCCCAAGTTGTAATTTTTTTTTTATCATAATTTATATTTGTTTAATTATCACTTTTCATCGTTAATAACAATCTACCATAGCTTCTAATACTAATCTTAATATTTTCTAAAAAAACATAAAACTGTCTTTTTTGTGTGTGTGAGAGAGAGAGAGATTTTCTAAAACTCGTTTTTTTAG
The DNA here is from genome assembly GCA_963931845.1 of Maratus michaelseni. NCBI lineage: Eukaryota > Metazoa > Arthropoda > Arachnida > Araneae > Salticidae > Maratus > Maratus michaelseni. Next base: position 158,585,491 of record OZ007591.1, read on the forward strand.
GTAGATTTCGTAAGAAATACTACCTATTACATTCTCCCCTAAGTTGGAAATTTTGAAAAATTTTTGCAGATCTACGCCGATCATGACTCCCAGAACCCAAAACCACCCCCAGTTCAAAAGTTTATATATATATATATCTATCTATCTATCTATCTATCTATCTATGTCACTTTTTTCTGACCACGATAACTGGAAAAATTCTGCATTAATCTTTTACAAACTGATACATAAAATCAAGGGGCATAAAATCTCGGTCAAGTTCGTTAATGGGCAAAATCGAACCAAGGGGGGGAGGGTGGGGCGGCTTTTTGTGAAAACAGAAAACCCCCCATAATTTCTTAATTATGATACATATCGAATCCGTTTAAAGTTATTATTACTTCTAGGAGAAGGGCCGAAAATGTATGTATGACAGATTTTTGATATAATTAAAAATGGCCCCAAGGGGGGGAAAAAAGGGGGGTTTTAGAAGAAAAAAAATCATAGCTTCGTCAATTCACAAGATATCAAATTCGCGTAAATTTATTATTAATCCTCTTAATATTATCTAAAACTTTTATATTGACAAGTTTTTTATAGGACCAACCGTTATAGCAAAAAAAAATTAAAAACAAAAAAATCCCTACCGGCTCCGCCTGCAAACAAGTTATTTTTCGAAGTAGGCGGTTCCAACTGCCGCATCATCGTAAAAAGGTCATTTCTTCCGCAATTCCCGACAAACAGGCGCCCCACGGTCTGCGTCTTCGAAATCTACCTGTGCCTGTAGGCCGAGCCGTCAGGGATTTTTTTTTATTAACTTATGTTCAATTACAACTTTTCATATTTAATAACAACGTACCATATCTTCTAATGCTAATTTTAATATTTTTAAATTTTCCAAGTCGCATTTGTTTCTCAATTTATATTTAACTCTTCGATATTTAATAACAATATACAAAAGTTTCTATTGCTAATCTGAACATTTTTAAATGACTATAAAACTGTCATTGAATTAGTTTGTAATTTGTGATTTCACAAATCACATTTTTTTCTTAATTTGTTTACACTTTTCATATTTTAATAACAAGATAACTACTAATAGTTTCTAATACTCATCTTAATATAAAACTGTCAATTAAATTGTCTTGCGATTTCCAAAGTCGTATTTTTGTTTTGTTTTTAAATCATATTCTATATTTGTTTGATTATCACTTTCCGCATTCAATAACAATGTACCACAGCTTCTAATACTAATCTTAATATTTTCAAAAAAATATATAAAACTTGTCATTGAGACTTTTTTTTGTGTGTGTGTGTGGCTTTCCAAAACTCGTTTTTCATTAATTTATGTTTAGCTAAACTTTTTATATTTAATAACAATGTACACCTTCTAATGCTAATTTTAATATTTTTTAAATAAAAATAAAACTGTCATAGCCCCTTTTTTTCCCGCTATTTCCCAAGTCGCATTTGTTTAATTTATATTTAATCCTTTCATATTTAATTACAACATACAACAGTTTCTAATGCTAATCTTAACATTTTTAAATAACTATAAAGCTGACATTGAATTAGTTTGTCTTTTGTGACTTTACAAGTCACAATTTTTTTCTTAATTTATATTTGTAAGTAACATTTCACATTACATAAGTGACACATTACATAAGTAACATTTCATATTTAATAACATACCTAGTTCCTAATACTCATCTTAATATAAAACTCAATGAATTATTTATTACTTTACATTCTTTTTTTTTTTCCTTAACTCTTTTATTATACATTCTCTCTGTCTTTACTAATTAATTTATTAAATGCATTACTACAGTTTATGGACAATTTAAGAAATACATATGAATGGTGCAGATGCAAAAGTCACATTGTCCATTTTTTAAGGTATTGGGTTATTCATATCACTGTGTTCGTTTTTTTAAGGTGAATCAGACTGTGATAGTGCTTTGGACAATAAAAAACATATTAAGGTTGAAAAAAAAATGCTGAAAATCTCATTTTGACGTATAACTTGCATTATCCAACAACTGTTTTGCAGCAAAACTTACACACTCCAATTCAACCAATCAGGGAGATAAAGAAGCAAGAAATAGTGTAAATTGTTCCACTAGTTTAATGACAGTGAAGAAGTTGAGCCATGTATAATAGTAAAATTTTTGCACAAATTATTTTTAATAAATGTTTTTTGCATTTTGATTTCTGTTGTTTGTTACCTTCCGAAATAACATAATAACAAGTTGGAAATTGTACGTCAAACGTGACAAATGAGGTGTGTTCGTACTATGGCTAGTTATATAAATATTCAAATCTTGATGATTTTTAATTCTATGAAATGAATTATATCGCCTGCAGATTAATTTCTGTCATAAAATAAGTATCTCGATCGCTTGACGATTAAACCTCGGAAGCTCCTATAACAAAACAAGTTGGAAATTGTACGTCAAACGTGACAAATGAGGTGCGTTCGAACTATATAGCTAGTTAGATAAATATTCAGATCTAGATGATTTTTAATTCTGTGAAATGAATTATATCGTCTGCAGATTAATTTCTGTCATAAAATAAGTATCTCGGTCGCTTGACGATTAAACCTCGGAAGCTTCTATAACAAAACAAGTTGGAAATTGTACGTCAAACGTGACAAATGAGGTGCGTTCGAACTATATAGCTAGTTATATAAATATTCAAATCTAGATGATTTTTAATTCTGTGAAATGAATTATATCGTCTGCAGATTAATTTCTGTCATAAAATAAGTATCTCGGTCGCTTGACGATTAAACCTCGGAAGCTCCTATAACAAAATAAGTTGGAAATTGTACGTCAAACGTGACAAATGAGGTGCGTTCGAACTATATAGCTAGTTATATAAATATTCAAATCTAGATGATTTTTAATTCTGTGAAATGAATTATATCGTCTGCAGATTAATTTTTATAATAAAATAAGTATCTCGGTCGCTTGACGATGAAACTTCCGAAGCTCCTATAACAAAAAAGCACAGATTTTTTTTTAATTCAAATTTCTTAATAAATATTTTTATTAATATCTCCTAAAGTTTTGATTCGATTTTTATAAAATTTGAAATGTCCCGAAAAAATTCTGCAAAGATAATAATCTTAAATTTCAAACCATTCGGTTGGGTAGTTTTTGCGTTGTTATATGCGGACGGACGGGCCAGACGACGACAATAGGTGCTACGTATTTGTATAATTACGAACGCACCTAAAAACTAATCTTCAGTTTTTTTTTTCTTTTAAATTCATAACTAGTTTGGTTTATAACTAACATTACCCATAAAAGTTTGCTGCAAAACTCACATTTTCCATATTTAAATATAAATTCTAGCTTTACCACAATTATTACAGGTGTAGGACTATGTGCAACTAGTTACTATGGCAACAAATATATCACACACACACAAAAAAAATGTGTCAATATATCATGCTTATTAATAATAATCAGTTTTTTGCATTTTTCTAAAAACTAGGTAAGTGGAGAGAGTGAATTTTGCATCTCTACACCCTTCATATATATTATAAGAGGACTAACATGTAAAGCTCATTCAATATTTTATTTTAGAATTAAAAATTAGCTATAGTTTTGGCACAAAACCCAAAGGGCAAAAGAAAAAAAACTTTTCAAACATATTTAAAGCATTTTTCTTTTCAATGAATTTTCTTATTCTAATATTTCACAAACTTCAAATTAAAATTAATTACTATAACATACTTTCAATAGACAGGAGAAGGAAAAAATAAAAAAGAAATCGGCTAAATTGCCCTTTTCAAGGGGGGGGGGGGAAACACTGTAGATAAAATTTAAAAATATCATTTTGACTTCTAAATTCAGTAGTATTTTCTTCCTAAATATTAAAGTTGCATTTAGCCTTTTTCTCATTCAAATAACTATCAAATTGCATCTATGTTTAAAACATTAAATAGCAGAAGTTACAACAATGTATAACCCCCCCCCCCACCTCCCTACACCCCCAAGGGGGAAAAAAAGAAAACTGAGAAAAAAAAAGGAGGGGGGGGAGGATTCTTAGAAAATACGCAAATAGAAAAATAATAATTTAAACATAAAAGAAAATCATAAAAGTCAAATTTCGTTAGAAGAGAAGAAGCAGAATTGGGACAATTTTCATAACAAACATATCATTCTGGATACAATTGTAGAAAATGCTTAGTATTTATCTGAAACTAAAAATAAAGTAAGATAAGTCAAAATATTTTTAAATTTTAGAAATTTTGCCGTCAAGTTCAGGATGAGTGGGGGGTATACATCTAATTAAAGGGTAAGAGAAATTGCGACTATTATATACTTTCACAGATCTAAGCCAAATGGGCAGCAAGATTTGGATTTATTTATTACTGTGTGTTCTACCATTACCCCCTATATAAGGGGGTAATGGTTCTACACAATTTGCAGCTCGAAAGCTAATAAATAACATTTGGAATTGAAAATATATTTTTTATAAATCAAAAGTAAGTAGCGAATTTTATTTTGAAATTGATTGACATTTATTACAAAATAAATATCACAAAAAATATTTAAAATTATAAATTTAAGTATATTTATGCTTTTTCGGAACAGAGAAGAAAAGAAAAATAGACATGTCCCATTCCTCAAGTTTGTTTCCGTTCAGTTTCGGCGAACATTCGGTTTTGTGAAAAAATAGCCGAACATTTAACTGTAGAGGGATCTAATAAAGACATACCCAGGGCTTTACAAATTTAATAAAATCTGGCAGCCAGAAAATTTATTTACCACCATCTCTTTCCTCGTGATTAATTTTCAAAAGCACAAAAGTTTTTTTTTTATGAATTAATAGAGTAAAAATAATAACAGGCATTATTTAGAATTATTAGTTACATAGTTTAGAAAAATAATATAAACTAAGTACTAAGTTTTCTAATGAAACTTATCACAATCATATATCTTTCCAAAAAAAAAAAAAAAAAAAAAAAAAAAAAAGATTGTAAAGAGTGAATTAACCGGCTTGTTCGAAAAATGCTGATTGCCGAAATCGACGAAATAGTGAAGTAGGAAAACAAGTTTTCGCCTATTTTCTGTCGAAGTTTCAAATAATTCTGATTTGATTATTTTAAAATTTACATTTGATGAACTTATTTCTTGCCAAATTAAAAACAAAAGTTAAAAATATTTTTTGTGTGAATATAGTTTCATTTTTTTTAATATTGGGAATGGGGGGGGGGGGGGGCATTTGTGCTCATTTCAAGACAGCATCGGATATGTTTCATGCATGCTATCATTGTTTGAAGATTTAAAGACCAATGTCAATTACTCCAAGCACTTTCAGCTACACACACAGCCTTCATCAGAGGGATAAAAATACAATTGCATACTTATATACAATTGTACATAAATTGTATTTTTATGCCTAGTGAAGGCTGTGTGTATAGCTGGAAAGCACCCCTAAGAAACAATACAAAAATGTCTTCATATGTAGTGTGACCCTCTGAGAAGTCTAATTAAAGCTTTATATATTTGGAGCTTATCGGGGGATATGCAAATGACACTATAAACGGACCCTATAACAAGGTTTGACTGTATTGTGAAGAAAATAAATTTTATAATAATTTCTTGCTATCTTCTACATCTTGTTATTCACTAAGGCTGCGTTCAGACAGCACTTGCTTCAAAAAGTCATAACTTATTTCCCTTGGGCTTTCTTTTCCAAAGGCTCTGCGGTCATGAACAAAAGAAAGGGTTAGTTATAAACATGTCAGGAATATCCTCCGCAGACCTCAGACCTGTCGCCGAGCAACAGAAGACTGACCACATTAAAGGAGCTGCTGTAGCGGGGTATAGTCTGTTCGCAGCTTAACTTTTTACAATAATCACAAACAGATGTGTTACGCTTAAAATTATTTATTGAAAGAATTACTTTTCCTGTTTACCTGTGTAACGAAAGCGATACGAGTTATTCGTGTACATTAAGCACGTTATTATAATAATGGAGAATAGTTTGTTTATAATGGAAATATGTTAGTGCTTTGAGAATAGCCTGAATATAACTGATGCACATAAATCCTTTCTAATAATTGGAGTAATGTCAAAGCAATAGGAGCCATTGATCTAAACGGTTATCATCAAATTTCCCTTTTGTTCAGCAACAATAAGTTCAAAACTGGTGATATCGCAGTCACAAAACATGTTAGATATGTTATCCGAGACAAACAAAAGGCATTGAATCCGATTGGAGCAATACTGTGACCATTCTAGAAATGCAAGCAAAACATCTCTCTGTGAAGTATTCGTACTCACAGTATGACTCAAGATAAATAATGAACTTTATCAGAATGCGTTTAATTATAATGAACAGATGATTGGTAGGTTATCGGCCGCCCATAACTCGACTCTGTTTAAAAAAATTCGAACTTTGTTACCTCTCGTGAGAGGAGTCCCAAGTCCAAATGCCTGAAAGAAATCTTATCTGGCATATGATGCTCAAATGTTTACTGCCTGCACATTTTTAGTCAATGAATACTCGAAAGATAGATCGGGATGTGTAAGCAACGCTTTAAATTTTATCTAAATTTCATGTTAAATAATACACCACCGAGAGGAGGGGTTTTACACCATAGAAGATGATGAAAGTGATGTTTTCCAAACTTCCACTGAGAGTTTACGATGTTTGATGAAAGACTTTATCGTGATGGCCGTGTAAGATGTTACATTGAGCTTTGACACATTGTACAAGAAATATACATACATATCCCACTTTCTAAAATAATCGACAATCTTGTTAATACTTGATTAGCCATATAATCACGATAGATTTGAGAGGTAAACTTTAAGAGATTATTTTAAACGGTTTTTTCTTTTTTCAAAATAGAATCATATTTTGATGCCATGCTGTTACAAACTGTATTTGAGAAAATGTGATTTGTGTTTTCTAAAACTTTTAACGGTATTCACGGGCACTTTAAAAGGACAATGTAGCCATTGATGGCAACGCTTGGAAATAGACACCACACTATACGAAAGATTAATAAAATGAAAGAAAATAAAATTCCCCTTTTTAATTTGATCTGTGCAATCAATTGCCAACTGTGGTAAATACTATGTGGTGGTTCTGCCACTATAGTTACTTTACACTACTGTACAAAACCAATGTGCATTGTTGAAAAATAGACGGTAACGATATAAGTCAATGATAAAAGCGATGGTGCAGGTCGTTGCCATCATCATTGTGACATTGGCATACCGTCTAACTTTTAGGAATACATTTCTAATATTAAGTGGAGAACACATTCCTAACGACGATAGGAAAGTCAGCAGTGCAAAGAACTGAGTTGTCAAGTCTCCGGCTTTTTGTACACCAGTATATTCTTAGAGAAAATGTTGTTCTTTTAAATCGCAGAATGCTCCGATCAAACAAAACAAAATTTTCTGTACTAAAATACTGGTAACCAAAAAGCCGGAGACTTGGCAGCTCTGAAAGAAACAGGACTTCATTGCAAAAAACTCAACAGATCCGGCATTTTGTGGGTCGATAGCCCAACAATAAGAAGACCCTGATCGGAGGCGCAGAGAGCCAACTTGTGCCTCGAGAGTAAAATTTAATGCCCCCCCCCCCCATTTAAAAAATGAGAAATTTTAAAAGTTAATATTTATTGAACTTTCCATTACCAATTTAAAATAATCTGATTTTTAAATAAAATTAATGTTGTGATGTCTAATTTTTTAACTACGAAGTTACTACATGTTAAAATCCAAAATCCTGATTAAAAAACATGCTTAAAGAAAACTGCAATAAATTTTGATCATTAAAAATCATCTTTTATTAAATAAGTAAATTGCACTTTTTTTTCCTTCAAATTTTCTTATTAAATTCATATTTAATACTTTGAACTTTCACACGCCTTGCATTTATAATAATCAAATTTTAATTGCTTAATAGGCGTATATAGCCAACATAGTGAAAAAGTACCCAAGCCGGGACTCGAACTCTATGGAAAATTTTCCAAAGTATTAAATACGAATTTATTCAACTATCGATGCTGTTTTTTCTTTGATTTCGTGTTTGCCCCAGGGTTGGTGGCCAGAGCCCGATTAAGGTCGTCTGGGGCCCAAGGCCCAGCAACTTTTCGAGGGCCCCTCAAATTAAAATAGTAGCTAGAATTTTTTCAGAGGATTATTATTAGATATTATGATACAGTTCACAAGTTAAACAAGTCTTTTTGTTCTTTTTTTTGAGAAAATAATTGCAGAAAGCTTCATTTTTCAGAAACTTTTCTAAATCCTTTTACTCATTTTGGGTCCTCATTAGCAGTGGGCCCAAGGCCGTGGCCTAGTTGGCCTGTGCGTTAATCAGGCCCTGTTGGTGGCTCACAGAAAATATTCCATCTTGTGCTGCGTTTCAGTTGAAATTAGGTTATTCAGTTAGTTGAAATCACGATTATAGTGAGAAAGTTCCAGGCTGAGTATCGTTCCCAAGTGGTTCAGTTGGTAGAACGTCAATGCGCTATACTGATGACCCGGGTTCGAGTCCCGGCTTGGGTACTTTTTCACTATGTTGGCTACATGCCCATTAAGCAATTAAAATTTGATTCTCTTTAAATTACAAATTTATTTTCACTACAAAGTTTCTAGTATGTTATAATATATATATATATATATATATATATATATATATATAATTAATACATGTAGTACACGGCATTACACATTTCTTATTTTCTAATTATATTTTATAAGAAATATTCGTTTTATTTACAATGTATACCGATAAATGGCGCCAAAATAATATTTAAAAAAGATGTGTAATCGATGTATTGAAGATCTAACGCCATGTCGATTCCTGCAATGAAACGATTCCTACGACGAAAATGCAGTGGTAGTTTTGTTGAAAGAAGTGCTTGTTGGAGAATTTTCTTTACGAATAATTATCTATTTAATATTTTTTACGTTCACAACGAATGAGATTTATTTTTTTTAACCAGGCTACATCGCAAAGCTACAATCCCCATCGTTTAATATTTTAAACGTTCAAATGAATGGAATCACTAGTTTGTTTATAAATAAACTAGTGATACTTTCGTGGAGCGAGATATTGAGCAGCCAATCTAATTTCAACTGAAGTTACATCATGATATATACATAATTGAATGTAAGCCATCTCTCAAATATTAATTTATTTTGAACGATCTTTCTAGAAATGTAACTTTTATGTAGTTTTATTCGCAAAAATAATTTTGAATAAAAATGGCCTCCTGGCATATGAAAAAGTGAAGCGGGCATCCCGTAACTGTTGATGACAGTCAAATGTTTTGCGCTTTTATTATATAGATTTCACAAAAATACAATAATTTCGCAAAAATTTAATAAATTTCACAAAAATAATTTTTTACTTTCCTGATTTCACAAAATGGGCCCCAAGAAAAAAAAAAAACATGCAAATGAAATCCCCTGAAAGAAGATCAAATAAAAATTAGGGTAGAAGTTACGTCACAGAAATTGGATGTTACAATAGTTTTGTTGTTGTTGTTCTTGATCTTGTAAAGACGTGATAAATTTTGAATAATTTAAAATAAATAAAACTGGCGAATAAAAGGCAATTTTATGAAATTCTTAAAATTCGAAACCGCTATTTTCTACTAAAATCACAAAATACTTCATACATACACTCAAGTCTCAGATATAATGTTGAATCAGATTTCAAATTGTATCCGATAGACATGTAAAAATATTTTTTTTAATGAAATGCACTGAAAAAAATTACAGAAAATGTAATTATTTATAAAAAGAATTTTCCGACTACTTGAAATTATCTTGAAGTCAAAAAGAATGTAAAATGAAAATATAATGCAATACAACACATATAGTAAATAATATATTTACTTCAAACGTTTTATAATGCACCTACAAAATACAATAGTTATTTTTAAAATACTTTGCATTTGTAACATTAAAAAATAAAAATACAAAACTGTAACAAATGAATAATAAAGAAGCGATGTTGTATTTAAATTTTTAAAATGAAATGCACTGCAAATAAGTTAGAGTAATTAATTATTTATAAAAATAATTTAAGACTGCTTGAAATTTTCTTAAAGATAAATAAGTGAAAAAAGAATGTAAAAAGAAAATATAATGTGATACAACACAAAGGATAATATTTACTTCACCTAAAAAATTCAATAGTTATTTTTAAAACACTTTGCATTTCCAACATTAAAATAACAAAATTACAAAACTGTAACAAATGAATAATAAACAAGCGATTACGTAATAACATATAGAAAATCGGAAATCTAATGTAAAAAATTACATTAATTGTAATTTAAGGAAAAAACTATTAAAGATTATCACTCAAGCTTTATTAAACCAAAAATTAATGTGTTCATATTAAATGCAAAACAGTTAAAAGATAATAAATTAACAACACTTCAGCATACCAAACTATGTTAAGGAATAAACCACAATAATAAAAAAAAGGGGGTGGGGGGAGCAAAAGTTAAAAATATATAATTTAAAACATTAGGCAATACTTACACATGATATGGCGTGTTATGCAGTAAAAAAAAGCTATATTTTTTAAACACTTTTGAGCAATGCTGGAAAGTGCACAAAGAAAGCATAACAATATATAAAAATTAACACATAAGCTTAAACTTCAAACAAAATTACCCCATTCATACCGAATGCAAAATATTTAAAATATTCAAAAATACGAAAAAGAAAGATCAACAAACTAAAAAAAAATACATTTTCTAAAGGACAAACAAACAAAACAGTACAAAATAGCTCTCTAGTTGTTTAAATCAAATTTAGAAAACGATGTTTAATATCACATATGTTTTTCCGTTAACAACGGACAGAACACAGGGCATGAAAGATCACATCTAGGCTATGAGGGAAAAATAATGCTGTTTCTTAAGCGATCCAGTTTTGGTCCAATATCCATTTATTTCGCAGACAAAAGTTTTCCTTGAACAAAAATAAGTAAGAAAAATCACATTTTGTAGTTCAGTCAGCGACGAAATGCGTCTGACATTTGTTATTACACAGACGACAAATCGATTTGAAGAACGTTAGAAGAAATAGTATAGCTACATATATTTAATATTTTGGTATTTATTTAAAATACTTTTTATAAATAGTTTGGTTACAATGTACTTATACCGAATGCAGAGTAAAAACAAAAATTAACAGTTCAATGTACAAAATATCTAAGAATAAATAAGCAATTACGTAATAAAGAATTATATATAGAAATATATAGTTACAATATACCTAGTGTTCACTCTAGAAATAAAAAGTGCTGGGTTGTAAACACTAATAAAGGCATAACTAAAGCAGAAAAATCCCTGACGGCTCGGCCTACAGGCACAGGTAGATTTCCAAGATGCAGAACGTGGGGTGCCTGTTTGTCGGGAATTGCGGAAGAAAGGACCTTTTTGCGATGATGCTGCAGTTGGAACCGCCTACTTCGAAACGAAACTTGTTTGCAGGCGGAACCAGCAAGGATTTTTTTTTTTTTTTTTTGCTATAAGAGTTGTTCCTATAAAAAACATGTCAATATAAAAGTTTTAGATAATATTAAGAGGATTTATAATATATTTAAGCGGATTTGAAATATTGGGAATTGACGAAGTTATGAATTTTTTTCTTCTAAAACCCCCCTTCCCTCCCCCCCTTAAGGCAATTTTTAATTATATCAAAAATCTGTCATACATAAGTTTTTGGCCCTGTTCCTAGAAGTAATAATAACTTCAAACGGATTCGATACGTATCATAATTAAGAAATTATGGGTTTTTTTTCTGTTTTCACAAAAAGCCCCCCCCCCCCCCTGGTTTGATTTTGCCCATTAACGAACTTGACCGAGATTTTATGTATCGGTTTCGAAAAGATGCGGGAGTTGGAACCGCCTACTTCAAAAAATAACTTGTTTGCAGGCGGAGCCGGCAGGGATTTTTTTGTTTTTAATTTTTTTTGCTATAACGGTTGGTCCTATAAAAAACTTGTCAATATAAAAGTTTTAGATAATACTAAGAGGATTAATAATAAATTTACGCGGATTGGATATCTTGTGAATTGACGAAGCTATGATTTTTTTTTCTCCTAAAACCCCCCTTTTCACCCTCCCTCGGGGCCATTTTTAATTATATCAAAAATCTGTCATACATACATTTTCGGCCCTTTTCCTAGAAATAATAATAACTTTAAACGGATTCGATACGTTTAATAATAAAGAAATTATGAGGATTTTTCTGTTTTCACAAAAAGCCCCCCCATTTCCCCCCCTTGGTTCGATTTTGCCCATTAACGAACTTGACCGAGATTTTATGACCCTTGATTTTATGTATCAGTTTGGAAGAGATTTATGCAGAATTTTTCCAGTTATCGTGGTCAGAAAAAAGTGACATATATATATATATATATATATAATTATAATATCTATGAATTTCAAAAAACATATCAAGTTCTATTCTACTTAAATCTCCAAAGAGATAATCAATGATACTGTGTATACAGAATACCACATAGCTAATAATTAACATGTGCAAACATAATATTACCATAGCTGATGCTTCAATGGTAATTGGCCAAATTTTACTCATACCAAAAGAATATTAAAAAAAGAAAAGTAAACACAAATGGATTAACAAATTAAATATGAACCATACACAATGGAAAATTGGACCACATGAGAATTAAATATGAATTGGACATGGAAAAACACATGCACATGTACTCATCAGCCTGGATGCACCCACATGTGTTTTAAATAATAATTCAGTGTTTCATAATTCTACTGGCATAATGCTAAGATCAGTAGAATCATCCAGGTACACTGAATTATTACCAGACAACAATTGGAAATATTAAAATTTGGAAATATTTAAATAGGAAATAAAAAACCATTAAGAAAATACAATATATTTCACTCACATCGATTATCCAAAAAACTGTAATTAACACCTCACTAAATTACCACGAGATAACAGTTTTGAAATAATAAAATTGGAAATATGAACGCGTAAAGTGTAGATAAAATATTTTACTCACAATAATTATACAGAATCCTTAAAATGTCACAACGTCTACATAATATTCACATCCACATGGCAATGCATCATACATGTTAACTAAGTCGAGTTGAGAGAAATGATTTGTAAGACAAGTTGAGAGCACACTTTTTTTAAATCACAACCCCATAAATGACACCCAATCACAAAATGATTCAAAAACACTCAAAATAATTCTGGTTTTAATACACTTATAACAAATATATATCCGTGAATATATATTACTCCATCCAATTTTAATTCCTGAAAGTAAAATTAATATACAATCAATAGCTCCCTCTATAGTTAAATTAAATATAATATTAACAATATTATCTACAACTACCTGAAAGGTAAAGTGTCGCCATCTTTTGGTATTATAATAGTTCATAATTAATATTTAGTTAAATATCCACTTTATTAGTTACATACTCACTTCATTAGATTTATTTATATAAATAAACTTTAAAAAACAATACTAACTTGTAGTTTTACTTAAAATTCAAATAAAATATAATACTACTATATGAATAAATCTACACAGAATTAATTCAACTTGCACAGCATTTCAGATATTCTTAACAAGAATATATTATGTAAAAGAGATATTATTTTAATTCAAATTATTTTTGCTGCCAGCTGTGTTAATCCACTGATATTATAGACATTTATTAAATAATTAATGTTTTATTTTTACTACTACTTAAATATATATTAGACTTGTTTTTAAATATTTAATGTTTAATTTATACTACATTGTAAATATATTTTATATTTATAGATTAATTTAAATATCTAATTAAATAATTCATAAACAATTCAAAATATCTCAAAATTTATAATGTTGATAATTAATAGTATTACTACTGTTAAGTTTATATATATATATATATATATATAAACTTTTGAACTGGGGGTGGTTTTGGGTTCTGGGAGTCATGATCGGCGTAGATATGCAAAAATTTTTCAAAATTTCCAACTTAGGTGAGAATGTAATAGGTAGTATTTCTTACGAAATCTACCTAAAAAAGAGCATAATTTCAAGGACATGCTAAGTTTAATCCCCAAATGTCACATTGGCACCGGAATTTTGAAACAAAATTTTCGGTTTGTTATATTTACAAGAACAAATGGATTTACTTATATTTAAATAAATTTGATCGAAAATTCCAGTGCCAATGTGACATTTGGGGACTAAACTTAGTATGTCACCGTATAGGAGTCCGAGGAGTGCAAAAGGTTAATTTTAATTACAATAAAAGTAACTCACTATCGTCAATTTTATTGAGGGGGGGGGGGGACTACATTAAAAGGACACATTCCAAACTTCATGCAATGAATTTCAATACATTTTTTTAAACACTTTTCAACAATATTTAAAAAAGTGTTAAAGTGATTCTCAAATTCCCTGCTCAACAATGCGAAACTTTCTGACATTTTTTAATTGATTTCTAAAGATAAATGCATGAAATTGGCAGCCCTGATTATTGAAGCGATTTGGAATCGAAATGAGTTTTCCCAATTTTCGATAAATAAATTACCTATCGCAATATAAGCGATTATTGTCACGTGACGCTAAGTCCCCTCCCCCCCCCCCCTTCTTGTAGCGCTGCCCCGTTGGGAATTCGATACAAAACCCCGACTTGGACAGCATTTTCTGAAAGATCTGCTATTACCAAAAAATTGAAAACGCCATTCGATTGCATAGTTCCTGAATAAGACTGAATTATTTTGAGTGTCCCTGTAAAAAAATTATAAGTGCTACACTTCAGTTGAAATAGGGAACATGCTATAGATAACGACAATAAAATATAAAAATTGCAGGGCAATCCGAGCATATTTACGGGAGTTAGAGCACGGCCAGACGGCCATACGGCAGACAAACCGAAGTCATAAACACTTTTCAACTAGGTTGGAAAGTGTTAAGAAGGCGGGGGGGGGGAAGCAAAAGATAAAAATATAATTTAAAACATTGGGCAATACTTACATGATATGGCTTGCGAAGCAGTAAAAAAGGCTATAATTTTTAAACACTTTTGAGCAATGTCGGAAAGTGCACAAAAAAAAAGAATAATATAATATAAAAATTAACACTTATAAGCTTAAACTTCAAACAAAGTTGCCACATTCATACCGAATGCAAAATATTTAAAATATTCAAAAATACGAAAAAGAAAGATCCACAAACTAAATAAAAATACATTTTCTAAAGGACAAACAAACAAAACAGTACAAAATAGCTCTCTAGTTGTTTAAATCAAATTTAGAAAACAATGTTTAATATCACATATGTTTTTCAACAGCTGCCAATTTCATGTCTTTATGAACAAAAATGAATTCAGAAATATGTCAGAAAGTAGTTCATTCGGTTAATTTTTTTTTCAGAAATTGATGAAATTGGCGGGTGTCATTGTTCAGAAACTATATCATCCAAAACAGTTTTCCATTTTTCGGTAAAGGCAGAAGAAGATCTTTCAGACATACAGTCAAAGTCGGCGTTTTGAACCGAATTCTACAGGCAGCAGAGCGAGAAAGGAGAAAATCGTGTCGTCACATGACACGAATTGCTTATAACTCGATAAGTAATTTATTTATTAAAATATATATATATATGGAAAATTTATTTCGATTTCAAATAACTTCAATAGTCAGGCCTGCCAAATTTATGCTTTTGCGTTTAAAAATGAGTCAGAAAATTTTGCGCTGATGAGCTGGTCATGTGAGAGCCACCTTAAGAAAAACACAGTGACATTTAAAAATAACATACTGAAACTTTCAAACGCAAATGAAAAAAATCATATTGAATTCAAAATAATAATAAAAGATAATTTAACAAGAGATTTATATTAAGAAATAACCTAACAAAATATGCAACTTCGTATAAACAAAGACAAAATGTAAAAAGTGTATTTTCGATTCAACAAACCACACACCAGAAGATATATGAAAAAGAAAGGTTAAAAAGAAAAAGAAACTACATTCTTAAAGGGCAAACAAACAACAAAAAAAATAGCTTCTCTTTAAATCAAATTTCGAAAACGCTGTTTACTATCAAAGGCTATTTCCATTTATAATGGACAACACACAGATATAAAGCGATCACAGGTATAAGGAAAAAAATAATGCTGTCCTTAAGCGATCCAGTTTTAGTCCAATATCTATTTATTTCGCAAACAAAAGTTACTCTTGAATAAAAGTAAGTAAGAAAAATAAAAATTGTAGCTAACCAGCGACGAAATGCATCTGACATTTGCTATTATACCGATGACAAATCGACTTGAAAAAATAACATAGCTACATATTTAATATTTTTGTTTTTATTCAAAATATTTTTCATAAATAAATTGGTTAAGAAACTAATTTGTCCTACCTTCCTATATTTTAGCTTTAAAACTATTTTGCTTCATTTAAATTTTCACAAGGAAATTTAAACTTTTCTGAAATTAACTCCATCGCGACGTGCGTGGAGTACATGTGCATGACGTACATGGTGCGTGCAATATTAAATTTTTCCTACCGGTACTTTTTAATAGTAAATTTCGCCTTATTTAATCGCAGAACTTCTGCAATTAAATAAGGAAAAAAAATCTAATTTAAATTACTGGTGCCAAAAGATTAAAAAAAAAAAAAAATGTACGTGGACTAACGTCGCGAACTTTCTATAGCCCCCCGTTCGCGAAAAGGTTATATATTACAATAGCTGGAGCCTATAGGAATCTGTTTGATTTGACACTAATATAGATCTATTCATCATTACACAATCATAAACACTATTAAATAATAGACTGCAATTCTGTAATAATACAGTAGGTTCATTATATCGCGCCTAAAAAACCCGCGATATATCCAAATGCGCGATATACGATAGAATTAAAAGTTTAATGAAAGATGATAAACCTTGAAGAAAACGTTATACATTTTTATCAAACATAAACATTAATTTTAAAGGAATTCCAATTTTCTTAAGAAAATCAGCATGGAAAATGGGAAATAGGAAAAAAGGTGGATTTTTTTTTTCATATATACAATGGCGCCAAACACTTATAATTTAGACATATTTTAACAGTTTATTTATAAAATAAAATAAAATATAACTGTACGTATGTTTGTTATTTCCGTAACTTAGAAAATATTAAGAATGAAAATAAATTTAAACTAACAATAAATGTATAGGTTCATTGAATAAAAAAAACGAAATTGAAAACAGTTTGCTAAAAGGTGTAAATCCAAATATAGCTGATGAACTTGTGTAGTAACAAGGATTAATTTTTCTAATAAACAAATATTATTCTAGAAGGTTTGACATTTTAAGATCCCCCCCCCCCCCCTCCTCCTTTCATTAGAAAAAAAAAATTCTCCATGGTAAATATATGTACGTCAAATTGATCTTTTCTCCAGAAATTCAGCTCCAAAAATGAAACACCGAAATTACCGAAAAGTGTTGAAATAAGACAAAATGTTCTATTCCAAATAGAACCTTATGGAAACTTTCCCTTTTAAAGTCTAAAAATTTCATTCTGGAAAGACACTTTAAACAACTTCAGTTACATGACTTTCAGATGCTTATAAAATAAGTTCACCTTTGATTTGATGGCTTATTTGTACAGCAATTCAGAAACGAACTCCAAGGATTATAGTAGCCAAAATGTCTTATTAAATTTTCCAACCCCCATACACCCCATAATGCTTTCAATATATTCTTTGCATTTTTTTTTTTTCATCAATTCAGATAATGTCCAAAATTGCTCTAAAAAAGGTGGAATTCCACCTTTAGGAGGAACTCTTTCATGCCTGGCAAAATAAATGATAAAACACACTTATGTAATCAGAATTTAGTTGAATTTAACTTACAAGTACGTTTAGGTTAGAACCTTAGAACAACTAACTTTTTTTTTAAATTTTTTTTTTTCGAAAGACACGAACACAGAAAGATATATTCGAGTAACTGCTATATAACGAGGGATAATGCAATAATAAAAAGAAAAATAAATAAAATATAGAAGATATGCAATATTGTTATCATAACACATTCATCAATAGACACATGAAACTACTTTCAAGGGGCCGCTTAACTGAAGCTCCCCGATTGCGAAATCCCTCCAAAAAAACTTAAAAAGGGCGATTACTTGTTGCTTAATATATTTATTAAAATACGGTTTTCACCATAAGAAAATTTACCTCAGATACCGACGATGCGAGTTTTAAAAAATTGTCTCTTTAAATTTTAAGTATTTGAAAAATTCCTATAAACTCTGAAATTTCCACTTGATGAAATTTTATCTTCTTAAAAATTCTTAAAATTTATGGAGACAATTTTTAAATAAGCACATCTTCAGCATCTGGCGTCTACTTTCTGATGGGGAAAATCGTATTTTAATAAATATATTAGGTATGAATAATCTCGCTTTTAAGTTTCCCATAGGTTTACTATGGGATTTCGTGATCGGGGAGTTTCAGTGAAGCGCCCCCTTAATATAGTCCAAAAAAGCTTTAAAAAAAATATATCACTGCTTAAAATGTCGTAAAATATGAAACATAACAATATTAAAAAAGAAATGAGTAATTTAACAACAGATCAAAACTACAAAACAACTAAAAGAAAAATATCATGCAATTTCGTTACTAAAAAAGAAGAAAATGAAAAATGTGTGTTTTCAATTCCATAAACCAAGCTTGAAAATGTGAAAAAAAGAAAGTATAAAAACGACATTTTCTAAAGGGCAAACAAACAAACAGTAAAAAATTGCTTTCCAGCTGTTTAAATCAAATTTCGAAAACGATGTTTAGTATCAATTTTTTCCCCCCTCGATTACAACGGACAGCACAGCACACAAAGGATAACAGCTTTAAGGGGAAAAATAACTCTGTTCCTTAAACGATCCAGTTTTGGTCCAATATCTATTTATTTTCCAGAAAAAATGTTATTCTTGAATAAAAATAAGTAACAAAATTCAAGTTTTGTGGTTCAGTCAGCGATGAAATGCATCTGACATTTGCTATTACACCGACGAAAAATCGATTTGAAGAATGTTAGAAGAAATAGCATAGCTACATATTTTTGTATTTATTAAAAATATTTTCCATAAATATTCAGGTTACAGATCTTAATTTTTCCCGTCTTTAAATTTTCCACGAAAAAACTATACACATTTTCGAAGCTTATTGGAAGCACATTGGAAGCTTAGGTTTACAATAGCTTGCGCTTATAAGAATAATTGTTAATCGGATTAGTAACTTTTGTTAATATAATCAGAGGAAACAAATATAAAGAATACATTTCAATAGAAGAAAACAATGGTATTTTTTTGTTGTACAATAATGGAATCAGGTTCTGGTGCAACAATGATTCATTTAGGCGGAGGTTAATGTAGTTGGGGCGAGTTGTTCTCGAAGTTATCAAATCTAAGCTTTTAGAAGGAGAATGCAGCGCAATATATAAGAATTTAAATGTTTACCATTTTATGTTAACATCTTGAATCTGCTGAAGACTAAAAATTATATTAGAAGGAAAACTTGACTGATGCACCTTCTATAAAGATCACTTGCGTAGAAAATGCTGCAAATTCGAATCCGACGAGAGAGAACACATTTTCGCTGTAGCCAAGGCCCATCATGTCTGTAGCTAACAAGTGTGTCGTCAGGGCTGGAAGTGAATCCGGCCTCTGATAACACCCCAGTTGGCCATATACCAGACAAAATATTGCTGAAACAGAAACATTCTTAGTTTAGTTGACAGTTTTTCTTTTAAATCATACATGCAATAAAACTGAAATTAAAAAAAAAATAATAAAGCTTATTGATACATTCAAGACAACCTACGTCTTGGGAAATAATACATTATATCAGCAACAGGCTATGTGTATGCAATTGGACAGAGATTTTCTAAAAACAGTCAAACGTGTTCCGGATTTTTTTTAAAGCGTATAAATCCGTCGAAATTTTTCACAAATCCAATATTTTCTTCTTGTACATTGCAAAATAGAAAAGAAAAAAGAAAAAAAAAAGTTGATTTTACGGTTTCATACTGGCATTCCAGCCGGCAGTATTATACCGTGAATTACCAGTATAATAAACAGTAAAATAAGCAAACAGTTTTATTTTGCAGTGTAAAGACAGAAGAAAGTAAACAAGTTGGAAATTGTACGTCAAACGTTACAAACGAGGTGCGTTCGTACGCACGTTTTAGAATTAAATTCATGATATCCCGTGCGTAGAACGGGTTAAACAGCTAGTTAAGTATATATTTTATGACACTGTTCATACAAATATCTTAACTAGTTATATAAATATTCAGATATATATGTATCAGCTAGTTATATAAATATTCAGATCTTGATGATTTTTAATTCTGTGAAATGAATTATATCCTGCAGATTAATTTCTGCAATAGAATAAGTATCTCGGTCGCTTGACGATTAAACTTCGGAAGCTCCTATAACAAAAAAGCACCGATTTAAAAAAAAAAAATCAAATTTCTTAATAAATATTTTTATTAATATCTCCTAAAGTTTTGATTCGATTTTAATAAAATTTGAAATGTCTCGACAAAATTCTGCAAAGATAATATATTTTAAATTGCAAACCATTTGGTTGGGTAGTTTTTGCGTTGTTATATGCGGACAGACAGACAGACAGACGGACGGACCAAGCGACGACTATAGGTGCTACGTATTTATATAATTACGAACGCACCTAAAAAGAAGAAAAGATATTAGGTAATTTTTATTGTCGTCGCCAAAGCCTGGATGTTTATTACATTTTTTTTCATCATCGTTTGCACCTTTCTTCTTTTCAGATATAAAATTTTTGCTTCAAGTTTAACATATATATGCAAATCTTGAAAGAAAACACGTAAAGATGATTGTTTCCCCAGACAAACACTTGCAAGAATTCATTTCCAATAGCAAACGGAAGGCCTATGTAAGTCCGTATATTACGATCTCTTTTACAATAAAAGCCTTCGGCTGTGCATGATTGACGGTTTTTTATAACTAGCTGATTAGATAGCATCTACATCTATAAGATGATGTATCAATGTCCGTATAGATTAAATGAATCCTTATTTACATACTGAAAGAAATTACGTATTGGTGTTTTTATATTCAGCCATTGTAGCGATGAGTCCCTATAGTGACTTATACCAAAATAACAGTCAGTATAATGGAGCAGCGATTATAAAAGTGATTTGGAGATAGATAATGATGTAGGAGTGATTGTAGTACGTGGCCTCGTTCTGCTAGAATGGAACTGAACGAATGTGTCATCTACACAGATAGCACTAATGTGTTTGTTCTCTTACAAGGAAATTAGATGAAAAATTAATGTCGCATGAGTTGTTGCTCTTTCTGAGCAAGTTGATAGTATAGTATCTTTCTATTTAAAGAATTTACGAATCGACGTGAAAGAATATATAATCTACAATGCAGAAGTGTATGTGTGTATACAGCCTAATTTTATTGTCTCCTTTCATAAAAAATGCAAACACATAAATGTTTCTTACAAAATCAATAATAATAGCAGTAATAACAATTACTGGTTGTAAATATTGATACCATAAGATAATTTATGCTTAAAAAAATATAGGTTTCTTATGAAATTCTAGTTTTGTTAGTGGTGCTGCCTGACAGCTACATATTACAAAATGAAATAAGTAATAAACATATTGACTAAATAAATGATGGAATGAAAAATTAGCATTAAAGGAAACTTTGTAAATAATTAAATTGTCGTTTTTCCAAGTAAAATTAAAGCTAAGAAGTAGAAACACCTCTCTAGTATATAGTTCCTGAATAACACCTGCCGATTTCATAAGTTTCCGAACATGTCAGAAAGTAGCTATACTGTAATAATACCGTTGAGAACAATAACTACGCTGATAGTTCATTTTCATGATTTTTAGACAAGCGCTGTTTATATAACATCATTAGCAATTTGACATGCAATAACGATATTTAAGACTTTACACAAAACGACTTTGTGCGATTTCTCAGAAACAAGGCGATTCTATAGAAAACGCTGAGTATATTTCCGGGAATACCTTTTTATATTCTTAATCTTATTACATAAGCACAGCAACATAGTCACGTGGGTGTGATATAAAAATAGCAAAGATTCCCACTACCGCTCTCGCAACAACGCACAAAACGACAGTCAATAATGAAATCCGACAGCCTCCTAACGCGATGCAAGTCTCATTCTGAACTTATGCATTCGTTCATTTTAAATTGCCATAAACTTCAGCACTCAAACATACATCACACTCAAAAGAAAGACCTTCAGAGATTATTTTCGGCAGCTTTCCCGACTGCGCTATCGAGAATGACAGAGAGAGTGAGAGCAGCAGGTCACTGAGTGCAATACAGGCCTATAAGCAACAACACTCTTCCCGAGAAAGAAAGAGGCGGCCTGGAAACTTTGCCAACTTACAAATTTCGTTACTTTGCCACTTGAACGCCTTTCAGTCTGAGCTCAAAACGAGTCTTACTTACTCTCCAAAAATGCGAATCGATTTTTTAAAATAAAGATAATATAATAAAGATATAAATAAATATATTATATAAAGATAATATAAATAAAGATAAAATAATAGTTTATTATTCTTATTTATCAAAGGGGGTGGTGGGTGGAGGGCTTGCTTACCTGACCCCCTTGTTTAAGATACAAACAGAACAAAAAATTATCTTCCACAGGGGGTTCAGAGGGGGCATGGCCCCTAACGTAAAATCCTTACTTACCCTTTTTCTTTCTTAAGGGGACTGCCAATAATGATACCCATTTTGATAGAGGCTGTAGATGTTATATACTTAATTATTCTGGTTGATGGATTCTTTCAAATGAATCCTAGTTTGAGTCATTGGAAGTCAAAATTCAGCCTACACTAAGTTACATGCATTTGCCTGTCTTAAGGTGGTTCTCATATTCCCTGCTCAATAACGCGAAACTTTCTGACACATTAAACTTAAAGGCTTAAATTGGCAGGCCTGACTATTGAAGCGTTTTGGAATCGAATTGCGTTTTCTATTTTTTTTTTATAAATCACCTATCGTGTTATAAGCTATTTTTGTCACGTAGCAAGTTTTTTCCCTATCTCGCGCTGCTGCGTCGGGAATTCGGTTCAAAACGCCGAATTTGAGAGTATTTTCTGAAAGACCTTCTGCCTTTACCAAACTAGTGGAAAACGCCTTTCGATTACACAGTTTCTAAATAAGAACACCTCCCAACTCCATGCATTTTCCGAATAAAACGAATTCAAAAATGAGTTTGAAATTAGCTTTTTTGGATTTGAGAACAACCTTAATTAGGATGACAATGTGCCAGGTCTTTGGTGGTGTCGTGGTAGAGGCTTGAAAGAATTCCTTGACCAGGATAATTAAGGATAAGAGCTCCATAGCATATCACAGTTTAAAAAAATTCCATAAGTATCCCGTTTGACGGTCACTTGTTAGCGTTTAATTTAGTTATGGGCATAACGATTATTTTGATTATTCGAATGAATCATTCGGGCATGTGCAAGCATATCTGTCAAACTCCAATTTTTTTTTTTTTTTTTTTTCCCCCAATTACTACCAGAAATTTTGAAAAAAGAAAAGACAAAAAAAGGTTCTGCAGAAACTTTCTGTGGATTTACACGATTTTAGAGATAGCCATACCTCAAGAACTAATGCACGGAATTTAATAAAACTTTAGATTCAGTTAGACGGACATAAATTGGTACCGATTCGTTTTTGGCGTATGTGAAACTTGTATCAGATAGAAGAAAGTTTTAGAATTGGCACATCTGACTAGTTTGGTAAAGGCAGAAGATCTTTGAGAAATACAGTCAAAGTCGGCGTTTTGGACCGAATTTACGACGCGCCGAGAAAAGCGGGATAAGAGCGTTACAGAAGCGCTTTCACAAATTATTAATTATTTTTTGTTCAACGCCCTCCACCCCGTTTAAAAATATTAAAACACATGACTAAAAAAATAACTTGTTGTACGGGAAACCAGAGTATTCACGATGGAAGAGCACCCCCCGACAGCTCTGAGCTTCTTTTCTTTTCAGTAATTTAATTTTTTTTTTTCCTTTCAAAATAACCGTCTATAAAGAAAGTTTAGTTAATTAAATTTGAAAATCAAGGGTTCAGGGAGGGGCAATAGCTTACTTTATGCGTCGTACATAGTGTACACTTATACATAAAGCATTGATAAATGCTCCGATACATAAAGACCATTTTCACGTTTTAAAAATTGCTAGTTAGAAACAGCTTTATTTTTTCCCTCATAAGTTATAAAATAATTTCCTATCAGTTAAAATCATTTTATCATTAAAAAAATCCTTTCCCAAATGCTAAACCATCGCTCCATTTCCTAATTACGTATATTTAAAAAATCCTTTTAATGCAGATATCATTGCAACAACATTGTCTTTCTCAGAGTATTTTTTCAGCAACCACAAGATGATTTAAACAATGCATTTATTTTACATCAGAACTATTTCCAATATGATTAAAAGCCAGAATTAACTTTTTTGCTATTTTATTTATTGGGTTTACTCCATTGTAAAGAAAACAAAAACATACATCGTACTTGACCACTTGAAAGTCCGAGCTGAAGAAAAAGTCGACATTTAATTGTAAATAAAATATAGGTAGGTAAAGGAGGCGAAAAAAAATGCAAAGCCAAAAAAATTTTTTAAAGTAATACATATATCATTTACATACAGTCATATAAAACAATGACACAGGCAAATAGTTCGCTTAAAATACAGCTTTCGTGTTATTACTTCTTCCTAAAATTTTAGAAAACTTAAACGAAATCAGTTGCCATGCACATTCCACCCGACACCACCATAAAACAGAAGCCAACTGCCAGGATATCCGCATTCAAAATAAATTATGAGTCATGAAGTCAGCAATATGCCCTTATGAAACCAAACACAGAATGAAATCAAAACATGTGGATTTTAATTCTATTTAAAAGTTGCTAAGCAACATAAAAAAGTTACAAGATTCAAGATAAAAAATTCATGGCAAATATAAACGGTTAAACAGGATACAATACCAGAGACAATTGCAAAAACGGCCAATATCTACTCTACTTACTCAGCGGCATGTTTCTTCTAAAACAAAATATTACATTTTAAACAAGGAAAATGGGCCGTCTTTTAAGCCTTTATGTTTAACGTAGTTTACAGTAAAAGAAAAAGAGTTTAACTAAAAATTGAGTTTTTATAGGGCACATTTAAATAAACAGCAATTATTACTCAGTATAAAAAAGGGAAAAAGAAAACATAAATCATCGGACACAGAAGAGAAAGGTAGCACCGAATAGAGAAAATTTGCCTTCTCTTCATAGAAAAAATAACTAAGGCAAGTAAGGAATTAAAGAAAAAGGTTTCTTCTAAGATTTGATGAGTTTTTGTCAAAAATTCATAGGGAACAATAACCTAGCCACACAAGTTGATACAATGCAACTTCGGTTACTTCCCTCCGCCTTAGGAAAATGTTAATAAAAATAAGTCATATAAACTATTTTACAGCTTCAAAGATCAGCCGACAGGATATCCGTATTCATAATTATCAAGAACGGAAAATCATGCATCAGGCATAGATTATGAACATTTTCTAACACTTACAAGATATTAAGAATTTTCATTCTTTTCTAGAATGAAATATCTAAATAAGCGATTAAAAAAAACCTCAGTAAAAATCTATTTTCAGCAATTACAATCCATGTCCTGTTCTGGTAACGTGTGCAAAGTCTTTCGTGTAGTCCTGTATGCGATCTATAGAATAAATACACACCAACCTCATACACCCAAACTTAGATCAAGGATAACACACTTCCAACCAACTATCGATCTTAGCGAGACCTTTAACCAAATTCTTTTGTGTTGTCACTGTAAATGAACGATAAATGCTATACACTCTATAATCTATAGAACACATGCAATGCACTTCAGCGATTTCGTTATTTTTGAAGTATCACGACATCATTAAAATGCACCGCAAACGATTTCCCCCCATGATCATAATGTAATGGAATCCTTTTGTGAGTCTGTGTAAACGAACTATAAATGCTACTTATTCTACACTCCTGAGAAAGCATGTTGTACTCCATCTCAATGATGTATATCAATCTCATAATGTTTGAAATATCGTAACGTCAATAAAATGCACCGCAAACGATTTTTCTCCATAGACCGTAATGTAACGGCTTAATTTTGAGTGTCCCTGTAAATGAACTATAAAATTCTACACACTTCATTTTCAACACCGAACATTCTATAGTAAACCTCAACTACATAAAAGTTTCATGGCAATCCGAGTATATTTACGCGAGTTCGAGCATGGACAGACAGACAAACCAAATACATATAAACATTTTTGAACTATGTTGGAAAGTGTTAAAAAGGATTATGGCTCAAGTCTGACATGCGTCGTTATGTCGTGTAGCTGCGGTTCTTAACTGTTTCCCGGACCCATTTTCGCATCTGATTGCAGGATTTAAGATTGAAATTCTTTCGAATACTGAGTACATGATAGGACACAAATAAGGATATATAATAAAGCATGTAAAAATTTAAACTATCTATAGCCAAAAGTTCATCTTAAACGGAAAAAAATGCATGGTCCCGACAGAGAAATACCATAAAATTATACCTGGTAAGAAGGAAACCTGTCTAATACCTATTTTTTTGTGCGTGTGTCTAGCTATTCTATTTTCACATACTCTACTGCATAAACTAATGATATACTACGTTTTCTTATCTTTTGTCACTTCCGGCTCCCATTTCCATTCTTATCAAATTCCGCCGTGAAGCACATCCACCAGCTTATCTCTCTCTCTAACACCAACGGCTCCCCACCCCTTCTAAACCTCGCAGCATACAGAACTGATCTTCAACACGATGCAGCCGTGCAAATGGCGTAAAACCCCCTTTTTATATCTACTCTAATGGCAAAAGCAAACGTGACTCTACAAAAACTATAAAACTACCCCTTCCCTCCCTGTCTAAGAACTAACAATATAACATCACATTGCAATTTATAATCAAGCACAAAGTCTCCAATTATTTTTCTTAATTTAATAAGCAATTTATGAATAAGGTCTCCCCCCCCACCCCCCAAAAAACCATTTTAGATATTTTTTTTACCGTTAAAAGTTTTTTTTTTTTTTTTTTTGGGGGGGGGGGGGGGGCGAGAAAGAGAGAGTATACATTTTTTAGGAATTAAAAATACTGCCTTTTATTTAGCATTTTCATATTTTTGAATTTTAGAAAAAGAGAATCAATATAAAAACCGAATGCATGAAAACTACATTAGATTAATATTCTGTAAATACTCACACGCTATATATATAATACAACAAAAAAAAAAAAAAAAAGAAAGAAAAAATGTAATTTGCACAGTAGTAGATCAAACTGTTAAGCGTAAATGTCCATCGAAAAATAAAGAAACATATATGAATAAAAGTTAAACTAATCTAAGAAAAACATAAAAATTAACGAAAAAATATAAAATAAGACATTTAAAAAAATGTACTCGACAGTTTAAACTCAGGAATTCAAAACACAAAAAGAAAAAAAAATGGACATGTATCGATTTGTCATTTTTTCCCCCTCCTTGTTTTAACAGGAGAATAGGATCTGATGATCGTCTGACAGCAGTCGAATAATTTTTCTCCCGAGATACATGGTTTTGATTGCAAATAAGCTCTCGAACTAATCTCCCATTTTTCGAAGCAGAACTTTCTTATAACTTTTTTGCTCCATCTTAATAAGAAATGCCTTGTGTTGTGAATTTTTCTCCTAACTGAGGCATTTCGAAATTTTACTTGTATGTGTTCTTTTCTTGCGAAATTAGAAGGGAAAAAAAAAGAATAGAATGGACTTAACTGAGAGCTCAACTGTAAAAGCAGGCATTGTTTTCGAAAAGAAGGTAATGTCCTAAGCAACATTTTTTATTTCTAAAATACTCTTCCCCCCCCCCCCCCCCCTTCTCCAGGCAATTTCAGAGAATACGATTCAGCTTCGAAAGGACAGAAGTTTTCGAACAAGGCAAATTATGCTTTTTGTAACAATGAAGGTTTTAAAATAAAGTGGGATAAGCGATAATTTAAAACCATTCTTTCATGGTATTACTTTAAGTATATTAGTTAAGGGTTCGTAAGGGAATGAAAGGTAACAAAACTAAGGATATTAATTCATTAAGTTGAGTAATTTTTTAATGATTCTTTTTCGACTTACATTGGCAGTTTTATATATATCAGTGTTCATTTAATAAGACAAATGGGGCAGTCTAATTAAACAATGTAAGCAATTTTCATCTAATTACACCAAATTTTAGATAATTTTACCTTTATTCAATTATTGCGAATTTTTAATGCTATTCTATGCTATGAAAATCAACCAAAATTGTATAAAAATGAAATAAACGCATACATGTGTTAAAATGCATTTATTTATTTTTTCCTCTAAAAAGGGATTGATATTTCTTCATTGTAGCTCACAAAAATGATAGGGCACTTAGAAAATCTAGAAGTATCCAATAATTATTAAGTACGAAAATTATTTGAAATTATTTATGCTGTTGTAATAAATCACCCCCTTTTGTATTTTCTCGGGATCAAAAAGAAATTTTATCCTTAAAATATGGGCAGAAAATAATGTCCCAAACGTGATCGGACCCACAACAAAATGAGCGAGACTTTAAATAACCCATTATGGGTTACAAAAAATGTATTACACTATTTGGTATTAAAAGTAAGTTGCACATTTTTAACTGCTGTTTTTATTTGTCTGCGTTTTCATTAAAATAATTTTAGTTGCAATTTGTAAAATTTTATTAGTTGGATGTTCTGGGAAAGATATTACATTTGATTTTTCGAAATATAGCTGATTTGCATCTATATGGAAGGAAATACATCAGGAATGTTGCTGAAATGTTGAATTGAAACGGTTTGACAATCTTTGACATAGTTAAGTGTGCGCTTCACCTGCACTGAAACTCCCAGACCACGAAGTCCCATGTTCCGAAATCCATGGGTAAACTTAATACGTGATTACTTATCGAAATATGGTTTTCACCATCAGAAAATAGATGTCAGATGCCGATTTATTACGACAGAAGAAATCATTTTAAATTATTTTAATACTTTTTAATTATTCGATGTCTGGATTTTCTAAGTGTCTGAACACTTTTGCGAGTTACTGTAGTTAACATAAAATCAACATTAAGTTTATGCACGATGCCTCATGTATATTTTTTTTTTTACTCGAAGACTATTGCGAGAAACGAATTTGGGGCAAACTGTTTTAGATATAACATTTAAGAAGAAAAAAAAAATGAAGAGAGGTTTGGGGGCGGCTTGAAATGATTAATTAGCTGAATTTAGAAAGGTACGGTGATAATTTAAAAATTAGGTATGGTTTTCGGCAATTTTGAGAATTTTACATTGTTATATTTTCGAAGTGTGAAAGCATACTTCTGATTGTTTTTATTAAAATAATTTGAAGTACTTGTGCGAAATAATACTTTAAAATTTCAAACTTTTCACAACCTATAGAACTAACTCTGAAAAATTTCATTAGAATCTGATACAACGATATTATGTTTATATATAACGTTTTTACATCGTATAAAGAGATGTAATAAGTTTGATATCCTTTGTGCAAAAAATGCACTAATAAAAATGTATTGAACTATAAAATTAATTAAAAATACAAATTGAAGACCAAAAACAGTAACTGAAATTGATAACTACTACAAGTTACAAAAATTAGTAAACTTTATGGAAATAATTTCTAATAATGAATCACATAAACAAAACCTACCAAAGTTTCACTTTGCTCACAATTTTACGTTAAAAGCAGATTATTTTACGAAGTAACCCCCCCCCCCCCCTAATCTGCATAATTATTAAAGGTACTTTGTGTAACGGTAAAAAATGAGATAGTCTGGGGAAAAAAGACCTAATTATAATTGATCTTAAGAGAAAAAAAAAAATCATGATATTCCACTAATCATTTTGCTTATCTAGAAAATAAACGTCATCAAATCAACACTAACTGCATACTGCATCATTTTTACTTTTTCTAATCTGGCAACAATTTTTTTTCCCTTAATTTATTCGCCGTGATGGCCCATTCATTCTTGTGATGCCAACACTGTAACGTTATCTTACTACATAATGTCCGAAAAACAAGCCTGTTATCTGGCAGCGCTGTGTTACATTCTGAACTTTAATTAGCATCTTTAATTGCGGGCCTGTTCTAAAAGACTTTAATTACCCAGCATCATTAAAATTTAATTCGTACATTTATTTATCGCTCCAAAATTAGGTTTTGCGTCACGGCTCAGGGGTCACTAAAGATACATCGAGAACTCCCCAGGCCTGTTTTTTTCTCTCCCAAACACGCTTTTTCCTGTGGCCGAAGTACATTACGATTCCGCATCTATCCCTGTCGATTTAATTACATACTTTTTTTTTTGTTTTTGTGAATTGAGGAAATTCAGAAAGTTGCAACCATGCGGTAAGTGAAACAGGAGTAACATGAAAATAATGTATACAAGTCATCTTCAGTTTTACGTATGAATATTTTTTTTTTTTGAATATTCGAATTTCATTTTAAAAACATCTTATGATTCGATGATTATTTTGAATATTATTCAGAGCAAAAAGACAACAATACAGATGTAGTAAATAAAAGTCCCCCGCCCTCTACAACAGATAACCAACATATTTCATCGGAAATGAATACATGGTCATCATTGAAATCATTGATGCAATGAAAAAGAGGAAAAAAAATATATATATCCAATATGAAAAGGAATTTTTTTTTCTTTTATGTCTATAACGATTTTTTTTATCCCCCCCCCCCCCCCCCTCGTTCTAGCTTATTTTTACAGCTGCTTTTGGCGAGTAGAATACTTCTGAAAATGTACTGGGATTAAAAACTTTGTACATTTTAAAAATTATTTCTGGTTTAAGAAAATAGACAGTTTTACATTGTAGAGTCGACGTTAGAATTTGCCCTATTTTATAGCTAAGAGATTTTTAGAAAATTTTTTGACAATCGTAGACAGAAGATAGATTAGTTTCGCTCAAGATCGAATGTAGACAGACTTTTCAGATTACAGCATCTAATTCTTGTCACATAACCCACTATATATTTTAAAACGAACTTCAAAATAATCAAGCTGTATCCAGTTTAGTAATAGGCTAATTTAAGGTAACAATAAAAATCTTTGAACATTTCCGACACGATAATGTATTTGACCAAACCAAAGTTATTCGAGCATCACGAAATATGTAAACACACTTTTATTCCACACCAAATTGCGCATTTATTTAAATAACACACAAAGCATGACAATAAATGATTGATGAATAACCAATTTTAAATCAGTACGGACAGGCAACGCACACATAGTATTTTATTCGGTAGATGCCTAGCATATTAATAGACTAATCTGAATAGCAAAATACAGATTTGAAACAAAACTAGAACCGATATATTTTCAACAAGCGGGGCATTACATACATTATTTTGCCATATATGTCCCTGCATAATTTACCTGCCCTTTCTCGTTCCCGCATCGGTCACATTTTTCTAAATTACAGCCTTTGGCCACCATTGTTTCATCTGTCACACACGCACGTCCTTGGACACTATCCCTTTCATCTAATGACACGTGCTTATTATGTAGATCTTAATACCAGTGCTAGCACATTACCGTGGATAGGATACGATACGACTTCACGGACAGGATGGATATTTGAGGGACAAATATTTTCATTGTAAAGATGCATGTTTTAACGTTTAGATTAGCAGGATCACGTAAGAACAGACAATTCTATAATAGCGATGTTTTAAGCCGATTTTCGATCGATTATAACTCAAGATGTAATACATTTACCAAAAACCTCTATTCGATTCCAAATCACTTCAACAATTATGCCTAAAAATTTCATGCTTTTACATATAAAAATGAGTCGTGTATATTATTGGATAGTTTGGCGCACACACACAAACAGAGGGGGGGGGGGAGAGGGGGTCCATATATGAATAAAGTACTAACAGAACCACCTTGCTTTGAGAGAGAGAGAGAGAGAGGGGGGGGGGCTTATTTCATTATTTTCATGTTAAGTGCAATATGTTTTTGTTTCCAATCAGGGACCGATTTACAAATTTGGAGCCCTAGGCACAGATGTGTATGGGGGTGGGGTGGGGGTTCTCTTGCACACCGATGCTTACAGTGGGTCTTGACTAAAAAAATATATTATTGTAAGTCGAACGTAACTGTTAAAGGATTTTTTTGTAACTACATATTAAGATAACCACTATTGACTTTAGTAATTTCTTTTTAAAAAATTAAATTTGATAATCATTAATTTAAACTAATTATTTCATAATTATGACATTTTAATTCAATAGATGTTTTATAATAAATTGTGTGGTGCTGATTATCTTTCTCTATGCAAGTTCATATATCTGGAATGATAAAGTATGCAGCAACTAATAAATTTTCCGCAGTACCAAGCTATAATTATTTAAAATATTACCATATCCTATTAATCAAATAACTTTCTCTTTTCAAATACAAGTATTCACTGTAAAAATAAAAACTAAGTCTATACGAATACTAGCACACCACCAACTTGCTTTGCCCAAGTTAACCATGAGGCCTTACAGGTAAAATAAATAAAAATGAAATAATGTGGCGGTCCCAATAACAGTACTCTGTACATTCCCGTACACAAATCGTTAAAAAACAATCAGGAAAAACTGAAGTTGTTTCGATACAATCATAGAAAAAAAACTTTGGCTTTATAAATGACAATGTATTTTCTTTGGTGCATGTAACAGAAAAATATATTTTTCCCCTGACTATTTTGCATGGCATCTATATATATATATTAGGAAATTTGAAAAGAAAAAAACAAAACAAAAAAAAACCAGTATATTGAAGCTTTAGTGCCTGATTACCTCAAAAGCAAACGGTTCAAGCGCCCCGGATCCTTACATTTAAGGGCTCTCTCAGAAATATTACTGCTTAAAATTTTTCAGGTATTTTTTCTTTAAATGTGTAGAAATAGAGGTTGGAAAAATATCGTGGGAAACCCAAGTGAATCCCTGGGACCTGAAGTAGGATTAATAGGGCCCTGGTAAGAAACTTATCTAGAAATTAATTGGTATTTTAGAACTTTTAATAATAATAAAAAAGTCAAATTAACTCACAAATGAGTTGATAATTTAAAAAAAAAGGTGCTTTACTGCAAACATTTCCTATATTTAGTCATACACGTACGAGTTTACATATGAAATACAAATAAAATAATGAAAATTCATTTAAAACAGCATGAAATATTTTTTTGATAAGAGCAATCAATTTTTTTTAATTTATAAAAACAAATAATATTATACGCTCACCAGCATTTAAATGAAAAACTCGGTTAGTCCTATTCAGAAATTCTGACTTGACATAGTCCTTCATTCTGCAAACATAAAGAAAACAAAATAAGAGAATGCAATAATGTGGCATACATGTGTTTTTTTTTTTTTTTTTTTTTTTTTTTTAAGATTAAGATGAAACGTTAAATCGCTCTTGGACCTGCATACTATTACTATCCTATTTGATATTTCAATAATCAGTGTTGCCAGGTGCATTTTTGGAAATATGCAAGGCAGGAAAGTTTAAAAAGCGGGACAATTACTTCTCAATCGACACTATATATAATATACACCGGGTGAACCAAAAGTCCGTTCAAACTTTAAAAATTCATAAAAAAGGAAGAAATTATGATAAATAAGTGCGGTTTGCAAGAAAGGAAAAGGGAAAAAAAACTGTCATCACATGACATGAATCGCTTATAACTCAATAAGTAATTAATTTATCAAAAAATGGAAGAAAACTCCATTTGGTTCCAAATTGCTTTCTTGAGTCAGACCTTCAAGTTCTATTTTTTTCCCCTTCGTTTACACATGAGCCGTAAATGTGTCAAAAACGTTTGCGTTGCTTAGCCGGGTTTTTTTTTTTTTTAAGAATTGCCTTAAGAATATGAATTCTCATAATGTAAAACGCAGAGAAAAAATATTAATAAGAGCAGTATGAAAAATCTAAACAGATCTTAGAACGTCTCTGTAAATCGGGACACTTGGTAATACAGATTTGGAATCAAGAAATTTATCCTGACCCATCTATAACGATTTTTATCGACTGCAATATCGTTATAAACACACATTTCATCTCACTATATATAAAAAAAATAAAACGGATCAATAACACCTTACAAATTTCAGCGGAATTTAAAAAAGTATAATAAACTTTAATCATTTAAAATGAAATTGAAAAATTTTATTTTTTGCATGACCTCTTCAAAAGGTGTGCAACTTTTTAAAAAGCGAAAAGAAAGCAAAATTTCCAACTTTCACAGAAGATTTACTATAATGATAATATTCCATGCAAGAAATAAATTCTTTAAAATTTCAGTAATAATAATAAAAAAGGTATATATGACTAAATATATATCTCGAACATTTCAAATAATAATGTACTCTGTGAAAAACACGAATAATGTCTAATATTAAAAACATTTTCTTCAAATAAGTAGAGAAGGTCAACGATTTTCAGAAAAGTATTATCTAGTTGGGAGGGGGAAAATTACATGCGCATGCGCGGACATACACACCAAAAGAAAATATATAAATAAAATAAAATAGAATAGAATAGGAGGTCAAACCAGTAATATCCTTCTTTAATTATTTTTTAAGCAAGAAATATTTTCCACACTAATCTATTTTTTACAGAAAACGTATTTTTTGTAACATGAAATTTTTCTGAGAGATAGCAAAATTTAAGAGTTCAATAACTTATTTAGCATCAGTTTCAAGTTGTAATAACGCCACCCATTGAACAATAATTTAAAAACAAAGCATTTCAGTCAATTATTTCTCTTTTCTTTTTCGCTAGTTCTTCAAAGTTTATACGAGATTTTCTGTTTTGTTAAATCTTGCCGGTCGCCGACCTGTAAAAACTCGACTTTACAAGGATTTGTTCCCAATTTTAATCATTCAAACAAAAGATGTTTTTAAAGAAAAAATTATTTTCTTCATTTATACAAAAATTATATTTTATTTAGGAAACAATCATACATATTTTATATAATAGCTTTAGTTTACAAACTAAAAATTGTGTAATTTTTTTTTTTTTTTTTTTTTTTTTTTTTTTTTTATGAGTTGATTCTTAGATTTATATCTCCCCCCCTCCGCCCCCATAAAACATTTCAGGTTACCAAACCAGCATTGCCACTATACATACACTGTACAAATATCTGCTCTCATTTGGGGAAAAAAAAAAAAAAAAAAAAAAAAAAAAAAAAAAAAATCGTGAAGTGTTTTGGACGATTTTACCGGCTTCCTTTGAAACAATATATATATCTCACTGCAAAATATGTTGATTTTACGGTATAATACTGACACACCAGCTGGAGTTGCTAATATTATACCGTAAATTTAACAGTAATAAACAGTAAAATAATCAGTTATAATACACTGCCGCGCATGCGCGGTAGCGTATTATAACTGCT
Source organism: Maratus michaelseni (assembly GCA_963931845.1). Taxonomy (NCBI): domain Eukaryota; kingdom Metazoa; phylum Arthropoda; class Arachnida; order Araneae; family Salticidae; genus Maratus; species Maratus michaelseni. The sequence goes on from OZ007591.1 coordinate 158,621,094, forward strand.
TATTTTACTGTTATTAAATTTTGATTAAAATATTATTCTTTAGGATTAAAAATTATTTTCGTGTTTTCAATCGCGGATGTAAAACAATGATGCTTTGCAAAGACCATTATCCACTATTTATAAAATGAAATGAAAACTTTGAGCCCTCTTGAAATTTCAAATAAAAAAATAGTAAACTTTGATATATAACCATAACCTTTAACTGAACAAAACTCTTAAGAGTAAATTTAATATGAAATAACTGCAAGTTCTCATAAAGTACAGTAAAGACATTTAACGATAAAACAGCTGCGCTTCTGTCTACATGCTAATAAATACTTAGTAAGAAATGTAATATAGCCAATCAAATTTCACTGAAAAGTGATAAACTACTTACTACTTCCAGATAAAGAACAAGGACTAATTTTTTCGAGAAAATTAACGGGATATCGGGATGGAATCTAGCATAAGAGCCAAGTGACCACTACATAACATAAAGAATTGGAGTGAACACGAAACCTTTTTTTTTCCATATGAGACAGCGTGGTTGTTAAGACAGCCAGGCTGACGGCAGATATTCTAGGAGTACAATCCGGTTCTTTGTACTGCTGAAAACATGGTTTGTATTTAAATGAATGCTATTAATACGTGAGACATCTGATATGATGACCACTGCTGTGTATTATTTACAGCACTTGACAATGCTTATTATCGCATACATAAAAGATGCTATACGTTATCACATGAAAACGAAAACTAATTAGTGAACGTAAAGTTTTTTTTTTTTTTTTTTTTCAAATTCCTCTCCGTTTCTGTGGAAGGAAAATGAGGGATATTCAAATAGGCGTAAGATAGAGTTGGCAGAAGCCTGACCCGTGCACAATTCCTTAGTATGTGAAGGAGAGGATAAAAGTAAAAACCATGAAATACTATCATGCTTCTTCGTAAGGCACAGAATTACAGACTGAAGCAGTATAAGCTTCGGTTTTGACATCGAGAACTGAAAGGAATTTAAAATTGCGAAAAGCTCCAACAGAAAGAGTTTTAAGACAAAACCAGATAGTACCCGTCAAGATTTAACGGTAAACAATTTGAAAGTTCCATTAGAAATATGTTTCAATTTTTAATTAGGTGCTTTTAGATGAGTTAAGTTTTGAAAACTTGTTGAATATAAAGAGTAAGAAATTCCAATACATATAAGGCGGTTTATGTCCAACCTACTCAACTAATGAATTGAAAGAATTTTTCATACGTATCAAGCAACTTTTGAAAATGAGAAATAGTAGCACACCAAATTCAAATTTATTTGAAGGTTGGTTGGTTGGTGGCTGTTTTTTACGCTGCAAATTTTAAGCAAGCAAGTACTAATCAATTAAACGCCTGTGTATATCCATAAGCACACAAAGTAGGAGACTTTTGTTTTTACTAATTTTTTTGCTGCGGGTGGGATTGATTAAACATAATTATTCCCATTCAATTAATGCTCTGTCCACTCCTAATTTGTTTTCACGTTTTGCGACAAATTTTTTACATTAGTAAAAGGAATCCGGTTTCAATCTTTTAACCCACTGCAGTAAATTTTGAAGAAATTTGTGTTTTTTCATCAATCCTTTGAAGAATTTTGTGTTTTTTCATCAATCCTTTGAAGAATTTCGTGTTTTTTCAGCAATCCTTTGACGAATTTTGTGTTTTTTTCATAATCCTTAGACGAAATTCACATTTTCACGCAATTCTTTGACGAAATTCGCATTTTTTCAGTGATTTTTTGATGAAATTCGCATTTTTTTCAGCGATCTTTTGACGAAATTTGGGTTTTTTTAACGATTCTTTGATGAAATTCACATGATTCTCTAAAGGATTTCGCGTTTTTTCTGCGATCCCTTGACGAAATTAACTTTTTTTCGGCGATCCTTTGACGAAATTCGCGTTTTTTCAGCGATCTTTTGACGAAATTTGCGTTTTTTCAACGATCCTTTGACGAAATTTGCGTTTTTCACATGATTCTCTGAAGAAATTCGCGTTTTTTCACAGCGATCCAATGACGAAATTCGCTTTTTTCGGAGATCCTTCGACGAAATTTGCTTTTTTTTTGCGATCTTTTGACGAAATTCGCGTTTTTCAACGATCTTTTGACAAATTTGCATTGTTTCAGCGATCCTTTGACAAATTCACGTTTTTTCAGCAATTGGTTGACGAAATTCACGTTGTTTCGGCAATCCTTTGGCGAAATTTGCTTTTTCCCGCCAATTTTTGATGAAATTCGCGTTTCTTCGCGCGATTCTGTAACGAATTTCGCGTTTTTTCGAGTGATCCTGTGACGAAATTCGCATGTTTTTTTTTTGCAGAAAATCGTAGTTTTAGACAGATTTTCGTAGCATCGTAGTTTGTGGCTCAAAATCGTAGCAACTACGATTTTTTCGTAGCAGTTGACAGCTCTGATCAAGGCGATTTGTTTCATAGTTCTTGTATTAATGTTTTCCCTTTCTCTTTTATATTTTCTTTCTTTTTATGAAAAATAATCACATACTTTTCTTAGTATATAAATATATCTTATTGATAATGGTCATACAAAATATAGATGAAAGTTTAGATCAATTTATGTTATCGAAAACTAAATGAAAAATCTTAATTTAAATATTTTTAATATAAAATTAGTAATTGCAAAAATATTTTCGGGTGTTAAATTTTACTTTCCACAGTTCCAATATTAAAAAAAAAAGTAATATTTAGTATTTTCTGTTAATTATGCGACCTTTAAACTTTTGCATCAATTTTATAATACATATTTTTTAATTACTTTAATTTTATTTTACTTTTCATACATTATTTAATTATTAAATCATGGATATCAAGGTAATTAATTTCCTTTAGAGTTCCTGCAGGAATATTTTTTCTTTTATTTTTCCTTTTTTTGCGAGAAATAATCACATACTTTTCTTAATATATATATATATATATATATATATATATATATATATATGATATCTCAGTATGTATATCTTGATAATGGTCATACCAAATATAGCAAAAGTTGTAGACCAATTCAATTTATTTAATCGATAATTACATGTACAATCTTTCAACTTAAAATCTTTTTAATATAAAATTAGTTAACTTAAAAAATATTGTTGGGTGTTAAATTTTACTTAATTATAAAGCATTCGAATTAAAAAAAAATGCAAATTATTAGAAAACTTCTCAAGAAGTGACATATGACATAATTGAAATAAACTATTTTAAAGTCACAGAAATCATGTCCAGAGTGGGATCGAACCGACGATATCTTAGCTTAAACCTAGCGCCTTGGAGCACTCAGTTACCGTGACCTCTGTTCTGGTGTACTCTAAAACTGAATAAGTTCCAGATTTAATTTCACGCATGCGCAAATAGGCCGATTTTATGTGAAGGTGAAGTGAAGTGAATCTCACACGCATCCCTTTTCGTTTTAATAAATAGGATATGTAAAAATTGAAAAGTGGTAAAATACATAACAAAAGCTAAAAAATACGCAACAGTCAGCGCTACGCTCAGCCAGCTCAGTCATTGACTCAAATTTGTTGAATTGAAGATTCGCACAGTAGTGTTAATTTCCGCTGGTCGACACTATTTACTTTTTTGCAGCAATAAAAGGAACGAAAGATACAGCTGTCAGAAATAACAAACTTGTTATTTAACATTTTGTTTTGTAGAGAAGATATTCAATAACTATTTTCACACGATGTTTGAAAATAAAATTACTATTAAATCATGATACCCATCTCCTTTGGTTTCGATATCTGTATAAATCATAACAATTACTAGAAATGCCATCAGCCACAATTCGAGAGCTCCGTCTTTTTTTGTTACGTCCAACTCAGTTTATTTTGTATTTGGACAGAGTTCAGTTCCAGTAATTGTTATGATTTGTGCAAATTTCGAATAAAAGAAGGTATGTTGAAAAAGTCGCTACGATATCGACATCATTGTCCAGTCAATACTATTACGAAAATCAGGGTTCAATTAGGCGTGAGTCTCCCTGTATTTTTGACATGACAAATGAATTAATTAATCGCGACCCTTAGGTTTCAAAGAAAAAAATTGTTTGGACGTGCACTCTGTCACCCCTTTAAGTTTGTCAAAGGAATAACAGAACACATTGTGTATATAATAAAATTTTGTATAGAATTAAAAATTAAGAAAATCTAAATAACTAAAAACAACATTAATAACAAAAAACACAGAAACAATGATTTTTCCATTATTATGTAATCACATTTATAACAAATATTTACACAAAGATATTTTCGATATCATAATACATCAGAACCTAATTGATGTGAAGTGTATTAAACACTGGAAAAACTTAGCCCTTCAATCCTAAAATGTTAAATTATTTTGAACTTTCCTTTCCACGACATGTTTCTTATGTAACAGTTTCTAAGTTTGATATGTGAAAAAAAACTTGGCCTCGCTTCATATTTAAAACCCTTTTCTTGTCGAGGCACATTTTTCATGGATCACTGTAAAGATGTAAGGTATAGTGTTGCCAGGCGCTTTGATTCACACGGAATACAGCAATATTAAGAGCAAGGCAGGCTTTAGATTTTTGGCGGCACTAGGCACTACAGATTTAGCGGCCTCCCATGCCCTAGCAGACCAAGAATTGCGAGAATGTGACATCACATCACAAAATAACTTATTAGTTTACTTATTAAATGTTTTATTATTAGATAAAAATCTGCCGTGCTAAATCAGAGATAGCTAAAAATTTCTTGACCGTCGACTCCTTCAAAAGTTTCGCAACCCCCACTATTTTTCTATTTATAATAAAACAATCAAAAAAGGCACTTCGGCAATGTGCATACAGATTTCCGGTACTTTCTCCATATATTCAATATCGACTGCAGCGTATAACATGACGTCAGAATGGAAGTTCAGTAGACACTTCTGCTTCCTAGCCTTACCATAATAGTTGAAAAAATCCATGACGGCTCGGCCTACAGGCACAGGTAGATTTCGAAGACGCAGCCCGTGGGGCCCCTGTTTGTTGGGAATTGCGGAAGAAATGACCTTTTTGCCATTATGCGGCAGTTGGAACCGCCTCCTTCGAAACCTAACTTGTTTGCAGGCGGAGCCGGCAGGTATTTTTTTTTTGCTATAAGGGTTAGTCCTATAAAAAACTTGTCAATATAAAAGTTTTAGATAATATTAAGAGGATTTATAATAAATTTAAACGGATTTGATATCTTCTGAATTGACGAAGTTATGAATTTTTTTTCTTCTAAAACCCCCCTTCCCACCCCCTCTTGGGGCCATTTTTAATGATATCAAAAATCTGTCATACATCAATTTTCGGCCCTTTTCCTAGAAGTAATAATAACTTCAAACGGACTCGATACGTATCATAATTAAGAAATTATGGGATTTTTCTGTTTTCACAAAAAGCCCCCCCATCCCCCCCCCCCCCCCTGGTTCGATTTTGCCCATTAACGAACTTGACCGAGATTTTATGCCCCTTAATTTTATGTATCAGTTTCGAAAAGATGCGGGAGTTGGAACCGCCTACTTCGAAAAATACCTTGTTTGCAGGCGGAGCCGGCAGGGATTTTTTTTGTTTTTAATTTTTTTGCTATAACGGTTGGTCCTATAAAAAACTTGTCAATATAAAAGTTTTAGATAATATTAAGAGGATTTATAATAAATTTAAGCGGATTTGAAATCTTGGGAATTGACGAAGTTATGAATTTTTTTCTTCTAAAACCCTCCTTCCCCCCCCCCCCCCATGGGGCCATTTTTAATTATATCAAAAATCTGTCATACATAAATTTTCGGGCCTTTTCCTAGAAGTAATAATAACTTTAAACGGATTCGATACGTACAATAATTAAGAAATTATGGGGTTTTTTCTGTTTTCACAAAAAGCCCCCCCCATCCCCCCCCCTGGTTCGATTTTGCCCATTAACGAACTTGACTGAGATTTTATGCCCCTTGATTTTATGTATCAGTTTGGAAAAGATTTATGCAGAATTTTTCCAGTTATCGTGTTCATAAAAATGTGACATAAACAGATAGATAGATAGATAGATATAGATAAACTTTTGAACTGGGGGTGGTTTTGGGTTCTGGGAGTCATAATCGGCGTAGATCTGCAAAAAATTTTCAAAATTTCCAACTTAGGGGAGAATGTAATAGGTAGTATTTCTTACGAAATCTACCTAAAAACTCTACCGACAAAATATACTATCGTTGAGAGAAGATCAGAATAATATACACTTGTATGACACACACACACACCAAAATAAAATAAAAATCCCAACCGGCTACTTTCTGTCATATTTTTTAATTCATTTTTGTTCGCAAAACGTATCAAATTGGCAGGTGCTCTTATTCAAAAACTATGTAATCGAATAGTTTTTCGGCAAAAGGCAGAAGATTTTTCAGAAAAGGCTGCTAAAGTTGACGTTTTGAACCGACACAACAGTGCAGGAAAGGTAAAAAACTACCATCCTAATGCAATAATCACTTATAACTCAAGATACAATTCATTTGTCGGTAAATGAAAAAAAAAAAAAAAAAAGTTCCAATTACAAATCTCTTTAATAATCATGCCTGTAAGTATCATGCTTTTAGATTTATAAACAAGTCGGCAAATATTTCAGAAAGTTTCGAAATATATTTTTGAGAACTGCCTTAAGCCATATGAGTTATCTCAAGGACTATTTTTATTTTCTCTCATTAATGTTTAGTAATTCATCTCTGAAACTACCACTCTGTATATAAAGACGCACTATAAATATTGCTTAATTTTCTAACTTAAACCTTGGATCAGAGGCTTCAACGTCAGCAAGTCCAATTTTTATTTTGAATTGAATTAACTTAATGTTTTGGAACTCTCAATCAGTAGTTTCATTTATTTCATATTAATATTACTGCTAGTAAAATTTCAAGTAGTTTCAAGAGATTTTACTCAAGTGAATTGTAACAGGGAAATACAATTACTACACACACAGGGCTGCCATTCCAAAAATTATTCAAAATAGTTGCTTTTAGCCTTTGAAGCCAAAAATAGTAGCAAAAATAGTCGCATATCGCTGATTTAGTAGCAAAAAAGTTGCATATAAAGTATTATCTAAAATAGTCACAGTGTTGAGATCAAGGTAGATAATGATTTCCCTTTTACATTTTTTTTTACTATTCCCTGATCTTTCTTAAAAATGATTAAGTTTTTCTGATTATAACAATTCAACATTTTATATACAATCTGCACAAATTCAGTACCGTTTTTACATATTATCTAATTATTATGTAACGAAATTGTTAAAAGTAAATCCATTCTAGTTGTTGATGATTAATTTTTTTAATTTAATGTTATTAGTTAACAACAAATAGGGCAGAATTATTTTTCTCAAAATAAAGTTTTGGAAGATTTGAAAATCCACATGCTGGAGAGGTTGGGCAACAGGGAGTATCAAAAATTTTGGAATGAAGGAGTAGTTTATAAGCCTGATTATTTATTTATTGCATTAGAGAGCAACAACTAGAACAGGAGAATTTTTTAAATATAAAAATACAGATTTTAAATTTCCTTGTATTATAGGACAAAATTAGTACTCGCCAATCGGCGAATAATACTGAAAATTTGGTGATTGACTTTATTGCCACCACTGGTGAAACTTAATAGTCACACTCGCCAATTGCGATGATTGAATGAAAAAAGATTTTTTCCCCGCTGTCGCGCGACGAATTTCGAAATCATCCTTTCCCCGAAATTATTTGACGGATTGAGATTTTTTTTTTTTTTTTTTTTCTCGAAGCCATTCGACAATATTCGAATTTTTTCCCCCGAAACCAGTTGATTAATTTTGCGATTTTTCCAATATCGATTGACGAATTTTGCGATTTATCGACTATCGATTAACGAATTTCACGACTTTTTCCATAAACGAACAAATTGCGCACTTTCTTTCCGCTGATGTTCGACAAATTTCGCACTCTATTTCAGCTGCCGTTCGACGAATTTTGCAATTCTGTTCCGCGATTGTTAGACAGATTTCACTATTTTGCTCCCAAGATCATTTGACGAATTTTGCGATCCCCCCCCCCCCCCCGAACCTATTTGACGAATTTTTCGAATTTTTTCACGACAGTTAGACAAAATTAATTTTTTTCCTGCAATGCCTGATTTCTTTCCAGAGACCATTTGACGAATGTTTTGCGATTTCTTTCCCGACACCATTTGACAAATTTCGCTGTTTATTCCACAATCGTTTGACAAATTTTGCAAATTTTTTATCAAGTATTTGTAAATTTGTTATTGGCCAGTGTTGAAAAACACTGGCGAGTGAAAAAAATCCATGTACTGGCCAGTGGCCAGTGAGTAAAAAAGTGAATTTTTACCTATACCTTGTATGGTGTGGAGGGAAAAGGAATTTAGATGATCGTTAATGCATTAATTGTTATTAGAAGTGGTTATCAGTAAATAGGGCAGATACAGGGGGTGGACAAAATAATACGAACACTCATGAAAAATGGTGAAAAGAGCAATATCTAGAAAAATACATGAGGAATTAACCTGAAACTGCAGGTGTGTAAACAGTATAGTATAAGTTATATATTTCCGGGAAGATGTTTTCCCGAAAGCCCATAGGGGACTGTCAACAAATTGAAAAAGGACGAATATCTTTTGGATAACCCTGTAAAAACTAATGTAGCAAAAGCGTTCAAACTCGAGGTTATTAATAAGTTGCTTATTGTAATATACTGTGTCCATTTTTATGAGGATAGCATGTATACTCGTAGAGAAATTATGGTTTTTATAAAGACAGTCCCAAATTTCGCCAAGGTTTTTGCTTATAATTTGCAGAGTTTTTAATATAAAAAAAAGTTCTTTTCAGAAAATATGACAAACAACATTGTACTTAATACTCTGCAATCAGAATTAAAAAATAATAAAAATTGGATGAAAGATGAGCAGGTTTACTAAAAAATGTTTCACTGCGCATGCGTGAATGCAATCAAAATATAATATGCATAATGTATTAGCTAAGTATATAGGAGCAAATTTAGCGAAAGTCTCAAAATCATAGCTTGAAAATTCTGTAAATTATCGGTCGATAGAATAAGCTCGAAATCCGTTGTTCCCAAAAGGAAGCAAAAATATGAGGGGTTGTATCCAAATATAGTAGTACGTGCAATATTGTGTACGCTATCTTGGCACTAATCAACAGATATTTGATACAACCCCTCATCTTTTTGGGAACAACAGATTTCGAGCTTATTCTATCGACGATAATTTACAGAATTTTCAAGCTATAATTTTGAGACTTTCACAAAAGTTGCTCTATATACTTAGCTAATACATTATGCATATTATATTTTGATTGCATTCGCGCATGCGCAGTGAAACATCTTTTAGTAAACCTGCTCATATTTCATCCAATTTTTATTATTTTTTAATTCTGATTGCAGAGTATTAAGTACAATGTTGTTTGTCATATTTTTTGAAAATAACTTTTTTTATATTAAAAACTTTGCAAATTATAAGCAAAAAACTAATCGAAATTTGGGACTGTTTTTATAAAAACCTTAATTTCTCTACGAGTATACATGCTATCCTCATAAAAATGAACACAATATATTAAAATAAGCAATTTATTAATAATCTCGAGTTTGAACGCTTTTGCTACATTAGTTTTTACAGGGTTGTCCAAAAGATATTCGTCCTTTTTCAATTTGTTGACAGTCCCCTATGGGCTTTCGGGAAAACATCTTCACGGAAATATATAACTTGTACTATAATGTTTACACACCTGCAGTTTCAGGTTAATTCCTGATGTATTTTTCTAGATATTGCTCTTTTCAGCATTTTTCATGAATGTTCGTATTATTTTGTCCACCCCCTGTATATTTTCTTATAATAATAAAGATATTTAAACGATTTGAAACACAGCATGAGGGTAAAGGAGGAAGTAGAAATTTTAAATGGAGGAGGTTATTTAGATTTATTTATTATTAGTAGTAAACAACAAAAAGGACATTTTTTTTTTCATCGGAGAAATAGAACTTTAATGATTTAAAACTACGTATGCTGGGGGATCAAAGAAAATAATTGCTTATTTACTTACTGTTACTATGCAGCAGCAGTTAGAACAATTAAGAGAAAAATGAGTGAAATTGACTCTTGGTAAAAAAAAGTGCTGATTGGTGGTAGAATCGAACATCTGGAAAAATTGTACTGGAATGGTAAAATTTTTTTTATAGTTGTTTCATATCTCCTGCAACATGTGTTTGAAAAAGCTCGAATAAAATTTTCAAAAAGTCTCCTTTTTCATAAAATAGTTGTCTATTTGTCAGAAATAGTTGCTTTTCAAGCCTTTTTTTGCTTAAAAAAGTTGCCTTAGTCTCCTGAAGTTGAAAATAGTAGCAAAAAGTAGCATTTTAGTAGCAAATGGCAGCCCTGCGACACATTGATTGTGTATTTTCTATGAAATCTACTTATCGTATCAGGGAAGGGGCTCTGCTCCCCTCTCAACCCCATGTTATTTCATAATTTGATAATTGGAACATTCTACAATTTCCAATATATCAAATCTTAATCTAAAAAATTAGAATGTTGATTTTTATGATAATGGCATTAATAATGAGTTTGAACAATTATTATTGTCATAAATATTATATTAATGATTGATAATCCTAATTGTTTAATTTATTTAAAGATAACTACTTGAGCGCCCCCCCCCCCCCCCCCCCAAAAAAAAAAAAAAAAAAATCATATATATTTTTTAATTATTGTGTCACTGTTTACTTCTAAATTAATGCATCGAAACTTCAATTATCTTTATGTTAAAGCTGGTGTTTTGATTTACGAACAACCTTCAACGTAGGAAGAAAAAAAAAAAAGGACAGTAGATAATGGCAGAAACATGTCCACGGACAATCTAATGTCCATCGTATAATAACTGAACCATTCACGAGAAGAGTTCGGAACAAAAGGCGTATTATGTGGGGCAGACGAGAAAAACTCCGGAGTAAATCGATCGATATCAGACAGCTGCAAGCTTTGGTCTATATACACTATTTCCGTATATGCGATACTGCATTTTGAAAAAAGAAAACGAGACAGACTTATATTTATAAAACATCCACAATATTAAAAAAATAAATGGAATACATTGTTTAACTCCTAAACAGTTCCTTTTTTCCACAAATTTTATCCGAAAATGTAGCATGATAATTGGACCTTTTACTTCAAATAAAATATTTCTCCGGGAAGTTGTATTTTCTTCCAACAGGAACGCCTTACAGGAAAGTTGTACTTACAGTTCAGCATCAAAAGTACAATAATTTTCCGAATTGAATTACTACAATTACTTCTACTTCCCTTCATTATTTTTTAAAAAATAAGTTTTCAAACGATCTGTTAAATGATAAAAGATGAGCACCGCAAAATGTACAAATTCGCTGAATCCTCTATAATAATAAAGATAGTTATTTTTGTCTGTACAAAGTTTTCTGAAGAGACCGCTGCGCGAGCTCCAAGATGCGACAGGAAGGTACAAGATAGTCTAATTATGCACCTCGAAGGCAGTTTTCCCATTTTTTAATTAAATAATTTAAACGTGTCACTTTTATTGATTTGGAGTTTACAATCTAAGCCGATAATTGTACATCATACAAATTCACGGATTTTTAAGAAATAAAATAACATTTACATAATCAAAGCTTTGAAATTTATTTTATTCGCTTGTATCTTACCTGTACACGTACATCTGGTAATAAAACCATTTTAAAATTAACGGAACGAAGTTTAGAAATAGGGAAACGTAATTCATCGATTTACAGAGAGGGGATTTATAAACCCACTGTATACTTTTTTTTTTGGAAAAAAAAAAGTCTTCTTAATCCAGCATTTAGTGGACAAAATATACGTACGCAGTGAAAGCAACAAGATAATAAGATTGCCCGTACGGCATTCCAGCAAATTAGTCAAGGTCTGAAAACAGCGCCGGCGTATGGACAAAACAGGTACACTGCAAAATGTTGATTTTACAGTATAATACTGACACCCCAGCTGCCAGTATTATATCGTAAAATTAACAGAAATAAACAGTAAAATAAGCAGTAATACACTACCGACAACGCATAATCGACAATGCAGAATCAGATTTACTAACACTGAAATTTTGACACATTGTTACAAAAAACGGATTCAAATTTTTTCGAAAATGATAATTTACGCATAAAATGAGTAAAACGTGAACTCTTACACAAGGCACAGATTGATAGTTTCATGAACTTTAATTACAACAATTTTTTCTAATCGACAAATAAAGAATTCGGTGGCAAAGAAATGTTCCTTAAATTCTCCTTTAGTACGAAAAAATATTGAAACATATCAGAGCAACGGATACATCGCTACACTTAAAATAAGTACATATATATACACAAAATACTGCCAATAAGAAATGTATACCCCCCCCCCCCCCATCGCCCAAAGAATCCAATTCAAAGCATCCTTGGAGTAGTATTTGCTTACACAAAATATACAAAAGAAAAATGCAAGTGTGCTCCAAAATTCTCACGACTTTAACGTAATCACTACAATTTCTTGCACTGTTCTCCTAACACACATATGTACACGTAGAACATACAAACTCCTTCTCTAACATAAATGCATATATTCTTGTCCGTCACACCCTAGAAAAGAGTAAATTTGTCAAGCGGCAAAAAAAAATCGATATTCTGAGACTTAGCTTCGGTATTGTCTTCAAAAGTGGATTTTATTTATAGTAAGCACTAGGGAGGGAGCTTGGGCACAAAAAAAATGGTTTGGGGGAAGAAAAAAAAAGCCCTAAAATATGTTTCTTCACGTTTGTGGGAGTACGACACGAAAATAAAAAATCATTAAAAGGAATTGAATAGCGTAATTGAACTTTAGAAGAGGAATAACACAGCTAGAGGGAAGAAAATATTATTGGAAAGGGGCAAATATACTTCTATATTTTAATAGTGGAATCACGAAAACACTTATACTACAAAAGGAAAAATATTTTAATTTCCCTAGTTACATAGAAAATATTTTAAGCATATGATGCAATTTCAAAGAACAGTTTACAGACAGTTAAACTCTATAATGACAGGGGTCGATCCAGGCAAAATTTGGGGCCTATTTAGGGTCCCTTCACAAAATTCCTTTTACTAAAATAGGCCCTTTCACAAAATTCTATTCCATAAAAACTTACTAATTATTTATTTATTATTTTGTGATGTTTTAAAATGTGTAATTTGTAAACAAACAAGTTCACCAAAGAGGAAAACCTCAGCAAACGGATTTTAAAAAGTTGTTTATAAATGCTTGGTTCGAATTTGGTTAACTGGATTTCAACTTTCGTTACAAACTGTTATTTTTCACAAAAATATAATAAATTTCACAAAAATAACCTTTACTTTTCACAAAATGGGCCCAAAGAAAACAAAAAAACCTGCATCGACCCCTGAATGAATGTTCCTATAATATATAACTTTATACGAAAATACAATCAGGCAGGGTTTGAAATAGGGTTAAATTTTAGGGGGGGGGGATATATAATTAAAGTCTTCAATTATACTACAGTAACATATTTACTGCAATCATTACAATGCTATCAAATAATCTATATTATATACAAGTACATTCCCCAAAATCTGTACACCCTGAAACCAAGGGTTTTACAGATCTGAATTGTATATGGAAGTAAGATACAGATGTGACGGTAGGGATTTTAGATCATTGTATTGTTTACTAACACCTCATCGGAATACAGTAAAATCTCTTTTTACAGACACACAATTAACCTGTAATATCAAAATAACGGCATTTTTGAAGGCCCAAATTTAAGCTTATGAGATTAAAAAGCTTCTTGGTTTTAAAATGTGCCGGTGCCCATGTCCGACCATCTTGGATATAGTTAAATGTTCAAAGAAGATTTACTTAAGTGAAGAGGAAGGCAGAAAAGAATTGCTGCGGCAGAAAAACATTAATGAAAGTTTTCTCATATACCTTTCTAGCACAAATTTGGAAATTTCGTGACCGATTGAGGAAATTTGCGGTTGATTGCCTCGTCACAGACTAAATTTCGCAATTTTTTTCAGAGACAAAAATTGGAAATTTTCTTGCGCGATCGTTTGTTGAAATTTTTGCTATTTGTATTTGCGATCGTTTGACAAAATTTGCGCTCCCCCCCCCCCCCCCCTCAACCGTTTAACGAAATCCGCGATCCCCCTTATCCTTCCATAGACGAAATTAGCTATTCGTTTTTGCGACCTATGAATAAAAAGTTAGCTTTTATTTTAAAAAGAAATCTAAACAGATGACGTTACGCTCTAAGATTTGCACACACTCATTCACACCCATAGACATCTACATCCCGACTGAATTAAAACATAAGGGGGCGCTTCCAACACTCTTCACCGATCGGCGAAATTTTATGTTAACTCATAGAGAAATTTAAATAGGTGATTACTCATTACCTTATCATCAAACTTCAGTTTTTTCAATCAGAAAGTATGCATCAAATACTGCGTAAACTGTCAAGATTTTATTTTACTGAAGTAAAATTTAGGTTTGGGTGGGTGGTCGGGGGTGTGAAAATACAGTCCTAGTACATCGATATTCGCATGCCTATTTTCTGATTGTAAAAACGAAATTTTCATATTTATGTGTTTAAATTAACCCATATGTTAACATGAGATTTTTTAAAAAATCTATGTGAGGGGAAAGCATATTTTTTTTTGCTACAGCAACACTTTTATCAAATACATATTTAAATCGAGGTATCTTCTACAATCTCAGTGGCCTACAATTTCTGGTAACAGCAGTGTTCTAACAATTACATGATTATTCAAGATTAGATTGGTTTAAACCGCGGTTTAAACCAATCATAACATTATTTATGCTACAAAAAATATATATAATGTTATATGTTAGAAGTACTTTTTATAAATTTTAACATGCACACATTTGACTTGTTTACAACCATGTTCAAAACAATTTTATTGCATTTCATCTAAACATTTTCATGAAACCATCTAAATGAAAATACATAGTATTTTCGTCGTTTAGCCCAAGTCAATTTAGATTATAATCAGAAGTATGTTTTATAATTAATGATAAATTTTGGAACTTCTTTTACTAAATTTATAAATTTACAAACTATGATTGATATTAAACTAATTATTATGAATTAAGCCAATTAAAGGGACGATACGTTTTCCAGTATAATTGCTATTCTTTAATATTATATTAATGCTAATTGTATATTTAGTTTAAAGAAAACTTAAATATGCTACAAAATTACTTCATATATTGTCCCCCTTTCTTTAAAGCATCATTCTAGGTCTTAATGTCTAGATCGAATGTTTAAACCAGTTTTTGACAGTTTAAATCAGATTTTGACACCCGTCAGCTCAAAAACTACCCTGCAAAAAATAATTGTTGATTTTACAGTATAATACTGGCATCCCAGCTGCTTGCTTATTTTACTGTTTAATACTGTTAATTATACTATAAAATCAACAATTATTTTTTGCAGTGTAATTTTAAACATCAAAAACCCAAATCCTGCTAAGAAGAAATCTCCATTAATCACTTTGAAATACGAATACATTTTAAATAAATATAAAAAGTAGTTTTAAAAAGTAACATGCGTTTATAAGAATTCAATGTTTATCTAAAAAATTACGCATAACTTCATGACTTCAATTAATGTTTCAAAACATTTGTTACAATACGCGAATCTGGCGTATTGTAACAGAACTGCAAAAATTCACCGCTTTATTTATGCTTGGCAGAAAGCACAAATTCGTAAATTTATTTAGAAAAATTAATTTCTATTCAGTTTCTTGTTAAGTTATGGCAACAGGAAAGGAAAAGCACTATTTAAACTATATAATGAGGATTTCTAAATTGTTTTCTGAACGTATAATCATAATTTAAAATGAAAATATTATATTGTCATTCATCGGGAACACACAACTGTGTACACACTTTTTAGAACTCTAGCATATGAGGAAGTGGATGAGAAATTAATTACAAAATTCCATCTTTACATACCTAAAATAAATTCTATTAAAGCGTGCAAAAAGAGTAAACAGTCCATAAACAATCCACGTACGATAGACTCCCCCCCCCCCCCCCCCACACACACACACCGGAGGACGATTATTGGTTCCTTCTCGCCCTTGTGCTACTCCGAAGTTCAAGGGTAGCGAACTAGGGCGCGCACTTCCATCTGGCCGGCAACGGTATGCAAGACATTCTACGGCATGAATACCAGTGGTATAGTTACGAAAAGTTATATGTTCTGGAATAAATTTAAAAAAAAAATCATGAAGTACAATGAAACTATTGATATGACGCAATATATTATTTAAAACAATTTTTTGCAGCAAAAAAAGAGCAAAATCTTTAAAATAATTAACTTTTTGGAAATTGGTAGTATTTTGATGTAAAGAACAGGCAGCGGGAAAATGTTCAGTATTTCCCATAATAGAGGTTCCCAAACTTTCACAGCCATGGAGCACTTTTAAAATATGTTAATCACGGCGGAGCACAAAATTTCCTCTCACACATACATACTGTATTTGACACATACGACAATAATATTGTGTTTTATTGTTCAAAATTTTTATTATCTCCACCAATTTCCCCTTTACAGACAGAACTACTTGCAAGAAAAATTTGTGACGAAACTAAGACAAAATCAGAATGCAAGATATTAAGTGCAGACGCAAAATTTGTTACCCGTTTTTAATTGGTTGGGGGTGGGGGGGGGGGATTTAATAAGAATAATAAGACTGATTGGATTTTAGAAAATTGCAACAGGACATTTTTCTTTCAATTGAGGCACAATTTGTATTTTGGTTTAGTAGAAACGTATGCAGAAAACAGTTTCGTATAGGCTGTGCATAGCCGAATACATTTAGCTTTACATAATCAGTTTTTAAATTCATCTTTGAGCATACATCGAAAATTTTTGTTTTTCAAATAACAGATGTCAAATCAGGGAAAAATTCATACTTCTTTGATGCCGTACTTTATAGATTAATATTGTTGTGAGCTCGGGGTTCGAAAGGACTGATGCCAATATATAAGAACAATAAAAAGGCTTTATTCACTATAAACAGTGCAATACGATCACAAATATCTTCTGAAAATTACAAGATATTCAGTAATCTTCAAATCCAATAAAAGCACAGCAAAATTTCACACAGAAACAATGCGTTCAATACGACGTATCAACGACAAAATCGATCCGAGAAACACAGTTCTCAATGCAAAGCCTCTCGTATGGATTCAATCGCAGTTGACAGACAACTAACTAACTGAACTGATGGAGGTCCTTATATAGGTTTCAGAGATCTTTCCAGATTATTCTAGAGCCTTCAGATGCTAGAAATTACCAGAAAGTGCTAACTTTCGATAGAGAACCCAAGCAAGAAAGGATCCCAATGTATAGGTATAAGGGGGGGTGTGGTTGCACAAAAAGTCGCCAAATCCGTCGCCAACTTGGCGACATTTGGTGATATATCGCCAAATTTGGCGACAGAAATAAGTCGCCAAAACCATCGCCAACTTGGCGATAAACCCATTCCTTGGCGATATTTCAATAGACTTCCATTATAAAGATGAGGGTGTGTAAGGTTGTTTTCCTTGCAAACCATCTGAGGCCTTTAGCATTGAGTTACATGATGCTCAATAGGAAATACATTAATAATACTGCAATTTTCACAATAATCAAATAAAATAAATTTAAACAAATGGAATATTTACAGATATATACAAAATTCATAACAATATATATATATCGAATTAGAATACAAACATTTTCTTTAATGTGTTCTTGCAATTTGCTAGGAAAATACAAATTCAAATGATTATTTTAAATGATAAATAATGATCTATTTAAAAAGTATTAAGCAAAAATAGCAAGTGAACTTCAAACTCATCGAGATACCTGCATGTTTGATTGGAGTTCTTTTCCAAATCCTTTAGTCAATGGAAAATCTATCCAGGCTTCCATTTTTAAAGGGACTACCCGAAACATAGGAGAAAAGTTAAATTCCACTTTTGCCACTTGGAAGAAAAGTAACAACTTGGATTTCGTGGGACCAAAGGTTGTGCGGATTTTAGAATTTTGCGAATTTCTGGTCACTGTTTTGCTTACATTTCTTTAAAACAGTAATTTAGCTGTAATAATGCCCTAGAAATTATAGTGAATGCTTACAATGGAGTAAAATAATAATAAAGTAAAATAATAATTTAAAAAATAATTAAATTAAAAGTTAAGGTCAAATAAATAATAATGCATGACTAAATATACATAATAATATAAGAGGTGTAAATAATGTAATATATACATTATCTCATTATGTAATAATATACATGAGATAATTTTTTCTTGCGTTATTTTTATGAAACTCGTCTCATAAAGGTACACTAATAATTTACATCAAAACTGCAAAATAACGAAAATTTCATTTAATGTTTATCCAGATTTAATAACCAAAAAAGCTTGATTAATACATAAATGTATTTGACAAAAAGATCACGATCACCACTGATATCAGTGCCATCTTGAATTTTTTCAGAAATAAATTTATACTGCCTTCACGAGAAAGCATGATTTCAATGATATTAACGAGAATTACATATTAAAATGTGTACAAAATAATTAAAATCTTGAATTTTCCCCTACATCTTAACTAAGTTTCACTGTTTACAACTGAAACAATGTGCGGATTTTATTAGGGTTGCGGATTTGAGAGAGTCTACTGTAACTACTACTTCATCTTACACATTTTTGCACATCTGGATGTCTGCTTGTAGAAGCTGAATCATGAAATTTCAAAGCAGAAGCAATGTAAGATGATTGGAGAGTGATGACTTGGCAATATCTTGAAAAGATTTTTTTAAAAATCATCTTTAAAGGTTTTAAAAATCCCACCTAGATAATTTTTAAACGTCTTTGCTGAATAAGAGTGAAAAGGGGACATCTTTCAACACACTGAAATTGGATCCGTTCCAGAACGCCACCTAGTGTATCACCTGCCTGCGTATATCAATAAGTAAACAAAACCTGAACCAAAATACATAGAGTCGGCCATGTCCTTACACATCACCCCCCCCCCCCTTTTCAACCCTTAAGAGCCTACACTAGTCATGCGAAAAAACGCGCAAGATAATGTTAAATCTATCGGAAGGTTATTTTCAAATTTCTCGCATACATTTTAATATTTTAAAATTATTATTATTTTTTTTGCATAAGATAGCTCAGGCGGATCACTAACGTTTTTAGCTTTTACTTTTTCGATTTTGGTACCAGTATATATATATATATATATATATATATATATATATATATATATATATATATATATATATATATATATATATTCACAGGTTTGATTCATTGTTTATGAGTGGTAGTCCCAAAATCATTCTTTAGCAATGTTATGGCTAATATGATGATGAAACCACTCATTTTATTTGTGGTATTAGGCATTTGGGACTTGATAATTCTGTCTAAATTCCACGAATTTCATTTCATTCAATTTTTAATTTTATTTCTTCTTCTTTTAAATAAATTTTTGGTCTCTATATTCAGTGTGTTGGGGAATAGTTTCATTGTCAACTAATTATTACATACTTAATCATTATTTCATAGTTTAAGTTGGTGATATGGTAATGTTTCATTTATGGTTATATATATATATATATATATATATATATAAGGGTACTTTCATTTTCAGAACCGGTTCCAAAATTGAAAATGCCTACTTATAAAAAAAAATTGCAACAAAAATCGAAAAAGTAAAAAAAAAAATTCACCTTCAAGGATCGATTAACTTATAAGATACTGTCTCCGTACTAAACTTTTCGTACATAACTATTATAATTAAAATTCACCTATTCAAAAGTCTCTAGCAATAGTACTAGGGTTACAAACGAATAAAATTTCACTAGTATTTATAGTTAAAAACTAGAAATGAAAAGTTAAACTGAAAAATGAACGCCGCTGCGGTCCGTGAAACCGCTAAAAGCAGTTAAAAGTAAAAAAAAAAAGCTGAGTTTATGCTCTGGACAGCCTTTCAACACAAAAAATATCAGTTATCTGTCTTTTGAACTCTTCTGTATTCCATGAGTAACAGCAGCAATTTAAATAACATGAAATATGAAAAAAGAGTAAATGATTTTATAAGCATTCAATTCAATGCTAATCCCAAAAATTACGCCTAATTCTATGACTTCAATTCATGTTGTTCCAAAACATCTCTGTTACAGTACGTGAATTTGGCGCTTGCCCAGATTATGGAAAATTCACTACTTTATTTATGCTTTGTAGAAAGCGCGAACGCGTAAACAAATAAATAAAAAATGTTCTGTTTATTTTAGTAATCCTGCTATGGTAACAGGAAAGAAAAAAAAACATTGTTTAAAACTAATGTTGTAAATAAAGGGTTTACTGTTTTTTATTTACATATTAACGACGCTTCATATAAAAAAGAAAAGAAAAATCTAACGTTATAATTGAAATACGTTAAAAATTGCTAAATAAACTTGTATAACACACTTAAACAATCTTCAAACAAAAATCTATCAGAGATGCAGTAAATATACAATCTAAATTTAGAATAAAACAAATATTTAAGAAAAAAATATATACATAACAAAGACATCTTTGGGAGAATGAACATAAAATTTAACCTCCAAGTTTGTTGAAACTACTATTGATTTTTCACAGAGAACTTTATTTAGAATTTCAATAGATTAAGAAAATCCTGGATCTCGAGGCTTTTATTAATAAGATTACATAAAAGTGGTTTAAAAAATATACAATATTACATTTGTTAAGTAGTAACAAAAATGTCACAGAAACCACTTTGTATCCTCCACATATAGTATCACTACCAATATCAAAAATTGCAATGACAACCCAAAATCGCTGATTAAGCATGCTTGCTCATCAATAATCTGAAATGATGAAAAACTTGCTAACTCGATGTCAATAGCTAAAATGCCCCTGAGCTGTAACGTAAAGTAATCCGAATCTAATGAGGATTCTAATATTAAGCATAATGTAATTAATTACTCATCAGTTTTAAAAAAGGTCTACAATGATTTGCTGGAATCTTAAAAAAAAATAGTAATTAAAAACAAATAAATAAATATTTCTCAACATTCAATACACTGATCTACAAACCAGGAATATTTTCAGCATGCCTTCAAGATAATTTAAAAAGCTTGAGATTCAATCAGAAGAAGGGGAGAGGGGAGATATTGCAAATCTTTTTGATAATTATAACGTTATTTGTAAGCAACAGATAAATACATAAAATAAATTATTAAAAACAACGTAAGGATAAATAAGAATGTTGGCATCAATTATATGAAAATTTTCTCTCAAAATCAGGTTTGGGTGGGAGGGAGGGGATCATGTTACTGAAGGTGAATAGAAAAGCTTGTAGCTGATCAGTTTTTTTTTCAGTTGAAATTTTTTATTAACTATTCAATAAACTAATTCAAAAGCATATACATATATAAATGAAAAGGTTTAAACAAAACTGTACTTTAACTGATGCAGTGTTGATATAATAACGGTTCATTAATAGTCTAATTTGTGAAGAAACCACGGCAAGATACGTTCAGTGGAAAAAGTTTGAGAATCACTCATCACACTCGAGATCTTCGCTTTGAAATCAGTCAACAATCTCGTCTGAATTACCACTTCTATATACTATAAAGCACCTTTGATATTTAGCAAGCATATAATTTAGAAATGCCTCTGCGACGTGCTTAGGCGCCACCACGACCCATCCATTTCACCGCCTCCCCCCCCCACACTCCAACTAAAAAAAAAAAAAAAGGTTACCAAACCTGTTCCTTTACACGGAAGGGAGAGAATGAATATTAAAAAAAAAAGGCCTTTCATTAGGCGAGCCCCCGCTTGATAAATCATTTCCGTAATAATCGGTGTCGGTAGGAGGGAGGGGTAGTGGAATGGAGAGAATCGTTTGCTCTCTCCCTCTTTAGTTCGGCCAAAGATTCTATACACTAGAAGATGTGAAAGTTCCGTAGACATAATGTAAAACGGCTTTCGGCAAAGGATATGCGATACAGCAAAGTTGCATTACAGGGTGAACTCATTGGCGCGCTCGCCCGGATACTCGGATTAAATCTATTAGCGATAAGTCGCCAATTCTAGTCAATCAAAAAGTGGGATATGTTCGCGTTTTTGTTTTCTTTTTTGTATTAGAATTAGAAAGAATCGTTAAATTAACAAGGTGTATTTTTCATTATATTTAGAAAAGATAAGTGCATATTTCTAAATCGTAGGCACCTAGGTAAAAAATATCATTAATGTTATAACTATTATTTATTTTTTATAGACTGGAATAGATATATTCATTAGTTAAAGAAATTAGAAGCAGAGGCACAATTTCTGTTGCAAAATACGAGAAAAAAAAATTAGAATACATATACACACGTTATCTTAAAATTGAAAAGAAATTTTAAGTATAAATAAGAAATTTAAAAAGAATTTAAAAAAAAAAAAAAAAATCACGAAAGGCACTGACCCTCGCTGGGGACAGAACCCTCAACTAGTTCATTTAGCCACTTCCTGTCTGTTATCATAACCATTCAGCCATCGGTGCTCGCTTTTCTGTAGAGAAAGATTGAATAGGGTATTTAGGATTAGCAGGAGACTTAGTACTTTTTTTTGGCTTGTACTGAAAAATGTACACTTATTATTTTTATATTGACCTATATTATTTTGATGAATCTGGTTCGAAATAAAAAGCTTGAATAAGAAAAACGTATAATTTATTTAAAATTAATTTCAGTTTATTAATGTATAATAACGGTGCGACGATAATAATAAAATTGTAATATTACTAAATTACATTTATATTAAGTACTTAATATAAATTAATATGTCTATTTATTATTATTATTATTAAAATCATTTAAAAATATTTAAATAAATGGATAAATAATAAACTATATAAATACAAGATTTTGCTAATAATACATTTTTTTAATTAAGATTATTTGAAAATAATAATGATAAAGAATAATCTAATGAGAAATTAAAATGATCTAAAAAGTAATCTTCTGACTAAATGTATCATCATTAAATATATATATACTGCATCTAACAATAACGGAAAATTATTAAGAAAAAATATGGAAAAGCACATATCTAAGTTCAGAATTTGGACTAGAATAATATAAAAAAAAGTATATTTCAGAATTTTTTATTTATTATTATTTTTAAGGGAGGGAAAAACGTAAAAATTAAATCAAATAATTATTTCTGTTGAAATATGTAATCATTAGAAAATATGGGATCCCCGCCCCCCCCGCCCCCAATGGGAATACAGTAATTAATACAAAAGTAATAAGTCTTCCCTATCTAGAAAAAGTTTAATAAATGACTAAATTATATAAATAAATACAACTGCATAAGTGAGAGACGTATAAATGGTGCACTCTTGAACTAGTAAATTGCTTTAAAAATTATTTTATTAATATAAAAAGGGAATTTATTTTCTTGTCTTAAATTTTCTATATAATTTCATAAATAGGTTAAACTTATTTCATTTTCTCGCTTCGTCGAAACTATAGTTGGGTTCTACAGCAGATGCCCCATTCGAAGAGTTAAGTTAGCTTGTTGCAACCATTTGGCCTCATGTTTGGCGTACACGAATATTGCCCCTTAAGATAACTTTTTTTGCAGTACATTCCCTTTGCTGTAAAATCCAATTTGCACAATTCTGGCAATAGATGGCGCAGTCACGACTTCGCCCAAGCTTCATATCTTCTAGTGTAGTATCTTTGGTTCGGCCGTCTATTTCGATGAGAAAATTCCTGCTACACGGCCGAGAAACGTACGCACCCGGTCGGACGAGAGGAAACAGCTAAACTCGACAGATCTGAGTGGGCAAGCCATCGAACAACTAAAGCAACAGCGCAGATGCTGGGATTATATCGGCCGAGGTAAGAAAATGGTGACGCGCTGAATCATGGGAAAGTGAAATATCGACAGGTAATTTCGTTAGTGGCTCACTTGCACCCCCCCCCCTCTCTCTCTCTCTCACTACCACACGAAGTAATACGATTTTAAGCTTCGATACAGTTTACACTGAAACAGAGTTTTTACGGAGAATATTTATTTGTGATCATGATGACAGCGAGAGATGCTACGGAATTGACAGAGACGAAATGCTTTATGTTTACCAAAACAAACGAACTCGGGGACCGATTGTGACTAGGAATTTATCCCGCTTTCAAGATTCCGTTTGCCTGATGTATTTCCTGATTTAAGGATTTTTTAGAATTAATTTTTAGTGACTTTTAAAAGAAAACTATCATGGAAATTCCAAAAGTATCTGATAATAGTGTTTAATATCTGCAAGACCTTTCTAGCGTATTTTCTATCACATAGTTGCAGAATTTTGTAAGTAGATTGTGCCCCCCCCCCCCCGTGAACTCTTGTTGCAACCATCATGGCTCATCAGAAGGAAAAAAGGAGGGTGGGGCATAAAAATGGGAAATATGGGGAAATTGTTTACCATCGATACAATGGCGCCAAACACATATAATTTAGAAACTTTTAACAATTATTTATACAATAAAATGAAATATAACTGTACTCATGATCGGGGCTTCACAAATGCCAGGTAGTCACTGGCGACCAAGTTTTTTGATTAGGTGGTTTGTTTTCCTTTTTTATTTGTACAAAATTTGACATAAGAAATTAGCACAAATAGCATTTAGAATAGTTAGCGGAGAGTTCTGACCGCTTCAGAAATAAATTGCCCCCAAAATCGCCGCAAAACTAAAAAACGCTTAAAACCCCATAAAAAAATTCTGGAAATTTAAAAAATAGCAGAGAACAAAATTTACTTTATTGGGCTAAAAGAGAAAAACCAGATTCCTTCTACA
Organism: Maratus michaelseni; assembly: GCA_963931845.1. Taxonomy (NCBI): domain Eukaryota; kingdom Metazoa; phylum Arthropoda; class Arachnida; order Araneae; family Salticidae; genus Maratus; species Maratus michaelseni. The sequence goes on from OZ007591.1 coordinate 158,646,037, forward strand.
AAATTTCCAAAAATCGCTGCAAAACGTATAAAAACGCAAAAATCGTTAAAATTGAAATTATCCCACAAGACAAAATTTACTATACTCTGTTAAAAAAAAAAAAAAAAAAAATCAAACCGGATTCCTTTTACGAATGCTTCCTCAGCAAAATCTCGCTAAAAACAATTAAAGAGCAATTTAAAACATTATTTTTACATTAAAACATTATTTTTACACAAAATGCGGTAAATATAAGGAATATTTTAATTATTTTAGTTTTAAAGACGCTATAAGAAGATGAATTTATACTTTATTGACAAATTCAAGCTTTACACATTTGTACATATCCAGATTATACAAGAAATTAAATTTTGAATTTTAATATAGCGTATTCAATATAGTGAATATAGGATTTTTATTATCAACAATACACTACATTCACTATACTATAATTTTTAAAAAGTATGCAATATACGTTTCTTAAAAATGTAACAGTTAAAAAATTTCCGAATCATAAACATAAGTATTTTTTATTTATTTTATTTCTTTGGATGAAGAAAGGGAACCTTATGAATACTTCCCCTGGCTATGGAAACTCCTTATTTATCTGGAGGGGCGGGGGGGGGGGACATTTTGGTTTACCGGAACCAGACTATCCTGTTAATTTAATACTAGAACCAATATGAGGCTATATCCTCTAGATGGGAAGTCATTTTGCATGATTGGCAACTGTACAACCATGAAAAAGTGCCGAGAATTGAATGAATCACTGAAACAGATGAAAATACTTTTCAATCAGTCGTATTTTTGTATGATTTTACATCCCCCCCCCCCCCCGATTATTGCGATAACTAAATAATGGAAATTATCCTGATTTTCCCGAATTTCTCCGATATTTCCAGATCAACATAATTCCCGAATACTTCCCAAATTTTCCAGCTCTGTGACCACCATATGTAAATAAGAAATTCTCTTAACCCTTTGTGACTCAACAACTCAGATTTTAAAAATATTTACTCACATGTTAGAATACATCATTTGAAGCATGTAAAAAATAAATAAAAAAATTAACATTAAAATTTTTTTTTTTAAAAAAGGTATTTTTTTACATCAGCAATAAACAGAAAATCACGCATACTTCTCATAAATATTTTCAATTTTCTACTACAAAATTGTAAACTATCCGAATTTACCTTTGTTAAAATCTATTTCTGAACATCTCCAGCCTTTTTAATGACAAAATTTACAAAGTTTATTTTTACACTGCAAAAAATAATTGTTGATTTTACAGTATAAAACTGGCACCCTAGCTGCCAGTATTATACCGTAAAATTAACAGTATTAAACAGTAAAATAAGCAGTAATACGCTGCCGTGCAAGCAGTAATACGCTACTCAAATGATAAATAAAACTTTGGCATGAAAAATTAACTCTGTATCGCCGTCTGTTTAAAATTGTATGAACAATTTATATTAACTGCAATGTTGAAAGATAGCAGCGAGAAATAAAATAGTCTTCAATACAAAGTTCGTAAAAAAATTAAAAATCCTAAATTATTTTACGGTAAAATACTGGCATCCCAGCTGCCAGTATTATACCGTAAAATTAACAGTAATAAACAGTAAAATAAGGAGTAATACGCCACGCATTAACATTTTTTTTTTCTTTTTGCAATGTACATATGGGAGAAACGTATGGCGAAAACGTAACTACAATGAATGATTCATTAAAAATTAGGAGTAAAAGAAATTTTATTTACAAACACGAAAATTTAATTTCCATTGGTTTCATAACAAAATATATAAAATATAAAAAATAATTAAACTTGTAGAAATGTCTTATAAAATAGTTACTATTTTATTTTTTTTATTACCTTCAAAAATCGGCTAGCTGCACAAATCCAGTCCTTTTTGTACTTAAATTATATATTTTTTCGATTTTCATTTAAAATCCTCAGTTCTTTTATCCAGTGAATCAATATATTTATCTCAAAATTATATATTTACAAAAGGTATAAAGTACAAATACAACTGTAAAGGACAAAATCCGGTGAAAAATTGCGCGCTAAAATATTTAAATATTACAATATCTTTTGAAGTTGAAATACACTGCGCTCTATAAATTTAAACAAAGTATTAACAAACACTATTACATAACACTACATGCACACACTCCAACATCCTGTAGTTTTCATTTCATTATACAAAACAAATACAGAATTCCTACATCATGTTAATTTTTAAGCAATATAGCTTAAATTATTTACCACAAAGAACTTTGCAAATGAGCCTCTGGAAACAGACTTTTGCTAACATCAATTGTGTAGTATTACAATATATACACAAGTAAACTTTTATGATTTCAATCAAATCTTAATAAGAAAGTCCAAGGTCTACAGGAAAAATGTGTGGAAAAGACGGTAGACAGAAACAATCTCTTTTAAAAGCGAGTTATTTATTGACGGTGGTATTGTATTAAAATATTTTCATATACCTATGTATGTCTTCTCTTTTCAATGAAATAAGAATGCTTTAAACACATCTAAACAAATAAATCCTCGAAGATAATTCAATTTAGTTTTGTAAAACTAATTATTGAAATAAATAGGCATATATACGTACTTAAAAAGGACGGGGTCTTTCCTTCAAAAATTCCGTAAGAAATTTCAAAAAATTACTATAATGACAGTTCAGTTCAAATGTAGCAACAAACTTAATAATTTCAAAAGATCCGAGGATCCGACTACGACTTTGGGGAGTTGACAGATTTGACACAGGGTTAACACTATGTACTTTGTCAGGGGTCGATCGTTTTTTTTTTTTTTTTTTTTTTTCTTGGGGCCCTTTTTGTGAAAAAATAAAAGTTTATTTTTGTGAAATTTATTATATTTTTGCGAAAAATAACATTTTGTAACGAAAGTTGAAATCCAGCTAATCAAATTCGAACCAAGCATTTATAAACAAAAACTTTTTTAAATCCTTTTGCTGAAGTTTTCCTCTCTGGTGAACTTGTTTGTTTACAAATTACACATTTTAAAACATCACAAAATAATAAATAATAAATAGTAAGTTTTTATGGAATAGAATTTTGTGAAAGGACCTATTTTAGTAAAAGGAATTTTGTGAAAGGGTCCATTTTATCAAATTGATTTTTGTGAAGAGACCCATTTTATTAAAATGATTTTTGTGAAGGAACCTTAAATAGGCCCCAAATTTTGTTTGGATCGACCCCTGTTTGTACACTGTGTAGTAAACATATGAAAATTTTCCTTACTGTCTAAGAGTAAACTGACAAAGTGAAAAATGTCCAAGCCGGGAATCGAACACGGAAGCTTGGAATAACGCTCCAATGCCCTACCATTGAGCTACGTGGACGATACCCAGCTTGGCATCTCTCACTTATGTCGGTAAGGATGCAAACGCAGCACTAGATGGAAATGTCACCATGAGCGCGCAAACTTGAGACGATATACACTGCAAAAAAGTGTTGATTTTACAGTATAATACTGACACCCCAGCTGCCAGTATTATGCCGTAAAATTAACAGTAATAAACAGTAAAATAAGCAGTAATACGCTACCGCGCATGCGCGGCAGCGTATCAAAAACTTTTTTTTTTCAGTGTACAAAGACACACAAAGACCAGCATACAACAACATATATGTAATATTAATCAATTTTTCAATTGCAACATAGTTGAAAAGTGTCTACGACTTCAGTTTGTCTGTCCATGCTCTGTACTCGGATTGCCCTGAAACTGATACAGGTTATTGAAATTTAACTATGGCATGTACAGTATATAGTGAAAATTGAGTGTGTAGCATTTATATTTCGTTTACAGGGACACCCAAAAGAATCCCATTACATTATGGTCAATTGGGAAAAATCGTTTGCTATGTATTCTATTGATGTTACGTTATTTCAAACAATGAAATTGATATGCATTTAGAGAGTGCACTAAACGATGCTTTCTGTAGAATATGGTGTGCAAAGCATTTATTATTCGGTTACATAAAGGTTTACGGGGAAAATTGTTTGCAGTGTATTTTACTACTGTTACACCATGTCAAACATAACGAAATTTAGATACGTTATTGAGGTGCACTACAAGATGCTTACTGTAACCCGTAGCCCATGACTTGCATAACAGTCATCGTCCATTTACAGGACCACGCAAAAGATTTCTGTTACAACAGTTCTGTCTATTAACGATTAAAGCTGGAGGTGCGTTTTCAAATGTTGTATGAGTTTTTATGTTTAATTACACTTTTGCATTATACGCGTGGTAATGTTTTTTTTTTTTTTTCTATATATATATATATAACATATACAAGGATACAAAATAACTCGTAAGCATTATTGTATATGAGCGAAATTGCTTAAGGAATGCATGCAATTGCTTAAGGGTACTTTTTAATTGAGTTATGCATTTTACAGCTGAAATATATTTAGTATACTAACAGATTTTTGTATAATATAAAATAAATTTATACAGGACTACCCAAAGAACCGGATACAATGCCGTCTATTATTGGTAATTTCTGATACTACGTTTTCAACTGCGTCGTGAGGTTTCCCCCCCCCTCCTCTAAATAAAATAGGTTGAGTGTATAAATATTTGTTTATAATATACAGGACTGTATAAAATTGCATTTTGTTAGATTGCATTCTCGTCTTTTGATGGAAATTGCTGAAGGTGATTTTCGACGGTGTTTTGCAACCAAGTTAAATTTTAATACACCGTGTAATGTATATACACAACTATAGATCATATACTGTGGTGGATTCAGAAAATAATTACAGTACCTTTTTGGTTATAGACAGCAAATGCTGAAATCTGGTTTCAGACTTTTAAACTGTGAAGTCCCGTTGCACTATTCTGAAGTGTTGGAAATTGTTTCATAATCTATGCTTGACACATGGTTTTTCTTTCTTTCTTTTACTATTCAAAGACATGAAGACTGTTTTCGAAAGCAAACTCGCTATTTTCTGACGCATTCAAAAAATCATTTTCCTTCGGATGCACTAAGCTTGCAAATATCCTTTTATTCAGATTGCATGAAAACGAACACTTAAAATAAAATGATCTTTTAGAAAGTTCCTTATGATTTTGAACGTATTTTCGGAACATGATAATCATAACATGAACTATTAGTCGGGAAACGTCCATAACTAAAAATTTTTGGCATTTATTGTTAGCCAGTGTTCGATTCTTAGTTCTCTGAATGACACTACTTGAAATTTTTATGCAGATTAAAATCAAAATGAGTTTCTGTATGTGTGAAAGATTCACATAAGAAAAAAAAAAAAAAAAAAAAAACCTTAACCTATTCGGTCCCCATATGCGGACCTCTGTTCTTTTCCTTATCAAAATTACAGTTTTTTTTTTTTCAAACATTTTCACATCACTTTTTAATAGCTGGGTTTTTTTTTTTTTTTTTTGCGTTAAAAGCAAACGAATAAATGACAGAATCCAGCGTATCCCTCATAAAATAAATGTTATTTTCATCTGAGTTAACAAAATGTCTTCAAGACAGCGTGACCAAGAAAGTGACAAATTTTTATAAAGTATTTAACTTAAATCTTTTTCAATAAAAAAAATTTGAGGATTTGTAGATTATTTGTTTAAAGCTCTTAAATTTGCGATTGCGTTAATTTAGGTTAATGGGTATTAAATTAATGTTTTAAGGGGGGTTGTAGTTTTAGATCCATATTTTTTAACCTAAATTACTAGGTGCCTACAGGATCAATTTCAGAAAATATTTTTTATTTCTGTCATTTACGATGTCATTTCGTTTGGGAAAAACCAATGAATAAGTATTTGTATTATTATTTTCGCTTCGGAACTGCAGAGGTTTTTTAAACCCATAACTAATGAGGTTAAAACATAAAACGAACAGGAGAGGTGCGATTTCAGATATCGTATATATTTATGAATATATAATAAAAATTCATTGCTTAAATATGAGGTATGAAAATGACAGCCTCCCCTCCTCCCCCCAAGCAATTTCAGGAGGGTGTTGCACCCTGCCTACCCTTTGGTTTTAAAAATACCATCTTTCTTGCTCCCCAGTAAAAAAAAGAACATTTGTGCCCCGACTTTTAAATATATTAAAAGTGGCTTTAAAAATCAAAAGAATGCCTTTAAAAATCTAAAAAGTACCCCCCCCCCCCCCCTCCGCTAACAACATCCTGGCCTTTTTTTTAAACCCGATGGAAACTCTGAAAATGTACAGATGTGTACTTTAAACATTCCACTAACCACAGAAAAGAAGAAAAATTCGCGCAGAAGACATAAAAAAAAAAAAAAAAAAAAATAAAAAATAAAAAACCATTGTGTTTTCTTTTTTATAAAATCTCATTGTACATTGTAAAAAAAATATCCCTTAAAAAGAGAGGAAATTTTCCGTATTTTTCTGAAAAACAGTATAATTTCCGTAACTGACATTAAGAGAATACAAATCCGTCAAAATGCAGAAAGTTTTCCATAAATTTAATGGAATTTTCCCTATTTCTTCCAAAACAGTACAATGTCCGTGTCCGTATTTCTTCTAAAACAGTGCAATTTCCGTAAATGATTTTTAGAGGTTTGCGTACAGACATATCTTTGTTTGAAATACGAATTAAGATTGTTGTATGTACTAGAGTTCACGGATTCAGGCCTGGGCAAGCTCGACACGCTTGTCCATTCTAACCGGGACCGTGTCTGGACGATAATTTTTAGTGAAAATAGTAAAATTTATATTTTTTAATGAATCTTTACAAATTTATTTTATTTTTATAAATTACAGAAAAGCTACTTTTTTATTCTTTATAGTGCTTCAAAATTATTTTTTCCCACTAACTTTCTAAAATTTCATTTTATTTTATTTTATATTATTTTTTTTTTTTTTTAAGTGAGGCAATATTAGGTTATTTAAGGTTTCATAAAATAACATCTCTGAAAATTATCGGTATGTAAATTGGTATTAAACTAAACTGATTTGGCTTTATGAATTAAACTAAAATTTATTATTTTATAAATTATAATTTTACAAAGTTTATAATTTTTTTTTCTTTAAATTTATCAAAATAGTTAACAATTTTTCTTTACTTTTATAAGAATGAAGTTTATAATTTTACTAGCAGTTACCCGTGACTTCGTTCACGTCACATTAAAAAAAAGAATAAATGCATTAATTTAGCAAAACATTTCACTTGATAAAAATTAACAACATATATAATTAACCAAAGCTTTATCACATTTTATAGGAGACCATGCGGTATTTTTTTTGGTATAGGGACCTTGACATAACCCAGTCTTAAAAAAGTGAAATTTCATGCCAAATAATATATACAATCGCCAAAATGAAACTGCAACCAATGAAAAAAGGAGGACCAAGTAAAATCGTTAAAATCGACGAATCCCTCTTCGTATTACGAAAAATAACACTGGGGGAATTCTTCTATACAACAGTGCATTTTAGATGGTATTTGGTGTGAAATTTGCATATGTGTGCATTGCTAAATGGGCATTATTATATTGTTTATTTGCATAAACATATGTTACATATTTTTTATTGTATTATTTTATGTCTTGTTTATGTACATATTAAATAAAGTGCTTCACGCTAAGTGATGTAAATAGTGAACAAACTGCTTGTGGATTTTATACATTGATAGATATTTCATAAAGATAACAATCTGATGAGATTCTAAAATGTAAATAAAGGTTGCCAGAAAATACTTTATAAATTCTGCCCAATTTAACCTCGACATTTTCTCTATTGCGTCAGGAACACTATAAGCAAATAAATACCGACAACACCAATATGATGATTTAAATTTACATATTTTTGTCAGTATATATAGGATTATTTTAATTTATTTCGTGCGCTTAAAATGTTTTACGCTTTCTCTAGGGTTAGGTGTCGAATAAATGTACTTTCTTGTTATTTTATTTTGCCATTTCTATTTATTCTATTTTCCATTCATTCCATTTATGGATATTGATTTAATTTACATATTAGTGTCAAAAATATTGTTTAAAGTTATTATTAGGATAGGATACGATTAGGGTTAGGATTAAGAATAAAAATTGAACGACAATGGCATGACCGATTCAGGTTTAAAGTATGAACCAGGATGTCTATATAATACATCATGAAGCAATAAGAAAATTATCGGCTAATATTTCTTAACATGTACTATATAGAACGCGCTTTCACGTTTATAATGTTATGAATTGACACGATTGGCGTGTTCAAGTTTACACAATTCGGCTGGAAGAAAAGTTTCATTACTTTTTGATTTCTTCTTTGCTTTTGCATTACGCGACTTTGTCGGTAAAATCGATTTTCGTTTCGATAACATTGTTGTTTCATAGTTGCTAACCTCCCGATTTTTTTAATACCAGTAAAATATTACAAAAATTCTCGCTTTATTAAATGGCAGAAATTGTACGATTCAACAAAACAAATATTTTTTCATAAAAATACTGGTATGGAAAATATCGGGAGGTTGGCAACTATGTTGTTTATCAAGTTTAAAAAATATTGTAATTTTACTTAAACATTGCTTTAAAATCTATGCAATTTTTCTCATCCTACAAGACTTTACAAAAATCTATTATGAAACAGAACTATAAAAAAAGCTATATTTAAAAATAACAACAAAGTTTTTACTATTTTAAAACTAAAAGAAATGTAAAATTAAATTCCGATTCGAAAGACTATTTACAAATGTGCTTCGATTGTGGGAAAATGATAAAGGAAAAATGCTGTTACTTCGACACAATCATATTAAACCTTTAGCTTTTATGAAAAAAAAACAACTTTCTTTTAAAAAAATAGTAATTTTATTAAGATTTTCTGATTTTCGATACGGATAATTTTGCGATGCATTTCATTGACATTTGCCATCCAATATCGTTTCTTTTTACCTTTTTTACCTTTTAAAAATTTAAATTAAAAATATGGTATCTTTATGTTAGCTGTCTGCAGACGATAAACCGCCAAATATTATTCCTATCACCATCATTCGTATTCAATTCATTAAAAATATAAATCTTTCACTCACTTCATTTAAAACACAGAACTTTAATTTGCAACACATACATTTAAAATACATATATTACGTACATTTAAAATAATTCATTTCATGTGAAAAAGAAAAAGAAAAAAAAAGGAGAGAGAAATTAATCACAAATAATTTTATAACCCAAGATCATTTTATTTCAACATCAAAGCAAATCTGTTTTATTTTTCTATATATGACATCATATTCGCTTGCTTTCCATACTTACTCGTATTTATGCACTTTGTATTATTATCAAATATTTGAAAACGCACGTGTTATTTCTAATATGACGTCATTTCATATTCTGTTTAATTCTTAAATAATTCATTTGAAATTAAAAGTATAGAGGGCGTTGTACTTTCTTTCACATAGTGACTGTTCAGACTCTCTGGTTTTTATGTACATTGTGTTTGTGGTTTGTGTATATTCTGATGGCGATTTGATGAACAAATCGAAACATGAAAATTTTAAATGTTAACATCTTTAATGTTTATATTGATATATTGACGTCTTTTAAGCAAAATAAAAAGTGTTTTAGTGTATATTTTAAAAGTTAATTCATTTCCGTTTCATTTTTCACGTGGAAATTTTTCACTTGAAAATAAATTGTTGAGTAAAAATTATTACTCCGGTGTTTGATTTAGCATTGGCAACGATAAAGTAATAGCAACGGTAAAATAAATTTAACGATTTTAAAATATTATACGAAAAAATGTCCATTTATTCTCTATGAAAATAACGAAATTTTGAATTAAGAAAAATATTTGAATAAAATAAACAAAAACCAGCCTATGTTCATTTGAGGGTTATAATCAACCTATATGCAAAGATACAGGATCATTAGATGCTCCATTTTGACGCTGGCTTCAGCCTAACATTTGCACACAATCTGATTTATAATATTATATATTAGGATAAACGTTTATAAAATTATTAATTAAACTAAATTAATAGCATGTAATATATACTTCTGCTAAAGATAATTATTATTTTTATTGGAGTTGGTAAGTAGAACATCAGACAAATAATTTGAAAATGTTCGAAAAAAGAAAATGTTGGTACTCTTAATATATATTACGAAAAGAAGCAATCATTACTCTTAATACAATGTTTTACGCATATAATACATAAAAAGTTAAAATTTATCTTTTATAAAGACATTAAATAATAAAGCAAAATATATAAAATTATGGAAAGAAAATATGAAAAACATTGGAACTCAGTTGGAAAAAATACATCTACCGACGAAACCTTCAAGTTTTTGCATCATAAAAAGCATAAAAAATAAGTAATAACATTTGAGAAAGCGGCGTGTCTAATCGCGGCTGAGTGGTCAAGACGGCGGCTTCCTAAACGGAAGATTTTAAGGGTTCGAACCTCCTCGGGCAGGTGTTGATTATTTACTCTCACTCAGAAAAAGATGAAAGAATCAGAAGTAGAACATCAGACAAATAATTTGAAAATGTTCGAAAAAAGAAAATGTTAGTACTCTTAATATATATATTACGAAAAGAAGCAATCATTACTCTTAATACAATGTTTTACGCATATAATACATAAAAAGTTAAAATTTGTCTTTTATAAAGGCATTAAATAATAAAGCAAAATATATAAAATTATGGAAAGAAAATATGAAAAACATTGGAACTCAGTTGGAAAAAATCTATCTACCGACGAAACCTTCAAGTTTTTGCATCATAAAAAGCATAAAAAATAAGTAATAACATTTGAGAAAGCGGCGTTCTAATCGCGGCTGAGTGGTCAAGACGACGGCTTCCTAAACGGAAGATTTTAAGGGTTCGAACCTTCTCGGGCAGGTGTTGATTATTTACTCTCACTCAGAAAAAGATGTATGTATGTGTGTGTGTGTGTCATTGAAAAAAAAAATTTTTGAGGGGAGGGGGGGGGGGATTTTAAGTACATACAAATTTCTAAGGGGGAAAAAAACCACGGAAGACATCTGTCTTAAAACGGAAATTTCAGAAATCGCAGAAAACTTCCTGGAATTTACGAATATGTTTTCCGTTAAAATACTGAAATATAGTAACGGCGTCCCGATTGTCAGTACAATTTCCGTATTTGAAGGGATTTTATTATTATTTCTTTTTTTTTTTTAGTGTATACACAGCATAGTCTCAGAGATCGCACCTTCTCAGATACAGGTTAAATATCGGCTAGGCTTACATCGTAAATTCTTTTTTAACCCACCGCCTTTTTTAATTTGGTATATTGTACCAAATTAATAAAATACGTAAATAATAAAGGAGAACATGCAAGATAAATACAAGTAACACGAGAGATTTATTTATCGCAAATTTATTTTCTCTGACATTTTAATTGACGCATTCACTCTCAAAAATAAAACACTCAATTTTGACGATTCCGCAATCCTCAGGCCTCATTTCCTTATTTTTGACAATCATTTCGTCACTGAGTCACGTGGTTTTTGACGAAACGCGAATCCTCAAATATCTTGACGAAACTGTTTCCTCGCTGTCAGAAATAAAACTCTCACTTTTGACGATTCCGCAATTCTTAAGCTATATTTCGTCATTTTTGACAATCATTTCGTCTCAAAATTAAATGATTTTTAATGCAATGGAAAATCTCAAATATTTTACAAAAATGTTTCCGCATTCCCGGCCAGATTATTTTTGTTACAAAATCGTTCAAAAAAAAATAAAATAAAATAAAATAAAAAATTACACGAAAGTATTAAATTTAAGATATAATTAATGAAAACAGAAACAAAAATATTTCATCCTTGGGGGCCGCTATAACACGAATGTACCAAATTTCTACTTTATTTTTTATATCTGATAATTTGCGTCTATCCTTTTTGTAATGAATTTAAGCATTCATATTGCCGATTCAAAGATAAATTTTTCTGAAGTTACAGAATTTCGTTAAAAACGCTTAGAAAAATCATCTAAAGTTACAAAATTTCGTTAAAAACGGTTAAAATAGTAAAATGCGAACATCATTTGGTCCATTTTCGACCGAAAGCTGTACATTTTCCCAATGGTAGAAAAAAAAAAAAAAAAAAAAAAAAAAAAAAAAAAAAATAACAATAATAATAAATAATAATAATAATAATAAATAAAAAATCACAATATTAGGTGCTTTTTTTATTTAAGAAATATATTCATATAACAATCAAATTTAAAATACGTATAACTGACCTTTCCCCTCTATAAACAGTAATCTTATCCGCTGAAATTGATGAACTCGCCTCCAAAATATGCACTTCAAAATTAATTATTTCTGATCAACAAATTAACTAGAGCATATTCATTGAACAAAGGAAATTTCTCTAATAAATTATATTAATCAAGCCATTTTCTAATTATTTATTAACCATAATAATAATCTAGCCTTATTAGTTAAAACATGCAGAAGTTATAACAACACCGATAAAAATACAATCTGCTTTCTAAAAATATAAACACACATCAACATCTCGTAAATACTTTTAAAATCAAGCAATTTCGAAGTCCCGCTAGCTGAGAGGTAAGACGCTGGTCTGTCAAGCTAAAAGTCGCGCGTTCGACCCTCACCGAAGGACGGTGTAATTTTGCCCCAAGTCAATTAAAAAAGCTTCTAAAAGCTCCGACAGATGGAGCCACCAAACATTTTTTTTGGAACTTTCAAAGAATCAATTTGACGAAACCACTTTCTTCGTAATTTTGAGGATGCAAATTTACTCGATTTGACGAAACGTTTACTCGGAGCATATTTCAAGAAAGCGTTTCGTCAAAAACGAAGGAAATTTCTTGAAATTTGAGTATTCATTTTTGAGAGTGTTTGAAGCAGAATTTTTATTTATATATTTATTTATTCTTTGGGGGGGGGGGAGAAGTAATCATATGGTATTTGTTTCGTTTCAGAAATTTACTTATTTCACAACACATACCAGCAATAAAACGACACTGATTCCACAATAAATACATAGAAAAAAGCAATACAACACGCACACTGAACTATTTGGGAAATTTGAAACAACAAGTGCAATATATCAATATGTGTCAATACTCAATAACATGAAAGAAAGAGTGGGGGAAATTCATAACTTACTTCTGGCATGAACTTTCGACTGAAATCAACGCGTTCCAAAAATGATTATGCAGAATGTGTAAATCCATAATGGTGCAGTAGGTAGAATTGAAAAGTAGCCTAAAACATAACAAAAATTACTATAATAATAATAATAAAATTAACGCGAAAAAAGTAACGAATTTTTTAAATACAAAATATTTAAAATTCAACAATACGACTAATAAAATAATTTTCATTTTATTTATTGAATAATACTATGTTTTCCTCTTCCGTGTTATTTTATAAAATGAGGATCAATTTTTATTTGCAATGTCAAAACGGGGAAGAAAAATTATGCGTTAAGCATGGATTATGAAACCCTTTCCAACGCATTCAGAATATTGTAACAAAATGTAACCGTTTAATAAGGTGAAAGATGAAGTAAACAATCTGGGGAGGGGAGCGTAAAACATTTGAAAATTCAATTTTGGCAATTACCCTCTAAGGTTTGAAAAGAATTCAAATTATTTTGTGAATCCCTGTATATGATCTATCGATTTGTATATATACTATATATTATGCTAAATTTAGTTCAGTTAAGAAACTTATAACACAGTTGAAAATTCCCTTTTAGCAATTTTCGTCAATAAAAGGAACTGTATTCGAATTCTTTTGTACAACGTTGTATGTGATTTATAATTCACACACACACACAAAATTTGCATAGTTAGATTTAAAAACGTATACTAGAATTGAAAACGCATTTTCAGAAATTATTGCTCATAGATTTTTGCTCTTTAACTCTTGTGTGTCCATGCAAATGAACGATATACTATGCACAGTAAAGCATCTTTGTAGTGCACCACAGTGATGCACTGCCAAAAATAATTGTTGATTTTACAGTATAAAACTGGCACCCAGCTGCCAGTATTATACCGTAAAATTAACAGTATTAAACAGTAAAATAAGCAGTAATACGCTGCCGTGCAAGCAGTAATACGCTACTCAAATGATACAAGCAGTGGATAGATAATAAAGCAAGCAGTAATACGCTACTCATACGCTGCCGCGCATGCGCGGCAGCGTATTACTGCTTGCACGGCAGCGTATTACTGCTTATTTTACTGTTTAATACTGTTAATTTTACGGTATAATACTGGCAGCTGGGTGCCAGTTTTATACTGTAAAATCAACAATTATTTTTTGCAGTGATGCATACCGATTTCAATGTGTTTGAAATAGTGTAACACCTTTAAAATACATTGCAAACGACTTTTCCCCTCGCCTTCTGAATTATTTTAAGAATCATGAGAGACGGTAGTTTCTCGAGTGACGCAGCAAAAAAACGAAAACCGAATGCTTAATACCGAAGATTTCCGTCACTCCATATATACAGCTAGTTTGAGTTCAAAGGAAAAGCGAAAAGCCGACATTTAATATCTCAGCAAATATGAGGTACATAGTTTTGATTTTTTGACAGCTGTCTTATATCTCCGGTCTAACTCTATCCTGAAATTTATAGATTTCTACATGCAGTAGATTTTAAGATCTGGAAATCCATTTTTAAGTAAAATGGGAAGTTTTTCGCTCTGCATGTAATGGTGTCATGGTGTAAGACAGCGTATCTCGAAAACCGCCCGAAGGATTTTTTTTAAATTAATATATGATACTAATCGGTTTTATATGAAGTGAATCCACCTATCCGCTTAGATAGGAAAACTCTAGTTTTTTATATAATCCGATTTAAAAAAATGGGACTATTTTCTTAAGCCAAGCTGTACAAATGCAATAGAGTATTCACTACCTTCTTCCGCCGGGAATTACAGTTAAAATTTGATGTACGGTTGCCGTTATCAATAAAGCTTGTGACCGGGCTAATTATTTATATTTTTTTAAATGCAAAAACAATGAATTATATACTCTAAACATGTAAAACATATGTATTAAATTCAATTGGGGTTTATATGTTTTCTCTTTTTGTTACAAAGAAATAATTTCAGATTTTAAACATGCATATATTCGAAAAATTATTTAGATTCCTTTTTCAAAATGAGGAAATATTTTTTAATTACATGTATTCAATTTTACTGCTAAATATAATAAATCTTTCATTTTCTAATGATAAAATATTTTTCATTTCTTTGTTTCTTTCGCAACGAAGACAACCAACCAACTATTATCGTATCAATGCGCGAAGCACAAATTAGCGAGAGGCATTTGGGGAAAAGATAGGCACAGAAAATCAAAGATATTATACTTACTATTAGGTATTTTGTTTATTTATTCATTGTTTTTTATTTTATATGACTTGATGGTTCTTTTTAAAAATTTCGTTTTGGTAAGGTGCTTAGTTTGTCTTTGTCAGAGCAACTGCCAATTACATGTTTTTATGGCTTTAAAATATTACTTTTATGTTATTTTGTAAAAGAAAATGCAGAAAGTTAGTTCTGAATTAAGTGTTTTATGTTATACAATGGATAAATAAGTTCTTAATTACTTTAAATCCAGAGTTTGAAAAGTAAACAAATAGTTTTTTTTTTTTTTCTTTTTCTTATTGCATTCAGGGGTCGATGCAGGTTTTTTTTCTTGGGGCCCATTTTGTGAAAAGTAAAGGTTGTTTTTGTGAAATTTATTATATTTTTGTGAAAAATAACATTTTGTAACGAAAGTTGAAATCGATTTAATCAAATTCGAACCAAGCATTTATAAACAAAACGTGTTTTAAATCCTTTTGCGGAAGTTTTCCTCTCTGGCAAACTTGTTTGTTTACAAATTACACATTTTAAAACATCACAAAATAATAAATAGTAAGTTTTTATGGAATAGAATTTTGTGAAGTGGCCCATTTTATCAAATTGATTTTTGTGAAGGGACCCTAAATAGGCCCCAAAATTTTCCTGGATCGACCCCTGGCATTACCTTATTGCATTCATATTGCCAGTATTATTACATTGTTATCATTTTTTTTTTCTCATTACATTTACAAACAGTTGTGTGACAAACTTTATCTTCATGAATGTTTTACATTTACTTTATATTAATTTTTCACATTCATTTTTTAATAAGCTTGTTAAATAGTTTTCAAGCACTATATTGTTTCAATGTCAAATGTTACATTAAAAATTGTTAAAAAATACAGTAAAAAAATTGCTATTTGCTCGCGAAACTTAAGAATATAATCATTTTAACCCACATAGATTTTTGTAGCTCTAAAATATTACTATACAATGAATAAATAAGTTCTTATTTACTTTAAATTCAGAGTTTAAAAAGTAAACAAATAGCTATTTTATCTTTCAATTTTTCTATCATTTACCTGTGACTTTAAAAATTATTTAAAATTACTAATTTAGAGGTATGAAATACCTTATATGTGCTTAAATCACAGAAAAAATACAACTTTAGTAAGTATATTGCAGGGCTCTGTTTAAGAAGAATTAAGAACACCTTTAAAGGATCCTTCACAATTTTTTTTAAATCTTAAAACAGTATCCTTCACATTTTTTTTTTCATTTTAAAACAGGTTATTTCACATTTCTTTTCATATTAAAACAGGACACTTCACAAAACTTTTTCCTACCAAAAATTAACTCTTCACAAATTTAATCATCTTAAACATTTCCCAATTTTTGTATAAAATACTGTTTACTGTTGACTGTAATAAGTGTTTGTTCTTCAAAGTAAATTCTGAAAAATCATTAAATTTCAACTGCTGCTAATACATTTAATTTTTTTATTACAACTTACATAAATATCCATATTTTACATAGGGTTTCTTGTACAGAGGTGTATTTTGAAAACATATAGAAGAAAAAAAAATTTTTTTTTAGAGAAAACCGCTGTTAATTTTTTCGCAATGATTTTTAATAGTCAGATCTTATAAATTAAGTGTTGGTGAGTGCAAAGTTTGAAATTGTCTGAATATGTTGAAAACAACATAGGGCTCTAAAACTATTTACTTGCATAAGTTTATTAAAAATTAATATACAGTAACAGCAAAACATGCATGAAGCTTCACAAACAGCTATAGACCATCAAAGTATCAAATAAAATGAAAATTTTGAAATGGAGAACCATCAATTCAAAATAAATAAAAAACAATAAATAAATAAACAAAATACCTGGGGGAGGGGGGGGGGGAGTATTTTATCTATTATAAATTGCAGCTTGTATTTTCAAATAATTTGGAAGGGCGGATAAAATTTTATCATTTAAAATATTTAAAAAAATAATACCTTCTAAACTAGAATTTTATTATCAATTTTATAGATGATTTTCTTTGGACGATTACTCTCTATGAGAGAAAAGTTCTACTTTTTGTATTTGTTCGCCACAGTATATTTTGTTGTTTTTCAGCCAGTCTATAGAATTCTTTGCAGGAGTGCGGTTTTCAACAGGCATGTGATGTTGAGCATTGGAAATATATAGGGCACTATTCGATTGCAAATTTGGAAGAAGTTTTTCCAACACTCATTTTTGGAAGTTTTCGTAGTTCATTTGCATGGGATTGTCACCCCTTTTTGTCGACGCTTTATACAGTAGTTGAGCATCCGTAAGGAAACACGTTTCCTCATTTTTACGCTCGAGTTAAGACCTTGTACAGCTAAGTACATGGCCGTTAAAGTTTTTTTCCTGTAAATAGTTAATAACTTTCTCCTTTTAATTCGATGTTATTCGTTTTTGGGTAAAGGTGAAAATAGGCACTCGCCAATCACCACTCGGCAATAAAACTTGAAAAACTGACTTGAAAAATATGGAGAAAACCGACCAAATGCAGGATTTTCTGATTTTCTTTTTTTCCCATGTTCGTTTGACAAAATTCATGATTTTCCTCGCCAGATCGACGAAAATAGTGATTTTTCTGCACCAGATCGATGAAATTAATGATTTTACTGCACTAGATTGGCGAAATTTATGATTTTTATGCGCCGATTAAAGAAATTCGTGATTTTTATGTGCCCGTTCAGCAAAATTTCTGATTTTTACATGCCGTTCAACAAATTTTTTTATCTTTATGTGCCCCGTTGACAAAATTTGTGATTTTTACATGCCTGATCGACTAAATTCATCATTTTTATATGCCCGATGGATGAAATTAATGATTTTTACATGCCGATCAATGAATTTCTTGATCTTTATGTGCCTGTTTGACAAAATTCATGATTTTCATGCACCGATAAACAAAATTCATGATTTTTACATCTGTGTTCGACAAAATTTATGATCTCCCCCTCCCTGATCCACAAAATTCATGTTTTTGCTGTGCCTGATTATTGAAACTCATTTTTACACACCCGATCGACAAAATTCATGATTTTTACACACCGATCAACGAAGTTCAAGATTTTTATGCACTTGATCGCCGAAATTCATAATTTTTTTCATGCTCGATCGATGAAATTTCATTTTTCTGAACCTGATCGATGAAATTATTGATTTTTATGCAAACGTTTGATGAAATTTGTGAATTTTATGCACCTACTTGATGAACTTGTGATTTTTAACCACCCACTTGATGAATTCGTGATTTCTATGCGACTACTCTACGAATTGGTAATTTTTATTCGTCCGTTCTACAAAATTCATGATTTTTTCGTGCCTAATCGATGAAATTCATAATTTTTACGCACCGATTGATGATTTTTATGTGCCTGATTCATAAATTTCTTGATTTTTATGCATCCGTATGATGAAATTAATGATTTTCATGTGCCGATCAAGGAATTTCTTGGTTTTTATGTATCTATTTGATGAAATACGTGATTTTTATGCGATCGATAAACAAAATTCAAGATTTTTACGTTCCCGATTGACAAAATTTATGATCTCCCCCTCCCTGATCCACAAAATTCATGTTTTTGCTGTGCCTGATTATTGAAACTCATCATTTTTACACACCCGATCGACAAAATTCATGATTTTTACACACCGATCAACGAAGTTCAAGATTTTTATGCACTTGATCACCAAAATTCATGATTTTTTTCATGTTCAATCGACGAAATTTCATTTTTCTGAACTTGATCGATGAAATTATTGATTTTTATGCAAACGTTTGATGAAATTTGTGAATTTTATGCACCTACTTGATGAACTTGTGATTTTTAACCACTCACTTGATGAATTCGTGATTTCTATGCGACTACTCTACGAATTGGTAATTTTTATGCGTCCGTTCTACAAAATTCATGATTTTTTCGTACCTAATCGATGAAATTCATAATTTTTACGCACCGATTGATGATTTTTATGTGCCTGATTCATAAATTTCTTGATTTTTATGCATCCGTTTGATGAAATTAATGATTTTCATGTGCCGATCAAGGAATTTCTTCGTTTTTATGTATCTATTTGCTGAAATACGTGATTTTTATGCGATCGATAAACAAAATTCAAGATTTTTACGTGCCCAATTGACAAAATATATGATCCCCCCTCCCCCGATCGACAAAAGTCATGTTTTTTCTGTGCTCGATTGATGAAATTCACAGATTTTTACATACCCGATCAACGAAATCATGATTTTTAAATACACTATCAACGAAATTCATGATTTTTTCATGCCCGATTGACGAAATTAATGATAATGTCCATGCCCCAATTTGACCCCCCCCAAGGCGGGTACTTTTTAAAATTTTGCACACACCCTTCATGTGATATATTGTTGGAAATGTCCGAGACTGTTTAATCATATTATGCATCTCCTGTGTCCACACCCCCACTTTGCCCCCCCAAGGGGGTACTTTCTGATATTTTGCACAACCCCTCATGTGATATATCGTTGGAAAGGTCTGTGACCGCTTAGTCATATTATGCATCTCTGGTGTCCATCCCCCCACTTTGCCCCCCCCAAGGCGGGTACTTTTTAAAATTTTGCACACACCCTTCATGTGATATATTGTTGGAAAGGTTTGAGACTGTTTAATCATATTCTGCATCTCCTGTGTTCACACCCCTACTTTGCCCCCCAAGAGGGTACTTTTTGAAATTTTGCACAACCCCTCATGTGATATATCGTTGGAAAGGTCTGTGACTGCTTAGTCATATTATGCATCTCTGGTGTCCATCCCCCCACTTTGCCCCCCCCCAAGGCGGGTACTTTTTAAAATTTTGCACAACCCTTCATGTGATATACTGTTGGAAATGTCTGAGACTGTTTAATCATATTCTGCATCTCCTGTGTTCACACCCCCACTTTGCCCCCCCAAGAGGGTACTTTTTGAAATTTTGCACAACCCCTCATGTGATATATCGTTGGAAAGGTCTGAGACTGTTTAATCATATTCTGCATCTCCTGTGTTCACATGCCCACTTTGCCCCCCCAAGAGGGTACTTTTTGAAATTTTGCACGACCCCTCATGTGATATATCGTTGGAAAGGTCTGTGACTGCTTAGTCATGTTATGCATCTCTGGTGTCCATCCCCCCACTTTGCCCCCCCAAGAGGGTACTTTTACAAATTTTGCACAACCCTTCATGTGATATATTGTTGGAAAGCTCTGTGACTGTTTAATCATATTATGCATCTCCTATGTCCACACCCCCACTTTGCCCCCCCAAGAGGGTACTTTTTGAAATTTTGCACAACCCTTCATGTGATATATCGTTGGAAAGGTCTGTGACCGCTTAGTCATATTATGCATCTCTGGTGTCCATCCCCCCACTTTGCCCCCCCAAGGCGGGTACTTTTTAAAATTTTGCACACACCCTTCATGTGATATATTGTTGGAAAGGTCTGAGACTTTTTAATCATATTCTGCATCTCCTGTGTTCACACCCCTACTTTGCCCCCCCAAGAGGGTACTTTTTGAAATTTTGCACAACCCCTCATGTGATATATCGTTGGAAAGGTCTGTGACCGCTTAGTCATATTATGCATCTCTGGTGTCCATCCCCCCACTTTGCCCCCCCCTCTCAAGGGGGGTACTTTTTAAAATTTTGCACAACCCTTCATGTGATATACTGTTGGAAATGTCCGAGACTGTTTAATCATATTCTGCATCTCCTGTGTTCACACCCCCACTTTGCCCCCCCAAGAGGGTACTTTTTGAAATTTTGCACAACCCCTCATGTGATATATCGTTGGAAAGGTCTGAGACTGTTTAATCATATTCTGCATCTCCTGTGTTCACACCCCCACTTTGCCCCCCCAAGAGGGTACTTTTTGAAATTTTGCACGACCCCTCATGTGATATATCGTTGGAAAGGTCTGTGACTGCTTAGTCATGTTATGCATCTCTGGTGTCCATCCCCCCACTTTGCCCCCCCAAGAGGGTACTTTTAGAAATTTTGCACAACCCTTCATGTGATATATTGTTGGAAAGCTCTGTGACTGTTTAATCATATTATGCATCTCCTGTGTCCACACCCCCACTTTGCCCCTCCAAGGGGGTACTTTCTGATATTTTGCACAACCCCTCATGTGATATATCGTTGGAAAGGTCTGTGACCGCTTAGTCATATTATGCATCTCTGGTGTCCATCCCCCCCACTTTGCCCCCCCCCCAAGGCGGGTACTTTTTAAAATTTTGCACACACCCTTCATGTGATATATTGTTGGAAATGTCCGAGACTGTTTAATCATATTATGCATCTTCTGTGTCCACACCCCCACTTTGCCCTCCCAAGGGGGTACTTTCTCAAATTTTGCACAACCCCTCATGTGATATATCGTTGGAAAGGTCTGTGTCCACTTAGTTAGATTATGCACCTCCGGTGTCCATCCCCCCACTTTGCCCCCTCCAGGGGGGCACTTTTTAAATTTTGCTGACACTCCTCGTGATATATTGTTTAAAAGGTCTGTGACCACTTAATCTTATTATTCAGCACGGCAGCTATACGGTGCCGCAGGCAGCGGGAACCCGAGCCGGAGGTTCGTGCGGTTAGAGCTTTATACTATTCGATGTGCAAATTAAGGTATTATCCGGTGCATGCATAGCACGACCGGTATACGGTGCCGGAGGCAGCAGGGACCTGGGTTGGTGGTTCGTTCGGTTATAGGTTTATACTATTCCATGTGGAAATTAAGGGATTGTCATACAAATGGAGAATTCAGTTAGATTCGAGGCCCTGATGTAAATTGAAGGCCCACTAGCGGGCGAAGCCACTAAGTTTTATTCTTATAAATTTATACCCTAATGCTTAATTGCGACTGAAAGAAATTTTCATCAATAACCGCTTAAAAGTAATGATATCAGTACAAAAACCCTTAACGGATTAAAAGTTGTGACGCAGCACTTTCTTTTAGCTCTAAGAATTTCAAATATGGGTCTTAAAAGTAATGATATCAAATTTGAGTGACGCTATGTTAATTCTTTTTAAATCATCATTTTCTTTTTAGTTTTATTTATATTCACAGGTGCAATTATTATCTTAACATGAAAATAATATAAAATTTATTCGCTAAAGCTTTTTCATTCAGATCTCTCAGGAATTCAAAATATGGGTTTTAAAAGAAATTATATCAAAATTTGAGTGACACCTTGACGTGAATTTAATAGGATTGTTTTAAATTTAAATTTAAATTATTTTTCGTTTGTCTTCTAAAGTATATTTACACATACAAACAATACTTTTAATTTTTCAATACACTGTTAAATATATTACTTTCACTGAGCCTATATTATGTATTGAAATGTATTTATTTCAATAGACTGATTCATATTTTTGTGCCACGGTATCCAAAATCATAAGTAAAATTTATGTAAATGATTAATTTGCGTCATAGTATCCAAACAAAGGAATGTATGCAAGTGGATACTATGACGTAAATTAATCATTTACATAAATTTTACTTATGATTTTGGATACCGTGGCACAAAACATGAATCAGTCTATTGAAATAAATACATTTCAATACATAATATAGGCTCAGTGAAAGTAATATATTTAACAGTGTATTGAAAAATTAAAAGTATTGTTTGTATGTGTAAATATACTTTAGAAGACAAACGAAAAATAATTTAAATTTAAATTTAAAACAATCCTATTAAATTCACGTCAAGGTGTCACTCAAATTTTGATATAATTTCTTTTAAAACCCATATTTTGAATTCCTGAGAGATCTGAATGAAAAAGCTTTAGCGAATAAATTTTATATTATTTTCATGTTAAGATAATAATTGCACCTGTGAATATAAATAAAACTAAAAAGAAAATGATGATTTAAAAAGAATTAACATAGCGTCACTCAAATTTGATATCATTACTTTTAAGACCCATATTTGAAATTCTTAGAGCCAAAAGAAAGTGCTGCGTCACAACTTTTAACCCGTTAAGGGTTTTTGTATTGATTATTATATACGCATAAGAATTATTATATACACACTTCATTTTCAACACCGAATACGCCATCGTAAATATAAATTACATGGCAATCTGGCTGTATTTATGCGAGGTGGTAGTCGGCCAGACAAGCCGAATTCCTAAACAGTTTTTAATTATGTTGGAAATTGTTAAAAAAGCGCATTCAATCGCAGGAACTAATCGAAATTATCTGTTATTAAGGGGAAGGCAGTCATTGAAAACCAAAATAATTGCTGTATTAAAGAAAAAACCCAATAAAAATATATTACATAAATTGAAACAAAATAAGCATACATATGACACTGGATTTCGGTTTTTAAGGCCATACTAAACAAAACTTACTCCATGATCAATTTCATGCAAAAAAAGTCCAGCATTTAAATTGCCCATTATAGTGCTGAACTTGAAAAGGAATTATATAATACACATTTTGTTTTTTATAGAATAACCATCGTACATATAGCTACCTTTCTTTCTTTTCCTTTTAAGTCTCTCATGAATTATTTCTTTTACGACGACTACATTAAAAATGTTACAATCGCCTTCAAACAACATTAGAAAGTTAAATTCCTATGCAAGCAGAGCCCTGGGGCAAGCATTAGTCGCCCCCCCCCTCCTATCTATCCACTGAAATTTTCATGAATCATGCTTAAGTGACTAATACTAATCTTCATACCTATTGTATGTATACATAAATTTTGTACCAAACATTATTCACATCTTTATATATGTCACAAGAAACATGGTAATAATAGACTACACTTTATTGTTTTGGTTATAGGAATACAAGGGCAAATGTGAGCTGTTAAAGTAATGTTAAATACATGTCTTTCAGGTATTCTTGGTTATTTATCATAACATTTTCTATCACAGTATAAAATTTAATCTTAGTATCGCATTTGCATCAACATGTATTTGGGCGATTCCATCGTATGGAAAGGCAGGTACGTGCATGCATGCATTTATACTGATAGCAACAAATTTCAACACTTATTACGTTATTACTGCATTCCTCATGCGCTAGAGTACTTTGGTTTAAAATTTCATATTATGACAAGTAGTTTAATTCTTTTAAACAGAAATCAGCAGATAATAGTTGTAGGAAATTACAATAATCTTTTAATTAAACTTCTCTATTTTGAAAAATATTTATCAAACTTGGTATAGGAAGAAATTAAATATCGCAAAATGAAATACACTTTAAATAAGAATCCATGTGAGAGATCTATGGGAAAACAGCCCCCTTCCCTAAATCTGAAAAATGGACACTTTATCATTTGGCTCTCCTTTAACGGAATCCTGCATCTGTCCTCGGAGTGCCCCCCAAAAGGGGGCCCGGGGCAGTTGCCCCACATGACCTGTATGCAATATTGACTACAAATATAAATTTTTTAAAATAAATTTTTTTTTATATAAAAATTAATATATTTATATTACAAGTCAATGGTATGCAAGCATTTTATGAAAGTTTGAGCAAACAAGGTCGAAGATGAGCAGATTACCAAAGATATACGCTCATAGTTGTCAACTTTTGATCCCCCCACCCCCTCCCAAGTCAAACATGTTTTTGGAACCAAAAAATTTAATGAATAAATGAAAAAACATACAAACAAGACACTTTATTAAATACATTTTCTGGTTCAAAACATGCTCATTTGACTAGATGTGAAAAAATCAAAAGTTATCAGAGCTTTATTTTGAAAAAAAAAAATGTAATCTTAATTAAAAGAGAAAATATTACATAATTAATAAGTTAGCAATAGTACCTTAAACATAACCTCCAGTTAATAAAGGAAATGCTGAATGGATACAATGAAAGGGAGAATCTCGACCACACATAAAATTACAATAAAAGGAGGTCCGTGCAGCTGTACACGTAGAGTGTTACATCATTTTAATTAGTGGCTCATTTCAAAATGGTAGTGCAATGGGCAACCAGTGTACGTATAAACACCGACTTTTCATTACGTTTTCATAATAATTTTTAAAAAACTGACTATAAAATATATTTTTAGATAAATATGAGACGCAAGGTTCATAAAATTCTATCAAGCTATTTGTTAATTTTTTTAATTACATAAAATTGCACATTTTCAATTTTATTAAACATTTGATAAATATAAGTTTTATACAATAAGTAATGTTTTCTAATGTGTATACATGTGTATTATATTCAATTTAAATTAAGTAAATAATTTAATTGTAATAATTAACATATTAAAATATATGTAACAGTAACATCGATGCATTGTGACATCACTATTAATGATGCATCAATAAGTCAGTATTATCAACACTACAAAAGCACTATTTCAGCCCTAGTACAAAGTAAATTTATATAAAACTAAATAAATTCTGATAGATTTCCGCTACCGATAATATCTTAAATTCTTCTCGACATCTATACATTTTATTGTCGTCCGCCTTATAAATTTATAACTATTCAGGTAAGTCAGTTTATGAGGCCATTTTAAATGATATAAAAAATCTGTCATACATAAATTTTTGGTCCTTTTCCTAGAAGTAATAATACACTTAAACGGATTCGATATCTATCATAATTAAGATTTTTTTTTTTTTTTTTTTTTTTTTTTTTACAAAAAACATCTTCCTCTCCCTGCCACTTGATCCGATTTTGCCCATTAACGAACTTGACCGAGATTTTCTGTCCCTTGATTTTATGTACGAGTTTGGAAGAGATTTGTGCAGAATTATGGAAGTTATCGTGTCCATAAAAAAGTGATATAGACAGATAAAGTTTTGAACTGGGGGTGGTTTTGGATTGCGAAAATTTGAGAAATTACAACATAGGCGAGAATGTAATAGGTAGTATTTCTTACGAAATCTACCAAAAAAGTTTTTTTTTTTTTTTTTTCCATCTCAAGGAGAATCGGTAGTTATCTTGTTTCGTGTCATGAAAACCTTGGGAAGCATGATGACTGCGTTCAGATTTGTACAGGATAGAAGCCAAGAAATTCGGCAATGGAACTTTCTTATTTCGTATAGAAAGAGGACACGCAAAACTGGTGAAGCATAAACTAGTGAATCTACACATATATATACAAAAGTTTCCACAACTTAAACAAATATATATATTCATGAGAGTTATTCAGAATAATGCATTCAAAGATCTAATAAATTAAGCAATATAATAAAGAATGACGAATAGGGAATTAACTATTTCCGGTGTAGCACTAATTACTGTTGTAAAAACGATTTGTCATTCTAAAAAAAAATCCAAATTAACAATCAACTTTCTTAAAATTTTTTTCCCCCTCTGTTTCTCAGCACCGTTATTTTTGCCACTAAGTACTCTATAATGTGTTATTACATGTATTGCATGTAACTTTAAAAATATTAGAGATAAATACTAAATATTTACTTTTTTAAAAAATTAACACACAATATTCAGATTCTAGTCTATCTAAAATGACATATTAGGGGGGTGGGGTTATTAGAAATACATATATACAAAAGTTTCCACAACTTAATGACTTTTAGTGCAACATTAATTTTTTTTTTTTTTTTTTGGGGGGGGGGGGGGGGGAGCAAAATTACTCTTGTATGTTATATGCTATATAAATGTTCCTTCAAAACATCTTTCCATTTATTTGTTCACGAAAAAAAAAAGTTACCTAATATTAAATACGATGTCTTTTATAGGAATTTAAATGAATTACTCTTTTTCCTACGAAAGTAACAAAAGTAAATTTCTTCTTCTTTAATAATTTCAGGCATGAGACTGCAGTAAGATAAGAAAATGGGAATTATGCACAAAAACCGGGAACGTTTTATATGCTATATAATTGTTCCTTCAAACCATCTTTCTATTTATTTGTGCATGAAAAAAAAAAAGTTACCAAATATTAAATACCGGAAACGTTGAAGATGATGTATTCTCTAGGAATCTAATTTAATTACTCCTTTTCCTACGAAAGTAACAAAAATAAATTTCTTCTTATTTAATAATTTCAAGCATGAGATTGCAGTAAGATAAGAAATTAGGAATTAAGCACGAAAGCCGGGAACAAAGACTACTTAGGAATTAAGCACGAAAGCCGGGAACAAAGACTACTTTATATGCGAGAAGTATGTCATATAAACCTAATACAAATTTTGTTTTATACAAACAATAAAAAATCTTTTCAAAATTTAAATAATTAAATGTATTATGTAAATGTAATAAACCTATAAGGAAAATAACCATATAAAAAAAAAAATCACTATATTCTAATGCCTACTAAAAAAAAAATCTTAAATTTTTCTCATAAGGACAACAAAGTGTAGACAAATTGTAAATGTTTTTCTACACGCACAGAGATATACAATTCTATGAGATACATATATACAATTCTATTCACAGAGATATACAATTCTATTCAATTATAATAGATATAGATAACTAAAAGAAAAATATACGAAATGTGATTCATAGTCAGTGACTCACATTTTTAATAGCCACACTACCTCCCCCCCCCCCAAAAAAAAAAGGTTGATTTTACAGCATAATACTGACACACCAGCTGCTAGTATTATACCATAAAATTAACAGTAATAAACAGTAAAATAAGCAGTAATACGCTGCCGCGCATGCGCGGTATAGCGTATTACTGCTTATTTTACAAACTTATGCTACCCTACCATAGGGATGCAATTTCAAAACTTTTTTTAGAGGAAGGGGGGGTCGAAGAATTTGAAGAATTTGTTTTGCACAGATGAGAAGCAATTTATAAGTTTTAGTCTCGCATATATTTTAAAAATTAGCCAAAGTACATCACATTGTTTATAATTATCCTTTTTCTAACACAATTTACGATTAGAAAGTTATTTGGATGATCTTTTATTAATAGTAATTCTATTACTATTCACTATTACAGTATTTGGATTTAAGCAAGTGAAACAATGTTATATCCGGATATGGAAACTAGTAAGATAATTAACTCACGAGATCAGTAACTGATGTCTCTCCATTTTGAAACCTAACAATGCAGTACATGACACAACAGGATAATATTCAATCGGTCACTATTCGGTCACGTGCGTTTATCAAGTATTCCACCGATGGAGAATTATAAATGGTTAGCTATAACTGAAATACACTTTCTCACCATTGAGAAAGATCGAAATGAATTGTTTAAAAAGGCTTAAAAAGAACCCCAACTTTAAAATAATGTCTTTAGTGATAGGAACATGATGTGCGGCATAACCGTACAAACTTACAATTCTAGAGGGAAAAATTCTTTGGAATTGATGGCAGTGTCAAAGAAAAAGTGCGTTTTTAATATTCTCAAAATTTTACTAAAAGTATGTTTAAAAATCTTCATATGTATTTATGGGAAAGTAGGAGAGAAAAAAGAACAACCAATGAGCATAAAAATATTAATTTTCAGAAAAATAAATTTTTAAATGAAAAATTTGAAAGATTCTACTACATATAGCATGCAGACGACATCGCTGTAATTTTTTTTAATACCGTTTTTATCTTATTTTAGTGGACATTAGCGATTTTTAACCCGCCAACGTCTATTGTCACCTCCAGGGGACACGTTTTTGATAGGACCTCTAGGATTAGCTTATATGGGAATATGTACCGTGGCTTTTAATTGGATTTAGAAAAGTTTCCAAGGTTTTGTTATTCCTCCAAACAAGCAAGGGCTTGAGTTGGTCTTTTTAGAGATAAAAATGTCAATATTTACCAGTAGGGGGGGGGGGAAGTCAACTTTAGACTTTGACATCATAATCTGTAGAAATAATGTATTTAAAAAAATAGATTTTTTGAAAAAAAAAAAAAAATAGAGAACAGATGTATAGTTTTAAAAGATAATATTCAGGGTTCTGTGATATATATCAATGAATAATCTTGATATATATCCGATATTTATTTTCAAATTATGTTTTTTGATATTTTCACATATTTGATATTTTTCCTCTTAATATTATTGTATATGATATTTTTTATATTTTCACTTAAAGCAAATGTAAATGAATTTTTTAACTGTTATTGGTCGTTTCGTTCTATAGATAAAAAGTCACTGCCACAACAACAAGCTTTACGTTTGAAGTTGATATTTTAAATGCATAGAACCAATAATTATATGGAACAATATTTAATTAGAACAGCCATTGAAAGATAAACTGTCTAATTTAGATAAGTTATTTTCCACTTCATTAGAAAGATGGTTGATTGATTTATGACGGCCGATTATCTGCACGAGGGATATAGGCCCTGGGGAGAGTGCCCTCCGTGGGGGTCTTTCTAAGGGATACTAACTCGTATTTACGGCAAGGTTCGAAGAAAACCCACTGAAAACTCCGAACGGTTAGGTCGACGGGTGGGACAGGAGTTTGAATCCAGCATCTTCCGCAGGGTTGGCAAGTTTTTGACGCATGACGGTTTTTACCGGTTTTAACCATGGTTTTTACCGTCATGTCAAAAACCTCCTTGTCAAAAATGTCGAAAACTGTCAAAAACCCATTTTTTAGTAGTTTGTTTTTACATTTTTTTTTCATTCTATCTTTAATATTAAATTGTTTTACATAAAATATTTAGAATCAAAAAGACTCTAAAGTATATTTATCCATTCAAGAAAAACAAAAAAGAATTGCATTAGAATAATACATGTACATCTTTGTTAGAAGATCTCTACAATAATCTTAAGCTATTTGGCAAATTAGATTTTTTGAAGAAATCCTGTAACCTATAAGTATTAGATTAAACAATGTGTATAATTTCGGTACAATTTATTACATTGTTGAAAACAAAACTTTAAGATTCTACTTATTGAAGTGCAAATGAAAATCACCTTAATTGCATTTATGAAATACATAAAATATGCATTTTAAAGTATTATATCGAAGAATATTCAAATTTATTCACTGCCAGTCTATGCTTAACATTTATTGTCATACAATGTAACAGCATTTTGACATCTCTAAAATAATTTTAATGTACTTTATTAAAAACGTATATTGATTCTTGTTTAATAATTATAACCTTTTATTATCATTTAATGTTAATTGCAGTTAGTAGAATCTATATTAGTGAAGATTAATTATGACAAATATTGTTCTTTTCTTTTACTCTTGTATTTTTAAATCTTTCCCATATTAGGAAATGATCTTCTTTTAAATAAATTTAACAAATGTAATTGTAAATAATAATAATAACAAGAACAACAAGGTAAAATCAATCTAGAAATGTATTGTGTGCTACACTTACACCGTAAATTGGAGGATAATCGAAAATGATAGGTTTTTGACGGTATAAACCGGTAAAAACACGGTTTTTACCACTGTCATGTCAAAAACCAGTTTTTGACGTCAAAAACCCAACCCTGATCTTCCGTCTACCAGCTTTAAGAGCAGAACCTCTCAGTCACTGGTGCGGCGCTTCATTAGAAAGAATCTTTTCTGGTTTAGTTTAAACTGCACAACAGATTAGGGAATGAAAAAGCAGACAAGCTTTACATATGTTAAAATGTTTCAATAAAAACTAATTATTTTGTATTTAACATTTTGTAGTGTAAAACATAAAAATTTCTTCATACTAAATGCTATACTTTTTTTTTTTTTTTTTTCTGAGAGTAAAAAGCAAATGGTTTCTCAAAGCAAAATAGTTGATCTTCAATTTTGTTACACAACTGAAGGAGAAAAAAAAAAAAAAGAAGATATTTAGAATATTCGTTTATTAAGTTTTCATGCTAAATGCAATTAGATTTAATTTATATTAAGTCTGAAAATATTTAAAATCATCAAAAATTGACCCTTTTTTAATATCGGGTATATATCAAAATATCAGATATTGCTCATATTTTCGACAATATCATGATATTTACGATTTAAATTTTCAAAGCAGTTCTAATTTTTGAGCCTTTATACAGAAGTAAAAACACTCCTTTCATTTAAAAACCTTTATTGTCCATTAAAAATATCAACTTATTTCAGCTTTAAACTTTTACGCTATGTGCCACGCAAGATTTCCCTTTTGACTTACTCAAAAGGAAATGATATGATAAAACTACCCAAACGTTATCAAAAATATCCTTTAAGAACCAGTGTCCGTCGAGTACAATTTGAGAGTTACCTAGAGTTCGACTAAAACCTGTTACAACCTCCATAAGTGTGATGAATATTTTATATCCTGGACGTAACTTAATTCTGGGTAATTCCCGCTCGGTCTTCTGGATCTTCTCCAAATTTGAATCACGGGAATAAATAAATCACAAGGCATATAAACTGTTATCGATCAGGTTGTGGGCAAAGCGACGCCGAGGATGTATAGACACATACACACACACACTCATCAAACTATTAAGGTTCGTGTATCAATTGATAAATTAGAAAGGAATTGAACAAAAATATTCGAGAGGCGAGTGGTCAGTTTCAGACTCATGCGGTCGGTCTCCTCAAAGATGATTTTAAAAACTAACATATTGAAACAATTTAGCCGAGTACGTATAGATGGTAACAGTGCGTTTCAAGAGATAAATAAATATAAAAGTAAAAATACGTTATATATATATATATATAAACTTCAAAATTTTTTTATTCAATTACTACCAGAAATTCAATTACTACCATAAAAAAAAGTTTCTCAGAAACTTTTTTTTTTTTTTTTTCAAAATTTCTGGTAGTAATTGAATAAAAAAAATGTTGAAGTTTGACAGATATGCTTCTGCACATGCCCGAATGATTCATTCGAATAATCAAAATAATCGTTATGCCCATCACTAATAAATAAAGAATACTAATGTATTTCCACTTGGAAGAGCTTTAGCAATACCTGCACTTCTAATTTTCTTGTTTTTAAATTCAGCACTTTACAAATGCCCCATGCAAAAATTTAATTTTAAATTTGTTGTGGCAGGATTTTCTAACTATTAAAACATGTATAACTTTCTATGTATATTTTCTGTAACTTAGCTACCAGAGTTCTTGTTTGGGGTTTCGTTCATCTGACGAAACCTTATTAGTTTCACTTCTCTGTCTGTCCGTCACAGAATTCGTACACAGAAACTAAGTTCGAGGCTTAAAATTTTGCATACTTCTAGCTGAATACCTCCTGCAACACGACAAATCATAAAATTTTGAAAAAGTGTTACGATATTTTAATTAAATGAATTAATTTAATGACATCCGACCATTTCTGCGATTTTCTTAGATCTTAAAACAATTTAATTTCAGTCTTTCGCGAAAGCTAGATGGTTCAGTGGTAGAGCGTTTTCCTCCTAACCCAAAGATTCCGGGTTCTATGTTAGACGACGAAAGTTGAAATTTTCGATTTTTACATTTCATTGTCGGATGAATTTTTTTTTTTTTTGCCATTTTAAGTGTTTTTTTCTTCTTTTCCCCTCCTTTTAGCTAAAATTAAATCATATCATTAAATATGCTTTTCAGATATACAAACATTCGCTGTTATAATTGTCTGAAAATCAGTTCTTGAATATTTTTAATTTGATTTAAAAATATAGCTTCCTCTTATTTTCATTGACCGCGTATTGACATAAGTATTTAATACTACAGATATTTTGTAATAATTGTATGTAAAAATTATTAAAAGGATTAAAGAATTATTATTCATTTGGCAGAGGACAAAAAATACTAATCAATATATTGGGGGGGGGGGGGAGCTTATATTTGAGTTAAGTATACACAAGCATATTTTAAGCACAAAAAGGGTGTGATCTATGAATTTTGGCCTATAATTTTAATTTAAAGCTGTTCTGAAATGCAAACTGGCTCTTTTTTTTCATTTAATTTATTTTTGTTCGGAAAAGCATGAAATTGGCAGGTGTTCTTATTCTGAATCTTTGTAATCGAAAGACGTTTACCCTTTTTTGGGTAAAGGCAGAAGACCTTTCAGAAAATACTGTCAAAGCCGGCGTTTTCAACCGATTTTCCGACGCCGCATCACGAGAAAGGCAAAAAACGTGCCGTCACGTGCCACAAATCGCTTATAACTCGATAAGCAATTTATCAAAAAATAGATAACTCATTTCGATTCCAAATAGCTTGCTAGTTTTACATATAACTTTGCGTTTAAAACAGAGTCAGAAAGTTTCGCGTTGTTGAGCAGATCATTTGAGAAACCACCTTTGGTCACTGAATGCCGAATTTGTTATGACGCTCGCATATATAAAAAATGACAATTTAGGCATACATGGAATTTACATTCTCGATTATACATACACTTACTTAAAAAATTTAGTTTAATATTGAACTTTAAGGAGGGATATGGCGAGGGGCTACTGTATTTAATGGTATGCAAGAAATGAAACGAGAAGAGTTTTTCAAGTAAATTTAGATCCAAGGAGGTTCGATTGCATAGCTGTTTCTTGACATAATAGTATTTAATACACTCTAAAATTGGGAGGAGTGAGAAGTTGACTCTTTGGAAGAGTGAGAGGCATTTTCACTCTTTTTGGAGTGAATTTTATAAGAATACACTCTTTAAAGAGTGGGATTTTCCACTCTCTAGAAAGGAGTGAAATATCTCACTCCGTTGTCGAGAGTGACTGTCTCACTCCTTTGACAAGAGTGAAATATTTCACTCCGTTGAAGAGTGAAAGCCTGGCATTATATAATTTTGTCCATATTTATTTATTGAGAGAAACGAAATGATCATTTTTCCTTTTTCTTTTTAGGTAGATTTCGTAAGAAATGTTACCTATTACATTCTCCCCTATGTTGGAATTTCTGAAAATTTTTGCAGATCTACGCCGATTATAACCCCTAAAACCCCAAACCACCCCCCCAGTTCAAAACTTTATCTATCTGTCTATATAGCTATATCATTTTTTTATGGACACGATAACTTCAATAATTCTGCACAAATCTCTTCCAAACTGATAACATATAATCAAAGGACATAAAATCTCGGTCAAGTTCGTTAATGGGCAAAATCGAAATAGGGGGGGGGGTGAAAACAGAAGAAAACCCATAACTTCTTAATTATGATACGTATCAAATCCGTTTAAAGTTATTAATATTTCTAGGAAAAGGGCCGAAAATTTATGTATGACAGATTTTTGATATCATTAAAAATGGCCTCAAGGAAGGGGGGGGGGGATAGGATTTTAGGAAGAAAAAAATGTTAGGATAGTGATTTCTGATATAAACATTTCATCTATTATTGTGAGCCTGAATATTCATCCATCCGACTTCAAGCTGGTGAAACGAAACACGTGTGCGCTGACAAAGTACTTTTCTGTTTTCTGTGAGATTCTCATTAAAGAACTTACACGTGTAACCTCAAGGGTTCAAGGCTAAATGACGTAAACTTGACTGTGTGTTTCTCTAATCCAAAAACTAATACTTCAGTCTCTGAGCAACCTTCTTAAAAGGCAGAACTACTGAACACTGCTCTTAAAATTAAATGTGTTAACTTTTTATAGTGTGATGTAAATTTTATAATGTAAATTAATCTTTCTTTTTCTTCAACAGTAATTAAATAATTAACTTAGAAATTATACAATGAAGCCATACTTTATTTTAACAAGATTGTGTTTGTTAATATCTACTTCAAATGTGCATTATCGCTGGATTAATTCGCAAGTTGGATAATTACTCATCACACCTACGCGGACTTAACAGGTAGGCCAAACTTGCATTACCTTATATTACTGTTATAAAGTACTTAAAATTGAATTTAAGAATAAAAGAGAAGAATCATTTATTTACCGTAGTTCTAAAAATTATCAGATTATGAGCGCTGAGGAATGAACACGGTAAAACCGCTCTCTAATAAGAAAAATAAATAAAATAAAAAACTATATTTTAAATAATAGAAACTATAAAAGTATTAGTAAAATTAATAAAAATACAACATCATGGCTTCAAATATGAAAGAAATGTGTAGCATAGAAAAACTGAACTCCAATAATTATGCGATTTGGAAGTTCAAGGTAGAGATGCTGTTAATGAAAGAGGATTTAATCAACCAGATAACTGAAGATCCGCCAAACCCCTTAACAGGCGAATGGACGAAGAAAGACAATAAAGCCAGGGCTATTATAAATTTAAGCTTAGAAGACTCACAGCTGATTTACATAAAAAACGAAACATCAGCTAAAGCTACATGGTTAGCATTAAAAACAATACATGAGCGCGCGAATTTATCTAGTAAATTATATTTGCTAAGAAAACTATATAGTATAAAACTAGTTGAAAATGGTAATATGAACGACCATATTGTTAAAATATTAGAAACCGCTGATAGGTTAAAAGCAATAGGAGAAGAGATTAAGGACTCTCATCTATCTGCACTTTTGTTGTGCTCCCTTCCACCTAGCTATGATACTCTGATCACGGCATTAGAGGCCCGATCAGAGACCGAATTAAATCCGGAATTTATAAAAGGAAAACTAACAGATGAATTTCAAAGGAGACAAGAAAGCTCCAATTCATCGCATGAAAATGTATACAAAACATTTAATAAACAAAAACAAAACACTAGGGCATATCCAAAAAGAGAACAAAACCTTTTTTGCACGAATTGCAAAAGGAAAAACCACGTGCGACAAAATTGTTGGTTTCTTAAGAATAAAAATTCTAAGAACCAAACAAATGAAAAATACAGACAAAATTCGTCTTTATGCTTTGAAGCAAGTAATTTTACTCCGAAAACTAAAGCAGAAAAAAACACACAAATTCAAGAGAGTAAAAGCGAAGAAAATCAAAACGAAAAAACAATGTCTCAAAGGCAATTATCATTAATCGCACATAATGAATCTAAATCTACTTGGATTGTTGATTCTGGAAGCAGTTCACATATTTGTAATGACATAAATGTATTTGTTGACATTGACAATAACAACAAAAATACTGTCACGATAGCAAACGGAACAACACTAAAATCGCACGGGACAGGTACAATAAAATTACGGACACAATCAAATGACATAACTTTAAAGGACGTTTTATATGTCCCTGATATTCAATCAAATTTAATGTCGGTTACGAAAGCCACAAAGTATGGTTATGAATTCATGTTTGAAAATAACACCTGTAACTTATCCTATAATGGAAAAACTCTCTTAGAAGGAAAAAAGAGAGAAAATTTATATGAAATTGACCTTTATAAACCTAAGCAAGAAATCTATGTCAATTTTGCTGAACAATGCAAGAATAAAAACTGCATTGAGCTTTGGCATAAGAGATTAGGTCATAGAAATGTTAATTCAATTAAACAACTCTTATCCAACAATTTAGCAACAGGTCTAGAAATTCAAAATTGCAAACATGACATAGTTTGTGAGAGTTGTATAAAGGGAAAACTAACAAATGCACCGTATCCAAAACAGAGTGAGAACAGAGCTAAGAAGGCGATCGATCTGGTGCATACGGATGTATGTGGTCCGATGCAAACAGAAAGCATAGGAGGGAAGAAATATTTTCTCACATTCACAGATGATTTTAGTAGATTCACAATGATATTTCTTTTATCGAATAAAAGTGAGGTAGTTACCAAAGTGAAAGAATATGTAGCCATAACGAAAAATAAATTCGGTCGCACAGTTAAAGAAATCCGATCAGACAATGGGGGTGAATACACTAGCGAAGAATTAGAAAAATTCTTAAAATATGAAGGTATTCATCACCAGTTCACTATTCCGCATTGTGCACCTCAGAACGGTGTTTCGGAAAGAAAGAACAGGACTTTAGTCGAAATGACAAGGTGCCTATTATCGGAAGCGCAGCTGCCAAATAAATTTTGGGCCGAAGCTTTAAATACAGCTGTGTATCTTATAAACAGATTACCAACAAAATCACACAATTCAACTCCATACCAGCTATGGACAAACAAAAAACCGGATTTATCAAACATAAAAATATTTGGCTGCAAAGCTTATGCTTATCTCGATAAATCCCAAAGAGGAAAACTCGATGATAAAGCAATAAAAGGAACATTTATCGGTTATGATAATAGATCAAAAGGATATAGGATCTACATTGGCAATAATAAAGTAATAAGGGCGAGAACTGTTAAATTTATAGAAAACTCTAATTCAAATGAAAACGAAAAAAAATCAAACATTGATATGAGAGAAGAATTAGAAGTTCAGAAACAACCTGAAAAAGCAGGGGGAGATTCCTCAAAATTCTTTATAGACATGCAGGAAGATAAACAAACAGACAATGAGGAAAATTTAAACGAAAACGAACCTAGAAGATCTCAACGATCAAATAGGGGAGTTCCACCCGATAGATTCTCTTATATTACTAAAATACAAAAAGAAAATATTGAACCAACAGAGTGGAAAGATATAGCGAAAATCGAAAACCCATATGATAGAAACAAATGGTATGAAGCAACTAATGAAGAAATTAATTCATTAAGAAAAAACAAAACATGGGAACTAATTGATCCACCACCTGGAATAAAAGTAATTGGGAATAAATGGGTATTCACAAAAAAATATAATGAAAATAATGAAATAGAAAAATATAAGGCACGTCTTGTAGCCAAAGGTTTTTCTCAAAAATACGGAAGCGATTATTTTGAAACCTTCGCTCCAGTAGTAACGTATACAACTATAAGAGCGTTTCTAGCATGTGCAGCGTATAAAAATTTAGATGTTAATCATATAGATATTAAGACTGCATTCCTCCACGGAAATTTAGAAGAGGAAGTTTATATGTCACAACCAGAAGGGCATGTAATACCGGGAGAGGAAAATAAAATTTGCAAACTAAAAAAATCAATTTACGGATTGAAGCAATCCGCACGAGCATGGAACATTAAATTAGAAGAAAGTTTAACTAAACTTGGTTTTGAGCAAAGCACCTCCGATCCATGTCTCTTCACACGAAAATTAAGGGATAATACAACATACATCATTATATATGTTGATGATTTATTAATTTCAGGGGAAACTAAAGAAATAAATGGAATAATAGAACAACTAAAAAAGGAATATGAAGTCAAAAATTTAGGACTTGTAAATTATTATCTGGGGATAAACATAAAAAGAAGTAAAGAAGGAAATTTCGCACTTGATCAAAGAAACAAAATAAAAGAACTGATCGAAAAATTCGATTTAAAGGAAGCGAAACCCTGTGATACTCCGATGGAACCCGGGTACTTAAACATAATTGATGAGGAAAATTTACTTTCTAATAACAGTAAATATAGGCAAGCTATCGGAACATTGTTATATATAGCTACAATAACCAGACCAGACATAGCCGCCGCTGTGAACATTTTGAGTCGTAGAAACGAAAAACCCAGAGAAAAGGATTGGAACGCAGTAAAGCGGGTTATTAGATATTTAAAAACAACACAAGAACTAAAACTAATTATTAGTAAAGAAAATGAGCCAATACTAACAACATATGCTGACTCCGATTGGGCAGGGGATAAAAATGACCGTAAATCAACAACGGGAAATTTATGTAAATTAGGAAATACACCAATTTCCTGGTCAACTAAGAAACAAAATTCAGTTGCCTTATCATCCGCTGAGGCTGAATACATCTCAGCAGCAACTTCAGCACAAGAGACAGTTTGGATTATCAATCTTCTAAAGGACCTTGATCTACAACAAAATTTGCCCATAACTTTATTCGAAGATAATCAAGCTTGTATAAACATGGTTAAAAATTATAAACATCATTCGAAAACTAAACATATCGATATAAAATACAACAGCATAAAAGATCTTAAGGAAAAGGGAATAATTGAACTACAATATTGCCCAACCAAAACTATGACAGCTGACATTCTAACGAAGCCCCTTCCCAAACCTGACTTTACAAAACACAGAACAGGTTTAAATCTCAAGAACATTTATACTTCAGAAATCAAGCAGGGGTGTTAGGATAGTGATTTCTGATATAAACATTTCATCTATTATTGTGAGCCTGAATATTCATCCATCCGACTTCAAGCTGGTGAAACGAAACACGTGTGCGCTGACAAAGTACTTTTCTGTTTTCTGTGAGATTCTCATTAAAGAACTTACACGTGTAACCTCAAGGGTTCAAGGCTAAATGACGTAAACTTGACTGTGTGTTTCTCTAATCCAAAAACTAATACTTCAGTCTCTGAGCAACCTTCTTAAAAGGCAGAACTACTGAACACTGCTCTTAAAATTAAATGTGTTAACTTTTTATAGTGTGATGTAAATTTTATAATGTAAATTAATCTTTCTTTTTCTTCAACAGTAATTAAATAATTAACTTAGAAATTATACAATGAAGCCATACTTTATTTTAACAAGATTGTGTTTGTTAATATCTACTTCAAATGTGCATTATCGCTGGATTAATTCGCAAGTTGGATAATTACTCATCACACCTACGCGGACTTAACAGGTAGGCCAAACTTGCATTACCTTATATTACTGTTATAAAGTACTTAAAATTGAATTTAAGAATAAAAGAGAAGAATCATTTATTTACCGTAGTTCTAAAAATTATCAAAAAATTCATAACTTCGTCAATTCACAAGATATCCATCCGCTTCTTGGAAAACATGAAAAAAAAATTGAATGCACTTAAAATAAAATTTAATATAACAAAGCATACCTTTTATTATACACGTGAAATACCACTGCTTCGACCGATCGATGGTGTCTTTATTTTCTTTTAAACATTTCAATATCAATTTTGCTTTTTAACCATAAATATAAAGTAAACCTATGTGGCGAATTGATATTTTATCTTTTTTGTACTACTATTTATTTTTTTTTAATCATTGTTCTGCACTATATAATGCGGTTATTTTATTTTTGTGGCAACACTAATTTGAGGAAAAATATCGCATTTCATTTATAAAAACAATGCCGATTTAATTTTTAATTAATAGCAATATTTAATCAAAAACCATGTTTTAACGAAATGTGGTGGTGGTACTATGTCAGAAGCTGCTTCAAAAACCTTTCGAAGGAGGTTACCTCATTTATTGTTGTGTGTTTTGTAAATTCATGGAAAAAGGTATGTCGACAACAGAAATATGTATGATTTTAGAATAATAAACTAAAATACAGGATAAATAAAATTAAAAATTGACTTATACGGTGGATTCAGGGGGACAGAGCCCCACACCCCATCTCTGACGAAAAAAAATCTTAGTCCCTTATTTTCGTGGTGTTTAAATATTATAAATTCACCGGGGAATAATATGTATTATCCTTTTTAAAAACAATTTAATATTATATTTTTTAAATAATAATTTTTATCTGACATTTTAAACAGAAACGTCTTTTTAAACTTTCCATAAGCGATCGCAAAATTCCAATTACGATGTGACACTGATTGGTCTCTATAAAGTTTAACAACAGTGATTTCAAAGTTGTATATACAAATAGTGACCACTCTAGTTTTAATAACGTATGGAAATTCAGATTAAGTTATAAAGTCTTTCAAAAGTTAATGGATGAATAATGTTTTGGATTTTCATATCTAAAGCAAAAATCTGAAATATGAAAATTGCTTTTAAATTCTTTAAAATTCGATATATTATATGCAAGTGTTACGTCAATCTTTTTTTTTTAAGCTATTTTCCCT
This sequence comes from Maratus michaelseni, assembly GCA_963931845.1. Lineage (NCBI taxonomy): Eukaryota > Metazoa > Arthropoda > Arachnida > Araneae > Salticidae > Maratus > Maratus michaelseni. The sequence goes on from OZ007591.1 coordinate 158,686,918, forward strand.
CTGTCTGAAAATATAACAACTGTAGTAATTATATTTTGATAATTGATAAATTTAACGCCAGAAAATAAAAAGTTTCTGCCCGCTGCGCTGATAAAAAAAAAAAAAAAGTTTAATGAGTCAATTGGGTCAGAGATCGCACCATTAGCAATGCTGACGTAAATATTGTCTTTTTTTTTTTTAACAGACCGCTGACGAGGACCATTTTCATTCTTGGCAGACGTCTATGACGATTGGCTGACGCGTTAATACTTCGATTTAAAATGTTAGTTCAACGGTTTAGTAGTTTGAAGAGATGTTCGTAACTTTGATACTGAAAAATTATGTGCTTATAATTTTGTGTCAGTCCTTATGTGTGGATGTGGATTACAAGTAATTTACAGTAATCATCAAACGATACATAGAAATAATATACGCTGAAGAAAATGCTTGTAATTTATAAAATGTTATAATTGTTAGAACATTGGTGTGTATTTTATTAATTTTTTTTTCCGTTCATCACGAAGATTGTGCTTTTTGAATATTATTTTTATAAAATCCGACTGGTGAGTTTTTTTTTGCAGTCGGATGTGTTTTTTTTCCCCCTTTTCAGAAGGAAAATATGTGTGATTTATTTTCAATGAATATTTTTTAGAAATCGGTTTGCAAAACAGTGCTTTTTTTTATGTTTTGCCAAAAGTGTGCAACTGCCTTAATTGAGGGAGTACGCTCTATGACTATTCCATTGACAAGTTATAAATATTATAAAATCAACATTTAATCTGAGAATTATCTATTTTCGTATTGTACTTTTTGAATATTATTTTTATAAAATCCGACTGGTGAGGTTTTTTTTGCAGTCGGATATGTTTTTTTTTCCCCTTTTCGAAAGGAAAATATGTGCGATTTATTTTCAATGAATATTTTTAACAAATCGGTTTGCAAAACAGTGCTTTTTTTTTTATGTTTTGCCAAAAGTGTGCCTTAATTGAGGGAGTACGCTCTATGACTATTCCATTGACAAGTTATAAATATTATAAAATCAACATTTAATCTGAGAATTATCTATTTTCGTATTGTACTTTTTGAATATTATTTTTATAAAATCCGACTGGTGAGTTTTTTTTTGCAGTCGGATGTGTTTTTTTTTCCCCTTTTCAGAAGGAAAATATGTGTGATTTATTTTCAATGAATATTTTTTAGAAATCGGTTTGCAAAACAGTGCTTTTTTTTATGTTTTGCCAAAAGTGTGCAACTGCCTTAATTGAGGGAGTACGCTCTATGACTATTCCATTGACAAGTTATAAATATTATAAAATCAACATTTAATCTGAGAATTATCTATTTTCGTATTGTACTTTTTGAATATTATTTTTATAAAATCCGACTGGTGAGGTTTTTTTTGCAGTCGGATATGTTTTTTTTTCCCCTTTTCGAAAGGAAAATATGTGCGATTTATTTTCAATGAATATTTTTAACAAATCGGTTTGCAAAACAGTGCTTTTTTTTTATGTTTTGCCAAAAGTGTGCCTTAATTGAGGGAGTACGCTCTATGACTATTCCATTGACAAGTTATAAATATTATAAAATCAACATTTAATCTGAGAATTATCTATTTTCGTATTGTACTTTTTGAATATTATTTTTATAAAATCCGACTGGTGAGTTTTTTTTTGCAGTCGGATGTGTTTTTTTTTCCCCTTTTCAGAAGGAAAATATGTGTGATTTATTTTCAATGAATATTTTTTAGAAATCGGTTTGCAAAACAGTGCTTTTTTTTATGTTTTGCCAAAAGTGTGCAACTGCCTTAATTGAGGGAGTACGCTCTATGACTATTCCATTGACAAGTTATAAATATTATAAAATCAACATTTAATCTGAGAATTATCTATTTTCGTATTGTACTTTTTGAATATTATTTTTATAAAATCCGACTGGTGAGTTTTTTTTTGCAGTCGGATGTGTTTTTTCCCCCCTTTTAAAGGAAAATATGTGCGATTTATTTTCAATGAATATTTTTTACAAATCGGTTTGCAAAACAGTGCTTTTTTTATGTTTTGCCAGAAGTGTGCAACTACCTTAATTGAGCGAGTACGCTCAACAACTTGTTATAATATTCATTCAATTCTGACTATTCCATTGACAAGTTATAAATATTATAAAATCAACATTTAATCTCATAATTATTTATTTTCGTGTTATATTTGTTTAAAATAATTTACTATTATGGTTATGACTAACTCATCAAAGGTAGGTAGGATTATAAACAACTACTAATTTTCGTTTTCAAATAAAGCTTTTGTTGGAATATAATTGCTTATATAAGATTATTTAATTACTATTTAAATTAATTTGATAAGAATAATATGTATTTGTTATATTTGTATCTTTTTAAATCCAAATAAATATATTTTAATGTTAAAATATTTGTGTATTTTTTATGATTTTCAAATAAATTCATATCAATTTCAAAATTAGCAAATTTGTTTAATATATCTTTAGATCTCCACTTTATCAATAAAAGTTTTTTATTGTAAAGAATCTGGATTATAACTCACAGCATTGATTTTATTGAAGTTCAGAAATATATATACATATATATTATGCAATTATATGTTATTTACTATGACTGTAAAATATCAGTAATATATATATATTTTTTAAATGCGTACTTTAAAATATGTATTTTTAAAAAAGCAATAACAGAAAGTTATCAAACCTTATGCTGAAAAAAAAAAAATGCTGTGTTTATAATTTTTTTTAACACTTTGATATGTAAAGGAATTTTTAATGTTGCTTTGATGAATATGCGGAATACTTATAACATTTTCTTTCGCGGTCAAATTCCTGTGGTGACCTATTTTTTATATTTTATAATTAGAGATGTACAATTTTCTTCGAGAAATCTTTTTACATTTTTTCTGGGGGGGGGGGGGGGGGGTGAATTTATTTTTGTCAAATCTGATTTGTTAAACCTAAAAAACTTATTGGCAAACTGGCAGAACATTTTTTTTTTTTTTAATTTGAGAATGTGAATTTAAAAAAATCTTCTAAGTTACACATAATATTACTTGGTTTTAAAGCAAATTTTAATTGTAAAACAAATATATCATTACTTACTTTGATTTATTGCTCAAAACTTTAGCTTTCGGTTTTGCAAAACTTGAGATATTGAAAACAAATTTTAATATTTTTTAAAAAATATTTTTAGTAAAAAGGTTAAAAATAGAAAATGGAAAATAAAAAAAAGCTAGACATTTACATTTTTGCATAATTTTGGTCCAAATATTTTTCTAAATGGTTTTCATTGTTGTAATAAAATTCGAGATCTAAATTTACTGGTTCTATTATTTTTCTTTCTTTATTTTTTATTTTTTTAAAACTCTAGATTGTTTAACTGTGTTGTATAAGATCTAAAATACAGGGTTTTCAGTAAATTTTAATATGTTTTTACGTTAAAAAGAAAAAATATATTTCTTCACACATATTATATATATATAAAGTTTCCCATAGCATAAACCTGGTTTTTATATATGTTAGTATTTTAAAAAATATATAAAACATTCAGAGAATGAAAAAACTATAGTTGCCATTATTATTTTTTTATTATCATTATTGAACTGTTCTATTCAAGTCTTAAAACAATTCAAAGCATACTTCATGGAAATAAACTTGTACTTTCTTCTAAGAAAACGAACTATATGGTACACTCAGAAAACGAACTATATGGTACAAAATTATTTTATATCAATTTTAATTTGATGATCCTTTAAAACAATTAATCAGAAGTATTTTTCTAAAAGAAGTATTTTCTATCTAAAATAAATAGTCAATTTTGATGAAAAGTTGCATTGTTCTTCTAAAACAACATTACAAACATTACAGTTTTAATCTAATATTGCAGTGTTAAATTTTCATTCTAAAATGATTTTTTTTTTTTTTTTTTTTTTTTTTAATGGCTGGCCATTTTAATGTGCGCCGCCAATGAAGTCGTTGCCGACAACAGTATTCAATGACTTAATTCGTGTAATCGGGCGGTGCAGAAAAGTTGTAATCAATATTGTACATGCTTTTAGCATAGAATGAAGTTGAATATAAAAAATATTATATAAAAACATATTTTTTATATGCTCAGTAATCGAATGAATTTAATTTTTTGCGATAGTATGTAAAGAGGGTGGGAAGGGGGGGGGGAGTAATCATTGTCCCTCGAATTGTTTTAGTGCACATCTTCTATACTATGACAAAAAATTAAACACTTTCATGCTTTAGAATACATATTTGGCCATAAAGCAAGATTCGATTTCTTCCATAAGAGCATGGGCAAACTGGGCCGTTAGCCATTGCCACTATGATTTTAGGGTTCTCAAATTTAGTATGCAATTTTCATAAAGCTGATATTTTATATCTATTTCGACGTTGCACTGACTATAATCAATATTTTGAACATTTAGAGTAGGGTAAGTTTAAAAACCAAAAATATATTTATCTAAGTACAGTAAAACTTTTCAATAGCGGACACCCCAGGACGACGGAATTTGTCTGTTATTCGGAAGAGTCCGCTTTCTCCGAATAGCACACAAATTCTACGATGATGCGGTGTCCACTATTGAAAGATTTTATTGTATTTAGATAAATATATTTTTAGTTTTTAAACGTATCCTACTCTAAAAGTTCAAAATATTGATTATAATCAGTACAAAGTCGAAAGAGATTTAAAATATCAGCTTTACAAAAATTTCATACCAAACTTGGGGCCCCCTCAAATCGGGGGAGGGGGGGATGACCCAGTTTGCCCCTGCTTTAATCAGGTTCTGCTTCCGGAACAAACCCCAGCCCTGCTTTATGGTCAAATATTTTCCAATTTATCCAGGATTCACTGTGGTCAAACATGGCTGTATTTAATGCTAAAAAAAGTGTGGTCAGAAATATCTGCATATTCCTCACAAATCAGAGCACAAAAACGGCCACAATTCAGACATTTCAAGTGTCTGAAATCCAGACACATTTAAGTGTCTTAAATTTTTAAGACACTTTAAAGTGTCTCTTTTTTTAACCATCCGTCTCAGACACTTAAGTGTCTGAATTTCAGACATTTCAGTTTACAGTGTAAGTAAAACTTAATGGGTATTTGAAAAGGAAAGAAATAATATACACTGATTAAGATTTTGGTTAATTACTTGCCTTTATGAACATTTTAAAACTATCATATCTTTATAAGGCATGCAATGAAAGAAAACACAATAGTGATAAGCTTGGAATAAAATATTTTAGTTTTTTGTCAGTAATCTAATTTAATTCATTATGTAACTCTAATTGAATTTTTCCTTAAGAGTTCAATTACTGTTACAAACTGAATTAAATAAATATTGCCAATAAAGTATTTTAGTCCAATCTTTACCACGCTTGTGTCTATTTTCATTGCATGCTCTAAAATATATGATTCTTTTAAAATGCCCAAAAAAGAAACATAAAAATAATTTTTATTCACTCCATAAAAAGTGAACATTCACTCCTATGAAAGAGTGGCTATACACTCCTGTTAGGAGTGAGAAATCCACTCCTTTTGCCAGAGTGAATAGTCACTCCTATGAAAGAGTGGATAGCCACTCCTATGAAAGAGTGGATAGCCACTCCTATGAAAGAGTGACTATTCACTCCTATCAGGGTGAAAAAACCCACTCTTTTTGCAAGAGTGGATAGTCACTCCTCTGAAAGAGTGAGTATCCACCCCTGTTTAGAGTGACTATTCACTTCTCGGGAGTGAGTATTCACTCTTTCAGAGAGTGAATAATTTCACTTTTGCCTAGAGTGAATAGTCACTCTAAAGAGGTTGGGCAAATTTTGACTCTGCGATAGAGTGAATATCCACTCCTCCGGAGTGAATAGTCACTCTTTCTTATTTAGAGTGTACTACTGATACTTTTGTAATAATAAGTAAAAATATTAAAGAGATTCTTTAAAGAATTATAGGTTTGGCAAAGGACAGAAATTATACTAATCAACATATGGGTAGGGGGAGGGCAAGGCTGAATCCCCCCCCCTTTAAAAAAAACCCCGGGTGGGGTTTTGGGGGTTCTTTCGGTTTTAGTGGAGTTTATTGCTGCACATTTTTCTGCACAGTGCCATCTATGTTGAGTTATTTATTTATTATGACCAGGGTTGGGTTTTTGACGTCAAAAAGTGGTTTTTGACATGACATGTCAAAAACCTGTCCAAAAGTGTCAAAAACTGTCGAAAAGTGTCAAGAACTGTCGAAAAGTGTCAAAAACCTTATACACATTTTTTTTAGCAATCATTAGTGATATTTTATATTAAATCAAGCTAAAAACTAATTAAATAATAATTTATATATTATATAAATAATTTTTTTTAGTCATACTATAATTAATTTGTAATAAGATTATATATCATAATTTAAATTATCTGTCAATTGCCATACTAGGAAAAATAGCTAAAAATATTGAATCTACTTGCATTTTTCAAAGTGCTTTTTATACCTTTATTGCTATTCAGTATTCGGTTTATTATTTAAAAAAAAAAAAAATAGCAATCTAATTTATGCTTAAAAAATAAATAAATAAAGACTTGTGTAAAACTAAAGTGGCCACTATTCAATGACTGATAATAAGTTACCTAGACTTTTAATGATTCTAAATGTTTGTTTTTGTGCATAAACATTAAATACAAACCATAATTGCAATTTGCAACACAAATGTTCTTTGAGTAATTAAATTAATTATAATATGAAATCAATATAATTAAATGTTCTTTAATACAATAACTTAAAAGAAGATGGTTTGTTATTTTCAATATTTATACATATATAATATATCTTCATTTTATTGTGTTAGTTTCAGTTTAATTATTTAGAACTATTTATTTATGTTAAATTTAATTTTTGTACATTATAAAATAGTACCTTTTTTTATTCAAACGAGTATCATAGCGAAAAATGCCGGCACCAGGACTCAAACCTGGGTACTTTGGCTTGCCATGTCAACACTCTTCTTACTAAGCTATCCCAATGATATCCTGGTTGGCATAATTCACTCTTATTTGTTGGACATGGCTGTGAATTTCAGTGCTAATTTTATTCATCTGTATTATAACTATAGCATTTTTACATGATGTGATACAACATGGAAACTCCTGTATATACCATGTAATTAGGTCATAATGAACTGACCCTGGTTCAAGTCCTTGTCCCAGCATTTTTTGCTCTGTTGGAATAAATCTCAACTATGATATTCCAACCTTTGAATATGATTTACCTAGTTGAAAAAAACTTTCCTCTGTTCATTAGTAGCTTTTTGGGGGGACAAACATTAAAACAATATAAAAATAAGTATATTATTTATATGAAATTTTATACATTAAAATATACAAGTACCAGAATTTCCCTAAGGTTTAAAAAAAGGCAGGATGCTGCTAGTGAGAAAAGGGCACTTTTTTTTAATTCTTAAAGGCACTTTTTTTATTCTTAAGGGCACTTTTTGGATTCTTGAGAGCACTTTTCAGATTCTTAAGGGCACTTATTATTAAAGGCATACTCTTGGTTATTAAAGTCACTTTTAATATTAAAAAGTCAGGGCACTCTTTTTAAGACAACATTGAGTAATTTTTTACTACAAAAGCAAATTTTTTTTAATATGAAAAGGAGAAAAGACACTTTTTTATACCGAAGGGCAAGAAGGGTGCTATTTTGTAAATCAAAGGGCAGGCAGGGTGCAGCACCCTTCTGAAACTGCCTGGAGGAAACTCTGCAAGTACTATTTAATAATTTGATTAGTTTATATTTTTAATGTAACGATACTTTTATTTTTTTATTACATATTTATAGCTTACAATTATTTTCTAAGTAATTTGTTAAACCAAAATCATGTTTTGAATTTTCAGGGGTCGACACAGATTGTTTTTCTTGAGGCCCATTTTGTGAAAACTAAAATTATTTTTGTGAAATGTATCATATTTTTGCGAAATTTATTTTGTGAACATTTTGTTATGAAAGATGAAATCCAGCTGCTCAAATTCAAACCAAGCATTTAATGATAACTTCTTTAGGTCCTTCTGTTAAAGTTTTCCTTTCTTGTGAATTTGTTTTCTTTGTAAATTATACATTTTAAAACCTAACAAAATAAAAATAATTAATGGAGAGTATATTTTTATGGAATGGAATTTTGTGAAGAGACCAATTTTATTAAGAGGAATTTTGTGAAGGGGCCTGATTTATTAAATCAATTTTTGTGAAGAGGTTGTAGCTAGGCCTTAACTTTTTCCTGGATCGACCCCTGATTTTATTGAGCAGGATATGTGGTTTTTAAATGTCTATAACTGTAAAAAAGTTTACCCATGTATCTAACACTAAAAATTATGAAAAATGGTAAATTTAATGTTGTTGTAAAAATAATTTTAAGCAGTTTTTGAACTCAATTTTAGGTTTTTGACGGTCGTTGTCAAAAACTGTGTCAAAAAGGGGTTTTTGACATGACGGTTAAAACCATGGTTAAAACCGGATAAAACCGTCACACTGTCAAAAACTTGCCAACCCTGATTATGACGCTAATATACAGTGGTGGCCAAAAGTTTGGACATTTTTTGAAAGTTTCATGTTTTTCAAATTTGTGTGCTTGTAGAATATATTAATTTTCACTTAAATACAGACGTTTATATATCAAATTGAAGGTAATTTAATGTAGAATTTAATAATAGAAACAGTATTACAATATTTGTATTACAAAAAACGTTATGCTCATTGTAGTAGAACAAACAAACACAAATCGTTTTGAATAAGGACGTGTTTTGTAATAAAAGCGTACTGAGCTAATCACAAACACTGTTCTGAGGACCAATCAAATGTCTGTAACATATCTGCCAACTTCGCACTAAACTTCCGTAAAATGTGGGTTAATTTAATAGAGGTTAAACACGTTTAAAACCAGAATTTTTTTATTAAGAAATACATTTAAATAGGTTCCACGAAAGAACATGAAACTACACATATATTATTTTCTCTGATATATTATCTGGTTAGAAACGTGTTTAATCTGGATCAAATTAACTCACATTTTACGGAAGTTTAGTTGAAAGTTGGCAAGTATGGTGTAACTATAGTTTAGGTTATTTGGATGGTAAAAGAGTTATTGTTGTGGAAATATTTTGCGGAATGATGCATACTAGTACAATTAAATAGAGTATTGCTGTTTTTGAGTATTTAAAGTCCTTTTTTTAAATTAAACTAATTTTAAACAATGTCATCAACAAGAAGAACTAATTGGACATCTACAAAAAGAAGCCGAATTATCATATTGAGAGAAAATGGCCTCTCTTATGCTGAAATTGCAAGACAAGTTGGTGGTTCAGTGACGTTATGAAAACTTTATGAAAAAACGAAATCAGTGGAAAATAAGGCCAAATCAGGCCGAAAAAAATGCACAAGTGCTACTGCCGATAGAAAAATTAAACGGTTATGCCTTCAAGATAGAAAAATTTCATCAGATGTCATTAGATGTGAAATGAATGCTGCGGGTATTGCAGTAAGTTCAAGAACAATAAGAAGAAGGTTATCAGGACTTGGACTACAAGCTAAAATTCCAAGGAAAAAAACATATTTAAATCAAAAGCAACGTGAAAAACGAGTTAAGTGGGCAAAAGAACACATTAAATGGTCAGAAAATCAATGGAAGCAAGTAATCTGGAGCGATGAGAGTAAAATATTGCTGTTTGGTAGTGATGGTAAGAAAATGCGTGAGACGTAGAGTACGAGAAGCACTTCATCCTGATTGCATTGAAGCAACTACAAAAAACCCAACAAATGTCATGATTTGGGCATGTATGTCTTCAGATGGTGTGGGCCGAATTCAAGTGATTGATGGCATCCTGAATGCCAAAAAATACATCGAAACTGTCCTGGAACCAAAATTGATACCTTCCATCAGGGATCTCTTCCCCAACAACGCACCATTTATTTTTCAGCAGGATTCAGCTCCATGCCACACAGCAAAAGTATGCAAAGCATGGTTTCAAAATAAAGGCATAGATATATTACCATGGCCAGGAAACAGCCCTGATCTCAATCCAATTGAAAATTTGTGGCGACGTTTGAAAATTCTTGTACGAAAAAAACGTCCATCCAATAAAAGGCATTAAGGGCAATAAAAGGCAACATAAAAGGCAACTTATTGAAGCTACAATTAATTCTTGGCACCATGTGATTACGAAAGATGAACTCCAAACACTCGTTCACTCGATGAAAAGACGCTGTGAAGCTGTCTTAAAAAATAAGGGTTATCTACTAAGTATTGATTGTGTAAGTATCACTTTAACAAAATGCAAATCTAAGATAGATCTTACTATTAATTGCATAACTTTTTTTGTAATGTAGATATTGTAATACTGTTTCTATTATTAAATTCTACATTAAATTACCTTCAATTTGATATATAAACGTTTGTATTTAAGTGAAAATTAATATATTCTACAAGCACACAAAGTTGAAAAACATGAAACTTTCAAAAAATGTCCACACTTTTGGCCACCACTGTATATGCAAGATAAAATTTTAATTAAATTTGTTTTCAGACATCTTTTTATTGAAAATGATTTGAAAGAACTGCAAAACAGAAGCCTCGCCAAACTGAAACAATCCAAAGAGCTTGTATTTTTTTAATTTTCAGTACTATATATGAAAAATAACTATAGTTTGTAATTCATTAAAGTTCATATATTATTTATCAATTTTTTTTTTTTTTTTTTTTTAAATAATTTTATAAAAATATGTTCTAAATATATTATGTATTTTTCCAGTTGAGCTGTATTTAACATTTCAATTTAACTTATATGCAGAGTTTCTAAATTAAAGAAAAAAGTTCTTATATAGACAGGAATAACGAAACTTGCAATGGTAAATTCCTCCTTTAATATTTCCATTGTATCAAAAATGAATGGTAATCTGAGTAACGGGAGATATACTGCCCCCTCCCCCCCTTTCTTTAATCTAGACTCTCTGCATATTAGTTAAATTGAAATATTAAATGCAGCTCAACTGGAAAAATACATAATATATTATATGAACATAATTTTATGCAATTGTTACGAAGAAAAAAACAAAAATTATATGGATTTTAATGAGTTATAAACGATAGTCATTTTTCATATAATGTAAGTTCTTTGGATTATTTTAATTTGGTGAGGCTGCTGTTTTGCAGTTCTTTCAAATCATTTTTTATTTTTATGCAAAGATTTTTTTTTTTTTTTTACATATGTAATAGAATTATAACAAATAAGTAATTAAACATAAATGGCATAGTGCAGAAAAGTGTGCAGCAAAAAACTTCTATAAAATCAAAAGAACCCAATAAAACCCACTTTCGTGTGATTTTCGGTTTCATTTTTCATCCCACCCGGTTTTTTTTGTGGGGGGGGGGGGGGGAATAGACAGTTCTGGAATAGAGGCTCTAGCTTATCATATTTGAGTTTAAAATATGCAAACTTATGTTATTTTAAGTAGAAAATACGGCTGATCTATCGGAATTTTCGCCTATAATATTTTAATCCAAGTTTCAAGAAAACTGTACCTCTGGCGCCAAGCAAAGGAGACGGTCACTGAATACTGAATGACAACTTAGGCGTACATGAAATTTACATTTTCTTTCGCTTTTAATTTCTGAGTGGGCATTTATAGACCCAATTTAAGACACGCAATTGGGAATTGTCCGATAATTCTTCGTTAACAGGAACCAAATTTAAAATGTTATGAAATGGAACCGGTTACTATATGGTGTTCCTATTAAAAACAGCTATAGCAGTTAAAGTCGACATTACAGGAACAAAAAGTCATGGAGTGTTCGGTTACAGAAAGAGATTGTAATGAGGCAATCCATCAAGTCCATCCTGTTGTGAACGTGCCAAATGAAACTGATTAGAAATCCAGACGCGATTGGATCGCGTTCCCCCAGGGATATCACTGATGTATCGAATTTGACGTGACCTAAGGCAAGTGTGGAGGAGAGCAAAATATAGAACTACATATTTTTAAACTTTACGGGAATTTGTACGTTTTTTAAGCAAGTAAACTGAAGCCAAATTCAGATTTTCCTGCAAATAAATTTTCAATAATAGAAAAAATGTATCAGTATCTATAAAATGCACCTACGTGATAGGAAGGCATACCGCTATGCGATGTTTGTTCGTCAGTACTTAGTATTATTCTACCCGTTTATAATTGTTTTCACTCATTGAATATTGTCGGAGTGAATTTAATTACTCATCGATATTTTTGGAAAAATTAAGAATATTTCACCTTGTTAATGACCCTTGTTACCTTTGTCTTACTTTTTGTTTGACACACCTTGTTATCACCTTGTTCTTTCCTATACAACGGGTAACGTAACACTCATTTTTTTTAGACAGAAATACAGGCATGAAAGCGAGAAATAGAAAAAAGAAAAAATTCTATCTATATAACAGCAGTAAATTGTAATTTAGACACATTTTAAGAAGTATTTTAATTTACACAATAAACTGAAATATAATTGTACATATGATTGTTATTTTATTTTAAAAAATATTAAAAATAATATATTCAACTAACAAAAAATGTATAGGTTTACTGAAAAAAAGAAAAAGAAAAAAAAGAATGGTAGGCAGTTTGCTAAAAATGTAAATCCAAATATGTCTGATGAATTTATATGAAGTACAGTTATTTTTTCAAAACAAATATTACTCTGGATAGTTTTTGACTGCTTATGATCCACCCTCCCCCCTTTCTAAGGAAAAGAGTTCTCCATGCTAAATATATGCACATCAAAGTGATCTTTGGTTCGGGAATACATCCCGGAAACTACCAGAAGTGTATAAATGGGACAAAATATACTACGTATTTTAAAAATAACCTTGCATCAATCCAGATAATGTCCAAAATTACTTTCAAAAAGGTGGAATTCCTCCTTTAGGAGGAACTCTTTCATGCCTGAGAAAAATACAATATTTCCACCCACCCCCCCACCCCTCCAAAAAAAAAAAAAAAAACCATTGATATTTAATTTTTAAATCAGCAGATGATAATCTGTGGCAACAATTGCAATTTAGCTATCGCAGGATTAATTCTGAAAGAAGAGAAAATGGAGTTGACGTGAGTACATAACCGAGCTATGATTTTCTATGATTTTAAACTGGGACTAAACCAACCTTCAACGTCTACATAATTAGCATATGGAAATGAAGCTCCGTCTCGCGCCACTGTATTCAGATGGTTTGTAGAATTTGGAAGATGTAGAAATTATTTTCTGGATGAAGAACATACAGGACTTTTGTCAGCTGCAGTTCCAAAAAATGTGTCGACAGTACGAAAAATGTTAATCGATGGTTAATCTTTGTACCTACCAAATGATACAGAAGAAACTTAATATTAAGTCCGCAGCTATACATACATTTACTCATGAAGAACTGCATATGTAAAAATTAGTTTGTCGTCGTTGGGTTCCTCATAATTTAACAGAACACGAAAAAGTGAAGCGTATCAGAGTCGACAAAGAAACCCTAAAATTACTTAATGATTTACCGCATTATTTCTAAAACAATAACTGGTGAGGAGACATACACTTTTTTTTTTTTTTTTTTTTTTTTTTTTTACTTTCAAATATGGTAAAAAGACAACGAGCAGTGAAAAAATAATGTATGCCGTGTTCTTCAGAAGTATACAGGGCTGTCAAAGCCATAAAGCTAGAGGGACAGAAGACAGTTACAGCTAACTGGTACACCACTAATAATAGTCTTCCAGAAAATAAAGTTTATTATTTTTATTATTATTATTATTGTGTGTGTGTGTGTGTGGGGGGGGGGGGGGTAGAGGATTGATTTTTGATATTTTTAAATTCTGAATTTTAGAAATTGGTAGCAATTTTGTTACTTAATCTGTGTCTTTCAATAATTTTTTTTTTCGATTATAGGCTAAATTTAGAAAAATAAAATACATTTTAAAAATTACTCCTAACATTTAAAACATACTTCGTAAAACTTTGAAAGGGGCCGAAACTATTACCTGAAGTAATTTTTCAGCTAATGCTGCCGCAATGAAATTTTATACAAAGATACTCCGAAGGTATGAAAATATTTTAAAAAGTTAGCTTTAGAAGGTTTTTTTTTTAAATTTTTAATTTTTTTTTAATATAGCGAGTTTTAGCACACACCATCGATTTTTATTGCATATGGGTTATCCTACAAAACAAGTTATTTTTTCTTATACATATTCATTAAGAACACGTGTCTAATTAAATTAATTGCCTTAGATTGCAAATTTCTCAACAGGGCAAAAAACTTTCAAATTCATGTTTGCCGCTAGAATAATTTCCAGCAATCCAGTAACAGCCATTTCGCGGCACAATTCTGTGTTTTTGAAATTCAGAAATCAATACAAAAAAAGCGAGTTGAGTTTTCTAATAACTAGAACTGGGCTTCATCAGTTCATAGGCGCTGCGCTGGCATCAAAGGTACAGATTTTATTCCCTGCGCGAGTACAAAGTGCGTATTTTTGACATAGTTTTCAGAAACTATAAAATCACAATCAAATCAATTCTTTTAGAAGTGGTTTGTTTTAGAAATGAAATTTTGAATGCCGATAACTCCAAATATATGCAATTTAGAAGGTAGCTCATATCTCAAAAATTAAATTTATTTCTACGATTTAAAAAAGGTAACTTATACGCATTTTTATTCGAAAAAAATGGTCGACTGACATATGAAACGGGAAGCGGTCAGGTTTGTTTCGGATGGTAACGTGATAATGCGATTTTATAATGCAGATTACTCCCTAAATTCTTATAAAATAAATTATGCATCAAAATTTCAAAAAGACAACACGACCATTTACACAAATCTTAAAAAAGAGGTGAAATTTGAATTAAGGATATTAGTATAAAATATTTTGGGTTACATTTATTTATATTTTCATGCTAAAAAAGTAACATATTTCGTAAAATTACCCATATATTATTACTTCCAATTTGAGCAGAAGTACAAACGTTCCACTGTCAGATAAAGCTAATATTGCCAAATGTCGCTATTTATGCAGTCAGGAATATTCCATTATGTGATATACACAATGTGTCGAATTTTTCGTAATACAGAAATAATCCTTTTACATTTTTTTTTTTCAGGTAAAATGTTATTCTGCGTCTGCAACAAGTAGAATATAATACGAAATGCAATAGCGAAAAATAATCAATCATAGAAAACACTTTCTTGAAAAGAAGGGATAATTTATGCAGTATGCAGTTTTATTCCAAAAAATAATTGAGAAAAAATGGCCGACTGTCATATGATAATGTGATTTTGGATCAAACAGATCATTAATTATATATACTTAATATAATTATTGTATTATTTATTAACTATAATTACCGTGATTTTGAATATAGCTCTGAAAATTAAAGGCATGAATGGTTAAAAAATATAGTTTAAATTCTATATTATAGGTTTTATTTATTTATTTATTTATTTATTGTAAATATTCAGATACTTTTACCAATATAATAACGAATATTCCGTACTCGGCGTAACAGACCGAATACGTTACCGAATATTAATAGACATTTAGCTGAATATGTTTAGGATAATAAAAAAAATATTTTTGAAAATGTGCTTTTTTAATTAAATATATTTAACGGAGAAGTTTGCATAATTATATTTCAGTGGCATAATATATTATTACACTTACCTAATTTCAAGTTTCATAATATATGTAAATAATATATACTTTAAGATGTTTAAATTATGATATTAAGTATCATATGCTGCCAGCATTAAAACATAAGTAAATTTAATAATATAATTTTTATCGTGTCTTTCATAATAATTTAGTTCCTTAAACTAAAATTAATAAAATTTAATAAAAATTATTGTACTATGCCTTATAAAAACAATAGTATATGCTGATAAAGTCTAATCTTTTTCAGAATATATACTATTTTGTTGGCTTTACTTTTTAATCGCTTTTAGGAATTACAGGAAAATCTCTATATAAGAAGACTTAACACACAAAAACGCAATAACTTATTTATTAACCCGATAATATTGTTAATTATTTCAAATTTCAAAGACAACCATTATTTAATTTTCATACATACGTCTAAGGAATTATTTATAATCTTCAAATTTAACACGAGGCCAGAAAACTGTATTATACTTTAAAGTTTCGTTTGAAAAGTGGTTGTTTCTTTGGTTTCATCTGCGGAGCTGTGAACAGTAGAGTAGATGCAGTAGAAATACATTTTGAACTACAGTTAAAAAAGAGCAATTTATAAATGTTCGGCTATATATATATTTTTTTTTAATAAAATAATGCTTCATTTATTATTATTATTATTTTAATCTCTCGTAATTTTCAATTACATGTGTTCAGTTGACAGCACAAGGTAAGAATTTGGGTCATTCAAAATTTTAAAAGACATGAATGGCTAAAAAATATAGTTTAAATTCTATATCACATGCTTTATTTATTTATTGTTACACTTCTGCGTTTGCCAATAACGTTTCTATTAATCAAATATGACAAGTTATTTTAACTTTTTGCGCAATTTCTGAAAAATATTTAGAGTATGATTTGGGATGACTAATATACTCTAAAATATCAAATTACTTAAGGAGGCAATTGCCCCCATAAAAGCAAAACTGGAAAATTTCATCAGCGACCAGTAGTAGCAATTTTATTAGTGTCCAATATTTTTTATTTAAAAGTGCTAAACAAACTTTCTAAACATTTCTATTAGTATTAATCTAAAATTAAATAGCTCAAATAAATATGTTAATATTAACATATTTGAAATCAGTACAAGTGGAATAATTTGACGGCGTGCAATAACATTTTACTCTCTCCTTGTGTAGGAAAGGTGGCTACCGGCAGATAATTTTTTTTTTTTTTTTTTTTTAGCTACTTTTTTCATTTAGTGACCCCGTGGCCGGGACTAATTTTGTCCTTTACCCACTATCTTCCCGAATGGCGCCCCTGCACCCCGCCCCCATATTCTGAACAAGCATAATGAAATTTATATAAGGTATGTATTTGTAATACTTTAAGTTGATTTACTACAGTAAGATAAAACTTTAGAACCTATGATATTAATCTGGTTATTTAGGTAATGAAACACCACTGAAAATTTTATCATTCCGAATGCGATCATATAAAAACTAGAACCGCATTTGACCAAGATATGCACATGTTTTGAGCCAGATATTTTATGTAATAAAATGCAGCTTATTGTTATTTCTAAGTTGTATAGATCAAAACAACTGAGGTGAGGTAGTTTTTATTATTATTACAGATTTAAAAAAAAAAAAAAATTGAGATAAACGAAGAAAATTAAAATAAATTGAAACATAAGTTCCTGAACATTCTGGTGTCTACGTTATTTCACCAGATTTCTTTAAAAGGAAAATACAAAAGAAAAAGTAAATCAGATGTTTTAAGATAATATATATATATAAAAAAAAAAAAAAAAAAAAAAAAAAAATGAAAGAAAATCCGCTACTTTCGTCAACATTCCAACATATCACCTGAACTCTTTCATCAAAGATAGCTTCTTTCATTTTCTGAATTGCGCAACTATCCTTTTTTTTTTTTTTTCTTTTCCTTACTTTAATATGCTTTTTTGTTTTTTGTTTCTATAATACGTCTCGTTTGGAGAGTTCGACAGTCCAAACCAAGGACGTTCGTTACTCTTCTTAAAAGAAAAATTTCGAAAACGGAGGTAAATAAACTGAAGCTTATGAAAATTACATAAGTATCGTTCAGATAATCCTTAGGCAGAATAAAAATAGCAATTACACAGATTTAAAAAGAAAAGAAATAATTATATCGATTGTCAATTGCATAATTTAACGTAGGCGGAATTTAGTGCAACTTTCAGTAACGTAATTAAATAAACAAATAAATAACAGCAAGGTGGTGGGGGGGGGGGATGTCACACTTGCCTCATTAAATTAAAGCCCCCCCCCCCACCCCCCCCCACACACACACCGAAAAAAACATTAGTTCATTTTACTCTCAGTTTTTAATCATTTTAAATCTTTTGTCCCCTCCCCCCGAAATAATCAGAGGAAAAGAAAATTTAGTTAGCTAAATTTCGAGCGCAGTTGTCCCCTCCCCTCTATTACTTACCCTTCTTACGTAGTATAGGGCAAGTCTTGTAACCGTTTTGAAAATCGAAAATTTTTTTTGACTGATTTACACGTTTCAGACACTGGAGATTCCGAAAAACATTTGTAGAAAAAAAAAAAAATTGCAGTCCGTCTGTGTGTCTGTATATCTGTAAACGCTCTATCTCCCGAAAAAATTGAGATAGAGACTTGAAATTTGGTATGTACTTAGTATGTAATAATGGGAAGAAGCTTATTAATTTCAGTATCCTCGATTATCGGAACTATTTTTTTTGGACTCTCGAAATATTCGTTCTGATAAAAGGTATATAAAAATTTTCGAAACTGTTTATTTTAAGGAGTGAATATAAAAGACAATAAAAAAATATAAAGCATGAAGTTGATCGGATAATGAGTTGCCGAGATATTTGTAATCCTATTTTCCACAGTCTTCGATTTTTCATAACCCTGTATTTCATCCATGTTTCAATTCAAAGATATATTTTAATTGTAAATGAGACGCTTAATCACATGCAATAAACCGCTAGTTAATAGGATTATTGT
The DNA here is from genome assembly GCA_963931845.1 of Maratus michaelseni. Lineage (NCBI taxonomy): Eukaryota > Metazoa > Arthropoda > Arachnida > Araneae > Salticidae > Maratus > Maratus michaelseni. The sequence goes on from OZ007591.1 coordinate 158,705,590, forward strand.
TTTTGGAGTTAAGGTTTTTTTTTTTTTTTTTTTTTTTTTTTTTTTTTTTAAGCAATTCAGTAATCGAGCGTTTAAAGTTTACGACGTCATCAAGCCACGCTTTTATTCGAATTGCAATGCATTTTATAAGTAGTTTACACATTTTTTATTTTAATATTTTACATTATGCATATCCATGATGGGTAAGTATTACGGTGGCCCCCAACGACTAGTTTATCTTTATGGGCGCCATGACTGACATCAATTTAGGCAAAAATTTTCGTCTGAGAAATAAACTAAGCACTTTTAAAAACAAACACAAAGGAAAGAAAATAAAGTTAATCATAAATTCTAATCGTATCATGTTCAAAAATATGGATCACGAAAAAGCCCCATATGGCGGGAACACCATTTCCTATATGTATATTCGATATCAAACCGCTTCAGGAATATGCGATGTCTGCTATCAAACATATTCCTCAAACATACCACAAGCACAATGTCGAAAACAGAAAATGCTTTCAAGATGCAGAGAGGGACGGGGGGAAGAGATGAAAGCAAAGAGAAAAAAATATTCCATACTAACGCATGCAAAGACCCTTTATGGAGGCCTCAACATGGCTTCTGATATTATCAGATGTTTACCCCGTACTTTTTTTTTCTTCTTTTTTTTGGTTATTATTCTGTTTATCTGTTCCATAATTCAACTTCCAACATATCGAGTTAAAGCATCGTAGACGAAATATTTTTCCGATGCTGACGAATGGTTGTGAAATAAAATTCTTATTTATCATACGAAGGAAAAGTTCTAATTTAAAACTATGGATGCTTATTATTAAGGCGGTTCTCAAATTCTCTGCTCAACAACGTGAAACATACCCTTGTCTAGCTCATGTTTAAACGTAAAGGCGTAACATTAGCAGGCTTGACATTGAAGTGATTTGAAATAAAATTATGCTTTCCATATTTTGATAAATTAATTACTTATCGAGTTATATAACGATTGCAGTCACGTGACGACAAGTTTTTCTTTTCTCCCGCACTGTCACGTCCGGAAATTCGGCTCAAAACGCCAACTTTGACAATATTTTCTGAAAGATCTTCTGTCTTTATCAGAAAACAAAAGGAGGGGAGGGAGGGACGTCATTCGATTAAATAGTTTCTGAATATGAACACCTGCCAATTTCACATGTTTCCGAACAAACATGAATACGGAAATGTTTCGGAAAGTAGCTACTTTGGATTTAGGAACAGCCATCACTGTTGTCTTAAAATTTGAGTGTACGCTGTTGCAAAAGGTTTGAAGTGCGACGATTGCACCCGTAGTTCACTATTTAGTGAAAATGTCTTGAAGTTTCATAACCAAGACATTTTTTTGCGGACTTTCTCTACATAAAACTAATTAATGTATGAGAATTCGCAATCCAGAAATATTTTCCCATTTTCTTTTCTAACATTTTAATTATTTACAGTGTTAGTTAGAAAATGAAATTGCACACGTAATTCACCACTTCCTTTTAGTGCGTAAAAATCTAATTTGAATGCACGTATTAAAAACTACTGCTAAGACATGTATACCAAAAGTCAGGAAACATTTTAAAACACAGTAATTCATCATAAACTAATAAAAATAGAAAAATGAAAATATTTCTAATTGTTCCAGGCTAACATTCAAGAATATATTTAGTTGCAAATTGTAAAAAGGAATTTTCTTGGATGTTAGATATATTTTCTAACAGAGTTGGGGAAATTTTGTAATTTCAATTATCTGCAATGCAATTACAATTTAATTGTATGTAATTAATCATAGTTACAATACAATTACATGCCGTAAAAAAATATTTTGCAGCACTGCAGCCGGAACCGCTACCTATCCCATTATTTGACGAAATTTCTGTGCTTGAATATGTGTAATCGATTACATACAATTAAATTGTAATTACAATTATAAATTTGCCCAACACTATTTTCTAACACCCCAGTCCGAATTGGGAGGCTTCACTGTATTACTATCTGAAAAAAAATATATATATACACATATATATAAATTATAAAGGACAATACGTGTCCGTGCGTAAACGCTGATGTCATTTTGATGTTAGCGACAAAAGACGATTAAATTTCTCTTTTACTGCAGTTTTTTAACTTCTAAACATCGCACATTTTTAATTTTTACACCGTCGAATACGGAAAAAATATGTACTTTCAAACGCAGTTTGTTTGAAAACTGTATCGCAATTTACTTATTTTCTTATAGTTTTTTAGCTCACAGGCTATCAAAGCCTGAGAGCTTATGTGCCCGCCGGTTCTGTATGTACGTACGTATGTATGTATGTACGTAACGCGATAACTCTTGATAGAACTAACCGTTTTACTTTAAATTTTGTTTATAGGTTCCTTGTGATAAGGCGCTTCCCTGATTAGTTTTGGAGGTTCATTGGTTAAGCATAAAGGGGGGAAATGGGGGGCTAACCCCCAATAATTTAGATAAATAGGTTTTTCATGCATAATTATCCCATTTTCTTCAAATTTTGTATATAGGTTAATTTTGATAATGCGCTTCTGTCAATAGTTTTGGGGGTTCATTGGTTAAGTATAAAGGGGGAAAGGGGGATAACCCCCCCCCCCTAATTTAGATAAATGAGTTTTTATGCAGAATTATTCGATTTTCTTCAAATTTTGTATATAGGTTCATTGTGATAATGCGCTTCTCTGAAGAGTTTTGGGGGTTCATTGGTTAAGTATAAAGGGGGAAAGGGGGGGAGGGCTAATCCCCCTTAATTTAGATAAATGGGTTTTTCATGCAGAATTATCCGATTTTCTTCAAATTTTGTATACAGGTTAATGGTGATAAAGCGTTTTCCTGATTGGTTTTGGGGATTCATTGTTTAAGTATAAAGGAGGTAACGGAGGGCTGCCCCCCCCCCCCCTTAATTTAGATAACTGCGATTTTCATGCAGAATTCTGCGATTTTCTTAAAATTTTGTATATAGGTTCACTGTGATAAGGCGCTTTCCTGATTAGTTTAGGTTGTTCTTTGGTTAAGTATAAAGAGGGTAAAGGGGGGGGGGGGCTTATCCTCCCCCTTAATTTAGATGAATGTGTTTTTCATGGAGAATTATCCGATTTTCTTCAAATTTTGTATATAGGCTCATTGTGGTAAGGAGCTTCCCTGGTTAGTCTTGGGGTTCATTGGTTAAGTATAAAGGGGGAAAGGGGGGGAGGGCTAATCCCCCTTAATTTAGATAAATGGGTTTTTCATGCAGAATTATCCGATTTTCTTCAAATTTTGTATACAGGTTAATGGTGATAAAGCGTTTTCCTGATTGGTTTTGGGGATTCATTGTTTAAGTATAAAGGAGGTAACGGAGGGCTGCCCCCCCCCCCCCTTAATTTAGATAACTGCGATTTTCATGCAGAATTCTGCGATTTTCTTAAAATTTTGTATATAGGTTCACTGTGATAAGGCGCTTTCCTGATTAGTTTAGGTTGTTCTTTGGTTAAGTATAAAGAGGGTAAAGGGGGGGGGCTTATCCTCCCCCTTAATTTAGATGAATGTGTTTTTCATGGAGAATTATCCGATTTTCTTCAAATTTTGTATATAGGCTCATTGTGGTAAGGAGCTTCCCTGGTTAGTCTTGGGGTTCATTGGTTAAGTATAAAGGGGGATACGGGAGGGGGGTAATCCCCCTTAATTTAGATAAATGGGTTTTTCATGCAGAATTATCCGATTTGCTTCGAATTTAGTATATATGTTCATTGTAATAAAGGGCTTCCCTGATAAGGTTTGGGGGTTCAATTGTTAACTATAGGGGGGTGGGGGAACGGGGGATGATCCCCCCTTAATATATTGTCGATTTCTTTATTTTTCGAGGGGCTTATTTCAAATTCTTTGAAATAAGTGTATAATATACAATTAGTGTGAATAGCCTGTGAGCTCAATGCCCTCAGTTTAACTGGGCAGTTTTCTTTTTTATTAAAATATCCAGGCATATATTTTTTTTCCTTTTTATCTATCTCTATCGCATGCAGACGATTACTAAAGATAAATCCATTTGTACTTAATATAAATTGTTCAGCATTTGTTTTCGGCTTATATAATACCACGAAACTATCGCTTTTAATAAATTTAAAAACTTTATTTGAATATATAATAGCTATTTTTCATGTAAAAATGATTTTTGGTTAAACATCGCACATTTTTAATTTTTACACCGTCGAATATGGAAAAAAATATGTACTTTCAAACGCAGTTTGTTTGAAAACTGTATAGCAATTTATTTGAAAGCTGTATCGCAATTTACTCATTTTCTTATAGTTTTTAAAATATTCAAGCATATATTTTTTTTCTTTTATCTACCTCTATCGCATGCAGACGATTACTAAAGATAAATTCATTTGTACTTAAATAACATAAATTGTTCAGCATTTGTTTTCGGCTTATATAATACCACGAAACTATCGCTTTTAATAAATTAAAAAACTTTATTTGAATATATAATCGCTATTTTTCATGTAAAAATGATTTTTGGTGTTGTTTCTAAAAATGTATATTAAATGTAAAAAATCTATAAGAGTTTTCAATAATAAAAGTTTTTAACCTATATTCTGTAACCCGAGAAGCCCTGGTTGGATCCCCAACTTTATTTAACCCTGTAATGCCCGTGATAGCATATATACTGCCATCAGTGTTGCCAATTTAATGGATTTTTAATTCAGATATTCCGAATTCATACTAGAAAATCTTCGTTTTATTCAATGACAGACATTCCGTGATTAAAAAGAAATTAAAATTAACAGTCGTTATTTCTGGTGTGAATTCCGATTTTCCTAATTGTGGAATTTATAGAATACATTCTACCATATAGGGATTAGAGGGTTATAAGGAGATATATCAAAAACCTTTTTTTAGAACTCAGTCTAAACATCGCATTGATAGGAATAACCGCGAGAAACTACACACAGTTCCCGCTGAAGACACTGGAAGATCATCTGACCATTTTCCCCAGAAATGGGTTATACATGTGGCTCAGAGGGAGACAAAACATCCTACGATTTCTAGCCAAAATACGATCATTTAGCATGTGGTGGTGAAAATGATATAATTCTAATGATTCCGAATATCCTTGAAAATAAGTAAATATGAAAGTCGGTCTTAAAAATGGTAAATTTTCTTGGAAAGACATCCGTTCAGAAAATTCTCGAAGTTGGTAAGCTGGGGACCGCAGTAAGATAAATTAGGAAAGGAAACGTTTTAAATATAGTTTATGCACTTTTACCAATTTCGCCTTATTATGGTTATTCATGCTAAGCTATCTAAAGCTGTCGACTTCAGTAAAAATTGCTGGCGCGGATTAAAAAATACTCACGTTCGAACTTTTCGTGGTACTTCTAATAAACAACAGTCGGACCATCTGGCACTAATAAAATACATAATATAAGCATAGTGGGGTTTTTTTTCTTTTGAGAAAAGAAAATGAAGGACAAGTCAAATTCATCAAGGATTCAGCTGTTATGACCAAATAAATGAAAAGAAAACGCAGCTAGTTTATGTCTCACTAAATTAAGGATGTCAAAACATTTATTCTACCGATAATTAAATATATTAAATAACCCCTATAATGGTAATTATAAAACGATCATTTTACATAAAACATAAAATTTAAAGGGAGCGGGGGAAAAAAAGAACATTACGCTAACAAAGGGGCTCAAATTCCATTAAGATTAGCAATTTGGCAAATAGTATTACTGTTCCAATTTCAGTATTGTTGCCATATAATCACGTTTTTATAACATTTAACAACCTCTGAAAATTGTGCAATCAATCTGGTATGTCTAAGCAAAAATGCAAGATATATAGATACCTAAAACATATAATAACTAATAATAAATGCCCAAATTTAGATGTCCCCCCCCCCTCTCTCTCTCTTCACTCCTAGTGTATGCATGCACAAGTGAATATGTTACATACAGTTGCACCAGCTGGGAGCAGAGGGGTTAAAAGATGATCACAGAGCTTTAAAAGGCTGTTCTCAAATCCGAACTGGCTACTTTGTCATATTTATTAATTCATTTTTGTTCGGAAACGCATGAAATTAGCAAATATTCTTATTCAGGAACTTTGCAATCGAATTTGTAATCAATAGAGACGTTTTTCATTTCCTGGAAAAGGCAGAAGATATTTCCGAAAATACTGTCAAAATTGGCGTCTGGAACCGAATTTCCAACGTCGCAGTTCGAGAACGTGAAAAAACGCGTCGCCACATGACAAGAATCGCTTATAACTCTATAATTTATTTATCAAAATATGAAAACTCGTTTCGATTCAAAAGTGCTTCGCTAGTTATACCTACAAATTTTGTTTTTGTATTTAAAAATGAGTCAGAAATTGTGTCAAAGTTCCGCGTTGTTGAGCGGATTATTTGGGAACGAATAAATACAAGTCTTCACTCTTCATTGATTACTTTGCACAGGCAATTAAGTATTTACTGAAAGATTGTACATTTTATAAATGAAAAGGAACAATGTTATATAAATACATAAAATTTTACAATTTATCATACTTTGTTTAAGCAACTTCAAAATTTTTTTAAAGATTAATAATTTAATCCAAATCGGATTTTAATAATCTTATATCTTAAGTTAAACAATATTAAGTTATGTCAAATAATATTAAGCTGTATGCTGTGTCACAATTGGAAGTAAAAGGGGGAAAATAGCCTGTTTTTAAATTACCGTATATACTCGTGTATAAGTCGCCCCCCCCCCCCTAATTCTTACGTAAAATTTTGAAAAAAAAAAAATTAATTTTCGTGTATAAGTCGAACCACATTTCTGGTAGTATGTTGAAAAATTATTTGTAATCGAGGATAAAAATAATAATAAATTTTCATTAAATTAGTAAACGTTTCTAATCAGACTTTTTTTTTTAATTCAACGTTTTAAAACTGTATAATTATGTAAAATTAAAGAAGCTTAAACTATTTTGAAACCTATTTCACATCAATTTAAATATACTTAAAAAGAAAAAAATCCTTGAAAATATTTAAGCCTTATTTACAAGGGTAAACAACTTCTTAGACTGCTAAAATATAATACTTCTTTGTATTGTAGGACTTTTAGTCTCAAGTTGAACTCTTTTTAAAAAGGGGAAGAAAATGTTGAAAGGAATGTTCCTCTATTGAAGGGAATAATATCCCCTAGAAAAAAATGGGTGCAGAACATTTACAGGGACTCTAAAGTTCTCCCTTTAAATGCATTGTTCCATAGCACGTGTTACACTAAACTCTATATTTCGTTAAAATTTTTTAATTTCATGATGAACAACACTTTTTTTTTTTTTTGCTTACTCGTCTATAAGTCGACCCCCTCCCCCCCCCCCATTTTAACTCCCAAATTTTGTCTAAAATTCTTCGACTTATACACGAGTATATACGGTACGTCCATTATAAAGCATAGAGTAAATCATTAAATTAGAAAGAAAATTTATGTATGTAGCATATCATACGCGAATGAAAAATATAAAAATTTCAGAGAGAAAATCAGATATATTTTTTCTTTACTAATTAATAAAACAGTTTCTATGAAAATTTTCCAAAGTTTGCACCGTTTCTTATAGCTCGATATATTTAACATTTTATTAATGACCTTGTTACACTCAAATTGAAATCGTATGCGATTGCTACAAAAATTAATTTTATTAGGAGAAAAAAGTTAGCTAACAAACTTACTTTTGTCTTTAGATTTAAGCAGGAATTACGATTGTGAATCTTTCATATTTTTCATGGAGTTTGTTGAAGATCAACTATTTTTATCATTTCAAGCTATTGTGCCAGCAACACACATATTGTGTCAACACATGGCGTTTCCAAGACTTATAGTACCCATAAAGGTACCCATGTATATAGCAATGCCACACACTTCAAAGTTTGAAATTGAACTCTACTCTAAAAAAAAAATAATAATAAAGGACAAAACTGAGAAATTTCCTTATCGGCCAGTGGCAAGGTTGCCAACGTTTGTGCGTACTAATGTGTCATTCAAGCTCAGAAAATGTAATTTAAAAAGGTATCAAAAGTGCAGTCACTAAAATAATGAACACGCTCAAAGTAGAAAAATCTAAAAGATAATATCTCACACAGCACAAAGAAAAAGTAATAATAATAAAAACCTTTAGTGAATACCTTTATTATTTTTCCGTAAATTAATCATGTAAACTGAATCAAGTGTCTATTTTTATTTAACATCCACAAGCAAGATAAAATTTACTAAAATATTGATTGAATATTTAAAAAATATTTCGCACAGTATACAAATACACACAAAGCCCTGCATACAATACACATTTCAAATCACGTTGAAAAATGAAAAAGAAATTAGAAACATGACAAGACAAGAGTATCCTCTCGCTGCAGACTAAAGTGTAGTTACTACACCTATTCTAATGTGTGTAGTTGGCAGCAGTGCAGTAGTAGCAATTTTATTAGCTTTTTTCTTTCTTCCTTTCTTTTTTATTTAGAAGTGCTAATCAAACTTTTAACGTTTCTATTAGTATTAATCGAAAACTAAAAGGCCCAGAATAAATATATTAACATATTCCAACTAGCAAAAGAGTAGAATCGTTGATGGCATGCAAGAAAATATGACTGCCTCCTATAATAGGAAAGGCGGTCGCTGGCAGGTAATTTTGTTAATAGCCACTTTTTTCATTCCGTACTCAGTAGCCCTGTGGCCGGTAGCAGATACCAATTTTGCTTTTGAAAGAATAACATATATAAATATCAATATATGGAAAAACGTATATATATATATTTTGTACGTCAATATACACATACAAATTTATAATTCCAAAGATAGCCATCTGAAAGACACTATAAAAAATTTACTTATCCATTTAATAATAAAAGAATTTCCTTCTTTGAAATTATTTTAACAAACAATTCATGAGGGGAAAAAATATATTTTTAATATTAACTATGCGGAAAAAACACAAAGAACAACATTACTAACTGAATGGCACTTCTGATACTAAAAGGAAAAGTTTCTTGAGAAAAAGTGTATATATTATCATTAAATGGAAAACCCAAATACTAAGTAATAAATAGTAAGGATAATTCCTAGAAACAGGATTTTTTTTTATCTTTCCCCGCGATAAATAATGAAATTGAATCACTGAGCGGACATTCCCAATCGCATTAATTATTTCCTTATGTCTTTTATACAATTAAACTTATAATTTATCAATTGGAAATTCCGCTGTCCTTATGTCCCTGGATATTAAATTTATAACCAGACGGTTACTTTTGAGTATTTTTCCCAAAATCAGGATTAAAAACTATATAAGGAACAACCTTTACTTGTGAGAAAAAAACATTCATCGCAGACTTGTGTTATTTTATCTATTAGTGATGGGCATAACGATTATTTTGATTATTCGAAAGAATCATTCGGGCATGCGCAGAAGCATATCTGTCAAACTTCAAAATTTTTTTTATTCAATTACTACCAGAAATTTTGAAAAACAAAAAGTTTCTCAGAAACTTTTTTTTTTCCAAAATTTACATTAAAACAATAAAAACATCTTAGAAAGAAATTTACCGTATTGGAGGGGGGGGGGGGGTGCAAAAATCAATGATTATCTAATCATCTCCTTTGAAAAATCTTTAGATGCTTAGAAATCCGAAAAGTCGAAATTTTCCCCCAAAAACACAAAAAAATCCAAATACAGAAGAAGATCTGAATAACGGACACCTCGGAATCACGAAACTTGTCCACTATTCGGAGGTGGCTATTTCTCAAAGGTAAAAAACCTAAATAATATTTGTGTTGGGTATTTAAAAAGTTTTCGATATTTGGGAGGGTTCGTTATGAAGGTTTCACTGTACTTCCGCAGCGGAATTTCAAGGATAATACTCATAGGTCATTTGTATTTTCTGGAATTAATTTCATTTCCATAAATTACATATTAATTCATTTTGAACGATTTAATTTCAAATGTCTTTCAAAAATTTTAAATTTCCGTAACTACTGAAACTATAAATTAGTGTCGCTTTAGCAGCCTAGAAGCCACCCTAGTAGAGCAAGCACGGCGATACTATAGGGAAAGAAAAAGCTGGCATAAGTTTGGCCGCAACTTCTTCGGAACTCCCGAGGGCAGATGCCTTGCCTGCCCGTCCCAGTCTTAGCTGCGGAAAAGCTCTACAATTTTTTTACTATCGCCGAAAGCAGGAAGTGATGGATTTCTCGCTACATACTTTTTAAACAAAATATGTTTAACTTTAATAATCTTCCAAAAAAAGAAAAGAAAAAGTTACTCAATTCGACAAAATATTTGCTGAAGGCCTTTTTAAGATATTAGAGAACCCCCAGACCAGATTGTTCTTCGGAATCCCTAAGCGTTAATCTTACTTTAACTATAATAGTTTATAAAAAGATGTACAATCAGAGGATTATAAAATAGAATTTGCGGATACTCAAAAAATCAAATGTATTGTAAATTTTCGTAACTACTGAAAATATAAATTACTGTCCCTTTAGTAGCCTAGAACCCACCCTAGTAGAGCAAGCACGGCGATACTATAAGAAAAAGAAGAGCTGGCTAAGTTTGGCCGAAAGTTCTTCGGAGATCCCGAGGGCAGATGCTGCGGAAAAGCGCTACAATTTTTCACCGTCGCTAAAAGGGATGGATTTCTGGCTACATATTTTTAAACAAAATTATTTTTAATTGTAATAATCTCCCCCCTCCCCCCTCGCAAAAAAAGTTACTCAATTCGACAAAATATATGCTGAAGGCCGTCTTAAGACATTAGAGAACCCCCAGACCAGATTGTTCTTCGGAATCCCTAAGCGTTAATCTTACTTTAACTATAATAGTTTATAAAAAGATGTACAATCAGAGGATTATAAAATAGAATTTGCGGATACTCAAAAAATCAAATGTATTGTAAATTTTCGTAACTACTGAAAATATAAATTACTGTCCCTTTAGTAGCCTAGAACCCACCCTAGTAGAGCAAGCACGGCGATACTATAAGAAAAAGAAGAGCTGGCTAAGTTTGGCCGAAAGTTCTTCGGAGATCCCGAGGGCAGATGCTGCGGAAAAGCGCTACAATTTTTCACCGTCGCTAAAAGGGATGGATTTCTGGCTACATATTTTTAAACAAAATTATTTTTAATTGTAATAATCTCCCCCCTCCCCCCTCGCAAAAAAAGTTACTCAATTCGACAAAATATATGCTGAAGGCCGTCTTAAGACATTAGAGAACCCCAAACCATTTTTTTTTTTTTAAATCCCTACGCGTTAATCTTATTTTTACTATAATAGTTTCTAAAAAGATATACATACAATCAGAGGATTATAAAATAATTTGCGGATTCTCAAAAATCAAATGTATTTTTAACTTACACAACAAAATTATTACTATATAAATGCATAATTTTTCACTGATATGAGACAGCTTTGTCTGCTTCTTTGTCCCTCCGTACTCTAACTTTCTCCAAATTGTTTCTTTATCTATCGTATCACGCGTAATTTATTTTTTTAACTCTTTCCAACCTACAGTTGAAAAGTATTTATGACTTCGGTTTGTCTGGCCGTGCTCTAACTCGCGTAAGTACACTCGGATTGACCTGAATTTTTTGTATGCTATTGTCTTTTACTATAGCATAATCCTTGTTGAAAATAAAGTGTGTAGCACTTATAGTTTGTTTTACAGGGACAGCCAGAAGTATTCCGTTTCATTACAGTCAATGGGAAAAAATCATTTAAAGTACATTTTGATGAGGCTACGCCATTTGAAACACGATAAAATTGATATACAATTATGAAGCGCACTAAAACATGTTTTTTGTAGAATATGGGGTGCAAAGCATTTATTATAAATTTACAGGGTCAAACAAAAGAATTCAGATGCCTATTGTTCTACGGCGAAAAATCGTTTGCGGTGGTAAGTTAATGATGTTTCACTATTTCAGACGTAAGGAAATTTATATGCATTACTGAGGTGCACTATAAATTGCTCACTTAAAAGTATGGCATGCATTGCGTTTATCGTTCATTTACAAAGGGACACACAAATATATCGGTTACAGTATATGTTGCAGTAATTAGTCCATGCGTGATAGTGCGTTTTTAAGTTTAACTAAATTTTTACATAGTACGTGGGTGTATAAATTCTGTTGATCATATACAGGGCTACACAAGGAAATTCGTAAGTATTACAGACTAGGAGTGAATTGCTTAATGGTAGTTTTTAATTGTGTTACACATTTTCCTGCTGAACTACACTGCAAAAAATAATTGTTGATTTTACAGTATAAAACTGGCACCTAGCTGCCAGTATTATACCGTAAAATTAACAGTATTAAACAGTAAAATAAGCAGTAATACGCTACCGCGCTGGCAGCTGGGTGCCAGTTTTATACTGCAAAATCAACAATTATTTTTTGCAGTGTATAGTTAGTAGACTTATAGAAGTTTGTAGGAAAATAAATAAGTTCTTATACAGGGCTACGCTAAGAACAAGGTACATTGTCGTTTATGGTTTGTAATTGCTAGATATTTCTTTTAAGTTGCCGTATGCGTTTTTTACCTGAATTAAATTTTAGCTTATTATGAAGAGTGCACGAAAGTCTTTAGGGAATATACAAGGTTTGTACAAAAGGTTTCGAGCGCATTTCCATCGATTGGCGAAAATTGCTAAATGTAAATTTTCTAAATGAACTAAATTTTATCATGCTATGTTATATATATCCAAACCCAGGGGTCGGAAAAACTACTTTTTTATTGTAGCGAACTACAACTACTTTATCGAAAATGTAGTTAACTACAACTACTTGTTTTAAAAAGTAGCGACTACAAACTACTTTTCAAAAGTAGTCACTACTTCGCTACTTTCAGATTTTGTCAAAGGGTTCCATTTACACTAGAAATTGAAGACACGAATTAAATAATAAAGCGACCCCTCGTTATATCGCGTCTGCCAGGATATAATTAAATAAATGCAACATAATCGGAGGCATTAAAAACGATAACATACAAGAAAATATTTTGTGTTTGTCGCCAAAATGTAAATTTATACACACATTAAATTTCTTAGCAAAATTATGAGAGAGATTATATAATCTAGAATATTACAGAAAAACAACTCAATGCAAATAATAAATAAATCTGTAAATCAAGAAATTACGAATAAGAAACCGGCGTTAAAACATGAAGACTTAATAATGAGTAAATAGACAAGTGTTGCCAGAAAAAAAATTAATTCATTTGGTGGATTAGTACTTGATTTTAGCAGCAAGTGTCAATGGGGAAAATCTATCACTTCATACGATACGTTGTTATACGCTGCAGCTGATATTCCCAAATTGTTGAGCAAAACAAATTTTGCACATAAGAAGCAAATTTCGGCAACGTGTTTTGCAGAATAGTAGATTTCCCACCCCCTGAAGTAGCGTTAAAAGTAGCGTCGGTTCTCGCTACAAACTATGGATTTTTTGTATCGCGCTACTCGCTACACTACATTATTCAAAATGTAGCGCACTACACTACAAACTACTGTAAAAAGTAGCAGCCACAGTAGTTTCGCTACTTGTAGCGCGCTACTTACGACCCATGTCCAAACCTTAGATCATATATTGGGGCTGCACAAAATAATTAGACTACATTTTTGACTACGGAAGGTAATTACTAAAACTGGACTTTTACATGCATTTATATGTTTCCTACTGTTTACTTACATATCTTATTTTACCTTGTTTAACGGTAAAGTTTCGTTACAGTTTTCTATGTGTTGGAAAGTGTAAATCTTCCAATTCATATCAAATTCTATTACAGTCTAATTCCATTAGAGCACAATCCGATAAAACGAAATTACTAATTATAACAAATGTTTAGAATTCTCCCAGTAAAATTCTTATAAATGAAATACAATCCATTATAACGAAATCTTATTACAGCAAACAGATTTTCGCATTCTCATTATGTTTGTTCTATAATGGAATTACTTTTTTTTTTTTTCAAAAAAACATAGAGCACAATGTTTTTCGCCATTTAAAAATGGTTATTCAATCTGACATATTTTCTTTCTTCTACAAACATATCGAATTACGAATATACATCGCTGAGCAATAACCAATTCCTAAACCGTTACAGGTATAAAAAAGTCCCTTCAATTGCAAAAATGTTTCAAATGTTCGTTACCATTAAAAAGTTATTTACGGGTACTTATTACGGAAAGTTTCTCTTTCAGCGTTTTCTGTCACAGAAAGAAGTTTTTCGTGTTGGAAAACGCTGAAGTTTCATAAATTCAAAGTATCATAACTCTGTAAATTTTGATCGTGAATGTGCTTTTTATTTTTTTACATACTACATCAGGGTGAAGATTTTTCTAAATTTAACTTAGAGGACCCAGGAAGCGTGTAAAAATTTAAATTTCGTAACTTGAGGTCGATGCAAGTTTTTTTTTTTCTTCTTGGGGCCCCATTTTGCGAAAAGTAAAGGCTATTTTTGTGAAAAATAACATTTTGTAACGAAAGTTGAAATCCAGTTACTCAAATTCGAACCAATCATTTATTATCAAAAACTTTTTTAAATCCTTTTGCTGAAGTTTTCCTCTCTGGTGAACTTTATTTACAAATTACATATTTTAAAAGTCACAAAATAATAAATAGCAAGTTTTATGGAATAGAATTTTGTGAAAGGGCCTGTTTTATTAAAAGAAATTTTGTGAAGGGGTCCATTTTATTAAATAGATTTTTGTGAAGGAGCCTGTTTTATTAAATAGATTTTTGTAAAGGGGCTCTAAATAGGCCCCAAATTTTGCCTGGATCGACTCTCGTGGAATCATTTATGCAATAGCAGCTATGCCTCAAAAACTAGCTGTTTAGAAATTAGTTACTGGACAACGAGAAAAAAGGCCGCCTTGTACATTTAACCATTTAAGGTGGTTCTCAAATGACCTGCTCAACAACGCGAAACTTTGACACCTTTTCAGACTCATTTTTAAACGCAGAGACATAAAAAAACAGGCCTGGTCATAGAAGCGATTTGGAATAGAAACAAGTTTTCCATTTTTTGATAAACAGATTACTTATCTAGTTATAGGAGATTCTGGTCACGTGACGACACGATTTCCCTTTAGATACCTATGCATCGTTTCTGAAATTTTTATAATTTTCGACACATTTGTCTTGTAAAGTCAAGATCCCGCAAGATCGTTGGTACATTCCTCTTCTGTAGACATTTGAGAAGTGAGAAACATTGGGATTACCTGCTCGCAGGTGCTACTTTGGTAGTTAGCGGTGTTTGATTGAATGAAAGCCCGCGTAAAAAAACATGCTTCAGTACCAACTTTAAGGTGGAAAAAAACACCTTCAGGGGTCGATGCAGGGTTTTTTTTCTTGGGGCCCATTTTGTGAAAAGGTTATTTTTGTGAAATTTATTATATTTTTGTGCAAAATAATATTTTGCAACGAAAGTTGAAATCCAGTTAATCAAATTCGAACCAAGCATTTATAAACAAAAACTTTTTTAAATCCTTCTGCTGAAGTTTTCCGCTTTGGTGAACTTGTTTGTTTACAAATTACACATTTTAAAACATCACAAAATAAATAATAAATAGCAAGTTTTTATTGAATAGAATTTTCTGAAGGGGCCCATTTTATCAGATTGATTTTTGTGAAGGGCCCCATTTTATCAAATTGATTTTTGTGAAGGGTTCATTTTATCAAATTGATTTTTGTGAAGGGTTCCATTTTATCAAATTGATTTTTGTGAAGGAGCCCATTTTATCAAATTGATTTTTGTAAAAGGGCCCATTTTATTAAATAGATTTTTGTGAAGGGACACTAAATAGGCCCCAAATTTTTCCTAGATCGACCCCTGACATTTCTTTAAAAATAACTAAAAATTCAGAATTTTGATTTTAAAATGTATAAAATTAACAAAACTACATAACAAGTTACACTGAAACATAAGTTTTGCCTTCCGCACATCATATATGCAAAAAAAAAAAAAAAAAAAAAAAAAAAAAAAAAATTCAATTCGTCACAGTGTGCGCACCGGTTAAATCCTCCGGTGTAGATATTTTTAATTAGGATGCAATAAATCAAACAGCATTCTTATCTCCTTCTCCTTACTCTAAAAATATCTTTGATTAATGACGATTATTGCACGAGGTTTTCTTGACTGCCATTATCCGAAAATCGTTTTTAAACACAACTTTTCTGAAACATTTTTTACTTTTGCAGAAAAACTGAAAAAATTTCATATTCCTAAATCTGTAAAGTTACAAATTTTACAAAATAATTTTCATTCATAAATGCCTAATGTGCGACAAAAAGAATTCTCACACTCAAATTCTTAGTAAAATTTAGGAAGATTTATTAAGAATACATTGTGAAAATCGATATCTTCTCTATCCACATGCATATCACAACACCAACAAGCTTAATTACGACAACGGCGCACAGTGTGACGAAGTGGCTTTTTTGACAGACATTGAGTCCAAACTTACGTTTCAATACGCCTTGTTATTTATTATAGGGATGCACCGAATATCAGACTCCTGCCGGATATCCTGCTTATTCGACACTCAAACCGAATATTCGGTCAGGCCGAATACTTCAATATCCGGTTGCTGAATAGCGACTCATTTTTTAAAATCATTTTTAACATTATCAGAAAAGTTAGTGCAAAATTAATTAGCTCCTTACCAAACATTATCCCATTAAAACCAATGTTAACAAAAAGAAATACTCGTATATTTTCACATATATAAAAATGAAAATATAGAATTTAAAATAAGACATCTATTTATAATTAAATTATATTAAAGGCAAGCTACGATGTATAGGCGCTCAGTAGTTTCAGGCTGTAAATCTTACGTTTTTAATCACAAATATTTCTTGCTTCTGAGAATAAGCGGTTACTCCTCTGGTGTTTTTTCTTCTTCTTGTGTTTTCAACATTTCTAAAGTAAAAATTACTTTATTGAATCTCTTGTCACTATTCTGTCTATGAATACCACTTGCGTTGAAATAATACTGATTGACAAGAAATGTACCACTTTGTCGAAAAGTTCACTGTTCCCCCATTGTACTATAAAGCAAGATATATGCAATACAGAGCTTCTCTATTTTAATTCGGTTAGAAAATATTTGTCACAGGAAAAGTTAATATGCACGTGGGAAAAGAAAAGCCACTTCAATAGGATGTTTAGTAATTATAAATAACCCAGAATTTTAAGTTAAAAAAAAAAAAATGTCACAATGACACTGAATAATTAAAAAATAAATAAAAATAAATAAAAACAAAATAAACATTTAAATTTTAATATATTTTACTAATAATTTTATAAAGCATTTGGTTTTAAGTAACTTAATAAATGAATTTAAAATCTATTAATATTTGAACGACATAAAATTACAATAATAGTTTTTCTTCTTTAAGCAAATACTATACAATAGAAATATTACTATTGAAATTAAAAACGAGAAAGTATTCGGCAGGATACCGAATATTCACTAAACTTTTCTGCATGATATTTGGTATATACGGCAAAAATCCATGTTTTTTTTTCTTCCTTCCCAGAGTTTTATTCAAATGTTAAAAGTTTTTAAAAAAATAAGGTTAATGCAGAAGCACGATTTTTTTTTTTTTTTTTTTTTTTTTTTTTTACGTGTACGTTCATTCAATCAAACACCGCTAATTGCCAAAGTCACATCTGAGTGCAGGTAATCCCAACGTCTCTCACTCTCAAATAACCTAGCCTACAGAAGAGGAATGTACCACAGAATTTACCAAAGAGATCTATCCTTCCTAGTTCCATGGAATGTACCAACAATTTGCGGGATATAACGGGATTTTGACTTTACAAGATAAAAATGTTGAAAATTATAAAAAAAAAAAAAAATTAAAAAACCATACATAGGCACGAAAACCCAATTAATAATAATACTAAAAGAAAAAATTAGTCCCAGAATAAAAATAATTTACAACACGATAAAACTAGTCGTTGGGGGCCACCGTAATACTTACCCATCATGGATATGCATAATGTAAAATATTAAAATAAAAATGTGTAAACTACTTATAAAATGCATTGCAATTCGAATAAAATCGTGGCTTGATGACGTCACAAACTTTAAAGGCTCGATTACTGAATTGTTTGAAATAAACATCCTTATAACTCTAAAAATAATAATCCTATTAACTAGCGGTTTATTGCATCTGATTAAGCGTCAAATTTCCAATTAAAATATAGCTTTGAAGTGAAATTTGGATGAAATACAGGGTCATGAAAAATCGAAGAGTGTGAAAAATAGGATTACAAATATCTCGGCAACTTATTATCCGATCGACTTCATGCTGTATGCAAAATTTGTTTTTTTATTGTCTTTTATATTCATTTCTTAAAATAACCAATTTCGAAAATTTTTATATACCTTTTATCAGAACGAATATTTCGAGAGTCCGAAAAAAATAGTTCCGGTTAATCGAGGTTACTGAAATTAAATAGGCTTCTTCCCATTATTACATACTAAGTACATACCAAATTGCAAGTCTCTATTTCAATTTGTTCGGGAGATAGAGCGTTTACAGACACAGACACGGCAAAATTTTTTCTGTAGAAATATGTTTTTCGGAATCTCCAGTGTCTGAAACGTGTAAATCAGTCAAAATTTTTGTTTCGATTTTCAAAACGATTACAAGACTTACCCTATACTACGTATGATGGGTAAGTAAAAATTGTACTTGCATAAAAATTTTTTTTTTCATGCATTTTACCCACACATTCCTTCTAAAAACGGCGTTAGACAATGCCTAAGCCTACAAAAATTGAAAAACCACATCTGTTTTCTCATGCTGCGAGACTTGCAGGACAACTCTACATAGCTGTCAAACCTTGGGAAAATACATACAATTTTCAGCTATGTCGCGTGGAAATTCGTAGTTTCGGCACATTGTGCGGCATTTCAGATTTTTAAACTTTTTTTTATCTAAAGTTCACTTTGAGGTCACTTAAACTTAAAAAGTTCTGAAAGTAATTTTCTGCCCCGCACTAAACATGACTAAAATGTATGCTATTATTTTTTTTTTCTTGTAGTTCTAGCCAAGCATACACTGTCTTTACTTACGTAAGTTACGGCCCCGCGTATTTTTCGCACCCCCTACTTTTGAAAGAATATTTCGGTATTCGGTGCAAAACAAAAATGCGCATGATTTTCGTATGAAGAGTGATATACACTCTAAAAAAAATCCGTGAAAATACAAGAGATTTTCCGTAAAATTTCACGGAGAAGTTTCATTTTTTCCAAAACAACAGTACAATTTCCGTAAATGGCATTAGTTCCGTAAAGGAGACTTCAAATCCGTAAATATGCAAAAAGTTTTCCGTAAATTTAATGGATTTTGTCCGTATTTCTTTCAAAACAGTACAATGTCCGTATTTCTTCCAAAACAGTACAATTTCCGTAAATAACTTTTAGAGGTTTGCGTACAGAAATCGCCTTGTTTGAAATGGGAATTAAGATTGTTGTATTTACTAGAGTTCAAGGGTCCAGGCCTGACCTGGCTCGAGATGCTGGCCCATTCTAACCGGGCCCATGTCTGGACAGTAATTTGTGAAAATAATAGTAATATTTATATATTTTAATGAAATATTTAGAAATTGATTGTTTTTATAAGTTACAGAAAAAAAAAATATTTTTTAAAAATCTATGTTTTATTTTTATTGATAGTGCTTCAAAATTAGGACTTTTTATTTTCACTATTTTTTTTAAATTTTATTTTAACTTTTCTAACGTGAGGCAATATTGGGCTATTTAAAGGTTTCATAACATAATATCTCTGCAAGTTATCTCTATGTAAATTGTATTAAACTAAAGTGATTTGGCTTATAAATTTATGAATTAAACTAAAATTTATTATTTTATAAATTATAATTTTACAACGCTTATAATTTTTCCCTTAAACTTATAAAAATAGTTAATATTTTTTCTTTACTTTTATAAAAATGAAGTTTATAAATTTTATTAACTTTATAATTTATTCCTTTAGCTTATAATTTTATAAATTAAACTAAATTAATTTAAACTAAATCAATAAGTCCAAATTTAAACTTACCTCACAAAATCATTGATTTCGAAATTGTCTTTAAAAATCAATTTTTATTAAAATTATTCAGTTTGACAGAACCGTACACAAAAGTTCTCAGAATTGCTCAAATATACTAATTTAATTTATTATAAAATTGTTTATTTATTTATGTAAGTTTTTTTAAAATAAGAGATAACGAAAAGTTATTTTAATCGCATGTAATAAATATGTCTCCTTTAGATAAGTCTTGTTTTTATTGGAATTGATAAATAGATCAGACAAATAATTAAAAAATATATATGTTCAAAAAAAAAGAAAATGTTGTATATTACAAAAGGATGCAATCATAGAATGACTCTTAATACAATGTTTACGCATATAATACATAATAAGTTAAAATTTATCTGGTTTATCTGTTATAAGGCGTTAAATAATAAAGAAAATTTATTGAAAATTATGAAAAGAAAATATTAAAAACATCGGAACTCTTGAAAAAAATCCATGGAAACTCCAAGTTTTTGCATCATAAAAAGCGACTGAAGTATAAGTACAACATTTGAGAAACTAGCATGTCAAGTCTTATTAGCGTAGCGGACGGTAGTAAGTTCAGTAAGCGAAAGATTGAGGGTTCGACTTCGAGCGAGGGAAGGGTTACACAGAAATTCACTCATTTCTGAGAGGGGGAAAAAAGCAGTATGTCTGTTCTTTATAAGGTTGCTCTTGGCAAATAACATTTTTTTTTTTTTTTTTTTGGTCCTATAATGTTTATTTTATATAAATTTCTCAAAAATACGGAAGATATCTGTTAAAAAACGGAAATTTAAATACGGATATTTCAGAAATCACGGAAAATTTCCTGGAATTTAAGGAATTTTTTTTCCGTTAAAATACGGAAATAGTACTGTCGTCTAGATTGCCAGTACAATTTCCGTTTTTTTTTTTCAGAATTTTTTTTTTTACAGTGTATTTTGAATCTATAAATAAGATTTCATATTAATTTAATTTAACCGTATCTGACAAATATCCTTTTTCAATGAATAACTAAGTTTGGTTATGGGGCATAAATTCTGTTTTTACTTTTTAGTTGCTACAAGACTGTATACAGGTGTTATTATAATAATGCGAAATCTGAAATCCAGTGATATACTGGTACCGATTTATTTGCATTCGTAATGTTTAAGAAAAATAAATTGTGGTAGTGTATTTTGCAGAAACAAAAATACTAATAATAAGAGGACATATGGAAATGAATTCGGAGTGAATGAAGATGCTTATTGGGTACACAGGGTACACAAACAAAATTATACACTAAGCAAAGCAATTAAATGTAAAGGAGCACTTTATGGTCTCGAATTTGAGAAAAGCATCTGAATAATGAGTGTCAAATTGTTTACATAACATATCAAAGAAAGAAGGGGGGGGGGATTTAATTATACAAAATATTTCTATACAAATTTTATAAATTACATCCTGTATTTGTTCACAAACGTAAAGGGGTTAGTTTTTAGGTGCGTTCGTATAATTATATAAATATGTAGCACCTATAGTCGTCGTCTGGTCCGTCCGTCTGTCCGTCCGTATATAACAGAGCATAAACTACTCAACCAAATGATTTGAAATTTAAGCTATATAATCTTTGCAGAATTTTGTCGAGACATTTCAAATTCAAGAAAATCGAATCAAAACTTTAGAAGATATTAATAAAAATATTTATTAAGAAATTTGAATTATTTTTTTAAAATCTGTGCTTTCTTGTTATAGGATCTTCCGAGGTTTAATCGTCAAGCGACCGAGATACTTATTTTATTACAGAAATTAATCCGCAGACGATATAATTCATTTCACAGAATTAAAATTCATCGAGATCTGAATATTTATATAACTAGCTGTAGTACGACTTGTTTGTCAAGTTTAACGTACAATTTCCAACTTGTTTATATTTACTGTAGAATGCTGCTGAATTCCTCCCCCCCCCCCCCCCCCATATTCAAAAATTATTTACGAATTGTTAAAACTATTATTCATTTCATTTAATCTCAATTATTTGATACACTAAAATGTTATATTCTTATAGCTATGACTTTTTAGGTGCGTTCGTAATTATATAAATACGTAGCACCTATAGTCGTCGTTTGGTCCGTCCGTCTGTCTGTCTGTCCGTCCGTCTGTCTGTCTGCATATAACAACGCAAAAACTACCCAACCAAATGGTTTGCAATTTAAAATATATTATCTTTGCAGAATTTTGTCGAGACACTTCAAATTTTATTAAAATCGAATCAAAACTTTAGGAGATATTAATAAAAATATTTATTAAGAAATTTGATTTTTTTTTTTTTTTTTTTAAATCGGTGCTTTTTTATTATAGGAGCTTCCGAAGTTTAATCGTCAAGCGACCGAGATACTTATTTTATTACAGAAATTAATCTGCAGACGATATAATTCATTTCACAGAATTAAAAATCATCAAGATCTGAATATTTATATAACTAGCTGATACATATATATCTGAATATTTATATAACTAGTTAAGATATTTGTATGAACAGTGTCATAAAATATATACTTAACTAGCTGTTTAACCCGTTCTACGGACGGGATATCATGAATTTAATTCTAAAACGTGCGTACGAACGCAACTCGTTTGTAACGTTTGACGTACAATTTCCAACTTGTTTTTTTTTGGGGGGGGGGGGGGAGAAAATTTAATTTTATTAAAACACGTAACTTTCGAATCTCCTACTTTTACCACCGAAGAAAAATAAACCAGTAGATGTGGTATTAAATGAACAAAATCCTAGATCTATCAATATTTTTAATGAACTCAAATAGGTTAAAAAATTAAATTTTCTAGTACAAACTTGAGCCTATGAAGTTGACCGTGTACGTTAATGGGAGCTGGTGCACGTTAAATCTGTTCGTGGCTCTAATGTCCTCCAAGTTCTATATAAGCGTTACCTCTGGGGGTGCCAATCCAGATGCAGGTCTCTCATCTGGAATTTGTTCAAAATTAGGAGACTAGTTTTACAGTTATATGGATCCTGTCAGCTGTATAGAAATGAAAAGCTGCAAAACCTTGAGCCAAGCCAACAACAACCAGTTGGGCTTATGGTTTAGTTAGTTAACGACAATAGTACTTATTTTAAATTGCAAATAGTTAATTATTTAACAACCTTTCATGGGCCCAAAGGACGGGTAGCCAAGTCAATTAGAATTAGCACAATAAAAGTAAATTAATTTCAATAAATGTAGTTAAAGTATAATTCAGAATAAGTTCAGTTTAAAATGTTACTAACATTTTTCTCTTCCAGGTTCCCCTTGTAGTTCCTCGTGCCGCCGGTTGGGACGGGCCAATGGCCGGCCCCAACTGGTAGCACAAAGTTCTTTTTTTTTTTTAACAGCAGTTTTTTTACTCATTTTATATTTGACTGTTCGCCTCTTTATTAGGTGCAAATGGACACTGTCCGCACAAGCTACCGGACCCGCTCCAATGGGACAGCCCACGGAGCCAGTTTTTACCAGGTGGGGTACGGTAGAAAGGCGCAGTCCCGTCAGCCCCCGCAGCGTTTTCGTCTGCCTTGCTATTCGGCCCCAAAATTTTCCTTGCTGGTACGACTCAGCTATCGGAAAAAAAAAATAAATAAATAATAATTTCAGTGGTTTTAATTGTCTTCCCTCAAAATTCTCCCCCCTTTTTCAAGCTAAGCTGAGTACCATAGTTTCGGCACTAAATTGTCCAGTCCCATTCCAACTATCATGACCAGTATGTGGCGTGCGGCAACAGATCTCAGAATACTAAAACCTAGGAGTGATCAACCCAGTAAAATCCGGACTTTATTGGTCAGCCGACCTGGGTACTTGTCATTGTGGATCGCCCCATGAGGCGATCAGGCGATTCATTTCGCCCCACTCTCCAGGCACTCAAACCCGTCAAACTGGGTCGAATCCCGGTAGGTAGGGGCCTGGTCAGCGGTCTCCGAGCCTATGAAGTTGAGTATGAACATGACAGTTTCATAACGATACTTCCGATTGAGCTACCATTTGACAAATATGTTATAGACCACTGTCGCAAGAACATGTATCAATTTCAATACAAATCCGCCGACGGATTAGCTATTTAGACAATTTTCAAACCAATTTGTGACCGATTCTATAGGGAAAATCCCGAAGGAAATGTAACAGTACAAGCGATAAATATTGCAGCGATCTTAACCGAGCATTAGTTGCTCAGAGATAGCGTCTCAAATTTCAAAACGGAAGGCCAAGTGTTCGAATCCAGCTGATTTTATTGTGCTAGAAATTAATCTGAATCCCCGCTACTCTATAAAATATTCGAATATTACAGTAGAGTCACACCAGTATTTTTTTTTCTCTCCCCAATTTGATCGCTGGAGTTCTACCACTTTTAGAATGTCTTTAAAATATCGCCCCTTTCCAGACGCTTGTCCTAACTTCAATTGTATGGCATAATTTTAAAATAAAAGATTTTCAGCCATAGTAACAGCTACACGATTTTAATAATTTTAACCCCTTAAGAGGCTACTTCACTCAGGCGAAAACACCCTTTCGCTAATGTTAATCCTATGGGGGAAATAATTTACGATATCTCGTTCGCATTTCAATATATATATATATATATATATATATATATATATATATATATATGGGTCATTCTAAAAATAAACGTCCCTTTTGAAAAAAAAAAATCAAATTTTTTTTCACAAAAAATGAAGTAAAAAAATCTTTGAGAGGATTGTATACACCTTCAAAAATAGAAATTGAAAATCAGCAGCACACTTTTTAACAAATATTATTTACTACACTTAGAAACGTAGACACATTGAATGAAAAGTGTCTCCTGTGTTACCATATTTTAAATAATCTTCCCATTTTGTTTTATGAAAGTAAAAAAGTATTTTTACAATTTTAACTTTTTGATATGAATGTTCTTTCTCACTGCCACATAATTTTTTGTTTATGTGTATATTTTTCTCACAAAATGGACATATTATGTCCCCTGTGTTACCTTTTTAGTATTCTCACAATATAAAACTTTACATAATTAGGTAAAAAGTATAGCAATATAATAAAATCTCAGTCAAACTTATTTATACATATTAGTCATTGCATATTTAACCCTCTGAATCTTAAGAAAGTTTTTTCTTTTTGTTAAGACACAAAAAATGTCAGTAACACAGGGGACACCAAAGTAATAAAGTGTGCACATGTTCAGCACTAAGAATGCAAAAATCATTGAAATGTGCTTATATATTAATTAGAAATTTATTTCTCATATTTTCGAATGTGAGCTGAGAGAGCAGCTACAACATAAAATTGGTAGTTTGCAGTAAAAGAAGCATGACGATATTTTCCACTTTCTTAGAAAAAACTAACTTTAATAATAATACAATCTGCATATTTTTTGAGTTAAAATAACATACAAAACTTTATATGTAAGTTTTAGCCACACAATTGCCTAAAAAAATAAATTAAGCCCCTGTGTTACCTCATTGTCTCTTGCGTTACCAACATCATGGTAACACAGGGGACTAGTAACACGGGGGACAAAATGAAATAAAATATTATCTTTATAATTATATTTTTATAGAAACAATGCCAAAGTCATATGAATGTTTTCTTTTAACTGAGATGTACAATTTAAACCGAAATTAATTAATATATATATATATTATTAATGTAAATTGATGGTAACACAGGGGACACATAAAAAACACACCTACCTTCAAAAATCACTTTAGCTCAGATAATATTTTTCAAAATTTAACATATGAAATAATGACTACTTAAGATAAATGATAGCTCTAAAAGAGCATGACTGACTGTTGTTAACAACATTTAGGTTACAAATTCTTGTTATAATATTAAGAACAAAATAGAAGTAACACAGGGGACAAATATTAGGGGACACAAGAACTTTCCTTATAAAATGAAAACATATCTAAAAATATATATTTAAAGTAATGTAGATATAATAATAAGACTACAGATACTTAAAAAATATAATCAGACATAGCTTTTAAAATATATATGGTGAAAAAATGATGGTTTGAAAATAAAAAATTGCTCATGGGACAAGGCTTTTTATAGGATACAATTTTAAGTAAAGCTATTTAAAAAGTAATAAATGCAATTTATCTGAAATTTCAGAATTGCATTAAAGAAAAATATTTCTGAAATATCTTTTCAAGTATTTGAATTTAATTTTGGAAAAAAATTGTGGGAAATATAACCTTACAAAGTGTCGGACCCCAAAAGGGTGCTTTATTTTTGGGTTGGGTTGGGTTGATTATTGACGGCCAATTGTCTACACTTGGGATATAGGCCCGGGGGGAGTGCCCTTCGTGGGGGTCTTTCTAAGGGAACCTAACCCGTATTTACGCATGGATAAATCCACGGCTCGAAGAAAACCACGAAAACTCCGAACGATTAGGCCGACGGGCGCGATTGGGATCGAACACAGCACCTCCCGTCTACCAGCTTCGAGAGCAGAACCTCTCAGCCACTGGTGGGGCGCTTTATTTTAGGAATGACCCATATATATATATATATATATATATATATATATATATATATATATATATATATGCATTGGATAGCTGAGGTCAATCTCTATGCACGCTCCTTTATAATTTTTCTATTTTGATTACAAGTTTTCTTTTTTTATTAAGATACTTTCACTTGTTTCGAAAGTGAAAGTATCCTCAGTGTAAAAAACTGCAACAAAAATCGAAAAAGTACAAAGGAGCGTGCATAGAGATTGACCTCAGTTATCCAATGCAAAATCATTTAAAAAATATTGAAATGCGAACGAGATATCGTAAATTATTTCCTCCATAGGATTAACATTAGCGAACGGGTATTTTCGCCTGAGTGAAGTAGCCTCTGAAGCACCACGACGTATCTGCGTACGTCATGAGCTCTTCTATTTGAAATACCAGGCCGTACGTACGTGCGTACGTCCTCATTTTAAGTCCAGACTACAATGTTCTAAAGCATCTGGGTTTCACGTTGCTAATTGCTATAGATTTTGTACGCGTTATATATAGCAATGATTGTTTTCACACCCAATATATAGCGTTACGTGTAAAAAACATTAGTTTTCCCGCTGCGATGAAAGATTGGAACTTGCATCACATTATATGTAATTAAATTCACATGTAATTCAAAATAACGACATAAACTAACTTTTGACAAAATTTAATATATCTAGTATTCAGCACTCCATCACTAAATTGAATATGGTGCTTATGGGGTTAATTTAACACAGAACACAGACGGTTTGTTTTTTTCGCTGTTTTCGAGCATTTAACACATTGTGAACTTGTAGTTTTCATTTTTTAAACAGGAAGGACCGCCTATGAGCGGTATACTTGAATGTTTCATTATTTAACAAAAAGATTTTTTTTTTTGTTATAAATGAAAGTATATAATAATGGTATTGTTTCAAATCAAAGTATTTATATGAATAGTGCTCTAATTGCAAAAATGAGAGTTTTGAGAAATAATGCAACACACGAAATGCAAAAGAACCGCCCGTGGGCGGAATTAAATATATCCAGAAGACGCGTTTCCACGTAATTCTACGTGGCCCGTCCTAGGAAGTAAAAATGGAAAAACGTAAATTTGTAAGCCGTCCGTTAAGTGTTAAAGTTTGCTGATTTATGTTTAAAATCCATAAAATACAACAGGCAACAGAATAGATAAAAGGCCAACAAACAATTTTATAAAAAAAACAGGTATCCGTTATGGTGGATATAGAATCAATTCTCTTTCTTTTTTTTTTTTTTCTTTTACAATTTTCGAATCCCTATAGTGTATATAATAAGCCTCTGAAACGGTTATGTGAAATTCGAAATATTTAAGAAGTTAGTTATAGTCAATTGAAAGAGTGCAGATCGGCTGAAAAACAGGTAATACGGGACACTGCTGCACGCGTTCTGAATTGTTTGCTTCGTGGGTATAAATTCAGAAATCGCGGACTAAAGTTACGAAATTTCGCGATTAACTAAAAATGTTTATACTCTCTTTAATAAAACTTTAAACACGTTTTTCCCGAAACGACATTTCTCTGCGCGACATGTGAAGTAGCGTTTAAATGGATATATTATTTATTTATTTATTTTAGGCCACGTTGAAATTAGTAAAAAGTTTTTTTTTTTTCTTTTTTTGACTTCAAACGACTACCATTTTATCAAATTTCGTTCAATCTCAAATAAAAGGTTTATCCCCTCCTCCCCTAATTCAATATGTTTTCTGAAAAATTTGATTTTGTTTCGCAGATGACTTTGAGAAGCTGTGCACTACGCGGCGCAGTGTGATGCTCAAACAGCATACCCATGTGCAACTGACAATACCTCCACCAATTTTAATAATCATTGTATATTAAAAATATTTTTTATATAGTCTAATCTAAAACTATGAATAATAAGTTTGTAAATTCTGTTTTTGTGTTACTTATTTTTTTTCTATGAAAAACAAAATACCGGAAGTTGACCTACTTTTCGAGCCGATAAGCGGTAACCTCTCTCTTCCCGTAATTTCATTCTTAAAATGAATATTTCCTATAAATACATCACATTTGTAAATTAGAAAATGGTACTTGCAGTGTAAGTTTAATGTGAATCTTTGAGTCTCGGAACGCGAACACACTATGATTGGGATAATCAAAGTTGGGGAATTGCACTTTAAACTTACCAATGAAACAATACAGTGCAACAATGAAATTGCGTCTGACGGTAAAGCGTATATAATTCTTTATGAAATTAACTCGCTGAACAGAAATGTCGCCATTTAAAAAAATCATTGACTTTTGTTTTAGAAACATTTCCAACGTTACAAGTTTTTGGCTGTTTTATTAATATAGCATTTATAGTAAAAACAACTGTAGTTATTTACAGAAATTTATTTCCAGAACCTTCAAATATGTGAATCAAAAATTTTACCTCATTCCGCAAAATGGTTATTAGAGTTGCTTAAAAAAACAACCGCATTGCAGTTTGTTTTGCAACTATATATTAAAAATGAATTTAACATTAGTTCAAATCTTTACACCTTTATAATTCCCAAACTTCCTGGTTGAAATCCGAAGATAAAATTTACCGAATCCAAATAATATATCAAAAATAGATGTTTGTATTGAAAATTTCAAATTGTGTAACAATTTCAATAGCGAGATGGTTGGCCCCCTGATCAGTTTTCTTTAACATAAAAATTGTAAGAAGACTTCATTCCGAATCGAATACATATTTTTGTTTTCTCCGACAAAGTACGGTATTTAAATTGTATAAAATGTGACCCCTCCCCCCCACTTTTTTGGGAAGAAGAAGGGGAGGGGGGTATTGTACATATCTCAAAACTACATTTAAGAGAAAGTATTACCTTTAATTTTAATTGCAGCTACATATACATATATTTTGTTGATAAATTAATTTACATTTATTATTCCTGGCTGTATTTATTTACAAAGAAGTTTTATGTTACGGCAGTAATATGTATGTAGTGATAGAGGTATTAATACTTACATGTAACAAAAAAAAATATTTTTTAATACCATATCAATGTTTAGCACATCGAATTAAGAATTTTTATATCGGAAACATTAACTTCGTCGATTTTTGTTGCACATTTTTAGTTTGTATATAATTTTAAAGAAAACACATACAGAGTGATTCAGAAGAACTCGTGATACAAACGTTAGTGTTAGAGCTCATCACAACAAACACTTTTTGCATAGGAAACCAGGGTCGCATTTTACATCTTTAGACAAAAAATACCGACGTTTCACTTTAATCCGGACTCTGATTTTTTATCATAACTTTAACAATAATGAAAATTATTTAATAAATTTTCCACAAAATTAGGCTCCTTTACGTGAAATACGAAAAATGCTGCAAGAACACAGCAATTCTTAAAATGCCTCCCAATGTACGTACTGTGAATGTGAACTACACACAAAAACATGACGCGCCTAGTGCAGACCTGTTTGGATGCGGATAGCGGCTACACCCACCACCTGCTGTTATATTGCTACATTTTACATAAAATCGACAACAAATTTCGTTAAAATATCTTCATTATTGTTAAAGTTATATACAAAAAGCGAGTTCAAATTGGAGTGAAACACCCTATATTTTTGAGAGAATAAATGGACTGAGACTCCGTTTTCCTATACGAAAAAGAAAAAGTGACGTGGTTTGCTCTAATCACCCTTTAAAGTTTGTAACATGAGCTGTGAATCCCCCTGTATATGCACGTTTACACATGTAATATTGGAATAGTAAAAAAAAAAATGCTAAATCATTAACAAAAATACAAGTACTGTAACATTTCGCTTTTGAATTTCCTCTTAAAATCAATTTCAAGTAAAAGGGAAAATAATAAAATAAACTTCCATTGTATGAGTAAAGGTACGGTGCTATTTTTACATATTAGCCCTCGTTAGTAATAATAATAAAAACCGCAAAATTAAATTAAAAAAAATATATGCTAAACCATTTACTACAATAAAACATTGTTTTTTAATTTAGCTTAAAATCAATTTCGAGTAAAAGAAAAATAAAATAATCTTTCATTGTATGAGATGATACGGCGTTAAATTTACGTATTGGCCCTTGTTAGAAAATAAAAATTGCAAAGTTAATTTTAAATTATACATATACGAAAACTGAAGAAAAATGTGTCCTGGCAATAAAACATTCCCAGTTATATTTCAGAAATTACAAACGATTTATTATTATTATTATTATTATTATTATTATTCTCATCTTCCACGCAAATGATTTTTTCTCCATGCGGCTGTCATAATAAACTGTCATTGAGTAAATAGAAGTGTTTAATGTTTCGTTTAAAATAAACCAACTTAGAAATAAACATAATAAGACATTGTAATTTTCAGATTCTACCCAAATGAGCAATAGGCAATTGAGTAGATATCAGGGAGGAAATAAATTAGACATTAATATAACAAGTAGCATCTATGAATCTCTACTTCTCTATTTTTTATTGATGCAACGCAAAAGAAAAAAAAAATCAACCAAATTTTTCATTTTAGGTGCGTTTATAATTAGATACATGCGTAGCACTTATAGTCGTCATCATCTGATAGCGCGAAAACCACCCAAATGAATGGTTTGAAATTTAATATTATATAATCGTTGTAGAATTTTGTCGAGTCATTTTCAAATTTTATGAAAATCGAATCCAAACTTAAAAATATTAATAAAAGTTTTTTTCATTCTATTAATCCTATCATACGTAATTAATTCAATGATATCCCACGATAGGTAATGATTCTAAATTGTCATGGTTATTACGTCATATTTAAGATGGAGTCATTATTTCCGTCTGAATTTAAAAACCGAATTTGTATACTAAAATTGTTTAATTATAGCAATCCTATAATGTACCGACAATTTTTTGGATAGATATTTCCGGAGAAACAGATATTAAATGGAAAAACAGTCTAAATATGGATTTTTTGGATCATGAACCAAGTTCTGAAATTTTCAAAGCTAGGTTTCCCCATTGGAATTTTCAGTAAATGTCAACAAAAGATAAAATGTTGCCAATTTAAAAAGTACTTATTTTATTACGGAAAGTAATCATATTATAATAACAGACGATCTAATTAATTTCACTGAGATAATAACGATGATTTTTTTTTACATTGTGTTGTATTGGATATTTGCGCCTAGTATAATTTTAATGTAACAGAATTGTAATTAATTCTTTGTAAAAGTGTATTGAAACTTAATTTCATAAAATAAATTAATATCTATAATATGAAAATCTACACATAAAATAAATTTTGTATTCATGCATTTTTGCATAAGAGTGCAACAGCTATTGCACCAAGATCTGAATATTTATAAAACTGGTTATAGTACGAAGGCACCTCATTTGTCACGTTTGACTACGATTTCCAACTTGTTTAAACTTTAGATCCAGGAAGGCCGAAGTTCATTCTTAAATATAAACATTGCAATCTATGTATTTAGAGTAATTGATGATTTTAAATCCCTCGTTACTCACGATTTTTTTTTTTTTTAAATAGAATTTTATTTTTACTGAGCCAATTTATAACACGTATCTAATAAATGAGTTAGGAGACAAAAACTTTGGTCTACTAAATAAAATATATAGGAAATTAAATAAATCTACTCGCCATTGGCGAGTGCATGTTCTGAGGTGGCGAGTGAATTTTTAGAAAGTTTTTTAAATGCTGCAGGCTATACAAAATACATGCGTATTATTATTTTTTTTTTGGACCGTATTTTGCGTTTTTTCGCAATTGCTGCAGTGTAAAAAACAGAACTAAATTTTATCCCACACTTCCCCCTGTTAAATATTTTTCTTAATTTTATATAAGCGTTTATACGAAATGCATTGTGTTAGAATAATTTTTGCAGTAGCGTTAACTTTTACAGTTTTAAACTGTATGTATAGCATCTTGCTGATTAGTAAAAACAAATCTTTGTCGGTAATATTTTAGGTAAATTCCCCATCCATATTTATAGCTTTGGTCTACTTTAAATAAAAAATTGCTTTTGGAATACTTTGTAATTATACATGTTTTACTCCCTCTAACTTATTCTTCTGCAATATTTCATTAAAAAAAATCCATTTTAATATTTTGTTAGTCTAAGTAATTAATTATTGGAAATATATTTTTTAAACATTACCGGATTTTAAAATTTAGCCATATTAAACTAAAAATATGATTCCAGAAAAAGAAGAAAAACTCCTTCAATATGGTTTATCACAGCGAGGAGTAATCCAGAGTTCGGAAAAGCGGCGACAGCCGGGGAAGATTCCGACCTGCCGCGTACCAAATATCTAGGTCAAAGTGTCCCATGGTAACAGAGGAAGCAAGATAAAATTGAAGGGCATAACTTGCAGCTGTATTTTGAGTTGTAAAAAAAGCAAATTATCTTACATACACTTGTAAAACTTCATTATAATTTTACAAGCAGCTTTAGTTTTTATTTTGTGGTGTTTATGTATAAGATTCTGAATTAAAAAAAAAAAAAAAAAAGAAAAAAAAGAATGATCCCAACAAAATTTACTCCTGTATTTAACTGAGATTAACTCCATGAACCAATGAAGAGTTTTTTTTTTTTTTTTTTTTGTGGGAAATGACAAACGATAATGAAAAGCTTAGAATATTTTCTTTTGCTGATCTTCTGCCTTTGAATTTCTTTACTTATTGTTGTAATGCAATGAAAATTACAAGTGGATTACTTAACAAATTTCTGAATTTCTCGATGAATAATTAGATTGGTGAAATAATTGCATACTACGCATAGTACGAGGGGGAAAAGTCTAGAAAGAAACATTACGCATGGAATCTAGTTTGCGGGACTTGAAATCGTGGTATAGAACATTTCAATCCAGTCTGTTCTGGATCTGGAAACCATCCGCTCTTAACAGTAAGTTTCACTTAAATTCTGAATACAAAATTATCCTGGAATGAGTATTTATTTAATTTGTAAAAGGAATAATTATAATTATTTAACATATTGTAGCGATTTATATATTATATAAATTTTGATTATTGTCATCGAAATTTATAATGCATATTGTTTTTAGGGATGATTTGCTTTAAATCTCTATGAATATTGCATAGCAAGAACTTTAAACTATTCAGTGCTTTCTAGAAATAGTTATATTAGTTTAAGAGTGGTACATATTAGCTTTAAAATGTATTTAGAGCGGGAACTCTGATTAAAATAATAAGAGCTTTGTTTTGTTTTGTTTAAACAATTAAAAATTACTTTGTTTAAAAATTTATTCAAAAACATTTCACATTATACCAACTCCGTATTTTCCGTTAAATAATTTTAACTATTTATATTTGTTTAAAGCTATCGAAAAAACACGAATAGTAATAAGTTATCCTTTAAGTATTTATATATTAATAGTTTAAGAGTATAAAATTAAGAGGAATTATATTTTTAATACGTTCAGTAAAATGCCTGATCGAACTGCGCTTTAGCAAAAATTGCTCAGGCAATTGCATCGCAATTTTATTTCAGCCAAGGATGATCGGAAACTTGACATTGCGTAATGGACACGGAAGCAGATGTTAAAAAAGATAAAATAAGAATTGGATAATTAAAATAAACGCTTCCTCTGTATCTTAAATTGTTGATTGTTATAACAATATAAAATACGGTGATAAGCATAAAATGATGTGGCGATTAAAAGGAGGTGTCTTTTTTCCTAACTGTTTTTAGAACGTTGGCATTATAATCTATAAATAAAATGTAACTTTACCTAAATGTTTTCCCTTTATGTAAAATTATCCTGCATAGCTAAAAATTAAGCGAATTTATGCAGAAAATTCTATTGAATTTTGTTACAAAGAAAGCGTGGCGTTTGTCTAAATTTGCATGAGTAAAAAAAAAAAAAATCATAATTTAAAAGAGAATATGTGCAATGTTTATAATGAAATATTTTTTGCATAAATGAAAGTTTTAATTAATATCATATAATCAATATCTGCTATCTTTGACAATTATTGAAAACACTTTTAATCATTGGGATTGTTTTGTTATTTGAATATAAATCCAAATTTACTCTAAAAATAAGAATAATTAAAATAGAAAAGAGAGGGAGAAGGAGGAATGTTAATTTTTTTTCAAGAAAACATTGCAGTAACTCTCCATTGTTTATCCTGTATTAGAAGCGATGAAAGACAGACCGATGTCCCGTATTAAAAAAGTATTACAATTTATGTAATATAAATAAACTTGACACAGAAAAGAATGACCGTATTGCGAATTTTGAAATGTAGTACTAGTATACCGGCGCTGATATATAGACGGTTGTTAAAACAGAGTTGCATATCAGGGAACGTATAAAATTTATTTTACTGTCAGAAGAAAATATTTTTATGCCTTGGGGCGTTCAGAGAACGCAGCTCGGGCGGAACCGTAAGCAAAGAAATGGGCGGTCCGCGTATGACCTCGGGAGCGACCTATCTCACTGTAATTTTCGATCATTTCGCATACTAGAAGGGGGCTTCACTAATGCCAACAAAGCAAGTTGACTAGCATTAACATGCAAAGATCGATAGCTGACATGTAAATAACAGACATAGAGTGAGAAGGGAAAGACATAACGTTACTTACATTAGCATCACACGCCAAACAAAATGGCGGCAAGAGCTGGTGACGCCATAACTGCTAAACAAGCTTTGACACTAAGATTCTGTTCACGTTTGATTATGCCAACAGGTAACACTGGACACTCATTTGCACTCTTGAAAAATCTTCATTTCAAATGACCGTAACCCCTTCTCGGTAACATCACAAAACATTTTTTCGGACACAAAACAATTCATCGGATGAAATCCGTTGGCGGCCTCGTGACTAGCGCATACCGATGCGAGTCGGAAACCGACAATTTGGCACGCCGCCAAGAGCAAGATCGCTGGCAGGGGGTGGCCGAGTTTAACCAATCAGAGAACGGCGGGCGTACGTTCCGTCGTTTTGCTCCCCCACCAAAATTTTGACCCCCTTTTTCACTTGTAGTATGGCCCGCACACCAGTAGTGAGTCGGGTTTCGGAGTGTGGTAAAGAGTGAGTGGTTTGTGTGTGTTCTAGCCTGCCCGCGGAAAGTTACGTACATTCTGTCCCGGTCATGGACTACAACGCACGGAATACCATTATTTTTTTGTGAAATCCCGACACCCTATGAGATTGTTTAAGGATCTTGGTTGATTTTATATTTTATTTCGTTTACAGGTCAGTGAAATATTATAATTCCAATATGTACCAAATTTTACAAAATTTAGATATTTTTGTACAAGTTGGATTGTTTTAAATACCAAAAATGGGATTCTAAATTGGTTGCTGACCATACATGTTTACACTTTTTTCTGCTTAATCTTAAATATCACATAGTATTATGTAATAATGTCAAAGCTGTTGAGGCTCTTTAAACTGGGATACAGTTTATCGCACCTGGTCAACACAAATTTGTATTAAGCAAAATTATGTCCAGATCTCATCACTTATGTTTGAAGCGAGCTTTTAAAGCTCTGTTTTAAAGAAAATAATGAAGAAGATACATAAAAAAAAAATAAAGATATAAGCATTAGGGTATTCTGCAAAAATTTATCTTACAAGCTGAAATCATTTATCTTAAAGTTGTGATATTAGTATATAACTTGACACTAACTTCAGCAGACAGAAATTCATATTACTACTAACATCTTTATTGTGTTAGTATTGATATGAAAATTATGAAGCTTCAGTCGTTGATTCATATTTTTCCTCTATTATTTTCAAAGTTTCTGTTTTTAAAGTTTGCTCATCCATATGCAATGCAGATTTAATATTAAAATCTCCCAAAACAAAATTTCCTTAAGAATCTTTAAACTAACGATTAATCTCTAAAAATAAAATTGTAGACTATTAGAATAACCAGTCCTCGTACACAAATAATTTGTTTTATTTAACGATAGATTTGCTTTCACAATTTCATGTAAGCAGGCATGATTACCGATTTCGTACTTCGATTCATTTATTGTAAACAAAAACAAAAAAAAGTTCCTCCAGAGTTTTCAATCCAGGATATCTGAATTGCAGGAATAGTGGGACATTCAGCGAAACAGTTGCTCCGAACTCTCTTCCCCTTTCCCCTCCGCTAGCAAAAAATAAAGAAAAAACCCTATGCACTTGTTGGCTCTTTTCCCCCTTCTCGATCATCTGCGACCACCCGGACTATCCCAGCGAAGGCGCGAAACGTCTGCGGAAGATGGGGAAATGGCCGCTGCATTCCCAAAGCTTGTTATTTTTTTAAGGTATCAATACTGTCCTTTTTGATTTTGTAATATTTTTTTTTAATATGTTCTCACTCGATTTTTTTTTTCAATTTTTATTTCCAATTGCTGCTTAATTTATTACATCAAGTAGGTATTTGCTATTAAATATTTTTTTTAATTAATTTCTCAGCAATTATTTGTATACAATATATTTTAGTTTAAAAATAATAATAAAGCGAATAGCGTATTTTTTTCCCCCTCGGGTTGTTTTTTAATGCTATCCACAGCATTCGATTTGGTGTTATTGGGTTTCTTTCTGCCCTCTTTCGACTGTATAATAATTAAAAATGAAATAATTTTTAATACAAATTAGATAAACGAAGTTTCAATAAATCCAAATAATTATTTATTTTATTTGTTAATAATATCAAAAAAGGAAAAACATGTAAAAAGTAATCATGATGAAAATATTTGTAAATCAAATCAAAGCAACTTTCCTCAAGATGTAAAAAGAAAAGCTTTCCTGAAAAGCATTAAAAATAAGCTTTTGTTTATTAATATCTTTAATGATCGGAAAATAGATATTTAATGATTCTGTTGTGAAATTTTGTTTGGGAAGCATTTTTGTATGATTGCGTATAGATTTTTGTTTGATGTCCATTTTTCCTTTTATTAATACTTTAAAATAATTTACTTCTAATGTGTTAGATAACGTTTTTTCAAATTATTTGCTTGAATTCATTTACCAACTAATCTTATTTAATACACAGATTCAGTTAAAAAAGTTTTCAAATATTCATTTTTTAAGAAAAAGACTTAAAAATTTCAGTGGAAAATTATTCCTAAACTTCAATATATTTCCATCATTGTGCAATCTTTAAGTTGTTTAATTAGTTGTTTCGTTTTTATTTTAAACAATTTTCGAACCCTTCGAATATTTTAATATTTTGGAGGATGAAACAAACAAACAAAAAAAAAATTAAATAAACTTAGTTTCTATAAATTATTTGAAAAATCTAAAAATTATAGTTTTGCAATTATTTTGAATAAATAATTAAATTATATCGATTTATTTAGAATCGCCAAGTTTACTAAAAATGTATCAATCTTTCGTGGATCTCGTTCTATGTTTTTAGCTTTAAAACGAAACTTCCGAATTTGCAAAAGATTTTTCACATTTTATTCAGTTTTTCTTAATCGTACTAAAACTTCGGCTGACTGGACTCTAAACTGCAACAAACATTTTACTCCGATACAATTACTCTTATAGTGTTTACAGTACGATATATTTCTGACATTTATTTCTCTGTGCAGTTTTGATTTAAATTTCAAAGATTGCTTTAGTAAATTCCATTATTCTTTGCATTACATCTTTTTTGGATATTACTTTTTTTTTCTTACTTAGATTTTGAACGACTCATTTTTAGCTTTCAAAATAATTTTCAAGTAGTTTAATACAATTTTTAATTTTAATTTTATTTATTTATTTTGTAATGTACTTTAAGATTGTTCTTGTCATTTTCTTGCGTATAAAATATTTTTCAAGTGCAATTTTCGCATAAATATAGATCAGAAAAGAAGGAAATAATGAATTAAAGTTACCGCCCTTTTTATTTTTCTCAAATGTCAATTTCTGCTAAATTTCGATGAATGCACTTGCATGATTGCTAAGATCATTATAATTTTACACGAGCATTGTCTATTTTGATAAATGCTGACTTGCGCCAGACATGGTCCTTAATAACAATCCCAATGCATGTGCTTAGTCATGTCTGGTAAAAGCAAAATATGCAATGCGTTGCTTTTAAAAAGTTACGTATAATTTCAACATTACACAGCAATTGTCTATAATATTTCATTTGGTATTTTTCCTTAGCTCAAAATGAAGGAAATCAAAGTTCGATTGCATTTTAATAATGAACACCCTCCCTACCTTTCAGGCTTTGAATCGCGCTGGCAGGCGTTCGATTTTTTTTCTATATTACTTTTACATTTATTTCAAAATATTCTAACAAATTCAGGCTTAATAAGCGCTTGTGTGTAAAACCAGTAGTGAAATTAATTTTGTTACATTGGGTGTTTTTTAATAATTTGTTAGACATCCGTTCTGTATCGATATTGTCACATCGGAACAACTTGATAAAACGAAAAGCATTCAGTGTAATCAGTTTAGTTTTCACTATATCTCGAAAAGGCACCTGTAAATCGGAGGATTTCCTGTTTAGATCAAATCAGCTGTTTCGTTCCACGAAATAGGGAAACAGCTAAGTTACCAGGAAAAGTGCAATTCGTTGAAATCTGTAAATTTTAAGGGGGAGAAAACAGAAAAGTTTGAGAAGCCACGTTTACTTGCATTGCAGGACTTCATTGAGCAGAAGTCATAACATGTAACAATACTAAAATTTAAAGAAAAATTATGAACTTAATTTTTATTTTACCCCGAGTTTTTTAAACATCAGCGCTTGATATTATGTAAGTTCTGAATCTTGTTATCAGAAACTATATTTTAGTTATGAGAATTACCCGGGCGATGGTACATTATGTAAAATTTTGCTTTCATATTTTACGTAAAAGAAATTTTTAAAAAAATGCATTTATTTTCAAATGAAACAGTTCGGAAATTCTGGTGAGTTCTCAGTATTTAAAGCAACGGCATTCATTGCCTCTGAAATAATTAAAACCTATGTAGCGATATTCAGAGTCTCATTCAGCTTTACATGCCCCCCAGTACTTTTATTTCCGAACAAAATTATTTCGGAATTTCAAAACAATACAAAAATTAATATTGCTGCAAATGACACTTTCGTATCAAGCTCTTCTAATATGGTTATCCCTTAGAAATGTACCTGTCGATCTTAGGGTCAAATTCTGAAGTAAGATATATCTAAATATTGAATCGTATCAAAAACCATTTAAGATCTAATTTGCAACAAACTTTATCCCGTTTATCTATACTTATTATTATAATAAGAGATATTAAAACATTTTCCATTTGAGGTAAATTACTTTTATATGAAAAAGTGTAGAAATGTATACATACAGACTGGGTAAAGATTTAATGTTTTATTTTAATTCACATATTCTATATATTTTTTTTAATTTAGTAGGCCCAAGGCACTGTATTTAACGGATAAAATAGCACTAGCTACATCCTGGAAATCCATACACTAGCCGAAGGCATTTAAATTAAGTGCCGTATTTTAATGAGCATTATTTCATCACGATGTCACTCGTCATGTAACTACGTTTCCGCCTACCATTAAATTAGGACACCTACAAAATTAAATACTTACCACGCCTAATAAGTTGTTTTAATATGTATGTTTAATCAAATGTACATAA
This sequence comes from Maratus michaelseni, assembly GCA_963931845.1. Taxonomy (NCBI): domain Eukaryota; kingdom Metazoa; phylum Arthropoda; class Arachnida; order Araneae; family Salticidae; genus Maratus; species Maratus michaelseni. The sequence goes on from OZ007591.1 coordinate 158,745,796, forward strand.
AAAAAAAGTAGTAGTATTTAGAGATTTTCTTTCCAAAAGAATTTGGGTATTAGCAAAAAATGGAATAAGAGCTTATCTTATACTAGTTAACATACGTCATGCGCGTTAATGTTGAACCCATGGGAGCGTTCTCTACAAATTTCTTAAAAGTAATATAAATATTATAATAAAAGTAATAAAAATATTATAAAATAAAAAAACACATAAATATATTTAAATGATTATTTGTCAGAGTTTGAAGACTGACGTGACAGTTATATGCTTTTCCGATTTCATTTGCAGTTTCATTCTGAGGGCATTTAAAATTTCGAAACCAACAAGGATCGATAGCATTTCAAAATTCGAAGGGTTATTTTTATTAATTACAACGAGAGCCTTCGAATTCGGATATTCTGATCAAATAGTTATTTAGAAATATTGAAATGCAAACCAGAAATTTTCAAGAACGCCTCCATTGGTTTAACATTAGTTTGCGAATGCCGACTTTTGGTAAAATGAAAAATCGCGCGAGATAGCTAAGTATCTCTTCGTAAATATAAAAAAATATCGCCTTTAGTAATAATTTTAATACATTTCTGACACGATGACATTTTTGCTATAGTCAAAATGCATTATTTAATATAAGATAAAAGTCGTCACATATGGTGTGGAGGAAAAAAAAATTAATGTTTTTAACATTACTGTAAAGGAAAATATTTTGATAATTTTACCACTTCCCGTTATTTCTCTGGTTGTAGGAAATATAACCAAATTTTGCATTCCATTATAATAGATACTTCATTATTTCAGTATATCAATATGTAATCATTTTACATGAATTATTGCTATTATTTTAACGTTTCATGTTAATTTTGTGCTGGATATGTAATAGTAGCAAATTTTGGAGATGCTTAAAGGTTTTTTTTTTTAACGAACAAGGCTTTAAATTGGATATTCAGGAGCTTAATTTCTTTCCCTTTGTTTTACTATGGCATTTCGTTAGCTGATTAGACATTAACAAAAGAGAATATTTAAAATTACTAGTAATATATAATGTACTCGCTTAAAAGTTACTCCAGATTTATTATAATATTTTTCAAAAATCATGAATATCTGCAGGCGTAAAGATTCCGTGACCAAATAATTAATAGTACATTTAAATTCCGAGCAACTACATATGTTGTAAAATTTGACAGCTATTTTTTTTCTAGTTTTTAAGAAAGGGGAAAAGGAAAAAATACAGTTACTAGTTTTATTTTTATTTTTTATATATATTAAAATGAAGTCCCACGCCTCTTCTATTCTGTACTTAAAGGATATAAAGGCTGGGCGCATAAAAAAATTAGTATCTTTGAAAGATACGAATTTTCAAAAAGTGAAGCAAACAATTAGTTAAATATAATTTTTTAATATATTTGTTAAAGATTTTTGACATATGTGTTCAATGTGATTTGTATTATAATACCGCTATATAGATGAAGACAATTTCAAGATCAATAATTCAAAACTGTTTAATTTTTTTTTTTTACTTTAATATAGATTTACTGTTTATTCGCAGACATTTATAATGCTTGAAATTATTTATATTGTAAATTTAACAAGATAATACATATATACCGCTTAATAATTTCAAAGTTTCGTTTCAGAAAATTGCAGGAAGTTGTTAAAAAATAAAATATGTAGAGTTATTCAAAGATCACTGATGTAGATAGAATCTTTCGTATTACATTTTACGAATGCGGACTCAATGGTCTACAGCCATTATTTGTTTAGAATTCCATTGCCACCTTCACTCCATGACATCACGCATCTTGATGTGCTTTATGCTACCTCCTCCCCTCCTGCTCCCCACCATGAAACAAAAATTAAAAATCTTCGCTGAACCCGAAAGCTTAATTGTAGCTCACCATTAAGAATAAAGAAACCAAACAAAATGCCCCGCGGCTGCAAGAAGAGCTTTTTCAAGTCAGTGACCTTTTCGAGTACGCCAACCTCACCCCGGTGGAACTGCGGTAACCCCCCGGCATGAAGCGGACCAGTTTTCCCGCCCTTCGTGTGTCGATAAGACCGTAGTAGGGTTAACTTTTTTTCACTGTTATTTTGAATTTTCTCTTTGTTTGATAAAGAAGTTCACCTGTATATATACGTGACAGGTCGAATTCAATATGTTTTTTCCGATAATTTGCATTTGTGTTATTGGAATCGCTTTGTATTTAATGAATTATGAAAAAAAAAATGTAAATAATATTGATATTTGACCAGAGTATTTGCTAATATTTTAACTTATTGGTGATTGTGTTTCAGAAATTAATGTATTTATTCGCCCCCCCCCCTTTTTTTTTAACCTTTCGTTTTTATATTTCACTTATGTACATTTATATGTAGAATAATTTGTGTATATTGTTTTTAATGATGGAACTTTATTTTATTTTAAATATTTAAGGGGTTTTGACAGTGATACATCAAATTCCCCTCGTTGATGTTAAATCTATGGGCGTGTAATACAGTCAAATTTTTAAAATATCTCCCCAGGAAATTACTATTTTAAACTTCTTCTTTTTACTGTGTGGTCTTGAAGTATGTCTCCATTTAGTTTGTCAAAATATTTCTAAAATATATATACTTAATTTTATTTGAAATGTTATACTCTTACTCAGTTTCGCTGAGCTAACTAAAAGCTTGAACACATAAAATTATAAATTAGATATATATTTTAGAAATATTTTAACAACCTAAGAAAAATTTATTCTTTAAGAAGAGAACTCAGAAAAATGAAGTAAAAAATATTAATTTCCGGAGGTGATATTATAAAACTACGAAGGCATTTCACGCCCATAGGTTTAACATTAGCGAGGGGGATTTGAGATCTGACTCAACACCCTTAAGTGTTTATTGTTGTTTGTTTGTGTTTAGTATTATGTTAAATATAGTAACTATGGAGTACGTACATTTTACAATATTTTGAAATTACAAATCTTATCTGTAGATTTCCATTAATTGCAATATATTTACAGAAAATATTTTTTAGTGCATGTATACGTGTTTTTTGTTTTGTTTTAAACCTCTACTATTATTTAATTAGTTTATGCAAACCGGATCTGAATATGAAACAAAACTTTTCTTTTTTCTTTGAGATGCTGCTAAATTTGAAAGATAAAATAAATTTGCAGTTTACTATTTAGATTACTACTAAATTAGAAGTCCATATTAGTTTTATTTATTCATAAATTTATTTTATTTATGAAATACCAGCGTAATTGATAAATATTATGGACTTTGGGGTAACATTATTACATAACTATTGAAAAACATTATTACGTTGTAAAAAAAAAAAAAAAAAAAAATATTACATTATAATCTTATTTAAAGCGGTATTTCTTTCATATGCGGTATTTCTTTCATAAAGCGGTATTTCTTTCATATTTCTTTCATTTTTTGTGTAAAATTATGAGTTGTGTGATTGACGTTTTTCATTATTTAATTTTTAAAATTTTCAATCTTTTGTCATTTTTTCCCCCAAAAGTAATTTAAACCTAAGTTGCTTTGCATCTTAGGTTGGCGTGAAAAGATACTACTTTTTGATAATGCAACATTTTCTTTTATATTGATCCGTAACATCGGAAAGATGACTAAGAATCCATAAGAAATAACAAAGCAATTGCAAAGATTATTCGATATACAGCACAGGACTGTACGGGTTTTGTTCTTTTTCATCTATAATATATACACTACATATTTGGTTACTTCTGTTTTAATGCTCAGGTAATTTAACATTTTTGTAAATTTGTTTTTTAATTAGTGAAACTTACATATATGTTGGACACTTTTTCTGCTAACGAAATATTTCCGTGCGTTTAACATTGTCCAACTTCCATAAGTTGGACACCTCTGGATCTTTGATACTTCCCCCCCCCCCCCCCTCTTAAAAGAAAAAGGTAACCAGCAATTTCTTTCACACTATTCAAGAAATTCCGCGAAAAAACTAATCTCAGCCGGAAATAAGTACAAATGTTACATAGGGACCAATATGCATAAACATCAATAAATTTACCGTCATATGTTGGAAAATCTTTCTCTCTCTCTCTCTCTCTCTCTCTCTCAAAGTGAAAGAATTATAGTTCGAATCGCACGAATTTGATGTTTTAAATACTTTAGCCTACTTAAGCATACGCTTTATACAAAAAATAGATGTTTTAAGAGATATTTACACGTTAGAAACAAACAAAAATTGTAAGCTGAAATTACCAAATATTTGTTTATTTTCTGTGTAGTAGTAATTAATAAAACATGTATATCCGTTTTGTATTTATTAGTTTTTTAGATTTTCAATAAAAAAAAATCCCGATATTTAAACAGTCGATGTTTATTTTTATTTAGAAATGTTAATGTAATTAATTTTTAAGAAACGTGTATATGCACTTTTAATTAAGTTGAAAAATTTATAAGCATCTCTTCATGATATAAATCTTTTTCTGGAATAATAGGTGTTCAACTTAAAAAGGATTTCACTGTATGTGTGCACGAACCTTAGATTATTGATCATCTATTCTTCTCCAATATTCGCGTAATTCTTCTTAAATGAGTCACTTTTTAAAGCACAGGAAACCGCTAATCTCCAGCTTTTACTATCTTACGTACGCAGTGCTTCATTGAATGGGAGTTATCATGAAGACATTGTGTTATTTTCGCAGGAAACGTCATAGTCTGAGGTGGAGGAAATTTTGCTTATCCTTTTGGGCTTGTTCTGTTGGAAGACAGTTCAGGGTCGTGCTCCTTTAAAACTGTCTAATCAACGCTTTTATTTCCTTGTTACTTTTCTAGTGTACCTTGATGTGGTTTGCTGATTACACTGCGCGCTTTCACTTTTGCTCTGAGTTCTAAATTTTTTCAGATTGCCGCGGTATTTAGCAATAAATCTGAAACAGAAGTTGCTGAGAAATTGCCTAAGTCTGGAAGAAATTAGTAAGAAAACTGATATAACAAATGTCTTCTTTAATTTCTTTCACTTAAAAAAATAATAGAATGTTTCAAATTCTGTTTAAAGCTTAAGCTTTGTCAACATAATGATATCACCTTTTTAAATTTTATTTTTATTTTGGGAAGTTTTTGAAATGCTTCTAAATTTTTAAGGAATTTTATTTTAATCAAACTTTATTCATCTGCTGTTTTTTCTTCGCGGTTATTATTATTATTTTTTTTTTCATTTTGTTTTAAACTGGGATTTTGAATAGAATGTATTATTATGAAACCACATAATGATATCATGAAATGCTGATTTTGTAATTTGATAACGTCGTAACGCTTTGCGAACTTTATCATAGCGAGAAAGTTCATAATTCCTTGCCAAGACGTCGTCTGATATTTAGAGTTCCTAATTAAGTATCTGAATATACAATATAAAGCTTAGGTACTAGTTTTATTTCGTCACAAATTTAAGACATCCATATAAAATCTCGTTTACTCAATGCATTTTGGAAAATCTTTTTTATATAATATAACTCTATAACTGAAGGATATTAAGAATTATACTACTGTTGTTAAAGCTTTAATTAATAATTAAAAGTAACAAGAAAAAAATGGTTGATCCTTTTTCATTTATTTTTCTCAAATTAAAAAAAAAGGAGGCGGATAAGTTGATTTAAAAATTTATAATTCTGTTTTGTTTCTTTAATTTGCGATAATCAGATTCGTGCCATAGCTATAGCCTTCGTATAAGTGCACCGAATTAACCTTATGGGAAAACATTCATTAACACTGGAACAGATTCGTCTCTTGGTTGCTAGGCAACAGTCGTTCCCGCTCATCTTGTCACTGTGAAGTTCTTGTGTCTGATCTTTATTCTGTACTGGCTGCTAAATCATACTTATTTAAATGTTTGGCTAAATCTTTGCAAAGGGAAAAATGCAGAAATACGGATATAATGCAGTGACCGCAAATGTTATAAAATAGTTTCACCTTGTTCTATAAAGTTTCTTCATAATTCAGTGTTGTTGTTTTTTAATTATTTCGCGCATCCATTTATTCCAGTATTCAAGAATTCTCGACAGTGAAAAAAATATTATTAATCGCAGTTATCTAAACATCTTAATTCATATCTATTTAAATGTCTCTTTGTAAATGTAACGTTTTTACATACCTGTTTTTTTAATACACGAAAAAAAAATGTAATAGCTATGCAATCGATTAGCTTATCTAAATTCTACTGGGAGACTTCAATTGAAATGTGTTAAAACTTGCAATAATTATTTTACCAAGACAGGTCTTACCTGTCTCGTTGTCAAAAGTTCTACTCTTTAATGTCAAGAAAGTTGCTTTATTATTATTTAAGTATATATTGATTTTTAAACAGTAGAGACAAGATGCTTTTAAAATAGTGGATATTTCTAAATCTATGCGGATATTTTATTGCAGTTATTATGGATGTTTTATCTTAGCACAATAAGGTATTAGGTTAATTTTTTTACATGATGTGGAGTGCATGTTGACGTACTATGCGTACATTTAAAACAGTATGTGTTTATTTTATCCCGATGACTATGTTTTCCAAAACTCAAAAAAAATTTGGCAGGCAATGTAATGTAAGATTGGGTTCCTCTGTTTGTGACAGTTTTTGATTAGTGTTTTTAATCGATAATATTTGTGTGTGTGTGTGCAGGGATAATCTATGAATGTTCTGTTGAACAGTAGATTCCTCTAAACCAACGACCCTTGAAGAGACTAATCCTATGATAAATCTCCTCCGTGAGATTAAAGGATCTCGATTATCAAAGGAACTGGAGAAGTGCATGTATGTGCAAGTGAACAGGTTTTTCACTTCTCCAACTCCCTCTTTCCTTTTCGAAAACTTCACAAAATTAGTTCCACATTTTTGGAGGGGTATTTTCGGGAATCTCAGAAAGCCGATTGTTGTCCGTCGTACTGACGCTGGGGACAGCCACAACAAAGGGACCCTTGTCCCCTCATCATGACTGCACAGCATCAATAGGTTTGACAGGTATCCCGTAAGAATAGAGCTAGACAATTTCTCCTGCTTCCTAGCAGTTTGACTGGTATTTTTCCATTGTCTGGAAAGCTTCTGGGATTTTTTGAATTAATGATAAGGGTTTTTTTTTCTTCCACTTGTTAACTGAAGTAATGGCTTGAAAAGAAATGAGTGCTGAAGAGCAATTTGGTTGAGGTGTCTATTTTTCAAATAATTTTGGCAGTAGGCTATTTGAGCGACGTATTCCTTCCCCCCCCCCCCCTCTCCTCTTCTCTTTTAAGGTAAAAATAAATTGATTTGCATGTCATATTTTGTTAAGACTATCAAACAGCTGTTCCCTTCATCTAAAAATATTTTTAATATACAGTTTTTGGTGTTAACTTTTTGTAGTATGATTTTAGACCTGTGATACATTCAATATGTGGTTGAATTTAGTTTTTAAAGTTCCTCATAAGTTATTCATATAGAATTGTATGTTTTCGAGATAATCTACATATCACTTCTTACAATCGAACGCATTACTGAATCAGGAGTATTTCTGAATAAATTGACTCTTTTAACAACTCTTGTTTATTTCCAGAAGATTTTTTTTTATATAAATTTCTTTATTTTATTTTTAACATTGTGTACTGTCTTGCATGAATATTATTTCTACAAATGCAGCGCTAATTCTTTTAATTCTTCCATAGTTTTAGGTTATTGATTAGTTTGCAATGCTTGACCAATTTGGCCATTTCAAGTATTCGTTCCTCTGCGTTTTGAATCCGAATGAGCGAGTATAGTTTTGATTATGTAGCAATGTTTATTTCTGGCATGTTGCCACAATTTAGCTGAAGTCAATCCCTTTTTAATGTTGTACCATCTTTACAATTAATCTGAGAATGAAGAATCCGCTGTTCTCAACGTGAGCGCGCGTGTTCGTTCCAGAAAAATGTATTTAAAAATTCCTATTCTACAATTTTATATTTTGCCAAAGAAAATATTGCTTAAACTTGTTACCTTCAGAATTTATGCTTAAAATATGATGAGATTTTAGAATCTTAAATTATGCATTGAAATCTTTGTGAATAGTCACTTCTTTATCAGATTTAACATTAATTTCCGCAAACTTTTCATTGAAAAAGTAAATCATATTTGATTTATAAAATTGTTTTCCTTCTATTGAATATTTAAGATAAGTGTTTTTCCTTGCTATATCAAGAATAACATAGCTGATTAGGAAAATTGAAATTATATCCTCCAAACCTTACGTCTACGATCATCTTGTTAAATGAAGTTGACAAAGTTTCGAGTGCTGTTTTAAACAATACGTAACTTATTCGGAATTTTCCTTTTTCTTTCCTTTTTTTTTTCTTCGTTTTTTTATTTTATACGAACCAACTCTATATTGAAAGGCGATCATTTTACTTTCCTGATGTAAAGTCATAATACAGATTAAAATTAACCTTCCTTGTATTTTTTATCTTTCATTTTTATTAAAGGATGATTACCATTAATAGCAACAGTTATAACACATATGGTACAATATGTATACATATAATCCTAAAAATATTTTAACCACCAGTCGTCCTAGAGAGAGAAAAGTTCGTTAAAAAAAAAAAAAAAAAAAAAAAAACGAAAAATCATTGATTGGCAGCTAACATGTTACTCTTAAAATTAGTATATCTTCAATATAAGGATAAAATTTAGGCTTCAACAGGATTTTTATTAAACACAAAACATGAGTAAAAACATGACCACTTTTCTAAGTTATAGACGAGACTTCTGCTGGGTGAGAAGAGAATAAATTATTTCATTTGCAGATTTTATTTACGCATTTGGCAAAAATTAATTCCCCTGTAAGATATGTTTTGCTGTATGGTGTGTGATAAAAATAGGCTCTATTTTTTAATAACAACGTTTTGCCTGTTCTGAAAGAAACAGTGATCTCCCTATCAATACAAATTGCTAATTAATGATAGGCTGAATGTTGATATAACAAAAGTACTTATGCGTTGAAAACTAATTTCTTAAAACATGCATAGTGAAAGACAATTTCACGATGTATCACGTAAAAATTTAAAAATTTATCACTAAGTACTAGGATCTCGTGCTTTTAGTGAGACTTTTGTTTTTAAATTGCACTAAAACATGAAATCCTTGTGGGAATCCCAAACGTTAAGATTATTTTGCTTGACGATTGGAGCCAACCCCTTGCAACAGCATAATTTGTATTTGTCTAAACATTTTATCTATCAGCAAGTTCCATTTACGCTGATATTGCAAGTCGTTCCATTATTCAACAGTCGTTCGAGGAAATACCCCTAATTGCATAATCTGAAAAACTGCTGAATATTTGATTGTAATTTAAGCGAAGTTAATACTTTCCTTTTGGCGGTGCCCTTTTTAACCTCAACCGCGATCACTATCGTTTATCATCAAAAGACAATGAAATCTTGTAACTTCTTCCGATCTTTATAAATTATATTTATTGCATAATCTTTTGTTTCAATACTGTATCACATCAGTATCATAGAATACCCACGTATAAATGTCTAGAAATAAAAATTAAGATATACCATACTTTAGAAAACTTTTTTTTTTTTTTTTTACATGCCGTTTAAAATGTAACTAAGTTGTTTGCCATTAATCACTATTACGAATTGTACTTTATAGAGGAGGAAGGTACACAAAAATTAACAGACAGAATTCAGAAAACTGCCATGACCTTACGCTGGGTTAAAAATCTGAAATAATCATGATTATATTAGATCGTTTTACGAGCAAGCTGACAATTCTTCATAAAATTAACATATTATCTAACTTTGTTATCATAATTTCCTATCAGTACCAAGATACTAGGGTTATTGAAGAATATCCATTGAGTGCAAAAAAAAAAAAATTGCGCTCATGCCTGTGCCGTGTCTCACTATTAAAATTCCAAAAACAGTTCCTGCTTATGTCATTAAAAATAATATAGTAATGTGAAAAAAATTGCCTTGTTAAAAATGTTAATCTGATGTATTCTGCTTATGGATTTTAGTTACTAAAATACTATTTTCTCAGTTTTTTGTACTGCTTAGGTCGTTCGTTCAATTTTAACGCAAGTTCAAAACATTTACTCTCTAGCTAAAATATTAGTACATATTAAAAATGAAATCATTATGAAATCGTAAATCAATAAATAAAAAATAATATTGATTTGTAGGGAAAAAAAAAAAACTCATTTTGATGACGAACATATATTTTTCCCAACACTGTATACGACAATATCTTTACTATAAAGCATAATGTAAATGTGAAAAAGACAGAAAGATAGAATTTTTAGAACATTTAGATTTCATGTAATATTTTTTTTCTTTTTAATCTTTTAATTTATAATAGTTATATTTCTGAATATGTCAGTGATTTAATTTGCAAAGTCCTGTTGTTCACTGTTAATTTTCTGAAGTAGACTCGTGAGCCTTACATAGAATTTAAATCTTCAATTTAAATGTATAATGAGCACAATTAAGTTATTAATTATCTGCAATCAACTTTAAAATGCTTCGAAACACTTGCGACGCAGCTGTGCAACCTGCATTAAAATGCCTCTAGTGTTTCAAAGTCAGTGAGATTTAAGTGACTGTTATTTTTGGCTTCAGGACTGTTCCATCAACATAAGGGAGAAATCCGATAAAATCCTTCCTCTGCAGCTGCAAGTCTTCTGACTTAATCGTGAAGCGATGGATCAGGCCTGCTGCCGCCACCATTTCTTGCAGATAAGCCTCCTCTGTCGCCTTTTATATTGCCTTTGGCTCATTTTTTCCCTTTGGGAATAGCCATCACTGATATTACTTATTTTATTTCCTCCCTTTAATGTTGCCAAATTCAAACAGTTAAAATTAATATTTTTCGGTGATCTGGTGAATATCTGTAAGAATAAGTTTATCTTCTCACTAGCATTTTGTATAAGTGAAAAGTTGTATATAAAGAGCAATATAATCTTTAATAATAAACAACTGTAATTTATTAAAATATTACACAAACAAGATAAAGCTAGTATGTGTGTTGGAGAAATTAAACCCAATTCCATGAATAAAAATACCTAATGTAAGAAGGGACTAGGGGAGGAGTTGACAACTTTCTTAAAAAAAAAATAATTGGTTGTGTTCAAAGTTAATTTTTTTTTCTAACAAAAAAATTAAAATCTTTAAAAAAATCTGATTTTTAAAGATCTTTGAAATTTTGCATTTCCCATGTTTTTCTGCCTTTTTATACTTTTGTTTATATCTTCAACGACTGGTAATAATTAAAAAAAAAATCCATTAACATAGTTAGCTTAAAGAAGAAAATAAGTTCATATTTTTATTAATTTAAGCATTATGTAAGTGTAGGATGGGACTGTCATAAACAATAAAACAAATTTTGTGTACCGAAATTTTTATTATAAATTGTGGGTACTCTTTGCAATGTATTGATAAGCGAAAACGAATTTATTTTCAGACTTGCTGTTTTATTTATTAATGATAGGCTTGCAAATAGCTTGGATGACATGACATTTATTTTAAATTCTTTGCACAGCAACTTGGCTCGAGACTTTCGATAGTAGGATAATGAGTTTTAATAATTTGGAACGTTTTACTCATATAACAATTTAAAATTATTCTGGTGATAAATTAAATCTAATTTTTATGAGAGAAGTATTTGTATAGATAAAAACGCACAAAAAATTAAAGGACTTTCTTCTTCCCTCTGAAAGGAACATTGTGTCAACCCGTTTTTTCTCTTGTGGTACAGCTCGAACTTTACTTTCTTTTTATACCTAAACAGTCTATTTTAGTAATGTTGTCACCAGAGTTGTATAATATAGACGTACGCCGTGCGCGAAAATTTTCTGCAAAATTCGGAACTTTGCAGAAAAAAAATTTAGAAAATAAAAAAAAATTCTGTTTTAATACCAAAAAATAAAAAAATATTCCAATTTTAAGTACGATTTATTTACTGTTTGCGCACAACTCAAAGTTTAAAGATTCAAAACATTGTTGTGACATTAAAGACATTTGCAAAGAGATGAAAATATTAAGGAGTGGGCTGTTTCTAAATGCATTGGCAAAATAATTGATAAGAATTCAAATCTTCCTATCATAGATTTTTAGCTTTATTATTTCTTTTTAATAAAAATAATTATTCTTTGATCAATATTAATTTTAAATTTAAATACTAATTATTTTAAACTACTGTTTTTCAAACACCGTCAAAATAATATAACACGTAATTTTATTAAACATTAAATAAATTTGCAGAAAGTTTTTGGTTTTATAAAAGTCCGGTTGTCATACAAATTTTGTATGAGCAAGTCAAATTTAACCATAAAAAATGACAATAAATATTTCAATTTGTTATTAGTCTTGTATTACCATTTCAGTAATAATTTTGTTCTCTTGAACTTTTAATATTTTTTTCAAAATAATTGACAAGCGATTGACTTTGGTTTATCTGTCCGTACGTCCTTCTGGATGTGTGTGATCATATTAAAATTAATTTAAAATTTAATAAAGTGACCCGTATTTAAATAGTAACCCGTATTCAATTTTTTTATATATATAACTTGACACGCAGATTCCCAATAGTGAATTTCAATTTTCGATAAAGAATGTCCAATTTGTTTATATATTTGTTTTTATGTTAGAAATTATTATTCCAGAGAAACTGGTATTTTGTAAATTGTGGGGTGAGAATCTATTTTTCAAATCTGTTTACACTTATCTACTTTACCTCGTGTTTCATATTCCCAAAACATCAATACCTTTTTCCTCAAATTTCCAGGTATTCCCTCTTCAGCAGACGATGCTGAATTTTCCCCGCGATTACGTCAGCCGGAGTCACCGCGAATTTTTGGATGCAGCAAACGGTGATGCAATGGCGTGGGTAAAGTTGGGAATGACCGCTTCTTCCGCGTGGGCATGGCTCTGAGTCATTGTGATCAATTCTCATGTCTTCGTCATCTTGTCCGAGAGCGTGCGCGCTCGATGGATCCAATTGAATAATTAAATTGTTAATGAAGCTTCATGGTTGCCGAGCTAGTGCCGTGGAGAAAATAGTCCTTCTGGTGGCGTTTCCTTTCGCGGATCATTTGAATTGTGCATATGTGATACGACCCGGGAGTGCTCTTTTAATTCGGATTATAGTTTTCCAGAACGATTAAAAATATTTTTTGTTTGGCACAGATACGATTAAAGGGATAACTTCTGATATAAGGTAATGATTTTCACTCTTCGCAGGTTTGTTTTTTAGCATTGTCAAAAAATACAGCGATTTATATTGTTTACGTAATGATAAAGTGTATTGAATAGTTAGATAATGTTAAATATGCTAAATGTATTTCATTTATTCAGCTTTAAGAAACTTTCATTTACATTTGAATATTTCTGGTTTAATAAATATTGTTAAAATTTTACTTTCATTTCGTATGTCGTTAAATAGTTTCAGGTAAGTTTTTATTAAATCCTATAAATACATATAACATACAGTCTTAGAAATTAGTTTACAGTTCTAATCACACCCATAGATTTTAAATGGAATTTCAGATACCTTCAAAAAATTTCGTTCGTCTAAGACAGTGGTAGTACTCACTACGCGGCTAGGTAAAACTGGCATATAATTAAACAAATATATACAGATATGTATTTTTTTTTTATGTGCTCGTGATTGTTTCTTAAATCTGATACTATAAAAAGAAGCACAAGTCTTCTATTTTTTTTCCAACCCAATTAATAACCTCAATACCTAAGTAGAATATTGCAAGTAGTGTTGCCAGGTGCCTTATTTATTCGCGACGTCTCGATTTTCAGGAGGCCTAAAGCCTTACGTCATAAGTCCCTATTTTTCATGATGCACAAATTCTTTTAACTTTCTTTTCCTACCATGCTATTCGTTAGTCTGCACAGATTTGAACTTAATACTGTAAAATCAGAGCCCTTCTCTTCTTACTTTAGCCTATTGTCATAGGAATAGTATGCAAAATAACTATTAGTTAGATTTCTATAAATGACATATTTGTTAAGTTTCAGTAAACCTTAAATTTTGTGATTTGGATAGCTACTTTTAATATTAATAACAAAAGTATATTTTACTAAAAATTTAAAAAAAAAATCGGACCCCGAAAGGGTTAAATTTATCGGCACTGCTCTCCATCGCCCCATCAAAAAAAGTTTTCTTTTTTTCCCATTTAATATTAAATGAAGAAAGTTGCTCTCAGCTTAATAATTTTTATCTAGAATATAGTAGAAATTTTCTGACGAAATTTGATTATTTAAAAAAGTTATTGTTGATCGGAAATTTACAAAATGTTCTTAAATCCAAACTGGCTACTTTCTGACTGACACATTTTCCAATTCATTTTTGCCCGCAAATTTATCAAATTGGTAGGTGCTCTTATTCAGAAACGATGTAATCGAACTGTATAAATCAAACTTCCATTTTTCGGTAAAGGCGGGAGATTTTTCAGAAAATGCTGTCAATGTTGGTATTTTGAACTAGTGCTCGCGAATATACGCTTAATACGTTTAAAACGTATTGTAACCGGTAACGATTTTGGATAGATATAATATGGAAAAAGGCTTAACTAAGTATACGCTTAAACGTGTATTCTCGAGCACTATTTTGAACCGAATTTTCAGACGCGACAGCACAGGAAAGGGAAAAAAACGTCTTAAGACAACAATCGTTTATAACTAAAGATGTTCGATTACAAATTTCTTCAATAATCATGCTTGGAAAATGCTTTTACATTTAAAAACGAGTCCGAAAATGTGTTAGAAAGTTTCGCGTTGTTGAGCGGAGTAAAATATTAGAGTTTTTAAATATTATAGGTACTAAAAAAGAAACTGCTGGCAATACTGCCCCAAGCTATTAAGTATATTTAAAAATAATATGCAATCATAGATGAGATACGAAAGAGAAATGATATGTCACAGAACACTGTCTAGCTGATTCTGGATCAACACATTTAATTTTCCAAAATTAATTTTTTAATCCATATCCACAGACCTTTTCTCACATAACATGTTTTCGCAAACTTTTAGTGTTATTGCTATTTTTATTATTTTACTTTGTTGCCGATATTATTTTAATACTACTTAAAAGTTTAAAATCATACATTACAATTATTGTAAATTTTGTTTTTTTGTGTGTAATTTCTAATATGTTTTATGATTTTTCTACTACCTATTTCATGTCTTAAATTTATAAGTAATAATATTTAATTATAAATTTATATTGCTCTTATTTTACTTTAATATGCTTCTGTATTAAAGAGTAGAACTTTTAAAATATTCGTTTAAAAATAATATATTCTCTTTTCTTTTACTTTTTGCATTTTCCTCGTGCGCTATACTTACATTATCATAGTACATATAATTGTAAGTTCAAATTTAATCAATTAATATTGCTATCGAACAATATTAATGACTCTATTTTCCTTATTTCCCCATCATTGTGCATTTGAAAGAAATCAGAATATGAAAACAATGATTATTTATCTTAATATCTCGAAAAATTCAAAACTACTATTTCTGTTACACAAAAAAAAAAAAAAAAAAAAATATATATATATATATATATATATATATATATATATATATATATATTTCTTCTAAATGAAATTAATAAACTGCTTGAAATTCATAGTAGTGATAGAATTATTGATTTATAATGTGTAAAAACTTAAAGATAAATTCAGTTCTGAACTTGTGTAAAGAGTAATGATGTGCAGAGTAAATGATTATATCATAACCAGCTTTATGTCAGCTTCTGACAAAAATCCGACAAGTTTTGTCTAATGTGAAAACGTCATTTTTCCATCTAATTTAAAGAAAAAATCGTTGAAAGTACAAATTTTGGAAATCAAAAATATTAACTTTTTTTTTTCAACAGACGACGTTTTAAATACAGAATATTACGATGCATTTAAAAAACAGAAATTTCAATATTGCGGTTAAAAATGTTAATATTGCACGAATCCAGATCAATGAATTAGACGTGTTGGTTTACGGAATGCCAACTCTACTAAGTGTTGCGAAATATGTGAAATTTCCCACCAAGCCATTGATTACCTTCCCACCTGTTCAGGATTCCTCGCTGAATCGAATCGCCCTGCTCTCCCCCCCCCCCTCCCCCTTTTCACTGTCCTCATTAAAAATTGCAATCACAGCCACCATAGCCTATCATTGTCTCTTCGTAGAGAAAGTAATTGCCAGATCCCCGGATGCGATGCAAAAGCTGTCCCAGCCCTTTCCCGTAAACAGGAAGGGCGAATATTTACTGCTGACCGCTGTCCATTCATTGCAGATGATCATAGATGATAAGCTGTGATCAATTACTCTGAAGCGATGCGTAAAGCTCTTCCTGTCGTAATTTACTCTCGGAAAATGTTTATGATAATTTTCTTTTTAAAGTTTTTATGGATAGTTGAAACAGCTGTATTAATGGTTCAATGAAGATGACTGATATTAAATTGTTATAAAAAAAAAAAAAAAGGAAAGAATCTCTCCTTTTCCACTTTTTTGTTTGAATTTGATGAGAAAGCTGTCCTGTGTGATTCTTCTAATTTATTATGGGGTTACTTTTTTTTTTCTTCTGGGACGTGCTTTTAACAGTCAACCAAAAATTATAAACTACTCATTATGTTATACCATCAGTATTTTTTTTTATTATTATTCCTTATTTAAATCTCTTATGGTACATATATGTATGGAAAAAATCTTTTTTTTTTTTTTTTTTTTAATTATTAAATCTCTTTTTTAAAATCTCTCTGTGTGTGTGTGTGTGTGTTTTCCCCTTTGATTGGGGGTGGGGGGGGGGGGGGAGCAGCATTGAATAAAAAAAATCTGGAGTGACTTTACTCTATTTTCCGAATACTTTACGGAATACTTTGGATTCAAATAATAATATAATAAATCAGATAAGTAGTAATAAAAATTTTTTTACAAAAAAACATTATTTCTAATTTTACAAAGTTGAAATGTTGGAAATGGCCTCATTCTAAAGAAGCGTCCACTTTCATTCATAAAGCTCAAACTTTTTTCTAAAATTATGTCGTATTATTCAATGATTTTTGCTTCCACACTTTCTGAAATTAAGACCTGTTAATCAAAATAAATATTGTTATTTAATTTACATAGTCCTGTTATGGGAATTTTAATTTATATTAAATATAGATAGTTCGCCATTGTGTTTCGACAACATACAATAATTAAATTTCCCTATGTTTTTTTCCTTTGCTTTTTAAAAAGAAAAAATGTTTTACTAAATCAAGTTGGCGTTCTAGTAAAATGACTGTTGTATCAAAATAAAATGAGTGTAAACAATAAAAATATTTAATTGAATATATTTTTTGCAATAAGTTTATATATATATAAAACAGTTTTTTACAAAATGGTTTAGATAACCAAACTTGTTGACCGATTTGTACGAAAATTAGATTTGTACGAAAAATAGATTTAGAGAACCTCCAAGATGTAATTATACATATAACCAATATTTCCGTAATATGGTTTTTATCACGTTTACAATAATTTCCTGTCGTTGTACCGAAAGTATTAAAAGTATTTATTAATCTTAGCTGCTCTGGCATGTAATAAAATCCACCAATAAGGCTTTAAAAGATTAGAATTCAGTCTAACTGAAATTTTAATTTGAAAATTCGGCCAAAAAAGAAATGAGAGAATTCCAACAAAGCCTTTACAAATAAATGGGACATTTTAAAAATTAAATGTTTTCAATTTTTATCTGGAATAATATAATACGCGATATCTACATTATAGCCATAATATTTTTACATTCGTTTGTCTTGTTTTGGCTGACATTATATAAGCATAAAACGGTTAGTTATATTTGTAATATTCATACAGTTAAAGATTAGGTTAGTCCTCATATCCTCATATACAAACCAAAAGATATTCACAACTAAGAGAAAGTGTGGAAATGTGGAAACAAACTTCACTTAAATAAGTCATATTTGTCTCTTGCCCCCCCCCCCCCTCCCTCTTCCCCTTACCAAAAAAAAAGAAAAGAAAATTACTGATATTTTGCAGTTTGTAAAACTGTAAAATCTTTTGTTTTTGTTGAACATACAAAGTTCGATGGCAACAGATATTCTGTGTGTTCTCTTATACTTGCCTCTTACATTCTCATTTAACGTAAGAGAGGGTCAGTCGCCCACTGAATCAAGAAGAAAAACACTAGTTTTATTCGTTGTCCTCATTATTAAATTGATTTTTGCTCTTAGATTTGGCCGTGCTTGGCATTTTAATAAAATAGTAAGACGGATGCAGATTTTGACTTCAGGCATATCTAAACATATATTTAGTTAAGAAATAATCAATGAATAAATTTTAACACTTGCTATGCTGTGTTGTGCTTAACACTTTAATCATTTTGATAGTCGCATGTACATGTTATTGTATATGGAAAAACGTATGGCGGGAGATGAAGAAATTATTTTCAATTCACATTCTGTGTTAGTTGAAATAACACTGACACATAAATAAAAAATTAAACCTTTTTATAAAAATGGAGAATTTTTTTTTTTTTTTAATTATTAGTTGTAAGTTGGAATTGATTTATATTTATTTAGCGACTCATCAAAAGAAGCTTCTGTTTTTGATCGTTATGTATGTGCGTATGTATTTAGTATATCCTCAATTTTCTCAACAGCCACTGCTGATTTGAATGTAACTTTTACGCTGCGATTCTAGTTTACCAGGGAAGGTTTTTAAAATAAAAGGATACATCGTATTGTGTTTAGTTTTTTTTTTCCTCCCTTTACAGAGACCGCTATTTCAAATATGTTAATATGATTGTCCACTTACGTTTCAAACGTGAACGATGAGCATTATATTGCCTTTTATGAAATATTGCATATTGCCTTTTAATAAAATTTGATTGGCCGAAAGGATTTTGAACAGTTGGATTTTCTAAGGAATGCCATCTGCATGTATCTGAGACTCCGAACAAGTTCTGTCAGTCATAATCACGAAGTTCGGTAGTCACTGGAAATGCTGTTGTTTGATAACGAAGCCAACCTCCAAAACAGTTCATTTGTTTTATGATATGCCGTTATAGAAATATTTTATAAAGTCAAAAGATCGTAACGTTTAAGGTTATTATTCAGTCGCAATAACTATCAGAAAATGGTTTGACTTTTATTATGAAAGCCCGTTCGAGACTAGATAATCCCATTTTTGTACATTTTACACATTTGTACACTTTAGAATAATAGTTTTCGTGTCAATGTTCAAAATTAGTTTTATTCATGTTATTCAACTGACATTTGATACCACAAATGCTATTGCCCCACCAGTGGCTGAGAGGTTCTGTTCTCAAAGCTGAGTAGACGGGAGGTGCTGCGTTCAAACCCCTGTCGCGCTCATCGACGTAACCGTTCGGAGTTTTCCATGGTTTTCTTCGAACCTTGCCGTAAATACGGGTCAGGATCCCTTAGAAAGACCCCCACGGAGGGCACTACCCGCAGGGTCTATATCCCTCGTATTGATAATCGGCCGTCATAAAATTAACCAACCAAAAATGCTATTTTTATCTTCATGCCTGTTAATTGCAAAGATAGATTTTAGCTAACCGAAAAGTCTGAAGTAATAAATAGTCTTTGTCTGAAGTAATATTAAAATAATGAATACAAACATTTGAAAATTTTTTCTAACTTTTATCTGTATTTAAATATTAGGGGGGGGGGGGGGCACACACTTTTAAGAACATTTTATTTAATAGGGTTTTAATTATTTATAAAATCTTAAGTTTGTTTTTCGAAAGCAAAACTTTAAATCCTATTTTTTATTATTTATTGTTTAGTAAGTTTAGTTACATATTTTTCGAATTTTTCTCACGTTTATGTATACATATTTATCTGTTTAATGAACTAAGATAAGCTGCGTTATAAAAATTTCCTAATTTACACATATTTAAACTAAAAACAAGTTTTTTTTTTTAAAATAAAAATTCTGATTTTAGTCCTTTTAAATATTTCGCAACATTTAATTCATTGCACAGAAAAGATCAAAATAAGAGGAAATGATGTTCGTTAAAAGGAAATGAAAATGTGTGTATAACTTGTAATTTATATATTTTTTGAAAATTAATTTAGAAAATATATATTTTTATATTTTCGAAAAAATATATTTTTATATTTTCGAAAAAATATATTTTTATATTTTCGAAAAAATATAGTATAATTGCAACCTAATGGGTTTTTTTTTTTTTTTACAGAAATCTATTTCTAGTAGCTTCAAATGTGAGAGTTTCCATCTAAAGAATTTTTTTATGCGGTATGGTGAATACGAAATTCCTTGAACAACTTTTAAAGTAATCTAGAAGTATTCCTCTTTTGAAGCTTTTTAAAACTGAAAAGCAGTTGCGACGATTTTTTTTTTTTTTTTTTTACTCAGGTGAATGAAGAGAAAAAAATTGAATACGAGAGAAAAAAAAAAAACGCAGCCTTTGGGGAAAGTTACCAGAAACCCCTAAAAATAACCACTTGTGCTCAGTTAAGCTTTAATTATTTTTTAAGCTACTAATTGCTAGTGGTGTCCCGGTGGAATTTTTTATTGCTGTGAAGTTATAGCTTATTTTTCACAAGCGTTTGTTTGTCTGTCTTTTCCAAATACTGCTGTAGTCTTTCTTTTCTTTTCTTTTTTCCCCCTTTGTGCAAAAGAACTTTTTTCCTTCCAATCAATTTCATTTTTTTCCTTATATGCAGAAAAATATCCTTTATTCTAAAGTCTTTCTTTAGAAATAAATATCTCCGAAGAAAGTTTAATCTTTGTATTTTCACTCCTGAATTACCTTGTTATTTGTTTCATCACTTATTATTTGTATTCGTAAAAATTTAAATATCTCATGAAATAATCGTGAAAAATTCGACTGAAATTTTGTTTTTTAATTGCTTAAAGCTGGAAAGTTTTCATTAATATATATAATTTTAGATTATCACTTTCCCCCCTTAATACAAGTGTTTCCAATTTTTCATTTACTAAAAAATCACTTTATCAAAATAAGATTTCTGTTGAATGAAAACTTTATAGCGACAACATATTAATTTGATATATTAACATAAAAATTTTAAAAGCATTAAAAATGGTGTTCAATTCGAGGTTTAAAAAAAAAAAAAAAAACTGAAAAACGAGAAATATTTGAGCTAGTCAGTTTTAGTAGACTTTTCTTTATTTAAAGGTAATTATATTAAGGTAATAAAAAAAAATAATGAAATGTTAATTTATATTAATTTTTTGTTAAATTAAAATTTTGAGAATATTCTTGAATGTTTTTTATTGTAGAATTTTTATTCCAAAACTTGAAAATAACATTTACTATATGTATTGAGTGGAATATTAACTTTCTAGGGCAATAAGCAATTTCATCCAATTAGAAATTTTACTTTCGTTGTTACATAGTCAGAGATAAGTGCTGCAACTATTTCAATTCTAGTTTTCCCGATTACAAAATATTTGCTTACTCTAAGTTTCATAAATGTTTTTAAAAATGCTACCTTAATCAGTCGTACGTTTTGTCTAGCATTTTTTACTTATCCTGCTTTGCTGTTGAAATTTTTCTCTCTTTTTAAAGTCCTTGCCTTCATGCTGGAGAAACATCTACTTTTTTGGGGAGATATTGGTCATTTATACCTAAAATGAAACACTTCACTTGTTGCAAGCAATGATGCTTGACTAAGCCGTTAATGAGTTGTTAACTGACCAAAGTAAGAATAATGAAGGAATAATTTATATTACTCATTTTAAATCGCATATGCAGCTAAAACACACACACACCACACACAAAAAAAATCTGCATTTAAACAAATTTTGACCGGTATAAAATTTTCTTTTAAACTGAGTTAATGGAATTTTAACTCGATACTTTTAAAATTTACAATCTGAATTATATATATATATATTTTCTTTTTTGTATATTTATAAAATGTTAGTGTTAAAAAAAAAAAAAATCTTGCTTTTAATATCTTTTCTCCATCTAGTTTCCTGTGTACTTTTTAAAATTTTAAAAATAAAGCCCAACTCTTCCATATGTTCTTTTACAAACGTAAGTTTTTTTAGTACAGAATTTTTACTTTTAATTCAATATTTTACCTCTTACGGTTTCTTAGCATGTCCGAAAAAGTTAATGTTTTAAAATCTCCGAAAACAAGTTGGTCGATAGATCTTTTTGTTTATGAAAACACTCCATGCACGAACTGTTTTTTCTGACGTAGAATGTTGGCAATTCTATATCGCAGAATTCCATAGTACCTCTGAACAAATGCGAATAATCTTTTTATAAAACAGGTAAATCTTTATGAAATAATATTACTTTCCTATTTTAACAGTTCGAAAATATTAAGGCATTTTGAACAATTATTAGAATTAAAAATATATTTCAATTTACGTTTTTCAAATAGAGGATAACTTTTTGAAATAATTTCAAGACAATAAGATTAATTTAAGAACCTAATGATATATATTAATCAGACTTCATGGCTTAGGATTAGAAAATAAAATTATAAATTATATACGAACTGGTAGCTAGAATAAAAGAACCAAATTATATTGCGAGATGGATTATTTCGACTGTATTATTCTCCTGTTATTCTCATAATGGAATTACAAGCATGTATTGATTTAAAATCCTTAATTGATACTCCACATTGAGGTCGCATGTTTTTATTGATTAGCATTTAAATGCTGTTGTAAACTTGAGAAAAGCCTTTAGGTAGAACCGCCTCTTTTCTCATTAATGGACTTCACGTTTGAATTCTGGAAGAATATTCGTTTTGGAATAAGTCTTAAATACATATAAAGTAATTAATGTTTATATCCTGTAAAGAGTGGCACGTTTAGCAGTTAGCCTAGGTGATTAATTTTTACCAGTCGATTGTTATTGATCGTTAGTGCTTTTAATTGCGTTTTTCAGTGTGTTTTGATTAGCTGAAGGCTTTCAAATTAATTGCACGAGCAATACAATAGGGTATTTATCCGAAACGGTTGCAAGTTGCTTCTCGGCTGCAAGAGGCTCTTGTCAATAGTTGATTCTGCATTTCAGAGAATTCTTTTTTACTACGAAAATAAATTCAAAATGCGACCATCTTTTTAGTTTTTGTTGAATTCTAAAACTTAGTGCAATGTTCTTTAGTGCAATGAAAATAACACTGACAGTAAATGGTTGTAAACAAATACTGTATTTTGTACAAAGATGGCAAATTTTAATCTAATTGCGAATAATAACTAATTCTGTTAATAATTTTGTTATTACACTTATTAAAACATAAAAATGTTCCTGTATATGGTATTGCATGCAAATGCTAATATGGTAATGTAATATGGTATCCGCATGTAATCTGGTATTGCATGCAAAAACCACTTAAGTCACTGACTTTATGTCGTTTAAGTAATGAACGAAAATTAGAAGGCATTGTTAGAACAGGAAGGAATACACTGACTTATATGGCTGTTGCCCAGATCACGGCTCTACCTTGAAGGAAGCATTTGCGGAAAAAAAAAAAAAAAAGTATATTTGGAAAAAAAACTTGATTTTGCGGGTTTTGAAATGACAGATTCATTTGTATTTTGGTAATCCTATTTACACATGGGTCCAACGGATCTGACTGGTGATTCTTGTATAGTCTTTTTTAATTATTATTCGGCAATCGGAAGATTGTTTATCTTAAAATTGTCCCTTTTTGTTAAACTTCATGACTTGCATTTTTTAATCATACATTGAATTACAGATTTAAAATTATTTCATAAGTCAACTTAAAAAGTCAGGTTCTCTTTATCTTCTCTCTAATTCAAAATCGGTACATTTTCAGACAATTTTGAAATTGTCTGTTAACATACTTTTTTGTATTTTCAAAACTTGTGTAGTTGTGAATGCAGTATCAAAATAAATTTTAAAATCTGAGTTAAATAATTGCATTTTCTTTTTAAGCACTCATTTATCCGATAATGATTCAAAATACTTTTTTGTTGTCTTAGCTAATAATAATCCGCCCCTCCCCAAATGACACAATCTCCTTATATTTTATAGCAAATCGAAAGAATTTTTAGGTCTGCAACTCCATTAACCATTGATATAATCAGAATTTTCTCAATCTTCTATTGTATGTTTACTCTGTTATGTATCGCATGAGTAAAACTACAAATTGCCTTTCCATTGTTAAATTTTATTAATCAATTTTTATGCTTAGCTGTAGAGTGTTTTGTTCTTAATTGTGATGTCAGTACTTAATTATGTTTTAAGTATTATTAAGTATGACTCATATGGACGAATGACTATAAGTATCACAAGGAATGAACCTTTTTTTCCCCCAAATATTTTCTTTTACATGGTAACATTTCTATTTTTACCAGATATTGTTTACCTAACACATATCAAGTATCCAATATCTTCGCACGCTACCTTTATTATGAAAGTCATTCTTGTGGAATAATAAATACCCATTCTCAAAGTAAGTTTAGTTGTGTTACCCTCTCTCACTCATGTATTCCAGAGAGGAAATAACCTAACAAGAATAATGACAGTTTTTCCTCTTCAATTGTTCACTGCTGTTCTGAGCTCTAGCGGGCAAAATATGAACCAACCAGTTCCGTTGAATTTAACGGTGAAAAGTTAAAGAAAAACATCGGCTTGTGGCTGTTCCGAAGAAGCTACTTTTTTCTTTCTTCTTATTGCTATTTTCTCGTCCTCAGATGGTATTTGCCTTTCAGTGAATATTTACGTAAATACTATCTTCGATTTTCTTAAATTCTATAAGATTTCAGTTATTATTGAGAGTTTTTAAAGCGGCGAAAACTTGCATTAACAATATATTCAAAATTGTGATTTATTAGTAAGAATGCTATTTAATATTTCCCACTTTTTTACTCTAAATTTAAGTTTAGATAAAAAATTTCGATTTTCTTTGTGAATGCGGTAAGATTTGTTTTTTAAATGTTTAGTCTGAAGTGGTTTCCAAAATTTAAACTCTTGCTTAGTTTAACCCACTTCTGGTGGGCGTCATTTAACGACGTTTAAATTTTTAATACCGGTAATCTTGTATAGTATTTTTCGCCTTATTTAATCCAAGAATCTACAATTAGACAAGGCAAAGATTACGAATGAAATATTCTGGTACTAAACAATAAAAAACCATATGCATCCTATACGGAACATATAAATGACACTAGTCCTGAAGCAATTTCTAATTTTAGAAACTACCAAAAGTTTTTTTGTTTGTGGTGGGTGGGGCGATGTACGGGAAGCTTCAAATTTTATATATTCGGAGTGGGATTAAATATGAAACTGAAAGTTTAATTAGCATTTTTTCCGAACTTTTCTTGGTATCTATTTTATATTTATTTGTATAGGTTTTTGTTATGTTTATTTAAACATGTTATAAAGCAGGATAAGTAAAAATTTGTTTTTAATTTCTGGTTTATATATGTAAGTCCTTGACTGACTTCACAGTCACTTAATAAATCTCTAGTCTTATGCTTCTTTTTCTTTCTTTTTTTTTTTTCTTTGTCATAAAGAAATTATTTGACCTTTTCAGATGTAAGCAAAGCAATAGAGAATAAAATTATTGGTCTGATCATCTTGTATTTTTGCGCGAAAATGCTGTTTGTGATCTGTTTTTGTATTAAATTTTAAATTATGGTAGACAGATTGTGACCCGTTTAGTTTCTTACAAAAAATAAAATCGTTTATTATTATTTTTTTTTATTGCATACTTATATACAGGAACTTAAAATAGCTAAAATGTTAGATGTTTAGTGGAATCTTCGTTTAAGTTGATGTCAGAAATAGACACTACTTCTAGATCACGCTTTTAGAGTGAAATTTTGAACATACTGCTAATGATAACATAACTGAAGAAAGAAAAAAATGCTTTTGATCGAAAAGACCTTTTTTTAAGCGTAATATTGAAGATTTGTTAAATTTTTAAAATAATTAAAAACTGATACAATTTAAAATTAGCTTATAAAGATAATCCCAGAAAGTACCGCCAACCAAACAGTATTTCGGAAATAATTATAGTAGTATTTATTATAATAATCATCTTAAATGTCATTACTTAATAAAAAATTTACTTTGGTGCTCACAATATTCGAATTTAAAGCTTATATTGCGTCGTCTCGGGTTATCATTGTTTTCATGGTTGACTATAAAATCATTCTTAATTCAGTCGCAATGTAGTCAGTTTAAAGGGAAAAAAGCAAGATGGATTGTATTTACCTGTATACATATCAGTGTTATAATTGATTTCAGGTTTCGAGTCTGCGTCTGGTGTACATTTTCTGTAATAATAAAGAATGAAAAATGTTTTTTGACAACTGGCGTTGATCCGGAACTTAGCGCAAGACTGCAGTTACTAACTTCATTGCTTGAGTGTGCGAAATGACGTCACAATGGAACGTGCGCAGAATTTAAGATGATGGTGTTTACTAGTTGTGCGCATAATATGAGTATGTGTTTGGAATTGACTATGAGCATTATTATGGATTTTATGGTTACTTCCCCCACCTTTTTCCTGCTTCCTATTTTACTTGCAATTTTTAGCATTTGATGCGTTTCTATAGGATATATATCAAACAATTTTTATTTTTTCTTAACAAAATTTAAATCTTTAGGTTTGAAAGTCCATTTTTTATAGAAAAATTATTTAACAAGTAAAAATTGACGAATCTTTTGCTTGGAATATGTAATAATGTATACGAAACATTAACCAACCATAAATTAATTTATTTAAAGAATTTTCTTTACTTAGAAGTAACTTTGTCCCTCCAAAGCTAACTTTAAAGTAAAATTACTTTTGAAGAAACACATTTCCACAGCCTTTTGTTAACAGTAAATACTTTGTCAAAGGGAAGGATGCCCTCCCCTATCAAATGTTGTTTATTTTCTTGAGATGAAATGAAACAGTTGCTTTCATTTGCTCAAAATTGGTATGACTGATGTTTTAATACGCATGATAGTTATTTAAAAAATTATCCTTATAAAGTTGGTGATTTGCTAAAGTTTCTGCTGAAAGAATCCATTGTTACAAATCCAGATATTTACTAAAATATCTACTAATTTTACTAAACTACTATATTTACTTAAAAAAAAAAAAAAAAAAAAAAAAAAAAAGAGCCATCAGAGTAAATGGCTTGAAAGTATGTGATGTCTTAATGTTATTTCGAAATTATTGGTCTTTTTAATATGAGAAAAAAATACGAATATAATTAAAACGCTGCTTGATTTGAATTAATTATAACGCATGTGGCTTTAAATACTGGAATTACATAATTATATATTGAAAAGTAAATAAACTTTAATTGTCGAGCGCGGCGTTCTTAGATCGTGCGTAATATGTTACTAGCTATAGACTGCGCCACATCTAGATATTGATGCGCAGTATTGTAAACTGAAAATTTAAAGATAATTCGCTTATATAGTTCAGTGAAATTAATACTTATTAGACCGTTGGTTTTGTTTGATATTTAAATTTCATACAACATATAAAATTTCTTTTTGTTTGAGGAATTTCATGTAACCAATAAATGTAAATTACATATTTATAGTGTATGCTAAGTTTTTGTTATATAATCCTTGTGATTTTTTTAAGTCACCCCGCCCCCAAGCTTTAAACATTCGATATTGTTTTTGTGATAATTTGTTAAATCGTTTAATTTTGACCGCATTATTTAAATCATTTTTACTTACCCATCATACGTAGTATAGGGTAAGTCTTGTAATCGTTTTGAAAATCGAAAAAAAAAATTTTGACGGATTTACACGTTTCAGACACTGGAGATTCCGAAAAACATATTAATTTTTTTTTTTTTTGCCGTCCGTCTGTGTGTCTGTAAACGCTCTATCTCCCGAAAAAATTGAGATAGAGACTTGCAATTTGGTATGTATTTAGTATGTAATAATGGGAAGAAGCCTATTTCATTTCAATAACCTCGATTAACCGGAACTGACTCTCGAAATATTCGTTCTGATAAAAGTTATATAAAAATTTTCGAAATTGTTTATTTTAAGAAATGAATATAAAAGACAATAAAAAAACATAAATTTTGCATAAAGCATGAAGTCGATCGGATAATTAGTTGCCGAGATATTTGGAATTCTATTTTCCACACTCTTCGATTTTTCATCACCCTGTATTTCATCCAAATTTCACTTTAAAGATATATTTTAATTGGAAATTTGACGCTTAATCAGATGCAATAAACCGCTAGTTAATAGGATGATTATTTTTAGAGTTATAAGGAAAAACCTCTTTCAAGCAATTCAGTAATCAAGCCTTTAAAGTTTATGACGTCATCAAGCCACGATTTTATTTGAATTGCAATGCATTTTATAAGTAGTTTACACATTTTTATTTTAATATTTTACATTATGCATATCCATGATGGGTAAGTATTACGGTGGCCCCCGACGACTAGTTTTATTTGTGGCATGTTTAGATCCAGTTAAATAGCGCTTGGTTATGATTTTAGTTTATGCCGTGATAATAAATCACTGCGCGCTATACTTCTTGCTGTGTCAATGTTATTACGCAAAACTTGAATGGAGCATTTTTATAAGGCATTTAAATGTTTGTAAATGTAGCGTTTTGCATATTATTTAAACTACATTTTGTTACCATTTTTGTCCTCTAGAGACTTAATTGGTAGTAAGTTATCGCGCATGTATAAAAAGAGAAACGAACTCGTAATTTTCTATTTCACGGAATCCATTATCCCCTTTTACAATATTCTAGCATTTCGCGCCTGCGATTTGGCAGCATGTATTGCCGATATTTTCTCTTGAAAATGGCGTTCTAATAACGTAGACAATGAAATCATCAATCTGGATATCAAAAGCTATTTGAATACAATGAATATTGTCTTAGGGGCATTTAGAACAGTAGTAAGTGCTTTAATCTTGATATGATATTGATTTATTGCCAAGCGACTGTAAGGAGAAGCTATTTTTGCTTTCTTTTCTTTTATGCTAATAATCTGGGTTAGCTGTGAAATAAATATTAAAATTCCGATGTGACGTGTAATACACATAAATGTGTTAAATTGCGCACTGTATTTTTAATTCATTGATTTTGAAACATTTTATTTTGTAAATTCACAAATTTTTATTATTTCTTCTTCGTATTATAATTCCACTTGTTTTACTCTAGCGCTGCACTTCCATTGAATATTTCACACCAATGTATTGCATTTATTTAAGCAACTAACTTTTTAAATATGGTATTTTTTTTATCAGTGCCCGTGCAATTTTTTTTCCTCTCTTGCTTGTTTTTTCGAAAAAGCTTGGTTATTTATTAATTGATAAAACAATTTATATTTTCATTGGTTTTCAACATCTTCCCATCTGAGTTCGTTATGTCAAGCTCTAATTACAAAATGTAGTTCATTAATAGAAAAATTATGGTCTTGTGTGCTTCGACACATCTGCGCTGTGTCTGATACCTGTAAGTGTCTGTGTACATAAAATAATGATTAGTCTTATAATGTGCTTTTACTAAGCTGTGCAAATCATACTGAAGCATTGTTGTAATTGACATAATTTAAATGTCCAATTAATCATATGTATTTTAATATTGACACTTTATTTCGGATATTGTTTATTAAAATATGGACATGATATATTGGCAAAATATTCTATTAGTAAATTCATTCGATTAATTATTTAAAATCGTTTTATTATTTTTCTAATCGTAATTGTTTAATGAAATATGTATTACATTTTCATTTCTTGCAAATTCATGCGCAACAAAAAACTTTACCAGAAAAACAAATAACGTACTTTTAATTCACAGTATCGTTAATATTAGTATTTATTTGCGAGGCTATGAGAATTTTCAGAATTGGTATTCCGAGAGGCAATGCATGCATTTGTTTGTCCGCATCCCCTATCGCATGCCAGTGGGAAATTGGGTCAGCTGCAAGTTAGCGACATACACTTGTCGAAACGAATGAATATATTCATGGAATGACCAGATGTTATATGGGCGAGTTCATTACAAATCTTGTTGGTTCCTTCAAAGGCTACCTCTAGATTGCATCTGAAACATTAATGAAATATTGATCATTCTCTTAGCTATTTGTAACAGGTTCTTTTTAAATGCAATTGCCTTTTATTTTAACTTTCTTTTATTTTTTAATTACTGTTTGATAGCCCATTTTAAAACATTTATTACAAAAGAGAGGAAATGGTCTCTTATAGATTGTCTAACAAAATTACATTTAGAGATTTCCTGCTATAAATTTGACTGCTTTTTTGCAGATATAATTAAAACTTTTATTATATATTTTCCAACATTTTTTTTGTCATAGAAATGTTTATAAATTAATTTGTCTTTAACTGGTAATTTACTGGCATTTCACAATAATAGGGAACAAGTGTTTAAAACTCTGTATGAAAGTATTTGCATGAATATATATGAAATGTATTTGTAAAAGGTAGAAATGGTGATTCGTTAAGTTAAAAGCACAAATTCAATGTTTCTTTAATAATATGAAATTAGAGATATATGCATATTGTTTATAGAAAACAATAAATTTATGATTAGCTTTTGTTACAAAATTGTCATAAATTTGGGATTTTGATCATGGATATTATCTAAACTGTCCCGTCTGATTTATAGATCGTAATAGAAAAATAACCCATCCTTTAAGTTATTTTATGTATATTTTCTGTCTGAAGTAAGATTTTCAAATATTTAATATCGACATCACGAACCACGCTATGTATAATTTATTAATACCCTGCCAATAGGCTGGCTGTAATAGCTGTTAAAATTATATGCAGTCTTCGAGAAAACAGAACATGGGGAATTGTAAAGAGACCTCTTTAAATACAATTTAACCATGGATGCAAGTAGTAATCACTGTAGTAAATTGTTGTTAGTCAAGGCCACATTCCTGTATCTTCACCTTTCAGATATATCCAAGGTGACCCCGTTCAGTGGTCAGGGCAAGTTCCGGTTAGAAAGATGGAATGAGCCCTTAGGCAAGATGTCTAATATGGAACAGTGATTTGATACTTATTGGAAGGTGATATTATTTCGTGGAGATTTGACTCCCGAGGCATGTTTATTTTTGTTGAATTCTATCAAGATATCAACTGACCCATCCTTCTTATGAAATAATGTTAATGGATAGTTATACATAGAATTTATAACTTTATACACATTTTGTTGAAATTAAATTTTTCCGAGCATGAAGAAAATTTTCAAGATCTTCAATAATTCGTATCATTGTCGTCGATGAAAAATAAACAATTACCGGGGGAGGGGGGGGGGGAGTGTAAGGTAGCGTCTAAATGTAGGTTAGCCGAACAAATTTCTTTTTGTTGATCATATTTCAATCACATAATTGGAAATGTTTTTCTAGTCTCATTTGAAAAAAAGATGTAATTGTATAAGTTTGGCATAAAAAGTTCTGCAGCATTTCATGGAAACATGTATGTTATGCATTTTAAAATCTAAAATTACAGTTAATATGTAAATAATATGTGAAGATATTGTTATAGGTAATTCAAATTTAATATTTAAAATAGTAACATTATTAATGTAAAAAACTCTAAAAACTAGCTTTTAATTCTAAAGAAAGCAATAAGATAAATTTTCAAAATATTCAACATTTTACATCAGTAGATTTTAATTAAAGATTTTAATTTTTCCTTTTGAGTAATTCTTATGCAATTTTTCAAATAATTATATTATCTTAAACTGTAAAGTTTTGAACTCTATATAAAGTTATATTTAAAATTATGCATAATTTATTAAATTTGGAATTAAAATTACCTATTTGATTGAACTTAGAGAAGAAGCATTCATTATTTTAATATTTTGTATAGATTTTTGGACAGTTTTCTTCTGACATTTATGCGAATGTCTGACATTTTGTTTTTCCTACTTTCTTATGTACCAATAGTTAACTAAAACGGAAAAAAAAATCTTAATTTTCAATTCTTATATTCACCAAAGTCACCCAAACACACTGGATGTTCGCCTGTTTCTGACATATTTATTTTTGATAAAATAACTTTTATAAATATCCTTTTAAAGTATTTAATCTTTTAGGTATGATTTTTAATAAATTATTAATAAATATATATATATATGAAACGTGAAGGCAACTTACATTACTTAAATTGTATGTTAACGCAACTGAAATATAAAATTGTTTTGTCTAAAAGTAATATAAATATCTGTTTAGTATTAGCATTACGTGTGACACTATTATTTTTATGTGACACTTTTAAATCAGGAAAACAATGTTTAAAGTTATTTTTCTCTTGGAATCTTTGACAAACTGATACAAAAATTATTATGTAATTAGTACAAATGCAACCAAATATGTGACTTTAGCACTGAAGAGACTATAATGACGTTCCCACTAACTAAGAAATAGTCTAAAATTTGCTGGAGCGATGAATTGTTAAGATCAGTGTTAGTGGAGCAGTGCCTGATTCATCCAGGCGACTTTAGTGAGTGCGTTGGAGAATGGTACTAATAATTTAGCAAAAAGATTGTCCGGACAACCGATCCACGAAGCATTGAAAAGGAAATAGAGCGAAAAGGTGATTAAGAGCTTAGTATCTATGGGGGAGCTTTTTTCCCATCTGACGTAAGAAACTATATTTTTTTATTTCATCCATTGTTTATATGTTTGACAATGTTTATATTTTGCAATCCTATGCGCCTTCTATATAGGGATGTCAATAGCTACAAGGTACATATACGCTAATGATACAAACGAGGTGAAATGTTTATGCTATGTAAATCAAGTGTGTAGAAAAAATATATATTGTAATGTTTTAGTAAATACAATATTTTTATAAATATTTTTTTTCACTATACTTTTATTACGAAGTAGAGTACAAAATTGTCTTATTGTCACCTCTCCTGGCATTCACCATTTACTTACTTACCAACCTACGGTTAAATATTTTATTTTTATGAATGAATACATCGTTATAATATAATTATTATAAGGCATAATTAGCATTTTTTGGCAAAGCATTTCAAATTCGACATTTTCTTTATTAGTCAGTATGGTTGCGATAAAATGTTTAACTTATGTAGTTAGCTACAAAATCTTTTACAGCAGAACTTTGTATGCATTTTACCACTTCTACGACAAAATATTACCATTTTCCGCGAGTTTTAACTTTTTTTTTTTCCTTTTGTCACTAACAAAAGGTGAGAACGAACACCTTTCAACGAAAAGTTCAAAGGTGTTTCTTTAGGGCTAAATATCCGTGATGCTGAAATTGAAATATCTCCCTGACCATAATATTTTTTTAAATGATCATCAAAATAAAATGAGAGTTTGTTTTTTCGTATTAATTTGGTAGATTTTTATTTGTTAATGATAATAAATTCGGTTAAAAAAATATATTGCATTAAAATTGTCCAGTTAAATTGTGTGGCAAACTTACGAAGATCAAAATTTATGTAGTTTTTTTCTTTGGTTGGCGTTGCCAATTTTCTGTGTGCGATCTCTGATGGAGTCAATTACTTCTAATATGCAGTTCCTTCCTCGGGGCCTCCTAGTGCATGAGAAAGGTTTCAGTTGGATCTTCGCAATTCCAGATAAATGCACT
Source organism: Maratus michaelseni (assembly GCA_963931845.1). Lineage (NCBI taxonomy): Eukaryota > Metazoa > Arthropoda > Arachnida > Araneae > Salticidae > Maratus > Maratus michaelseni. The sequence goes on from OZ007591.1 coordinate 158,779,358, forward strand.
TAATGACAAGTTTTGACGTCTTGTTATCTTAGTATCTTATTTTATTTTTTAAACGCTCCAGCTACTTTTTATTGTAACATTGAGGTTTGAAGAGAAAATTGAACAGGAAACATTTTATTTCTTCGGTAGCCAACTTTCACAGTTCGTGAATCCGACATTTATCACACTTTCTTCCAATCTTTTTACTTCCTTCTTTCCATCCTTGTACATGAGTAGGCTTTCAGAGATAAGTAAATTTGTAGTTAAATATTTCATTGCGAAAGTGTTTTCTGCTAAAAATGAAATCGTGTGTTGTTTATTTTAGTAAGGCGTTCCTTTAATCATGATTTCTTTTTAAAACCCGCGTATGTTTCATTTCTGCATCTTAAGATTATGTGCCACGTAAGTACAAGCGTTCAGTTTTCAATTGTATTAGTCTATTTTTTAGAATATATTTGCATAAAGGCAAATTTGGTGTACAAATAATTGAAAGGTCCTTCGTGAATAAAGTCTTGCATTAACAACAGTCATGCATTACATTAGTAAGTACATTAATTTTGCATCACTTTGAATTTTCTTATATCCAGATGTTGATAATTTGGTTTTTAAACAAAAATATGATACCGATTGATATTTTAATGGCAATTTTATAAATTATTTTACTTGATTAACGTTTGCGCCTAAATAAATTTGTTTGTGCATGCAGTTTCTTAATTTATAAGTTTGCACATAGTATTCATCTTTGTATAAATCGAAAGTTTGTATGCTGCATTTTGACATTGTGTTGTGTGAAAGTCATTGCAGTTTAGAATTATTTTGTCATCGATTTCTTTTAAATTAGAAATTTAAACTTTTATATCTATATGGTTATAACCATGTTTGTACCGAAATGAGATTACTGCTTGTTCTAACATTTATTCAGTCACTTTTTATGTATTCGTCGATATAATCTTCAAAACTTAATTTTCTAAATTTTACTCTTTTTGCATTGGGTCAATTTTAAAATTATGTTTACAAATTACTGCGCATGCAACGATTTTTCCAAGGCTATGGCCTTGCCTCAAGTACAAGGTTGTAGTTGAATAATGACCAAATTTCTCATAGCTGTACGCTTAATGAGGCATACCAAAATCATTATGTGTGTTACCAAAATGTGCTACTAAAAAGTTTTTACGTTTTGGTAAACTTTAATCTCTATTTTTAATAAATAGTTTTATGACATCCTGTATTTATATTTTTCTGATTATTATTAACTCTTCGATTTCTATCTTAAAATTGGTTGGATATTCAGCGTTTGAAACTAATAACTTATTAGACTAAAATCTATTTAATATTTCATTTTGCTTTCGAAAAATTTCTTGTGACAAGTAAGTTTTAAACAATTTATGGCAGCTAAATATTATTAGCCTTGTTTTCGTTTTACCTATTTGCAAGTTCTCGTAAATTCAAAAATTATAAAAGGTATTTTGGTGATTTAGCGACTTTCTTTTAACTGTTTCAACATTTTATCACTCGAACATTCTGTGTCATAAAAAAGTCATGTTTTAGTAATGAATGAAGGGAAAAAATATTTACTTATTTTAGAAATCTGAAAATTTTTCATTGTGTAAAAAAACTCTATGCATAAGTGCAGAAAGCATTTTGTTTACGTATTTGTAATGAATTAGCAAAATTTAATATTACTTCAGTTTTTCAGTAACACAAATAGCCCAAAGTGTGAATTTCGCACTAAAACTTTTGGAAAACACAGTTTAAAAAATTCAAATTACGAGCAGGAGATCTATCATATTGATAAGAATTAAGGAAAACGCGTTTTGACAGTCAAAAATTGCCTTAAATGTACGTTGTAAATGTTAAGGGGACATATCACCTTTAAAATGGTCAAAATTTCAAAACTCATTCAAAATGAGTTTTTAAATTAATTACAGTTAATTATTTTTTAATTTAATGATCAATTTAAAAGATTCTAATTCATTGTGTTCATTGTTACAACATTAATAAGTTGGAAATTTTTTGAGGCTCTATCTAAATTATTTTTGGAGAAGTCGTGCGCGCAAGTTTGTAAATCATTGTTGTGAATTAAATGAATTTAAAGTTTTCACTCCCCATTAAAAAACAAAGAATGACGATTGCATTTTGCTTTATATCTTCATCAATAATTATCGCCTTTGAAAACATTGGTAACTTTTTACTCAGAATAAAATGTACTATTTACTGACATCAAAACCTTGAAATTGACTTTTTGACCATTTTAAAGGTGATATGTCCCCTTTAATAAAAATTTCATTCCGATTGTTGTTTTTAAACAAAATCAATTCTAGAAAATTAAACATGGCTTCTATTTTATAAAATCAGATGTACGAGGCATTTTAAATTCAATTGTTCTAATTGACACCATTCTTTTTACGTTACGATTAAATCTCTATCAGTTACTTTTCCATCTTTTATTATGGATAAGTTTGTTTATAACTGTGTTATAACGGAAAATAACAGCACATGACTTCTAGCGTATCAGATTTTTCAAACGGCCATCAGATAGATGAGTATTGTACACTTCTTGATTAACATAGCTTTCTCTCTATGCACGGTTTGTTAAATGGGTTACAACTTGAGATTAGATTGCAGTGTGAGTAATATGCAATTGTTCGATTTAATTGGGCTAATCTTTGGAGGAAGTAGGCTTTGATCTTGAATAAAAAGCAAAACCAATTCATGGTTGAGTGCGTAACAATTGTTGGAAGTGTTTCAATGTCTGTTGCCGCCTTTGTTGAAGAAAATCTGTTTACTTTTTAACTTGAAAACCGCCTTCGATACTGACAGTTCTATTGAATGGAAATTTTGCTATTGCATTATAAGAATGACTGTGACAACTTTAAACATTTCTATTTATTTTAACGTGACTCAATTTTACATAATATTTTCATCTTTTTCCTTTTACTTTCTTAATGTTCATCTGTTATAGGAGTTTTAATTTTTAATACTTCTTATTCAAATTTTGTCATTAATAAGAAATGTGCTACATACGACAATTTTAAAATTTCATAATTCTAAATTATGATATCAAACTGTTCCACATCATGGATAAATTCACTTACTGTAATTAATCTCCGTAGTTAATCACTTACTGTGTTTTTGCGTCATTTGCTCCAAGTTTTTACCATGCTGAAACTATTTCCCGATATATATGTAAGATACCGATACGCCTCGGTATAACGAACGCACATTGATCCCTCTGTAACGACGGACGGTCGATCGCCGCCATCACACATCCCAGTAAACGTCGTTGATGTAGTCGTGCGAATGTAAGAAAAATCAGCAGGCATTTTCCTGGGAACTAGCGTTTATTCCTTTGTAATTACAAGTCTCTCTTTAAGCTAGGCCCAGGGGACAGTTTGAAGAGTCTTTTACCGGGGAAACATCGTCTTATCGTTCTTATTTCGGCGAATTGCCGGACTTACAACGGCAAGGATGCCGTCGCACTTCGAAGAATATTGGCCGTAGTTTTTGTGGAGAGTGATTAGAGTCAAAAGCCATGCAAAATACGTGCTCCTGACATTATATACGGCCGGACCACCGCTAGAGACCGCTTTGCAACATGAAATAATGTCATTTAATTGGCTAATTACTTTTGACTCATATCTGGGTAAGCAGCCCAGATAATTAACATGCAACATCTAACCACCAGTAGAAGAGAGATGCGTTAACGTCAGCACTTTTAAATCTTAACTAGGATTCAAAATTGATATCTGTTCGTAATAAATGTATCGTAAGGAAAGTTAAGTTACAGGGGCAACTAGAAATGAAGGCAAGACTTTAAAATTTTGACACACGATTTAGGGATTTTAAACTTTGAATTTTTATATTTTAGTTTCTGATTTGGAATGGGTTTAACTAACTATCCTTTCATATCAATCCACATTCGTTCACATTCAAAATTCTTTCATACTTTTTCACATTCATTTCATATATATATATATATATATATATATATATATACTATATCACTAATATGAAAGTATTTTCTAAGCAGTTGCGAAATTTTCACAGCAAGTTCTGCAAGTTCCCGGTAAATTTTGATGCAAGTTTTATTTTCCTGACCTTCTTCCCAAAAGAAGTCTTCGGTCGTATAAAGAATACCAATTCCATAGTAGTGAGTGCTATTGAAATATGGAATTTTACGTCGATAATCTGTGTTCCAGGCCACCGCTTTTGTTCACGGAATTCCTCTTCCAATGCCTACCTGCACAACTGTAGCATTTTCACATCTAGTGATATATATTGCGCTGGTGTCTGTAAGTGCTTTTTATAGGGCAATAAATTACACGGCGCGCTGCACCTTCCATACACACAAGCATGAAATGCAGCGTTCGATTTGTAAAATGACCTCTTTCATTATGGTTTGTTCTTTCAAAAATTCCACTGAGAGTTCGCTTGTGAGGCACGCACTTAGTTCTGTTTCTTTCTCTGTTATTTTTCCTTCGTAGGAATGTATTTTTAAATTATGTAAAATACTTCTTTGCTGAAAGTTATCACCAGTCATTTGTATTTATAATACGTGGACGCCTGCAGAGCGAAATCCAGGGAGGGGCAAAATTTTGGAACAGGTGGGCCTATAGTCCGCTGCCTTGATCACGTTTTTTAAAATGGAGAATATAAACATGAAATAAGCTAAACGATGACTATTTTGTCAGAAATCCGCATGAAAGAGAAAATTTAAAACTTATCAACTTAGAATACAATGCAGTAATTTAATAATAAAAAAATATTAGATATTAAATTTCTTCCAGCATTTTTCAAGAAAGAGAATTGAAACAATAACTTATTTTCCCATCAGGGGGGGGGGTGAGCCCCCCTCCCCCTCCTTCACGAACCCTCTGTTTAAGATAAATTTGAAACATAATCGTGAAAAGAATTACAAATTGACATCCACAACCGATACAAGAGGAGCGGCGGGCAGAGTTCCCCCTGACGAAGAGTTCTTACACCCCCTCTTTTAGTGTTTAATTATTTTAAATCATTTTGTACATTTTAGTAGGCGGAAAAAAAAAACTCACCGATAAACCGTCCACCTAAAATTGCAAAGTTATTATATTCATCCAGGGTTTTTTTTGTTGTTGTTGTTAATGTACGCGAATCGTACATGTGCGAGTTTCATGCATCCAAGTGGGGGTCGGTAAATGTATGCGAAGCGTACATATATTAAGTTACTAACCGCTGATTGAATGAGTTTCGTGCATTCGAAAAATCAGGAATCTCGAAATTATCCCCAATCATAACCTGTGTGCTTATATATATATATATATATATATATATATATATATAATATAATATAATATAATATAATATACATTTTACCCTTTAAAAAAATCAGCAAAGGAGAATGAGTTTCAGATTTCTTTTATTAAGTCTTATAAGGCTTTAACACTCGGTTATGTTAATATTTATGGTTAACTATCCAATATTACATTATTTATTTTTCATTAACATGTTATCTTAATAGGTACGTTAATTTTGTGAATAAAAGACCATCACATCTGGGTTGATCCGAATATGCGACTCTAAATTGTTCAATACAGAACTAAGTTATTGTGTACTCTCTATAAAAGTGCAATTTCTATAATACTTTCACATTTCACCTGCACAGTTTGAAAAAATTACATTCATCATGGAGCAATACAATAAACTAAAGTTAAATTAAAATAATTAGAATTCAACATAAATTTTATGAAATTTTCTCATGTCAAAATACTGTACTACATTTTAATAATTTTAAAGTGTATTTTACTGTCCCCTCCCACCGAAATAAAAAATTAACAGCATTACACATTAAAACGTTTCTATCACCTCTTCTGTGATAACATTATTTTACACTCCTGCTTATCTCTATTTTACTGTATTTATTTATGTATATGTTTATGTACATATAGTATATATCGTAATAAAACTCTTTAGTTTGTTACAGAGAAATATTGCAAATGTTGATGTAATTTATGATTATTGTTGTGTAGTTAGCTCCTTGAACTGAGTTGTTTTTTCTCATTTGCTACACGGAAACATCGTAAGAAAAAAAGATGCAGTGTTAATAAAGAAATAATTTAAATTAAATTGTTATAGCTAGAAAAACATAGGTTTAGTAAAATAAAGTATAAATCTCTGTAAAGCAGAAATTTTGTTACACTTCATAGAAAGCAAAGCAAGCGTTTCGAAGGAATGAATCTTTTTTTCGGGCTAAAGGAACCAGTACAGTAGAGAAGCAAGTTTATATTCAGTTTTGTTCTTTATCAAATATAGTTTACTCTTTTACTTTTTGCTTAAATTATAAAGAATAATGAATAGAAAATATTCTCCAGAACCGTTCGTTTAAATAAAATAAGTACAAGAAAAAACAGCTTTCCGGGAACGGTCAAACTTTTAGATCTATTCCCAGCCGTGGCATTACGGCTTTGCGTAAATTAAATTTAATCGCGGAAGCTGTAATTAGCTTAATTTGCGCCTACTCATGAGACAATGAAGAACCGCGAAAGGTTTTTCTTTTTGGCTTGATGACACCGACGTCACTGCCGCTTCTTGAACGTTCAAAGTACCGGAAGTGACATCTGCGCCACGTGACTACCTCAACCAATGACCGGACGTCTTGTGATCGTTCGGGAATGGAGTAGGGGGAAAAATAAATACAATGCGTTGACAAGGGATATTTTGTCTCATTTCTTTAGAAATCTTTTTTTAAGTATTCTTGTTCGTGAAATGCATTGTATTTTTTCTGTTATTGCTCTCGAAATAATAGCAAGCTATATTTGATGCTTGTTTTATCTAATGTTTCTAAGATTGAAGTTGTTCAAATAAATTAAGCTTATGATAATTTTTTTCATACGTAAGTGCGCGCGCGCTTGCGTGAGACCGCTCGGATATGGCATTCTAGTTAGCAGGAAAAAAAAAAAAAAAAAAAAAAAAAAGTATATACATGCAAGAAATAAATATTTATTTAGAAATATGCTTATTTCTTTTATATTAATAAATATATTGATTCTTAAAATAAATAAAATAAAATACAAAAGCTAAAATATTTCATTTCTTCTTGATTTATTACTATAAACTTTTAAACGTTATTCACTTACTAAAAAGTAAATAAAAATAAACATGAGAACTACTAAAATTGTATAATACGTACTTTACACTAAAGTTTTAGAATGCTTCATTTAAGTAGAACTTAAGACTCATAAAATAACTGCTTTCTTATTTTAAATATGTATTTGCTTTATTATTATTATTATTATTATTATTTATTATATATATATATATATATATATATATATATATATATATATATAATATTAATTAATATATATATTAATACATATATTTAATATATATATTAATATATATATATATATATATATATATATATATATATATATATATATATATATATATATATATATATATATATAATTATAATATCTATGAATTTCAAAAAACATATCAAGTTCTATTATCATTCTACTTAAATCTCCAAAGAGATAATTAATGATATTGTGTATACAGAATACCACATAGCTAATAATTAACATGTGCAAACATAATATTACCATAGCTTGTGCTTCAATGGTAATTGGCCAAATTTTACTCATACCTAAAGAATATTGGAAAAAGAAAAAAAAAATTATATATATATATATATATATAATTTTTTTTTTTTTTTTTGCCTTAGATGAGTTATTATAAACTAATACTAAACATGTAAAACTATCCCATTCTTTGTAGTTGGTGCTAAACATATTTTTTTACATTTTTAAAGAGTTAGATTATAAAATACAAGAATTTTGAACAAATGTTTTATTTCATGAGGTATCATACACAAAAACAAGTAATATAAAAAAAAAAAATTAAGTCAATTCCTACTTTTTAATCATAAATATATAAAATAAACCCGTGCAGCATTCATGTCCCACGTTATCTTTATTGAACATTATTTTATAATCTTCGTTGCGGTATTTTATTTTTTGTTGGCATCACTCATTTGAGATCAATCTTTCATTTCATTTATGAAAACAATGGGAGAATTTTTTTTCTCCCATATAAAAATTAAAATTAATTAATTAAATTTAATTAATGAATTAATATTTGAAAAAAAAACTGTTAACATCAATTGTCATCCAGTACAAGTTAAAAAAAAATTATTTGAACTTGCATGGATGAATAGAAAATATTTTATTAACGATTGAAAATTCCAACAAGATATATATAGAGAGAGTGTGAGCTAATAGTAGGAATTTAATCATTTATACTTCAACAACAATAATACTTGCTCTTGTATAATTAAACTGGTTAACCAGTTTTTATTAATTATTTTAGTACTGTTTGAGTGTACGATTAAATTGTTATTTTAATATATAGAATCCTTTATTATAAAACAGTGATAAAAATAGCGACGGTATGAGCAACAACAACAAAGCATGAAGTTTTGGAGACCCACATAACCTTCTCCTTAAATTAATGAAACAGTATTATTTGGGAATGTGTATTGTAAGTTGTAAACGAAAATGTTTAATTTTCGTTCAATTGTAACTGTATTTAAAATTTTTAAATATTTAAGTAAAATTTTGCCTGATATGAAGTTTATTAACTGCATTTGTTTTCAAAATGAAGGTAAAATGGGAAGCATATGAGTACTAATTTAAGCCGTTTTTTGTCTAGGAGAAAAACGATTACATTTTTTATTTATATATATGTGTCATAGGCTAATTGAGAAATCTGGCTCTTTGCAAAGAACCAGGCTAATTGGAGAATGTCTGCCATTTTCCAATCAGCCTGATACTTTTCAGGCTTATTGCAATATCTTGTAAAATATTGGTTAATTTCTTGATTACTACTGTAACATCTTACTCCTCTTCCAAAATTGACTGCAATACTTCGAAATGCTTTTAAGTTTCAAATGAAATTCTTTGTTTCTGGAGTTCTTATAATATCGAGTGATGGAAAACCTTCATTCTTTCCACTTTGTTATTTAACAGAAAATTTTGCATCTAATCAACATGTTATCGCTTCCTGCTACTGAAATTATTGAGAACTCTCCTCCTGCATAAGTAATGAGATCCTGCATAAAATGCTTTCTGTTTGTCATGATATATGTATGTATGTGTGTGCGTGTGTGTTTAACCCGCCGTATTTAAAAAAAAAAAATTATTGGAATATCACCTACAAATTAGCAATGTTATTATTTTAATGTTTTTTATAAGATGTAATTTTTTTCAGTCATATTTTCGTGTAAAAATTTTGTATTTAATTTTTTAATTAAGTTGGGTGTTACAACAGTTTATATTGAAAAATTGGTGATGCAAAAAAATTTAGTTTACAATTATGGTTACATTTTGTAAGGATAAATATCTATTACGTGAGTAACTATATTTACTTTTGAATTTAAAGAAGCAACTTCAACAAAATGATTAACATGTGCTGATTCATGACTTACTTAAATGGCAATGCTATAGAATGAAATTATATTTTAATTTATTATTATTATTGCGAAAAATATAATGTACTAAAGCGTAGCTTCTGCTTTCAATATAGTTTTATTTCGGGTATTTTTTCTTCTAATGTCAGAAACAAAATATCAATTGATTGTTTCTTTTTTCCCTCCTTCCGTCGCATGTGTAAGTTTTTCTTATTAAATTTTGCATATTATATCACTTTTAAGTTTCATACCGAAACGTGAAAAGTTTCCGACATATTTATTTAACGTTATTTCCAATTCATCGTGCTCCACTGCGCAGCTATGTAATCAGTGGAGCTTGAACCTTCTGCTACCCGTATGTTTGATTCCACAGTTTTTGTTTATCTTTGAAGAACGCATAAAGTTTACGTTACCCACGTCTTCTGGTGACTGCTTATAGAGGGATATCATACTATAACTTTAGTTTGCGCTGCTCTGGGTACCAAATATAACGTTTTATACTTTTAATTTCAGTTATACGTTCGAATCTAGTTAATAAATATCTTTTTTTTTTTTTTTTTTTTTTTTTTTGAGTAATTTTATAATAACTAAGTAGAATGTCATTTCTGCATATATAGTGTGTGGAAGGAGAGACGTATAGTAACAAAGCATATTAGTAGTTGCGATGAGTCAATTATTTTGGGTTTTCTTTGCATTTTGTTTGTTCTATCGTTTGCAACATGATGATTTTAAACAATTTTTTGAAATAATCATTTAGTTTTACTTAAACAAAACTATGGCCACATACTTGGCAATATTTATGCAGTCATAATTTTAAAGAAGCCAACTAAATATATTAATATAACAAAACTCAAGTAATTCTTGCCATTATTACTATGAATCGTTTCCAAGGTCACCAATTATTGGGAACAATTTTATTTAGAGATGATCACCTAATTTTAAAATCGAGCGAAAATTTCGAAGACCTACACGTCGATTCAGCAGCTGTGGGATGTGTTAGTACACAATTTCTTCTTTCCTAAATCTAAAACTGTTCAGACTAAGTTAGGATCAGATAGCATATTTTACAACTAATGTTACTTTAAATGTAGTATTTATATTAATATATATATATATATAATGGATAAATATATATATATTTCTTTGTAAAGTTAATTTTAATATTAGTAATTTATGAAAATTTGTATACTTTGACTAAAATTCTAATAAACTAATTTCTTTTCAGATTTTTTCCTTTCATGTGCGTGTGGATTTAATATTTTACTAAGATTGTGGATAAAACTAAACATTAACTTTAATGCTCTTTGCCGATCGACAAAGGTGAGAATTTTTTATTTTTTCAATGTTTATCTGAATGAAAAATATCGTTACTTATTCAAATTAAATTAGCACCCACTTAAATGATATTAAAAGATTCATAAGCAAGTTATAAGTTGCTTCATTTCGTTAAATACACAAACCTCAATGTATGCGTCTTTTTTGTTTATTTTTTGTATTGACGTTTATTTCTGTTTACGTTAACAAATATGCTTTCATTCACTGTGACCATACGTTTTGGCATTTTTAACAAATTAAGTTTCGTATTAAAATCAATATCGTTGTTTGATATTTAATAATAAGATTAGGATGTATAATGAGTCATTAAATTTTTAACTTTTTAAATTGGTGATTTAAAAATTTAATAACACGCGCGCACACACACAAAGAAATTTTTGAAAAATAAGTACATATTTTTTTTACAAAAGCAGGTTAATTCTAAAAAAATAATATAATAAACATTTTCAATGCATTTTTTTTTCCTTTCACTATTAAGGAAAAGAAAGTTTCATAAGAAAAATAAAGCAAATTTTACGCTCAAAAAGCATATTACATTATGTGTAGATTTCAATAAATGGTTCTTAATATGTTGCAATAGATATAGGTGCAATACATATAGGTGCAAATGCATTATTGAAACGTTGTGAGATTTCTCTAACAATCGGAACGAGTAATGAATTTTTGGGACAATTAATAGAAAAATTAAATTTACTTAGAATAATGTAAAATATGTTTCCGAAATGCTAAAGATAAGCCTTATTTAGTATATCTCAGGCGTATTTATTTATTTTTTATTTATTTTTTTTAAACCCCTTTTGTTTATTTTGTCAGATTTTTCTTCATTCAAGAATTCTGAAGGTATATTTAATCAACTTCCTCTGCAACAAGACCAGCTTCTAAAGCGCTTTCGGTCTATTTTCGATATTGCCACTAATGAAATGTAGTTAAACAATCTGTAAATATATTGTCTAAAATAGTGTGCAATGAAACGATACAAACAAATAGCATATCCATTTCAGAGCTTAATTTCCCCGTCTTAGTTTGTTAAAAATTCTGATCATACGCGGCAAATGTTTGATTCCGTATTCAATTTTGATTCAGTTCTACTTTATTGCCGAATCCTCATTAAGTTGAATTTTGTGTGTCTTGTTTTAACAATATTCGAGGGCATCATTAGCGTATTATGGGAGGGGATGGGGATTATTGTAATTTATCGATTTTGTAGATAAGTCACAAGTGCATAATTAAGACTGCTTGTACATTTTGCTTTCTTAAATGTCGAAAAATCGTTTAGCATGCTAATGATTTGAGGTTTTTTAAACTTTTACAAGTTATTTTCTCGTTAATCTGAAACTTGAAATTTGTCTTAGGAATACGCTAAATTTGCGTGGCTTTATCATTTGCAGTAGAGCAGTCTTCATCTTTGTCTGGGATGAGTTTTGAATCATTTTTATTGATAAGGAGTACAAATAATAATACAAATAAAAAATAAAATTTCTTGTTTTATATTATAAAAATAGTTTTTTTGAACAATACGTAAGACGTGTAAAAACCAATGTAAAGAAAAAGTACATTCAGCCAGAGTAAATTTTAAATTACAAATTGTAGCAATTTCAAAACTTCATAAAGGATAATTTTCCCTTTCTTCAATACTAGAGAGAAGGCTACAGCAATGCATGTGCTGAGAAAGTCAATTCGAACGTCATTTTAGGTTTCTTTTGGGTTTTTTTTTCAATGCTACACCAGTATAGTTCTTTCTTTTCGCATCTCTCATGCCTGATTTGTCATTTAGTTTTAGTATAAACGTTGAAAGATTAATGACGTTTAGAATAGTCTTTTCGAATTATCATCGAGCTTAAAGTTGTTCTATGAACTAATTGTGTTTGTTCACTACAGCTTCTGTTTTCTCAAATGGCCTCAGAAACAGGACTAAGGGAAGCTCTTAAAACTGATACAGAATCAAAGCTTACAAAACATATCTGCGTTTGCAAAAACAGTTCAGGAACTTTCTGGACGTAAGTTGCCCATATATTTATTATTAAATCCGTATCGAGTTGCAACGAGTCTATTAAAAATGTATATACATTGTATTACTATTTAAGTCGTAAAACACTGAACCCGCCTTGCTTTACTTCATTCTCGTCTGAAACACGGGGAAGTTCCCACCTTCGGAAACTCTTCCAGTTCTGATTTGAATAGCTTGTGAATGAATCAAAATAAAATCTCATTCCTCCCACGATCCATCTGTTCCGAATCGCGTGTATCCTCCCCATTAGTGCTTTCTCTCTCTCTCTCTCTCTCTTTTTGTTTGTGTGTGTGTGGCTAGTTCACCTTTCGCGGCGGCGATCGGGAATTTTAAGTCGCGGTGCGAAAACTGTCATTAAAGGGATGGCGTTTAAATTACTTGCCGTTGGGTTTGTCTTATTTTTGATGGAGTGAATGTATAGATTTGTTTTCGGAGTTTGCGGGCGAGTTGTAAGCTTTGGTTGGTATGGTCTCAACATTGTATAAAGTCGACATGACTTGGTTTTTAGTTAAAAGATTATTATTTAATTAAACAATAAGAGCTGCTATTTACTTAGATTCTTTTTTTTTTCTATTGAAACATTAATTACAATGAGTTTAATTGTAAGTGAAATACGTGTATCAACAAATAAAATTGAAAAATTGTAATAACTTTTTAAAAAATGTCGCTTAGTATAATTTTTTTAAATAGTAAAAATGTTTATTAGGAATTATTTCTTATACTATTGAAAAATTGAATTGAAAATGTTTAATTGTGAAACTCAAGCCTTTTTGTTATATGCAACTCATAGTCCCTCCTCCAAATGGATTAGTCGCCGTAACTTGGAAAACTGTTCTATCTCGTTAAACATTTATTGCTCATATTTTTACGCAATGACTTTATTATTAGGTAATTCATTTATTATTACCTTTATTAATATTGTTATTTTCATTTAAGTCAATTATCGAACTCTTTCATACAGTTTTAAAGATTTTTAATAAAGTAAAATAAATTTTTCTACCTAATATTTTTATGCATAGTGAGATGTTGAATATATCGAATGCTTCAAAACATTTTTTTAAATAATTTTCTCGAAAGTAACTTTTCGTTGAATTGTTTTACTCAAGGTTTTTGACCGAACAATTTAATGGTAAAGATTAGCATTTGTCTATGCGTAGTTTGTTCTTTACGGACATAGTATATTAGTGATTTATTTAAAATGATTTACGTAGGTGCCAACCTCTCATTAATATTCCGTAATATGCAGGTTAGTTTGATCCAGTTTAACAACGATTCAAACCAGAAAAATTATTGGATGATTCTTTATTTATTAAATTTCAGGTTTCAACGTAGAAATTATTTAGTTTCATTTCTTAAACAAAATTCTGGTGCGAAACGTGTTAAACCTGGGTCAAATTCACCCGCATATTACGGAATATTAATGAGAGGTTGGCACCTATGGATTTACACATTTATCTATATTAATAATTACGGAAATATTTACTTTGCCACCGAGTTGGTCGCCATATTGCTACTTTCCAAGGTTATTGCAATACATTGTTTCAAAATCTCTTAAATGTTTCACTTTTATCTCTGTCTGTTGTATTAAAATACAACGTTCCAGGACATTATTCGTTTTGGTGTGCATTCAGATGTTTCGTATAATACACTGTATTCTTTTTCGTGTAATGTAAATTATTTTTGCTCTGTCTATTTCATTCGGGCTCAGAAGTATATATGAATTAAAAAAATTAACAGGTAAAATCCATTTACTTAACAGGTGTATAAAATATTGACATACAGGCAGCATTATGAGTAATAATTGAATTCGTCCAAAAAACAATGAAACTAAATTTTACTCACTTAAAATCTTGAAAAAAAATTTTAAGGCGGGGGGGGGGGGGAGGGGGGGGAGAGATATAGTTTATTTTTAAACGATATATTAAAAACAAAGTGGGAAAGGGGGTTCTGCGACATTAATTTTATGCATAGTTTAAAATTAATTTTGAAATGTTAAAACACGAAGCTATTTGCATTTTTTTATTTGATGCAAAATTATAATTATTGTTTGATTCTCTTCTCTTATGTGCAGTAATTGTTGAAAAAATAAAATAAATAAAAGCGTATTTCTATTGTATAGAAAATTTATGTTGAATTCTTGTTTTGATTGCTTTTTCGCTATTTTGTTGTAGAAAAAGACACTACCTAATAATACTTGGAAGCTATTTATGTGAACAATTATTTCTGTTATTTAAATATGTTATACAAAAGTTTTCTTTTGGTGAACAATTTCGTCTTTTCGCGTCTCTTTAATTCTATAAATGTTTGTATTCCAGCTTCAAATGAAAATGAATAAATTAAAAATGTATTTAAAATAAATAAATAAAATTCGAAAGAAGACTTCCCCACATAAAAATAAATAAACCATGTTTTTTTAGGGGGGAGGGGGGGGGGTTAAGTTCAAAGCAATATTGTTAGGTCTACACAAAATTACATAATTTTAAATTAACTATTTTTAAGGTGTCTTCAAATTCACAAAATAATTTTTCATTTAATTATCTTATATTTGTAAACTTGACAAAGCTTCGCGGAAAGTCGGCGAGTTACGTAATATACATTAAGTAAGATAACATCAAAATACAGGAGAATGTCTTAAATTTTCTGTACCTCTGCTTCCCCCTTCCAATTTTCTTTTATCAATCGCTTAAAATAAACATCAAAAGGTCCCCTTCCCCCTCCGACCTTCTAACTTCTAATAATACTACCAGCTGTTTTATTCGGATATTTCGAAATAATCTGTCTTCTCAACCCGTTTCTAATCGACAGTGTGCATTAAGATAATCGAGTTCACTGTCTCTTTATATTAGTTATTATGGGTATTATCTTGAAACTTCAGACCTGCATATCTGTCTGCAGAACCCGATCGAGATTCGAGTGCTGCCTATAGGACTGGTCTAAGAGACTCCTTCGAAAAGAAAATAAATAACATTATCTTTCTATTTCTTGGTATATAAACTGATCCTCTTAACGAAAGCTTAGAAAATATTATTTCTCTGGTGTCTTGCAAGATATTCTTTAACTGGTTGCAGATATTTAGTAATATTTATTCAATAAGATTTTTACCAAAATTAATTTTATCGCATTTTTATCTTTGGCAAAACATTATCAATATCTAATGCGAAGCCAGAAAACTTGTTTCATAATGCACAATGAGATATCACAATGAAAATTTATTTCATTGTCTACATTTCACGACGCTTTTAAAATTACATTAATGTTTATCGATGTCCTAGTTTAATAAATGACGTTTTTAATCTTCGCAGTTAATCTACTTTTATTAACTAATTTTAAAGAATTATTGTGAATTTTTAAAAGCAATTTTTGTAATCATAATTCTTACTTTTTAAATTTGATAGCTTTCAGATGTATTTTCTTCATTGTTCAGAAGTTAATAGCGATTATAGCACTTCATCCCGTGGGTGGGAATATTTTTGGACTTTTTTCCTCACACGCACACAAAAAAAGTTAAATTGCATGTAATATTCGTAATCTCCCGTCTGTTGGCGTTTTGTGCAGCCGTACAAGTTGCAGACGGGCCCTGGCCGTAATGGGGGAAGACAAAAAATGTTCATGCTGTGATTTTTTTTTTTTTTTTTTTTTTTTTTTACTCCCTCGAATCATACATTCATATCAAAAGTATGCGTTTGCAACTTAAATATAAATTATTGTTATTAAGAAATGCCGGTATTTAAAATATTTGAATTTATCTTATGGTCTTTTCCATTTGTTTTGATAATTTTTACCATACGATTGATAAAATTTCTTTCAAAATTTGTTTTTTCTTACACATACAAACCAAACTGTAAAACCTTTAGATCTTGAATGTTGACAAGTATCGCCATCTTGTGAGCAAAATAGTCATCAAACCTCGGTTACAGTGCTTTCTCGAGTATATGTACTCCCCTTCATGAATAGAATTTTTAAATATTTTATTTAGTGTTTTCTTGGTGTGTAAGTTCTATGTGTCTACGGTTTTTTTTTCTTTTTTGAGGATAGTTTTTGTTAGTGTAAAAATATAAAATTAGAAGAAATAGCCTTTCGATGATAGTTGGCTTATAAATGTTTTGGGGTAGGAAAATATGTGTAAATGTCTATCCCCTTGGCTGTTGAGATTTTAAAGCGTGAATGAAAACTTTCCCATCAGATCATACAGCAAGTAGTCTTCAAAAATTTCTCTACAGTCTCCAAGGACAGTTCACGACTCTTTTATTGCGTCTACGTTTCGCTGCCAACCGTGGGAGTATGTTATCCAAAACGAATGTTCTCATGGCCAATTGTGAAGAGTTGATTGCTCTCTTATAAACAGATAGTTACATTTTGCGACCGATAAAAATGTCCTCGTGCTGTAAATTTCGTGTGTTTGTTGCTATTATTCTGAAAGCGGCAAAGATTTAAAACTCTAAATATATATATATATAAAATGATTAAAAATAGCAGTGAAAGCAGATGATGCCGCCGCCTTCATATCATCAAAACTGGTTTTGTCCTTTCTCCCCTTTTTTAATGTGATGTGCGACCATTACTGTGCTTGTCACGTGTGGCCGCTGTCAACTCTGCAAGGAATTGCATAACACAGGAAATGAGAATCGTAAAAACAGGGGGGAAAAAAACCTTGTTCAGTGGCCGCCACGATAGTCGTTCTTGAGGCCAATGGCCGAAACCTACTCCTTGAACACCCCATCCTTTCAAACATTAAATCCGCTGAAGAATGCCCCAAACTAAAATCTTCTTCCCATCTTAATTTTCAATACATCTTTGTAGACATTGGTATGGATTCGCTGTACGTGGAGCGTGCATGGGCTGCAGACATTGAACTTCCTCTCGGGAATTGCATAGGTTATTGCTTCGAATTTTCAGTTATCTTTAATAATATGGCGATAAATTTTTATTTAGCGATAAAATTTATCTTTTATAATCCAAGCTTTTATAGCGATTTTCTTGTGGAAGAAGAAAACTTAAACTTCAAGGTTGCATTACGAATGCTTTCTTAGAAGTGTAGTTTTTATAGATTAATGCAGAATCCGATTTCCTTTCATAAATCTCAGTAGTTTCTTAAAAAATACATCCGTAAAAATTTTCGTTTAGTCTAGAGTTGCAGTTAGCATAAATGAATTTTAATAAATTATCGTGACTTTTGAGAAATAACCTTTTGTAAAACGCTTTGTCATTTTAGTTTACTTCGCCAAAATAAACTTATTTCCATCGTCTTGAAGAACCTTCCGTTTGTAAAAAAAAGCTTCTGTTTGTTATAGGAGATAATTTTTTACCTTATATATATTTAATATTTCATGTAATTTTTTCCCCTATTGAAACTATTTTCATTCTTGACATGTTTTGAAGAGAACTATCACACATGCTTGCATAAACTTTTCCGGTGTTCATTGGATACCCCACCCCCTCCCACGGTTATGATATAAAATTAACTTTTCAATTTTTATTTTATTGGAACTTTAACATTTCATTTCTTATGTTATCTTTTGTTTTCATGATTGCATCCTATTCAAAGTACTGGAACTGTTAAAAATTCAGTTTTATAATATAATAATTAATGCACGCGAAAGCATAGAATCCGGATAGAAAAGAGTTGACAAATTATTAAGAAACTAGAAGAAAAGAAAAAATTAGTACCTACAATTTATAATATTTCATAAGAATAATCTTATTCTTGTGAAACATTATAAATTTTAGGTTCGAAGAAGAGAAAATAATTTGAGCTATCGCTATGTTTTATAATTGCGTAAATTCATACAAATCTGGTACCTTTGTTAGTCTGAGCAAACTTTACTTTCACGATGTTTTTAAGCAATTGGTATGCTGTTTATCTTGGATAAAAAAAGGAGGAGGTATTACAAGCTTGCCTGCGTATCAGCGATATCGGCTCTAAATTGTGATAACTATCAACTAATACCAAAGACAATAAATGCTGTTTGTGCCTTCTAACGCATTATCGTATCTCTATCGCTTAATATAAAAGTACTTCCTAGAGATTTTACTTTGTGAATTTTTAAGGTTAAGTTTTTTTAAATCATTCTTAACGACCGCAAAGACTGATGTTTTAGTTACCGCAAATTACGGTTGAAGCATCTTTTGTGGAGAGAAATTCTTAACTTACTGCTATAATAGTATCGATATAAGCCTTTCATAAATATTGCATTTTAACTTATGTAGTGAGACTTATCACTAGTGGAGCAGATTAAAAAGTTTAAGAATCGATTTCACGATTCCGCAGTACTTTAATCCGTCATTCCCCTTGCAAGTTCACTCCTAAAAATTTTGGTACCTAAACAACTTATAAAGGTGAGATGATGTTTGAAATTTTGTGAAAACCGCACACGAAATTGAAGATTTTAGAGTTCGGATTATAAGAACCTTTTTTTTTTTTTCTTCGTCACTGGCGCTCAATCTAGCAATAAAGAGGGAGAGGAAAGGGGGAGAAACTCCAAAAATTTTCCATAACTGCAAGCCGGCAAAACTGGAACTATAGAACTCTGAACCAAAGAGGGAAAGGCTGTATTCCTAGCGTTAAGGGATTAGGGTGGAGCTCCATCCCTGCAAACTCGTGACTGGCCAATGAGGAAGCAGCTCTGTATCGGCTTATCTGCGTAGTGACAGGTGGAGCATGCTTAAAAGGGCTGGGGGGAGGAATAAAGAGGGAAAGAAATCTCTCCTCCCTCCATTTCCAGATGATGACGAACGATGCTCTGTAATCAAGTTGCCTGTCTATGCCAACAGCGCTCGATGCACTATTGACTCGCGGATCGGATGCATTAATGGTCGGGATCCTTTTGCCTGTGGCGAAAATCCGCACATTGCAAGATCGAACCCTCCCCGTTGCCATTTCCGAAATGTCTGACAGGCAGTCCGCAAATCTTCCCGCGCAATCCATTCTGAGCAGGCTCCTCCCCGACGTCACACTTTTCGACTACCCCTGCGGTCAAAATGGGTCGTCCTGACCACGTAATGACCAGTCTCCAAAGAATGTTTCTAATTCCAGTTGCGCTAATATCCGCGCGCTGATCGACCCTCATGTCTTGGTGCATTGGGTCACATTTTTCATTCCAAGCCCTAAAAAGAGTTCATCTATCTATATCACTTTCTATTGTAAGATTGCAATGCTGATTTAGCACTTGCTTTGGTCCAGCTTTGTGTAATCCTATAATATAGCTATACTGGAAAAACAGTGAGGATCCCAAGGAAACTAACTTATATTCCAAACTCCAGTAATGTAATATATTAGCCTTTAGAACTCACAAGTAATGAATATTCCATATTTACCGTCAGTCGCAGACTCAACTTCCGTAATAACTAATTTAGAAGTCCGCTGGGTCAAGCTGAATGTTTGGTAATCGTGCATTTTAATTTCGCGGTGAGATTATCCCAGGTGTATCGATTTGTGCTAGTTTAATGGATGTCAATTTTACTAAAAAAAAGTCAATGGAATCTACCATTATTAAAGAAATCCGTATTTAAACGGAAAATTTTCATGGTCCAGATAAGATCTGCCGTACAAATACCTACCACAACGGATATCTGTCCGAAACAGGATTTTTTTTTTTTCACTTTCCCTATGCGATTCCATTTTTACAGGTTTTATATTGTACTAGCTGATCCTTCCGGCGTTGTCCAGAAATCAGTAACTTTCTTTTGCGGTTTCGATAAAAATAGTCATTTTCGGCGCGCATTCTGTTCAAACAAACATCTTTCCGAACGAAACTCCGGCACTCGTCCCCGCTGTCTACCGCTTTGTATAGGATCGTGCTAAGCACGCGCTGCAATATGGTTTAGTTTCAATTTCCACGGCTAGGAGGCGCGAAATCATGTTACTTAGTTATTCATATCTTAATTAGTTCATCTTAAATTGAATGGATCAATTCCCATTGAAGAAGATTCCAAACTTTTTTTAGAACACTTTTGTCGAAATATGAAAATATCCTATGTCGACCACTTTCAACCACCCTATCTCCCCCACAGCTACCAAGATGCAACCACCATAGTGCACGATGGGAGACTCCAGGCTACTATCACATACAAACACCAGTGATCTGCGCTGGATAGTTGTGGCTCCAAAGTGAAATATAGGGACACACACGTCTCTCTCTATATATATATTTTTTTTTATTATGGTTCGTTCTGGATAGTCAGTCCACTGGCGGCTATACCTTGCACCCTCAGTCGTACGCCATCCTGCTGTTCTGATGCATGCCGCACCTGGCAGGTTACGAACACGAAGAATGCTATAAAGCTTAAGTCTGCTCTTCGCCTAGTCTTCAATTTATCACCTTCGGCTTGCAGAGACTTTTTCTTCAATTCATATGATTAAATCGTCAAAATGATGCAACTTTCAGCAAAAAATGAAATTTGTAGATAAATATTTCTGCTCACAAGTAGCACAGAAAACTGCGCTTTTATCTTTGGTTTAAAATATATGTGAGCGCATTTGTATTTATTTCATTGTTACAAATACTTGAACCTCCCAATCAAATGATTACGTGCTGTTTTTTTTGGGTTTTTTTCCCTTTTTAGAAATAGGCAAACAAGCGGAATTTAAGTTTGTCTCATTATTTTTCAAATTGAAATGTTTAAAAAAAGAAACAAAAGCCTATCCCCCCTCACCCTGCTTCACAATTGCTTAGAAAAATAGAATTTTCAACTTTTTATATTAACACTAGAATGGCAGGAAATTTTACTCAAGTCATATGAAAATACTTTAAATTATAATTTTTTATTTAATACTATTTAACTTAATATTTATTTTTCCCTGTCAAATTGGCCGTTCTAGCGTTAAATGAAATCAATTTTAGTTCTAAACATTTTGATACCAATATTTTAGCGATTTTGTTTTTCAAAATTATTCCACAAAGAATTTATGTATATTTAATTTAATTTATTTTTCTTTTATTTAATTCCAAAAATTTTAAATCATTTTGTCTCTGAAAACCTATTTTGATATTGAGCACAAGATTTCTTTACGATCACTTTGAAACCCACCACCCTTGAAATTTTCATTAGTCACAAATATTACAATTTCCGATAGACTGAACACGGAACTAAAATAACATAATTCTTTAATTCTGAATCCTCTCGCCAAATGATTTCCAAACTAACCCCTGAATGTTTGCTTACTGTTAGTATGACAATGAGCAGCTCTTAATTCCTGTAAAACACGTTTTCTTACAGGAAGATTATTGAAGCAGGAAAAGTGATTCTGGATACTGTGCAACAATACGTATAAAGAGTTAAACTACTGAATGTACGCTTTACCATCAAATTCAAGTAAAAAATATATTTTAAAAAATAACAAATTGGAATCGAACCCAGTACAATATAAAATTGGTATGTATTGTCATGTCATTGCCTTTAAATGTAACAGCGCTCATAAAAATAAATACAATTGTTAGCATACTCTGATGCAACACCTTTTTTTAACCATTTATTTCGATAGGAAATTGGTAACTAATTATTAACACATGCCTCCCCTCTAAAATTTTAAGTAGCCACCAAAATGACTGTGAAGAGGGTACCTGTAATTCCCATTTTCATTCTTTTTACATTGTATTTTTATTTTTTTACGAAAAGAAAGTTTGCTTAATCCAAGAGGAAATCAACGCAGTACTTCAGGAAACTTATTTAACAGGGAAATATGAATGCCATTAATAGGATATTAATTAATCACATAGCATCCTGATATGCCTGTTAGAAACTACACGGGGAATTCAGGATACAGCTATATATGTACTAAATAAAACTGGAAGTATATATACTGTATATAAACAAAACACACATACACACACACGCAAAAAAAAAAAAAAAAAAAAAAAAAAAAAAAGTTTAATAATGAAATGACTTCGACTAAGCTACTCCCGGGAATAATATTAGTATCATTGGTGAGTTTTCAAGAATGAAGAAAACTTTCGCAAAAAGAAAAGGGGCCGCCCCAAAATGATATCGTATGCTTCCCCTACATTCAGAGGTTAATCGGGTCCTGTCTTCAAAGAGATGATCCCCCCCCCCCCCTGCCCATCGCGAAAATGAAAACTGGATCCACCTCTACACTGCAAAAGAAAAGTTTTTGCTGTATAATCAATATTTTTTTCAGTGTATAAACACTAATACTAGGAGTATTTTTTGTTGAGAAATGCATCATACACGAACAAAAGAGGTGAAAAATTGGAAAACCTATTGCTAGAAAAAGTTAAACTAAGGTAATTTGAAAAGTAGTTTTTCATTTTGGGACTACACAGAATTTTGTAAAAGAAAATTGTCATAAAAATTCTACCAATTAATTTTAATATTTGATACGTTTCTTAAATTTGTTCATATTTTACAATGTGCAGCCAACAAAGTTCGGCATAACGCGCGAATGTAAAAAGAAAAAAAAAAAAAAGAGATTTTACTCTGCAATAACTAATAAAGAGGGACGCTGTGTGTAAGCATAAATGCCAACAATTGTGGATTCCCTGTCGTTGTTAAAGGTTTCTTTCCATAAAATTGTTCCCCTTTGTATTCGAAAAATCTGATCGTCTTATATAATTGACAAAATTGCTGCATATCAGAGATTACGGAAAAACACATTAAAAAAGAAATTTTTTAGAGGCTGGGACAATAGCAAACTCTAGTTGAGACTTGAAAATTTTCTTATTTTTGCTGTTAATGGCAGATGAAGCAGAAAACAAAGTAAAATCTTAGGTAAGGTAAATAAAATTATGTGAAATAGTACAATAAAAATAATAATCAAATATTTAAAAGCATTTACTATCATTTTATAAGCACTCTTTCTACAACAGTTTTGTTTACATTTCTGTGGCGCTGCAAAATTGGACGACGTTGTTATATTTTGAAGCCGAATCAACAAGCTCAAACTAATATTTATGCTTCTTGTACATGATATATTGAAACTCAGATTCCGAGTGCCTGATCTTGAAGACTTATTTAAAAGTGTTATGAATTAGTCATCTCATAGCAATCTTTAATGGCAGTCTACGGGCAATTTTTAACTTTAAAAAAAATCTATAGAAAAGTTCTTTTATTTTATCCGTCGAAGAAGGAAAGGACTCGGTAGTTTTCCTATTTTATGTGTGGGATGAGAAGGGGGGGGGGGGTGATAAACGAAATTGTATACTTTCGCTATGTTTGAACAATTTTTTCTCCTTTCTCAAAGGTAAGTTTATGCTGATTTTTATTTCTGCCCCAAAATTAGGTGTTAATTACCAAAGTTGACTAAGATTTAAATTTTAGTTTTTGTTTTTATCGTACTTAATGGCGCATTGATTATTTTTTGTATTTTTATACCAGATGTCTCTCAAAAGTTAATTGTGCAAGGCATTTTCCTAAAGTCTTGCCATGAATTTGAAGATTACCGCCTTTTAAAATGCATTTGTAATTTAATTTTCAGTACATTATGAATGAATAGTAAATACTTTTCCCCTTTTTTAATTAACGATTATAAGCCAAAAGCATAACAATAGACTTGCATTGCATTTAAATACAATCAAACAAATTAGTAAAGCGGTCATTTTATAAATAACCATCGAAATAGTACACCATTTTAAGTTATTTTTCAATATCTCTTCGTTGATGTAGGTGTGAAATTTGATCATTAGGCCGCCTTTATCCCCGGAGCGATTCCGTCTGACTGCCGTTATCCCAAGATCTCGCGGTCAAAAATTCCATCTCGCTACCTTTATCCATCTCTTTCTCTAGCCAGATCGAAAGTGCCGCGGGTCCGTTTGCTCTTCGATCTTTCGCGTTGCCGTCGAAGCGGAAGGGTTCATTTCGTCGGAAGCCGAGGGAGGGACGCTGATATTGAAGAGGAGTGTGATGTTGAACAGCGTTCGTCCTTTTTTTCACATTTATTTTTTTTCCCTTTCTTCAGGACTGAATAAAATAAAAGTATTTTTAATTTCTATAAGAATTGTACTTTCTTAACTTTTAGAATAGTGGTTACGTATTGCATTGAAAGTCTTCTTAAATGATACAATCTTATTAAAAAAATATAGTATTTTAAATCACATTAATATATTAGATCATTGCATTATATCTTTAATATTTCTTATCGAGATTTTCGTACAAAGAAAATGCATAAGCAAGACGACAATCATTTCAATAAACCGGCGTATGCATTTTCTTTGTATGAAGTTTCCGGTATTTGTTAACAAATACGACAGAAATTATTTTACGACCTCATATGGTAACAAATTCACACTTTTTAATCAAATTTGCAAAAAGTACTCTCTAAATTGTGAAAATATTAAAGCAAAAAATACTCCTATGTCTAGTAGAGAAGTGGCGTGATGTATTTGTCCTATTTAAACCACGACATGTTATATTAGAAATTAAAAAAAACGTGCAATATTTCGCCGAATTCTATAAATTTGGCTTTTGATCGTCATTGTGCAGTGTTGCATTCATTTTAAAGTAGAATATTGATGAAAAAAATCCTATTGTCTTCTTTCGGCATGTTCAATATCAAGCCCTCTAAAAAATTATTTTTAATTCCGAAATTTGAATTAATAAATTAGTTTTCAGTTATGTAAAATAAAATTGTTTGAAAGTAACTTAAAATTGATAGCATTTAGAGGCCAGAAAGATAAGTTTTTGTAAATTTTCATCTAAATTCAGTTGTGATGATATGGAATTTCTGAGAGATGAATATTACAAAAGCATAAAAATAAATTCCTGTTTGCATAATTTTTCTGCTTACCATTATTACAATCTCTCTTAATCACTGTTGTTGTCCTTGAGTTATCGTTTATTTCTTTGCTCATTTACCGCCTTACTGATATTAGATACGATATAATGGAACAATTAGATTAAAAGTTCAAGTATAACTCACGAAGGGCAAAGTTCTTCAGATTATGGATTTTGTAGAACCATTCGTCGTAGCTTTTAAACAGTGCTGTCGCTATTCGCATCAAATTTATTCAATAGAAGGTATAAATGCTGCTCATATAATAATGACTGGAATGCATTTGGCTGGATGATATGTAAATTACTGCAATACTTGATTTGACTGTCTAACAGGAACTGCTCAGACGAGGAAACCAAGTCTGTAGAGCATAGATTTTTCTTTCAGTATTTTTATCATTATAGCTTTTCCTGTTTAGTGGAATTTAATTAAAGTACTTTTACATGACGCCCATAATTTTTCTTTTTTTCGATCATGTTCAGCTTTGTGTTTTCTTTACTAGCGGAGCTTAGCTAGTCTATTTTTCAAAACGAACTTTGTATTGGAGGTCGCATTGCTTTCACCAGCGTACGTCCGCTGTGGTCTCAAATCAAACGAACCTTGAATTATGATTCTCATTTTTAGACTAAATTTTTTCCAAACGAACCTACGGCTGGGAACTCGCTGCATTCGGCAGCGCACATTAATCATTTTTCAACTTGAAAAAGCTCAACTTGTCTTATCTCAAAGGCACGCGGCTATTGACCCAGATTAAATTCTAATTTTCAGCGTACTCCTTCATGTTTTTTTAATTTTTTTTTTTTAAATCCTCGTTTTCGGCGGAAATGGGACTTGAAAAATTCAAAAATCGCTGTACCAATAATTGTAGTACCCATTATAGTAAAATTTGTCCGGAGGACAAAATTTACTAAAATGGACTAAAAAAAATAAAATCTGATTTATTTTTACAAAAGTTTAAAAAAAATCGCCATGGCACGCGAAAAAACCCTAAATAGAAACTAACTGAATAAAATAAATAAATAAAGCTGTACGAATTGCTAATAAATTCTATTATAAAGTGGACGAAATTTACTATATATGACTAAAATATGAAAAAGTATTTATTTTACTTATGTAGAAAAGTCGTCGTGAAACACGAAAAAAAATCTTATAAAAACTAAAAATAATACAAAAACTGCCTTCGAGGTTCATAATTTCACATTGTCAAATCGTGTAGCTCTATATCCGTACAGCAGTTTCTTCAGAAAACTGCAGACAAACATACAAACATCTGTCTTTATTATTACAGTCGAACCTCGTTAACGCGAACACTCAAGGAGAATTTTTTTTTTGTTCGTGTTAAAAGTAGTTCGTGTTATCCGAACTTAAATACATTACATATACAACTGGACGGGGCAATCGGAAACAGTTCGTGCTAAAAGTAATTCGCGTTAAGAGTGTTCGTGTTAGCGAGGTTTGACTGTGTAAATTTATATCTTATGCTTGTGATGAAGGAAAAAAAAATCCGTTCGTCAGTTTTAAAAGAATGATTTCGCTCAATGACGCAACATGTTTATTATGGGAAATTAAAAACTATGGCTTGTTTTTTTTTAGATACATTAAAATTAATGCTACCAAAGAATTTCACACACACCTGCTTTATTAATTTTAAAACAACTGTATCTTCCATTCTTGCTAGAGCTTGAACGAACGATGTTAAAATGAAAAATGAATGTAAATGAAAGTAAAATGTCAATAACTTTGATTATATTTCTTGTGAAACATAAGATAAAAAAAAAAAAAAATTAATCCTTTTAAAATTTTCTTTTTCCTCCTGAATAGGCGGGGGCGAGTAGGTATAAATGCATGCATAAATGGAATGTTCTTCATTTGTTAAAACGCTAATTTATGTTCTTCTAATGTGTTACTGTAGTTAATTTTTAAGATCTATTATAAATGAATTGCATTGTTTATTCTTTTTTTTTTTTTTTAATCAAACATGTATAATGCATTATTTCTGCAAACGCCAACATGGTTTTGTGGTACAGTTTCATATTCATTATATCGCAGAATCTCGTAGTCAAGTCATATCTAAAGTCAGGTCATAGTTTTTATTTGCTGCATGTAAGTACATTTAACGTTATACACAGTATGGCTGAATAATATTGGATTATCTATACCAATAACTTAAGAATTGCATATATGAATGTTTATCGGACGAAATCATCCGCCCTTTTGAAGTAGTTGCCCTCCAAAAAAGCTAAAGGAATTGATATCTGAATATAAACATACTAAAATATTTAATTATGAAAATTTATTCAAAACGTTAAGTGGGGGGGGGGGGGGCAGCTGCCCTGTTTGCAGGCCCTGACCAAAATGTTTATATTTGGTTGTTCTTTTAAAAATATTACAAGTTATGAAAAGTTAATAATTATTCATTGACCAATCATAATAAAATGTTAATAAATAAACATACTAAACAAAAAAATTAGAAATAATTCTACATGAAATCCTACGGTTATAGATATTGAAATTTTATTATATTATAAACATGGAATCTTAGTGCTTTTGTTTTGTTTTCGTTCAGTGTGAAGTAATTGATGTAATATGTGTCATTTTTCGTAGTGGATACTTTATTATTATTACTAATAAATTATTACTTGTTTTCTTCAGGTACTCGACGACTTCTTTTGATCTCAACTACTTCTCTTCAGGAATGTTTGAAATTGTGGGGCGACCGCATCCTGAATCCTCCGCACCTGACCAGTCCAGCAGCAGTCGCCGTCTAGGAGTTGCTGCCGCGCCGCGATGAACGGCCGGACGGTGTTCGCCGTGAACCGGTCGCCGGTCCTTGCTTGGAACGTGGAGCCGCCGCAGCCCCTGCCCTACGCGGATATGCCCGCCGCGGCTGCTGCCATATCGCCGGTTGTCTCGCCTGCCGATCCTTACGCCAGATGCTGGCAGAATCAAGTCGATGCGGGTAAGTTTTCATTGTGTTGTTAATTTTTTTTTTTTTTTTTAATTTCGTATAATTGTATACACTGGTGCAAAACTTCTCCCACACCACTAATAAACCGATGAAATGCATATATAAACTTTAGTGCTACGAATACATACCTGCCAAGGCAGACTCCCTTAAATTTTGGCACTATCTGTCTCCCTATTATTGAAATATTTTCCCCTTTTTCTTAAGTATTTTGAAAAATACATACACTATTTCATCAGTTTTCATAACAAAACATTAAATTTGACCAAAATGTTTAAGAAACTTTCTTATTGAAAGATGAATCTGTTGTCATAGTACATGAAACAGTACATTTTTCGAAAAAAAGAAAGAAAATAAATAAAAATTGAAGTTTCAGTTAGCAATGATCTTAATAATTATCTTAGCGTTTTAGATTTAAGTGATTATTTTTAAGGACGAAATCTCTCTCTGTGTGTGTGTGTGTGTGTGTGTGTGTGTGTGTGTGTGTGTGTTTGTGTGTATATAAATATATATATATATATGTGTGTGTGTGTGTGTATAAATAATATATGTGTGTGTGTATAAATAATATGTGTGTGTGTGTGTGTGTGTGTAAATATACTTTTTCTGTTTAGAAAGTTACTACATAACCCTTTTCCCTTTCTGTATATTTTAAGTTTATCGATGTTTTTTAAATTGCACGCTAACCCAGAAAATATTTCCAAGAGTATCCCTATTTTCTTTATTATAGAATTAAATCTCAAGAGCAGGAGTTTTGTATATTTCCAACTGTATCTGAGATTGCATGTTGATTTTTTATGCTCGAAAAAATAACATCTGTAAAGCTTGATGCTGGTATATATTAAAACGATCTTTATTTTTAATGATAAAACAATTTGATCTCCTAAATGTTTAACGAAAATAGCATTAATTGGTCCGGTGCGCATGGTTTTATTCACATATTTCAGCTCTTATCATAGCAGAATCAAAGTTAGTGTAATGCTCAAAAATTATCTCTAGATTATCGTTGGTATTTTCTTGTAAATTTTAATAGTCACGTACAATGAGATAAAATGTATATATGCTTTAATCTATCGAAACTTTAATGTATTTAGTGCATAATATTTTTAGAAACTTTATATATTAGAATCTTTAATCTATTGAGTCTCGATTTATTACTGCACATTTTGTTAAATGTCTTGTTATTCCATTTTATTTGTGTTACTATTAAGTTGGATAAAAAAGAAGAAAAAATGTTGAAGCCGTTAAAAATGTTGCATAGAAAGAAAAATTTCGGAAATATTTTCTCAAATGATTTTTAATATTTTGTATTTGCTTGCATCAATGATTTTTGTTTTTTGGCCCATGTTTTAAAATGACTAATTTGCCTTTTTTTGCTAACCTTGAGTATTTGCCAGATTTTTTTTTCTTTTGGCTAACCTTGAGTATTTGTCAGATTTTTTTTTTTTTTCCCCAAAAGTGGACTTGATAAATATTAACTGTTGGTTTTTGTTTTAGCAAAATCTTAATTTCCATGCATTTTCTATGGGCTATGTTGTAAATTTGTAAATACCTTTCCTAATGTGGCAAAAAATATTTTATGTTTTATACACTTAAATAGTATTAAACTTGATTCCCCCCCCCCCCCCTTGTAAATTTGTCTCTGGCGTTATTGACACTTAGCTCCTCCCCTTCAACATTTGTATTTGGAAACCTTAGCAGGTTGCGCCATCTATCGAGCAAAATGTCTTTCAATAAAGCCGATGCCAAAGAGTAATCTCTGAGTGACACGGGGTTTTTGCATTTCACCCTCATCCCAAATGTTAATTTATTCCGCAGGTTGTAGACTACATTATGATGTTCTCTAATTTTCTTAATGTATGTCTTTTGTCATACAATTGGTAACTAATTTTGTATCTAATTATTGTAACTAAATTGTATATGTATCATTAAAAAGTATAAACGAAGTTCGACCTATTTGTATATATTTTTTAATCATCCCTTAGAAATACAATTTACATCAAATGATTTTTAAATATATTTTACGAAAGATAAAGTCCATTTCTATGAATGATTAATTTTTTATCGTCTTCGCAATCAAAATTGTATTTTGGTCGATTCAAAAGAAACTGAAATACCTTTTCGATGATATTTTTACAACAGCGAAATAACGTTGAAAAGATGCGAATGAGAGTTCCCCATGATAAATTAAGTATTCCCAGAAATAATCTAAATTCTAAGAACCCATTATCTTAAAACATGTTAGTTTTCGCGATAATATTGCGGCATGTTATATCCTCCCTTACAAAAATTTCTTATAGAATTATATAATAAATATTTAGGGGAAAACACGTAGAATTATGGCCCGTTTTTCTATAAGCTTGATTAGCTCTATAAGCTTGTTTAACCAAAAGCTACAGAGATATCTGTAGAAGTTCAATAGAAATATAAGTAGAGCTTCTATAAAAATATCTATAGAAAAAATATAGAGCTTCTATAAAAATATAATGTATAGAATTTTATATAGAACCCAGATGGTCGCCCTTTCAAGTTCTAACCGCACTCGATGCTGCTTGACTTCAGTGATCGGACGGAGGAGCAGCACTTTCAGCATGATATAACCATTGACAGTTTCAAAACTCTTATTGCACTATTTCAACTTTATTTTGTGATTTGCATTCTCATTCATATATAGTTTTGTAAGAATATTTAAAGTCTAATAAATTATTTGTTAAAACTGAAACATTTGTTTAAATATTTATACTTCAGATTGAAATATTTGAATAAAAATTACAACATTATTAAAGTGAATAAAATTTATTTAATTAGATGGATGGTTTTATAAATTTAACAGCAAATTAATAAAGGATTAAAAAATTAACAAATTAATTAATCTTTATTTAATTCAGTAGCTTGACTGATATGTATTATTACATTGACAATTGAATCACAATGTATTAGAATTGAATTAAATTATATATAGATATAATCATATTAAATCTATGCAGTTATATATTAAACTGATGTATTACAAAATTTATTTTTTTCATTCTAATATATAATTACAAATAAATTACTGCACACATAAATTTTAAAAGACCAAGAAATATATATATATATATATATATTATATTATAAAAAATATATATATATATATCATCATTAGTCTGTATAACTTAATTCTATAAAGTTTATAGTACTCTATAGAAAACTGTTCTAAAGAAAAAAAAATTCTACAGAACTTCTAAGAATTCTATAGAAACATTTTCTTTAGAAAAAGTATTCTATAGAACTCTTCAGAACTATAAAAAAAATAGTATTCTGTAGAATGGCTATTCTATACAGCTCTATGAACTATTTTCTTAA
This sequence comes from Maratus michaelseni, assembly GCA_963931845.1. NCBI lineage: Eukaryota > Metazoa > Arthropoda > Arachnida > Araneae > Salticidae > Maratus > Maratus michaelseni. The sequence continues at coordinate 158,811,165 of OZ007591.1, forward strand.
GGGCTGTTTTAGAATTTCTTGTTATTTAACTGGGTCTAGTGGTTCTGAAATAATGCAATAATTAATTATTCACTGTTTTCGGAGTATAAAAAGTTAATATAGAGCTTTTCCTGGAGTATTCTCATAACTGCCAACCTTTCGTTTCTCCCCCTTTCCCACCCCCCCCCCCCCCACCCAAGTCAAACAGTTTGAATCAGAAAGTTCAAATAATCCCCCGCTTAATAACTTGAAACTTTCTGACACTTTTACGGACTCGTTTCTTAACGCAAAAGCATGCCCCTTGCATGTCTGACTATTGAAGTGATTTGGAATCGAATGGTGTTTTCCATTTTTTGATAAATGAATTATTCAGTTAAAAGCGATTGATGTCGCACCACGGCAGGTTTTTCTCCTTTTGTCGTGTCTGGAAATTCGGTTTAAAACGCCAACTTTGACAGTATTTTCTGAAAGATCTACCTTTACTAGAAAAAGAAAAACAATTCGATTACATTTCTGAATAAATACACCTGCCGATTTCATGCGTTTCTGAACAAAAATTAATTCCGGAATGTATCAGAAAGTAGCTCCTTTTGGATTTGAGAACAGCCTTGACTTTCTTTTATCATAATCTGTTTCTTTACTTTCTTATTAGAATGTGAATGTTTTCGTTTGTTTTTACTAATGTTATAATTGCCTATAAGTAAATTATGACAGTAAAAAAAATTCCTTAATTTCATATATTAAGTAATTTTTTTAATATAGATATATTTATCCGACTTTGGGGGGAGGGGGTGACAAGTACGCATTCTGAATGTCATATATTGTACTTCATGTAGCATTGGTCCGAATTCATATTTCGTTGCCCATACAAGCATTCTTCTTTGTGCTCCTTTTCTTCGGCTTTGCGCGGCCGAAGATTTTGCGCACCTCTCGCGTCGGTCTTTGAGCATATAATAACAAAGGCTAACCGGCTTTTGTATTAACACTTCCCTGTATCCAATCGAAAAGCTACAAGTATGGTAGAAGTTTTATGCAATTCCGCCTGTTAAATGTATTTTTTTAGAAACATTTCTTAATTTGTTTGCTGAAGAAATAATAAATTATGATTTAAAGTGCGAGAACATTATTAATGCATATTTGAAGTCTGTTCTGTTCACGAAAAACGGCTGCTTCTATTTTCGAAGCATTACAAACCGATAAAGATATTTATTCATCATCATTTGAAAAATATTTATACTTTCTGGCGTAGGTTATTATAGGATACGACAATCTACCATTTGTTTAATAGCACGAAAATAAATTAATCAAAGGAATTTTCTTTGTGTTCTGCCATTTTGAATGCGGAATCTGAAGGTGGGATTAATATATATATTTTTTTATAATAATATACTGTGGCTATGTAAGCCACGAATTTGTTCACATTCAGCCGAAAATAATAAAAATAAATTTCTCAACGAAACCAATAGAAAATTAAATCGAGGTCAAATTTTAAAAGGTAATTTTTACCTCGATTGCGAAATTAACTTTTCTCCTGTAAGAAAGATAAATCACTGTTTTTTGCAATGCATGTAATATTGTTAAAATAATTAAGAAAAATAGAATTTTCTTTAAGAGCCTTTTTCCTCAAATTCGGTGGGTAAAACTAATCAGTGTAATCTATGAAATGAACTTGATGCTCGGTTTTCATTGTTTACTCATTTTTGAATTTCAGTCGTAATTTATTTCTCTTGGATAAACTTTTCCTAAAGAATCATTCCCAAGAGTGAATAAACAATTTAAATTTTTGAGTAATGCCGTTCTTTCTGCCAGTGAAATTGTTTCATTCATTTATTTTATTTTATTGGTATTTCAGCCCAACGTTTATTTAATATTTTAATTTCATCATTCGGCTTGTCATTCCAGGAAGTTTACTAAAAATATATTGTTTTCATCTTGCACGAAGATAATATTTCCCCAAAATTACTTTCGTTGTACCGATTTAATTTCGATTTCGTTGCCAATTGGCTATTGTCTTAGAGATTGTGAGTCTGTGCTTAATTCCTTCAAAAGCCTGCTGAGCAGCAGCATAAAAGGTTTTTTTTTTTCTTTGTCAATTCGTTACGAACTTTGAATTAATGATTAACTGGACAGAACGGCGAGATTATTTCGGTATTTTTATTGTTGGAGTCTAATTAAACTTGATTGTTCGATACAAACAGTGTGAATTCGAATTTATAGGATTTTGTACTTAGCAATGAGTTTTAAATGTTTGATACTTCTTTATTCGGAATTTACCTCATACAAACACCCTGTGGCTTCTGTAGAGAACACTTCACAATAACAGATATTGATAGCTCCCTGTATAGGACAGTTTTACAGGTCATTTAAATCAAGATAAGCAAAGGACAGCTAAGTTATCCAATTTAAATCCTGAGCACAACTCATACACCTCATAAGAAAAGGAAAAGGGGTAACGGGTATTATCGTAAGCCGAAGCATAAGAAAATCGTAAGTCTGGCGCAACTAACTTTTTTCCATTTGAAGTCTGTCTGGTCTGTCACTGGTTTAAAAAAAAGTCAATTTCGTAGACTATGGCAAAACAAAAATATATTCAATTAGCTAATCGTCGTCGCCATTTTTCATAATATTTCTTATATGAGCCTAACTTTGCGTTAAAGCGCGGGATCGCATAGTATTTTTGTGAATACCACTTAAAAAACATTTTAATTTTTGAAAAATCTACTTTTGAATTTGGTTAGCGTCTGAAAATCCCATTTCATATTTTTCTTTAGCTCTGCCCTGTGACTGCTTTCAAGGAGGGATTTAAATAAGAAAGTGATCTCATGGGTGTGAGCTAAAAATCCTGTAAAACGTGTAAAGCATAGTTATCACGCTTGATGGGATGCATAGAATGAAGCCCCCGAACTTCGGCTTCAGTGTTCAATCATTACCTTCTTCTATTCTAACAATAGAGATTGCAATTTGTCAATCCCCATTGTCCAGCACATTAACTTCTGGGCTATTAGCTAATTCAACTTTAAAGTAGCTGTACATCTTTCCATTTCTGAAGAAGCATCATTTTCAATCAGTTTCGGAGTAGCAATTTTCGGATTTTACAGACTTTGAATTTTGTTTTAATCTGATGTGGAATTAAAATTATAGTTGTTTAACATTTGTTCTCAATGTTATTTTTTATTTTCCTAAAATGAATTTTAACGATTAATTTTTCGATTTATCACGAAACGCCATTGAATAAAAAAGAAGTAAAGTAATGCAAAATCCCATACCAACCACCAATTAATATTAATGTCATCAAGGCGGACGACCGACCAACCAGTAAGTGTTTAAATTCAATTGAGGAAAAATTTAATGAAACCACTAATTTAAAATGATTTTAATTTTATTGTTGAAGTAATTAATTTTAAGTAATGCAAGTACATTTTGAAGTAATTTTATCACGAATTTGGTGAAGATTGAGACCCCTCTGCGACCCGGCGGGGCGCGTCCTACATTCGACTCCTCTAGATAGGTATGATCGGTACTATCAAATGTGGCCCCAATGTAGGTTCATGTACGTACTATCAAATGTGTCACCCCATACGCAGGGCCCGACTAAACCCTACGTTGGATATTGGGTCAGAAATTCAGTTGGGGGGCCTCCAAAATATTTTTGTAGCCTCGATTTATATTCATTTTAAGTAAAAATATCTTTTTTTAATATTATCTTTAGGGACTTCTCTCAGAGGTGCGGGTTTGGGTCAGCTGACCCATTGCCTGACCGCTAATCGGGTCCTGTCCATATGTATAGGTTACACCTATACAGTTTTTGAGTTATGAGTTAGAGAGCATTTATAGGGATCAAGGGGAGTTTCAATCAAAAAATGGTGAAACACATGTTTCCTTATTTTCGATGGAGAATCTAAATTCATCAAACTTCAACAATACAAATATTATCCCTAACCGAATTGTAAGAGTTACTAGCATCGAAAATAGATTTTAAAATATCAACTTTCACAGTGTCTTCAGAAAGTTACGTACATTTACCCGAAGGGGAAGATGCTTTTTTAAAGGATGTTATAAAATCCAAAGGAGCTACTTTCTGACACATTTTTGAATTCATTTTTGTTTGGAAACGCGTGAAATTGACAGATGCTCATATTCAGAAACTATGTAATCGATTGGCGTTTTCTGTTTTTTGCTAAAGGCAGAAGATCTTCAAAAAATTCTGTTTAAGTCTGTTTGGAGCCGAATTATCGATGCGGCCACGCGAGAAAGGGTTGGTTGATTATTGACGGCCAATTATCTACACTTGGGATATAGGCCGGGGAGGTGTGCCCTTCGTGTGGGGTCTTTCTAAGGGAACCTAACCCGTATTTACGTATGGATAAATCCACGGCTCGAAGAAAACCACGAAAACTCCGAACGATTAGGCCGACGGGCGCGATTGGGATCGAACCCAGCACCTCCCGTCTACCAGCTTCGAGAGCAGAACCTCTCAGCCACTGGTGGGGCCCGCGAGAAAGGGAAAACACGTGTAACGTGACAAGAATCGCTTATAACTCTATAAATTATTTATCAAAAAATGCAAAACGCTGTTCGATTTCAAATCGCTTCAATAGTTAGACCCTTTATGTTTAAAAATGAGTCAAAAAATCTTCGCGTTGTTGAGCAGGGAATTTGAGAGCTGCCTTAAAAATCCGAATTAATACATCTAAACTTTCATGCATGTGTGGATGAAAAAATTTATTTGTGTTAAAAAGGTTTATATTCCAGAGCAGCCATTGTGGTTAACAATATAACATGTTAAAAATCATTAAATAATTCATAATGTAAAATTTTCAAAATGTAAAAAAAAATAACATTTGCTACATTCTTGTAAGTTTTGTTTTACATATGTCGTTATTTGAACTTATTTATGTGAATAAGTTCTTTAGAAAAAATTTCTTTCTCATATAAAGATTGAAACTTTGCTACTTTTCATAGATGAGAAACACTGTGTTTTAAAGGTAAATGATTTTGAATTATATATGCTGTCGCATTTTTGGAGGGGGGGGGGGGGATTTCTTAATAGTTCGTGTGTGGTGATATACAAATTAATTTTAGCAAGACTAGTATTAAATAAAGATTTTTTGAAATTCTTTTTTATTTAGGTTAATTCTTTCTGTTAAAAGCTTGTTTCATGTTGCAAAGTTTACTTTATTTTATTTATTTATTTATTTATTTATTTATTAACAATTTAGGTTCTGGCTTTTCTTATTTTGGAGCACTTTATAACAATTCATTACCTCCTACTGCCTATCGTCTGCAGCCTGGCTGTATGGCTAATCTTGGTCAGTTTTGGCCACCAACACCACCACCTGATGGTAAGTATAGCATACAAAAGGAAATAAGTTTTTATATTTTTTCTATTTCTTTCAATTTATTATGTCCTTAATAATTCATTAACTAGGTATTTCTTTTGGATTTCCAGGTTGTAGCAGATTTGATGGGAGTAACTTGTATTTGGGACCTCATGTTTTCAGGCATGGAGAAAACATTCCTGGTAATATTCGCAATTCTTACCAAGGATTAGGCCATTATTCCCATGTTGTAGAAGCTCCGAAAGGTAAGCAAATTTCAAGAAAATGTTTGAATGGATTCTTATGAGACTTTACAAAACTAATTGACTAGGAAAAAAATAAAGCGTATATTAGACAGTTTTTGTTTATTCAGATTTCTGAAATTTTAATAGATTTACTGTTTTTTTTATATATATATAATTTTCAAATGGCTTTTGAAAAAAAAATGTTTTAAGAAAATTTAGAATGTGTTTTTAATAGTTAAATTGTAGTATCAAAAACTTGCTACAATATTTTTTAGTTACAATTTAACAGTAGATGGCTAAGCCCTTTTATTATTTTTTATTTTTTCTAAGATGCAATTTTTATTTTCTAGATCAGAGAAAGAAAAAAAAACTTTCAATTTAAGACACTCTGGACCTAAAAACATTGAAATTTAGCAATATAAATTTTGATATTTTAATATTGAGACAGCCTTTTACTTTAAATTACTACATCCTGAGCCTGACAAACTTAGTCCTGCTCCTGCCCTTATTGTAGTGTTATCTACACCTCTTTTTACAATAACTACCAGCTGTTCTCAAATCCAAAGGAGCTACTTTCTAACGCATTTCTGAATTCATTTTTGTTCAGAAACTCGTGAAATTGGCTGGTTTTCTCATTTAGAGACTTATGTAATCGAATCGTGCTTTCCATTTTTTGGTAAAGGCATAAAATGTTATAGAAAATACTGTCAAAGTCGGCGTTTTGAACAGAATTCCCGAAACAGCAGCGCGAGAAAAGGGAAATCTTGTCGTCAAGTGACAAGAATCGTCGCTAAGTTATTTATTTAAAAAAGATGGAAACCGCGATTCTATTCCAAATCGTTTCAATAGTCTGGCCTGCCAATTTTACACCTTTACGTTTAATAATAAGTCAGAAAAATGTATCTTAAAATCCCGCATTGTTGAGCAGGGAATTGGAAAACCTTAAAAGCAATTTGTTTGTCTGTGGTTTTTAAGGTTTCAAGATGTTAAAGGTTTACAAGATAGTTTATTATTTTTTTATGTATTATAGTTGAATGTATATTACATAACTGTTTAATTTGGAATATCTTAAATTTTAATATTTCTTGAATGAATTCTATTTAAAAATAGAAAAAAGTAAAATATTGAAAAATGAGTGTAATTATTTGATTTTTTTTTTTTTTTTTTTTTTTTTTTTTTTTGTAGTTAATTTTCTGAGAAACCAGTGTCCTTTAAGCAAAATCCAGTCCTTAAATTTATTGAGTATATTATTACTGATAGCCAAAAAATTGGAACATAAAATAAGAACAACGTTTAAAACTTGAGTTGTAACGTGTGTGATCGATCTAATTCAAATGAACTACTTCACAAAAGGAAATAGTTCAAACCAGAGACTTATAGGTCATGTTTTTTTTATTTTTTAACCTGCCCCTCTGATCTTCTCATAGCAGTAGGGGAGGGAGGGATTCAAAACAGATGAAAGTTTCCAGTATCGCGAGTTTCAAAATAAAGGCATGAGGTACAAAGATTTTTCAATTCATTCTCCACCCCTTCTTCCCTTTCCAATTCATCACTTGTATATTTTTAAAAAACAAGTGGGGTTTTAAAAGACCAGTTTAACCTAAACAAAAAAAAATATCAGTTATTAAAATAAGGAACTGTATAGTACATTTGAACAAGTTTAGTGTACTGGTGTAAAAAAAGAAACTATATAGTATGAATTAATTCCGCAAAAGGAACTGTCACACCTTTCTTTAAAACTTTTTTAGAAAGAAATTACCGTATATACTATAAGTCGACCCCCCCCCCCTCCAATTCTTGCAAAATTCTGAAAAAAAAAATTTGCAAGTCTAACCATATTTCAGGTAATATGTTGAAAAATGATTTGTAATTGAGGATTAAAAAAAAATAATAAATTTTCATTAAATTAGTAAACATTTTTTACACTTTTAATCAGACTTTTAAACAAAGAAGAAGCTTTAAACTATTTTGAAACCTACTCATATCAATTTAATGGAACTTAAAAAGAAAAAAATCTTTCAAAAATCTATCCAAGTCATTTAAAACTTCTTGGACTGCTAAAATATAGTACATCTTTGTATTGTAGGACTTTTTGAAGAGATATCTAGAAGCATTCTCAAGTTGAACTCTTTTTAAAAAGGTGATTAAAATTTTAAAAGGGGTGTCCCTGTATTGGAGGGAATTCTATCTCAAGAGAAAATGGGTGCAGAACAATTACAGGGACATTATTGTTGAGATTTTTTTGTCATTCACAGGGAAATGACATTGTCCGCTTTTAGCTCACTCTTCAACTTAGACCCATATGTGATTACTTAAGACTTGCCCATTCACAGATTATCTGCGAAAAAATAATTTTTTTTTACCATCACGTGTATAAGTCCACCCCCCCCCCCCCCCTATTTTCAATTCCCAAATATCGTCTAAAATTCTTTAACTTATACACAAGTATATACGGTACCTTTTCCCTCTTTTTCTTTCTTTTTTTTTACTTGATTCTAATTATATTTATTTATTTTTAGAATCTAGCCAGAGATCTTTCAAACGGGAAACCCCTATATCACCAAATGTTAGTGCTTCTGGGTTATCTGTAAATTCGTCAGTTTCAAAGTCTGAAAATTTAAATACACTTTGTGTTGTTGACAGCAAGTTAAAGCCTCAAGTTTCCATTTCGAATTCTTTACCTAAGCAAGAAATTATTCCAGGTATTCTATTAGTTTCTAGAGGAATAATGTTATTTAAAAAAAAAGAATCTCTATCTTTAAATGTGAATTGGAATGTTAATTTGACTTCAAAAGGAAAAATTTATATAATTTTGTTTAGAGTTGATCTGTTTCCAACACTAGATATGCATAGCTTAATGATTGTTTTATACATATTTAGCACAGCAACAGCATAGTACTGTATAGTGTCATTTTCTGAGTATGCGATGCTTGCTGCTTTCAAAATGTACTACATATACCATTTTTAAGGCATAGTTTTGTCCCTTTTTTAAAAAATAACTTTTTATGTATAGCTTTTTTCTTTTTTCTAAATGCATGTTATTTATTATTTGCACTCATATTTAAATGTGATTTTATTGTTCTTGTTTTGAGCACTAATCTTATTACATACATTAGAAAGTAACTTGATTATCTTAATTGTCTTGAAAGCAGAAGTTAAGTCCTAAAACTATTCTTTTGGCAAAACACACTTAACCATAATATTATTTTTTTTTAATTTGATTTAAATTGTATCTCTTTCCATTCTTTATTTTAAAAATCTTTTATCTAGACAATTACAGTTTATATTTTTTATTGCTAAATTTCAAGAAAACTTAATCTTCTGATTATTATATTTCTTTTTAATTTTTTCTAAAAATTACATTTTTTAATAATTAAAAGATAAGTGTTTTGTGAAAAATGAGCCTTTACTTTTGAAAAATCTTGTTTTCTAAATAATACTTATTTCTGACTTGATATTAGTTTGTTGAAAGTTCTAACTTTCAGATATTTTATGCCAAATTATTTGATTTTCAATTTAATAATTTGTTTGCTTATTCTGAGTTGTTATGCATTTTAATTTTTTTCTTTCTTTAATATTAGTTTTCTTGTTGTGGAAGTTTTTTTTGCATTCTGATATATTTGAGACTTTGATTTTCTTAAATACCATTTTGACAGTTACAGGGAAAAAAGTAGAATATAATTTTATAATTGTAAGAGAAGTTTGAGATCAGCCTTACTTTAAATAATTACTCATTGGAATTCATTAAAACATTTATTTTTGGTTTGCCAAACAACAGTTTATTGGCAATATGATATTGTTGTAGGTTTATTTATAATTATTTTAGTTGTATTATTTGTTGTTAGTAATTTTAAGCATTTTGATATTTTCAGCCTCATCTAGCCATGAGCCCTATTTATGTGCTCCTGATTCCCGAGGCAGCTCAAGTATGCATCCATCCACAGATAAAGCATGTTTTTCACCTCCATATTCATTAAAAAATTCTATTAATTTCCATAATTCATCTCAGGACAGTTCTTTACACAAAGGAAAAACTTTAAATGGAACCCAGGAAAATAACTGTAATGCCTCACCTTTGAAAAATGTTTATTTTTCAAGTATAGAAAGTGAAAACGTAAACTCTATACTCAGTAAAAAGTTTAAAAATAGTGATGAACAATATCGTTTTGAACCTAAGAGTTTACCTTTTGATGTTAGTAAATCAAAGAACTCTCATCAACCAACTAATGGTTTTCTAATACATAATGCTTATTCTAAAAAATATGTACCAGTGTCACAAGATTTTTGTAATATAAATTCAAATTGTAAAATAAGAAGTGATAAACAGACAGACTGTGTATTAGTAGGTGAACAATTACACAAGCAAAGGAACAATGTTTGTAGAGTTAAACCTGAAAAAAGTAATTCTGATTGTAAATATCAAAAATCAATTAAGAGTTCTAGTGCCCTGCCAATATCAGAGTACAGAACCTCCAGTGATGTGTTCAACATCCCTACCTCAGTTATACCCACAAAATTGGAGCCAAATGACAAATATTTTTTATCTAATTGTTCTTCCACTGTACCAAGCTGCATGTCAAATTCATTCACCAATTCTGGACCCTACCTCTTGAAAGATTTCTCACCAAGTTATCGAAACATGGTATATCCAAATTCATGTTCTCTTAGCAAGCCATGGCATTTAAATGAATTGCCAGTGATAAGCCCTGATGGCTACTTCAAGGCACCAGAGGCTGCAAAACCTCCAGTACCAGGACCTCCATATTCAAGTACTGTTATGCATGAAGGGCTGATATCTGTTGCTCAAACTGCTCCTCCAGATATGGATGTCATTCGAATGAATGACAAGATGCAACAAGGATCTCATTTGTCTAAAAAGTCTCTACCTGAATGTTCAGATGATGATGAGGTGCAAATTATTAGTGTACAGACCAAACAGACTATGCCTTGTGAGTAAATTTTTCTTCATTAAGTCAGATTATAATAGAATATTTAATCATAATTTCTTTTTATCACCAGTTTTCAAAAATAGATAACCATACTAATGCACCCAAGTTTATTGTAGTCTCTCTTTTTACAAAATCATACAGAATTGTAATTACTTGTTTTAAAACTGCTTCTTAGCTTCTTTTTTAATTTTAGTCTCTGAAATTGAAAGGTATAACTGTCTGCTTTTCTCTTGCCAAAAAAGAAAAACACATTATTGTTTAATATCTTGGGTTAAACAATAGCCATTTCAATAGTCTGTATAATCTTTTGTGGATTATAAAGGATAGGAAAAAAGTTTGCAGGAGATGCAGTTTTTAACCCCTTGGGGACGAGCGACACGTATATGTGACGCATAAGATGCTCAGAATCCTCTATTATTCCCACCAGTTATTTTTTATTGTAAGCTTCGCCTTATTAAATCTTAGTATTTCTGCGATTCAATTAAGCGAAAATTTCTATTTTGAAAAACCGGTGGTAAAAGATAAAAAATTCTGTAAAAGATGCTCGTCGCGAAGGGGTTAAAAATTCTTATGAATTTGATTAAAGATTTTGAGATTCATTGAAATGTTGTATTGTATTCAATTAACCCTGACAGTAACACCACTGACCTTTTTGAAATCTATGATGTTGATTAAATTATTTATAGGCCTGACAGTCCTAGGATGTTTGTTGATAATATCTCTTTCAATGAAAATTTTGATAAATCTCATTGGCCTAGAATGTGCCATGAGTGGTAAAAAAAATAGATGTTACTGTCAGGGTTAAACAGATTTATGTTACTTAAAAAAACAACTTTTTATTTCTATTTTTCTCAATATTTATTTCTTTGCAGCTAAAAGTTCTTCAAAACATTCTACAGAATCAAAACTAAGGTCATCCCCTGCAGTTTCTGTTCTAACACCATTATGTCTGAAAGTAAGAGGCTTTAGATCGTATATCTAAGTAGTGTAGCATTGTTGCATTAATGGAAAATAATTTATTATAGTTAAATATTTACCAACATCTATGATTTGGGTTTTTTATACAATTATGTGAGTGAAACAGTAAGGTTGTGTACAACATTTATTCATCGATTTAAAAAAAGAAAAACATAAAATCTGATATATTAGAGTAATATGTTAATTTTGGGAAATTCCCCTCTAGAAAGGCAAAAAATTACCCAGATTTTAAATCCTTCATTAGATTTTTAAAATTATTCTGTAAATAATCTAAAAATAATTCTTTAAGTGAAAAAGAAAGGTTTTGAAATAATGAAAAGGACTGAAGTTTGATCATGGATTACAGTGATTGTAATTAATAGACTATTACTACTTGTTCACTTATTTATGTCTTTATAGAAATAAAGAAATATTTTTTAAATTATAGAAAACAATAACTAAAGTTTTAATATTTTGCAACAAAATTTATTGTTCAAAACTAGTTTTACCACTATTGTGAAGTCCATGTTACATATTTTTGAGTCGTTATTTCTTCTTTATACTGCTTATTATGTTGTCTCTCAATTATACCTAACCCCTCTTTGTGTTGGGGGGGGGGGGGATGTAAAATAAACATTTGTAATAAAATTGTAATAATTCAAAATCCATAAAAATTTAATCACATTTTTTGTTATAACTTTAAAAAAAAAATTTCATGTATGGTTTGTAGAGAATCATTCCCTTTAATGGATTTACATGTTCCTTATTTTTAAATAACTTGTTTAAAAATTATCGGGGCAAAACTACTGGAAAACAGTGTTTTCAGATAAAGTTTTGCCCTTTTCAGGTATCACCGGTTCAGATCTCATATGGCCCTAATTTTTAGGATTTTTCCTATTTAACAAATTCTACAACATTCTTAAAATTCAAATATTGTTGAAATAACAAAAAAAAATTATTTTAGTCATTTTAAAACTTTCTGGTCTTGTTAATGTTCAGAATAGTGTTCATATTGTTACATGTCATTTTGGTTTGTTTAGTCCATAAGAAATGATGAAAAATGTCTGCATGTGTCATCTCACCCCTATTTTGCTTTATAAATTTAAATTGGGTGTACCATATTCAATTGTTTCTCAAACTGGTTTGCAGACCACTAATCATCCTCAAGGCTTATTTTTGTGGTTCTTTCTCAAAAAATAAGAGTTGTTTCAAACTTCAAAAAAGTTTAGAAAACACTTCCTTATTCTATTAAATGTATTTTTAATTTTGGAAGATCATTGAATTCTACTGAATATTACTGTATTCACTAATAAATGTATAAAATGAAATCATGCATTAAGATAAATCTTTCATTACCTGTATATTTTTATTGTTGAATGCTTATGCATGTTCTGAAAAATATAAGGCTCTTAAAATAATAATGTTGGCCAGTATGCATTTTTTAAGTTGAACTGAACTTTCTTTGTACAACATATGAATTAGCTTTCTCTGTTTCTCACCCGCTTTATTCTTTATTTTTCAGAGTGAAAAAGAATTGGATGGAATAGACAGTGTTTCCAAGAGTTTACTTGAAGAAAAAAGTAAAGAAGAATGCTTGCAGTGGATTAAAACTGAGCCTTCCCCACCTGTGCTTGAAAAAGAACCAGCAATTGTTGAAAGAGATACTGCAGATTCTGAAAGTAGAATTGTTGAACGTTGTTGTACTCCAGTTGATTCTCAAATTGAAAAGTGCGATTCCTTCCCTATTAAAAAAGAGATTATACAAGAAGATGAGCAACCTTCTAATAATAGCAATTCTGAAAAAATTGAACAGAAAGTGTGCAAGCAAGAAAATATGGAGACAGAAGAGACAGTGTCTGAACAAACTGTGTTATCAGAAGAAAAAAATGATGATAGTTCAAATACCTCCAAAATGCCTGATCTTGTGAAAGAACACCAAGAAAATGTGCCTACAGCTGATTTTAATGATAATCACAATCTTAATCTTTTGCTGAATACGATAGAAAAAGTTACATCATTAGAACAATCTAATTTAAAGGATGTACCAAAAGTTATCAAATCAGAGCCTGATGAGGAGGAGAATGCTGAAAAACCCACAGAAAACTTTTCTGATATGCTAAAATCAAGTGGTTTAGACTTATTATCTGTTATTGCTGGACAGCGTTTAGTTTCAGAGTTTGATAGTATATCTGAAAAAGAAGATATTAAATCAAACTATCCTCTTATTAAACAAGAGAACAAAGATACCTCAGAACAGGCAAAACCATTATGTGATACATCATCTAGTGCACAGAAGGCAACTGTGTTTGAAATGCAAGACAGATTATTAGAGTTACAGAAAAAGTATAAGCAGAAACAAAAGGAACTTTCTCGTCTGAAACCAAAGAAAAGGTAAATTTTATCTGTTTTTTAAAATGTAATGTTCTAAATAACCTTAAGCTAATAGTAAGCGTAAACTTATCTATGTATAGTTTTGAATTTCTTCTATGCTTTAGTTACTACTCATTTCTATACTTTTAAATGTTATGAAAATTTTAGTTTTATGAAACATTTTTTTTTTTTTTTTTTACTTTGAATTTATAATATCTATCATTCTGTAAGAATTATCCCACGTCTACTGAAAACTTTCATTACTTCAACATTATAATTAATCTTGAAGAATTATTGGTTTAGATTAATTATAACATGCTTTATTGAAATCGGTATACTTTATTAGTTAATAGTTCTAGGACAGTAGTTCTGTGTAAACATTTGTTAAATATATATCTACTTGATTTAATTTTTTGAATTCTTAAGCCCAGTAGCAGAATTTTCTGTGTTAATCTGCAGCAAACCAAAATTTATCTGCAACCCAACAATAGACTAACTTACTATCATAACAAATTATAGTAGCCCATAAAATAAGCAAAATTTGCATTTACAAAGAAAATACAATAAATCTAGAGACGAAAAATAAATTTTAGCAATTTTTCTTGGCCCTGAATTTTTTTTTATATAACTGTTAGATTGATCTGCAAGATATAAAAAAAAATTGCAGCGTCTGCTGCCATGTTGAACTGTTTCTGCTACTGGGTTCTTAAGTTTCGAATTATTTTCTGCGAGTTGACAAAAATCCATCCTGGAGAGAGACATATGGAAAACCTAAAGCTCAGGAAATTCATAAGTTGACATAAAGATTCATTACTTCATTTTTTAAACCATTAATGACACTTGTTTTTTAACATTTTCCTGGTACACGTTTGTCAAATTCTTGTCAAGTATTAATACAAATACTATCTTTTATCTAATAGGAAGAATAAATATTCTTCTAATTGCTTATCTCTGTGTTCATTCATTTATAAACTTTCTGAAATTTCATCTATAAAACATTTCATGGGTTATCTACAGAACAGTAAATTGAATTTTGGTTTATTCTAACTTACTCCTTTTAATATTTGAAAGAAGTACTGTTTTATATATATTTATACACATACAGGGTGTCTGAAAAGTCTGGAAAACTGTCAAATAACTCAAGAAATATTCATCAGATTGAAAAACGAAAAATATGTGTTCAATATATTTGAAAAAGCTATTTAGGGATATAAAAGTTGCCCTCCCTTCCCCCCTCAGACTCTGCCCCCTGGGAAAAAAGGAGGGCAACTTTGAAATCTTAAATAACACCCTTTTTTATTGCAGATTCGGATTATACGGGAAAAAATAGGTAACTTTTGTATTCAACATTTTCTTCTGAAAATTGTAGATGGCGCTGTAATAGAGTGAAATACAATGACAATCATTTCCATTGAAACGTCTGGAAACAGTCGAATAACTCAAGAAATATACATGTTCAATATTTTCGAAAAATGGCAACTTTGATATCCCTAAATAATTTTTTTTTTTAAATATTGAACATGTATTTTTCCGTTTTTCAATCCGATGTATAATTCTGAAATTATTCAACATTTCCAGACTTTTCCATGGAAACGATTCTCACTACATTTTACTCTATTACAGCGCTGTCTATGATTTTCCAAAGAAAATGTTAAATACAAAAGTTACGTATTTTTTCCCGTAGAATCCAAATCTGCAATTAAAAAAAGGGGATTTATCATTTAAGATTTCAAAGTCCCCCCCCCCCCCCCCCGGGGGGGGGCAGAGTTGGTGGGAGCACCTGTGATATACAGTCGAACCTCGTTAACACGAAATTGAAGGGACTGAGAATTTTTTTCGTGTTATCCGAAATTTCGTGTTAACCGTCATAATAGTGGCGCCATCTATGTTAGATATAAAAACTAAATAAATTAACCTACAAATATATCCCTGCACAAAAAATTACAAATTAATAAGAAATAGTAAATTTCATTAACAAATTAATTATCGTTTTTTAGACAATTATAATTTTATTTGCATGCTAATCATATTTTTAAATAGTCCGTTATTGCCTTTGGCTTCAATTTTTGTAGAGTACTTTTTTTAGGAACTTATGGACCTAATCTAATTTGTCCAAAGCTCGGGACGTATCTTCTTGATCCATAAGGAAACGTACAGTTTTCAATGCTGCGGTAGATTCATTTATTGACACTAAACTTTTCCGTTCTGTGTCAATTTCTTCTTCCTTGTCTGACACTTCAATGTTGTCATCTTTATTTTTCAGCTATTATTCCTTCGTCTGTCGTCACATCCGAAGTCAGCACGTCTTCATCTATGCAAATGTACTCGGAAAAAACAATGTCTAAGAAAGAATTTACCGATTTTGGCTACATATCTTTCTGCAGACAAGTCTATGAAGCTATTTAAATCTTGTCAGTCATCCGTTAGAAAATATGAAATCTCTCTGAAAATATGAGCTCTCACCGAGATCATCAGCAAAAGCCTCTGCTTCATCTTGCAAAACTGCAAACATTAAAACAATGTTCTGGCTTATTGCCTCTTTTATCCACCGCAAGAGAGCAATTTCAATTTATTCATTCTTTCTTCTACGCATTCATCTTCTTACTGGTTTGAATTAACTCACAGCATAAACCGCTTCAATCTTTTCCGATTCTTTAAAATTGTAGAAGAATTGTAGTTATCCCATACTTCGCTGCATTTTGTGATTTTTTCAGCACATTATCGCTAACGTCGTTTAATTTTTTTGCTTGGTTTCTAAAGATACTGCTTGCTGTTTTCGACTCATCTTTCACAGAATTCTACAGAGCAACTGTGAACAGCGTTTCCATTATGTTAGTCAGGTAGTGAAGTAGAGATTGTCACTTCTTTCACTCACAGATAGGGAATTCAGACCCCCGGTTTATAGTTTATGTTACTGTCAATACAGTCAACAGAGTAATGGAACAATCACTTTCAATAAAAAAAAAAAAAATCTTTCCCCAAACTTTCATTGTGACTAATCTATTGCTCATATGGTTAATGTGGGAACATTTGCGCATATCAGAGATGAAAGAAAAGCAGGGATTATTCAGGAATTCAGTATTTCAGAATTTTCTGAAACCCTTTTTCACTTAAATTGTTTTCAAACCATGAGAAAATTCCACTTTTAATAAGAGTATGTGAAATTTAAGTTTGAAATATCGAAAACATTGCATAAGGAATCATGTTTTGACTTTGAAGCGAAAAAAAAAATTTCGCCTTAAGCGGGATTTTCTGAAATTCTGTTTCGTGTTAAACGAATTAATTAACATTGATTTTCAGACTCATCTGACGGGACCTGAAAATTATTTCGTGTTAAGCGAAATTTCGTGTTAACGAGGTTCGACTGTACCTAAATAGATTTTTCAAAAATATTGAACATGTATTTTTCCATTTTTCAATCCGATGTATATTTGACAGTTTCCAGACTTTTCAAACACACATATATATAATTATATTGTGAACCCATTTGAAATGCTTTTATCAGTTTTAATTTGTTTGTGAAACATTTGATTTTCATTGTAACAATTGTAGGAACTTACTTTTTTGGAAGCTTTTTATTTTGTTCTAACTTTTTCTGCATTAAGCTAGTCTTCTTCCGTCATGTATTGGATTAATTAAAAGGCTCGTGTAAAAATTTTTTTTAATGTATGTTGCGTTTTATCATTGTATAAGATAAATAAATGTGTAAAATATTCGGTACTTTTCGTTTAGCCGGGCACCAGTGATATATGTACATATATAAACACCTATGTATATACACACACACACATATATATATACATACATATATGCATATATGTGTGTATGTATATACACGCATATGTAGATATATATATATATATATACACACACACACGTATATATATATATATCACTGGCGCCCGGCTAACCGAAAAATACCAAATATTCAAATACCAATCTACATATTCACGCTTTGCATAGCTATTATTTTATTAAGTGTTTAACAGATATACTATATTTGTTAATGCTCAAAGGGTGAATCTCAGTGCATTAAATTAATATTAAAATTGATTTCAATTCATATTGTTATCAATTTTCTATACCTCTTTCTTAGTTTTAAGATTAATTTTTAACTTTTCAAGCATAAAAAAAAGTTGTTCTTAAAACCAAGAAAGAGGCTTAGAAAATTTATAATTATATGAATTCAAAGATGGGAGGGGTATCTTTTAACTTGTTAATTTTCTTTATTTCTTCCAGATTTGCTAGTTTATATTTAAATGGGAGAAGAAAATCGAAAGATTATAATGATGTATCCTCAAGCTCAAATGTAGACTCTTCA
The DNA here is from genome assembly GCA_963931845.1 of Maratus michaelseni. NCBI lineage: Eukaryota > Metazoa > Arthropoda > Arachnida > Araneae > Salticidae > Maratus > Maratus michaelseni. Next base: position 158,829,304 of record OZ007591.1, read on the forward strand.
GATTTAAATTGTTCTGTTTGTTCTACGTCTGATGATATTCAGGAAAATCAACCTAAAGAAACTGATGAAAAAAATGAAATGCAAGAAAATAAAGGAACAAAAAGGAAGTTTCCATCCAGAAAAATCAGCACTGAAGAATCTGCTACTGTGTGCTCTACAAAACGAATTACTACTCGTAGTTCTTCTAGGCAATCTAGAAAACTGTCTAAGTGTGATATTACTATAATTAATGACTCTGAATCTTCTCAGAAAACTACGAGATCTGCTAAAAGCAAAGGCTATCAATTGAGAAAAATTAAAGAGTCAAGAATGAGTAACTCTGGAGATGATGATATTCAAATTATAAGTGTATCAGAAGAATCTCCAAGTAAAAGTAAAGATATATCAAAAAAGTCTGAAAATGATAAAAAAGCAAAAGCTTATTCTTTGCGTCATTCATCTCAAGCTACTAAAAAGCAAGAAAATTCTAATGTGACCAATACAGGTAATTTCATTTAAATTTTAAAATGCATGCTAAGTAAATTGATGAAATTTAACAAATTTGCCAGGGATGTGCATCACTGGGCAATCATTTAAGCAAAACACTTGAGAAGAAATGCACATAAAATTGTGATGGATCCTTCAGGATGCATCATTTTTCCCTTGAAAGAATGCAAAAGAGGCATATTTTGTATTAAATACATTGAATATGTCTTATTTATAAAAGGACTTACTTTTATGAAAATGGGTCCAGGTTTTTGGAAGTGTCTGGGTTCCCCAGGAACCTAAGATTTCAAAAGTCTAGTGACATCAGTGTTCACCATAACTAATACTTTAAAAGAACACTTAACAGTAAATCGCTACTACTAGCAAGGCTAGATATAAGATTTGTAAGAGCTTAAGCTAAAACTTTTATACTGATCCTCATAGAGGTAGTGTGAAGTGTTGGAGTGAATTTGAATGCTTAATTTAATATTAATCAAATTTCTGAGGTCATTCCAAAAATGAAGCCCTAAGCTGAAACTTATATATAAATCTGGCCTGTCCACTAGACATGTAACATGTCAGCTGGTCAGGAGAGTAGACGTAGTAGTTTCAACATATCAGACCATAACAAAATGTAATTAAATATTCTAAATCATATAAAAGTAATGATTTTAAATATGTTCTTGAATGAAAATAAGTCGGTAATAAATTTACAGACCATTCTTAAAAGACAGATCTCAGAGATGTTATCTCTACTGTAGTGATTAAAATTCAGGGGTGTAAAGTAAGTGTTAAAATATCATTCTTGTAATCAGGAATACATATTCAACTATATACATAAACTGATTATTTAGACCAGCTATTCCCAAACTTATGACCATGGAACCTTATAAAATATTTGCTATATAATACTAACTTATGTCAGTTATATTAGTTGTATGACAAGCGAAAGTTATATTTGTCGTTTGCAGACCCTAGCAATTATTTTGCAGAGCATATTTTGGGAGCATCTGTTCTAGTTTATGTATGTTGTTTTCATAAGAAAATGAAAATGCTAATCTCTTTAATAATATTGTCATATTTGTATTTTTCATTTTATTTCTCCTAATAGTTTAATATTTTAAAGTTTTTGAATAATCTAATACTGAGCATTAGTTTTATGAGCATATCGGTTAACAGCATAGAAACAAGATTTCTAGGATGGTTGATTATTAGTAAGCAATGGTTGAAAAGAAAGAAATGGTTTTAAAAAGTTTCATGTCGTTAAATCAGGAATGTACAATAGAAGTCAACAGGGAACATAGGGAAAACATTTAGAAGTCAAATCTAAATGTTTGTGATAAAACTAACACTATAACCTCAGTAAAATTGAAACAAATAAATACCATATGGTCTCAATTATAGCATGTAACATTATGGAATTTATACAATTATTCATGGACATACGTAGAATTTTTGTCTGAGGAAAAGGAGGTTGGCAAAAGTAACCAAAATTTTTACTTTTCAAAGATTTGGGATGGGTGGGTGTATGCCCATGCAATTTTGAACTAATGTATCTTAAATTTTAAGAAATGTTATATTTTATTTATTTTTCTACAATAAAATTGGTTTTCAATTATGTAAGTTCCATTCTTTAATCTACTAACAAAATAAAAACAGAAGATTTCTGTGATTTAAAGCTGTTCTCAAATCTAAAGGAGCTACTTTCTGACACATTTCTGAATTCATTTATGTTTGGAAATGCATAAAATTGGCAGGTGTTCTTATTCAGAAACTATGTAATCCAAAGATGTTTTTCACTTTTTTTTGATAAAGGCAGAAAATTTTTCAAAAAATGTTAAAGTTGGCATTTTGAAGTAAATTCCTGACACGTCATCATGAGAAAAAGGAAAATCTCGTCCCGTGACAAGAATAGTTTATAATTAAGTAATTTATTTATTAAAAAATGGAAAACTCGATTAGATTCCAAATCTCTTCAAAGTCAGTCATGTCAATTTTATGTTGTAAAATGAGTCAGAAAATGTGTCAAAGTTTTGCATTGTTGAGCAAGGAATTTGGCAACCACCTTAAGATTGATTTTAATTTATAATATTAATATTACAAGGTTGTTTGAGTTAGTAATAAATTCTAGAACTGGCAAGTGCTTTTCAATGTTTTTACAAATAGGATTGGCAGTTCTATATATGCCCAGTTTTTCATCTTGTTTTAGATTATAAATTTGTATCAGACAAATTAGAAGATCAAAATTATAAGCACTGAAAATTAAATATATTCCCATGACTAAATAGAGTAAGATATATGAAGGCCTAGGTCTTTGTCAAATTTCTTTACTCATAGGAGGCTGTTAAGTACTACATAAAAAAAATTGTGAAGAGTTAGCAAATACTTGTTCTAAAATAATTTGCTTTCACTCTTTTTGTAGCCTGAATAATGAAGCTTCTTTATAAAATAAATAAGTAACTTTTCAGTAGTATTCAAAGTGAATTATTCTATTTATAAATATCTTTCAAATATATTTGTAGAGAAAGATATATATATGTTACGGTCAATATGATTAATCCGGTTATTATTAATAATAACTGGCCTTTATGTCTGGTCATTATTAATAATGACCGGATTAATCATAAATTGACCGTGACACATACATATATATTTGCTTATTTTATCTTAATAAAAGTATGTAATTATTTCTCCTTTTTTTTCAGCCATATGTTCAAAAACAATTACTAGCAAAAGGAAATCTGACAATCCTAAGAAATATATGCCATCCAAACAAGGCAAATTGAGTGGTAAATATTTTGTAGTTCATTCATAAATTTTTATGCTTTAAAATTTTTGGTATTCATTAAAATGGATTTAATAAAGAGATTCCATTATTTATATATATATTTTTCTCTTAGAAACCATAATTGCAAAACATCTCAGAAGCAGAATATTGTTTGATACCTCAGGTTCCATGTCAGAGGATGATACGAAAGTATGTAATCAGCTTTATTTCATTATATTTATATAAAACATATAGCCAATTTCTTTTTATTTTTTTTATATTTAAATATATAATTTCTTTTCTTATCTTTCTAGGATGGTGGTGTGCCTGAAGAATTGTATGATGCTCTGATGAAATGTCATTTGGAAGACCAAAGCAAGAAAGAAAATGCATCCAGGTGTTTAGATCGATCTAGCTGCCCTATTGCATCTCCAGGTAAGTTTAATCAACAGCCTTCATTTTGTGTAGTAGCATTTTGTTTAGCGTTTACCTGCAAGTAACCTTTTTTTTTTTTTAAATGTTTTGGTGTATGATTTAAGTTAGACATTAGTTCTTTTTTATTTTATTATGATGACAGATGAGTGTGTTTTAGGACATTACTGATATATGTCAGAAGTAGGATCAAAACAGTTTCTAGTAACACTATGTTTCTGAATCGTAATGCTTCCTATGAAATAGCCCATGATTTTGATCATTAGTAAAAGGGAAAACCTTCTAGCTTCTCAATTCTTGCAGCAAGAAAACTTCTGGTTTCGTATAGCTTTTCTGCCATATAATGTACACTTTGATGTTCAGTGGCTGAAGCTCTCAAATTCAACCTTCTTGTTATGAATTCAATACTTAACATGAACTGCAGTTTCCAAATGACAGTATTTATAGTTTTATTTAGTATGTCTGATTTACTCTCAAAGATTTTATAAAAATCATTTAGTGTCATTTTAAAACAAATTTTATAATTTTTATAAATACATGTTTTTTTTAAGTCAGAATCTTTAAGAATAATTAAAGTGAAAAAAGTGAGAAAAAGATGTCTTAAAGAATATATCTCATTTTAACATTATCAGGATTAATTTTTTTGTTGTTATTTCCACATTTTTTTAATTTTATATAATGATGAATATTCACAACATACCTATCTGAAAAATTTAAATTTGAGATTTTTTTTCCCCTTTTTTAGTGTTAAAAAAGGTAACATATGACAGTTATTATTATTTTTTTTAAATAGGAGAAATTCTTTCTAAAATTAGTCAAATCCATTCAACTCAAAACATGTGTTATTTATTGCCCATGATTTAATGATTTATTTAAAATAATTTCTTTGAACACTTTTATTCTTTGTTTACAATTTTTTTTTAATTTTATAACTTTGTTTCATTAACACAGCAATCAATTTAAGTTTTATGAAAAACTTTTAATAGTAAGCATAGTTTATTTATTACTAAGAAATATAGATAAAAGAAAAAAGAGGCTGTCATGTTATTAGTCTCTGCTAAACTGTAATATATAATATAAATCTCTTTTATTTTTTTTTTATTTATGTATTCTAAAAATACTTTCACTATTTTCCATATGGCTTTCTCATATTAAAATCATTCCCTTTCAAATATTCTTTTTCTTTCACAAGCCTAGCTTTTTCCGTGCTTAATTACCTCCTTTTTATTTCTATATGTGGTTATGTTATGTAGTGCTGTGTGCTGTTTGGCTGCACTGCTTTTTAGATTTGTATCTGTATGCATATGCAATCACCAATAAAACATGTGCACTCTCAGAAGCCAGATTTTTCCTAGTTTGCTTGCTTCAAAAAACCTCAGCACTGCATCATACATTCTATTGCTATGTTTTCAACCACAACTCGACTGCTTAAAATGTTTACTAGATTATTCTAGTAAATCATGGCTGCAATCATGGAAATATAAATCATTCTGCTAACATCTTCAGGTGTAAACTCCTTATGCTACAAGCTAAAAAGGTCTACAACAGCATTTATTTAAATCATGACAGTGAAAAGTCTGACTGGATTTTCACTAAAGTAAAAGCTGACAGGATATTTAATCATATGTATAACAGGTCTTTACAAATTTGATAAAATCTGGTAGCCAGTAAAAAATTATAGTCACCAGTAAAAAATATTTACCCCACCTCCCCCTCTTCCCCCTTTAGAATTTTTTTCACTTATTTTTTCCTTTTTTAAAAGAAGCCACTTTCTGCAAAGCAGTACCCCCAATCTTTGGCATCATATAGACTAAATAATAGTCTCTAAACCAAGGTAGCCTATTTATGCAAGGTGTTTGGAGCACACAGGGGCTATGAAAATAAAAGTGTGAAGCATTTAGGCAAGGGAGAAATATTTAAAAAAATACATATTTAAATTTATTAAAATTAGTTATTGAAATATTAAATTTTATAGATTTACTTCAAATGAATTATAATCACTAATATGGTATTATTCTTTAAAATGAATGTGATAGACTTCAGAATTAAAACTGATTAATCTGAACACAAAAATATAGTTTCAAACAGCACAATCTCACTTTGTTTTCAGAGAGATTCCATGTAATCTAATATGCAAATCATGAATTCTATAATAATTCTTTACAACTAAATCATAAATTTATATTCTTTTTGTTTTAGAACCAAGCAAATTGAAGATGGAAAGTTTAGTAGTGAAGCAGCGATTGTTAGCTTTGGAAGATGGTTTATTCTATGCTGGTTATATTAAAGAAGTTCAAGCGTCTGATAGGTTTGTATTATTTAATACTAGCTACCCGCCGGCGTTGCCCGGGCCCGAGATAATAACAATCTCAGAGCAAGGCGTTAACACCCTCCCCATACCCGCAAACATAATGAATAATTTGTTCAAGAAAACCACCTTCACCTACATTAACGCAATCATTAAAAAAATAATTAAATTTTTCTGATAATTAGAACATAACGAAGACGCTATGCTAAAATAGCTGGCAGATGACACTTCCCATCCTCAATTTCAGATCTATATCTTAATTAGTTGTCTAAATTTTTGTTCATTAGTAAAAATTGCCAATTATTTCCTTTCATTTTCGCAAACTAAATGGAGGGATCGGCCAGAGAAACAGATCTCTTTGTAGTTCAGTTTTTAATGAAAGCAGATCCCTCTCTGAAACTTTCTCTTTTTTTTTTTTTTCAGATTTTCTGCAGTTTTTTGCATAAATTAAGAAAAATTACTGGCCGAATTTTTCAAAAATCGCATAGTCGGATGCAAATTTTTTTTTACATATTCTCAGAAATTTTCAAATTGATATCTTAATTAGTTTTCTTAAAATTCGCTAATTAGTAAAATAATTTCGAATTTGTTCATTTCTGTTTGCAAATCCACAACAGTTCTTTTCTTCAGCCATTTTGATTTAAAAGATGGCATTTTTTGAAGCGATGTTTAATGATATTCTAAATAATATCTTGAGTAATTATCAAATTTTTAAAATTCTGAGACTCATGTGCACATGGTCAGACCTTGGACTATCCACACCTATATTTTCAGACTTCTAGGTGGGCTAGATTTTGCTAGCCATCGCCAACAGATACACACACAGCGCGAAACTTTATTTTATTAGTATAGATGAAGTGTTAAATTTTAATATTTTGATTTTCCATTGTGTTAATATTTGTTATTTTTATAGGTATGGTATTGCTCTAGATGGACAAAGAGGAAATAGGCTGCATATTTTCACTCAGGAAGAATTGCTCACACAAGCAGTTAGTATTTTATATTTACTTTCTTATGTATGTATTATAGAACATGTATTTAAATTTTTCTCCAATATTTTGAATGCCTGCTGATTAAATAATTTCTGAAAAATTTACTAAAGATTTTAATGCTCAAATTTGCTTTTCTTGATATGAGATTTAATATACAGATTGAAAACTATATTTTTTAATTTCCTCGTTTACAAAATAGAATATATATTTATATTTTTATAGTTTCTAAAAAAAAAAAAAAAAAAAAAAAAAAAAAACAGTAACACTAAAATGTCAGCAAACAAGAAGGGGTCTTTTTAATCCTGGTTATAATAACTCCTATTGACAGAAAAATAATTATTTAGAATAATTAAAGTATAACTAAGGAATATAAAGTAGTGGTAGGCGATTATTGATAATTCAATAATATAACACCATTTTAAAAAATAACAATTGAGAAAAGTCATTGATTAATTCCCAAATTCTAAAATCCATTGTCTTCCCGAGAAACTAACAACTGCATTTGCAAAATTTAGCAATTATCCCAACAGTAAATCTTATCTAGTGATAAGTGATTGCAGGATTATTGCATTTTTTTTTAAGCTGTTTATATTTGCATGAGATTCGGCAGATTTTATTTCATTAGACTTGCTCACTTTATTTTAGCAGACTCGCGTGAGCCAGCCGGATTGAGCTTGAAAAAAAAAAGAAATTTTATATAATATTTTTTTTTTTTTTTTTTTTTTTTTAAATAATGTTATTGTATACATTTTGTTAATAGAATCTTTAGAAATTTATTTTTGATTAAAAAAAAAATTAAAAAAACATTTTTCAATTTATTTTAAAAATGATCTTTTTTTTTTTTTCATACAGTTTTCAAATTATGATTTTTTTTAAAACATCTTTCTAAACTATATTATTATCATTGTTATTTTTCATTGAATACCTTGCGAACGTATAATCTGAAAAATGCTGTACTTACATCTATTCAAATAAACATGTATGTAATATACTTTAAAAAGAAGTTTAGTTTTAGGATAATGTTGGTAATGGGGGCATTTTTGTAGAAAATGGGTTGGTTGAGCCAGGTCAGGCTTGTTTACACTGTCGCATACATAGTAACATTTTCCAAGAATAATGAAATCTTGTTCAGAACATACCAAAATGCAACCATTTCATAAATCCATCAAAAATAAAAAAATTTCCCAATTACAATTTCTTTTTATGTATATGGAAGAACATAAAAATGAAAACGTACTGGAAAGTTATGTCTATTTAATCTTGTTGTAATATGACATTTTCCGAACATCTTCAAAAATTCTTTCTTATCCTATTGTTATTAATAATACTCAATATAATTATATTCGTTGGATTTCAGCAGTTGATGTGTCTTTAAATTTCAATAAAGCTTAATTTTTGTCATTTTTACAACTACTTTTAATTTTTTTAACCTAAGAGTTTTTTCCCCAGAAGAATGATTGCAGAGAAAATTATAAAATGTCTACTGTGAGACACAAGTATTTTATACTCAGTATAAATTGAAAACAAAAATGCCCACAGGGAAACACCACATCACATGCGATTTGCAATTTAAAACAAATGTGAATGGTACACAAAGAAATAGCATGTGCACATTAACAAAATGACAGCCTAGTTTTTTTTCTATCAGAAATGGCTTGAATGGTGATTAAAAATTCCCAATCCCCACACTATACATAGCCATTTTGTATATAGAGATCATTATTTCGAAAACAGAGTAATCTACAAAACTAAAAATTTCTTTTTGTTTAGAAAATAGAGATGAGATGGGATCAAAGTTTTCATTTTATTTTTTCACAAATTTAAAAACATGATAAAAAATTGCTAATTCTTTAAAATTCAGTTTGAAAAGGAATTTAATTGTTATTGATGATGTATTCTATGATTAGAAATATCCTATCAGATTCTGAAGCCTTTGTATGTCTAGCATTAGTAACATAAAGAAGTCGTGGGATATCCTTTGACTATCCTAGCTTTCTGTCTAAAGTCAGTTTCCAAAATTACTGGAAAACAGAACCCATGTCTTTTTACTATTGTTGTACAGGGATATTTTAAAAGAATAAGAATTCGTCTTTTGCAGATTTCTGTCATTGTTTGGTTATAAATAACAAATTTGCTGTTTTTAAGCAGATTTTTGGGCACATGAAAATCATGTAATGTTGTCATGAGAGTGTGTTTAGGATCAATAGTTATTTATATGCAAGAAGAAATTTTTAAATGAGAAAATTAATCTTAAAACAATTTAAAAAAATTAACATTTTTTTACTGCATACTTTGTCTCGGCTCAGACAACATAAATTTTTTTGGGCTCCGATTTTAAATCGTCAGATTTTGAAAAAGGAACCCAAACTCATCTCTATTAGAAGAAAAGTTTAATTTTTTTTTCTCCTCTTATCAAACGAAAATAATAAACTAATTTGATCAAATGCTTATGTGTTATCCTTAGTACTAATTTCTTGAATATAATTTATTTGTTTTTTATTTTGAACATGTTATTTTAAAAAAGTTCTAAAAATATACTAAAATATATTTTATTTTAAACAGATTGTTGAGTCAAAACCTCTGTCTTCAGAACTTCCAGAAGGCACAAGGGTATGTGCTTACTGGAGTCAACAGTATCGGTGTTTGTATCCAGGTATTGTAGGGAAAGGTGTGTATCTATATATTTTTTTTCTATTTCTTTTTTTTTTTCTAGTTATATATTTAATTCTCTGTCTGAAGAATTAAAAGCATATAATTAACAATACAATCAGCAAATTTGCCAAACACTAGGCATACATTTGAGGGGGTCAGGGCAAGAAAGTGTCAAGCCACATTTTTGGTGAAATAAACCTAACTCTGTAATCTGTTGCTTAATATTGTAAATTATAATATCCTACATATAATTTGTTTATAATGTTACTTGGTGGCAGCATATGTCCCAGGTTTCGTTTTTTTGCCCCCAATGTAGATAGCTAATTTCAAGCTAATATCAAGCTAATATCAAGACAACAATAATCTGGAGAAATCTGCCACATAATAAGAGCACACATGCAAAGTATAATGGCAAGGCCGAAACTAAGATTTTTTTTCCCACGAGGCAATCAATCTATTGCTTTATTATTTTTTATTTTTTTAAATATGAAATTGTTAAAAAGTGTATTAATATTAAAAAATTTAATTTTTTTTAAATTGAATTATTGCAATCAGTTTATTTATATGCAATGCAAATCTTGTCATAATATCCGAAATGCTCAACCGATTCAAACCTAATTGGGACAATAAATGTATCTGCCAATATCTTGGATGAGTTCGTTAATCAAGTATGTAGCTGTTATAGTTCATTTACAGGGACACACAAAAGCAATACATGAAAAAGTTATGATGACAACGTCTGAAATACTGAAACAATTTAAGCCTAATTGGGACTTAATAAATTGGAAAACACTGGGCTGTATAACATTGTAGTTTTTCTCATTACTGCTTCTTGACCTGCAAATTAGGATATGAATTATCACAAGATTCTAGTTGATAAATAATAAATTCTAATGTAGGGTATAGTCAGGGTAATAATATTGTAAATGTTCTAAATTTTTATTTAGCTCCATGTCCTAGTGCTGATTGGTCTGAGCCAAGGGTTTTTGTTCTCTTTGATGATGGAGATTCTGGTCAAATTCCCACTAAGAACATCAGGCTAATACCACCAGACATAATTCCAGGTAAGAAAGCCTGCTATTTTAATAGAGCATTTTTGTGTTGCAGTAGATATGTGAATTAAACTAACATTAATTGATAGAGAGAAACTTGCCTCTGCAATAAACATGTCTTGCTGTTATAGGCGTGTGCAGAATTTTTGTTGAGGGTGGAGGGGGGGGGGGGGGGGGAGGCTCAGTGGTGTGTAGTTGGTACATTCACAAAGATAATTTATTCTTTCCAAAATGACCTTAGAAGACAAGCACTTAGAAAAAGAGAAATTAAAAGCTGTTATCGGGAACTCTTCTGTGGAAATCTTCTGTGGAAGACAATTTTTTATTTTGTTTTTCTTTCTATGTTCACATATTTCAAATCTATTCTAAACTGGTGGAGGTGGCAGAGCCCCCTTGACCCTCCCCCCCTCCCCCCCCCCCCCCCCCAAAAAAAAAAAAAAAAAAAAAATGTTTCAATACTCAATTTTGTAGAGATTTATTTTTGAATATTTAATATTTTTTAATTGTTAACTTTTGTATTACTTTTTATGGTGATGTGTTATTTCATGTTTATAGTCTGCATTTAAAAAAAACTTAGTTGTGTACCACAGGTACGTTTGTTCCAAAAACTTGCCTCTTTTTAGATTTATTTTTTCTCGTGCTCATGTCTAGTATTTCAAGATATCTTACTAAGATTATTTTATTATCAAGTTTTAGTTATGCTTTGATTTATTGTTTTATTTTTTGATTTATTTAGTTATTTTTTGATTTATTTTCACTTCATTTTTATTAGGGAAGACTATATAATTGTAATAATAGTTGGGTACAGTTCCGGTTAAAATTTGTGTGTTTAAAAAGTTATCAATATTTTATATATACAGTAGACTCCCTCAAATTCGCCACCCTAAAATCCACAATTTTTAAAATTATATCATTCCATATGCACATTTTAATATGCAATTCTTGTTAATAAGGCTGAACACATCTTTTCTTATCGAGGAAGTATAACTTTATTTCTGAAAATATTCAAGACAGTGCTGATCTCAGTGATGTGGTGATCGCGATCTTTTTGCCAAATAAATTTCTTTATTAATGAAGTGTTTTTGGATATTAAGTTTGGCTAAGCATGAAATAAAATTTTTTACTTTATGATTTTTATATAAATTATTAGTCTACCTTTTATAAGGCAAATTTCATAGAATAATTTAAAAAAAAATTATCTCATCATTATTATGCCTATTTAGTTATGCATTATTGTTTACTTGAACTTTCCCTTTAAAATTTTAATCGTTTTAAATTTTCTTAATTTTTATTACTTTCATTACTTTACTTATTGTAATATTTTACTTTATTGTAAGCAATCACTATAAATTTACAGTGCATTACTACATTCAAATTATTGTTTAAAAAATATAAACAAAGCAGTGGCCAGAAATCTGCAAAATTCTAAAATCTGCACTACCTCTGGTTTCAAACTAGGGAGTCTACTGTATATTATAGTTCATTTATATATTTTTTTGTTTTTTCTTTTTTCTTGTCAGAAATGTGAATTGATAGGAAAAGCAAACTGCACACGAAAAACTTATTGTTATATATAAAAATTCTTGAAAAGTTATATTAATGATTTAAAAGAATTTACTTGCATAAGGTTTTGTAAGGCAAGAATAATATTACAATACTAGAAAGATATTTTATAAGATTGATGTTAAATTGTTGTAATTTTTTAAATTTTTCTTTGTTTCTTGCATATATTTTATCAAAGAAATTAACTTTTAGAAAGCTTGCAATTAACATAAAATGATTAATTTATCGGGTATTCATATAGTTTTTGTATGATTAAATTAAAAAAAATAATACAGTTTGATGCAAATAGAAAAACTGAAGATGTATTTCTTTTTGGAACTTACTAATAATTATAATTGAAAGTTTTTTTTTTTTTTTTTTTTTAAATAGCATAACTTATCTATTTGACCCATAATATATTGTATTAAGGCTGTTCTCAAATCTAAACTAGCATTTTTCTGACACATTTCTGAATTTATTTTTGTTCGCAAATGTATAAAATTGGCAGATGTTCATGTTCAGAAAGCATATAATGGACGTTTTTTCTATTTTTCAGTAAATGAAGGTCTTTCAAAAAATGCTGTCAATCATTTTAATCAAATTTCCACACACAACAGTACTGGGGGGGGGGGGGGTGAGAAAAATTATAATTAAGCAATGGATTATTTGCAATTGCCTATTTTAAGCTATTTTATGATTAAAGTATATATATACATAAAATTGCATTTAAGTGCATATTTATAACTTTTTAGATCCAGCATATTCAGTTTGCTATAAATTCCTTAATTACTATAAATTCCTTAGCACTGTATCCAAACTATATTAACAAAATTTGATACATTTTATTCGACATTTTCATTTTACATGTACAACTAAATAAGTTCATCTAAATAAAGTACATCATTTGGTTATGTTTTCCAACTTTTTCCTCTGAAAAGTACTGCCAGTTTTAACAACATGGGTATGTGATTAAATACAATAATATTTTACCCACAGAATTTAGATTCTGTAAGAAATGTTGTTAACACTTTTGATAGTTTCCCTCAAACAGTTTCTGGAGGGTACTGCACCCTGCCTGCTGTTTGAGGGCAAGAAGGGTGCTATTTTTAAACCAAAGTGTCTTTTTTCTACAAGCTGCACTCTGCCCTTTTTTTAAACTGGGGAAAACTCTGCATTTTGATAGTTCAGATTCTACTGCTATTTCCTTCACTAAAAGTATGCTACATGATTGGAGCTTTTTAGAAAAATCAGAGTATGATTGAAACTTAGTTAAATTTTCTAATTCCCTCTAGCACAAAACTGGAACCAAAGAAGAATGTTTTGTTAAGTGAGGCTGTTTGTGAAATAAAGTTAAAGTGTATATTTCTGAGTCTTCCAGAGAAGAAAAATTCGGAGAGAAGTTAAATATTATTTTAAATAAAAAGTAGGTTTTAGAAATGTGAAAAAAATAAATGGATTTTTAAACAGTGATAGACTGACAACTGATGAAAATACAACAGCAATAAATTATTAAAAATATTTTGCTCAGCAACATCTGTTGAAGTTGAAAGAACATTTTCTGCATTGAACAAGTTGCAAGAAAAATTAAACCTTTTTATATTTATGTATTCCAATTCATGTAAGGGGTCCGTGGAACAAAAAAAGTTAAGAACCTCAATTTTAGACGATAAAGACAATCTAACTCTAGAAAAATATGTACTTGTGTACTGCAATGAGATGAAAATTTGTGGTACTGTGTATATATTTTTTAATAAAATTATTATAAATATGTTTGTTTTCAAGTAGTAAGTTTTTATTTGATTATAAATTGTGCTTAGATATAATAAAATGTAAAGAAAACAGGCTCTACATTTACAAGTATGGGGTTTTTCATTAAAAGTTATGTGCATATTTTGGAATTCAGAAGCATGTTTAGAGACCTTTTTTGTGCATATTTTAAGTTTTTAAGTGCATATAATTTGTTTGCTTGTAATGCAACATGCAATTTTTTGAAAAATGAAAAATCTATTTGATTACTAATTGCTTCTCAATAATCATGCCTGAAAGTGATATGCTTTTACATTAAAAAAAAGGTTGGAAATTGTATGTCAAACGTGACAAATGAGGTGCGTTCGTACCATAGCTAGTTGTATAAATATTCAGATCTTGATGATTTTTAATTCTGTGAAATGAATTATATAGTCTGCAGATTAATTTCTGTCATAAAATAAGTATCTCGATCGCTTGACGATTAAACCTCGGAAGCTCCTATAACAAGAAAGCACAGATTTTTTTTTAAAGTTCAAATTTCTTAATAAATATTTTTATTAATATCTTCTAAAGTTTTGATTCGATTTTCATAAAATTTGAAATGTCTCGACAAAATTCTGCAAAGATAATATATCTTAAATTTCAAACCATTCGGTTAGGTAGTTTTTTGCGTTGTTATATGAGGACAGACAGACGGGCAGACCAGATGACGACAATAGGTGCTACGTATTTATGAACGCACCTAATGTGTCTGTAAATGTATCTGAAAATTTCACTTTGTTGAGTGTGGGAGTTATTTTTGAGAACTGCCTTAAAAGGAGAGTTATTATCGGCATTGTAAATTATACTCATGGCACTTGTTGGAGTCTAACCGTTACAGTAAACATTTTGTAAAAAACAATTTCTATAAACTTAATTTTATTTAAAAAAAAAAAAAAACTGCAAAACCAACTATTTTTTTTAATAGTGCAATAAAGCAATAGCTGATAGAGCAATTTATTTTCACTATTAACTTAATCTGATTATTTTATTTTTTTTATTATTTTTGCTTTCCTTTTATTGTTCAAGTTTTATCAAAATACTATAATTTTAAAGAATAAAATTTCATTTTTTAAACTGAATTTTTTTTTAAATGCACATCTTATTATTAATTTTTAGTGTTAAACAGAAAACTTTTTTCTTTTATTTTTCTTAAAATCGATTGTGTCAATTACAAAATTATTTTATTATTGTAGCTGAGAATGACAAAGACTGTGATAATCCATCAGAATTGCCCGAAGGTTCATCAGATCTGAATTCTTATGCTCAAGATTATGCACCTCATAGGCTACGTTGCTCAACTGCTAAATCTTCTCCAGTCAAAGAATGTGGTAAGAATTTTGTTTCAGCATGTTACGATAACTTCTCTTTTTGTAATGAATTGTCTCATATTTTATTGTTTTATGTTTTTTAAGTCTGTTTAATCTGAAGTCATCTTAAAAACATTAATCTGTATTTAAAAGCTAAAAATGTGGAGAAATTGTGTGACTATTACTTAAAAAGTATTTATGTAAAATAATTCTGTAATGCATATGTTCCAAAAATTTGTCTAAAATGTCTGCAAATCTAACATTGTGTAATTTTTCATGTATTTTTGAAGAAAGCCTTGATTTATTTTGCATTTTTAAGTATTTAAAGGCTTTTGCATCATCAGTCAAGTGATATTTGGTATTTTAAAGTTATTTATTAAACAGTTTTTGAAAAATAAATGCTGTTAAAAATACAGCCTTGTATTAAATATGGTAGTCATTTGAAATCTAATTTCAGTAATTAAATAAATTTCTTGTTCAAAATGTTTATTTAAAAATAAGCCTCAGACTTTCATATGGGCATGTTTTTCATTAGGCATTTCTTGACATAATGTAATCATAAAACAGGATCTCTAGTCACATCAATAATTTGGAAAAGTCAAGGAAATTTAATTTCTGAGAATGCATCAGAGAAATTTTTGAAACTTTTGAGAAAGATTGATTGAATTTTTTTCTGATTATCAAACTACAGATTTGAAATTGCAGCACTGTTATTACCAGGGAAATCTAATTTTGCTCTTCATAAGTATTGTAAATAGTAGTTCAACCTCTCGTGTAATTCCTTTTGTCTATCCTCTTTTAATCCTTCCTTGTAACTGAGTTTCAATACTAGCTTCTGTGAAACTTTGTACAGTTTTGTAGAATTTGGAGGGGGGGGGGGGTGGTATTGCTGGCTACCAGATTTTATCAAATTTGTAAAGCCCTGGTTGTGAAAGTTCCACTGTCAAATTCACAACTTTTAAGTTTTTTTGTGTGCAACATCACAAAATCTCGATGCCATGATTTTTATTATTATTGCTATGGAAAACCTGGAAAAGCCAGGGAATTTTGTAGCTGAGCTGGACTCTGTTAATTTTTTGATTGAGTTCTTATTATAGTTGTTTTATTTAAAAGTAATTTATCTTTTATAAGATCTATAGTACAGTAATACAGTATAGAAACATTTATCCAGAATGATTGGGATAAGATTCATTTTGGATAACTGATTGGACATCAAAGCACCACCCACTCATTCAGATTGTAGAATATATGTGCCATGTTTCAGATTTCAAATTCAAAAGAGCTACTTTCTGATACATTTTTTTATTTTGGTTTGGAAACTCATAAAATTGCCAGGTGTTCTTATTCAGAAAATATGTAATCGAAAAATGTTAAAATTTTTCGATAAAGGCAAAAGATTTTTCTGAAAATACTGTCAGCGCCTGCGTTTTGAAGCGAATTCTCGACACAGCAACAGGAGAAAGGAGGAAAATTTGCTGTCACGTAACAAGAATCGCTTATAACTTGATAAGTAATCTATTTATCAAACAAGGAAAACTTGTATAGATTCCAAATCGCTTCAATGGTCAGGCCTGCCAATTTATGGCATTATGTTTAAAAATGAGTAAAAGTTTTGCATTGTTGAGCAAGGCATTTGAGAACCACCTTAAGAATCAGATCCAATCAAGATAAAAAAATTAATCAGAGTTTGAAGCAGAGCAATTTATACAAATTTGGAAACAATTCTACATGAAAATCAAAACATCCTATATCCAAATGCTTTCATTTCAAATCCTAGATTTTGACATCGTTATGTCATCCTTCTGGTAATGTATCAAACAATGCACATGTCAAATTGACACTTTTTTGGAAAGATTCTAAAGTTAGTCAATTTGAAAGATGATTGTAGTTTTCTAGTTAACTGGTTTCTGGATAAATGATTCCACACTGTACTTTATATCTCAAAGTTTGAACAATATAAGTAAGGACTCAATAATCAAGAGAAAGGGGGAGAAAATTTATTGATATTGCCATATATTGAGATCCTAGCTGTCATCGTAATAATTTTATAAAAGATTTAATAGAAAATTTTATAAATACAAATTAGCTTAATGATAATTCTATGGATGTTTTGCTTCTATTACATGTTTATTTATTTATTTTGTACTTTCTCAAACCTATTTTGATTGAAAATTTCTTTTCAGATACAAGTAATGAGAATGAATCCAAAGATTCCAGTTGTGCTAGTGTCAATGATTCTTCATGTGATGACAGCTGTTTTGTAGACTACTCTTTATCCCCTAGTCAAAATTCAGAAAATTACTTAAGGATAGAGAATAATGTGTGTTCCCTCTCAAATCAGACTGATGCAGTCAAACTTCAAAAACGACAAAGAAAACGTTCTAAAAGAAAGACTAGTTGTCGTATAAAATTTAAAGAACACGAAGAAGTGAAGGAAAAAAGTGAAATCAAAACTAAGCGTCACAAGAAATATAAAGAGAAACATCGTAGACATCACCACCACCACCATCATCGTCATCATCATCACCATCATCATCATCATTCCAAAAAGCATAAACATAAGAAAAAAAATGTGAAAAGCTTTACATCTCAGGACTTTGAGAATGGTCAATTCATTCCATGCAATGTTAGCCACAAATCTTTCAAAAATTTTCAGATGGATGCTGAAGCTTGCACAAACCATGTAGAGCATTCCAGCACTGTTAATCTACCTCAAAATGAAAATGATAGGGTTTTATAAAATTTACTTTCGATTATTTACTTTATAAACTTTGTGGAAGAGACTTTTAAGGCATTGTTTAAAGGCTATAGCTTCATGGGTTACACATGTGTATGTAAACATGCAAAGGAGATTCAGCTATCAAAATTTAATAATTACTCATTTGAAACATTTAAAATGTTAAATTGAGATCACAATGAAACTGTTTCAGCACAGATGGACAGATTAATTTTTGTTTTCTACTTTTTAAATATCAAAGCTTAAACACATTTCACTAAACTTTGAGGGCCATTGCAAATGTTATGAAAAGAAATTAAAACTCGCTCTTTTTTTTCTTAGTGTAAAATATATTTTACAGCAATTTTAATTTGTTAATGTTTTAAATGTAGCAGATTGGTTATATTGAATGTTGAGTACTTCAAACAAACAAATTAGAGCTAGTTTTATTTTGACGGTTGTGCTTTATTCTGGAAATTCCAGTAAAAGAAATAAATATACAGGGTTGTTCACAAATTGAATATCCACATATCTTTCACTTTTTTTAAACATAAAAGAATAGTATAGTAAAGTATAAATTGAGAGAGAAATTTGGATAGAAAAATTTTCATATTGTAATGAAATAGCTTTTATCGTCAGGTACAAAATTGAAATTGTTTTTAAAAAGTTCATTTACGAAAAGAAAAATTGTACATAAATCCCTCTCTTTTTGCAATTCCACCAAAAAAATATATCGCTTAATATTTTAATATTGTGTATCATATTTTTACAGCTTTTAAAATCTTAACTGAAAATTTAATGCATCTTCAGGTAAGCTGTAACTACTTAAATATTAATAAAAGGAAAGATTAAAATATTAAGAGATTTTTATACTTGCATTTCCGCTACTGATTATTTTAACAATGTTTTATCACTGTGGAATTTGACATGAAATGGTTAGTGTATATTCAGTTTTGAGAACTACCAAATATTAGATGCAATGTATTTGTGTGTTTTTCCTGAATGTACTTGACATACTTTCCGTAAATAAAAAAGAAGTTGCTGTAAATTAAAATTCTCACAAAAGTTAAGTATATAAATATTAATAAGCAGTAAATTTAGAACAAAGTTTTAAAGGGGAGGATGTGAACGAAGTTTAAATATGTTTATATGATCAAATGTTAATGCTACCGCTACCAGTTGTAAGAGTTGCAGATGTTACTACTTTATTTGCCTGCACTTGTTCTAGGTGAAAATTTTAACAATAACTGATGGATGATATCAAAATGCATGAATTATACTAACAAACATTGATTTTTAACAATGAAAATTTTGAGAAAATGAGTTATATTCCAAAAAAATGTCTAGATCTTTTTTTACATTTTTTGTGAAATTTTTAAATTTTCGTATTTATAATATTGTTTAAACTGATTTTATTTAATTAAAAATTAAGGCTTAAAATTTTAAAAAGTCCATGCATTTTTGAACTGGTTGATTTAATTTTCAAAAATTCAACTGTAATGTGTGCTTTTAAATTATCCTAGTTTTCCACAGTAGTGATTAAAATACAAATATTATATTCATATTCATTTATTTTGTAAACTACTGCAGTTGCCTCATCAATTATTCAGGCATGATAGATCTCTTTGGAAATGACTGAGTATGGAAAATAAGTGCGAGAATTTATTAATAATCTCTCCATAAAATTTTTGGATTGATACCTCAGGCTGAAAAAGGAGTTTATGATAAAATTAACAGAAATAGCCATTAAGTGGCAACCACCAACTCAAAATAAGAAATTCAGCATTTTTCTAAAACAAATTGTTGTTTCATTAACATTTTAGTAACAAAATTAGAAATTATTTTATGAGCAATCAGCAAAATTGTAAAAATATGTTGAAATGCGAAACAAAGCTTTTCTAGATTTGATGTTTAAATGGCAACATTAATATGAAAGGTGTCAAGTCCAAAGAAAACATACAAATATTGATTGTAGATAAAATACCTATTTATTGCAAAAGTAATATCTAATATTTGATACTGTCAACCCTTTTAATAATATTCAAATAAATTCTTCTAACTGAAAATTGTTTCAGTCTAAACCATTTTTATAAAATTTTATGTCAAAATTAATCTTTTTGTTTGTTGTATATGTATGTATATTGGATCGACCATTAAGTCCAATTCTGCAAAAGCTTAATTTGTCCACTCTGAATCTGTTCCTTTGCAAGTGGCTGGTGCATGAAGCTACTGTTGTGTACTTGTTGTATAATGTTTTGGTTTAGTCTCGTTTATTGAACCTTATGTCTTAATGTTCTTTAATTATCTGTTAGTTCTCATCTCAGAACTTTTGGATTAGTTTTACTCTCGGTGAATTTGACAAGTAGGGCTTCCTTGCTTATGCTTTGAAAAGTATAATCAAACTTTTATCATTTTTTGAAAAGCATTGTTCAATGCTGCTAAAATCAAATTGAGAAATTGAACATTTCTAGATATGTTTGGTTGATGATTTTTTTTTTTTCCACAAACAAATTTTAAAACATTTTCTATTGGTGTTAAGAAAATAATTTTGATAGAGTTAAAAAAAAAATTTAAAAAAAAAAAAAAAACTAAGGCAGTAGTTTATTAAATGTATACATTAAAATAAAGGTACTTTTCGGTGAAATATATATATAATTTCACTGCCGCCTGGCTAATCGAAAAGTACCAAAATAATTTTTTTTAAACTTTGAAGAATAACTAATTTATTTTATTGCCCTAATAAAGATAAAATGTTTCATTATTTAAAACTGTTTAAACTGTAATAATCTTTAACTTAAAATTAAATCATTGTCTAACTTTTATTATATTTTTTTAAATAAATTATTCTTAATAATGGCACCTCAAAAGAAAATTTCATGTGAGGGATATCCTATTATCACATTGTCAGTAATTATTGTAGGATGCAATTGTATCTTAAATAAATAAGTGAAATAAGCATTTTTACAGATGGTTGTGCATGGAATGTGGATCATAGAGGAAAATTTCATAATAAAACTATAATTTAGATGTTCCGAAATATGTAGTTTCTGAACAAAATTTTCCATATGAATAATTTAAATTTTTATTATGAGAGTCCTGCATATATTTGACATTTCATAGACCCGAAAGTTATTTTCAATGGTAAATTTTGCATTAAAGTGTTCTATATCTGATTACTTGCATAAAAATAATAATAAATCTTAGTACATGTTTTTTACATACCATATTAACAACCCTGCATTAGTCGCATGTGTATCTCTGTGATGCAAGCTACCATCTTCCTCTTGTAAGTTTTGAATATGTAATTGAACTCTCAAATTGTCTAAAAACAAAACTAAAATAAGATTTTCTTACCAAGAACATCCCATATCTATTTTGTTTATAAATCAAAAATCTGTTAACCCCAATTAACTGAAATCTTATCATAAACTGATGTAGGATTCATCATCTATAGCATATCAAGCTGGGATAAGACAGAGTAATTTACCTTTTCCCAAATGTCTGTGCTATAGCAGATCATTTCCTCATTTGATACAAAATTAAGGGGAACAATTTTAAATTAAGATTTCTTTGAAATTTTTATAGTTTTTTAATTAATATTGAGCCTAAATCTGTTTTCATATTTTTGTTTCTCTTTTATTAAAACTACTGCCTTAATAATCTCTGTGCAATTTTTGTTATTTGTTTTTTCTTATATAAATTGTTATTCACTTTGTTACATTGCTTTAAATGCACACCTTTTTAAAGAAGTTAATGAACATACATTTTTAATCATCTTATGTTATAATTTCTTGATTGGTTGTGCTTAACAATATTGCAACAGCATTGAAAAGTGCATTTCTTTTTATTGTGTTTCTTTTTCTTTAAAAAGAAAATTCTTAAATTTTTCATGTTATGTAAGTTTTAAAAAATCTGTTATGGATAAAAGATATATATTTCTTTGTTGTAAAGCATTTTTACATATAACATTGTAAGTTAAGTTACTAGTTCCATTTGTTTATTTCGATATCTAAGATTGATTTATAAAGTACAATTTTTTCAAATTCACTATAAAAGTTCAAAAAAGCAATGCAATTTCAAGTAATGAATTTTTCTTCGGACAAAAATTACACACTATGTAAGAATAAAGTCATGTCTTACTTCTACTCTTACAGTAGTTGCACATGCTTTAGCTTTGAGGATTTTTTTTTTTTTTTTTACATATGCTTCTTTCTTTTCTATGGTGAATTTAAAAAGTTTGCACTTTATAAAAATGTGTTTAATTTATTTTACTGTAATTAAGATTCTGGTTGTGTTCATAAGATTCTCTGCACAAACTCTCATGTGCCAAGGAGAACCAGCCTCTAAATTTTGCTGCTTCATGCTAATTAAAAGTTTAAGCTGCCATTATCTTTTTTTTTCTCTTTTTTTATTTAAAAGATACGCTATGCACATAATTGTACATAGCAAATATGTGAATTGAATATTGTACATAGCTCTAGCTTGTGCTAGAAATTTGTTTAAGTTTTACACACTTAAATCTTTCTTTGCTGAAATATGTTTAGTTACTTTTCCTTGTATGTATTTGAAATGATGCTATATCCTTTTATAAATGTGTATAATGTACAGTACAAGTAAACCTCTTAATAATTTTATTTTTTACTAAAGAAATTCAAATATATATGTCATTTTCAGTTCTGTAAATTTTATGTATTATAACAATAAACCTCAAAGTATGTGGCTTTTTTATTTCCTGTTTTTTAATGAAGAGTTCATACACTGGACATAAAATGAAATTCTTGAGAAAAATGATAAATTTAGAATTCACCACTCATCATATGACAATTAAACATGAAACAGAATGGTTATTAAATTTCCAAATTTCCCCATAGGTCTTCTCTTTCTCTGTAGTATTCATTTCTTCTCTCCCCTCCCATCTTCTTTAACACTATTACTATTCTTGTATTTATAAGATACAGGGACATTTTTACTGCAAAGGCATCTTTGCAGATGCAAATTTGGTATTTTTTTAGTTTTTGTCAAAAGAACATACATTTCTAGTTAATTACTACATTTCCCCTCTAATTATCGCTGTATAAAGTATATAAATAGTGCAATAATGACAAGCTTCTTGAGGATGGTAATCGAGTGTTAATATTAAATGTGACCAGAAATAGTTTTCTTTTCATTAAATTTAACATTTCTAATGTTTCATATATAAAATGAATTACTGTTATCAACCCTCTTATATTTTAAAATTTCTTCAAACTAAAAAAAGATTTTATAGAATAGTATAATTATACTATCAATCTTGATTATCTTATGGGGTTAGAACAAGGCAAGAAATTTCTGGTCGCCATTGGTGACCAAAAATTTGAAACTGACTACTAGAATGTAGTGTACATAAGTATGCGATTGTTTTTGTATATCTGAGTAACATTTTACTTATTCTCGACCAAAAATCCATCAAACCATAATTCCCCATGTATTGCTCTTTTCTTCTACTTTGCAGAAAAAAGATTTTCTTTCATCCCAATCTTGATCTCTTAAGTATTAGAACAACAGTGTTTCTTAGGAATGAAATCCTAGTTTAAATTCAGAGCAAAGTTCTATTGACTTTGACAATACTAGTAACTTTATTCAAACAATCAATGAAATTAAGTTATAAGTCTTGGTTAATATAACTTTAATAGGGTATGCATCAACTTTTAACTTCAAGACAGAATGGAATAGGCTTCACAGGATTCTGCTCAGTTTATTGACTAAAGATATTCTCAGTTTGGTCTAAGAGTCAATTGATCTGCACATTGTCCATGGTAGGGAACTAGACTTTCTGGATAGTCTCGAGTAATATTCATAAAGTACAATATTAGTGTTCCATTGGTTGGGAACAAGAGGTTCTGTAAACTCTTGGTACATGCAGCTCTGGCCGCTGCTTTTATTCAATAACCCATGATGGGCAGTGCCATAGCCAACAGCTCAGGTCGGTTCCTTCTATAGGCAATCGGGAGGATCGGCTGCTTCCCTGGAATCTTGTGAATCATCATGGTCACAACCACTCCACAAACTTTCTGTTGGATCTGCTGAATGACATCTTGCTAAACAGCCTCTTAGGATCCCACTAGATACAACTCTGCATCTCCAGAAACTATCAACAACCAATTCACTCTCTCTCCATCCTCCCTTTTTAGCAACTTTATTTTGGGGGCCATCCCAGGATGTTAATTTTTGGGCCAGTTTTTGATTTCAAGATCATCTTTCGCACTAGGGTGAACTGTGGGCTCGTCAACCAGGCTTTCCAAGGTTAAGGTATTGCTCACTTCTGTCATTTTAATGTCAAACTAGTGATACATAGATTTGTATTGAGATATTGCCGTGGGCACCAAATTTAGTTTTTATTTTGGCAGAAAAGCCTTTATATGGGAATTCCTATACTTAATTCTATCTGCTTCATGAGATCTAATGAGAATTCTCATAACATTTTATTTAATTGCAACATAATGTCAGTATGATCAAACCATTTTGGCTGGATACAATAATTAGAACTGGATATAACAATTTTTATTAATATATAGTTTTATATATATACAGTATGTGTTACTGAGAAGTAAAGTGTGATAAGTAACAAATGATTAAAAAGGTCTGCATTTTATTTTCAGATGATAAATTTTCATCTTGTATACAATTGTGGCGACCAGTGTATATAGCATGAACCTCTATAGAAGGACTTCTAACGCAGTAGTGATAACATTGTGTCGAGACTTCGGCACTAAATGGCAGCTGCACAGCCATGCGCACGGTTCTACGCAGCTGGCCAGAAACCGTGCTGCAGCAGCACCCATGGCTGTCACTGTCAGTGTCAAACTGTGAAGCAGACGAAATAGTGACGTATGCAGGATCCGTCTTACCACATGCGCCACCTATTTGAGATTTTTTTCGAGGAACGATTTCCTTCTTGGAAAGGCTATTTCGTTAGAAGTCCTGGTATAGAGGTTCATGGTATATAGTCTAGTGGTTGCCTTCAGACTTCACTAAGAGAATGTTGTATACATTATTTTTTATTATAATGAAAGGAAGTATCTATATAAATAATTGGAAAACCTATTTTTAGCTATTATTGCCCATACATGATGATGTATTAATCTTTTGAGCAACCCTGTATATGATCTACAGATTTTTTTTTTTTTACTCAAGCCATGCGATACACTAAAATTTCATTTAGCTGGAAAATTAATAAGAAATGAAAAAGCATTTTTGATAAAGGGTAGTGGAAAGTATATGGTGATATCTGGATTTTTTTTTTTTTTTTTTTAAGAAACACTGTATACTCTCTTTAGCTATAGCACACTCTCTTGTTTATACCCTCTAGTTTTTTTATGACTACACTACTGTTGATAGTAACCATCCACTGATTAAAGTGGATCAAAATTCTTTTGTGCAGCCCTTTATATGAATTTATATTAATCCTTCTCCCAATTAAATTGTAGTGAAGATATTTGTTAAAGTAAAATCCTCACTATCTTTTCCAAACATCATAGCAGAATTCTTCAATGGGTCGGTTGTACTTTATCTGAACACGAAAACTCCATTGAAGTCAACCTAATGAAATTAATCGACCTGAACTTGGCACATTTCAACCTGAAGTGAAAGAAAATTCATACTATTTTAAAAAAAATTATGGAAAAAAAATCTACATTATTAATTTTATCATTTAGGAAGAATAATTAATATATACTCATTCATGTTTAAATAATCTTTTTAATCTGAACGAATACTTTGTTATTTCTTTTGAAAAATTAGTTACAGTATGGAACCATTTATCCAGAATCCAGTTAACCGGAAAACCAGTTATCCAGAATGATATTTCCAACTGACTGATTTCAGAATCTTTCCAGAAAAAAGTGCCATGCAGTGCCAGTTTGACATGTGCATTGCTTGACAGATTACCACATGCATCATTGTACAACTTGACCAATATCTAGTATTTGAAATGGAAGCCTATTTAGTCAGATATTGATCATTTTGATTTTTATGCAGTATTGTTTCCAAGGTATTGCCAGAAATTGCCTTCTTTCAAACTATGATTAATCTTTGATCTTGATAGGATCTGAGCAGTAATCTAATAATTTAAAATCAGTAACAATATTACAACCACATATATTTTACAAATCTCATCAAATGGATATTGTTTTAATGTCCAACCAGTTATAAAAAAAAAACAGTTATCCGGAATACATCTGGCCCCGACCATTCCGGATACATGGTTCTATACTGTATATCTAAACCTGAAGCAAGAATCAAAACACATAGCGCCAAAAAAAAAAAAAGGAGCCAATCCAGATCAAGGATGAAGTCAGGTTTGGTGAAAATCAGGTTGTATGACCTGATATGGAACTCTACTTCATACTACATATCCTATAACCATAACATAATACGTTACTATCAGAATTAACTGCAGATATAAAATGTAGACCTAAATTTATGTAGAGGCATTAAAATCCACTTTTTAATTTTTAATCAATATCTTAATACAATGTTTTTATTAGATTGATTTGATATGCACACACTCATCCATAATACAGTCTAATTCAAAATGATTGCCCTCATTACAAATGACAATAACTTCATTGTAAATAGGGTTGGACCCGATATCCGATATATATTTAAAATGATTGTTCTCATTACAAATGACAATAACTTCATTGTAAATAGGGATGGGCCTGATATCCAGTATAGTATACACTATATTGCCAAAGGTGACCGGTCACTTGCGATTTTAGACGTTTTGTTAAATATCTAGAAAAATACATGAGGAATTAACCTAGAACTGCAGGTGTGTAAACAGTATACTATAGTAGGTTATATATTTCCATGAAGATTTTTTCCTGAAACCCCATAAGGGACTGTCAACAAATTGAAAAAGAACGAATATCTTTTGGATAACCCTGTAAAAACTAATGTAGCAAAAGCGTTCAAACTCGAGATTATTAATAAGTGGCTTATTGTAATATACTGTGTTCATTTTTATGAGGATAGCATGTATACTCGTAGAGAAATTAAGGTTTTTATAAAAACAGTTCCAAATTTCGCCAAGTTTTTTGCTTATAATTTGCAGAGTTCTTAATATTAAAAAAAAGTTATTTTGAAAAAATATGTCAAACAACATTGTACACAATGCTCTGCAATCAGAATTAAAAAATAATAAAAATTGGATGAAAAATGAGCAGGTTAACTAAAAAATGTTTCACTGCGCATGCGCGAACGCAATCAAAATATAATGTGCATAATGTATTAACTAAGTATATAGAGCAACTTTTGTGAAAGTCTCAAAATCATAGCTTGAAAATTATCGTCGATAGAATAAGCTCGAAATCTGTTGTTCCCAAAAGGGAGCAAAAAGATGAGGGGTTGTACCCAAATACGTGCGATATTGTGAATGCTATCTTGGCACTCAACAGATATTTGATACAACCCCTCATCTTTTTGCTTCTTTTTGGGAACAACGGATTTCGAGCTTATTCTATCGACGATAATTTTCAGAATTTTCAAGCTATGATTTTGAGACTTTCACAAAAATTGCTCTATATACTTAGCTAATTACATTATGCATATTATATTTTGATTGCATGTGCAGTGAAAAATTTTTTAGTAAACCTGCTCATTTTTCATCCAATTTTTATTATTTTTTAATTCTGATTGCAGAATATTATGTACAATGTTGTTTGTCATATTTTCTGAAAAGAACTTTTTTTTTTATATTAAGAACTCTGCAAATTATAAGCAAAAACCTTGGCGAAATTTGGGACTGTTTTTATAAAATTTTTTGAAGTGAAAACTTCTTTAAGCACGTTGGGCATTTTTTGAGATGGGAAAAAAACATTGAATTCGCGATTCCGTTACCATTACTGTTACCGACACCGGTACATTTCGGTTAGCCGGGCGCCAGTAATATATATACATGTATATATACACGCACACATATCTACAGATACATATATATACATACACATATATATGCATACATGGATGTATATACATATGTATTTATATATGTACATATATCACTGGCACCCGGCTAACCGAAAAGTACCCCGACACCTCTGGATATTTGGCGACAATTCTGCAATAGCTGGTTCAGGTAAGCAACCATAGATTTGCTTAAATTAATATCTCACTTTGACAGCAAAAGTGATATTAGTCTCTATTTAGCATTATTTGAAAGACAAATTTCTCGAATGAATATAATAAAAGAAAATTGGGTCACACATTTGTTAAGTTTAATTCCGTTAGAAATCGCCAATATTATAGCTAGAGAGCCAGAAACATTGGCGAACAATTACGTAGTGGTGTAGTCGAGGGGGGACGATGGGGGACGGCGTCCCCCCACTTTTTTATTTTATTACAAGCGTCCCCTTACTTTTTTTCGTCAAGGGGGACGCTAAGGACGCGAGCGGACGCAAGCCTTTCTGATTTATTAAATGTTTAAAAGAAGAAACACATTAATAAATTAACAATTTTAGGAAGTAAGGAATGGATTTTTTAAACTATTTTAGATTTCTTTAAAAAAAATCTTTCTTTTGCATTAAAATACAAATTCAAGGGAATTGGGGGAAAAAGGGATGTTTACTTGTTCCGTCAACTTGTTGCACCCGTCGTAAAATACAGTGCTAACATTAGTTTCTGCAGATACAAACATCCGTTTTACTTGGAATTCTTTAATAGAAAACTATTATGCCCCCTCCTGTTCCCAAATGGAAAAACCACCCTAGCTCTCCAAAATAGGTCTGTATACACCACCAGTCTCAGATTGAAAAATATATCCAGATGTCACAAGTTTTTCTATTCTGAAAGCCTGGACAGGCTTTTCTTAATCGCAATTAACAAAAGGCCCGTTTTTAAACACATTCAAGGTAATGATAATTGTCATAGCTGTCATTACCGTTGGTTCGTATGGGTCGTCAGATTTATGAACATGGACCGTAGGGAGTCTGTAGTCGAATATAGAATAATCAACAACAGGTAACATCAATGCAGGCCGACCACTTCTGATGGTGTACAAGAACCTCATAAACCATTATCTCCCCTTTTTCTACCTAACATCTTCATTTATCATTCACATTGACAATTATTTCCTGATTATAGGATTAGGAATAACTATTGCACTAATGGTGATTAGGAGAAAAACTAGAAGTATTGGATTAGTTTGAATTCAAACAAGTATCTCTACAGTATCTCTTTTTTTTAGTTTGTACTCTTTAGTTGTTAATCTATTTTTTTCTTTGTATCGAAATTTCAAAATTATCCATTTTTGAACATTCATAAAATAGCAATGAAAAGATACAGGCAGCCAAGCCTGGGAAGTTTTATGTTTTTTTCCAAACGCAGTGATACAGAAACAGACATGAAAATATCAATTGCAATTGGTGATAAAATATCCGATCCAAGAGAATTGTAAGTATCTTTTTAATTATCAAGTTTTGACCAATAATATTTGTTCATTGTATGCTATGTTATGTAAAGAATTTTTGATAATAAGGTTAGATATTTTGGAAAGATCAATGTGGTTCTGTTTTAAGACTGTGTGGTGTGTGTGTGTGTGTGAGAGGGGGGGGGGGGGCAGGCAAAGTTTTTTTTTAGGGTGGTGTCATAGCCAAGGATGTGTTGGGGGCTGTACCTCCGAACGAGAAAAGTTTACTGAATACAAAGACTGAAAATCTTATAATACGAAATCGCAAGAAAAAGATGATAATTATAAAATTAATAATAAAATATTGAATATGAAAGTTTCCAATTATAGACGGGTACCATTTTTTCATGTATCTTTTAAGACTATTAAAATTTCCAGTCTATAGTGCACCTCTGAATATTAAAGTAAAACTTGTCTATTCGAAACCTGTCTGTAAAAGAACTCTTTCACAAACGGAAAAAAAAAAACACCATACAATTATACTTGCTAAGACGGAGACCTGTCTAAAATGGAGCTTTTTTTCAGTTCCTTTCAACTCCTTCTTTGTAAGTTTTACTGCAGGGGCGCCATTTCAAGAGTTTCTTTGAGGGGCGGGGGGGGGGATTTTCTTTGAGGGACAGGATTTGAAATAGCGTGCAGGATTGCGCAATTCGCGCCCAAAATAGGATTAAGCCCCCACAATAAAAAATCCCTGATGGCTCGGCTTACAGGCACAGGTAGATTTCAACGACGTAGACCGTGGGGGCGCCTGTTTATTGAGAATTGCAGAAGAAATGACTTTTTGCCATGATGCGGCAGTTGGGACCGCCCACTTCGAAATCTACCTGTGTCTGTAGGTGGAGACGGCAGGGAGTTTTTTGTTTTTATTTATTTACTTGTATTTTATTTTATTTTTATTTATTTATTTATTTATTTTGCTGTAAGGGTTGGTCCTATCAAAAACTTGTCTTCATAAAAGTTTTAGATAATATTAAGAGGATTTATAATAAATTTAAGCGGATTTATATCTTGTGAATTGACAATGTTATAAATTTTTTTCCTCTTAAACCCCTATTTCCCCCGTCCCCTTGAGGCCATTTTTAATTATATCAAAAATCTGCCATACATAAATTTTCGACCCTTTTCCTAGAAATAATAAAAACTTTAAACGGATTCGATACGTATCATAATTAAGAAGTTATTATTTTTGTTTTTGTTTTTTCACAAAAAGCCCCACCCCCTCCCATTTACCCCCGTGGTTCCATTTTGCCCATTAACGAACTTGACGGAGATTTTATGTATCAGTTTGGAAGAGATTTGTGCAGAATTATTGAAGTTATCGTGTCCATAAAAAAGTGATATAGATAGATAGATAAAGTTTTGAACTGGAGGTGGTTTTGGATTCTGGAGTCATGATTGGCGTAGATCCTACAAAAATTTTCCAGAAATTCCAACATAGGGGAGAATGTAATAGGTAGTTTTTCTTACGAAATCTGCCTAAAAATGCTGTTTGGGATTTTGCCCTCTTAACTTTGCTTCACATGCATGTGATTCTTCAGCGAATATTTTTAACACTTTCCAACATAGTTGAAATGTGTTTATGAATTTGGTTTGTCTGTCTGTCTGCCGTCCGTCTGTCTGTCTGACTATCCTCTAATTCGCGTAAATATGCTCGGATCATTATGCAATTAATATATGTTATTGAGGCTTACTGTGGTATGTTCGGTATTGAAAATGAAATGTGTAGCGCTTATAGTTTTTTTTACAGGGACACTTAAAAGAATTCCGTTACATTGCGGTCTATTGCGAAAAATCATTTGCGGTTTATTTTAATGATGTTACACAATTTCAAACATATTGAAATTGATATATATCAGTGAAGTGCTCTACAAGAGACTAGTTATAGAGTGTGGTGGGCATAGCACTTATAATTCCTTTACAGGGATACTCAAAAGAATTCCGTTACATTATATGAAAAATCGTTTACAGTTTATTTTAATAATGTTTCACTATTTCAAACATATTGAAATTGATATATATCACTGACGTGGGTTACAAGTAGAGATCGACCGAAACAGACATAATTACATACATTACAGACCGAAATTACATACATAACTGCATATAATTATTAATTAATTAATAACAAAAAATTAAAACTTAATAATAACGTCACTAATTGATTATGTTACTAATTAATTATGTTACTAATTAATTACGTTACTAATTATTTTATTAGTTATATGTGTATTGAACCACATTTCTAACGAACAAACGTACATATATATGTGTATGTATAAGTTTCAAATAAAAATGAAACATAAGTAATACAACTTTTTTATTTTATTATTTTACTTTGCACCGGCTTTGCACGGTAGACAATGTAATTTTTTTAGTACATTTGTTTTCCTGAATTTCGCGCTCCTACCAAAAAATGTTGCTGAGATATGGCGAAATGACCTAAAACTTTCGAATCCCCCTTTAACCATCTTCGGATGGGAGAGGGGGGGGGGGATTTCTAAATTCAGTGAAATACGTGTTTAATCATTTGTTTAGTAGATTTGTTTTCCTGAATTTCGCGCACCTATATAAAACAGCTGCTGAGATATGGCGATATGTCCTAAAATTTTCGAAACCGCCCCCTTTAAGACTCTTCGAAGGGAATTTTTAAAATCACTGAAATGCGTAATTATCAATTTTTTAGTAGATGTGTTTTTCTGAATTTCACGCTCCTACCTAAATCTGCTGCTGAGATACGGCGAAATGACCCAAAACTTTTGAATACCCCTTTAACCACCTTCTGGGGGGAATTTCCAAATTCGCCGAAATACGTGTTTAACCAATTTTTTAGTAGATTTGTTTTAATTAATTTCGCCCTCCTACAGAATAGCTGAGATATGAAAATTGAAATGACCTCATATGAAAATGACCTACAAAATTCAACCCCCCCCCCCATTTAACCACCTTCTGGGGGGAATTTCCAAAATTGCTGAAATATGTGTTTTATTCATTTTTCAGTAGATTTGTTTTCCTGATTTTTGTGCTCCTAACTAAAACTGCTGCTGAGATATGACGAAATGATCTAAAACATTCGATCCCCCTTTCAACCACCTTTGGGGGGAAATTTCTAAAATCGCTGAAATACGTGTTTAACCAATTTTTTTTAGTAGATTTGCTTTCCTTAATTTCGCGCTCCTACATAAAACTGCTGCTGAGATATGGCGAAATGACCTAAAACATTTGACCACCCTCTTTAACCACCTTCAGGGGGGGGGAATTTCTAAAATCGTTGAAATAGGTGTTTAATCATTTTTTTAGTAATTTTGTTTTTCTGATTTTCGCGCTCCTACCTATAACTGCTGCTGAGATATGGCGAAATCACCTAAAACATTCGACCACCACCATTTAACCCCCTCCTGGAAGGGAATTTCTAAAATCGCTGAAATACATGTTTAATCATTTTTTTAGTAGATTTGTTTTCCTGATTTTCGCACTCCTACCTATAACTGCTGCTGAGATACGGGGAAATGACCTAAAACATTCGAACCCCCCCCCCCCCTTTAACCCCTTTCTGGCGGAATTTCTGAAATCGCTGAAATAGGTGTTTAATCATTTTTTTAGTAGATTTGTTTTCCTGATTTTCGCGCTCTTACCTATAACTGCTGCTGAGATATGGCGAAATGACCTAAAACATTCGACCACCCCTCTTTAGCCCTTTTTCTGGGGGGGAATTTCAAAATCGCTGAAATAGGTGTTTAAACATTTTTTAGTAGATTTGTTTTCCTGATTTTCGCACTCCCACCTATAACTGCTGCTGAGATACGCCGAAATGACCTAAAACATTCGACCACCGCCTTTAACACCCTTCGGGAGGGGAGGGGGGGGAGGGAATTGCTGAAATACGTGTTTAATCATTTTTTAGTAGCTTTGTTTTCCCTATTTTCGCACTACTACCTATAACTGCTGCTGAGATATAACAAAATGACCTAAAACATTCGACCACCCCCTTTAACCCCTTTCTGGGGGAATTTCTGAAATCGCTAAAATATGTGTTTAATCATTTTTTTAGTAGCTTTGTTATCCCTATTTTCGCACTCCTACCTATAACTGCTGCTGAGATATGGCGAAATGACCTAAAACATTCGACCACCCCCCTTTAACCCCCTTCTGGGGGGAATTTCCAAAATCGCTGAAATAGGTTTTTAATCATTTTTTAGTAGATGTGTTTTCTGTAATTTCAAGCTCCTACCTATAACTGCTGCGGAGATATGGCGAAATGACCTAAAACGTTCGACCACCCCCTTTAGCCCCCTTCTGGGGGGGAATTTCTAAAATCGCTGAAATGGGTGTTTAATCATTTTTTTAGTAGATATGTTTTCTGGAATTTCAAGCTCCTACCTATAACTGCTGCTGAGATATGGCAAAATGACATAAAACATTCGACCACCCCCCTTTAACCCCCTTCTGGGGGGAATTTCCAAAATCACTGAAATAGATGTTTAATAATTTTTTTAGTAGATTTGTTTTCCTGATTTTCGCGCTTCTACCTATAACTGCTGCTGAGATATGACAAAATGACCTGAAACATTCGACCACCCCCCTTTAACCCCTTTCTGGGGGAATTTCTGAAATCGCTAAAATATGTGTTTAATCATTTTTTTAGTAGCTTTGTTTTCCCTATTTTCGCACTCCTACCTATAACTGCTGCTGAGATATGGCGAAATGATCTAAAACATTCGACCACCCCCTTTAGCCCCCTTCTGGGGGGAATTTCTAAAATCGCTGAAATGGGTGTTTAATCATTTTTTAGTAGATGTGTTTTCTGTAATTTCAAGCTACTACCTATAACTGCTGCGGAGATATGACGAAATGACCTAAAACATTCGACCACCCCCCTTTAACCCCCTTCTGTGGGGAATTTCGAAAATCGCTGAAATAGGTGTTTAATGATTTTTTTAGTAGATTTGTTTTCTGGAATTTCAAGCTCCTACCTATAACTGCTGCTGAGATATGGCAAAATGACCTAAAAGATTCGAACCCCCCTTTAACCCCCTTTGGGGGGGAATTTTCAAAAATCCCTTCTTATTGCTTGCCTAGGCCATAACAGCAATCTACAGTTCAAATTGCGTGACCCTGACTTTAGTAGTTTCGGCTGGGCGTTGATGAGTCACTCAGTCAGTCAGTCAGTCAGTCACCGTTTCCTCTTTATATAATAGTATAGATAACAAGCAATAATTATAGGCATTTATCAATAATTAATTAACAATGTTGTTAAATAATGTAAAACAAATTCAATAATGGATATTTAAAGTTCATATTCATATTCATATTTTCAGTTCGTTAATATTTTGCATTTAAATTGATTGAAATAAAATACTTAAAAGTTTGTTTTTTAGGAAACTAACATTAAACTAGATGGAACCCGTCAAAATTTGACGGAAAAAAATACTATAACAATATCTGTAAAATAAGCTACTTTATTATTTAAGAAGGGGTGTGTATGAAACAGTCTTTCAAATATTTTATTTTGAAAGTTTTTTCACCCCAGTGAAATACAGTACTATTTCCGATGCAAACTCCGAACAAACAATAAGTAAACAACTGTGTAATGAAAATCAGTTTGACATTACCGTCATATTCCCCACGGCAAGAAAGAAAATTTCATGGACCTATGAAGTATCATACAAATAGTATATTCCTACGTTCATCTCATATTCAGTAAATAAAGCATACATCCCCCCCCCCCCCTCTGATAATGCAACCGAATGAGCTCCAATGCCCAAAAGCACCCTCGAAAAACGACGTTAACAAAAAAGTTTTAAAATGTTTAAATTAAAAGTTTTAAAATGTCCTTTTTAATCATTGTTGGTTTCAAATCCATATCTTCTAAAACGCATCTATTGTTTTAAGATAATCAATTTTTATGTAAAGATGAATAATTATTTTTGCAATAATAAATCAATCTGCGGATGAGGGAGACTTTTAATGTTTTCAAGTGTAATTCATTTGTATTGTTTCTTCGGTCCCTTTACATAATCAGGATGATTATCCATCACAGTCGGGGATATTTTCCCTCTTAGACAGTTAAATACCCAATGGATCTTTTAAAAAATTAAAAAAATACAATTCCTAGCATATTCTGATGCAACATATACATCAACGAATTCAACATATCAATTTTATGTTAAACATAAACTGAAAATAGGTTTTTTTTCTGATCTTAAGATATATCAGTTTTTTTTTTTTTTTCATTTTTCATGATAGTTAGGGAAATCTATTTTCAACTGTGGCAATTTTCCCAGGGTCTATTTTACATTATTAAAGCAAACTGATGGTCATTGTTGAAATAGAATTGAAAATTTTTTCATGCTTGAAAATTATTTAAAAAGTCATTAAATTAAGCGGCAGTTTTAAAATAAATTTCAATCGACAGCTAATTTTTTTTTCTAATTGATGATGTAAGAATTGAAATTGTAAAATGTAGTAAAAAAATTAAATTAGTAGTGTTTAAAAGTGATATTTAAGTGCGATGAAAGCTAAAGCGATAGAGCCGTTTGTTATCACATCCGTTATACATTTCAAAAAATTGCCACTGCGTTTTGGCTGGCGTCCAAAAGTAGACTACCATTTTTTGACATCAAAAGAGAAATTCACAGTGAAAGAAATAGGACTTTGCCGCTAATAAGGAACTGTTAAATGTACTTATAACAAACCTACCAAAATAATTCCTATAAAATATACAATGTAATTAGCCTTACATTGTTTATTCTAGCTAAAAAAACAATCATTATTTAAATTTTTTTTTTTTTAACCATAACACTATTTTAGATAATTTTAATTTTCCTGAAATCTTTTACTTTTGTGAATTTTTTTTATTAAAAAATGAATTTGTCTAACCTATAATTTAAAAAAAGTAATTGGTAGCATGTAATCAAGATGAAGCACCCAATAAAAGCTCCAATTCTAATCTTTAAAATTAAAAATTGAAAAATCAGTTAAAATTACGTCATGTTGACACAATCATATAAATTTTTCTTTTTAGTTTTATAAATGTTAAAATGCATTTCAAGCTAAGCATAACGTCATTTTCACCGGCGCAAACTTTTCACACGTACTTTGTATACATTACTTTTATGCTTAAACACCATGAATACAAATAAAAATATATTTTGTATTTAATTGTAATGAAAAAATGGCATCAACGAAGTTATAATGCATAGTGATAAAATAAACATAATGGACAATATTCCCGTGACGTCACAATAAATATGAATTTTTATTCTCTTATAAAACACGCGGATAAATATTTTTACCGAAATTAATTTGCAAATTAAAAAATTCCGGCTAAAAGCCACGTGCTTTTAATATTTATTATTTCTATTTTATCCTTGCAACCACAGAGTTCAGATAATAAACTATGCGCCTCGTAACAGTAGGCGTATTCCGATTGCCGACTTTATGACGTCATACGCAGATGTAAAAGTTTAATTTAAAATTACGGCTAATTAATAAAATTTTCGAATAAATGAATGTACGATAACAAATCTGTGTCCAAATACCTTTCATTTAAAAAAATAATGGTGTAATTTGATGCAGTAGTTTGTTCCCACGCATTGTCGAAAGAAAAGGCTTAGTGTTTTAAATATATAGATATGTTTTAACCATTTTATAACTATAAATATTATTAATTTAATAGAAGTTTAAATATAGTTATATATTTAAATATTGCTGAATATTATTATTAATTATTTAAAATTTTGTACAAACATTTTTATGGTATATATGTTTAAATAATGTGTATACTTAAAAAAAGCTTTGGCACTCCCTGCTAGAGTCCTGCATCGAGGCGATTTACCCGCACCCGATGCGACCCGCAGATTGGGTCAGGTCGG
Organism: Maratus michaelseni; assembly: GCA_963931845.1. Taxonomy (NCBI): domain Eukaryota; kingdom Metazoa; phylum Arthropoda; class Arachnida; order Araneae; family Salticidae; genus Maratus; species Maratus michaelseni. The sequence goes on from OZ007591.1 coordinate 158,866,645, forward strand.
TTGGCGCTAAATTCTTTTGTTGCGGTTAGGGTTCGTGTCGGGTTGACTTCTTTTTTTTTTTTTGTTGCGGATCGTGTTCAGGTCGGGTTGACTTTCATTGTTTTGGGTTGGTTTCGGGTTCAGGTCGGGTTGACTTTCATTGTTTTAGGTTGATTTCGGGTTGGGTTTGAGTATTACGGGTCGGATTCGGGTTGACATTTGTAAAAGAATGTCCACAATATTTTTGCAGGTTAAAAATATGTATAAAATAAGACCTCCATAATGGACACTCCCGAAAAGAGGCTTTTTACGTACTTGGAAAGGAGGAAAAATTGCCATTCTTCTAATCACTTGGTAATAACTCGCTTTCATTTTTTTGGTGGTGTTAGTGGATAACTAGTGTAATGTTGTTCCCCAACAATTTTCAAAACTAAAAATTTCAGAATAATTAATCAAACTTTTAATCAAAATTCTTGTTGAGAGAAAATGTACTAAAGCATTCTAAAACTATTGCACATTCTATTCCAGAAAAATAAAATAAATAAACCAGTCATCAAAGTTTTTAATCTTTTAAACCTGTTGCAAGCTATAGGATTTACATGTGCAGAAATTTAAGCTAAATTAACTTTCTTTTTTTTCTCAGTCACCTTTTTTAGGTTCATTCAAAATCACGTTTACCCCAGGTATCAAAGACCATTATGTATCGTTTATAAGCGTCCCCCCACTTTTTTTTCTAGGACTACACCACTGCTACGATTATGTAAAAGATTTACTTCTTAAACGCTTCAAAATGACGCCAAAAGAATTTAGGCAGAAATTAATGTCACATAAAAAAGAATCTTCAGCCACTTGGCGCGATTTAGCATTTGAATTAAGAAATCATTTGGAAGAATGGATTAGCGGTCTTAAAGTATCTGATTTTGAATCCTTAAAAGAATTAATAGTAGTAGATCAAATTAAGAAAAGGTTACCTATAGAAATGAAAGAACATTTTATTGATGATCTTCCAAAAATTAAAAATGTAGACGTATTAGTAAGTAAACTAGACGATTATGATGCGGCGAGACGTAATGTTAAAACCATGAATAGAATTTCACACCACTTTGAAGATAGAAAACCCGAAGTAAGTAAAAATGAAAATTCACAATCTTTCTTTCATACCCAATACCTAAACAAAAGAAATAAATCTCAAATTAGGTGTTTTAGATAGATGTAACTCTCAAGGCCACATAGCGTCTCAGTGTAATAATAGCAATAACCGTCAAGCTAATGAGTTCAGTCAAGACTCTACCGAAAACTATCGAAATTATAATCGCCAAAATCACAATCCTAATGCCGATGTACAGGAATAAGCTAACATTGCTACAATTCGAATCAGAAATAAGTCTAAACCTAATGGAATGGGTAAAATAATTAATATCAAAGGCAAAGAAGCAAATCTATTGTTTGATACAGACAGCTATATTTCTTTATTTAATTTTTCTACGAATATACATGCTATCCTCATAAAAATGAACACAGTATATTATAATACGCCACTTATTAATAATCTCTAGTTTGAACGCTTTTGCTACATTATTTTTTACAGGGTTATCCAAAAGATATTCGTTCTTTTTCAATTTGTTGACCAGGGCCGGCGCCAGGGGTGAGGCAAGTGAGGCAGCCGCTTCAGGGCGCACCCCTAGAGGGGCGGCATTTGGCTCGCATATTGTATGTGTCGAAACTTTAAAAAAAAAAGAGAGAAGGGATTTTTTTTCTTATTTAAAATAAAAATACGGCTTACATTGCATATAATTACAGTCAAAGAAGTTGCATATAATTACAGTGAAGAATTCCGGTTACAATGTTTTAGTCCACTTTAGTAAATTTTCTTCATGCCGATTTTCGAATTATTAGTGATTTTTGACGAGTTTTTTTCTCTTGCGTTTCGCAGTGATTTTTTAATATTCGTTAAAGAAATGGATCCTGATTCAAACTTTTAGCCTAATATAGTAAATTTTGTTCTCCGCGATTTTGGAAATTTTAGCTGTATTTAATGCAATTTTCAATGCGATTCTCAGTGTCTTTCCGCGTTCTGCTGCGATTTCTTGCTAATTTAGTAAATTGTGTCATACGCGATTTTTGAAATTTTTCCTATTTTCAATATAATTTTTAGCATTTCCTGGCGTTTCACGGCGATTTTTTCACATTCATAAAAGAAATTCGTTTTTAAGAACTTAGCCTAATTTATTACATTTTGTCTTCCGCGATTTTCATTCGGATTTTTAGCGTCTTTTCGCGCTGATTTTTTTACATTCGGAAAATAATTTCTTTTAAAATGTTTTAGCCAACTGTAGTAAATTTGCTCCTGTGAGAATTTTTAATTTTTAGCAATTTTTATGAGATTCCTTGCGTTTTTTATTTTGTTGTTGTTGTTGTTTTGTGGCGATTTTTTTACCTTAGTAAAAGAATTCCGATTGTAAACTTTTAGCCCAATATAGTAAAGTTTGTCCCGTTTTCAATAAAGTTTATTCGGAATCCGTACAACGATTTTTGAATTTTTCTATGCGATTTTTAGAGTTTTTTCCCGTTTCGCGACGATTTTTTGACGTTGTTAAAAGGAATTCGGTTTCAAATCTTTAGACTAATATAGTAAATTCTGTCCTCTTCTATTTTTTAATTTTAGCGATTTTCCGCGTTCTACAGTGATTTTTTTTTTATATTCGTAAGAGGTATTTAACATAAAACTTTTAGCGTAATACAGTAAATTTTGTCCTTCGCAATTTTTGAATTTTTAATGTGATTTTCAACTTGTTTTTTCCGCGTTCCATGGCGATTTTTTGACATTCGTAAAAAGAATTCTGTTTCAAACTTTTAGTTTAATATAGAAAATTTTGACCGCTACGATTTTCGAGTTTTTAGCGATATTTAGTGTTCTTTCGCATTCCGTGGTAATTTTTTTGGCATTCGTGAATAATCCCTGTTACAATGTTTCAGTTCACTATTAGTAAATTTTGTTCTCTACAATTTTTAGCGTTTTGCGGCGATTTATTGACATTCGTAAGAGGAATTCGGTTTCAAACTTTTAGCCTTATGTAGTGAATTTTGTTCGCCGAGATTTTTGAATTTTTAGTGATTTTTAATGCAATTCAGAGTTTTTTCGAGTTTTCGTGTTTCTTGTTGAATTTTTTGACATTCCTAAAAAAAAAAAAATTCAGTTTCAAACTTTTAGCGTATCATATTAAATTTTGTTCTCCGCGATTTTGGAAGTTTTTGTGATTTTTATTGCGATTTCCAATGCAATTTTTAACATTTTTTGCGTTTTGTGGCGATTTTTTGATATTCATAAAAGGAATTCGGTTTCAAACATTTGGCCCAATATATTACATTTTGTATTCAGCGATTTTCAATGCGATTTTTAACGTTTTTTCGCTCCAATTTTTGACTTTCGGGAAAGAATTACTGTTAGAATATGTATTAGCATTACAGTACGTAAATTTTGTCCTTTGCGTTTTTTTTTTTTTTTTTAGCGAGTTTGGTTTTGTGTTAATTGGTTTTGTAAATTTGCTCCTGTGAGAATTTTTAATTTTTAGCAATTTTTATGAGATTCCTTGCGTTTTTTATTTTGTTGTTGTTGTTGTTTTGTGGCGATTTTTTTACCTTAGTAAAAGAATTCCGATTGTAAACTTTTAGCCCAATATAGTAAAGTTTGTCCCGTTTTCAATAAAGTTTATTCGGAATCCGTACAACGATTTTTGAATTTTTCTATGCGATTTTTAGAGTTTTTTCCCGTTTCGCGACGATTTTTTGACGTTGTTAAAAGGAATTCGGTTTCAAATCTTTAGACTAATATAGTAAATTCTGTCCTCCTCTATTTTTTAATTTTAGCGATTTTCCGCCTTCTACAGTGATTTTTTTTTTATATTCGTAAGAGGTATTTAACATAAAACTTTTAGCGTAATACAGTAAATTTTGTCCTTCGCAATTTTTGAATTTTTAATGTGATTTTCAACTTGTTTTTTCCGCGTTCCATGGCGATTTTTTGACATTCGTAAAAAGAATTCTGTTTCAAACTTTTAGTTTAATATAGAAAATTTTGACCGCTACGATTTTCGAGTTTTTAGCGATATTTAGTGTTCTTTCGCATTCCGTGGTAATTTTTTTGGCATTCGTGAATAATCCCTGTTACAATGTTTCAGTTCACTATTAGTAAATTTTGTTCTCTACAATTTTTAGCGTTTTGCGGCGATTTATTGACATTCGTAAGAGGAATTCGGTTTCAAACTTTTAGCCTTATGTAGTGAATTTTGTTCGCCGAGATTTTTGAATTTTTAGTGATTTTTAATGCAATTCAGAGTTTTTTCGAGTTTTCGTGTTTCTTGTTGAATTTTTTGACATTCCTAAAAAAAAAAAATTCAGTTTCAAACTTTTAGCGTATCATATTAAATTTTGTTCTCCGCGATTTTGGAAGTTTTTGTGATTTTTATTGCGATTTCCAATGCAATTTTTAACATTTTTTGCGTTTTGTGGCGATTTTTTGATATTCATAAAAGGAATTCGGTTTCAAACATTTGGCCCAATATATTACATTTTGTATTCAGCGATTTTCAATGCGATTTTTAACGTTTTTTCGCTCCAATTTTTGACTTTCGGGAAAGAATTACTGTTAGAATATGTATTAGCATTACAGTAAGTAAATTTTGTCCTTTGCGTTTTTTTTTTTTTTTTTAGCGAGTTTGGTTTTGTGTTTCGCGGCATTTTTTCCACATTAGTAAAATGAATCGGGTTTTAATCTTTTAACCGAATATAGAAAATTTTGTCCTCTTTTCAATAAAGTTTATTCGGAATTCGTTTAGCAATTTTAGAATTCTTTTGTTTGATTTTTAGAGTTTTTAGCGTTTTGCGGCGATTTTTGGACATTCGTAAAACATTTTTTTTAAATCTCTTAGCCCAATAGTATATTTTGTTCTCTGTGATTTTTGTATGTAACTTTTAGTGTTTTTTCCGCAATTCGCCGCGATTTTTCCACATTAGTAAAAGGAATCCGGCATCAATCTTCTATCCCAATATAGTAATTTTTTTCTCTTTTCAAAGTTTATTCGGAATTCGTGGAGTGATTTTTATATTTTTTGCTCTTTTATATTACGATTTGTAGTTTTTTCGCACTTCGTGCTATTTTTTTTATGTGCCGGTCGGGTCTGTTAGTTAAATTATTTTAGCAAATTAAAAAACAATTATTTGTTAATATTAGGGTGCTATAATAAACGGTTTTGCAAAAAAAAAAAAAAAAAAAAAAATCAAGGCGAATTAGTATTGAATTATTTATTTCACCGTTGATACTCGTGTTTTTGTAAATATTACTGATGTAAAATTTAATCTTCATGTATACAATTTCAAATGAGCATGTAATTTTCAATTCATATTATAATTTTCCTATTTAATTTCAAGAATGTGATGCGTAGTTTGCGTTAGTATGTTTATCTATTTTTGTCTTGATAATATGATTGCTTTATAATATTGATTTCCGTACTATAATAAATGACTTCGCCGAAGAAAAATCAAGGAAAATTAGATCTTGAAATTTTGTTTTATTTTCAATAAATATTTTATTTTAAATACTACTAATAAGGAATTTTATTTTTGTGCAAGTTTCAAAAAGATATATAACTTGTTATTAATATTATTATTTTGCTACTTAAAATTTTATACAAATTTTATACATAATTTGATTGTTTTTAAATGTTTGACATATTTTGCTTAATAATGTATACTTTAAGCTTAGCTTCACCTGATGTAATTTTTTTTTTTTTTTTACTAATATTCATAAAGTTGTTACAATAAATGTATTTTCCAAAGGAAAAGCAAAGCGAATGAGATTTTGAAACGTCAATTTAATTCTTGATATGATGCTTTTTAGGTGCGCTCGTAATTATATAAATACGTAGCACCTATAGTCGTCGTCTGATCGTCCGTCCGTCTGTCCGCATATAACAGCGCAAAAACTACCCAACCGAATGATTTGAAATTTAATATATAGAATCGCTGCAGAATTTTGTCGAGTCATTTCAAATTTTATGAAAATCGGACCAAAACTTAAAAAGTTATTAATGAGAGTTTTCTTTATTCTGTTAAATTCTGTCATACGTAATCTAATATATAATAAAAGCGCAAGTCATGTGACTGAGGAAAACAAATACGGGCTAACCCCATCTTTTTCCATATGCCAAGCGGCCATTTTTATTCAAAATTATTTTTTCGAATAAAATGGCATAAAAGTTACATTTTTAGAAAGATCGATCAAAAAAATTGTTTGCTTGAGAGATGGAGTTACAATCAACAATGTATAGATTCTGAGACATAACTTCAGTGGAAATTACGTTAACTGAATATCTCAATCCATTAGAGTAAACAAACACACAGGAGATTCGTTCATTATGAGTCATAAAAATATTAAAACATGGAGGTAATCATTCACAAAGCAAGATCTCCATGGTGAAAAAAAAAATCGCATTTGTAAACGTGGCATATCTAATAAAAAAAAATAAAAAAGGCATGCACATTTTCCTCCTAGCAGACGACATAATTCATTTTACTGAAATAATGAGGATTAATTTTTTTTACATTGTGAAACTAGTTATAAAACGAACGCACCTGATATGTCACGTTTAACGTACAATTTCTAACTTGTTTGTAAATATTACTAGAATATGATAAAATTTTTATTCATTTAATTTCAAGTTAAATGTTGTTATATTTTCAAAATAGATGCAAAATGTCTTAAGTAATTTGATTATTTTAAATTTCTTAATTGTAAATTAATTTTATATATAATTGTTTTCTTTTAAATAACTCATAGTTAGCAAAATTAATTTACTTATTCTTAAAACAGTTTGAGAAGTGGTGAAAAAACAATCACGGCATAGGGGCGGCAAAATAATGCTCGCCTCAGTCAGTAAAATGTCTGGCGCCGGCCCTGTTGTTGACAGTCCCCTATGGGGTTTCAGGAAAAAATCTTCACGGAAATATATAACCTATACTATACTGTTTACACACCTGCAGTTTCAGGTTAATTCCTCATGTATTTTTCTAGATATTTAACAAAACGTCTAAAATCGCAAGTGCTCGGTCACCTTTGGCAATATAGTGTATATCGCTGTTTTTCCAATATCTGAAATACTGTCGCGGGTATCCAAATTACAGTCAGTGAATATCGGACTATTCAGCTGGATATCTGGTTCTACATATGCATATTTTTTTAAATACTACAAATTTGTGTGAAACTTTTGATTATTTTCTATTGAAAAATTGTTTTATTTTATAAAATCTATCATTTACACACAATACATTAATTATGGAGTTTAGGCAGGATGACATTGCATTCAGCACCTCTGACTATCATTGTATATAATACTGATTGAATTTTTAGGTTTATTTCTGTAGAAATTAACCTATTGCAGTCACTTCAATTATATATCTGTCTGTCTATATATCATGCAAATCTTGTCATGATAATGCTTTATATACTGTGCCAATTTGGACAGTGTAATATAAGTTGCCCTATAGTATTGACTATCAAATCATGACAAAAAATCTTTGCTGTAGTTCGCGCATACACAGTTAAAATTTATTTCATGAAAAGACCTATATCTCATCAAATATTCAATATATTAATATTTTAATCACAGTATACTATTTCTACGATTTTTTGTCAAGTTTTTGGAAAGTGGTGTTAAATTCGGCTGAAAATTCTGTATACTATTAAAAAAAAAACCTTTTTGAATTTTTCACAGAAACGTTAACATATTCACGAATATACGTGCTATGCTTACACAAATGTTGAACAGGACCTACATAGTCATTTGCTACAGTGACAGACCATTTGTAGCGTTTTTTGTTACTTGGGTGATCAAAAACATTATTTTATTATTAAAATTATTATTGCCCACCCCCCTAATTGTCCTCGCGACAAAATCGTCACTGAAAAACATGAAGTCAAACATGTTCTTTACATCCTCAAAGTTTAAGATCATTTCCTCACGAGTTTCAGTAAGATATTTGACGAAACGTCTGAAATTGGTCACTGCCCTTAATTTCTGGACACCAGTGTATATTGCGATATATCATTCCAATAGCATGTATGAGCTTGAATATGTGCTGGTTATTGTGGATACATTGATATTGATTGCTAGAACATGGTTTCTCCAAATGAATTTATGTGATTCTCCAAATATTTAAAATGAATATCCGAAATCGTGCAGATTCGGTATTTTTTTATTGCCCCGGTGATAAAAAAAAAAAGCATTTTAAATACATTGAAATTTTTTATGGCGAATTTCAATGGATTTATCGAAATTAACATATTCCTTATTCTAGTGAATTTTATCATGAAATTAAATTTCTGTAGAGTATGTGATGTTTATCAGTCATTCAATGAACAAGAATCTTTTTCTTTTCAAAACAGTGATACATTAAAGAATTTAAACACTGTTAAGTAATATTTAACTCAAGGAACTGGAGAAAAATTTAAATTACAATTTTGCCGAGAATAATTTTTGTGGTAAAACGTAAGCTTCTCAAAATATGCTATATTGTTGATATTTCTTAAAGTTAAAAACATTTCAAGCCTTTAAAACCTCATTTTCATATTTTAAAAGTATACTTAGAATAAAGGTCTGCACTACAGTCCTACCCATGCAAACTGAACACAAAAATTTTATTTCAAGTTAACCCGAAAACGATAAAATGATTTTCCTCCATTCGACCCATGGCAAAAATGAAAAAAAAAAATATTTATCTGTTATGCAACAAAAATAGATGTATATATGCTCATTAATATTCAAATACATTTTTTTCTTCTAAAAAATATATTGGATTGTTTTTAAAAATATCGGATTAACCCGCTCCGACCCGCAAATATCAAAACACAACCCGAAATCGAAGAAAAAAAAATCGACCCGACCCACAGTGAAAAGAATCAATGCCAATCCGACCAGGTTAGGGTGAAATTGGGTTACCCTAAGACACCTATTATAGAAGTTCTAGGTTACCCAACCAACCCGATGCAGATCTCTAGTTTGCACGGACCCATGCCGTAAGAAAGCTATCTTGTCCCAGTCTGATTAAAAAAAAAAAAAAAGATGTTCGGCCCGTGCCAAACATTGCAACCCTTGCACAAAATAGATGGAATCAGGCCCAGTGTCGTAAATTCAATTTGAACCATACAACAACGAAAAGTTTATATTTTTAATCAACATTAACCTACAATTAAAATTCTATGAAAATAATATTTTATAGATTTGTATGTAGACAAATTTAAATATTATTTTACATAACGATTATTTTCCTTTAAATCATGTATTTAATCATACACCTGAAAATTAAATGGTGGTGAAAATGAAAAGATTAATACAATAAAATGAGAAAAATGGGGCAAATATTATCTTAAAAACAGCTTTCTGAAAGTAACTAGGGGGTTCTGCCCCCTGCTCGCCAACCCTCGTTTATTGCGACCGTTACGCTGTCCCAGCTCGCTTCGCTCGCTCGCACTTTTTGCAGCAACTCTAGCCGGAACTCTATCCTAAATCATTTTAACATATGAAATTTACAAAAAATTTTAATTTAAATAAAAAGAAAACTGCCCAGTTAAACTGAGGGCATTGAGCTCACAGGCTATTCACACTAATTGTATATTATACTTTTATTTCGAATAATTTGAAATAAGCCCATCGAAAAATAAAGAAATCAACAATATATTAAGGGGGGTCATCCCCCCGTTACCCCCCTCATAGTTAACTAATGAACCCCTTAAACTAATCAGGGAAGTCTCTAATTACAATGAATATATATATACAAAATTTGAAGAAAATCGGATAATTCTGCATGAAAAACCCATTTATCTAAATTAAAGGGGGATTAGCCCCCCACCCCTTTATACTTAACCAATCAATCCCGAAAACTAATCAGGGAAGCGTCTTAACCCAATGAACCTATAAACAAATTTTGAAGCAAATGGGATAATTCTGCATGAAAAACCCATTTATATAAATTAAGGGGGGATTAGCCCCCCCGTTCCCCCCTTTATACTTTAACAATCAATCCCGAAAACTAATCAGGGAAGCGCCTTAACACAGTGAACCTATAAACAAAATTTGAAGGAAAACGGAATAATTCTGCATGAAAAACCCATTTATATAAATTAAGGGGGGATTAGCCCCTCGTCCCCCCCCCCCTTTATACTTAACCAATCAATCCCGAAAACTAATCAGGGAAGCGCCTTAACACAGTGAACCTATAAACAAAATTTGAAGGAAAACGGAATAATTCTGCATGAAAAACCCATTTATATAAATTAAGGGGGGATTAGCCCCTCGTCCCCCCCCCCTTTATACTTAACCAATCAATCCCGAAAACTAATCAGGGAAGCGCCTTAACACAGTGAACCTATAAACAAAATTTGAAGGAAAACGGAATAATTCTGCATGAAAAACCCATTTATATAAATTAGGGGGGATTAGCCCCCCGTTCCCCTCTTTATACTTAACCAATCAATCCCGAAAACTAATCAGGGAAGCGCCTTAACACAGTGAACCTATAAACAAAATTTGAAGGAAAACGGAATAATTCTGCATGAAAAACCCATTTATATAAATTAGGGGGGGGGAATTGGCCCCCCCGTTCCCCCTCTTTATACTTAACCAATCAATCCCGAAAACTAATCAGGGAAGCGCCTTAACACAGTGAACCTATAAACAAAATTTGAAGGAAAACGGATATTTCTATGAAGAGTTATCGCGTTACGTACATACATACGTACGTACATACGTACATACATACCACGGCCAAACTCGATTCTCCCTTCCCTCATACGGCCTTCACAATCACCCCTTAGTTTCGGAATCGTTAAAAGGCTGCTTCGCCGGTAGATGGCGCGATATACTTACCATAAATAATGCTTAGTAAATGTTACTTCTATACATAAAAATACAAGAATCTTTGCAATATATTCATTATAAAAGGTATATATAACATATGTATCTTTTGTTTCGGCATTTTCTTTACTACAAACAGGAAAAACTAAAAGATTTAGAGATAAAATAAATAAATACAATGCTTTCAGCAATTAAAAATAGTTTAAATAACACGCTACTATAAAATGCAAAACAAACATTATAAGTAAATTTCTATATTTATATACATTTAAATTCTTGATTACTTGAAACATTGATAATTCTGAGCGTAAAATGCACAATAAAAAATTTAAAAAATAATTACTAGTTTCATAATAGTAGTAAGAAAATTAAGCAAGTTTGCCAATATCCGGCAATGAACTCATATCGATTTTTTTTTTCTCAAAACATGGATTATTTTTACACGATTCTTAATTATTTAAAATATGTATATATATATATATGTATATTCAAAACAATTTTCAATAAATTTAATCATTATAGGTACTGATCTGAAACATATAAGCATTATATGTAACATATATATCTTTTACTTCGGCGTTTTCTTTACTACAAACAGGAAAAACTAAAAGGAAAAAACTAAACAAAACAAACAGGAAAAACTAAAAGATTTAGAGATAAAATAACTAAATACAATGCTCTAAGCAATTAAAAATAGTTTAAATAACATCCTACTACAAAATGTAAAACAAACATTATAAGTAAATTTCAATACATTAAAATTCTGGATTACTTGAAACATTGATAATTCTGAGCGTAAAATACACAGCAAAAAATTAAAAAAAATATTTACTAGTTTCACAATAGTAAGAAAATTAAGCAACTTCGCCAATATCCGGCAATGAACTCATATCGAATTTTTTTTTCTCAAAACATGGATTATTTTTACACGATTCTGAATTATTTAAAATATATGTATACAGGGTGATTCATAAAAGATGGGCAGAACTTTAAGGGGTTATAGTACACTTAAAGACAAATAATATTAAATAGGAGACTAAGGGTCCCAGACGTATTCCCAAGGAGATAGGGGGCATTAAAGTTTAGGGTCCGAAATTTCAAATGATTATAAAACATGGAAAAATTGGTCGATTCGTTTGCGGTTTTTGCAAAAAATTTTCTTTATGCCAGTATTTTCTTGAAATAAAATTTTAAAGTTCAATTTCAAAAAATGCCGATAGGGGGCGCTTTAGACTTTGGAGTAACAAACAACTATTTTTTAACGTTATTTTTTGTATTTCTTTAAATGATTTCGAAAGCTTAGACTTAAACTTAAATTTTGATCTAAAAATCTGAGTCCTAACGAGTAGTTAAGTAGCGTAAACTGAAATTTGAAATTTGAAACCCTTCTCCCCCCAGAACAAAAATCAGTTATTCCCGATCTTTGTGTCGTAGATTAGGCTCTAACTACTGCCGCGTTTTGCTAAAATTATTCTTTATGTCAGTATTTTCTTGAAAATAAATTTTAAAGAAAATTTTCAAAAAATTCCGATAGAGGGCGCTTTAGACTTTGGAGTAACGAACAACTATTTTATACCGTTATTTTTTGTGTCTCATTAAATGCTTTCTAAAGCTTAGACTTAAATTTTCAGCCCAAAATCTGAATCGTTAGACGTGGTTAAGTTTCTGGGGAGAGGGGTTTGAAATTTCTACTCCTGAGCACAGTTCAGTTTACCATGTCCACACATTGTGTGCTGTGATACGAGGTAAAAAGACACAAATTAGGATTATGTTACCAAAGCATATTTATTAACATGTAATCACAATAAATGTTCAAAATTGTGACCACCAGAGGTTATGCACGCAGAACAACGGCGACGAATGGAACGGCGAACATTCGCGAAAACATCAGGCTTTTCGAGCACTTCCCCTACAGCGGCGGAAAGTCTGGCGACCAGTTCCTCGGGGGATTCAATGGGTGTCTCATACATAAGAGCCTTCAATCGTCCCCAAAAAAAGAAATCGAGGGGTGAAAGATCTGGCGAGCGAGCAGGCCAAGCAACAGGACCACCTCGACCAATCCATCTGTTCGGAAATGTGATGTCCAGATAGTTGCGGACGTCTCGTACGTAATGGGCTGGCGCTCCATCGTGCTGGAACCACATGACCCGCCGGATGCGTGGAGGAACAACGTTTAACAGGTCTGGCAGCACATGTTGCAGAAATGTGATGTATGTTTTACCGTTGAGGCGTTCAGGAAGAAGGTACGGTCCGATTAGGTGGTCTCCGAGGATTCCTGCCCAAACATTGATGGAAAAGCGTCTCTGATGAGCATGTGGATACGTAGCATGTGGATTGACATCCGCCCATACATGTGCATTGTGTGTGTTAAATGTACCTTCACGTGTGAAGGTACATTCATCGGTGAAAAGCACAGTTCGTCCAAAATGTGGATTTAGCGCGTTCTGCTGCAGAAACCAGCGGGCGAATTCAATACGATTTGGATAATCCCCTGGAGACAGTTTCTGGACTCGTTGCACATGAAACGGGAGCAAATGTTCATCCTTCAGTACCCTCCAAGTCGTGGACTGTGAGGTATCCACCTGGCTAGCCACTGTTCGTGTACTTGTACTTGGCTGCGCCGCTACTACATCCAGAATGGCTTCTGCAACAACTACTGATTCGTCCTTTTTTGCACGACCTGCATTCGACCGGGAAGCGAGAAATGATCCCGTCTCACACAACTGTCTGTGCAAGCGCTCGAAAGTTTTGCGGTTAGGCAACCGCCTGTTAGGAAATCGCTCTCCGTACATTCGTTGTGCCTCTGCACCATTTCCATCTGCCGCTCCGTAAATTAAATGCATCTCAGCCTTTTCCTTATTCGTGAAGGGCACCATCTTCCGATTCATTACTACAGCGACTTACACTTGACTCACCGTTCAGTGGTTTTTATGCCTGAATCGTGTCTAAATTTTGCATACGTGTTCTTCTTCTTCCCCATTTGACATTTGCATACTTTCTGTTTCCTTCTTCACCCGGTGACTAGCGTCAGGAATGGAGCTTTAACGTTTGCATGAGCGACGTTTCCAACTGTGCCAGTGCCTTTATGAGTGAATTCCGACTATGCAGTCCTTGACGAAAGTTGTATTTTTGCCTCGTATCACAGCACAGAATCGTTGGGCATGGTTAAGTAGTGCAAACTGAACTATGTTCAGAAGTTGAAATTTGAACCCCCTCCCCTCGCTACTGAACCACGCTCAGCGATTCAGATTTTGAGCTGAAAATTTAAGTTTAAGTCTAAGCTTTAGAAAGCATTTAATGAGACACAAAAAATAACGGTATAAAATAGTTGTTCGTTACTCCAAAGTCTAAAGCGCCCTCTATCGGAATTTTTTGAAAATTTTCTTTAAAATTTATTTTCAAGAAAATACTGACATAAAGAATAATTTTAGCAAAACGCGGCAGTAGTTAGAGCCTAATCTACGACACAAAGATCGGGAATAACTGATTTTTGTTCTGGGGGGAGAAGGGTTTCAAATTTCAAATTTCAGTTTACGCTACTTAACTACTCGTTAGGACTCAGATTTTTAGATCAAAATTTAAGTTTAAGTCTAAGCTTTCGAAATCATTTAAAGAAATACAAAAAATAACGTTAAAAAATAGTTGTTTGTTACTCCAAAGTCTAAAGCGCCCCCTATCGGCATTTTTTGAAATTGAACTTTAAAATTTTATTTCAAGAAAATACTGGCATAAAGAAAATTTTTTGCAAAAACCGCAAACGAAACCACCAATTTTTCCATGTTTTATAATCATTTGAAATTTCGGACCCTAAACTTTAATGCCCCCTATCTCCTTGGGAATACGTCTGGGACCCTTAGTCTCCTATTTAATATTATTTGTCTTTAAGTGTACTATAACCCCTTAAAGTTCTGCCCATCTTTTATGAATCACCCTGTATATATATATTCATATATATTTTTAATTACGTGTTAGGCCTTGATACAAGGATTCCAGAGCATTTTTTGGTTTACCTCTATCTTAAAAAATGGCTGAGATAGAGCAGTTTGAAATTCTAGGGTGGCTGGCATTTTGAAACAAAACAGCACATTACTCGCAAATTATTTTCTTTCATTGTTGTAATAATTTTCCCAATCATACGCATAAAACTATATATTCATATCGGTTAGCGCCAAATTCTCGCCAAAATTGGCGACATTTGGCGAAATATCGCCAAATTTGGCGACCAAAATAAGTCTTCATAAATGAAGCCAATTTGGCTATTGCTCAATAATTTGGCGAATTTCTTATTCAAATTCAATATTAACGAATCTTTTGTAAACGTTTCTTTGCATTTTAACTTGCTGTTTTCGTGTAACATTAGCTAAAATTTTAAAACGAAGATATAGGAAAGCTACCTTTTCCTCCCGGTACAGGCCGGAAGGACTTTTTTTCCTCAATTTCCTTTCAACAAAAACTCCCATACAATATATTTTTTGTAGAATTCATACAACTGTTTATGAGCTGTGTATCTCGTTTTTTGTTTCCTTTAAATAAAAAAATTATTATTAAATGAATTTGAACCGAAATATATCAGATACTCAGTGGATTACGGAAGATTTGAGGGAGTAATTGAATGTTAAAGTTTCTTGCTAGAACACTAAAAATTTAATAAAATAAATACATTTTTTTTTCTTTTTGCTAATAAGAATATGTGATGTGTAAATAGCAGCATAAAGAAAAGCACAAATAACCAGAATAAAAGATACATCCAACATCATAAAAGAAGTTCCGATTTTTCAGTGTAAAACGAAAAGAGATAGACAGCAAAAAGCTCTTTTGATAAACATCACACAAAATATTTTTATACACGTACATAAAATAACGACTTTACTTATTATTTGTACATTGCACAAGTAATAATAATGACTTTAAACCGTTCCAAATGAAAAATACTGGCTGCAAAGTTAAGACGGAATAGGAAGATAAATAGGGGGAAGGTCGCAGGACTGATTGGATTAACGAGAAAGACAAATTCGATGCATACCAGAAAATAAAACAAATTTATCTGAAACAGAAAGAAACAGTATCAGCTCTTTTTTTCATTCACTGCGATCTCTTCGAAGGGGGAATGGAGCTGTAACATCATAATCCCCGTCCCCATCGCCTTCCTTGGGTATGTATGCTGGGGCATCACTGTACACTAATATATGGGATTAACTAGAATGGCTGTATGACAGAAAAAAAATTTAAAAATTTATCTAAAAAAAGAAAAAAAATCAGGAGTTTTTTCATTTCATTTTTGATTATTTCGGGAGAAAGAGCTGTAACCCAATCAGCCCCTTCCCCTTCTTTGGAATCATTTTGGACTAATATGGATTATTTGGACTAACGAGAATGGCTAATCCGCTGTATGACACAAAACTAAATTACAAATTTATCTCAAACAGAAAAAAAACAGAACTTCTTCATTTCATTTTCGACTATTTCGGGGTGGAGCTGTAATCCCTTTAGACCCATTTCAGCTATTTGGATATAACTGGTGTAACACTGTTCAGTAATATGGGACTAAAGAGAAAAGTGTGGCTAGACCGTTGAATGATTTTTCTTTTTTTTTTTTTTTTGGGGGGGGGGGGGGATTACAAATTTCTCTAAAACAGAAAGGTTAACAAATCAGCACTTTTTTCATTTTCGACAATTTTGGAAGGGAGGGGGCTATAACCCCATTAGTCCCCTTCCCCTTCTTTGAGTATGCTGTAGTGTCAATGAGGACTATAATATGGGACTAACGAGAATGGCTAATCCTCTGTATAACAGAAAACTAAATTACAAATATCTCAAAAAAAAAAAAAAAAAAAAAAAAAAAAATCAGCACTTTCTCATTTTATTTTCCATTATTTCGGTAGGAGAGCTGTAACCCCTTCAACCTTTTTCGGCAATTGTGCACTGATATAGGACTAAAGAGAAGAGCATGGCTAGTACATTGAATGGTAAAGGGAAAAAATTTTCAAATTTCTCTCAAACAGAAAGGGAAAAAAATATCACTGTTTTTTTCCATGTCATTTTCGACTATTTCAGAAGGGAGTGACAGGCTGTAACCCCATCAATCTCCTTCCCTTTCTTTGCGTATGCTGTGGTGTCTATTTGGACTAATATGGGACTAACGAGAATGGCTAATCCGCGGTAAAACCGAAAACTAAATTACAAATTTATCTCAAACAGAAAGAAAAAAAAATCAGCAGCATTTTCATTTCATTTTCGACAATTTCGCAAGGGGGGCTGTAACCCCATCAGCCCTCTTCCCCTCGTTGAGTATACTGTGGTGTAACTGTGCGCTGATATGAGACTAAAAAGCATGGGTAGTTAGTCGTATTGCAGAAAACAAAGTTACAAATTTATTTCAAACAAAAAGAAAAAAATCAGCATTTTTTCATTAAATTTTCGACTATTTTGGGAGGGGACTGTAACCCCAAAACCTCTCTTCCACTTCTTTGGGTATAATGTGGTATCACTGTGCACTAACATGGAACTAAAGAGAAGGGAGCGGCTAGTCTGTTGAATGATATGGGGAAAAACACAAATTTATCTCAAACAAAAAGAAAAAAACACACTATTTTTTCATTTCATTTTCGATTATTTCGGGAGGAGGGGGCTGTAATCCCATCAGCCCCCTTCCCTTCTTTCGATACACTGTGATGTTAATGTGGACTAACGGTAATGGCTATTTCGCTGTATGACAGAAGAAAAAAATACAGATTTATCTAAAAAAGTTAGGATTGCAGAAAACAAAATTACAAATTTATCTCAAACAAACAAAAAGAAAAAAAATCAGCATCTTTTTCATCTCATTTTTGACTATTTCGGGAGGGGGCTGTCAAGGCTCGACTAATGCAGGGCCATGCGGGGCAACTGCCCCAGTCTCCCCCAAGGGTAGATGTAGGATATCATTAAAAGGGAGCCAAATGATCGCCAAAAGTGACCAAAATTCTTTTTTTCAGATTTAATTGAGGGGGATCTCTTACTGCCTGTCCTTTCACATAGATTCTAATTTAAAGTGTATTTCATTGGCCGATATTTAATTTCTTCCTTACAGGTTTGGTAGATTTTTCAAAATAGAGAAGTTTAATTAAAAGATTACTGTAATTTCATACAACTATTATCAGCTGCTTTATATTTAAAAGAATTAAACTATTTGTCATGATATGAAACTTTATACCAAAGTTCTTCAGTGCAAGAGGAATGCAGTAATAATATAACAAGTGTTGAAATTTGTTGCTATTCGTATAAATGCATGTATGCACTTGCATTTCCGTATGATGGAATCATCCAAATACTTGTTGATGCAATACAAAAATTAAATTTTATACTGTCGTAGAAAATGTTATGATATGATAAATAGTCAAGAATGTCTGAAAGACCTGTATTTAACATTACTTTAACAGCTCACATTTGCCCTTGTACTCATATAACCAAAACAAAAAGGTGTATTCTATCGTCTCTCAAAGTTATTACCATGTTTCTTGTGGCACCCTGTATACAGATGTGAATAGTACTTGGTACGAAATATAAGTTTACATACAATAGGTATGAAGATTAGTATTAGTCACTTCAGCATAATTCTTGAAAAATTTCAATGGATAGAAAGGGGCCCCCCCAACTAATTTTTGCCCCAGGGCCCTAGACAGTCTAAGTCGGGCCCTGGGGGCTGTAACCCCATTAGCCCCCTTCACCTCTTTGAGTATAATCTGGTATCACTGTGCACTAATATGAAAATGGAACTAAAGCGAAGGGAGCGGTTAGACTGTTAAAAGATGGGGGGGGAAATGCAAATTTATCAAACAATGAAAAAAAATCAGCACTTTTTTTTTCATTTCATTTTCGACTATTTCGAGAGGAGGGGCTGTAATTCTATCAGCCCCCTCCCCTTCTTTGGGTATGCTGTAATGTCAATGTGGACTAATATGGGGTTAACGAGAATGGCTATTTCGCTGAATGATAGAAGAAAAAATTACAGATTTGTCTAAAAAAGTAAAGAAAAACACTTTTTTCATTTAATATCCGACTATTTCGGAAGGGGGGGGGGCTGTAATCCCATCAGCACCCTTTCTCTTCTTTTGTGTCAATGTGGACTAATAAGAATGGCTAGTCTGCTGTATGATAAAAAAAAATTAAAATTTTTTAAAAAAGAAAGAAAAACATCAGCACATTTTTCATATCACTTTCGAAAATTTCGGGGAGGGGGGAGGGCTGTAGCCTCATTAGCCCCCCCCCCTTGGGTACGCCCATGTTTGGGACTGTCGACCTGGCAACACTAGTCTGGATGAGCCATGTTTATTTCTATGCTGAATGATCCTCGTTTTAACTATAATTTTGATGAATTTTGAACAACGCCATTTTTACATTCTTCTATATATAATAGATAATACAAGAAAGTATTTATTGTAATCGAAATTTTTTTTCGACGGATTTACACGTTTTAGGGGTCAGAGATTCCGAAAAACATGTTTTTACAAAATGTCTGTCTGTCCGTCCTCATTGTATCCTCGAAAAGTGTATGAAGTTATGCTTCAAATTGAACCAAATTTTTTTTCTATGTCTTAGGCTGTGGCAAGCTGGTCCTACTTGAATTTGGGGATATTTCGACGAAAAGGGGTCGTGCGATCGTGATTTTTGTTCGATTTTCACTATTGTATCATCGAAAAGTGTATGCGGTTAAGCAGATAATTGAACAAAATTTTTAGGGTTTCGTTCATCTCACGAAACCCTTATTACTCCCGCTTCGTTGTCTGTCCGTCACAGAGCCGTTCTCAGAACCTATATAACTTACAGAGTTGAAACTTTGTGTATATATAACGGAATACCTGCTATGAAGCTCAAAATATTAAAATTTGAAAAAATCTTATTTTAATAAATAGAGATAAAAAACCAAAATTCTAACAGCCTTTCCTATTAAATTTAAACATTTTTCGTAAAAGCAGTTGCCAAAAATTAAAAATCCACAATGAAATTCTTTCTACAATAATTAATTTTCTATTGAACGATTTCCACGTGAAAAATGAAAATGAAATAAAAGGTTTCACCAACAGAAAAACTAGTCGTTGGGGGCTACCTTAATACTTACCCAGCATGGATATGCATAATGTAAAATATTAAAATAAAAAATGTGTAAACTACTTATAAAATGCATTGCAATTCAAATAAAATCGAGGCTTGATGACGTCACAAACTTTAAAGGCTCGATTACTGAATTGCTTGAAAGAAACATCCTTATAACTCCAAAAACAATAATCCTATTAACTAGCGGTTTATTGCATCTGATTAAGCGTAAAATTTCCAATTAAAATATATCTTTGAAGTGAAATTTGGATGAAATACAGGGTCATGAAAAATCGAAGAGTGTGGCAAATAGGATTCCAAATATCGCGGCAACTAATTATCCGATCGACTTCCCGCTTTATGCAAAATTTGTTTTTTTATTGTCTTTTATATTCATTTCTTAAAATAACCAATTTCGAAAAATTTTATATACCTTTTATCAGAACGAATATTTCGAGAGTCCGAAAAAAATAGTTCCGGTTAATCGAGGTTATTGAAATGAAATAGGCTTCTTCCCATTATTACATACTAAGTACATACCAAATTGCAAGTCTCTATCTCAATTTTTTCGGGAGATAGAGCGTTTACAGACACACAGACACACAGACGGACGGCAAATTTTTTTTTTCTAAAAATATGTTTTTCGGAATCTCCAGTGCCTGAAACGTGTAAATCCGTCAAAAAAAAATTTTCGATTTTCAAAACGATTACAAGACTTACCCTATACTACGTATGATGGGTAAGTAAAATATTAATATGAAATAAAAATGATTGACGTCATAGTGGTAATAAAACGGAAATATTCAAAGATTTCTCAATAATACAAGGAGTATGAGTCTGTGTATGTACACAAAGCAGATTAATAACACGTCACTAGAGAATTAAAAAGAAAATCTGATGTCATATTGGAAGTTTACGAGGCTAACGAAAAAGAAAGGCTACCGCGGTGCTTTACGCGTATCTTTTTTTACAGACCGCCGGAATCACGTGATGCTCGAATGCACCAATGCATGTACGAAAAGAGCATCACGTCACTCTAGCGGTCTGTAAAAAAAGATAAGTGGAATGCACTGCGGTAGCCTGTCTTTTTCGTTAGCTTCGGGAAGTTTAACGAATTTTTCAAATGTTTAAGAATAATACAAAGCGAGTATCAATATGAGTAATAGATAATAGTAAATATATGAGTTTGAGAAACATATTGAATCGTGATAAAAATCCGATTATGGAAATATTCGCATATTTTAACATTTTGAAAGTCTACAACAAGTTTAATTTTGAAATTATTTTTTTTAAATATCGCATTTAGTCCGCATGACAGATATTATTATGACAGAATATAATAGCGGGCATCGCCCGCTATCGGGTTGGTTTAGATATACGAAAAAAAGTAAAAATTGACCGGTAATTATTTACTTTATAAAAAACATGACTTTTTTTTTTGTTGCTAAATGAAATTTATTTGGATTTATTAAAGAAAGGAGAAAGTGTTTTGAAAGGAGTATTAAACGAAAGCCTTTGAGCGAACTTCGATCACACTTACCCGCTTGTTTTTCTATTCTTTTGACTATAGCCTGCAGGTTCCAGTTGAATTCGGGGATAATTCGATCGCGATTTTTGTTCGATTTTCACTATTGAATCATCGAAAAGTGTATGATGTTATGCAGATAAGCCAAATTTTTTTTTCTATGTTTTTGTCTATATGGCCAGTAGGTCCTACTTGAATTTGGGGATATTCCGCCAGAAGGGGGCACTGTGATAGCCATTTAAAGATTTCAAATTCAAAAAGTTGTACAAAAAATTAGAAATCCTGAACGTTTTTTCCGTTAAATGTTCGGCCTTGATACGGAGAATCCGGGGCAATTTTTGTTTTGCCTCTATCTTAAAAAATTGCTGAGATATAGCGGTTTGAAATTTTAGGGTGGCTGATATTTTCAAACAAGACAGCAGAATTATCCGCATAAACGGGTTTAATTTATAAGTTTTAGTTAACATAGTTTTGGCAAATTTTCTTTCATTGCTGTAACCATTGTTCCTATTCTTATATACTTAACACTATATATTTATATTCGACAACGTCAAATTCTCACCAAGCTTGGCTACAAAAATAGGTTGCCATAAATAAAGACCAACTTGGCTGCAGCCAAGTTGGTCTTTTGGCTAATTTGGCGATATTCTCATTCAAATTCAGTGTTGACGATCTGGGAATGAATCTTCTTTAATTGGGTTCCACACATTTTAGCTTCTTGTTTTCAAGTAAAATTAGCTAAAATCGTAAAACCAAGGAATAGGAAGGCTATCTGTTCCTGTCGGTACAGGACAGAAGGACTTTTCGTAGTTTAGTATACATCAGTTGATCGCATCCCAGTAACCCGACGATTCACAAGCAGCTGACGTACAACAGAATGACGAAAAATATTGATTTTTTTGGCAATGTGAAAGCAAATTTTTAAGTATTAACCTGACTGAGATAGAAGAAAGTTTTGGGATTGGCACATCCGACTAGTTAATTACAAGAATTGTCAGCTTTTTTTCTCTCTGTTGTTTGTGACGATGGAGTTTTTGATTTAGAGGAATTTGAAATATCGGTTTACTACTAGGACTTCCCTCAAAGGGATTAGTCTGAGTGATATTGCTGAGAACATAAAGTTAACAATTACGATATAAAGAAGATATCAACAAGAATCTAAGTGAATATACAGCATATGATAGACAAGAGATAGATAAAGATACAACATATGAAAAATAGCAAATGAAATGATATAATTACAAAATATCATATATAAATTCATATACTGTTATGTTTTCATATGCATTTTTTTATAACATTTGGCAAATAATCTCATTTTCTTAAGCGGGAATTGCTCAAAACTTTAAAAAAAAAAAACCGACGGATCTTTTAAAACGATATTTTTAAAGTCACATAATCAGATTTGCAGCCAATAGCGTATTTTAGCAAGCGTAGTTTAACGCAAATTTAATTTAATTTTTGCAACATTTTCTTTGTGACAAATATCTAAATAAAATATTAAAAAATAAAATATTAAGTATTGAAATATTAAATCAAATATTTAATATTTGAATTAAAAAAAATTCCTTTGTTTATTTGTATAACTATTTATAGAAACTCGTATACTTCAAACCACATTGATAACATGCTTTGCTACAAACGTGTCTACCAGTCTAACTACTCGTATGTCTTAGCTGTGTCTCTCTCCGAACTCATCTGTCTACTGTCTCTCTACTCTTCTGTATACCCGTCTCAGTATCCGTCTGTCTTTCTACCCGACTCTTTAATCGTGTCTCTACCTGTCTCGCTTCCCGTTACACTACTCGTCTATCAACACGTCTGTCTGTCTATATACCCCTCTCTCTACCCGTCTGTCAAGTCGTCTCTGTACTCGTCTCACTATCCACCACGCTACCCGTCTCCCTACCCATCTCACTACCCGTCTGTCAACCCTTTTTTGCACCTGCCTCGCTACCCGTCTGTCTATTCGTTTCGCTACCCGTTAGCTTATCTCTGTCGCTATCCGTCTCTCTACCGTCTGTCTACCCGTTTGTTTACACGTCTATCTATCTCTCGCCAACTCTTCCCAATATTTAAACAATTTAGTAAACGGAAGCCGTTTATCTGTTATTAAATGCAAACAGGAGTAATTTATCTAAAGAGTGTAATCAGATGCAATTTTTTTAAATACATACATAAACCAGCATAATAATTCACCAGTTTTATTTTCATAGTAGTTTATGTCATTTGACAGTAAATCTCAACTTCTTCAACCCGAACTGCGTCAAGCTTTTTAAACTAGTCGGATGTGCCAATCCCAAAACTTTCTTCTATCTCAGTCATGTTAATACTTCAAAATTCGCTATCACATCGCCAATAAAAATCAATATTTTTCGTCATTCTGTTGTACGTCAGCTGCTTGCGAATCGTCGGGTTACAGGGATGTGAACAATCGATGTATACTAAACTACGAAAAGTCCTTCTGGACAGGAACAGATAGCCTCCCTATTCCTTGGTTTTATGATTTTAGCTAATTTTACTGGAAAACACGAAGCTCAAATGCGTGGAACCTAAATAAAGAAGATTCAATCCCAATTCTCGTCAACATTGAATTTGAATGAGAATATCGCCAAATTAGTTCTCTACAGCCAAGTTGGTTTCATTTATGGTAACTTATTTTGGTCGCCAAATTTGGCAATATTCCGCCAACTGTCGCCAAGTTTGGCGAGAATTTGACGTTGGCGAATATAAATATATAATGATAAGCATATAATAGGATTAATAGTTACAACAATGAAAGAAAATTTGCCGAAACCATGTTAACTAAAACTCATAAATTAAACCCGTTTATGGATGAATTCTGCTGTCTTGTTTGAAAATGTCAGCCACCCTAAAATTTCAAACCGCTCTATTTCAGCCATTTTTTAGATAGAAGCAAAACAAAAATTGCTCCGGATTCTCCGGATCAAAGCCGAACATTAAAAAAAAACTTTTTTTAGGATTTATATATTTTTTTTAATTTGCACATCTTTTTTAATTTTAAATCTTTAAATGGCTACCACAGCGCCCCCTTTCGTCGAAATATCCCCAAATTGTAATAGAACCTGCTTGCCATATTCAAAAACAAAGAAAAAAAATGTGGTTCAATTTGAAGTATAACTTCATACACTTTTCGATGGTACAATAGTGAAAATGGAACAAAAATATCGATCACAGCGCCCCCTTTCGTCGAAATATCCCCAAATTCTGATAGAACCTGCTTGCTATAGCCAAAAACACATAACAAAAATTTGGTTCAATTTGAAGCATAACATCATACACTTTTAGATGGTACAATAGTGAAAATGGAACAAAAATATCGATCAAAGCGCCCCCTTTCGTCGAAATATCCCCAAATTCTGATAGAACCTGCTTGCCATAGCCAAAAACATAGAAAAAAAATTTGGTACAATTTGAAGCATAATATCATACACTTTTAGATGGTACAATAGTGAAAATGGAACAAAAATATCGATCACAGCGCCCCCTTTCGTCGAAATATCCCCAAATTCTGATAGAACCTGCTTGCCATAGCCAAAAAACACAGAAAAAAAATTTGGTTAAATTTGAAGCATACCATCATACACTTTTAGATGGTACAATGAAGACACACAGACGGACAGACGGACAGACGGACAGACGGACGGACGGACAGACGGACAGACAGACATTTTGTAAAAACATGTTTTTCGGAATCTCTGACCTCTAAAACGTGTAAATCCGTCGAAAACCGGAAGTCGAAAAAAATTTCGATTACAATACTTTCTTCTATTATAGATAGAAGAAAGTAAAAAGCCCCAATGTCCGTATAACTGGGAAGGGGAACTGTCCTCAGGGCTATTAGATACATGTTATTAAGTTAAGTGAAAGTTTCGTAATCGGGTTCGCAGCCAATTTCTTATGTCAGAAAGGGTGGCTTCACGCCATTTTAAATTCATTTCTGTAACTTTCTTTTTCTTTTTTTGGTGGGTGGTTGGGGGGGGGGGGGAGGGTTCCAAATATATACACTTAAATTCAAACTTTTGCCCCCATGTTAATATTAGTGTTGCTTGTATTATCAATTAATACTTTGTTGATCGAGCTTCATTCGAAACAAATGTAAAAGACTTCTACAGTTTTTTTTTTCTAGGAGAAAGTTCCGTAATCGGGCCCTAAGCTAATCGGGGAATTTAATATCATTATTGTTTCTAACTCTTATAGAGTTAAAACAATATTGTTGCTAGCATTACTCTTGTTTGTGACCAACCTCTTCTGTGTATCTGAATAGGGAAAAGTTCCGTATCATGTACTGGTTGGTGCCAAAGGCAGTTGTAGAATCTTACAAATTTTTCTAGAGAGCGGAAAAACATGTTTTTTAAAATATTTACAAATATACGTTTATTAAACCATGTTTTTGAGCCATTTTAAAAAATTAAGTACGGTGCTAAAATAAAATTTTATTGCCATTTTCGATATTTTAATAAGAAATGAAAATACATAACAAACAAATTTAACAAAACTAAGCCATTTTTGGGTACTTCTCTATTATCCCGTCGACCACTTTTCATAACAAAAAACTATCGCCAAACTAAGATTAAACGCCAAAAATACAGTCCCATTTACTTGATGCAAGAAGCATTATACGTATTTGTTATGCCATCAAGTGGTTTTTAATTCGACATTTGCGTGTATTTTTCATTATGTTTTACTGATTTATTAGTTATTTCATTCATTAAAGTAACAATTGTGTCCTTAAATTCTTATATATTATTTATTTTGATATTTCAATGGCAACGTTCTCCCGTTTATTTAGCGTTACAGTTTGGCGATAGTTTTTTGTTATGAAAAGTGGTCGACGGGATAATAGAGAAGTACCCATTTTTTGTGATAAATAATTGTTA
This sequence comes from Maratus michaelseni, assembly GCA_963931845.1. Lineage (NCBI taxonomy): Eukaryota > Metazoa > Arthropoda > Arachnida > Araneae > Salticidae > Maratus > Maratus michaelseni. Next base: position 158,893,029 of record OZ007591.1, read on the forward strand.
TTGCCAGGGGGGCAAATTGTAAACAATTAATAAGCGAACTAAAAAAATTACCGGGAAAAACTTGTGGGAATCTCAAGAAATAAATATCTGATATAAATAGCATTTAAAATCTTAAAATGGAGAAGTGGTCCGTATAAAAATGCAAAACATTATACACCTGATATAAGAATTTTTTAATTTTTTTATATTTCCGAAAGCACAGATAAAAGGGTAAAAATCCCGGCACAGATGCCATATACTCACCACGTTGGCGCGATTTTTCTCCCGCCCCTTTGGCGAAAACTGTTTGTTGTGTTTGTTTACTTTTATTTTTTATTTTAATTCTATAGATTATTTTTATATGTATATCAATATTAATTTAGGCACAGATGTCATATACGCACCAGATTGGCGCGATTTTTCCCCCGCCAATTTGGCGAAAACTTTGTTTTTGAATATTAGTTACAAATACCATACAATAATAGCATGTAATTTTTTATTTCAATATAAAAATAAAATAACGTAATAAATGAAATAGCTCCTATTATTCAAAAATGGGAAATAAAAATAAATAAATGATAGTTTGATATAAATAAATATTGATATATATAATAAAAACAATTTATAGAATTAAAATAAAAAATAAAAGTTAATAAACAACATTTGAAACAAAATAACCGGGTTACCATGTGAGGCATAAAATTGCCATTTTGTTGCAATCGCGCCAATGTGGTGCGTATATGACATCCGCGCCTTTATTTATATCAAACTATTATTTTTTTTTTTTCCTTTTTTAAAATAATAGAAGCTGTTTCATTTATTACGTTATTTTATTTTTATATTGAAATAAAAAATCACGTGTACTATTTGTCACACTATTTGTAACTAATATTCAAAAACAAAGTTTTTCCCAAGCTGGTGGAGGGAAAAATCGCGCCAACGTGGTGCGTATATGACATCTGTGCCTTGTTTCATTTCACATAGAGGTACTGCTCTATTATCCCGTCGACCACTTTTCATAACAAAAAACTATCGCCAAATTGTTAGATTAAACGCCAGAAATGCAGTCCCATTTACTTGATATCAGGAGCATTATACGTGTTTGTTACGTCATCAAGTGGTTTTTAACGCGGCATTTGCGTGTATTTTTCATTATGTTTTACTGATTTATTAGTTATTTCATTCATTAAAATAACAATTGTGTCCTTAAATTCTTATATTTTATTTATTTATGTATTTTGATATTTCAATGACAACGTTCTCCCGTTTATTTGGCGATAGTTTTTTGTTATGAAAAGTGGTCGACGGGATAATAGAGAAGTACCCACATATGTATTGGTACTTTTATGTTAACTTGGCGCAGTTGATAAATCGCCAAATATTTTTCTCATAACATCTTCATATTGCATTCATTTCATTTAAATATAAATCTTTCACTGATTTCATTTGAAATACATACATTAAAAATACACGTCTTTCACTCATTTAATTTAAAATACACGCTTTTCATTAATTCCATTTAAAATACTAAAAAGGAAAAGAAAATAAGAAATAATGCCACAAATCGAAACCTTTTATTTAAACATCAAAGAATTGTTCCTAACATACACACGCGAAATAAAAAAGCTGCTAATGGTGTGATTTACGCCAAATCTCTAATACTAATACTACTCTTACTAATCTCTAATACTTTTCAAACAGAAAAACTTCCAGATTAACTTTCCATTTTTATTAAATTGAAATATATTTTATTGTGCTGAATATTAGTGCTTGCATATTTTTTTGCTCCATGTATTCCATGAACTTTTCAATTCCGATTGTCTACGAAAATCTCCCGCCGGTGAAAATGACGTACGCACAAAATTTAGTGACGTATGTACTTTAATTGTGCTTTTTTATCTATTTTTTTAATATAACTTCCAAACGGTTTGACACTTATTCTTGGTAATAAATAGACGACGTTGTCACCTTTATAGGTGCCTGCTGTAAAAATTTGAACGAAATCCGTTAAATATTTTTTGAGTTATGCTTGACGAAAGGTTTTAATATCCATCGTAGCTATATATGGGGCAAAGTAATACTGCGCTGTGTATGAGTCTTCGTTGCACTCAGACAATAACATTTCCAGCCAGAATTTTTCATTTATTAATTACTAGCATACTACGCCCGCTGCGCTGGGTCATTTTTCTAAATGTACCCTAAATCAAACGAAATGGCTTTGTATTTTAAAGGAATGTGGATCTTCAACTACATATGCTACCTTAGTAAATATTTTCAAACGAACCTTGAATCAAACGAATTATATCAATGGATTTGAGCATGTATTTTAAAGCAATAGGGACGTTCACCTGGATTTTCCTTCAATATTGCTGTAAACGATGTGAACGACATTGCGTTATATTATACTAGCAAGCTTCGCCCGCTATGCTGGTCGGTTTCTCCAAACGAATTTTGAATCAAGCTAAATATACCGGTGAATTACATTCATCCAACAATGTACGCTTTTGGTCAGACAGCTACAGGAAAATATGAAAAGAGATCGCATATCAAATTATTGTCTTGGACTACTAAGTATTTGTCTGGCTTTAATTATGATCCTCATATTGATTATTTCAGGAATAAGGCTGTTGATCTCGGATCTCAGTTACCCTGCACCTCGTGCCGTGCCTTGAAGTGGCAGGATGAGACTCCCTGGATATGTTGCAGTGACAGTAGTAAAGAAGATATAGTAATGGATGCATTTTTAGAAATTATAACTTGTAATGTTAGAAATATTGATGAGTTGGCGCTAAAGGCATCACCAAATTATAGAAAATGTGCAATATCAAAACTGCACAGACCCTCGAAACTTTACTTCAGCAAGCATATTTTATTTAAAAATCACAATTACATAAATATTCGTAAGAATAATAGGTACTTTTATATTGCTGGGCGCCAGTAAAAACTCGCCAAATCTTGTTTCAATTGGCATCCTTTGAATTGGAACATTTTGCGTGACATTTTATTTGTATTGATATGTTTGTGTTTATGTATTTTATTATGAATATATTTTAGTTATTTTAAATAAGTTTTTTAAGATAGTATATCGAATGTTAAAATAATGGCTAGTTGTTATTAGCTAACGTTAAAAGAAAAAAAAAAAAAAAAAAAAAAAAGGATTGGCGAGATAAAAAAATTTTTGGTGATCACTAGTACCCAGCTAACATAAAAATACCGAATAATATTCAATTCCAAATTCCCGAAGCAAACAAAAAAGTTAAAACAAAGAGCCCGAAAACTGGTATTATTGTGATTTCATCTAATCAAAATATCAGGTGATTTTTTTCTTATCCAGTATCTTATAAATCGCCAAGTATTGTTTGATCTTTAACAATGACGAATGTATTTTAGAAAATATCACTTGGCGATCAATGCATTAAATTTTAAGGTTTTGTCGCCAAAGGCATCGCCAAACTCGAAAATGTGCTCGGAATAAGGCTCTCACGAATTGTTGGAGTTAGAATATTTTTATTTGGTACCATTCGATTCAGCATGCAAAAATACATCGAAATATGTTATCATTTGACAAATAAATATAAAACACGATTTTTAAGAAATTTTATTATTGTTTGTTCCCATTTTAACCCCTTTAGGGATGGAATTTTAGGAAAACTTTCTTATTGCGCCTCTACATCCTAAGAAGTATTTTCCCCGCAATTTTCGTGTTTGTAGCTTCAGTAGTTTGGACTGTGCGTTGATGATCTCTCAAGTCAGGACTTTCTTTTACATAATATAGAATTTTATATACAGATAAAATTAACCATTATTATTACCTAGCAGGCTTTGCTCGCTACGCTGGTCGGTTTCTCCAAAAAAAAACTTGAATCAAACGAAATATATCGGTGAATTTGATTGTGGGTTTTAAAGAAACATGAACTTTTACCTTCATGTCTTTTACCTTCATTGGTGTAAAACGATACGAAAGCCATTACGTTGTTATATTTTCTAATCTCTAATGTGTTACACGAAATTTAGGCTGTTAAAGACCAACTCGTTTATTTAATCATTTACAGTATGATTTTCTAAAGAACGATATAACAATATGCAATATACTAAAACTATCCCTGGAAAATTAACAATGCAAGTTCCATAGAAATCCATTCAGCAGAATCTTTAAAAAAGTCTAATGTTTCATAATTGGGTTCAACTGATTATAGAAATGTCCCCCACCCCCCTAATTCTTTAACTAAGCAACATAGAACGATGTGTTATGCACTAAAACTTCCCCTCAAAATTTAGCTAACTAACAGTGCAAGCAAGTTCCAGCAAAATCCAGTTAGATTCCCTTTGCATTATACATATACATAGTAGACAGATAAATGTATCTTTCATAATAATCTTCACCTGTTGATAGAACTCTCAGGGATTTTGTAGAAAGTATATGCTGGTATACGCCGTCAACCTTCTGGAATTTTTAAGACGAAATTCTGCACACCGTCCGTAGCTATAATATATACTCTCTAGTATATATCCTCTGTCTATAGAGTATATGCACTGTTTTTTTTTTACGACTAAACCACTGACAACTTTCTCCCATAGCTCCATAACTAAAAAATGTAGAAAATCAATTTCTGAAATATTATCACATTGCGAAACTCCCATCAAAATCCGTTCAGTAAGGTAGAACTTTAAAAAAGGTAATCTTTCATAATCGGGTTCACCTATTTTTATCTATAACTTCCTCCCGTGGCTCTATAAATAAGCAATGTAGAACAATGTACTTTATTATAAAACCTTTTAAAAACAAATTGCCTAACTAACAGTGAAATTATATACAAAATTTGTTCGGTAGAACCTGAATTTTAACCGATCCGAATAGAATAAGAATTTGCGTTTTATAAATATTATAGATGATTATTGATGGAATGCTACAGAGTGATCAATTAAATTATTTGAATTTAAGTCTGACTGCATAGGATTTACCACTATATTGCTGTTAATTGATTAATATGAGTATTTTAAATTATCCGAGACGTATAGTATTTATTTTGCACCTATGACTCTAAGGATCTGATATGATAATTTATACTTAGAAAATTTTATTAGACAAATTATCAATTAATTATAGAAAAGAAAAAGTTGCGTTGTGAATTATTTTTGAAGTTCGGATCCTCTTTGAGCCAATTACAATCATCAAAGGTTACCTGCAGAGAGTTATGTAACATTAAATATATAATGGCTTATTTTAAAACCTAGATTGTAATATTAAAGAAAACATTTCCTAAAATAAAAGACTTAATATTAATTCAATAAATTAAGTAAACAAAAGGAAAACTGACTAAAATTAATTGAATATAAAATTGAGTTTATTTACAAGGTAATTATAAGCATATGATTAAAAACAAACATAAATGTTTAAAAAAAATAAAAATATTCAATCCTAGTTGAGAACTGTATTCTCAACATTTATTTTCTGAGAATTACAGTTTATCTTACTGAATTAAAAAATTCGATTTTGAAAGGCAGAGTTCCATACCCTAGAAGTATTTATTTGATTAGCCTTTTTATGTTTAGATCGGGGTAGGATCTTCATACACACTTAAATTCGTATTATTAAAAGAATATAGCTTAATTAAATAAAATGGAACAATGGTGAAGGAAGATTGTTTGTTACCTTATATTACTAGATAACGTTGACAGCAGGAGGTAATGGCTGACGCGTTTTCGCTTTTTCTTAGCGCGTACATTTCCATCTATTGGCACACACACTCAAAATCTGTTTTTTTAGTTAGAGAGCAGTCAACCTTCTACTTTTCCATCTTTTTTGAATCTGAACTCTCAAGAAAAATCGCATTCTTTTCGTGGAGCAAAAAAAAAAGGGATGGAACCATTTTTCCCTTTTCACATAAAATTAAGGCCTTATACGTTTTAACTTCTTGAAAATTTGCATGTTTCGGCCATACCTCTGATTTTAGAGAGATGACCATTGGCATGCGGGAGAAATTTGGTACTCCCCTTGAGTGTTTCATAGGTCCGTCGGTACAATAGCGATTCCTCTTGACGCCGTGCTGTGTCTGGGAGGTAAAGATGCTTTTACTTGTGAGGTCTTCGTGCCTATTTAAGCTCTCATAAATAAATGTGTCATATTATTGTTCTGACAATTTTCTCCATGACATTTTTATTAGGTGTAGTTAAATCATTCGTGGGAACGGAAAACCAAATATTTCCTTGACTGCCGTGGTTCACTTTGTTCCACAATTATCTATCTGTATGCGCTGATCCTAAAATGGGTCATTAATTTGTATTGTTCACTGTTCACTGATTAAAATGATACCAAATACTCTGCTAATATGCAGAAAAAAAACCAAATACTTTTTTTTTTATAGTGTGTGCTAGTTTAGATCTAGATGGTGGTATTTCTCACCATCATCTCTTCCCCCGACATTAGAAAAAAAAAGGTCCACAGTATCTTTTTTTTTTATATATATATATAGCCACAAAGTACTCGATGAAAGTCCATCGTCGTATTATATTGAAGATCAAAACTGAAAATGTTCACATGGAAAAGTCTAGGAACTTGGGATAAGCTGGGGTGTCACTAGGTTTGGAGTGTAAGTAGGTTTGCAACACCAGAAAAAAGTTTTACACATTGGTGAAATAAAGCGTAATCAAAAGTTCACTGTTGAAAAATCTGATGAAAGACATGACTTCTTCAGCAAGTTATCATGTGTAGTTGGTTTCAATTTCCATTGTTCCAAAAACATTTATTAAAATTTTGAGTTTTAATAGGTCCAAATCCAAATAAAGCAGGAAAATTTGAATAAGCCAAATAATAAAATAAAATGCCCGAGAGAAGAAAGAAAAAAAAAATTAATTTTCTTTTCCACTCTTATATTTTTAGTTATTACATACATATAAATTGGCAAATCTTTTATTTTAATTATTACAGGCTAATTAGGTACCCATACGTTGAAACACAATATACAGAATCATTTAAAACAAATACTCAATATAATCAGTAAGCTGTATGCATTGATAATGAATACCATACAATTAAAAAAAAAATTATATAATATATGAAAAACATTGAGAGAAAACACATCTATATAATCACATGTCTGTTGTACTACAATCTGTATTATAAACATTATAATCTAATTCTCACATGAATTATTTTCTCTTGAGCAGAAAGGAAAACTTCTTTATTTTTTTTATATATATATAAAGAAAATGTTATGTTAAAAAAAAAAAATCTTATCATTCTTACTAAAACAATTGTTTTGGAATATGTGAAAAGGCTACTTTTCTGAATGAAAGATATTCTCAATAATAATATATTTTCATAAAAGAAACAGATCGAAAAAATGAAAATTTGTTTTCTTCTTTCGATACCAAAAATTTAAATATCCATCTATAAAGTCAAACACAATACCCTTTTAAACTGCCTGCCTTGGAATGGACGGGGTTGGGAAAAAAAAAAAAAAAAAAAAACAAGGCAGAAGAAGAAAAAGAAAAAAAACAGTAATCTTTTCTCCCTCTAATCCATCACCGCTAAGCGGAAGGATAGAGAATGACAGCTAGATGACCCTACCTGTGGACAATGACTCATCTCCCTACCTTCGGATTCAGTTGTACCCAGGGGACGATTTGCGAAATGATAAGCCGTGTATTAGGTATCTTTCCTCACCTGTGGGTGACGTTTACTAAACTCCTGTATTACTGACAGTGGGGAAAAAAAAAAAAATCAGTGAAACGATTTGATTGCACGTGTGTCTGTGCAGATTTTGGATTACTCGCCAAAATTCAGCTATCTGTATTTTATTGTTGAAATAAGATTACATGTGTGATTAAAATAAAAAAAAGTCGTGTATACCCGGCTTGGATTTAAAAAAAAAAGGGGTATGTTTAAATCTGTATATCTGTTTAATATTTTCTATAAAAAAAAAAATCGGTACACGTGTAACGGGGTCAAATCGGTTTGCATCGCACTATCTTCTCGTCAATTTATATATTTACTTATTTATTTATATTGTGTATAAAAACGTAATGTATTATAATATATATATTTTTTTAATATAATATTGATTTTCTAGTTACAATTTAAGTTAGCGAGAACAAGCGAGCGTTGCTTTGCACAAACGAAAATGTGCATGCAATTGTAAAATATTTATTTAATTTTTTATTCTTCTTCTTATTATTATTTTAAAATATATTAACGTGTAAATATACATATTTAAGGAATCGAAAGCGAGCGTTCGCTTTTCTTTTCTCTTATTATTTTTTGTTTTATAAAATATTACATATAATAGTTAGAAAAAAAAAAGATTAAACAAATTCTTTTTTTTTGTAAAGTTTGGAAATTTAGTTAATTAGAAATATCTCAGCTAAATGCATTATTAGATGCTCTGCGCAGATAGTCTCAATTTCGCCTGCAAAAACGAGACTTTAACATCCAATAAATTGCTGAAATGATCATTGACATGTATCCAACACCTTTTTATTATTATTATTTTTTAAGTATGAAATAATTTACCTAAATATTTAAGGTATAAATTAAACATCCAATTTATGTTTTGTAATAATTGAAACGTTCAATGGTATTTTTTTTTATTTATTATTATTATTATTATTATTTTTAAATTATCTGAAATGTTAATCCTTAGGGACAACTAATAATTTTTTTTTTTTTTTTTTTTTTTTTTTTTTTTTTTTTTTTTTTACTTGTTTGTTTTATAATATGAAATCGTACGATTATTCTAAAATTAAAATTGAAACGTGTTGTTCTAACCAAGTTATAGATTATATCAAATATTAAACTAAAATAATTTTGTAAAATCTGACCGATTTTTTTTTGTTATAATAATTCAAGTGGATTCGTCAATCCGTGGCTTTAAGCAAAGGATGAATTATTATAAATATTGGTCAATATAAAATGTTGTATTATTATTATTTATATTTGTGTCGCCGAGTGAATAGATGTTGACTTGTAATTTTAAATCGATTAGTTATATGTTTTGTGCTACATATAAAGACTTTTATTTTCACTTTTAGTAGAGGGGGTAAGGTTATATATTAAAAAATTTTTTTGTTTTGTTATATAAATTAGTATAAAATGGGTTTGAAAGGGTGATACCCTGGCAAGGCTGCCTCTGTTTTTATTTTTACCGTAATTATTATTATTTTTTTATTTAACGTGCATGTTTGTTCATAACTCCCTCTGACGAGCCAAATCCCTCAGTAGTACACTGTGTAGCAAAGAAAAAAAACTTGCAGTATCCTCCCTAAATGATCTTTTTTTTTTTTTTTTTTTTACATAGTAACCTGTCCTCAATGTACTGTAAATAAACAATAATGGAAAATTATAAAATGTGTACTAAACTAAAGAAAAATAAGACATCTATAAACGATAAAAATTTAAAATAAATATATACATATTGCCTCGACAGCAATAAAAGAGAAAAAAAATTTTTCGCTTCCCTATCTAGGAATTTATGTGTATAGTCTGTGATTCCACTTTCGTTGGTGAGAATAATTTATTTATGTGGCGTTTAATAGTCGCTTTATCTGGGAATGCAATTTCCTTTAATAGGTAATTGTTATTCCTAAGCTTCCTTACCACCTCGAATGGTCCCAAGAATTTTGGCTGAAGTACACCTGGTTTACCCACGACTTTTAAGTAGCATTCTTGTCCCGTTAGTAGAAATTTTACTTTTTGGACTGGAGTACTGTCGATGTACTCCGCCATCATTTTTTTTTGGTTTTGTAAGGCTAATTTCTTTATTTCCTCAATATGTTGGACTCTATTTTTAACGTAGGTTTTGACAATTATGTCTTGGTCGGGCAAGTGTATGGAAAAAGGAGTTCTTATTTCTCTACCGAAAAATAGAAGTGCCGGAGAAAATCCCGTAGCTCTGTGCGGCGTACTGTTATAATTAATTTTAAAAAAATCAATCCTGGTATCCCATTCTAAAGAGTTTTTACACATAGCCACAATTGAATTTTTTAATATTTTATTACTGATTTCACAGAGCCCATTACTGCGTGGATTATTCACGGACGTAAAATCTAGGTCTATGTTAAGAGAATCCATGTATTCTTTGAATAAATCAGAGTGAAAATACCGGCCATTATCCAATTTTATGGATCGCGCCAATCCGAAATTACTAAAATAGCGATTCAATACATTTAGAAGTGTTTGTGATTCACAATTGCGAACCGGTACAGCCTCCAAGAATCTTGATGTGGAATCAATAATCATAAATACAAATTTATTTTTGCGTAGCGTCATTGGAAGCAAACCAATTAAATCTATATGCAAAACTGATCCGATTTCTTTATCTTTGATTATTTTTTGTGTGGGAACTTTAATAGTTTGATGTTGTTTAGTCGTGTTACATGGTATACATTTAGTACAATAATTCTTTACATCCCTGTACATCCCGTACCAGTAGAATCTAGCTTTTATTATTTGATAAGTTTTAAAAAATCCGAAATGTGGTTTATGAGCTTCCTGTATTATTTCAGCTTTAAGTTTATCCGGAGCAATTAACAGTTCATTTGTATCAGAGCCTGGCTTTAATATTAATATTTCTTTTTGATTGAGAGTGAATTTTTTTGTGGTTTTGTTTTGTTTGTCAGTTTTAATTTTGTTTATTATTTTATTTAATTTTTCGTCTTCTAATTGTTGTAGTTTAATGTTTTCATCTGATAGAGCTTTGTTTACCGTAAACAATGAATTTTGCAATTTTTCTCTTGAAATTATATTATTAATGTTCCTCGAAACATAATCAGCAGGATTTTTAGATCCCTCGATATGCTGAAAAGAGTAGTTAAAAGGGGACAAATTGTCCAACCACCTTGCTACAATGTCTGGTTGCTTTTCCAAATTTAAAAAATACGTTAGCGCTTTGGAGTCTGTATAAATATTAAATTTTCTCCCTGCGAGAATATGCTTGAAATACATCACCGCTTCATGAACCGCCAGTAGTTCGAGTTTGAAACTGGGGTAGTTCTTTTCGGGATCCCTTAATTTTCGCCCAAAATGTTCAATTGGCAGCTGTTCTCCGTCGTATTCTTGTGCTAAAATTCCAGAAATAGCTGTTTTAGAAGCGTCTGTGATTAAAATGAAATCTTTTGAGAAATCCGGGGGTTTTAATGTGGGATTTTTAACTATCGCTGCTTGGATTTCTTTGAAAGCATTTTCTTCTATGTCAGACCATTTAAATTTCACTTTGTCTTTAGTAAGATTAATTAATGGGTCAACTATTTTAGAATAGTCTTTAATAAGCGATCTAAAATAATTCGAAAGACCAAGTAGAGATTTAACTCCCTTCTTATTTTTAGGTTTAACTAAATTTTGAATTTTATCTATGTTTCTTTTTGAAGGAGAGTATCCTTCGCTGTTTAGGGTGAAACCGAGAAATTCGATTTCTGACATACAGACTTGTATTTTAGTAGGCTTAATAGTTAAATTATTTTCAATAAAAGCTTTAAGGACTTTGTCTAACAGATCTAACATTTCTTCGAGTGAGTCGGCTGCTAGGATCACATCGTCAATAAAATAAGCGACTTGATCTTCATTAAAGTGGCCCAACACTTTATCAATTAATTCTGCAAACACCGCAGTACTGAGTCGCGTTCCGAAAGGCAATCTTAAAAAGGAGAATTTACCGTGCTCCGTTATGAAAGCTAATTTTTCAGTGTCTTCTTCACGTAAATTTATTTGGAAAAACGCACTGTGTAGATCCAGTACTGTATAATATTTTTTTCCTCTCATTCTCCGCAGAATCTCTTTAATTTCGGGTATGGGGTACGCATAATTTTGAAGTATTTCATTTAAAAGTCTATAATCGACCGCCATACGATATTTAACTTCATTAGCCTGTTCGTTTTTCTGCAAAGATTTTTTTTTAACGAAAATAACAGGGAAAGCGTAATCAGAGTTGGATTTACGAATGATATTTGCTCTCAAAAATTTTTCAATTTCTTTTTTAGCATACTCCTTAACATTGTGTGCAGTTTTGTATGGTTTAGTCTGCAGAGGATAATTATGTATTAAATTAAATCTTGGGACGACTAATGAAGATTGTCCGAGTGTATCGTAATTCTTAGAAAAGGCATGTGCATTATTTAGAAGTATTTTTTTTAATTTTTCTGCTGTGTCCGAGTCTAAATGTTGTAAATTAAAGTCGTCTGATCTAAGTTCTGCTTTTCTCCGTTCACGAACTTGCTCTAAATTCAGATTATTAATGTGCACTACCTGCTTCGTTACTTCTTGACCCTCAGTGTCAACTGATTTTATTTCAAAATGTTTAGAAATTTTGCCAATGTTCATTCCCTCTGTTAAGATTAATTTTTGTTGTGATTTGTTAGTGATTATTATATGAATTTTATTATCCTTGGCAATTTCGTGAATTGATGTTTTATAATAAATTTTCATATTATGTTTAATCGGTTCCAAGAGTATTGTATTTGTAGTTGCGAATTTATCTGGATCTAATAGTAATGCAACAATTTTTTTTTCGCCTGGTAGTAACTCCGTTGTCTGTGTTAGTTTTGCTGTAACAAAATTTTTGTGCGAGATACGTTTTTTTTTTCTTTTTGTGTATTGTTTCTTTATTTTGATTCTCATTAGAGTTAGCAGTTAAGTTACTTATCAGACTTTGAGGTTCATTTTCTAGAAATTGAAGTGCAATGTTTTTGTTTTTTAATTTCATGGTTTTATCTTCAAAATCTAGGATAATATTATTTGTTTTGAGGAAATCGAATCCCAATAGCATATTGTAGTTCCGACCAAAATCTTGAGTTGTAACATAGAATGCCCCCGATACAAAAACGTTTTCCAATTTGAAAGTTAATTTAATGCATTGCTTAAAAGAGATTGTCGAATTTGTTAATGTTTGAATTTTTACCTGGTTACAGAGATTTTTATATTTTACGTGTGCATTCTTTAATTGTTCGAACAATATAGGTGATGCCAAAGTTACTGCCGCCCCACTGTCTGTCAAAGCATTAATCTTAACACCATTAATTTCAAAAGTAATAATCGGAAGTTGAGAATTGTCATTACTTTTGACACTAGCAATAATTTTGTTATTTTTTTTAGACCCGCAGTGAGACTTACGCGGGTGCCTTGTATTTGAGAATGTAAGTCCCGACTTTAGTTTCCCTTATTGTTACTAGAATTCTGATCATGATCTTTATCTTGTTTATTGTTTTCAAATGTCTGCTGTGAATTATTTTTTTTTGTATAATCATGTTTTTTATAATTATTTTGCTTGTAGCCCCCTCTATGCCCTCTATAATTTCTTCGCTGGTCATATGATCTCTGTTCGTTGAAATTGCCTCCATAATTTCCGAAACTGGGATATGATATCGGCATAAATTGTTGGTGGGGTGGGGGTGGTGCATAGTACATGTACTGAGGAGCAGAATATTGCATAGGGTTGAAGTTTTGGTGCGTGTAATTTGGGGTTTGCTGAAAGTTTCCCTGAGCTTGTTGGTTTCCCCCTTGATAAAAATTTGGTTTTTCGATTTGAATATTCTCAGGAATTTTTTTATTTTCGTCCACGTAATTACTGCTGTTTTGTTCGTTGCCCTTGTAAAACCAACAATGTGGGTTCGTATGGGATGTGGATTTACAGTACTTGCAAAACCTAGTTGTATCATTGTTAGTGGCATTTACCTTTAATTTTATGTTATTTAGTTCCGCGGTTAATAATTTTATATTCTCTGCACTTTCTACATTGAGTTTAAGCAGTTCATTTAACAAATCAGAATCTTTAGTTTTGGAAATGTTGTTGATGTCCTTTAAATTGACATGTGAATAAGCCTCCTCTAATTTTAAGGCTATGTTGCACGCTGTTTTAAAGTCCGGCGGAGAGTTTTTTCTTACTTCCAGACTTAAATCACTACGAATTGATTCCAAAAACTGAGATAATTTGATCATTTCCATGAATGTAGAGCTGTTGTTAGCTCCTATATCTTGCCCACTTTTTTTTAGATAAAGGTCTGCTGCCGCATTAAATTCTAATATAAATTCGTTCATGTTTTGTTCCGGTTTTTGTTTGAGATTGCAAAATTTCTTTTGCGCTTCTAGAAATGTGGTTTTGGGTTCGAATAATTGTTTTAACTTTGTTTTAAAGGTTTCTAAGTTCTGTTCCACGAACAAATTTTGATCCCTCATCAATTTATCTTTAGCAGGTCCTACAATTTTCGCCTTTAATATAGTTAATTTAGAATCATTATTCAATTCAGTTTTATTGATGAGATTGTCAAATTGTAAGAAAAAATGGTTAATATTTGCTTCCTTTTTTCCATCATAGTATGGAATCAGATTAATTAGGCTATCTGCATTTGGGGTGTCCATTGTAGTAATTTTAGGAGTAGCTTTTTCAGAATTTATAATTTTCTTCTCTTTCTTTTTTTTCTTATTATTATTATTACTATTATTACAAATAATATTAGTGTCTACAGTTTGATTATTTAATTCGCGTAATTGTTGTCTAGTTTTGACACCAGTATCTATTCTACTAATTCTTTGACTTTTACGCTTATTCATCCAATTAAAGTACAAAAATCATAAAATAGAGAGAGAGCAAAAAAAAAATTGTTTAACATAAAATAAAAGATACCCAATGGTGAATTGTTATGCACTGTTCGAGAAATTAATTATATATAATATATATCATTTCAATATTTGAGCATTATTATGTATTTATTTTATATTTGCTGCTGTTGCAGTATATGTAACACAAGTCATATTTTCAATTCTTTGTTAATACAAATCAATCCAATAACACTTATTATTATTTAATATATCATTATATATTTAGTGAGGTACCCAAAAAGAATTGCCAGGTATATGCATGTTACAGAGTGTATGAAGATTCCCCAATGAATGCTTAATTTTTTTTTTTTTTTTTTTTTTAATTAGTTGTTGAAAAGAGGAAAAAAAAATTTTTTCAAAAGAATTAGAATTAAGAACATTTATGTTAGCAAAAAAAAAAATTTTTTGTTAGTCTTAATATTGCATATATATTTTTATATTTAAAAAATTATACAATAACCTAAAGTTCTATTTCTAAAATTAAATTAATATATTAAAATAATTTAGAAAGAGGTAACGGTACCACTTCTAATTCGGTAAACCCTATGATGGAATGCTACAGAGTGATCAATTAAATTATTTGAATTTAAGTCTGACTGCATAGGATTTACCACTATATTGCTGTTAATTGATTAATATGAGTATTTTAAATTATCCGAGACGTATAGTATTTATTTTGCACCTATGACTCTAAGGATCTGATATGATAATTTATACTTAGAAAATTTTATTAGACAAATTATCAATTAATTATAGAAAAGAAAAAGTTGCGTTGTGAATTATTTTTGAAGTTCGGATCCTCTTTGAGCCAATTACAATCATCAAAGGTTACCTGCAGAGAGTTATGTAACATTAAATATATAATGGCTTATTTTAAAACCTAGATTGTAATATTAAAGAAAACATTTCCTAAAATAAAAGACTTAATATTAATTCAATAAATTAAGTAAACAAAAGGAAAACTGACTAAAATTAATTGAATATAAAATTGAGTTTATTTACAAGGTAATTATAAGCATATGATTAAAAACAAACATAAATGTTTAAAAAAAATAAAAATATTCAATCCTAGTTGAGAACTGTATTCTCAACATTTATTTTCTGAGAATTACAGTTTATCTTACTGAATTAAAAAATTCGATTTTGAAAGGCAGAGTTCCATACCCTAGAAGTATTTATTTGATTAGCCTTTTTATGTTTAGATCGGGGTAGGATCTTCATACACACTTAAATTCGTATTATTAAAAGAATATAGCTTAATTAAATAAAATGGAACAATGGTGAAGGAAGATTGTTTGTTACCTTATATTACTAGATAACGTTGACAGCAGGAGGTAATGGCTGACGCGTTTTCGCTTTTTCTTAGCGCGTACATTTCCATCTATTGGCACACACACTCAAAATCTGTTTTTTTAGTTAGAGAGCAGTCAACCTTCTACTTTTCCATCTTTTTTGAATCTGAACTCTCAAGAAAAATCACATTCTTTTCGTGGAGCAAAAAAAAAGGGATGGAACCATTTTTCCCTTTTCACATAAAATTAAGGCCTTATACGTTTTAACTTCTTGAAAATTTGCATGTTTCGGCCATACCTCTGATTTTAGAGAGATGACCATTGGCATGCGGGAGAAATTTGGTACTCCCCTTGAGTGTTTCATAGGTCCGTCGGTACAATAGCGATTCCTCTTGACGCCGTGCTGTGTCTGGGAGGTAAAGATGCTTTTACTTGTGAGGTCTTCGTGCCTATTTAAGCTCTCATAAATAAATGTGTCATATTATTGTTCTGACAATTTTCTCCATGACATTTTTATTAGGTGTAGTTAAATCATTCGTGGGAACGGAAAACCAAATATTTCCTTGACTGCCGTGGTTCACTTTGTTCCACAATTATCTATCTGTATGCGCTGATCCTAAAATGGGTCATTAATTTGTATTGTTCACTGTTCACTGATTAAAATGATACCAAATACTCTGCTAATATGCAGAAAAAAAACCAAATACTTTTTTTTTTATAGTGTGTGCTAGTTTAGATCTAGATGGTGGTATTTCTCACCATCATCTCTGATATGATTTTTGTAATTGGATTCGTTGTCAAGCTTTCGCTTCAGAAAACAGAACGCAGACGAAAACTTTGCTCCAGAGAAGTACCAACCATCCCCACAAAATTGCCTAACTAACAGTGTAAATCCCACCAAAGTCCGTCCAGCAGAACTCAAATTATAAACGGTCGGAATGAAATACGAATTTGCATTTTAAATACATAGTAGATATATCTTTCAAAATGAGGAATTTGCACACATGAGGTAATCGGCCAACTTTATATTTTTCTGATAATTCCAGGCTCATAAATTTCAAAAATGTTCTCAAAAATGTAAAAAAATCATTCAATAATTGTTAAATTAGGTTTAAAGTTACGAGAAAACCACGCGACTTGAAAACGCTGCGTGATTGGCTATGACGTCACTGTTCACGATGTGCCAATGTTTACATTTTGTTTGCAAGCGGCGTTTTGGTTCTCGGCTCGGGTTTTGCAAGCATTTTGAATTTTTTTATCTCCAAATTTATTTCTACTTTGGTCTTTACGATATTTTTATCAATCTCTCATTTTCATTGTATCTCACTATTCTAAAAAAAAGTACTTAACTAATGCTGATGCCGCTGACGTAATTGAATTTATTGTGACATTTTGACTTTCTCGGCTTATAATACAGTAATTTTTGCATATAACAACATAAAAACATGTAGTTTTGTAGAAAAATGTATAATAAATACGCTGAAGCAAGCAGTTTTTAAATCGAAGAATCATTTTATTAGCTATTTAATGTTAAAATTGGTCAAAATAGCTCATTTAAAAAGTTTTATAGGATCAAAAACTATGCATAGCAATTTAATAATCTTTCGTAGGCATACTTGACTAGATTGTGCTGTGCAATATACAAACATTTTTTTAATTTGTTAAATTTTTAAAGTATTTTTCAAATTTTTCATTAAAAATTTCATTATCTAAATAAAGATTTAATTCATAGTTTGAAATAACATTTTATTTCCCACTGTTACCCGTTTTAAAATAGCCTAAATATGTAATAACATTTACAAATACTTTTCAATCGAAACATTTATTTACACCCGATTGTAAAAAAATAAAGAAACTTTAAAATAATTAAATTATTACTTGCGAAAAGCAATGAATGTTAAAAATCACTCCTAATTAAAACGATATATATTTATTTCGTCGTATTTACATCATATAAACGATTTTCTTATAGCATGTAAAATAAAACTTTTTTATAAGCATTATAAAACTTCGGGAAGCAGCGACAGTTTTAACATAAGACTGTTAAGTCCAAAAGAGCTACTTTCTGACACATTTCTGAATTCATTTTTGTTAGGAAACGCATTAAATAGGCAGGTGTTCTTATTCAGAAACTATGTAATCGAAGACGTTTTCTCTTTTTTGGGAAAGGCAGAAGATCTTTCAGAAAACGCTGTCAAAGTCAGCGTTTTTAACTGAATTCTATAACTTGATAAGTAATTTATTTATTAAAAAAATGGAAAACTCATTTCGATTTCAAATAGCTTCAATAGTCATGCCTGCCAATTTCATACTTTTGCGTTTAAAAATGAATCGCGTTGTTGAGAAGGACATTTTAGAATCACCTTAACTATTTTATAACAGCTGATTTTCAAATCTTTAATTGATCTTTCTTAACTAATCACGAAAACAGACGTCAGCTTTTGCGACAACAGTGGATGCGCTCTGGGGCGCCGAAAATCCCCCACTCAAAGGGAAAAAAACGGCAACCTGATTACAGGACATCGCCACTTCTTGTGATATCATTTAACGATTTAACCTTCCATAATCAGATAAAGTGTTTTAAACGAAGAAAATTAGCGTGTTTTTAAAGCCTGTGGGGGTCTGGGTGGGAGTTGTCGAGCATCACTATTAGGAGGGCGTATATATGTATATATAGATAGATAGGTGTGTGTGTGTGTGTGTTTATTTATATCTAGTTCAAATGTATAAATATCTTATTACTTTTAATAATCAAAGCTTATATTTTGATTTCTGCTAAAAAATACTGACGCATCACAGAAATACATTTTTTTTTCAGGTTAATTATAAATTTCAGTCTTTCTTTTATGCAAAAAACATTAATTATATACTGGTATCTGACTGTTTGGACACATCATATCAAATTTGTATATATATTATTGTTGTATCAGTGCTTTATATATGTGTAAACGGATATTATAATTATGTTTAAATAAAAAGATACAAAAGTATTTATACTTCTGAAATTATTTCCACCTGTTTAAACAAACAAAAATCTGAAAGGTACTTTAACATTGGGGTTTGTAATGTTATATTAAAAAAAAAAAAAAACTATAATCAATACATCTAAGTTATAAATTAAAAGAAACCATCATGTGTGGCGATAAAATTTATCAACAAATTATTGTTTGAGTTAAATTCCAATTAATTTATATTTACATTCAAAAGATATTCATTTTATGAATTAAATTAATCAAAACAATCATTTCCTTACTTTATGTTTTAATAATGTATATAAATGAATCAAGGAATTTTGTAAAATTATTGCAACGTTAGCAGATTACCGTCAAATTCTCAAATATCTGTCACACATTGCCAGAAATCCTTTTGCCTCTATAGTATGATTTATAAACATAATTTTTTTTTCTAATAAAAAATAATTATTCTAACACACAATATCGTATAACTTATAACTGGTATAAATATTTTATATTGGAATCATTTTTTTTTCTTTCAAAATTTAAATGTCAGTGGAGAAAATCAAACTTACTTTAACTGTTTTTGTATTATACTTGTCAGGTTTCTCCCACAGGTGCAAGAGTTGAAAGCTATTCTTAAGGGATTAGCATACTGTATGTATTGTATATGTATCTATTGTGTACCGTTAGAGGCTGGTTTAAGAAGAATCTTAATCCGAAGGGGAGCGACTCAGAATATGAGTGGAAGGAAGGTGGAACAGAATGAAAGAAGTATTTCCATTGCAATGTGGTCTTTCATAGATAAGAAAGCTATTGCGCCCTTTTGTTTAGGAAGACAGATCCGTCAAGAGGGAGGAAGGGTTGTCAAGGACCCTTGGAAACAGAGGAGAAACCCCGTAGAAAGGAGGGTGCTCTGCAGTTTACGAGAGAGAGAAAGTTAGTTCGGACGGAGCAGCGAAGTGTGAAGGTTGCTCGGGGAATGAGCGCTGAGAGCGGGTGTGAGATGAATAGAAATCTGAGTGCGGAATGAATTGACCTAGTCTAACGGTACACGTAGAGCGTTTTCTGTAATTGTTTTGATTTAGTGTTAAACCGGATAATTTACATCCGAGTTTAAGTGTAAATATTGTTAATAAATTGTTACTTTAACTTTAATTGAAAGAGTTAGGTTTTTCTTGAATATACATCAAGTATCGTGCCCGATATCACGTTTTCATATCGGTGGTGGCAGCATATCAAGAGACCGGATCTATTTCGAAGTTGTGTGGACGGAGAAGTGGAATCCGACAATGGTGGCAGCGGTGGGATTGAATCACCGAAGACCAGTGCCAGTTAGCCGTGTTACTGAGAGTTTGTGCCGGATCGTCTAGCGGAAGTGTTTGTGCTCTATCGTCGAAGACCAGAGCCAGTTAGCCGTGTTACTGAGAGTTTGTGCAGGATCGTCTAGCGGAAGAGTTTGTGCTCTATCGTCGAAGACCAGCGCCAGTTAGCCGTATTAAGTCAGTTTATGCCGGATCGTCTAGTGGAAGTGTTTGTGCTCTATCGTCGTAGACCAGTGCCAGCTAGCCTATCGTCATTACAGTGAAGTGAATTAATGGTGGTGCTGTGTTAGTGTAGTGTTGTGCGTAGTGTTTTTTGTGCATTGTGAAGCAAGGTGCAGTGATTGTGGCCCGAGAGTGCAAGATTTACCCTGTGGAAAAGTGAGCAGAGAATTGCCCCAGCGAATGAAGTACGAGGTAAGGTGTTTTGATCATTTTACTCTACTGAAATTCTCGAACCTACTTTTTTTTATTGTGTATAATTGATGGTAATTTAAGTTAATGTTGTGGTTAATTTATGTGCAATATAATAATTGGTCTAAATCAAATGAGATATTAACAACCATTTTACACTATTGTTTTAAGAAAAGGATCTTATATTAATTACTAGAAGTGATTTTCCAATTGTTTTAAACGGATAAGATTAATGATTAAAATTAATGCATTGTGTTAATAGTTGGAAGGAATAATTGAAATGTCTTAAATTTAAATTATTATTAAAGTAATATTTAAATTAAGGGATATTGTTTGCTTTAAGTTTGAAATATTGATAGTAAATGAGGAAAGGAAATTTGTGTAGAATTTAAATTAAATTGAAATAACCTTCAAGGAAGAACTGAAGGCCCAGAGAAAAAAAAAAGTGCTGTGATTTACTGTTTAATGTAAGAACTAATTGTGGAAATTGAAATATTTTATTGAGATTAAATTTAGGAATTGATGTGTATTTCATGCAAATTTTTGTTAGAGGGATATCTTTAGGTAGTGATTGGCATCAGTGTATTATTCAAATTGCAACGCATCAGTATTATTGTGTAAATTGTATTTTATTATCCTAATAATATTATAAATCTGATTGTGTGCAAATATTAGGCTGAAGCCAGCGTCAAAATGGAGCATTTAATGATCCTGTGTTTTTGCATATAGGTGGATTATAACCCTCTTATGAACATAGGCTGGTTTTTGTTAATTTTATTCAAATATTTTTCTTAATAATTCCAAATTTCGTTATTTTCATAGAGAATAAATGGACATTTTTTCGTATAATATTTTAAAATGGTTAAATTTACTTTACCGTTGCTAATACTTTATCGTTGCCAAAACTAATTACAAACACGGAATAATAATTTTTACTCTACAATTTAAATTCAATTGAAAATTTTTCACGTGAAAAATGAAAATGAAATAAAAAAATTAAAGAATTAAAAAGATTAAATAATATTATTAGAAATAAAACGTACTTTTCTTAGTTTTTGATAATAATACAAGGTTTCAATATGCGTAACCATAGGAAACAGGCTAATATGACGTCATACATGGAAAATAAAGCGGATATGCTTTGATTGGTGAAATAAAATTATCTTAGGTTTTTTTCCTTCAATTTTTTTCTTTTGTATGGTAACAATACGTGGTGTTTTACCGTCTGCGCACGGCTAATATAACTATACCGTATTTTTTATTTAAATTTTTAAAAAGTAAAAAGAAATTTCAAAAGAAAATGGTTAGCAAATGTCAATAATATGCTCCGCAATATTATCCATGTCGAAAATGATGTCATGGATAGCGAGAAAAAAATATTTTCATTCTTAAAACTAAAAGAAGTACTTCGATTACCTAAAAAAAATGACGAATGTTAATAGTTCCATTTTTGTTGATAAAACCTAAAGATTTAATATTATTTCGTTAAAATAACATAATTTTCCCTATGCCAGTATTGAAATTAATTGCCTGGAAAAGAAAATTAACAAGTATTATGTCATTTAAAAGGTATTTCTCTGGGGGAAATATATATTTGAAATAAAACGGGAATTTTTCGATATGTTTTAAAATGAATGTGAATCAATTCCTTACATTAATAATAGAAGGATCAGTAAGCATATAAAATAGATGAGTTTCACGCCATATTTATAACGAAAATTTTAAATGTTTTTTTTTTTTTATCTATACTGGTTATTAAGCATGAGTATCCATTATATACAGATGAGAGTTTTCTGCTAAAAATCACATCATAATTTTAAGAAAAGGAAAATGAACACGAATCTATTATATTAAAATCTGACCGTGTGTTTGTATTTCGAAACTACTCCTAGACTATCGAACGCAACGCGATTTACTTAATACCGGTTATCATTGATCCGAAGATTTAACTCTCAGAGTTAAAAAAAAAAAATTAGATACCAAGATTTTTTTTTTTTTTTTTTGTAAATTTTAATGAAGTTTCTCTAAAAACGGAAAGTAACATACTCCATATTTGTGTATGAAAAAGGAGAAATAAAACAGATCAGTATATCGTTTACACCATTTTCTCATTAAAACTGAAAAACAGAATTTATTTTACCTTTGAACAGATAGATGGTGAAAACAAAATCTTGATTTCAGTAAATTATCCGAAAAATAAAAACATATTTTCACATATTCAAACTTCATGAATCAATTTATTCGGGAGAACAAAAATTGTCTGTCAACATACTGTCATTTAGAAAACAAGATTTGTTTCAGCTATACATTAAACCACGGAGGCAGAATTGAATTTAAAGAAAAAGCATATACTATTTCCAATTAATGTTTTTTTGAAGGATGACTGTTAAAACGTTTCACAAAGGCGTTAAAAGTAAAATTGTTTATCAGCTAAAATTCACAGTTGTTTTTATACAATTCGTCTATTTCCACGATTTTATTTGGCCCTCCTTTTTGCATTGGTTGCAATTTCATTTTCGCGATTATTTGGCACAAAATTTCACTTTTTTAAGACTGAGTTATGTCAATGTCCCTATAACAAAAAATACCGCAAGTAACTCCTATGAAATGTGATAAAGAGTTAGTTAATTATTAACGTTTTTAATTATCGGGAGTGAAATATTTTGCTTAATTAATGTATTTATTATTATTTTAATGTTGCGTGAACGAAGTCACGGGTAACAGCTAGTTTATGTATAAATTAAAAATCTGTATTGCATAGTAATTAAATTGAAACTATTTTACATTGTTATTGAAAGCAAATTGTGGGGTACCATTGTTAAAGGAAATTTATCATTTTATTATTACTTATTTGAATATATGTTAAATAGTGTGGTAAATATGTGGAGGTAACTTATGAGGGTAGGATTTGAGGAAATATTAATTTGATATTGTGCTTAAGTATTATTGTAGGGTGGTAATAATTATCGGTAGAAGGTATGGCTTTCTTACTAAAAATAAAAAGGGTGGATCTTCAGGCGATATGTGAAGAGTTAGGAATTGAAGTCTCGGAAGATGATACCAGGTTTAAGCTTAAGAAAAAGATAGTGGAGAGCGACGAATATGAAGAGGGGGCCGTTGTGGAATTATCTAACACTATTGTTACGGAGCGGTTAGAACAAGAAAAGTTAGATAGAGAAGAAAGGTCTGAAAAATTGAGATTGGAACATGAGTTAGAGTTGGAAAGGATAAAGATTCAAAGTTCAGCAAATAACTTTAATGGGACTAGAGAATCTAATCATGAGAGTAGCCTAGAGAAATTGATTAAAAGTGTTAAAACTTTATCTATCAAGGTTCCAGAAGGGACTGAGGGATGAAATCTGTTTTTTAGCAGTTTAGAACGAGCATTCCAAACAAAAAATGTACCGGAAACCCAGCAAGCCGAAATTTTACTAAATATGTTAGGAGATAAGGCCGATAATTTGCTAATATACACTACTAGAGAACAAATTGAGAGTTATGAGAAATTAAAGGAATTAGTTCTAAGGGAACATGAGCCGACACCGAAGGCGTGTTTGGAAAACTTTAAGAAGGCTAGAAGGAATCAAAATGAAACTCATGTGTCGGATTCCACTTCTCCGTCCACACAACTTCGAAATAGATCCGGTCTCTTGATATGCTGCCACCACCGATATGAAAACGTGATATCGGGCACGATACTTGATGTATATTCAAGAAAAACCTAACTCTTTCAATTAAAGCTAAAGTAACAATTTATTAACAATATTTACACTTAAACTCGGATGTAAATTATCCGGTTTAACACTAAATCAAAACAATTACAGAAAACGCTCTACGTGTACCGTTAGACTACGTCAATTCATTCCGCACTCAGATTTCTATTCACCTCACACCCGCTCTCAGCGCTCATTCCCCCTGCAACCTTCAAACTTCGCTGCTCCGTCCGAACTAACTTTCTCTCTCTCGTAAACTGCAGAGCACCCTCCTTTCTACGGGGTTTCTCCTCTGTTTCCAAGGGACCTTGACAACCCTTCCTCCCTCTTGACGGATCTGTCTTCCTAAACAAAAGGGCGCAATAGCTTTCTTATCTATGAAAGACCACATTGCAATGGAAATACTTCTTTCATTCTGTTCAACCTTCCTTCCACTCATATTCTGAGTCGCTCCCCTTCGGATTAAGATTCTTCTTAAACCAGCCTCTAACGGTACACAATAGATACATATACAATACATACAATATGCTAATCCCTTAAGAATAGCTTTCAACTCTTGCACCTGTGAGAGAAACCTGACACCCCCCACCTTAGCGGAAAATATGCCTTTTAGGGGCTAATTTTCCTCAAAACTATGTAATGTCTGAGAAGAGTTCAACAGTTCCTTGATAGGTTTCTTCATTACTACAATTACATAAATATTTCAAGGTGTCTGAATATTTAACTACTGACATCTCTAATGAACCATATACTAATGTGATAACTACAGAAAAAATACACAATATGCTAATACACTTTTATAAACACATGATGCAACTACAATTATAAATACACAAAAAAAATAAAGTTACACTAGTATTATGTCATTTCAATGTCAGTCCTTAGGCTGAGATTGCTGGAGGCGGTACTACCTTTTCCCTCCAGTCCTTCCTCGTTAACTTAATTGGTACATCCCTTTTCGTAATGCACCCGCTTGAATGGCTAACTTCTGCCTCTGATGTCCCAATTAAATCTTCCTCTAACCAATCAGACACTTGTCGGTCCAAGTCCTCTTTGTACGTGATGAGAACATTGTACAATTTTTGTTTCATCTTAACCCTCTCCGGTTTACGACCAATCCGATTCTTCTCCATTTCTACCAGTTGGATAGGACCCATAAATAATTCCTTATTTTTCCTTAAGATTGATTTTATGTCCCCAACTTGAATATTGGTTAACCCTTTTATTTCAAATCCCTTTATGTCTTTAACTTCCGGTTGTTCTCTGTCTAAAAACAGATCTTTCCTACAGTCTTCAAACTCCCCGTCACTATCCAAGACAATATCGACTACTTTAATTTTAGCCATAAATGCTCTCATTTCATCTTGATACACCAGTTTCTTACTTCCGTCCCCTAAATCAACTATAACTGCAGGTCGACATATTTCCTCTTTCTCCTTATTGCTCACATTCATTTCCCTCGTTAATCAACATTCTACACATGATTCGCAATATATTTTAGCTTCCTTCGCCATATTTTCCCAATAAAATGAATGCTTGATTCTTTCTAACATTTTCTTAACCGCGTGATGTTCTCCATATAAGGAGGTATGCGCTAGTTTTAGAATTTCCTCCCTTCTAACTTTAGGTAATACTAATTGAGCTACAGTTTCATCTACTAATTTCTCTTTATGATACAATAACCCATTTACAACATAGTAAGACCCTTTCTCATTTTCAGCCAATTCCCAAGCTTTCTCTAAATCTTTACAACTCATTTGGGATTCCTGAAATACATTTGAACTACTTTCCGTAACCTGATTAATCTTACTTTTCTCTATCTCGTCTTTTTCCTTCTCATGACTTTGCAAATTTACCGATCTCGTTTCTACGACATAACGGTTATTATTATCATTTCTAATCCTTTCCCCTTCCTTCACTTTGTTCCTACTATCTTCCTTACATTCCCTTTCTACCGATTCTCTTAATGATTTCTCGTTGTTTAACCCTGACAATTCATTAGCCACGTCAGAATGTAAAATTACCTGTTCCTTACTATTATCAATTATCGCGCAAAGTACATCCTGATGAATTACATTAGTTTGACCACGTTTTGGAATAGCTAAAGGTAATTGAACTAACGGCGATTTAACTGCCTTACCAAATATCCCTTGTAAATAGATGCTCCCAGCCCCTCTTAATTTTTCTGCTGGTACTAAATCTTTATGAACGACACTAATTTGGCAACCAGAATCCACCAATCCTTTTGTTATCTTCCCATTTACACTAACTTCCACTTTCTCGAGATTATTTAACTTCTCTCCAATAACTTTAGCTCTCCAATTCCATTTTGCTCCGATTCTTGCCATACTCGCTCCCCTTGGTAATTCTTTAATTCCTCGCACTGAGACATTATTGATACTAGCCCTTTGTTCTTGTCGGTTATTAAATTGATTACTTCCCTCATTATTTCCTTTTGTACAAAATTGCTGAACATGTCCTCGTTGACCACACTTGAAACAGATAGGCGTCGTATCATTAGGTTTCTTATATTCCGGTTTTCTACCCAAAAATGGACTAACTTCATTATTCCCATTTTGTCTCCAATTACTACTAAATCCTCATCTTTTGCCCTTCTAGAATCTTCATTATTAACATACCTTTCTTTACCTTTATAACCCTTATAAGTTACCGCATAAGATTTTTGTTTAGCATCAAAGAAATTATCACATTCCTTAGCATTTTTAGAAACTTCTAACCAATTACTGTGCTGAGTTAATCCAACATGCGTCGCGGTTTCCTCATCTAACGTAGTTAACAACTTATCCGTGACAATTAACTGATTAACCTTCTCATACGTATCTGCACCTCTAATCTTACAGTAATTTTCCCACGTTGCTATTAAACGTGACACAAATAATACATGCGTTTCATTTTGATTCCTTCTAGCCTTCTTGAAATTTTCCAAACACGCCTTTTGTGTCGGCTCGTGTTCCCTTAGAACTAATTCCTTTAACTTCTCATAACTCTCAATTTGTTCCCTAGTCGTGTATATTAGCAAGTTATCGGCCTTATCTCCTAACATATTTAGCAGAATTTCGGCCTGCTGGGTTTCCGGTACATTTTTTGTTTGGAATGCCCGTTCTAAACTGCTAAAAAACAGATTCCATCCCTCAGTCCCTTCTGGAACCTTGATAGACAAAGTTTTAACACTTTTAATCAATTTCTCTAGGCTACTCTCATGATTAGATTCTCTAGTCCCATTAGCGTTATTAGCCGAACTTTGAATCTTTATCCTTTCCAACTCTAACTCATGTTCCAATGTCAATTTTTCAGCCCTTTCTTCTCTATCTAACTTTTCACGGTCTAACTCCCTTTCTAACTTTTCTCGTTGTAACTTTTCCTCCCTTTCTACTCTCTTAAAACGAAAGAGCCAAAATAACTCAAGTTGAGCCGAAATCCACTCATCTCATGATTTGAAAGTCAGCTTCTCATGAAGAGTTGAAACAACTCGAGTGAACGAGTTGTTTTTAAGCAACTCATGAATGAGTTATCTCTATTTTACTCATACTTGAGTGAAATCAAATCAATGAAGGTTAAATCCAGTAGCACTTGAGTGATTTATAACTAACTCATACTTGAGGAGGGGAAGGAGAATTAAAATTCATGGTAAAATGTAATAATTCATTGTAAAATAATAAATTTCATGAACAGGTAGATTATTATTTTAGAAAAAAAAAAGTAATTTGCATATTGAATGTATACATATTTATGTTTACATATATGTATATATTCAACAATTAAGTGAAAAGTATCTTTTTTTTTTTTTTTTTTTTTTTGTTGTTGTTTCTGAGCTGCTTGAAATATATACCCCCCCCCCTACCGACCCAAAAAGAGAATTTTAAAAGGAATATTTGAAAAGATAAGAATTTCTGCTGATTTAAATATTTTAATCTTTTTTTTTTTTTTTTGTTATAATGATTATGTTTTCTATGCAATATTATTCGATACATTGCATGATATTTTTCAGTTTATATCAATATTATCATTAAATATGTTTTAATCCTAATACTATTTAGGAATATTCACACCGTGAATATCCGGGAATGTAGATATTTACCTTATTTTTAACAACATACGATAAAAAATATGGGATTTATACAGTTTCATAAATCAAGTATATTTTAAAATATTAGAATTCAGACTGAGAATAAAATAAGAAATATAATTTGTTTACTTTAAAACAATATTTTTAAAGTCAGACAAGTCAATTTTCAATTTATAGTATTATAAAAGTTAGAGTTCTGAAACATCGCTAAAAATATATACTATCAGGGCTCGATCCAGACAAAATTTTGGGCCTATTTAGGACCCCTTCACAAAAATCAATTTGATAAAATTAACCCTTTCACAAAATTCCTTTTACTAAAATTGATCCTTTCACAAAATTCTATTCCATAAAAACTTATTATTTATTATTTTATGATGTTTTAAAATGTGTAATTTGTAAACAAACAAGTTAAAAAAAGAGAAAAACTTCAGCAAAAGGATTTTAAAAACTTTTTGTTTATAAATGCTTGGTTCGAATTTGATTAGCTGGATTTCAACTTTCGTTACAAAATGTTATTTTTCACAAAAATATAATAAATTTCACAAAAATAACCTTTACTTTTCACAAAATGGGCCCCAAGATAAAAAACTTGCATCGACCCCTGACTATATAAACAAACGTACCGCCAAGATATTTTCTTTAAAAGTTTAAATTGCTACTAAATGCTATTTATATAAATCATATTTATTGAAACAACATTTAAAAAAAACATAAAGGAGAGGCAAAGGATTTATTTCATTATATTTTAGAGTATTTTTTAATATTTATCCTTCCAACTTAAAAGATCTCTAAATGTTCGCTCGTATAAATAGTCCTAAATGTTAGGGTTAAGACATATTTAATAAAAATATTGATATAAACTGAAAAATATCACGCCATATATAAATAACAATTAATATAAAACAGAATCATTATAAAAAACATAATTAAAGTATTTAAATCAGCAGAAATTCTTACCTTTTCAAGTATTCTTTCTTTAAAATTTTAACAACGTGGTGTTAGCCGCGTACTACACACCACACGTCTGTCGTCTGCTCAGCGGATATGGGGACAGTGCGGTCACGTCAACTGCGTCAGCTTACTGGATTTCCGCTCGCCAATGAGTGTTTTTTTATCGAGATGAGTTGTTTAGTATTCGCCCTTCTGGAGTGCATTAGGAAAATAAAAATTCAAATCATGATGAGTGAAACATTTAAAAATTAACTCATTCACGATCCAATAAATTAGAGCTCTTTTCTGAGAAGCAAAATCCACTCTTTCGTTTTAAGAGAGTAACTCTTCTCGTTGTAACTTTTCCTGCTTTTCTAACTTTTCCCGTTGTAACTTTTCCTCCTTTTCTAACTTTTCCCGTTGTAACTTTTCTCGTTCTAACCGTTCCGTAACAATAGTGCTAGATAATTCCATAACGGCCCCCTCTTCATATTCGTCGCTCTCCACTATCTTTTTCTTAAGCTTAAACCTGGTATCATCTTCCGAGACTTCAATCCCTAACTCTCCACATATCGCCTGAAGATCCACCCTTTTTATTTTTAGTAAGAAAGCCATACCTTCTACTGATAATTATTACCACCCTACAACAATACTTAATCACAATATCAAATTAATACTTCCTCAAATCCTACCCTCATAAGTTACCTCCACATATTATACTATTTAACATATTTCAAATAAGTAATAATACAATACTAAATTTCCTTAAACAATGATACCCCACAATTTGCTTCCAATAACAAAGTAACAATAATCTCAATTTGACTATTATGCAATACAGATTTTAAATTTATACCACTAAATAATAAAATACAATTTACACAATAATACTGATACGTTGCAATTTGAATAAAACACTGATGCCAATCACTACATAAAAATATCCACCTAACAAAAATTTGCATGAAATACACATAAATTCCTAAATTTAATCTCAATAAAATATTTCAATTTCAAAATTAGTTCTCACATTAAAAAGTAAATCACAGCACTTTTTAGGTGCGTTCGTAATTATATAAATACGTAGCACCTATAGTCGTCGTTTGGTCCGTCCGTCTGTCCGTCCGTCTGTCTGTCTGTCTGTCCGCATATAACAACGCAAAAACTACCCAACCAAATGGTTTGCAATTTAAAATATATTATCTTTGCAGAATTTTGTCGAGACATTTCAAATTTTATTAAAATCGAATCAAAACTTTAGGAGATATTAATAAAAATATTTATTAAGAAATTTGAATTTTTTTTTTTTTAAATCGGTGCTTTCTTGTTATAGGAGCTTCCGAAGTTTAATCGTCAAGCGACCGAGATACTTATTTTATGACAGAAATTAATCTGCAGACGATAGAATTCATTTCACAGAATTAAAAATCATCAAGATCTGAATATTTATATAACTAGCTGATACATATATATCTGAATATTTATATAACTAGTTAAGATATTTGTATGAACAGTGTCATAAAATATATACTTAACTAGCTGTTTAACCCGTTCTACGCACGGGATATCATGAATTTAATTCTAAAACGTGCGTACGAACGCACCTCGTTTGTAACGTTTGACGTACAATTTCCAACTTGTTTTTTCTCTGGGCCTTCAGTTCTTCCTTGAAGGTTATTTCAATTTAATTTAAATTCTACACAAATTTCCTTTCCTCATTTACTATCAATATTTCAAACTTAAAGCAAACAATATCAATTAATTTAAATATTACTTTAATAATAATTTAAATTTAAGAAATTTCAATTATTCCTTCCAACTATTAACACAATGCATTAATTTTAATCATTAATCTTATCCGTTTAAAACAATTAGAAAATCACTTCTAGTAATTAATATAAGATCCTTTTCTTAAAACAATAGTGTAAAATGGTTGTTAATATCTCATTTGATTTAGACCAATTATTATATTGCACATAAATTAACCACAACATTAACTTAAATTACCATCAATTATACACAATAAAAAAAAAGTAGGTTCGAGAATGTCAGTAGAGTAAAATGATCAAAACACCTTACCTCGTACTTCATTCGCTGGGGCAATTCTCTGCTCACTTTTCCACAGGGTAAATCTTGCACTCTCGGGCCACAATCACTGCACCTTGCTTCACAATGCACAAAAAACACTACGCACAACACTACACTAACACAGCACCACCACTAATTCACTTCACTGTAATGACGATAGACTAGCTGGCACTGGTCTACGACGATAGAGCACAAACACTTCCACCAGACGATCCGGCATAAACTGACTTAATACGGCTAACTGGCGCTGGTCTTCGACGATAGAGCACAAACACTTCCGCTAGACGATCCTGCACAAACTCTCAGTAACACGGCTAACTGGCGCTGGTCTTCGACGATAGAGCACAAACACTTCCGCTAGACGATCCGGCACAAACTCTCAGTAACACGGCTAACTGGCACTGGTCTTCGGTGATTCAATCCCGTCGCTGCAAACATTGTCGGATTCCACTTCTCCGTCCACACAACTTCGAAATAGATCCGGTCTCTTGATATGCTGCCACCACCGATATGAAAACGTGATATCGGGCACGATACTTGATGTATATTCAAGAAAAACCTAACTCTTTCAATTAAAGTTAAAGTAACAATTTATTAACAATATTTACACTTAAACTCGGATGTAAATTATCCGGTTTAACACTAAATCAAAACAATTACAGAAAACGCTCTACGTGTACCGTTAGACTAGGTCAATTCATTCCGCACTCAGATTTCTATTCACCTCACACCCGCTCTCAGCGCTCATTCCCCGAGCAACCTTCACACTTCGCTGCTCCGTCCGAACTAACTTTCTCTCTCTCGTAAACTGCAGAGCACCCTCCTTTCTACGGGGTTTCTCCTCTATTTCCAAGGGTCCTTGACAACCCTTCCTCCCTCTTGACGGATGTGTCTTCCTAAACAAAAGGGCGCAATAGCTTTCTTATCTATGAAAGACCACATTGCAATGGAAATACTTCTTTCATTCTGTTCAACCTTCCTTCCACTCATATTCTGAGTCGCTCCCCTTCGGATTAAGATTCTTCTTAAACCAGCCTCTAACGGTACACAATAGATAAATATACAATACATACAATATGCTAATCCCTTAAGAATAGCTTTCAACTCTTGCACCTGTGAGAGAAACCTGACATCATGTATTGTTTGTATCGCGTTTAATAGCAACGTGGGAGAATTATTGTAAGATTAGAGGTGCAGATCAAACTCTTCCCCATTTCAAAAAAGACAACTTTTTAAGTCACACAAGTTCTTAAAAATCTATTATTTTCTGTCTTAAATGTTTCATTATTCATACCTGACAAAAGAACTACATACATTAAAAAAATCCCTATAATATTAAATTTATAGTAGCAATGAAAGTAGTAAATCTGCAGATCAGGGGGCTCAAATGTCAGTTCTGATATTTTATTTTGAAATAATATTATTTAGTATTTAAAAAACATCCAATCTACACTTTCATTTATTTGATATATTTTATACAAATTGCTAAAAGTAATATATAAAGCAGTTTTAGGAAGTTTAACTGTTAAGAATAAAAATAAATATGATTACATGCACTGGTACTCCAAGACACTTTTCTAAAAAGCTTTTTTTTTTTTTTTTACTAACCCTTCTAAATCCCCTCCCCCTCTCAATGACTAATAATTTGATAAATATAATTCTTTGAAATTTAGTATTTCAAGCCTTCTATCTAAAATAATTAAAATGTCAATATTGTGATACTGACAATAATTAATTTAAATAGTGAATTATTCTCATAAATATTTTATTAATTATTGATATTTTAATTGTTAAATTTATTTGAAAATGACTTTTTATTTCATTAATAAGCTTACATTAAATTCTGGTTTTAAATACAATCATAAAATCAATTGCCTATTATTTTTTGTGGGGTGTCCATTACTGGAACAGACAGTGTCCTATTACTGGACGAGAGGGTGTCCATTACTGGAATTTAGGGTGTTTTGATTTATTTCTGTTATTTACAATTAATTTTTTATTTACATTGGGAAATGTGACTATGAGCATGATTAAATATTGTTGATAGATTAATATAATATTAAAAAAAGTGGACTATAATAATTATGACTATTAATTAAAAAATAATTTTTAAAGAAATTTCTTAAGGGTATCCATTACTGGCACATCTATCCTATATTTACATTATGCCAAAAATAGAGTATATAAGAATAATCGCATTTCTAGAATTTTTTTATTTTATTTATTTATTTATTTTTATTTTTATTTTTTTTTTTGGGTGGGGAGGGGTACAGAAAATTAAAACACAGAGTCATAAAAACACTTATTTATATATATAATTTGTTTATTAACACAAGAAAACACAGCTTCTCGGATTAAAAATTGTAAAAAAATATATACCTCATTATTTTTAATTAAAAAATTTCACACACCTTCAAGTAACATCTAATCAATATATTTTTAAAGCATATATATTATGCAAAAGCAGTTCAAAATGTATGGAATCTATCACTTTTTATTATCCCTCAAAACAATGTGTTTTTTTTTCTTGATAAACAGACATGGTCATTATAAAAAACTTTATGCAAAAAAAGTATTTATATTATTATTATTTTTTTAATATTAATTCTTATTTCAATTAATTCTTCTTACCAATCAACTTCGGCGATCTTAATCGTATTAAGATGCCTTTTATTTACATTCTACAGAAAGATAATAAATACATATATAATTTTTTTTTTTTTTTTTGAAACAGGGAATTTTAAACTCACAAATGTTACACTGGAAAGGTACTAAATTAAAAGATTAAATTAAATTTATGTTATTTACATGAAATTTAATATTCTACAGATTACTGGGTTAATTCGGAAATGTGTATAGCGAAAAATAAATTAGTATATAGTTATATATTTTTGGACAGTATCAAAATTAAAGGGCTTTAGCATATGTTTACAATGGAAAATATACTGGTAACGCGTGCATGAAAGCAGCGCTCGTAGTGGAGGAAAGATTAACTACGGCTTTTCGCGCTTTTCTATTATTCGGCGTTTCGTTTGGACAGCCGTATAGAGATCGCAGGAAGCCATGACTCAGCACAGTAATTGGTTAGAAGTTTCTAAAATTGCTAAGGAATGTGATAATTTCTTTGATGCTAAACAAAAATCTTATGCGATAACTTATAAGGGTTATAAAGGTAAAGAAAGGTATGTTAATAATGAAGATTCTAGAAGGGCAAAAGATGAGGGATTTAGTAGTAATTGGAGACAAAATGGGAATAATGAAGTTAGTCCATTTTTGGGTAGAAAACCGGAATATAAGAAACCTAATCATACGACGCCTATCTGTTTCAAGTGCTCTCAACGAGGACATGTTCAGCGATTTTGTACAAAAGGAAATAATGAGGGAAGTAATCAAATTAATAACCGACAAGAACCAAGGGCTAGTATCAATAATGTCTCAGTGCGAGGAATTAAAGAATTACCAAGGGGAGCGAGTATGGCAAGAATCGGAGCAAGAGGGAATTGGAGAGCTAAAGTTATTGGAGAGAAGTTAAATAATCTCGAGAAAGTGGAAGTTAGTGTAAATGGGAAGATAACAAAAGGATTGGTGGATTCTGGTTGCCAAATTAGTGTCGTTCATAAAGATTTAGTACCAGCAGAAAAATTAAGAGGGGCTGGGAGCATCTATTTACAAGGGATATTTGGTAAGGCAGTCAAATCGCCGTTAATTCAATTACCTTTAGCTATTCGAAAACGTGGTCAAACTAATGTAATTCATCAGGGTGTACTTTGTGCAATAATTGATAATAGTAAGGAACAGGTAATTTTACATCCTGACGTGGCTAATGAATTGTCAGGGTTAAATAACGAGAAATCATTAAGAGAATCGGTAGAAAGGGAATGTAAGGAAGATAGTAGGAATAAAGTGAAAGAAGGGGAAAGGATTAGAAATGGTAATAATAATCGTTATGTCGTAGACGCGAGATCGGAAAATTTACAAAGTCAGGAGAAGGAAAAAGCCGAGGTAGAGAAAAGTAAGATTAATCAAGTTACGGAAAGTAGTTCAAATGTATTTCAGGAATCCCAAATGAGTTGTAAAGATTTAGAGAAAGCTTGGGAATTGGCTGAAAATGAGAAAGGGTCTTACTATGTTGTAAATGGGTTATTGTATCATAAAGAGAAATTAGTAGATGAAACTGTAGCTCAATTAGTATTACCTAAAATTAGAAGGGAGGAATTTCTAAAATTAGCGCATACCTCCTTATATGGAGAACATCACGCAGTTAAGAAAATGTTAGAAAGAATCAAGCATTCATTTTATTGGGAAAATGTGGCAGAGGAAGCCAAAACGTTTTGGAAATCATGTGTAGAATGTCGATTAACGAGGGAAATGAATGTGAGTAATAAGGAGAAAGAGGAAATATGTCGACCTGCAGTTATAGTTGAGTTAGGGGACGGAAGTAAGAAACTGGTGTATCAAGATGAAATGAGAGCATTTATGGCTAAAAATAAAGTAGTCGATATTGTCTTGGATAGTGACGGGGAGTTTGAAGACTGTAGGAAAAATATGTTGTTAGACAGAGAAGAACCGGAAAATAAAGACAGGAAGGGATTTGAAATAAAAGGGTTAACCAATATTCAAGTTGGGGACCTAAAATCAATCTTAAGGAAAAATAAAGGATTATTTATGGGTCCTATCCAACTGGTAGAAATGGAGAAAAGTCGGATTGGTCGTAAACCGGAAAGGGGTAAGATAAGGCAGAAATTGTACAATGTTATCATCACGTACAAAGAGGACCTGGAAAGGCAAGTTCCTGATTGGTTAGAGGATGATTTAATTGGGACATCAGAGGCAGAAGTTAGCCATTCAAGCGGGTGCATTACGAAAAGGGATGTACCAATTAAGTTAACGAGGAAGGACTGGAGGGAAAAGGTAGTACCGCCTCCAGCAATCTCAGCCTAAGGACTGACATTGAAATGACATACTAGTGTAACTTTATTTTTTTTTGTGTATTTATAATTGTATTTGCATCTTGTGTTTATAACAGTGTATTAGCATATTGTGTAATTTTTTTTTGTAGTTATCACATTAGTATATGGTTCATTAGAGATGTTAGTAGTTAAATTTTCAGACACCTTGAAATATTTATGCAATTGTAGTAATGAAGAAACCTATCAAGGAACTGTTGAACTCTTCTCAGACATTACATAGTTTGAGGAAAATTAGCCCCTAAAAGGCATATTTTCCGCTAAGGTGGGGGGTGTCAGGTTTCTCTCACAGGTGCAAGAGTTGAAAGCTATTCTTAAGGGATTAGCATATTGTATGTATTGTATATGTATCTATTGTGTACCGTTAGAGGCTGGTTTAAGAAGAATCTTAATCCGAAGGGGAGCGACTCAGAATACACTGTAAAAAATTATTGTAAAATTACAGCAAAAATCAAGCAAGTCTTGCTGTAAAGAAATAAAGCACGCGCGCAGTAAAATATTTTCCAGCAAATCGTGCAGTATTTTCCATTTTCAAGCTGACGTTCACCTATCACATGACATTAATGAGCCAATGAGATAAAAAGAGAATTACATTTAATCACCCTCACTGTTGTCTTCTGGCCGCCATTTTATCGGATACGGATAGATATGGATAATAAAACGATTCAAGGTAAGTCAAATTAGATTTTAATTTTATATTTGATTCATTTTTTCATTATGTGAATGCAGGTTATATATATTTAGTGTATTTTAATTTATAAAATATAAGATCACATATTTCATTTACTGGTTCTTGTACTTCGTAAATGAACGTTAGAATAATAAATCCTTTTTCTATCTCATTCAACATAACCATTGAAGAAAAGTTATTCCATAAACAATTTATCTTACCATTGTGATTCAAGTTTAGTTCATGTACAAACTTTTTATTCTAAAAGAGAATGACAAGACATTCAAAACATTAGGAAGTACTTTAGCAAATGTAGGAAATATTTAAAATATCATTTCATTCACAAGAAAAAAAAAACGGTTTTACATGAATTAATGTACCAATTCTTACAATTTTTTTTCTCGATTTAAACCAAATCTATACAATATATATATAAAAAAAAGGGGGGGGGGATTCTTTCGAATGCGTTTTTCTATATTGATATATTTGTCTGAATTTTGTCATAACTAACAGCACGTCAAGGATAGTAATTTCAAATTTATTTTCGAGGGGAATTTTTTTTTTTTTTTTTTTGGGGGGGGGGGGGGGGGCATAATTCTAGATTTTCTTTCTTTCTTTATTATTATTATTATTATTATTAGTTTTTCATACATTTTTTTAAAGAAATATTTTTAGTGTTACAGTTTATTTATATGGAATTATTAATATGTTGGCAAAAATAAGCGAAAGTGTTCAACAAATAAAAAATTAAAGCAATTATTAATGAATAAAGTGAAAAAAGTCTGCAATTCAGAACCGAATAGCCCTATTCACTAAAATACTGCGGCACTGTGCCAGTGTTAATCTTAATTCTTTCTTTTCGGTTAAGTGACACAGAGCTGAAAAAGATCACTTGCTTTTGCCGCCCGATTTAACGATGTAACACAATTCCTTTCTCGTCCGCAACGCTTCTTAAGGCTAGTAACTCAGTTTCGGAATGTGACACCCTCTACTTGTGAAATTTTCCTCCAGATAACTTTTCGTTCGGACAGGACACCCTCTGAAAATCTCGCTTTCTGGTAAACAGGACGCAGGTGGCTTACAAAAGCAAATCAAGCAAAGTTACACTTTCCACTTAAAACAGTGGTTCCCAACGGGGGGCGCACGCCCCACAGGGGGGCATTTTGACTTTTTTGGGGGGCAATTTGGGAATCTGGAGAAATTCAGACATCTGCTCTTTAAATACTAAAGCAATTTGAAGGATTCTTTTTAAAGTTAATAATTTAAAAAAAAAAAAAAAAAAAAAAAAAATTAAACATTTTGAAAATAAATTTTCTGGTTTAAGATATTTTTTATTTTTATTGTTTTAAATTGATACTTCGGAAAATACAAAAGTCAAAGCGCTACCGTCAGATACATGACCAGCAGTTCGATCAACCAATTAAAACGCATTTTTTTTATAGATCTTTATTTTAGGATTTTGGGACGAATATCTGATTCTGGCTTATAGTCAGGGACAAAATTTTATTAGTTCTGGGAAAAAATTACAAATATCTTAATTCAGAGGAAGCAGCCCCTCATTCTGTGCGTCGCATAATATTAATATAAATACAGCAGTTATTTAAAATAAGTTTTGAAAACTGTATAATACCATTTTATATCCGTTAATTATTTCATGATTTTTTTTTTTTTTTTTTTTTTTTTTGTATGATGCTATATATATATTTTTTTTAACCTGTTTAACCGCTACCTCCGTTATATTACGAAAGTAGCTGTTTAACTTTGCAATGACTATATTGGAAATTATAATATTTCAATAAGAATTTAGTTCTTAAAAATATTTTCTATGATATTTCAATTAATAATTTTTCATTTTCTGATTAAAAAAAATTTAAACTTAAATTTATTGAACTGCATGATATTCAGAAATTCTTAATCCACATACATTTTCGAGTTTAAAGTTTTAAAATAAGCTTTAATACTTACCATTTCTCATCTTATAATTCATAATTTATTCTTTATATTGCTTATTAAAATTAATTTTATTCTGAGTGATGAATGGAAATTGTGATGTTTTGAAGTAATCAAGTAATCAGGTTCAGTTAATGCAACTATTCCTTTTTTTTTTTAACAGAAGGATCGTTGTGGAATATATAAGGCTCGATAAAACATAGGTTAACTTCCACCTCCCACCACAATTTATAAAAAGAAATGTTTCTGTTATTAAATCGCAAAATCTAGGATTAAATAAGTTTTTTATTTTTTATATATTTTTTTAAGTGGTGTAAGTTTGTATAGTCCAAGGACACAGACAAAGGAATTAAATAAATTATTTCATTTTTTTTATTTTTCATATTTTTATGCATAAATAAGTGCGTGAAAAATTTGTTCTGAATATGTGTGCAAACTATTTTGTACAGTATATTCGGCTATTGTTTTTCAAAACTGTTTCTATAGTTTTCTTTGATATTTCTCTGGTTCAAATTATTCGATAAAGTCTTCTGTTTTGTAATCTTTGTATTTTTTATCATTCAACAAGTGAATTAATCCTATTTTTATATATTTATTTAATCGTTTCTGATGTTTTCATATGATCTACTTAACTTTAGCTTTTTTCACTATATACATATAAAATTATTATTGATCATATAATTGTGTATAGTATAGAATATAATTATAAAAATATAATTTGTATTGATGTGAAAAATCTGAAAAAAAAGAAAAAAAAAAGAAGTTGAATATTTCATGTTTGGTTTCATGCCGGCTAACCACGATGAACGATCCGCTTTCTGCCTTTTATGCAAAGACTGCTTTAGCAACGAATCTATGAAACGAGGTCGTCTTGAAACGCATATGAAGGCAAAACATAGTGAGTACATAAATTCATATTTAAGTAATTTTGAAACTTTAAAGGAAAAGTTTCAGAAAAGATCAACACTTAAGTCTCTATTCATTGCACAAACTGCTACAGAAAATAAATTGTACTCTTGAGACTAGTTATGAAATATCTTTACTCATTGCTAAATCTGAAAAAAGAAACACTATAGGTCAAGATTTGATTAAACCATCAATATCAATATTCCTTAAAACAATACTGGGCAAATATGACAAAGATGTGAAATCCATGCCACTTAGTAACAATACTGCTAGTAGAAGAATAGATGAAATGAGTGAGGACATTGAAGCACAACTTGTTGAAAAGCTGAAATCAAGATAATTCTCCATATACAAATGGACGAATCAACTCTAAGAGACGGTGAAGCCATATTGCTTTCTTAAGTACGGTATATTCATATAGGTGAACTTACTGAAGAAGGGCTTTTTTGTAAATAATTAGAGCCTCTGCCACTACTGCCTCTGATATTTTTAATACATTGAAAAATTACTTAAATATAAATAGTATGCCAATGACAAATAACATGCAGTTGGTGCTCCAGTTATGATGGGTAAGAGAAACTGGATGTTTAAAGCTAATGAAAGATGGGAATCCATAAATGCTTCTTGTGCATTGCGTCATCCATAGAGAGAGTTTAGTATAAAAAAAATTCACCTATTCTTAATGATATATTGAAATCTGTTATAAATGGTTCAACTCCATAATATCCAATGCCAAATATGAGCGTCTATTGAAGCAGTTTTGTGAAGGCAAAAACGCAGACCACGTTTGTCTTTTACTTCACACTGATGTAAGATGACTCTCAAAGGGGAATTCCTTAAGTGAGAAGTTTGACATGAAAAAACCTACAAACTATTGTTGGAAAAGCATTTGTTAGTTATTTAGCAGATATCTTTGGAAAACTGAATACCTTTTTATAAACAATTTCAAGGAAAAAATAAAACACTTGCTGAGGCAAAAGAAAAAATATTTGGCTTTATTACATTCAGTGCGGTATGGCAGAAACATATTTCTGAGAGAAAGTTTAACCTATTTTGCTGGTTAAAAAAATTCAATATGACCGACGCCGCTATAAATGTCATTGTGGATCTTTTGAAAATATTGGCCTCTTATTTGAACGATAGATTTTCTGATTTAAAGCTAATGGATTTCTTATTATGGGTCATGCAGCCAATGTCAGTGGACTTATCATCTGATGGTTCAATACGATGCTCAGAAGAACTCTTAAAATTCAAAATGACGAGTCAGTTAAAACCTTATTCAATATAAAAGGACTGATGGCATGGCTTTGTGTTGAGACAGAATTTAAATATCCAAATGCAGGAAAATTTGCAAGAAAAATATTGTTACCATTCCCATGATCATACCTAGTTGAATGTGGTTTTAGTGCAATAAATGATTTACTGCTGAAGAAAAGAAATCGACTGGG
This sequence comes from Maratus michaelseni, assembly GCA_963931845.1. Classification (NCBI taxonomy): domain Eukaryota; kingdom Metazoa; phylum Arthropoda; class Arachnida; order Araneae; family Salticidae; genus Maratus; species Maratus michaelseni. Next base: position 158,934,339 of record OZ007591.1, read on the forward strand.
CATAACTGAACGAGGGGACTTGAGATTAAAGTTGACCAAATTAGAGCATGATATAAAAACTCTCTTCAGCCATAATGAAGCACAAGGATCTCATTAATTTTATTCTCTTCATCTCGAGTCTATTTTGAATTTATTAGGTGTCTTTTTTTTACTGACAATAATTAAAATTATAGAAGCATCATAGAAAAAGCTTCAATTAAAATTAAAGTGTTTATTTGTGTATCTCAATCTTCTATTAAATATTTAAAAAATTAATTTGCTTTTTTACATCGCTGCATATTATTACTATTATTATTGTTAACGATTTCTTCACAAATATTTTCTTTTAGTTTATGTCTCTTCTTTCGTGAATGAACTGTTTTTCATTTAGAGCCAATTAAAGGCGTTTAGGACTTCTTTAGTGGGAATATGAGTTCACTTTTTATATAATAAGAATTATTTGTCAGAGGCAGAGGGAGGGGGGGGTCATCAAGGTTTTAAAGAGGATTTTGGGGGGCATGGCCAAAAAAAGGTTGGGAAACACTGACTTAAAACAAAACAAAGAAAATAGATTCCAAAGCCAATAACACATTGATATCCGCCCACAAGAAATATCAGGATCTTTAGATTGGGCAAAATTTGTTAAAACGTAGGCAAAAAGGGACCAAGGTGGGTGGGGGAGTTGGTTACCATGCTATAACAATCCAGGCCCAGAATTCATTCTCACTTATTTTTCAGAAGTGACTGTCATCAGGAACCATCTACTTTCTACTGTAAATCCAAGTCAGAAGTTAAAGGTAAAAATTTTTCAAAAAAGACTCATCTTTATATATTTTATTCAATAAAATAATTTAAACTTTTTTAATGCTTTTTACAAATTGCCTTTTATAAATAAATAAATATATTACTATACAATTAAAATTTAAAATGCAACAATTGGTACCTAAAATTTTTTATTTCATTGAAAAATGATCTTATTTAATAATAATAATAAATAACTTTTCCTATAGTAAAAAAAAATATTTATGAATTTTCTATTTCTCTAAGAAGTACCATACTTATTTTAACTTTTAACATAAATTAATTTTTAGTACTTTACATTTATTATTGTCATTATCAGAAGATCAATATCTTAATTAATTTAGGTATAAGCAGGGCTTAATTTGTGCCGGAGACCACCGGAGCTCAGCTCTGGCACTTCTTTGTTTTTAATAAATATTTAAATATTAGCCAGAATTCACCGGAGCTCATAAACATTGCGCTCCGGAACCCAGTGCAATAACGCTTCCGAAAAACGAATCCTAAATGACCCTTTCCCTCCCATCTCCGATCTTTTGCCTTCTTTTGTATCAAAACACTTATAAATGACGTAATGTGCCACTCACGTAAGAGATGGAGATGAAACAGGCTCGATTTTTATATCAGTCTTCGGGTTTGGACAGGCTAGAGCTCAATCTGTCTTAAATTCAAAATTTTATTTATTTCTATTTCAAATCAATTTAATGTTATTTGGAACAGATAGTTGTATTTAAAATTTTTATATATTAAAAAAAAAAACCAATGCTTTAAATTTTGAAAAAAAAATATGTATGAAATATAAATATGCAGATTGGAGTAACGGCGGAGGGGGGGGGGGGGGGGGGTACGCTACGGCTGTTAGTACTGCAGAATATTAGGATTCCGGTACTCTTTTTTCATAGAAATTAAGCCCTGGGTAGAAGATTTGAAATACTAAATTTCAAGAAATTAGATTTATCAAATTATTGAGGGGTTTAAAAGGATTAATAAAAAGATCTGAAAAAAAAGGAGTATTCTAATATGCATGGAATCATATTTCCTGTTATTCTTTACAGCTAAATTTCCTGAAGGTGATTGATTTATTTCTTTTAGTAAATAATATTATAAATATGAAATATATTATACAGTAGATTGAATGTTTTCAATACTAAATAAAATGATAAAAAAAAAGAAATTAATAACTTTTTTTTTTTTTAAGCGGACTTACCTTTATATATTTTATTCAATAAAATAATTAAAAATTTTGTAATGCTTTTTTTATAAAATATATAAATGTATTAAAATTTAATGTGAAATAACTGGTACAAATTATTATTTATATATTTTATGTATCAAATTATCATTTATATATTATTATTTAATACAAATTATTATGTAAGTAAATTTAAATTTACTTGCAATAACTAATAATACAAATATGAAAGAAATGAAACTCCTGGTTGAATGTTTTAAATGCTAAATAAAATTGTCAAAATAAAACTACAGAAATTTCAGTTAAGTGCCACTGAACTGCAGATTTTCTAGTTTCATTACTATTTTAATTGTAATTTATATTTCTAGTATTTTCTATTTATTTATTTATTTATTTATTTATTTATTTATTTGTCAGAGTTGAATAATAAAACTTTGAAATTGTAAAGTAATAGATTTTTAACAAATTGCCTGACTTAAAAATTTGTCTTCATTTAAAGGAAAGGGCTTGGGCCCCATACGCCCCTTCTTTTTCTATCCCTTTGAACATTATTCCTTGATTCCTGATTGGTTTGATCGATTGCAAAATTATAAAATATGCACGGCATGGTATTAAAAAAATAATTAATCAGATTTATTAATAAAAATTTTAATAAACACATTAAAATAATTAAAAGCATCTAATTTTACAAATTTCTTTCTTACATTATGGTAACTTCAATTTAATTAAAATAACCCAAATTAATAAACATGCAAGGGAATCTTATGTTAAAAAATAATAACTCCGGAAATTTTCTTGGTTATTATTATTATTTTTTTAAACAAAAAGTTTGGAGGGTGTCTATTTATAGCTCATAATTAGTTAGAGAAAAGGAAACTATGTGAAATTTTTTTAATGTGGATTTTTTTTTTTTTTACTTATAAAATTGCTACTGCGCATTAAAAATTAATTGTTTTTTTAAACATGTTAAACTAATTCAATTTTTTTATAAAGTCTGCTAATAATTATTAGTTATTATTTTGTCATATTTATTTTGAAACTACTAATAATTTTTTAAAAAAATTACAAAATATATAACAAATAATTGTATTTATTGTAGTTCTATTTAATTATATTAAAAAATTATATTAAAAATACAACTACTGAAATAATTTTTCTAGAAAGGCTATATTTCCTTTTAAAGTAAGGAACTCACTGATTAAAAAGGAAAAAGTATTTTATTTTTAACATTACGTGGAAACTTAAGCCATAATAAAACTTTAGATCCCGCCTCTAAAAAAAGACATCTATTATTAATAAAAATGAATTTAAATTTATTAAGAAATGTTAGATTAAAAAGAAATAGATTTTACTAAATATATAAAGTTGTCTATTTACATATCCTTATGGATTAAATCAATTAGTATACAAAAAATCACATCCTGTATTTTCAGATTTAACTAAATATGAAAATTATAAAAATCTTTATTCCGGATTAAATTTTTCAAACTTAAAAAAAACTTCTAGATCTGGTAGAGGTAAACATAATAACAAAAAATTCACTGATGATATTGTGATTCAACAGGAGCTTGATAATCTTGAGGCACAATTTTGTAATGATTATTGTTGGCTTGCTATAAGAAAACATGTTTTTAGTATAAAAAAGAAATATATAAACCAATATTTCAAGGTATTTAAAAAGAATCAATATTCTCCACATTTTTGTGATATCTTTTATGATATTCTACATTATAGAGCAAACCTATTAAATACAAGTCTTTCTAATAAACCTAAATATAAAACTAATAATACACAATTAATTATAAATTTTTCCAATCATGTATTTAATAATATAAATTTACACAATATAATAAACAACATTAATAATAATTTTCCAATAAAAAATTTTACCATTCACAAGACATATAAATATAATCGCACACTTGGACGTAAAATTTTTAATTACAATTCTTTTGCAAAAAATTTGGTCTCTTCAAAGAATTACCCATGTTATTGTAATGACCCAAAATATCAAAAGTATATAAATACAACACATGGTCATATCATTACTGGTGATCTTAATATTGTAGAACAACCTATTTTACAAAACTTAATGCATAATGGCACAAAATTTCGTCTTCCATATAAGTGTAATATCAAATCCATAATATTGCAGTTTATTCAAGATATTGATTTGTTTATATATAAAATTGCTGTTGATTACAATAAACCAATCGAATATTTCAGTGAATGGAGATTTTCTGTAATTGATAAATTAAAAAATGAAATTATAAAAAATTATCATCATATTACACATGCAGCTTTTAAAAACATAAATAAACATATATCAGAATTACAAAACAAATTTATAATTACTTATGTAGATAAATCTCCAAATAATTATGCTATCATTTGTAAAGAATACTATAAAGTGTTAATTCACAATGCAATCAACACAAGTAATATTTTTAATAAAACTAAATTAAATATTGAAATAAATAACAGAAAATTATTAAATTATCACAAATTACTAAAAATCAAATGTAATAATTTTAATTATCCTTATCTTGTTATAATTCCAAAATTTCATAAAAATCCTATTAAATTTCGCACTGTTACCATCGGTTGTAACACATATAATAAAAATGCAAGCAATTTACTACTTAATATTTTAAAGCAGATATATGATATAACGCTAAAACATAATAACCAACATTGCCTAAAAAATAGTTTTCAACTCATTAATAAAATACATAATATCAATCCGGTAAAATTCATAAAAACATTGGATTTTAATGATTTATTTAATAACATTGATATAAAAGACTTACATAAAACAATGTGTATATTATTTAAAGAATTTAAATCTCAATTAAAATTAAAAGAACATATTTCAGTAAATTTTTTTAAAACTTTACTAAATTTTACATTGCATAATAATTAAACATAACAAAAATCTTATGCGGTAACTTATAAGGGTTATAAAGGTAAAGAAAGGTATGTTAATAATGAAGATTCTAGAAGGGCAAAAGATGAGGGATTTAGTAGTAATTGGAGACAAAATGGGAATAATGAAGTTAGTCCATTTTTGGGTAGAAAACCGGAATATAAGAAACCTAATCATACGACGCCTATCTGTTTCAAGTGCTCTCAACGAGGACATGTTCAGCGATTTTGTACAAAAGGAAATAATGAGGGAAGTAATCAAATTAATAACCGACAAGAACCAAGGGCTAGTATCAATAATGTCTCAGTGCGAGGAATTAAAGAATTACCAAGGGGAGCGAGTATGGCAAGAATCGGAGCAAGAGGGAATTGGAGAGCTAAAGTTATTGGAGAGAAGTTAAATAATCTCGAGAAAGTGGAAGTTAGTGTAAATGGGAAGATAACAAAAGGATTGGTGGATTCTGGTTGCCAAATTAGTGTCGTTCATAAAGATTTAGTACCAGCAGAAAAATTAAGAGGGGCTGGGAGCATCTATTTACAAGGGATATTTGGTAAGGCAGTCAAATCGCCGTTAATTCAATTACCTTTAGCTATTCGAAAACGTGGTCAAACTAATGTAATTCATCAGGGTGTACTTTGTGCAATAATTGATAATAGTAAGGAACAGGTAATTTTACATCCTGACGTGGCTAATGAATTGTCAGGGTTAAATAACGAGAAATCATTAAGAGAATCGGTAGAAAGGGAATGTAAGGAAGATAGTAGGAATAAAGTGAAAGAAGGGGAAAGGATTAGAAATGGTAATAATAATCGTTATGTCGTAGACGCGAGATCGGAAAATTTACAAAGTCAGGAGAAGGAAAAAGCCGAGGTAGAGAAAAGTAAGATTAATCAAGTTACGGAAAGTAGTTCAAATGTATTTCAGGAATCCCAAATGAGTTGTAAAGATTTAGAGAAAGCTTGGGAATTGGCTGAAAATGAGAAAGGGTCTTACTATGTTGTAAATGGGTTATTGTATCATAAAGAGAAATTAGTAGATGAAACTGTAGCTCAATTAGTATTACCTAAAATTAGAAGGGAGGAATTTCTAAAATTAGCGCATACCTCCTTATATGGAGAACATCACGCAGTTAAGAAAATGTTAGAAAGAATCAAGCATTCATTTTATTGGGAAAATGTGGCAGAGGAAGCCAAAACGTTTTGGAAATCATGTGTAGAATGTCGATTAACGAGGGAAATGAATGTGAGTAATAAGGAGAAAGAGGAAATATGTCGACCTGCAGTTATAGTTGAGTTAGGGGACGGAAGTAAGAAACTGGTGTATCAAGATGAAATGAGAGCATTTATGGCTAAAAATAAAGTAGTCGATATTGTCTTGGATAGTGACGGGGAGTTTGAAGACTGTAGGAAAAATATGTTGTTAGACAGAGAAGAACCGGAAAATAAAGACAGGAAGGGATTTGAAATAAAAGGGTTAACCAATATTCAAGTTGGGGACCTAAAATCAATCTTAAGGAAAAATAAAGGATTATTTATGGGTCCTATCCAACTGGTAGAAATGGAGAAAAGTCGGATTGGTCGTAAACCGGAAAGGGGTAAGATAAGGCAGAAATTGTACAATGTTATCATCACGTACAAAGAGGACCTGGAAAGGCAAGTTCCTGATTGGTTAGAGGATGATTTAATTGGGACATCAGAGGCAGAAGTTAGCCATTCAAGCGGGTGCATTACGAAAAGGGATGTACCAATTAAGTTAACGAGGAAGGACTGGAGGGAAAAGGTAGTACCGCCTCCAGCAATCTCAGCCTAAGGACTGACATTGAAATGACATACTAGTGTAACTTTATTTTTTTTTGTGTATTTATAATTGTATTTGCATCTTGTGTTTATAACAGTGTATTAGCATATTGTGTAATTTTTTTTTGTAGTTATCACATTAGTATATGGTTCATTAGAGATGTTAGTAGTTAAATTTTCAGACACCTTGAAATATTTATGCAATTGTAGTAATGAAGAAACCTATCAAGGAACTGTTGAACTCTTCTCAGACATTACATAGTTTGAGGAAAATTAGCCCCTAAAAGGCATATTTTCCGCTAAGGTGGGGGGTGTCAGGTTTCTCTCACAGGTGCAAGAGTTGAAAGCTATTCTTAAGGGATTAGCATATTGTATGTATTGTATATGTATCTATTGTGTACCGTTAGAGGCTGGTTTAAGAAGAATCTTAATCCGAAGGGGAGCGACTCAGAATACACTGTAAAAAATTATTGTAAAATTACAGCAAAAATCAAGCAAGTCTTGCTGTAAAGAAATAAAGCACGCGCGCAGTAAAATATTTTCCAGCAAATCGTGCAGTATTTTCCATTTTCAAGCTGACGTTCACCTATCACATGACATTAATGAGCCAATGAGATAAAAAGAGAATTACATTTAATCACCCTCACTGTTGTCTTCTGGCCGCCATTTTATCGGATACGGATAGATATGGATAATAAAACGATTCAAGGTAAGTCAAATTAGATTTTAATTTTATATTTGATTCATTTTTTCATTATGTGAATGCAGGTTATATATATTTAGTGTATTTTAATTTATAAAATATAAGATCACATATTTCATTTACTGGTTCTTGTACTTCGTAAATGAACGTTAGAATAATAAATCCTTTTTCTATCTCATTCAACATAACCATTGAAGAAAAGTTATTCCATAAACAATTTATCTTACCATTGTGATTCAAGTTTAGTTCATGTACAAACTTTTTATTCTAAAAGAGAATGACAAGACATTCAAAACATTAGGAAGTACTTTAGCAAATGTAGGAAATATTTAAAATATCATTTCATTCACAAGAAAAAAAAAACGGTTTTACATGAATTAATGTACCAATTCTTACAATTTTTTTTCTCGATTTAAACCAAATCTATACAATATATATATAAAAAAAAGGGGGGGGGGATTCTTTCGAATGCGTTTTTCTATATTGATATATTTGTCTGAATTTTGTCATAACTAACAGCACGTCAAGGATAGTAATTTCAAATTTATTTTCGAGGGGAATTTTTTTTTTTTTTTTTTTTTTTTGGGGGGGGGGGGCATAATTCTAGATTTTCTTTCTTTCTTTATTATTATTATTATTATTATTAGTTTTTCATACATTTTTTTAAAGAAATATTTTTAGTGTTACAGTTTATTTATATGGAATTATTAATATGTTGGCAAAAATAAGCGAAAGTGTTCAACAAATAAAAAATTAAAGCAATTATTAATGAATAAAGTGAAAAAAGTCTGCAATTCAGAACCGAATAGCCCTATTCACTAAAATACTGCGGCACTGTGCCAGTGTTAATCTTAATTCTTTCTTTTCGGTTAAGTGACACAGAGCTGAAAAAGATCACTTGCTTTTGCCGCCCGATTTAACGATGTAACACAATTCCTTTCTCGTCCGCAACGCTTCTTAAGGCTAGTAACTCAGTTTCGGAATGTGACACCCTCTACTTGTGAAATTTTCCTCCAGATAACTTTTCGTTCGGACAGGACACCCTCTGAAAATCTCGCTTTCTGGTAAACAGGACGCAGGTGGCTTACAAAAGCAAATCAAGCAAAGTTACACTTTCCACTTAAAACAGTGGTTCCCAACGGGGGGCGCACGCCCCACAGGGGGGCATTTTGACTTTTTTGGGGGGCAATTTGGGAATCTGGAGAAATTCAGACATCTGCTCTTTAAATACTAAAGCAATTTGAAGGATTCTTTTTAAAGTTAATAATTTAAAAAAAAAAAAAAAAAAAAAAAAAAAATTAAACATTTTGAAAATAAATTTTCTGGTTTAAGATATTTTTTATTTTTATTGTTTTAAATTGATACTTCGGAAAATACAAAAGTCAAAGCGCTACCGTCAGATACATGACCAGCAGTTCGATCAACCAATTAAAACGCATTTTTTTTATAGATCTTTATTTTAGGATTTTGGGACGAATATCTGATTCTGGCTTATAGTCAGGGACAAAATTTTATTAGTTCTGGGAAAAAATTACAAATATCTTAATTCAGAGGAAGCAGCCCCTCATTCTGTGCGTCGCATAATATTAATATAAATACAGCAGTTATTTAAAATAAGTTTTGAAAACTGTATAATACCATTTTATATCCGTTAATTATTTCATGATTTTTTTTTTTTTTTTTTTTTTTTTTTTTGTATGATGCTATATATATATTTTTTTTAACCTGTTTAACCGCTACCTCCGTTATATTACGAAAGTAGCTGTTTAACTTTGCAATGACTATATTGGAAATTATAATATTTCAATAAGAATTTAGTTCTTAAAAATATTTTCTATGATATTTCAATTAATAATTTTTCATTTTCTGATTAAAAAAAATTTAAACTTAAATTTATTGAACTGCATGATATTCAGAAATTCTTAATCCACATACATTTTCGAGTTTAAAGTTTTAAAATAAGCTTTAATACTTACCATTTCTCATCTTATAATTCATAATTTATTCTTTATATTGCTTATTAAAATTAATTTTATTCTGAGTGATGAATGGAAATTGTGATGTTTTGAAGTAATCAAGTAATCAGGTTCAGTTAATGCAACTATTCCTTTTTTTTTTTAACAGAAGGATCGTTGTGGAATATATAAGGCTCGATAAAACATAGGTTAACTTCCACCTCCCACCACAATTTATAAAAAGAAATGTTTCTGTTATTAAATCGCAAAATCTAGGATTAAATAAGTTTTTTATTTTTTATATATTTTTTTAAGTGGTGTAAGTTTGTATAGTCCAAGGACACAGACAAAGGAATTAAATAAATTATTTCATTTTTTTTATTTTTCATATTTTTATGCATAAATAAGTGCGTGAAAAATTTGTTCTGAATATGTGTGCAAACTATTTTGTACAGTATATTCGGCTATTGTTTTTCAAAACTGTTTCTATAGTTTTCTTTGATATTTCTCTGGTTCAAATTATTCGATAAAGTCTTCTGTTTTGTAATCTTTGTATTTTTTATCATTCAACAAGTGAATTAATCCTATTTTTATATATTTATTTAATCGTTTCTGATGTTTTCATATGATCTACTTAACTTTAGCTTTTTTCACTATATACATATAAAATTATTATTGATCATATAATTGTGTATAGTATAGAATATAATTATAAAAATATAATTTGTATTGATGTGAAAAATCTGAAAAAAAAGAAAAAAAAAAGAAGTTGAATATTTCATGTTTGGTTTCATGCCGGCTAACCACGATGAACGATCCGCTTTCTGCCTTTTATGCAAAGACTGCTTTAGCAACGAATCTATGAAACGAGGTCGTCTTGAAACGCATATGAAGGCAAAACATAGTGAGTACATAAATTCATATTTAAGTAATTTTGAAACTTTAAAGGAAAAGTTTCAGAAAAGATCAACACTTAAGTCTCTATTCATTGCACAAACTGCTACAGAAAATAAATTGTACTCTTGAGACTAGTTATGAAATATCTTTACTCATTGCTAAATCTGAAAAAAGAAACACTATAGGTCAAGATTTGATTAAACCATCAATATCAATATTCCTTAAAACAATACTGGGCAAATATGACAAAGATGTGAAATCCATGCCACTTAGTAACAATACTGCTAGTAGAAGAATAGATGAAATGAGTGAGGACATTGAAGCACAACTTGTTGAAAAGCTGAAATCAAGATAATTCTCCATATACAAATGGACGAATCAACTCTAAGAGACGGTGAAGCCATATTGCTTTCTTAAGTACGGTATATTCATATAGGTGAACTTACTGAAGAAGGGCTTTTTTGTAAATAATTAGAGCCTCTGCCACTACTGCCTCTGATATTTTTAATACATTGAAAAATTACTTAAATATAAATAGTATGCCAATGACAAATAACATGCAGTTGGTGCTCCAGTTATGATGGGTAAGAGAAACTGGATGTTTAAAGCTAATGAAAGATGGGAATCCATAAATGCTTCTTGTGCATTGCGTCATCCATAGAGAGAGTTTAGTATAAAAAAAATTCACCTATTCTTAATGATATATTGAAATCTGTTATAAATGGTTCAACTCCATAATATCCAATGCCAAATATGAGCGTCTATTGAAGCAGTTTTGTGAAGGCAAAAACGCAGACCACGTTTGTCTTTTACTTCACACTGATGTAAGATGACTCTCAAAGGGGAATTCCTTAAGTGAGAAGTTTGACATGAAAAAACCTACAAACTATTGTTGGAAAAGCATTTGTTAGTTATTTAGCAGATATCTTTGGAAAACTGAATACCTTTTTATAAACAATTTCAAGGAAAAAATAAAACACTTGCTGAGGCAAAAGAAAAAATATTTGGCTTTATTACATTCAGTGCGGTATGGCAGAAACATATTTCTGAGAGAAAGTTTAACCTATTTTGCTGGTTAAAAAAATTCAATATGACCGACGCCGCTATAAATGTCATTGTGGATCTTTTGAAAATATTGGCCTCTTATTTGAACGATAGATTTTCTGATTTAAAGCTAATGGATTTCTTATTATGGGTCATGCAGCCAATGTCAGTGGACTTATCATCTGATGGTTCAATACGATGCTCAGAAGAACTCTTAAAATTCAAAATGACGAGTCAGTTAAAACCTTATTCAATATAAAAGGACTGATGGCATGGCTTTGTGTTGAGACAGAATTTAAATATCCAAATGCAGGAAAATTTGCAAGAAAAATATTGTTACCATTCCCATGATCATACCTAGTTGAATGTGGTTTTAGTGCAATAAATGATTTACTGCTGAAGAAAAGAAATCGACTGGGCATAACTGAACGAGGGGACTTGAGATTAAAGTTGACCAAATTAGAGCATGATATAAAAACTCTCTTCAGCCATAATGAAGCACAAGGATCTCATTAATTTTATTCTCTTCATCTCGAGTCTATTTTGAATTTATTAGGTGTCTTTTTTTTACTGACAATAATTAAAATTATAGAAGCATCATAGAAAAAGCTTCAATTAAAATTAAAGTGTTTATTTGTGTATCTCAATCTTCTATTAAATATTTAAAAAATTAATTTGCTTTTTTACATCGCTGCATATTATTACTATTATTATTGTTAACGATTTCTTCACAAATATTTTCTTTTAGTTTATGTCTCTTCTTTCGTGAATGAACTGTTTTTCATTTAGAGCCAATTAAAGGCGTTTAGGACTTCTTTAGTGGGAATATGAGTTCACTTTTTATATAATAAGAATTATTTGTCAGAGGCAGAGGGAGGGGGGGGGGGTCATCAAGGTTTTAAAGAGGATTTTGGGGGGCATGGCCAAAAAAAGGTTGGGAAACACTGACTTAAAACAAAACAAAGAAAATAGATTCCAAAGCCAATAACACATTGATATCCGCCCACAAGAAATATCAGGATCTTTAGATTGGGCAAAATTTGTTAAAACGTAGGCAAAAAGGGACCAAGGTGGGTGGGGGAGTTGGTTACCATGCTATAACAATCCAGGCCCGGAATTCATTCTCACTTATTTTTCAGAAGTGACTGTCATCAGGAACCATCTACTTTCTACTGTAAATCCAAGTCAGAAGTTAAAGGTAAAAATTTTTCAAAAAAGACTCATCTTTATATATTTTATTCAATAAAATAATTTAAACTTTTTTAATGCTTTTTACAAATTGCCTTTTATAAATAAATAAATATATTACTATACAATTAAAATTTAAAATGCAACAATTGGTACCTAAAATTTTTTATTTCATTGAAAAATGATCTTATTTAATAATAATAATAAATAACTTTTCCTATAGTAAAAAAAAATATTTATGAATTTTCTATTTCTCTAAGAAGTACCATACTTATTTTAACTTTTAACATAAATTAATTTTTAGTACTTTACATTTATTATTGTCATTATCAGAAGATCAATATCTTAATTAATTTAGGTATAAGCAGGGCTTAATTTGTGCCGGAGACCACCGGAGCTCAGCTCTGGCACTTCTTTGTTTTTAATAAATATTTAAATATTAGCCAGAATTCACCGGAGCTCATAAACATTGCGCTCCGGAACCCAGTGCAATAACGCTTCCGAAAAAAGAATCCTAAATGACCCTTTCCCTCCCATCTCCGATCTTTTGCCTTCTTTTGTATCAAAACACTTATAAATGACGTAATGTGCCACTCACGTAAGAGATGGAGATGAAACAGGCTCGATTTTTATATCAGTCTTCGGGTTTGGACAGGCTAGAGCTCAATCTGTCTTAAATTCAAAATTTTATTTATTTCTATTTCAAATCAATTTAATGTTATTTGGAACAGATAGTTGTATTTAAAATTTTTATATATTAAAAAAAAAAACCAATGCTTTAAATTTTGAAAAAAAAAATATGTATGAAATATAAATATGCAGATTGGAGTAACGGCGGAGGGGGGGGGGGGTACGCTACGGCTGTTAGTACTGCAGAATATTAGGATTCCGGTACTCTTTTTTCATAGAAATTAAGCCCTGGGTAGAAGATTTGAAATACTAAATTTCAAGAAATTAGATTTATCAAATTATTGAGGGGTTTAAAAGGATTAATAAAAAGATCTGAAAAAAAAGGAGTATTCTAATATGCATGGAATCATATTTCCTGTTATTCTTTACAGCTAAATTTCCTGAAGGTGATTGATTTATTTCTTTTAGTAAATAATATTATAAATATGAAATATATTATACAGTAGATTGAATGTTTTCAATACTAAATAAAATGATAAAAAAAAAGAAATTAATAACTTTTTTTTTTTTTAAGCGGACTTACCTTTATATATTTTATTCAATAAAATAATTAAAAATTTTGTAATGCTTTTTTTATAAAATATATAAATGTATTAAAATTTAATGTGAAATAACTGGTACAAATTATTATTTATATATTTTATGTATCAAATTATCATTTATATATTATTATTTAATACAAATTATTATGTAAGTAAATTTAAATTTACTTGCAATAACTAATAATACAAATATGAAAGAAATGAAACTCCTGGTTGAATGTTTTAAATGCTAAATAAAATTGTCAAAATAAAACTACAGAAATTTCAGTTAAGTGCCACTGAACTGCAGATTTTCTAGTTTCATTACTATTTTAATTGTAATTTATATTTCTAGTATTTTCTATTTATTTATTTATTTATTTATTTATTTATTTATTTGTCAGAGTTGAATAATAAAACTTTGAAATTGTAAAGTAATAGATTTTTAACAAATTGCCTGACTTAAAAATTTGTCTTCATTTAAAGGAAAGGGCTTGGGCCCCATACGCCCCTTCTTTTTCTATCCCTTTGAACATTATTCCTTGATTCCTGATTGGTTTGATCGATTGCAAAATTATAAAATATGCACGGCATGGTATTAAAAAAATAATTAATCAGATTTATTAATAAAAATTTTAATAAACACATTAAAATAATTAAAAGCATCTAATTTTACAAATTTCTTTCTTACATTATGGTAACTTCAATTTAATTAAAATAACCCAAATTAATAAACATGCAAGGGAATCTTATGTTAAAAAATAATAACTCCGGAAATTTTCTTGGTTATTATTATTATTTTTTTAAACAAAAAGTTTGGAGGGTGTCTATTTATAGCTCATAATTAGTTAGAGAAAAGGAAACTATGTGAAATTTTTTTAATGTGGATTTTTTTTTTTTTTACTTATAAAATTGCTACTGCGCATTAAAAATTAATTGTTTTTTTAAACATGTTAAACTAATTCAATTTTTTTATAAAGTCTGCTAATAATTATTAGTTATTATTTTGTCATATTTATTTTGAAACTACTAATAATTTTTTAAAAAAATTACAAAATATATAACAAATAATTGTATTTATTGTAGTTCTATTTAATTATATTAAAAAATTATATTAAAAATACAACTACTGAAATAATTTTTCTAGAAAGGCTATATTTCCTTTTAAAGTAAGGAACTCACTGATTAAAAAGGAAAAAGTATTTTATTTTTAACATTACGTGGAAACTTAAGCCATAATAAAACTTTAGATCCCGCCTCTAAAAAAAGACATCTATTATTAATAAAAATGAATTTAAATTTATTAAGAAATGTTAGATTAAAAAGAAATAGATTTTACTAAATATATAAAGTTGTCTATTTACATATCCTTATGGATTAAATCAATTAGTATACAAAAAATCACATCCTGTATTTTCAGATTTAACTAAATATGAAAATTATAAAAATCTTTATTCCGGATTAAATTTTTCAAACTTAAAAAAAACTTCTAGATCTGGTAGAGGTAAACATAATAACAAAAAATTCACTGATGATATTGTGATTCAACAGGAGCTTGATAATCTTGAGGCACAATTTTGTAATGATTATTGTTGGCTTGCTATAAGAAAACATGTTTTTAGTATAAAAAAGAAATATATAAACCAATATTTCAAGGTATTTAAAAAGAATCAATATTCTCCACATTTTTGTGATATCTTTTATGATATTCTACATTATAGAGCAAACCTATTAAATACAAGTCTTTCTAATAAACCTAAATATAAAACTAATAATACACAATTAATTATAAATTTTTCCAATCATGTATTTAATAATATAAATTTACACAATATAATAAACAACATTAATAATAATTTTCCAATAAAAAATTTTACCATTCACAAGACATATAAATATAATCGCACACTTGGACGTAAAATTTTTAATTACAATTCTTTTGCAAAAAATTTGGTCTCTTCAAAGAATTACCCATGTTATTGTAATGACCCAAAATATCAAAAGTATATAAATACAACACATGGTCATATCATTACTGGTGATCTTAATATTGTAGAACAACCTATTTTACAAAACTTAATGCATAATGGCACAAAATTTCGTCTTCCATATAAGTGTAATATCAAATCCATAATATTGCAGTTTATTCAAGATATTGATTTGTTTATATATAAAATTGCTGTTGATTACAATAAACCAATCGAATATTTCAGTGAATGGAGATTTTCTGTAATTGATAAATTAAAAAATGAAATTATAAAAAATTATCATCATATTACACATGCAGCTTTTAAAAACATAAATAAACATATATCAGAATTACAAAACAAATTTATAATTACTTATGTAGATAAATCTCCAAATAATTATGCTATCATTTGTAAAGAATACTATAAAGTGTTAATTCACAATGCAATCAACACAAGTAATATTTTTAATAAAACTAAATTAAATATTGAAATAAATAACAGAAAATTATTAAATTATCACAAATTACTAAAAATCAAATGTAATAATTTTAATTATCCTTATCTTGTTATAATTCCAAAATTTCATAAAAATCCTATTAAATTTCGCACTGTTACCATCGGTTGTAACACATATAATAAAAATGCAAGCAATTTACTACTTAATATTTTAAAGCAGATATATGATATAACGCTAAAACATAATAACCAACATTGCCTAAAAAATAGTTTTCAACTCATTAATAAAATACATAATATCAATCCGGTAAAATTCATAAAAACATTGGATTTTAATGATTTATTTAATAACATTGATATAAAAGACTTACATAAAACAATGTGTATATTATTTAAAGAATTTAAATCTCAATTAAAATTAAAAGAACATATTTCAGTAAATTTTTTTAAAACTTTACTAAATTTTACATTGCATAATAATTACATTATATATGACAATATTATCTATAAACAATGCCAGGGAATTCCGCAGGGCGGAACCGCATCTAGTATTCTCTCTGACCTTTACTTATATTATTATGAAAGAAATATAAGTCCGAACAATGATTATGTATTTTATCGCTATATTGATGACATTATCATATTTTATTTCAATGAAAAAAATTGCACATCACCACTCAATTTTTATCCTACTCAGTTTAAATTAAGCGAAAATGATTTAATTAATAATAATATAAACTTTCTTGACTTAAAAATTAATATTACTAATAATTATAAATTAATTTTTGATATTTATGATAAGAGATTTGATTTCCCATTTAAAGTAAATATTTTTACCAATTATGCTTCATGTTTACATAAATCTGTTTATAAAAATATAATTATCAATTATCTACATCGTATAAAATACTTATGCTCAGATATAAATAAAAACAAAAATATTAGATATATTCGAGATCAAGCAAAAATATATGGATATCCTATTTTTATGATAAATTCAATCATCAACTCTTTTAAATAACATTTATTATATAATTTAAATATAAACATGGTATGTTATAAATTATTGTTTTAGTGTGCGATAACATATAACAAAAGATATAGAAAATAATAATTATAACATACATTATTACAATTATAACATATTAGGAAATTTAATATTTAATATTTGTTTGAACATTATATACACTTTATGTAGAAAATTACAAATATAACATACATAATTACAATTATAACATATTAGGAAATTTAATATTTGATTGAACATTATTTATACTTTGTATAGTTGTGATTGTGCGTTGCCGATCACCTCTGTTTAAGGTAATATTGATGTGCAGTTTTCATACATTTATAAATTAACTTATACAATAACAAATTAAATTATTCAATGATAACATTGGTGATTATAACTCATATATATATATCTATTTGCAATATATATAAAAATAAATATATATAGTTTTTATTTTTGTCTATGAATAATTAAAATTAACAAGTATTTTAATTACTGCATTGCATTAATTTGATTGAAAAACAGTAGTAATACTATTAATTATCAACATTATAAATTTTGAGATATTTTGAATTGTTTATGAATTATTTAATTAGATATTTAAATTAATCTATAAATATAAAATATATTTACAATGTAGTATAAATTAAACATTAATTATTTAAAAACAAGTCTAATATATATTTAAGTAGTAGTAAAAATAAAACATTAATTATTTAATAAATGTCTATAATATCAGTGGATTAACACAGCTGGCAGCAAAAATAATTTGAATTAAAATAATATCTCTTTTACATAATATATTCTTGTTAAGAATATCTGAAATGCTGTGCAAGTTGAATTAATTCTGTGTAGATTTATTCATATAGTAGTATTATATTTTATTTGAATTTTAAGTAAAACTACAAGTTAGTATTGTTTTTTAAAGTTTATTTATATAAATAAATCTAATGAAGTGAGTATGTAACTAATAAAGTGGATATTTAACTAAATATTAATTATGAACTATTATAATACCAATAGATGGCGACACTTTACCTTTCAGGTAGTTGTAGATAATATTGTTAATATTATATTTAATTTAACTATAGAGGGAGCTATTGATTGTATATTAATTTTACTTTCAGGAATTAAAATTGGATGGAGTAATATATATTCACGGATATAAATTTGTTATAAGTGTATTAAAACCAGAATTATTTTGAGTGTTTTTGAATCATTTTGTGATTGGGTGTCATTTATGGGGTTGTGTTTTAAAAAAAGTGTGCTCTCAACTTGTCTTACAAATCATTTCTCTCAACTCGACTAAGTTAACATGTATGATGCATTGCCATGTGGATGTGAATATTATGTAGACGTTGTGACATTTTAAGGATTCTGTATAATTATTGTGAGTAAAATATTTTATCTACACTTTACGCGTTCATATTTCCAATTTTATTATTTCAAAACTGTTATCTCGTGGTAATTTAGTGAGGTGTTAAATACAGTTTTTTGGATAATCGATGTGAGTGAAATATATTGTATTTTCTTAATGTTTTTTTATTTCCTATTTAAATATTTCCAAATTTTAATATTTCCAATTGTTGTCTGGTAATAATTCAGTGTACCTGGATGATTCTACTGATCTTAGCATTATGCCAGTAGAATTATGAAACACTGAATTATTATTTAAAACACATGTGGGTGCATCCAGGCTGATGAGTACATGTGCATGTGTTTTTCCATGTCCAATTCATATTTAATTCTCATGTGGTCCAATTTTCCATTGTGTATGGTTCATATTTAATTTGTTAATCCATTTGTGTTTACTTAATTGCAACTCCAATTTATAATTTTTTTTTTTCCCCTTTCTCTCTATTTCTTTTTTCAAAATTCTTTTGGTATGAGTAAAATTTGGCCAATTACCATTGAAGCATCAGCTATGGTAATATTATGTTTGCACATGTTAATTATTAGCTATGTGGTATTCTGTATACACAATATCATTGATTATCTCTTTGGAGATTTAAGTAGGATAGAACTTGATATGTTTTTTGAAATTCATAGATATTATAATTATATATATATATATATATATATACAGGCATATGTATATATATATATATATACAGGCCAGATGAACCTAATGGATAGCCTTAAGGATTTTCTTCAAAAAGGACTTTTTAATTAATAGTAACAATTATTATATTCCAGGTTTTTTAAACGTTATATTAATCTATCAACAATATTTAATAATTCTCATAGAAATTAAAGAAGATATAAATTAATTAATTAAAACTAGTTCAGTAAAATTTTCACTCAAAGACAGTGGAACTGTGAAGCATTATTTTCTGTGTCCTGACTGGTTTGATTAAGATTGTCAAAATAACCCAAATTATTAAATATACAAGGGAATCTTATGATAAAAAATAATAACTCCTATAATTTTTTTGGTTATTTCTTTAAAACAAAAAAATTGGAGTGTGTCTATCTAACCCTCATAATTAATTAGAAAAAAGTGAAATATATGAGATTTTTTAGGCGAACTTATTTTTAACTTTTAAAATTACTATTTCACATTAAATTTAATTGCTTTTTATGAAACATCTTATGCTAATTCAAATTTTTATAAGTTTGCTAAACATTAGTAGTTATTATTTTGTCATATTTATTTTCAAACTACTAGTAATGAAAAAAATACAAATATTTAACAAATAATTGAGTTTATTATAGTTTTTTTAATAATATTAAACAATTATATTGAAAATGAAACTGCTGAAATAATCTTTTTAATAAAGGCTATATTTGCTTTTAAAGTAATGAACAGATAAATTAATTTATATGAATGCAGATAACAGCTTATTCGCTGATTTTTTTTTTTTTTTTTTTTTTTTTTTTTAAGTAATAGATTTTTAACGTTACATGACAACTTAAGCCATACTAAATCTTAAAATACTGCCTCAAAAAAAAAAAAAAAAAAAAAAAACTTATTATTTATGAATTTGAATTTATTAAGAAATGTTAGATTAAAAAGCAATAGGTTTTACTATACATATGTAAAGTTGTCCATGGGCACATCTAGCCTGTAAAACAAAATAAAATAAAATATTCTTGTAGTATTTCTTCATGAAATCTTATTTGCCATTACAATTCTTTAAATTTAAATTTCATGAAACTACTTTATATTTTACTTATATAATTAGTAATACAAATATCAAAGAAATGAAACTACTGGTTGAATGCTTTAAATACTAAACAAAAGGCTGTCAAACTAAAACTACAGGCCTTTCAGTTCACCCTCCTGATCTGCAGATTTACTAGTTTCATTGCTATTTTAAATTTAATTTATATTTATATATTTATATTATTGTTTTTTTTTTTTTTTTTAGTTGTTGTTGTTGTTGTCAGTAGTGAGTAATCAAACTTTGAAGATGGAAAGTAATAGATTTTTAACAAGTTGTCTGACTTAAAAATTGTCTTTATTTAAAGGTTGGAGGCTTGAGCCCCATACGCCCCTCCTTTTTCTATTTCTTTGAACATTATTCTCGGCTTCCTGATTAGTGTGATCGATTGTAAGATTATACAATATGCATGGCGTGATATTAAAAAATAATTAATCAGGTTTATTAATAAAAATTTTCATAACCACATTAAAAGAATTAAGAGCATCTAATTTTAAAAATTTTGTTCTTACATCATGGTATGTTCAATTTAAAATTTAAATGTGATTAATTAGCTTTTCATTTAAATCAAAATGTTTTATACACTATGACCATTATTAAAATTACACTTTTTATAGAACACATTATTTTCTGTCTGTGAAACATTATTTTCTGTCTCCTGACTGGTTTGATTAAGATTGTCAAAATAACCCATATTATTAAATATGCAAGGGAATCTCATGAAAAAAACAATAAATAATAATAAATAATAATAAACAAATAACTGCGGAAATTTTCTGGGTTATTTAAAAAAGAAAAAAAAAATTTTTGTGGTTGTCTATTTATACTTCATAATTAATTAGAGAAAAGGAAAGTACATGAGATTTTTTTTTTTAGGTGGAATTTTTTTTTAACTTTTAAAACTGCTATTGCAGATTAAAAATTAATTGGTTTTTTTTTAAACATATTAAACTAATTCAATTTTTTATAAAGTTTGTTAATCATTATTAGTTATTTTTTTTTTGTCATATTTATTTTAAAACTAATAATAATAATAAAAAAAATTACAAATATATAACAAATAATTGAATTTATTGTAGTTTTATTTAATTATATTAAAAAATTATATTAAAAATACAACTACTGAAATAATTTTTCTAGAAAAGGCTATATTTCATTTTAAAGTAAGGAACTCACTGTTTAAAAAGAAAAAAGTATTTGGTTCTTAACAATACGTGGAAACTTAAGCCATAATAAAACTTTAGATCCTCCCTATAAAAAAACCACCTATTAATTATGAAAATGAATTTAAATTTATTAAGAAATGTTACATTAAAAAGAAATTTGTTTTACTATATTATATATTAAGTGTCTATTAAGCACACATATCTTGCATATATATATATACACACATTAAGGCCAGATGAGCCTAATGGATACCCTTAAGGATTTTCTTTAAAAATTAATTTTAATTAATAGTGACCATTATATTCCAGTTTTTTTAATGTTATATTAATTTGTCAACAATATTTAATAATTCTCATAGTCAGATTTGCTAATGCGAATCAAAATTATACTGTAAATAACATAAAAAAATGAATAGACTCGAAATTAAAATTAATCAACACGACTTGTTCCAGTAACGGACACCCTATAAAAACTAATAGATTTTTTTATTTTTATGATTGTATTTAAAACCAAGAATTTAATGAAAATATACCACTGAGACAAAATAGCCATTTTATAGTAAATTTAAAAATTAGGCTATCAATAAATAAAAAAATATTTTTGAGAAAAATTCTCTATTTAAATTAATTATTGTCATTATCAGAAGATCAATATTATAATTATTTTAGATAGAAGATTTAAACTAGTGAATTTCAGAAAATTACAGTTTTCAAATTATAGAGGCAATAAGGGAGGTGGGGGAATATTAAATTAAAATAAATTCAGAAAATATATTCTTGGAGTATCTCTGCATGAAATTTATTTTCTCATTACAATTCTTTAAATTTAAATTTCATGAAACTACTTTTTTATATATATATATTTAGTAATACAAATATGAAAGAAATGAAACTACAGGTTGAATGCTTTAAATACTAAATAAAATGCTGTCGAAATAAAACTACAGAACTTTCAGTTAAGGCGCTTGATCTGCAGATTTTATAGTTTCATCACTATTTTAAATGTAATTTATGTTCTTAGTATTTTTTATTTATTTATTTATTTATTTATTATCAGAGATAATTAATCAAACTTTGACGATGGAACGTAATAATTTTTTAACAAATTGTCTGACTTACAAAATTGTCTTCATTTAAAGGTTACGGGCTTAAGCCCCATAAGACCCTCCTATTGTCTATCCCTTTAAACATTATTCCTTGATTCTTGATTGGTTTGATCGATTGTAAAATTTAAAATATGCAAAGCACAGTCATAAAAAAAATAATTAATCAGATTTATTAATAAAAATTTTAATAAACACATGAACTTAATTAAAAGCATCTAATTAAAAAAATAATTCTTATTACACTATGGTAACTGCAATTTAAAAATTAAACTTGATTACTTACCTTTTCAGTTAAAACAAAATATATTATACACTATAACCATTATTAAAATTACACGTTTTATAATGGCCACAGGGTGACCTGGCCATTATTGGAAATTGCTAAGCATGCCAATAATTAAAACTGATCCTAAAACTATATAATTAAATTCATTTTTGTAATGGACTATTAATATATAACATTTAATATTTTATTTTGCTACAAAATTAAAAAAATACAATTTATGCAAGAAATAAAAGTAGATATAAATAAATTAATTAAAACTAGTTCAGTAAAATTTTCACTCAAAGGCAGTGGAACTGTGAAGCATTATTTTCTGTGTCCTGACTGATTTGATTAAGATTGTCGAAATAACCCAAGTTATCAAACATGCAAGGGAATCTTATGTTAAAAAAATAACTCCGGAAATTTTCTTAATTATTTTTTAAACAAAAACTTTGGAGTGTGTCTATTTATAACTCATAATTAATTAGAAAAATGTAAAATATATGAGATTTTTTTAGGTGACTTTTTTTTAACTTTTAAAATTGCTATTGCACATTAAATTTAATTGCTTTTTATGAAACATCTTATGCTAATTCAAATTTTTATAAGTTTGCTAAGGATTATTAATTATTATTTCGTCATATTTATTTTCAAACCACTACTAATGAGAAACAAAATACAAATATATAACAAATAATTGAGTTTATAGAAGTTTTATTTAATGGTATTAAACAATTATATTGAAAATGAAACTGCTGAAATAATCTTTCTAGTAAAGGTTATATTTTCTTTTAAAGTAATGAACAGATAAAGTAATTTTTATGGATGCAGATAACAACTTACTCACTGATTTTTATTTATTTATTTATTTATTTTTTCAAGTAATTGATTATTAACGTTACGGGAAAACTTAATCCCTACTAAAACTTGAAAATACTGCCACAAAAAAAAAAAATAATAATAATAAAAATGAATTTAAATTTATTAAGAAATGTTACATTGAAAGAAACAGGTTTTACTATACGTATATAAAGTTGTCCATTAGGTACATCTAGCCTGTAAAAAAAAAAAAAAAAAAAAAAAAAAAAAAAAAAAGAATATATATATGTGTATATATATATATATATATATATATATAAACTTATTGCAAAAATTAACCATTGAAACAATATATATATATATATATATATATATAGATTCTTGTAGTATCTCTGTATGAAATCTTATTTCTCATTACAATTCCTTAAATTTAAATTTCGTGAAACTACTTTATATTTTACTTATATAATTAGTAATACAAATATTAAAGAAATGAAACTACCGGTTGAATGCTTTAAATACTAAACAAAAGGCTGTCAAAATAAAACTACAGACCTTTCAGCTCATGTCCTTGATCTGCAGATTTACTAGCTTCATTGCTATTTTATATGTAATTGGTATGGAAAAATAGTGAAAGGCAAATACATTCCATAATTAATTTAAAATTCAACTGCTGGGGGGGGGGGGGTGAAAAGAGATTTAATTGGATACTTTCTTGGTAAAAGAACTTTACAAATGATAAAAAAATAAAATTTATTTATTAAATAATTATTATTTACCTGTCATAAACTTGTTTTCTATACTGCTTTTTAGTAGAAACTTAAAATGAAATGGGATTTTCTGCATCCTATAAATTGCTTTATCAAGCATTAATTTTGCAAAGTTTTGTTTTATGATTTGCTATAAAAATATTTTCTTCTACTTCAGACACCCAAACATTACTTGCCTGCAATATATTGCTGTTAATGTCTGATGTATTCAAATAGATTTTATTAAACATTGTTAAATGATTAGTTCAATACTTAATTTTTAGATGCATTCTGAACATCGAGCCTGTTGAAGGAGGACACAAAAGGGGAGGAAAGTGAAAAAGAACAGCCGTTCATCCATCAGTTCTTCAGTTAGCCAATAATCTAAGATCACAGGAATCCATTTGGGACATTAGTAGTGATGATTAAATTCTTACCAGCATTTTTATGCTAATATACAAACTTTGAGTTTCATATACAGGTGTAGGAAAAATAAAGTAAAAAGTCATTTAATATGCTGGCACTTTCCTATTCCAAAATTTTGTGTTTTGTATCTTGCTCATTTTCTATATATATTTATATTCATTTAGTATGTTTTTATTGATTTTTAAGCCTTGTTTCATTCATGTACGATGTCAAATGGCGAATATATTTAAGTACATCCTCTACAGGGAGTGAACAAACATTTTTTGTGATGGTGTTGACATACACTTTAAACATTGCTATTAATGCAAGCACAGAAGAAGAAGCCGTGTTGACTGCAACCGTCACTCCTTAATTTCCTTTTGCTGTACATTAAAATTGCTCATTTTCAAAATTGTATAGAATATAAATTTCATATAGTACTTTAATATTTTTTTGATTTATGTAATCTATATGTAATTCAACGTTTGTATGTTTTTTATACATTTCTTCAATTTTTAACCGATTTGGACCAAACATGGCATACATACAATTTAAGATCTAGTGAAAAACATTAGCTGCTTCGCATTACAAAATTTTAAAGGGGATAAACAAGTGGAAAAGCTTCTAAAAATAGTATTTTATTATGATTTCAACAGAGATGCTGCCACTAGAAATCTGGAAATTAGTATGTACATTTGTTTTAACATATACATGCTCACTGTTAAAAAAAATTATAATTTTGCAGAAAACGGTTCAAAATTGATTATTCTGAAACTGCTCAAGCTAAAGTTGCAGGAAACTTATCCTGGCGATTAAGGTAAAAGCTAGAAAGCCTTTTTACACAGTTTAGTGCAGTAGGATTGCCAAATCGGAGATATAGTGTTCATTTTGGCCTGCAGAAAATAATTTTTTGAATTTAATGTAAACATGTGTATTCCAGAAATCTTTTCGGTCTTCTTTTAAAACATTAAATATACTACCTAATTGGCTATATACAGCCTAACATTAATGCATGTTATTTAAATCGGAATAATAAACAACATTTTTGAGCGGTTGTAAGAATATTTAAATATTTTGAAAGATGTATATATTTTAAATGTTGTAATTTAACAGTGCCTATAATTTTTTTAAATGTATTTATTTTATGTAAAAAAATTATTTTAAAAATTACGTCAAATCTTTTTTGGCATAAAATTGTATTTTTTTAATAAACGTTAAAATTTTTTGGCTAGCAATATATCTTCTGTTGCATGCAGAATTATTATTTACATAATGACATTTAATGTTTTGTATTACTGGAGAAGTTGTAAAAATAGCTTAAAACTATTCTATTTAATACATTTAAAATCTGCTGAAATGAAAATTATTATTTTATTTTTATTTTTTAATTGTATTTAGAAAAATGATAACTGTGAGAATGTTTTCCCTAAACAAACAAATAAATATTTATTTTTAAATATATTTGTATAGAAAGTTTTTTTTACTATTATTGATTTAGTTTTAATTTCTTACAATATCTGTTTTATTGGAAATATTCATTTTACAGAGAAATTGAAATAATATTTATTTTTTGCAATATTAATAAGCTGATATTAATTACAAAAGCAATATTTTCTGTTTTTCATATTGTCAAATCAGAAAAAACTATAAACTATTTTCTCATTTTTACAAGTTTATTGCATGCATCGAGCAGTTGCAGAGTTTGTCCTGCTATTTTTCGAGTGCGCCTTTCGATTTCGATTATTTTATCTTAGATAACACATTACAAACAGATGTGCTTCTAACGTATAAACTTATTGATTATTTATGTAGAAAAATATTCAGAAATGAGTAATTTAATATTTAAGTAAAATAGTTGAGTATTAGTTTTGAAAAAAAAAAAGACAAAGGGGGAAAAAAAGTTAATGTATGATTTATGCCAGTTGGAAAATATTAATAAATAAATAAATAAATAAATATATATATATATATATATATATATATTAATCAAGAGGTGAATAGACAAAATCTGATAAATGTTTTTAAACTCTTCATTAATATGTTACCTTTTCTTTCAATTTTAACATGCTGAGTTTATATGACATACTCTGGTTCATACAGATAACTGGTTAATTTCATCACTATATTCTGAGAGGAATAGTTGTGAAATACAAACAGACAATGATATTTTAGTATTAATAAATGCATATTTTAAAATTGTGTTATGAATATTTAATTTGTTTTGTACGTAAATTTAGACTACCTAAAAATTAATAATTCATAATATGAATCTCATAGTCAAATAATATATATTAAAATTTTATTTTTAAGATAATGTTAAATATACTTTTGTTAAATTTTACTTGACTCTGAGTTCATGACTTCGACTTTACAGCTCTTCTACCACCTACTATGATTTTTGTCCACTACTTTTTCTGTAACTAAATCTTCTCCTTTTTTAATATTAAATTTCAGCTTATTTAAATAAGGCTGTGATTTTCTTTACAGAAAAAGTGGTGGTGAAAAAAAAATCTTAGCAGTTAACAGGCAGTTAGTTATTCACTAATTCATTTTTCTAATAAAACAATTTATTACAAGTAAGTGTTTTATAGCAAACATTATATTTTTGTATTAGTTTATGTTCATTAAAAGTAGTTTTAAAAATGAAATAATAACATTCAGGCGTTTTAAAAATATTTTTTGTATATATGTTTATAGATAAGAAAATTGTACGTATTTTTGTTTTTACAATAAAAGTCTTTAGTAATGTTTTTAAAAATTCCTTATTAAGCATATAGCAATTTCTACATTGAGTTACAAAGCGAGGTTTGGATATAAAAGTCAAATTTTTAATAAATGTAATTAATAAAATATAAACTACATATGATGATAAATGGATGCATGACTTATCTAAGCAGTAAGATAATCATTTTTTAAGTAATATGTGTTTTGCACATAACATATTTATTAGTTTGAATTTTGTATTTTATACTGTTGAACAAGGTATCTGTTTCTCATGAAGTAAGCAGTAATGTTTATATGTACCGTATAATGTTGAAAAAGAAGCATTGGAAAGGTTCCATAGAATGGGAAAATTTTCAAAATTGTAGGTTATGAAAGCATTAAAATGTTTGAAATTTTAAAAACAATGTTTTTTTTTTCTTTTCTTTTTCATTGGGCAATATGTATAAGTAAAATTACAATATTGCAAAAGAAAAATGTTAACTCTTTTTTAGAAAATAGTAAGAAAAATTATATATATATATATATATATATTAAATTTAGTTAATGGAAGTCGTATAAACAAAATTATCAAAGTAAATTTTGTTTGTACTCTCTTGTTACATATTCAATTGAGAAAAAATACTAGGACTTCCCTCAAAGGGATTAGTCTGAGTGATATTGCTGAGAACACAGGGTTAACAATTACAATATAAAGAAAAAGAGCAAATTAAATGATAGAATTACAAAATATCATATATAAATTCATATACACTGTTAAAAAAATAGAAAAGAAGTACCGTTCATCAGATGTGTTGTCATAATTTTTTTTAACATGTGGCAAAGGATCTCATTTTCTTAAGCGCGTATTGCGCAAAACTTGAAAAAAAAAAAAAACACCGGATCTTTTAAAACGCCAAGCTTTTTAAAGTTACGTAATTGGATTTGCAGCCAATAGATTATTCTATCAAGCGTGGCTTAACGCAAATTTAATTTCATTGTTGCACCTTTTTTGTGTGTGAATTTAAAATTTGTCTTCCTTGATTATCTATCTATTATTTGTATAACTGTTTATAAAAACTCTTACACTTCAAACCACATTGATAGCATGTTTGCTACAAACCAGATTGCAAAACTACAGTCTACATTACTATTAAAGTATAGAAAAAATCTTTCGATGACTTCTGTAAAATAACTTTTACATTAAATCTCCATATCGGCAAAATTGAAAATTATATATATTACAAAGTTAAGCTTAACAGATACTTCTTGATTATTCTATAGGAGGCTCTGCCCCCTGCGCCTTTAATGCGCCTTTACAGCGCCAATCCGCAGATTTTTCTTTTGCTTGTCTGTCTGTCTCTCCACAATCTGTCTGTTTCCCTATCCGTTTTTCTGCCCGTCTCTCTAACTGATTGTCTATCTCTCTACACGTCTCGCTACCTGTCTCTATATTTCTCTACCGGTCTCGCAACCCGTCTCTATATTCCTCTACCAGTCTCGCTACCCGCCAATCTATTTCTCTAACCGTCTGTCTATCCGTCTAACTACTTTTATGTCTAGCCGTGTCTCTATCCACTTCGCTACCCATTTGTCTATCTGTCTCTCTAACCGTCTGGCTATACGCCTCTCTACCCATCTTCTTACCCATCTCCGTACCCATCTACTGTCTCACTATCCGTCTGTTTTTGTACCCGACTCTTCACCCGTCTCGCTATCAATCTCATTACCCGTCAGTCAACTCGTCTCTGTACTCATCTCTCTACTCGTCTCTTTATCTACCACGCTACGCGTCTCACAACCTTTCTCGCTACATTCCAGTCTACCGGTGTCACTACCCGTCTCGAGACCCATCTCGCTACCCCTCTGTCAACCCTCTTTTTACCTTTCTCTCTAGCCGTCTGTCTATTCGTTTATCTACCCGTCAGTCTACCTATGTCGCTACTCGTCTCTCTACCCATCTCACTACCCGTCTGTCTACCCGTTTGTTTACTCGTCTTTCTACCTCTCGCCACCTCTTCCCAATATTTAAACAGTTCATTTATTATACAGAAGCCGTTTATCAGTTATTAAATGCAAACAGAAGTAATTTATCTAATAAGTGTAATCAGATGCATTTTTTTAAAATACATACATAAACCTGAATAATAATTCATCAGTTTTGTGTTCATAGTTGTTTATATCATTTGACAGTAAATCTCCACTTCTTAAACCTGAATTGTCTCAAGCTTTTTAAAAAAACCACAAGGTCTGTATAACTGCAAAGTAGCCTGAGGGCTATATTAGCTACATGTTATTAAGTTTCGTTATCGCGTTTGCAGCCAATTGCTTATGTCAGAAAGCGTGGCTTAACGCCATTTTAAATTCATTACTGTAACTTTCTTTTCTTTTTTTTTTTTTGGGGGGGGGGGTAGGGGGAAGGGTTTCAAATATATACATTTAAATTAAAACTTTTGCCTCCATGCCATTAGTGTTGTTTGTATTATTAACTAATACCTTGTAGACCGAGCTTCATTTGAAACAAATGTAAAAGACTTCTTCTACAGTTTTTTTGTAGGAGAAACTTTCGTAATTGGGCCCAAAGCCAATCGGAGTATTTAATATCATTATTGTAACTCTTATAGAGTTAAAACAATATTATTGGTAGCTTTACTCTTGTTTGAGACCAACCTTGCATGTGTATCTGAATGGGAAAAAGTTTCGTATCCTATGTCGGTTGGCGAAAAATTTTTTAAATGGTGCCAAAAGGTAGTTTTAGCAACTTACAAAATTTTTCAAGAGAGCGGTAAAACATGTTTTTCAAATATTTACAAACATACGTTTATTAAAGCATGTTTTTGCGCCATCTTAAAAATTTAAGCACGATGCTAAAATGAAATTTTATCGCCATATTCGATATTTTAATAAGTAATGAAAACACATAAACAAACTTATATAACAAACCTAAGAGGCATTTTTGTGATAAATAATTGTTATTGTCAGGGGGTTAAATTGTAAACAATTAATAAACGGCTAGTGAATAATAAATAGCATTTAAAATCTAAGGTACTTTTCGGTTAGCCGAGCGCCAGTGAAATGTATATATCTATATATACATATATATATATGTATACATACACACATATATGTATGTATATATATATATGTATATATACATACATGCATATATAAATGTGTGTATGTATAGATATATGTATATATATGTATACATAGATATATAAATTTCACTGGCGCCCGGCTAACCGAAAAGTACCAAATCTAAAAATGGAGAAGTGGTCCGTATAAAAATTAAGCGCTTGATATATGTAAATCTTTTTTTATTTTTTAATATTTCCGAATGCACAGATAAAAAGGTAAAAATCTCTTTTCCAAATGCCAAATAGAAAATATACAAAATAGAAAAATATCTGCTAAAAAATATATTTACATAATACTACATCTGAAAAAAAAATAAGATTTAGAAAAAGTAAGCCAAATCCTTCAGATCCCAACAATCACATCGAAAAACTTATCACCAAAAAAGAACTCGCCAAATCTTACGGCACAGGAGATGGATTTTTCGCTCTGAATGCAGAATATTAGTTTTTTTTCTTGTACGATGGGTGATTATAACTGTTTCATTTCACATACTACATACCGTTTGATATATTGGTACTTTTATGTTATCCTGGCGCAGTTGATAAATCGCCAAATATTGTTCCGATAACATTTTCGGTACTTTTCGTTTAGCCGGGCGCCAATGATATATGTACATATATAAATACATATGTATATATATACATACATATATGTATATATATGTGTATGTATATATATGTATACGTAGATATGTGTATGTAAGTGTGTGTGTATATATATACATGTATATATATCACTGGCGCCCGGCTAACCGAAAAGTACCACATTTTCATATTGAATTCATTTCATTTAAATATAAACATTTCACTCATTTAATTTAAAATACATGCCTTTCATTAATCCCATTTAAAATGCTAAAAAGAGAAAAAAAAGAAATAATGCCATAAATCGAAACCTTTTATTATAAAAAGAATTTTTTTTTATTATTTACACATGAGAAATAAAAAAAGCTGCTATTGCTGAGATTTGCGCCAAATCTCTAATACCAAGTCTACTAAGTTATTGCGGGGTTTTTCTTTCAAAGAGAAAAAAATCCAGATTAATTTTCGATTTCTACTCAATTGAAATATATTTTATTGTGCTGAATATTAGTGCGTGCATATTTTTTTTGCTCCTTGTACTCCATGAACTTTTCAATTCCGATTGTCTGCGAAAATCTCGCGCCGGTGAAAATGACGTACCACAAAATTTCGTGACGTATGTACTTTAATTGTGCTTTTTTATCTATTTTTTTTATATAATTTCCAAACGGTTTAGCATTTATTCTTGTTAATAAATAGACGTCGTTGTCACCTTTATAGGTATCTGCTGTAAAAATTTGAACGAAATCCGTTAAATATTTTTTGAGTTATGCTTGACGAAAGGTTTTAATATCCATCGTAGCTATATATGGGGCAAAGTAATACTGCGCTGTGTATGAGTCTTCGTTGCACTCAGACAATTATAGATTAAACAAGAATAAAATGATAATTTAATGTTATAAATGCATATGTAGCTCAAACATTGAAAGTAAAAAATTTGAAAATTGGAAGATGGTAGATAATTTGTAATTGTTTTTCTGTTTAGTGCCCTAAAATCTATATAAAACAAACTATATACATTAAGAAACAGAAAGTTAGTTAAAATTGCTGACCCAGTGTTATTAATGCGGTTAGAATGTTATTAATGTTTTAAAAATGTTTTGGCAGGTCAAGTAGTTAAAAGATTTTATGGAATTTACAATTAATAATATTTTATTACTTATAGAACAAGTATTAAGGTATTATATTAAATCTGCAAAAATTCAAAAGATACTTTGATTGTGAATGATTAGGTTAATTTCAAATAGTATGTATGTTGTGTGCATAAGGTAAGATGTGGCAATTTTTACATCATTTCTAACTATTTCATACTTTTTAGGTAGATTTCGTAAGAAATACTACCTATTACATTCTCACCTAAGTTGGAAATTTTGAAACATTTTTGCAGATCTACGCCGATCATGACTCCCAGAACCCAAAACCACCCCCAGTTCAAAACTTTATCTATCTATCTATCTATCTATCTATCTATGCCACTTTTTTCTGACCACGATAACTGGACAAATTCTGCACAAATCTCTTCCAAACTGATACATAAAATCAAGGGTCATAAAATCTCGGTCAAGTTCGTTAATGGGTAAAATCGAACCAGGGGGGGGGGAAATGGGGGGGGGGGGGCTTTTTGTGAAAACAGAAAAACCGTCATAATTTCTTTATTATTATACGTATCGAATCCGTTTAAAGTTATTATTACTTCTAGGAAAAGGGCCGAAAATTTATGTATGACAGATTTTTGATATCATTAAAAATGGTCCCAAGGGGGGGGGGGGGAATGGGGGGTTTTAGAAGAAAAAAAATCATAGCTTCATCAATTCACAAGATATCAAATCCGCGTGAATTTATTATTAATCCTCTTAGTATTATCTAAAACTTTTATATTGACAAGTTTTTTATAGGACCAACCGTTACAGCAAAAAAAATTAAAAACAAAAAAAATCCCTGCCGGCTCCGCCTGCAAACAAGTTATTTTTCGAAGTAGGCGGTTCCTACTCCCGCATCTTTTCGAAACTGATACATAAAATCAAGGGGCATAAAATCTCGGTCAAGTTCGTTAATGGGCAAAATCGAACCAGGGGGGGGGGATGGGGGGACTTTTTGTGAAAACAGAAAAAAACCCATAATTTCTTAATTATGATACGTATCGAATTCGTTTGAAGTTATTATTACTTCTAGGAGAAGGGCCGAAAGTTTATGTATGACAGATTTTTGATATAATTAAAAATTGTCTTAAAGGGGGGGAGGGGGGTTTTAGAAGAAAAAAATTCATAACTTTGTCAATTCCCAAGATTTCAAATCCGCTTAAATTTATTATAAATCCTCTTAATATTATCTAAAACTTTTATATTCACATGTTTTTTATAGGACCAACTCTTACAGCAAAAAAAAAAAAAAAAAAAAAAAAAAAAAAAAAAAAAAAAAAAATCCTTGCTGGCTCCGCCTGCAAACAAGTTAGGTTTCGAAGTAGGCGGTTCCAACTGCAGCATCATCGCAAAAAGGTCATTTCTTCCGCAATTCCCGACAAACAGGCGCCCCACGGTCTGCGTCTTCGAAATCTACCTGTGCCTGTAGGCCGAGCCGTCAAGGATTTTTTTTATTATGAATTATTACATTAATTCCAAATAATTATTATGAATAAAAATTTGACCAATTTTTACATTCTAATCATACAATATTTAAATCCAGCATCAGGTATTTGTCCAATTATATGTTTTTAAAACTCTCAGAGTCCAATACTAAGAATTGCTTAAAAGACAAATTTAATTTCTTTGGCTTTTTCTCTGAATTTCAGACCAAATGAAATAAAAATATTAGGAATAGGAGAATATTTTTCTCCTACTCTTAATATAAATTATTTATCACAATTTAAAATTTAAGGTTTTTTGAGATGTAGAATGTAACGTAAATGTGATTTTTTTAAATATTTATTTATTTGATAGAATATTTAATAATTTGATAAATATTTACCATGAGAGAGTTTCCAACTAATCTTAAACACCTTTTAAAATGCTGCAAGGAAATTTTAAAGTTATGAGCACTAGCTAATAAATCAATAAATATAACTGTAAGGATATAAGAACACTTATTTCCTTAAAATCGATATGATTAAAAAAAATTACGATGTCCTCATATAATTTGTTCAGCATTTTACAATGTTACTTGAGAAGATTAAGTTTTTACAAGGTTTTTTGTCCAACTGAATATTTAAAGCCGATTTCCACACACTAAAATAGAGGCTATGTTACTCTGTCTATGATTTCTAAAACCCCCAAAAGAAAAAAAAAACTACTTGTTTCTTAGCACAAGACATGTTTAATATTGCATGCAAAATGTAAAGGTCTATCATGTTGATAAACACTCTAACAACCTAACTATTTAGGCAACTGAGCTTTCTTCGCCAGTAGTTTTAATTGGTTGATTGTTGAGAGGTGCACAGAGTAAATTTGCGAACAATTTAAGGAAATGGCGATTCGTGTGTCAGCTTCCTCCCTTGATTTCACGACTAGTCATAACCTGATTAAAAGAACAACAACAAAAGGTAATTAAGATATTTGTAAAATCTACGAGTTCCTTATATCTCGGGAAGCACAACAATCTCATTTTAAAAATATATAATGGTAAGAAAAGGGGTACGCACGTAGCTATAATAACACCAACATTTATCAACATTTTACCTAAAAACTTAGACATGCCTAAAACAGTAAAACCTTTGAAAATAGAACCCGTCTAAGGTGAAATGCTGCTTTAAAATGAAGAAAGTACGTGGTCCTGTGTAATGTACTACCGTGCAATTATGCGTGATAATATGGAAACATGTCTAAATTGGATAATATTGTGGGTTCTTAGCGTTTTCATTTGAAATTCAAAGGTATTACAATTATATATATATATATATATATATATATATATATATATACTTGACTGTATATTCTACAAGTTTATCATTTCAAAGCGAATATATTGCTAAAAATAAATACGATTTCTTTGCAAAATCATACAGTGTCAAAATGTTCTGGAAAACATTATTCGACTTAAGAATCAACAATTAAAATTCACACAATTACATTTTATCTGATCAAAATAGTTAAAATAAAATTGAAAATACGCATGGGCGAACGCAGGATTATTTTTTTTTTGGGGGGGGGGGATGAGGGGAGAAAAAGAGCCGGTACCTTCAGCAGTGAAAAAGACCAATAAAATGAAAAAAATAAATAAATAAATAAAACAATCATCTAAGAAAATTACAATCATGCATAATCAGCTCAATAACAATCCTAAACAAAACTCTCATGTTTACATTATTTATATTTATTTGAAAACATATTTATATTTCTTAAAACCTTAAAAAAAAAAAAAAAAAAAAAAAAATCTTACTTTTCTAGGATGATGGTACTCTCTCTGTGTACGCCTATGCAAACACGCTTTTTTTAAGACAATGCTAAATATTTTTCAAATAAATCTACAATTATGATAAACAATGTTCAGCTTAACACATAATAATTACCTGCCTTAATTATCTTCAATAAAAAATTCTCTGTCAATAATAAGAAAAAGAAAGAAAGAAAAATAAAAGAAACCTTTATATACAAATGAATACATTACATTTATATGAACTGCTTGAACAATAAAATAATTTTATAATGTTATTCTTCAAAATTGGAGAAAAAAAAGGAACTTGCAAAGCAAAAAAAAAAAAAAAAATTATTTCCATATTATTAAGCCCAAGAGCGGACATATATTAAAATTATTTTATTTAGTCAATGCTACAATAATGTTGAATTTTTATATTAGATCTTGTTCAGTCTATTTAATCTTAAAAAATTAAATTTAAATTTGAAACATGATATTAAAGCAACTTTAAAACATTTCATTTATTTGAAATGAAATCTAAATAAATCTTCAACTTTTTTTTTTCAGTTTTACATGCATTATGCAAAATTTGTATTGTAGCAAATTCTAACAGACAAGAACTATGAGAAGTTCAAATAACTTAAAAAGTTGAAGATTTATTTAAATTTTATTTCAACTAAATGAAATGTTTTAAAGTTGCTTTAATATCATGTTTCAAATTTAAATTTAATTTTTTAAGATTAAATAGACTGAACAAGATTTAATATAAAAATGCAACATTATTGCAGCATTGACTAAATAAAATAATTTTAATATATTTCCCTTCTCGGGACACCGGAGGTGCATAATATGATTAAGCAGTCTCAGACCTTTCCAACGATATCTAACATGAGGGGTGTGTGTAAAATTTAGAAAAGTACCCCCCTTGGAGGGGCAAAGTGGGGGGATGGACTGTGGAGATGCATAATATGATTAAGCGGTCAGAGACCTTTCCAACGATATATAACATGAGGGGTGTGTGTAAAATTTAGAAAAGTACCCCCTTGGAGGGGCAAAGTGGGGAGATGGACACTGGAGAGATGGACACTGGAGATGCATAATATGATTAAGCGGTCAGAGACCTTTCCAACGATATATAACATGAGGGGTGTGTGTAAAATTTAGAAAAGTACCCCCCTGGGGGGGCAAAGTGGGGGAGGGACACCGGAGGTGCATAATATGATCAAGCGGTCACAGACCTTTCCAACGACATATCACATGAGGTGTATCGGCAAAATTTAGAAAAGTGCCCCCCTTGGGGGGCAAAGTGGGGGAGGGACACCGGAGGTGCATAATATGATCAAGCGGTCACAGACCTTTCCAACGATATATCACATGTGGGGTTTCGGCAAAATTTAGAAAAGTGTCCCCTTGGGGTGCAAAGTGGGGAAGGGACACCGGAGGTGCATAATATGATTAAGCGGTCACAGACCTTTCCAACGATATATCACATGAGGTGTATCAGCAAAATATAGAAAAGTTCCCCCCTTGGGGGGAAAAGTGGGGGAGGGACACCGGAGGTGCATAATATGATTAAGCGGTCACAGACCTTTCCAACGACATATCACATGAGGTGTATCGGCAAAATTTAGAAAAGTGCCCCCCTTGGGGGGCAAAGTGGGGGAGGGACACCGGAGGTGCATAATATGATCAAGCGGTCACAGACCTTTCAAACGATATATCACATGTGGGATTTCAGAAAAATTTAGAAAAGTGCCCCCCTTGGGGGGCAAAGTGGGGGCAGCGACACCGGAGGTGCATAATATCATTAAGCGGTCACAGACCTTTCCAACGATATATCACATGTGGGGGTGTCGGCAAAACTTAGAAAAGTGCCCCCCCGTTTGGGTTGTATTTTTCAAGTATGCTGTAAATACGTATATGCTTGAATTTTTTAGTACGGGGATGTAATGGAACCCCTGGCCTCCCCTCCCCATAATTTTTGACGCTGCTTCATTAAAAAAAAATTATGTTATTAGTTATAAAATATCGTAAAGTTTGAAACAGATCGCTTTATTGTATTTCCTAATTGTGTTCGCGCCCTTCTCCCCCCCCCCTCCCCATAATTTTTGACGCAGGC
Source organism: Maratus michaelseni (assembly GCA_963931845.1). Classification (NCBI taxonomy): domain Eukaryota; kingdom Metazoa; phylum Arthropoda; class Arachnida; order Araneae; family Salticidae; genus Maratus; species Maratus michaelseni. Next base: position 158,972,025 of record OZ007591.1, read on the forward strand.
TCACTTTTAAAAAATTATGTAATGTGTTATAAAATATCGTAATGTTTAAAACAGATCGCTTTATTGTATTTCCTAATTGTGTTCGCGCAACACATTGTGTTGTAAAAATACATCCCCATACTTGAAAATTCAAGCACATACTCATTTACAGCATACTTGAAAAATACAACACATTATGTTGTAAAATTACATCCCCGTACTTGAAAATTCAAGCACATACTCATTTACAGCACACTTGAAAAATACAACACATTGTGTTGTAAAATTACATCCCGTACTTGAAAATTCAAGCACATACTCATTTACAGAACACTTGAAAAATACAACACATGGTGTTGTAAAATTACATCCCGTACTTGAAAATTCAAGCACATACTCATTTACAGCAAACTTGAAAAATACAACACATTGTGTTGTAAAATTACATCTCCGTACTTGAAAATTCAAGCACTTACTCATTTACAGCATACTTGAAAAATACAACACATTGTGTTGTAAAATTACTTCCCCATACTTGAAAATTCAAGCACATAATCATTTACAGCATACTTGAAAAATACAACACATTGTGTTGTAAAATTACGTCACTGTACTTGAAAATTCAAGCACACATTCATTTACAACACAAGGTGTTGGCGATTTTTTTACCCACACATTGTGTGGTAATCAGTCATATTCATTTTTTACAGTGTATGAGTGGAAGGAAGGTGGAACAGAATGAAAGAAGTATTTCCATTGCAATGTGGTCTTTCATAGATAAGAAAGCTATTGCGCCCTTTTGTTTAGGAAGACAGATCCGTCAAGAGGGAGGAAGGGTTGTCAAGGACCCTTGGAAACAGAGGAGAAACCCCGTAGAAAGGAGGGTGCTCTGCAGTTTACGAGAGAGAGAAAGTTAGTTCGGACGGAGCAGCGAAGTGTGAAGGTTGCTCGGGGAATGAGCGCTGAGAGCGGGTGTGAGATGAATAGAAATCTGAGTGCGGAATGAATTGACCTAGTCTAACGGTACACGTAGAGCGTTTTCTGTAATTGTTTTGATTTAGTGTTAAACCGGATAATTTACATCCGAGTTTAAGTGTAAATATTGTTAATAAATTGTTAATTTAATTGAAAGAGTTAGGTTTTTCTTGAATATACATCAAGTATCGTGCCCGATATCACGTTTTTATATCGGTGGTGGCAGCATATCAAGAGACCGGATCTATTTCGAAGTTGTGTGGACGGAGAAGTGGAATCCGACAATACTATTTTTTTAAAAGGTCTTAAAAAATTAAGGATACCTTTTTTGTAGTTTGCGAGTTGTTTAAATCTTTCGTACATTTGTATTTTTTTAAAGATTCTATTACTTTTGATAATGTAATACCCACGAATTTTATTACAAGAAGAAAAGAAAACCCTCAAACGCGCTATCCAAACCTTAAACAAATGCTGCGTTTCTCCCCTTGTCATGAACTATGACGTCACAAGACTGGGGTAGTAAAAAGTGTCGTTTTCGGAACACGATAAATAGTGCGTTATAAAAACTGTCAGAAATCAACAATTACAGCTCAAAATATAAAAAAAATCATACTGTTCTTCTTATCTTTCTGTTTTCTATTATATAAAAATAAAATTAGAAAACGTGAAAATTCCTCATTATGCACCTCGAAGGCAGTTCTCCCATTTTTTAATTAATTTAAACGTGTCACTTTTATTGATTTGGAGTTTACAATCTAAGCCGATAATTGTACATCATACAAATTCACGGATTTTTAAGAAACTTTCCCATTAGCTCTATCACTAAGCAACATAGAATGATATGTTATAGGGTCATTAACCATACCTGATAAATCACCCTTATTAAAATTTGTTCAGTAGAATTTTTTTAAGTAATCTTTAATAATCGGGTTCACATAGCTTTATTCTTCAGCTCTATAACAAAGAAACGTAGAATAGCTATACGCTAAAACCTTTCTAAAAACATTACCTGATTAAAATGTGAATATGCGGTTTATACTCATAGTAGATGATGATATGATTTTCTGTAACAGGATTCATCATGAAGATTTCGGTTCAAACATAAACGATGCTTTCAACATTGGGGCTAATACGCCAATTGGCGAGGTATCCGATTGCGGAAAATTAGCCCGAAATCGTATGAATAACTATCCAGGGTTCGTATACATTTCATTACATGAAATTCAAGGACTTTTAAGGACTTTCAAGGACCAAAACCAAAAAAATTTAAGCACCTAAAGAATTGCATGTTTGAATTGAAATTTTCATTTTTTTAAATACATAGAACTTTTTAAGTAAATATAAGTACATTAGATGTACAACGAATTGAACTTTACAAAAAACGTATAATATATTTAATTGAAAATATCAGTAATAATTTTAATAATACAAATTATGAAACGAGAAACACAATTAAATTTTCTTTAATTCTGAATTTTTTTTCTAACAATTTTAGATCAAGGCTATTAATGTGAATTTCGTTTTCTTTGATAGTTTTTCTCAGTTCATGATATTGCATAAACAAGTCTATGTTCTTAGATGTTTCAGCTTTATCAGCCAAATTATTAGCTTCTACATTTGTACTTTGCATGTCCTTTTCAAGAAAAATCTTTTTTTTTCTTTAGGAAGGTGATCTCATTCCTCTAAAGTTTTCCGTTTCAGTTGTTTTGTTTCAGCCTGAGCTTCGTTTTTTTTCTTTTCCAAATGCTGCATGTGCATGTACTTTGAACGAGCAGATGAAGCAGCTATTCTGATTTCTTTTGTAATTTGCAAATTGTGAATTTCCCCAGACAGCTTGATATATTCATGAATCATACGTTGAGAAATGTAAGATGCCTCTTTCAAATTTTCAACTTCAAGGGCTTTATTAACTGAGAAGACTCTTTTGACAGACCATGGGAGAGTATAAGAATCATTTTAATAATCTTCCATAGGTTTTCATATTTGTTTCCAGAAAAGTAAGGTTGAAAAAATGTATCCAAGGAAAGATTGTTTGGATCAAATGAAGCAAAATCGAATGAATTCGGCTTGACAACATTGGATAGGAAATCGGCTGGATAGGAATCTCATCACAATTTTTTTCTAAAACACGCTTATTTTGAGATAGTACTAAAGATGCTTTTCATTTTTTCTTTTGCTTTCTCGGGATGCCCAGCCATATCATGCGTGGGTCAATGCTAATTGCATTTCTTACTAATGAATAATTAACTGGACATTTTTGCATTAAATGTTTTATCATTGTTGTAACACACTTTAGACAATCTTGTCTAAGTGAAAATATATCATTTTCTGTTATTTCTGTTTTCCTTTTCTTTTCTTTTATTAGTTGCTCTGCAGCAAAACCTAAATATATTTTACCCTTATCGTTGTGCATATTTGGATCACTAAAATTAAATTTGCATAATGCATCAACTTTCTGTATCTGATTTTCAGGTTTCAGATCCTTAAAATGCTGAATACAATCATTTACAAGTTTCAACAAGTCAGTGGCAAAGAATGAATGGAATCATTGGTTTATCACTCTGATATAGCTTCAAAAATGGTAAAAGTATTTTTGACAGCGATAGAAAAAAATTAAATTTTATCAAAAATGTTTTATCTTTAGTTGCTTCCTTAATGATACAAAATGATTTAAATGTAATTTTTAGCAAAATACCCATATCAATCTTTTTTACATATGTTATGATATCATTCCCTATTTCTATGGCCCTTTCGACTGCTGGGACATTTTCGAACCACCTGTAACTAACAGAATTTTACAGGGAATTTTTTCATTGATGAGATATTTATAAAATCATCACGTCTTGCTGGAGGATCTTTAAAAATCCAATACAAACTTGACAGAACTGAAGTTATGTCCCACCCAATGGATGAAATTTCATGTTTGAAGGAATTGTTTAGGATATGGAGACCACATGAACCTAAATTCAAAGATTGTATGCCATATTCCTTGGATAAGTCTTCCTGTAAACTGTTGTAGAATTTCCAATTAACATAAGGCCCATCCATAGATATTTGTAGAAGTTTTGATAAATCCAATTTTACAACACATTCATACAAAGCTGAGAGAATGTCTTCACTTGTTGAATGCCCAATAAATGCTGATGTTAAATATTGTGTCCTGACTCTACATTCCTCCTGGTGCCAATATCGTACATGAATATCAAGCTGCTTTTTTTGGTTAGTTTGATTTAGAGTCTCATCAAAGAGCAGAGTAAAAAACTGCATTTTTGCAGTTATCTACCAAACGCATTTGAAAATGAGGGCCAAGACCAAAATGGCATATATATGCACATTTTTTTTCTCCACATGAAAAATTGCTATCGATGCTACTGTCTGAGAACATTCTGGAAAGTAATTGTGCAATATCTTCACTGGGTTTATATGAATAATGACTTTTAATGCACTTTAAGGCCCACAATATTTCAGCATCTAGTACATCATTTTTAGAAACAAATGTGTCAATTCTATTTTTTTCAGAATTTTTTGAAGTACTAGCATCTATTTTTTCTGATGTATTGGCATCTAAATTGTTTGAAGTAGATGCTGTTTTTGAGAAGAAATCTTTCATTTTCTTTTTTTTTAGATTCAAGGTTTTTAGAATGTTTGCCACGTGTAAGAAATATAAAAATACATCAGAAATAATCTACAAATACATCACACATGTAAGCATATAATCAATTAAGATGTAATTATTTTTATGTCGGAAGTATAAATAAAAACCTAGAATAAATTTATTTTAAAATATAGAAAACTAGCTGACCCGCCCGGCGATACCCAGTCCGTGTAATAACCTTAAATCTATTGCCCCGAGTGGTGAAACACGGAACTAAAATCATTAAGTTTTGTCGAAATCGAGTCGAATGAGTCAAACCGTATTGTGATCGGATATAGCTGCAAAATCTATTACTTCCACCTTCCACTGACAGGGGGCACAATCTCTTCTATACGAACATAACTGAAATTTTTAAGACTATTGATATCGAGGCGAACGAGCCAAACCGCATTGTGATCGGACCCATAGAGCCAGAGATAGCTCCAAAATCCATTAGTTCCATCTTCCACCACCAGGGGCGCAATCTCTTCTATACGAACATAACTGAAATCTTTAAGGCTATCGATGTCGAGGCGAATGAGCCAAACCGTGTTGTGATCGGACCCATAGAACCCGAAATAGCTCCAAAATCCATTAGTTCCTCCTTCCACCAACAGGGGGCGCAATATCTTCTATACGAACATAACTGAAATCTTTAAGGCTATCGATGTAGAGGCGAATGAGCCAAACCGCGTCGTGATCGGACCATAGAACTCGAGATAGCTCCAAAATCCATTAGTTCCACCTTCCACCACCAGGGGGCGCAATCTCTTCTATATGAACATAACTGAAATCTTTAAGGATATCGATGTCGAGGCGAATGAGCCATACCCCGTCGTGATCGGACCCATAGATCCAGAGATACGAAAGCGCTCCTGGCCGCGAGGGCATAGGCGCCGACTAGGAAGGGGAAAGGGGGGGGGGACGTCGCTTTGTCTGGTTAAGGTTAGGGCGTTTGTTAAAGTATTACCGATAGTAATAAAGACAAAAAGAAGGCAGACAATTTAGAAAAATGATTATCATTTAAGTTTTTCAGACAAAAATTAAGGAAAAAAAAAATCAAAGAAAAATTTAAGGACTTTCAAGCACTTTTTGCAAATTTTGAATAAAAATAAGTACTTTCAAGGACCAAAAAATTTTTAAAAAAATTTAAGGACTTTTAAGCACTTTCAAGGACCGTACGAACCCTGCTATCCAAAGAAAAAGAGAAAAATGGCTGAAGACTGAAAACAAATAAAGAAGTAATACATAATACTAATCAGACCTTCGACACTTTATTTGGTACTTCTCCATTATCCCGTCGACCACTTTTCATAAAAAAAACTATCGCCAAACTATCAGATTTAACGCCAAAAATGCAGTTCCATTCACTTGACGTCAGAAGTATTAAACGTGTAATTGTTATGTCATGAAGCGGTTTTTAATTCGACACTTACCTATATTTTTCATTTTGTTTTTCTGATATTTTAGTTATTTCGTTAATTAAAATAAAATTTGCGTTCTTAAACGTCCATTCCCAATTGAACAGTTAATGTTTCTATCTGTAAAATTAAACAAAAGATTTAAATAACAAAAAGATTTAATTTGAATTTCTTCCATTGCTATAGTAACGGATGTATAGTTAGAAATTATCACTTGTATTGTTAGAATTGGTAGATTTTGACGTCAAAGACTTCGCCAAATTAGAAAAAAGTGCAATATCTCACGAGCTATTTGACTTATGAGTATTTAATTGATACCATTCGATTCAGCATACAAAAATACATTAAAATATGTTATCATTTGTCACATAACTATAATACCCGATTTTTAAGGAATTTTTTAAAAGTTTGTTCTCCCATATACCCCCCTTAGGGGTGGAGTTTTTGAAAATCCCGTCTTAGTGCGCCTCTACATACTAAGAAGTATTTTTCCTGCAAGTTTCGTCTTTGTAGGTTCAGTAGTTTTGGCTGTGCGTTGATCATCTAGCCAGAACTTTCTTTAGCTTTCTTTTATATATATAGATTATACATTGGACACAATTTGGACTAAAAGAAGAAACTCATTTAGTTTATCATTTATAGTAGAGTTTGGTAGGGAAATGAGGCCATTATGAGATTATGACAACAGGAACTAAAATGTTCTCTAGTCAACATACTACTAAAAGAGAAAGCATTACAATGATTGCATATATTGACCATTGAACTTAAATAATGTTAGGGTGATTCATTTTCGTCTGTAAGTTCTTGAACTCCGTCCCTCTGTCTTGTCTCCATGTGAGATTCTGGTAACGTAAGTACAATCTCACTCTATGTTACGTTATATTTCGCAATATACGCCCTCTTCTGGCAAATCTACTACGGTTTTTCATCTTTCGATTCCAGCAGAGTAAATACAGTGAAAATTGTAATAAATTGTTTGGACATAAAGAACAGTGTTTAACTTTCATATTTAAAAAAATGGCGAAACTTAAAAAAGTGAATTTTTAAAGCTGAATATGAATAAAATTAAAATGACACCATTTTCACTGTCTTTCCATTTTTTTTAGACCAGTTGCATTCGTGTAACCGTTAATGTGAAAAAAACCCCAATGATTAACTCTGGTCGAAGAATAAACTTCTAGTTTGTATCCAATAAAATCTTCCTAATCTTCCATAATCTTGCCGATATCCAAGTTTGACGTCAAACATTAGAAGTGCTTGAAACGATATGGTTACTAATGTACCAGAGTTAGTTACAAAATGAAATTAGTGACGCGCCAAGTTATGTTCCATTAAACAATGTCAAATTACTGTTAATTCAATTATAGATCTTTCATTAACAAAATTCCATACCTTAAATAAATCTGACAATGATAAAGTTAGTTATGCAAAATGTTTAGTAATATTATTTTTGGTGAATACTTAAACCAAAGATTTTTTTGAATTTCTCTAAAGAGCATAATAACACGCAGAAATAAATTCATTTCTCACTATGTTTAGCTGCTAGGGCTGTGTGTAGGTTGAAAAGGCTTTATAATGATCGAAAAATTATCTAATCAGAATTCCAGGTACTCGTTTTTTTTATTTTTTTTTTATCCAGCCTTAAATGATAAATCGACTATTATTATTTATTCCATTCCTTCCATTGACATTACAAAGTTTTTCCGTACATTGAAAGCACCAAAACAGTGGCTGAGATGTTCTGCTCTCAAAGCTGGCATACGGGAAGTGCTGGGTTCAAACCCCTGTCGTGCTCGTTGACCTAACCGTTCAGAGTTTTCCGTGGTTTAATTCGAACCTTGCTGTAAATACGTGTTAGGATCCCTTAGAAAAACCCTCACGGAGGGCACTCTCTCCAGGGTCTATATCCCTCCTGTAGATAATCGGCCGTCATAAAATCAACCAACCGTACATTGGAAGCATTGCTTTTTTGGTAAAACTTCGCTTCATAATGAAAAAAACCCCATAAATTTAGCAATCGCTAATTTCAAAAGTCGTCTAATCTTCTGTAATCTGAATCGTCGTCCAGAGTAACCTTCAAACATAAACGGAACATCCAACAATCTATATATATATTTGTCTTACGTGGCGCGAAAAAAGGGCTGAATTTGTAACTTATGATTTGGCAACAACTGTAGTTTCCAGAGCTCAGACCAATGAACAGACTAGATTGTGTTAGATCAGCTCCGCCTCTGTCCAATATGGCGGTCAGTGTGAGAGAAGTGAAACCATAGATTGAAACTCAAACTTGCAATTATTAAAAATAAAATAACATGTACGTAATCCAAAGCATCTGAGATGATTCCTCATTTTAATTATGAGCAATATCGTTAATTTCAAATGAATTCTCAACTCTGATTTAGAATTCATTTACGAATTTCAATCACTCAAAAGACGGAGAAAAAAAAATCAACTGTCTAGATATCACCTGCCGCCATCTGTTGGTGTATTGATGAAATAAAACAAACTATCTTCCTATAACGTAGTTTTTTTTCTAATGAATTTAAGTCGTGCTGTACAAAAAATATTTTTTTCATAGTATTTAAATGATTTATATGCCCATTGGTAGCGCCAAATAAATACATTTTCAGTTGTGTATTCTGACTAGAATTGCTGAAAAAAAGGGACGAGCGAGCGAAGCGAGCTGTGACCGCGAAGCGGTCTCAATGTGAATTGCTTCGCAATTCACGGGGGGTTGGCGAGCATTAGCGAGTAGGGGGCTGAGCCCCCTAGTATAGTAAAAAAGCCAACTGGCAGGTGACTGGAATACGGACAATTACTCCAATGTCTTTTAAAAACCTTCCTGAAAGAAGGGAAGAAAGATATGTAGAAAAAACTAAAAAGAAATGACGAATCAAAAAGAGCATCGAAAATTTATTTCAGCAAACAATTTTTATTGCAAAATGTAGCCTTTTGTGATAGTAATAACGCATAAATGCACACATGTCCTTAAGAATATTCTTTGGTTCTTAACTTTTGAAACAGTGAATATTTCTATAAGTGAAATTGGCGATATATTAAAAAAATAATAAAATAAAAATAAAAGAATAGACAATATTCGCTGGTCTGAGTTCGATGCTATAAAAATAATATGTTTGGGGAAAACAAACCGGCATGTTTCCGTAGTAAATTTTTCAATGTCTAAAATTTAATTATTTTACAATATGTGTTTGAGTGGCAGACATTCACTAAAATTTAAATATTTGATCCCATATTCATAACAATAACTGCTATTTATATAATTTGCATTTGAATATAAAAAATTACTCCAAAAAGAATCTTGTATACACGAAAAAACACTATTATTGCTAATACCACTCCAGCTGATGTCACGCTTATGCATTTTTGGCTTAAAATCTCATTGCATGGCGACAAAAGTAAAATCAAAACCGTAAATAAGCAAATAACATGTAACTCATAAATGCAGTCATTTTTACAATTACATCTGCTAGTTCCTCCTGTAAGACACATGATAGGGGAGTTACATAAAAAAAAAATTAACAGAAAGAAAAAAAGGGAAAAAAATTTACTCATATTTTATTAAATTAAATTATCAGATGCGTCTTTGTTAACCTGACGCAAACGATAAATCGCCAAATATTGACTTAATTTGAATTGCAATCTCATGCATTGCAAATATTTTTAAGCATTACAAACTATTGCAAATTACATTACAAATTATATTTTTAAGCATTAAATTAAATATTATGCCTCATTAAAACAGTATTTTTTTTTTTTTTTTTTTTTTTTTTTTTTTTTTTTTTTTTTTGCGGGGAGGTGAGGGGGGGGGGGGGGGGGGAATTTGAATAAAATTAATAACAGAATTTTTCTTTTATTTTTCTATGTGTTTGCATTATTTTCTGATATAGCCGTTTCAATTCTTTTGCCAACGATAATGGTCGCCAAAAAAATGACCTATGGTAACCTTATCGTCCAAAATAACAGAACTTTCAATCATAATTCTATAACTAATATATGTAGAACTATGTGTTATATACTAAAACCTTCCCTGAAAAATTATCTATCCAACAGTGCAAGTTCCATCAAAATCAATTCAGTGGAACTCGAGTTATAAAGGAACAGAACGAAATTTCCGTTTGTGTTTTATATATATAGTAGATGAGAAGTATGACTCACGTTTCCGTTTCTGCAGTACAGGTTATACAAAAATATGACGAAAGCAAGCAAAAATTGTCCGATTTCGATTATAACACAAAACATAATAAAATCTGAAGAGTTACTTATCAAAGTTACGAAGTGAATGCTGGATTAGATTTAGCGAACAAATACTTAATGAGATTTATCTTTTGAAACAACTGAAAATGCTATGTCACCACTTACATTTCAGGTAAAAGCAAAGCAATTATAAATAATTTTTCCTTTTTAAAAGTGTATATCTAAATGTCACAAAATGAACTATAATTAAACACTAGTGGTCGGTAATTTTTTGAAAATTTACTTTCATTTTATGTGTTTTCCGATAAACTCAATTGAACGATAATTTTCAAGAGACCCTTTTGCAATCGTTAAATCGAGGTTAGACTGTATTTTTTTTTTGTTTTCGATTCAAAAAAGAGTGAGTGTTTTAAGATAGAAATATATTAACAAGAACAGATTATTCATTGCAAGGATGATATTAAAAGATGTACTTAATTATGGCACCTTCATTCTATTAATTTAAAATATACAGTTTCTGATAGATATATAGCTGAGGCTGTTCTTATAAAAAGGGAAAAAATAAGAGCATCTCCAAAGCATTTAAGTTGGTTCTCAAAAAAATATTTTCCCTCGCTAAACAACGGGAAACTTTGGCGTATTTAGGGACTCATTTTTAAACGCAAAAGCATGGCACTTGCAGGCTTGATTATTAAAGCAATTTGGATTAGAATGGTGTTTTCCATTTTTTGATAAATGAATTACTTATCGAGATACAAGCGATTGATGTCACGTGACAACAGGTTTTTCTCGTTTTACGCTCAGAAATTTGGTTCAAAACGCCGACTTTGCAAGTATTTTCTAAAAGATCTCCTGCCTTTACCAAAAAAACACCATTCGATCACATAGTTTCTGAATAAGAACACCTGCCAATTCTATGAGTTTCCGCACAAAAATGAATTAAAAAATGTGTCAGAAAGTAGCTGTTTTGGATCCCAGAACAGCCGTATAACTGTTTCGCGAGCCTCGTATTTAGCATACTGATTCATTAACATTTCATCTCTTCGGGAATAGAGAAGGTCGAAATTATCTTAAACGAAAAATTAAAAACAAATATTTTTCTTGCAGTCAGTAAGCTAATTTATCTTCTGTAAATAAATGTATGCTTATTATATGTTTGCTACATAATGCATTCAACATTTACGTACACGTTATGCATAAGGAATTTTTAATACACACATTTTTTGTTCTTTTAAATGTTCTGTCATTCTAATTAAAATTATATAGAACATAATATCTTTTGTAGTACGGAATAATAATCTCAACATTCATGTATTTGACATTTATAGTTTTATTGCAACACAACACTGACGAATGTTAAGGGATTACCCTGCATACTGTATTTTCCAGTGTATAAAAGTAAACTATTTAAACAGCCAAAATGCAAATAAAATTAATGCATTGACTTATATACCAGGTATAAAATTTGACAGGCGATGATTGCAGTTTGTAGCTGTAGCAAAAGTTATGAGTTAAGCTTCCATCTTTTCCTTACCATTATGACCCACAAATTTATCATTTCTGACACATTTTGCACAATAATTGTACATAATTTCACTTTCTCTTTCGAAAGTTTTAATTATAATATTTGAACAAGATAATCAATTATAGATAACTCTTTAAATAATAGAAATTAAGTAATATAAAAAAATCTTTTCAGTTTCTAATAAAAACTTTTAATTTTTCTAATGTAATAAATAGCACACATTTAAAAAAATAAAATATAAAAAAAGAATTGATAATACTGAGTGATTTGAAGACACATAAAATGAAACAGATTCAGAGAAAAATAAAAATCATTTAAAATTTATTCTAATTTTACAAATTTTTGTCAGTTAAAGCAGAAAATATTTTTCATTTTAAAGAGCTTTCATGGGACATTAATAGAACAAAATATTAAAAAAACGAACATTTTTGTTCATTAACAGAAATATGCAAAAATAATTTACAATGAAAAAATATGAACAAGACAAGAAGCAAACATTTCTTACTAATGAAGAAGAAAAATTAATGCTTGTCATTATACTTTGACATATAACTCATGAATTATAACAAATATAAAACTTTTCCCAATATCTATAATTTTAAAAGAATAAAAGTCATTTTATTCAACAGCCCTTAAACATATTATAAAAAAAAAATATCCAGGTACTTGTTCACTTTCCAATCAATCATAAAAATGCAAACCCCATAGAAATAATCTGTTGTCAAACAATGTGACTTATTACCAATAATGGATAAAACTGAAGTCAAAACTCATTATATGTTTCTTGGTTTTATGTAATCTAGATTAATTTTCGAGAAGCTAATTTTTAATAATATCCCTTGCAGAATGCAGATATTAAACAAAATCAGTCACCAAACAATTTGATTGAAAACAAATGATGACAGACGTTTGAAGAAACAGATTGTTCTTAATTTAGTCTGAAAATGATCATATACAAGTGACAGGTATAACATAATGGTCTTCTTAATCAATGTTAGTTCTTTCGATCAGGTGTAAATAAACATTAGTGCAGTTACAAATACGATTTTGGAGCCATCGAACCACATTCCTTTCTTAATAGTTTAGCTTTTTCACCATTGTTTATCCATTTTTAGATAGTCTAATATCCAGGTGTTAGTGCATACTTTTTTTTTATGGCAAAATCCTGCAATCTTGGAAATACTTGCATCCTGTTCTGTAGACAGAAGATCCAATATATATATATATTTTTTTTTAAAGCTAGAGAAAAAACAGAAATAGCAGTTAACTTATGTACCTTATTACAAAAACTAAACAGATTTTTCTACAAAATCAACAAAAAATGGAATATGTACATCAAGTGTAACATGCAGTGCTGCAATTGAAAAAGAACGCTATGCTTACTGATGCACTACACTTGATAGAAACCTGGAGCGAACTGGGCATGGGCGAAAATGGCTAGTCCATGTCGTAAATGGGGAAGTCCGTAAGCTGTAAGTACGCTGCCTAAGATAAAGAGTGGTGATTTCAGCTTCTTTTGCCGCAACTATTCTCCCTACAGTGTGAATGGAATCGGCTTGGCATTCTGCCAACCGGGGTTCTTAGAAGTGTGGTTGAACAGTACACATATTTGGCATTAAATTGCACTGTTTGGCAAAAGATTTTTTTTATCACAAATGGTCAAGGGGAAAGTAAACAAATACCAAAATTAAATAGAAGTACATGATTCACACGGTATATGATATCGAAATGGATATGAAAAAGAAATTTGCATTTTATGCAACTTTATATTTTTTTAACATGTACTGCAAATAGACATCAATAGAAAACTCTTTGAATATCCTAGAGTGATGTCAATATTAAATGGTAATTGCATGAAAGTTTATCACATACAGATTACTAAAACTCAAGGAACATATTTATTAAAAATTTTGAAAAATAGGTAAATGCTATGACACATTGTTATTTCTGAAATTTTGGAAAAGGAAGAAATAATGTTAAAACAATTTTTCAGCTCTAAAATTTAAGAAAATAGCCATAGCCAAAAAGGCTAATAATAAATACAAACTAGAATATTATATAGTTTAGATAGCACAATGTAATTTGGATCAGAATATAAATAATCACTAGATAATTATTTTTTTCAAAAACACACAATTAAAATTTTTATGAAAACTGTAGTGAAATCTTTAAAATATAACTACAAGGTTAGCAAGAAATAAGTTTCCCACATCAGAGGGGTCTAGAATGCATTTGATTGATACAAATGAGATAAAATTTGAATTGCAGATAATTCAAATGATGCGCTTGACATTTACTAAATAAAAAAATTTATTATGAAAATTCACCAATAGATGGCACTGTAACACAAATGGTATTTATTTGCATATACTGAAAATGCGAAATATAATTTACGTTACAGCGCATTAGTTACTTCTCTGCGCATCATCCCTACTTTATCAGAAAAAGCGCTACTGGTAAAATTGTTCTACCAGAACCAGCAGAACGCCAATGCAGTTGTAAAAGAATTTCGCTGTATGAAGTAGATACGAAGAGGTCCAATGACTCCATGTGCACTACGCAAGATAAAGAAATTTGAAGCAACTTGGCATTCTTCCAGGTAGAGGACAAAAGCAAATCTAGCTTCTAGCATCGAAAATGTGGCTACCACAGTTGTTGAAGTGTAAGTGCACCAGTTGTTTATCGTGTATTGGATATGCTGTATTCCAATGTACGAAATATTTTACGGCAGATTTTGCATTTTTATCCAACAAAATCAAGCCTGTGCACCTATTGTGGACTCAGAGATTCATAAAACTTTTGCACCTGAGTTTTTTGTTTGAATGGTGGTTGACGTCACTTGGCCATGGAACATTCTGTGGACTGACAAAACCCATTTTTGCTTCAATGGGTAAGTTAATACTCACAATTATCGAATTTGGGCAGAGGAAAACCCACATGCTATCCAAGAACAACTCTTGCATCCTGAAGAAGTGACAGTATGGTGTGGTTTTATGACTACTTTTATCATTGGACTGTATTGTTTTGAAGAGATAATTGCAAATGGAATCCAAACCTGTTCTGTCACAGGACAACAGTACCGTGATATGCTAAGGAATTTTGTAATCCCACAACTTCAACAGCATGGAAGCCTTCAGGACATGATTTTCACACAGGATGGCATACCTCCTCACATTGATCATCTTGTAAAGCAATTGCTAAGACAACATTTCACAGATATGCGGGTAATCAGTCACCATTTTTCAACAGCATGGACTCCTTGTTCGCGTTCTGCGACTTTTGGTTGTGGGGTTACCTGAAGGACAATATCTGCTGTAAAAGCCAGCATTTGTGACAGAACTGAAGGACGGTGCCATGTTCTTGATATTCCGGCAGACTCACTCCGGTCAGCTGTGGAAAATATAGTTCTGCTTTTAGAGCACATTGTTGAAAATGAAGGGGGACATATTGAACAGTTTTAATGCTATTTTTTTTTGTAATATTTAACATTTATAAAGCATATTAAATGCTTTTATATGTATTATAGCGTCACCTATTGGCAGATTTTTGTACTATTTTTTATTTAATAAATATCAAGTGCATCATTTGAATTATCTGTAGTTCAAATTTTATCTCATTTGGACCAATAGAACACATTTTACAGCCTTCTGAAGTGGGAAACTTATTTCTTGCTAACCCTGTATTTAAGATGTAGAAAGTCCTGCCTGCAAACAACTTACAATTTAGGAATAAATAATCCCCTCCCCCCTTTTTTTTACATTAAGACTAGTAACTTGAGCATGACCCCCATAACATTTATGAAATTAATTTTTTCCCCAAGTATTCAAAAATTTATAAACACATTTCTAGTTATGAAATTAAGGAAAAAAAAAAGATGTCTAATTCACTTGTAAATAAAATATGAGTGAAATCACACAAAATACATTCAAAGCACCATTCTGTTGCAAAGAGAAGAGCAAAAGTTCCAGAAAAAATAGACACTGCATTAGAAAATTGATTTTGAAAAATCTACAAAAACATCTTTCACATATAGTTAACTATTTATCTATACAGTATTTTAACTTTTCACTAATCATATACAGTTAAATTACAATTAGATGCATTAAAAAGGTAATTTTCAAACAAATATACATTTTTTAAAACAGTTTATTGAATATTTTATGTACACATTTCAAAAAATGTATTTACATTAATATGCACATTATCATTAAACATATAAGAAATTAACTTAAGATAACCAGGTAACTAAAAACAATTAAACGTCCTTTTTAATAAATAACAAAGTGATTTTTCAGAAATAGATTTAAGAATTACAAATGTTGTTACAATCTTTAAAATCAGCTTTCCTGAAAATTATATTTTTTCCTCTTTCCTCAATAACCGAAAACTGTAAAATATATTTATTTTATCCTGCATATGCAATACAAAGGTTTACCACAAGAATGTTGCTGCCTTTTCAATATCAAAGCACAATAATTTTTTTAATACATAAAAAAATAAGTTACTTATAAATCTATGCTTATGAGGATATTAAAATGAAATCAATAATTGATCAGGGGAAGTTTCTGGCTCTATTTCAAACATCCTGAAATTATATGATAATAAAAACAAAGACTGGTAGTACAATAAAACTTTTGATTAAATTAATTTCTTTAAATGTTAAAAATACCCTTAAATTAATAAAGATAGTCTTTAAATTCCATTTTAAAATAATAATTTTCCCTTAAAATTATTGAAAAGTAATAATAATAAAAAAGACTAGTTAATCAAAATTACAATTCAGAAAAAATCCTGAAATCACTATAAATCCCTACAAACAAACACCACTGATCAATGTTGAGTTGATTTAGAGTGCATTATGCTACAAACCCTGTTATTTGAGTACTAACATATAAAGACTAAATAAAATTTAAAAAGAATATGAACATTTAACATGTTCCATTCAAAGTTATTTTTATGAAAATGCCTTTACTTAGCAACATCAAGGTATCAGTTTTGGTAACTGCACAAAAATTATGCACTGTTCGACAGAATTGTGATTTTAAGTTTAGTAATTGAATTATATTGAAAATCTGTACAACTTTCATTTTGTAAGAAGATTCGGCTTTAAAATATTACTTGTCATGGATAAAATATTCATAAAATATTGTTTTAATAACATTAATATTTTATGTACCACTGAACAGAAACAGGAAAATGTTGAAATTGTAAGAAGTTTCATTCTCGTTTCTACTGTTCTCAATGATGAAGAAAAGACTTAACCACACAATTACAATACAATTGCAGCAACTACATAAAACTGATATCTTACAATGAAAAGTTTTCTACAACACAGAGTTTCCATTATAAAGAAATAGTTGTACTGTATTGCAAACATCTGTTTGCAGCATATAAAAGTGATAACTATTGTTTTCTAGAAACTGTATTACATAATGGCACGTCATTAGAAAAAAAAAAGTTTAGTAGTATCTCAAAAGTGGGACATGTTGTATGGAATGTGTTAAAGTGTAGAAAACATTCTAATAGAATTTATAAAAACTTAACAATTCCAGTTTTTGCTACATTCCCAGTAACAGAATTTTCTATGCCAATCTGCAGCAAACCAAAATTTATCTGTCTCCCAAAAATGCTGGAACAAGCCTACTAACATAAGAAATAATAGTAGCCCATAAAATAAGCATAGTTTGCATTTGCAAAGAAAATATAATAAAAATATACAATATTTTATACATTTTTTTAGAGCACAGCATTTCTTTTTAAGCTGTTAGATTAATCTGGAAGATCTAAAATAATCTGCAACGCCTGCTGCCATGCTGCACTGTTTCTGCTACTGGGGCTACATTTAAGAGAAAGGTATGCAGAAAGAATAAATTTTGTATGGCAGAAATATAGCTTTCCTGGTCCTCTTAAAATTAATTCCTAACACCAAGTACATCACTTCACAATGAAATGTAGCAAAATGCAAACTGAGAAGGCATAAAAATAAGTCTTCATAAATACTATTTCTTTAGTTCCGCTAACATACTTCTATAGCACAGATATTAAAAATAAATAAAATCAAGTATGTTAAGTAATAAAGCATTCCAAGTAATTTACACACGTGTTTTCTGAATTAAAATTATTTCATACTGAATTGCCTTAAATTACAGAAGCATTTTTGACATTAAATTTCATTAATCTAATCTAAATGAGTGTTTCTCAACCTCTGTGCCAAGAGAGATTGTCAAATGTGCCGCAAGGGTTTTTGACAAATAATTAAAATTGCATGGTGTAATATCAACGATACATTTTCTATTTATCATGTGCTATCTTTCTTGTTCACTCCTTTTTCCGTATTAGTGTTTCCAGTGTACCACTCCTTCCTTGTCCCCGCCCATCAGATTCGGACTTTCTTTTTACACCACAAGTTTTCGTTCAACTCTGAGAGCAGGTGTTCACCTTCTCAACTATAGGTGCAGATTCACAGTCTCCAGTCACCACGTGGTGACTAAAGTTCTATGTCTAAGTTGCCAGGTGTTTTATATGGATGCCCTTTTTGCCGAAAAGGAAGATTTCTGCTTTATTTTTCAATATGAAATCCGGGGATTGTCCTCCATAATTCAGCGATATTTAGCTCTTTTTATTTTATTGTCCATAATTAAAAAATGTGATTGAACATGGATGCCACATTTCCACTGATTCGCAAATTTCCCGTTTTCTTCTTTAAACAAAATATCTACAATGTCAGCATAATCAGAAAAAAAAAAAAAATAAATAAATAAAAAAATTCATGTTGATATACGTCGCGAACGAACTCTGCGGCGATGGCATACCAGAATTAACGTGCGATACAGTAAAATTCGTGCCGAAAAGAGAATAATTTTGCATCTACTCATTAAATTTGTAGCTCTGGGATTTTTCAGATATGTTCTTACAGGTAGATATTGGCATGTGATTCTTCTACAAATTAGCAAAACTTCTTGAATTATTATTTATTTACTTATAAATACGCGAATTTTGTCAATCGGTCTCAAAATAAAACTTCGAATTTCTTCAATCGGTCTTGGAAAAAAAATGCGAATTTCGAGAAGATAAAAAATGAAAATTTCAGCAATCGGTCATGATAAAACAGATCAGTTCATCAATCGATTGCAGAAAAAAAAAATTGTGAATTTCGTCAAGGAGTTGTGATAATAAAACATGAAAATCAGCGTTCGGTCACAAAACTTGTAATTTTTTTTTTTTATCTCCATAGGGATTAAAAAAGATCTTTAATAAATCCTTAAAAAAATCCCCTTACGACAAAAGTTGCAATGAGGCTTATAGTATTCGATCTTTCTCCATCATCCTTGAAAATGTCAGAAATTGTTAAATTAATTTTATTAAAATCTAAAACCTAAAAGGAAATAAATCTTCTCCATAATTTTTTTCATACATATTTATTTTTAATTTTGATACACATATTTTCTTATGCAAATTCCTACGTTGAATCCTTTTTTGGGGGAAGGGGGAAGTTTATCTACAGATTAAAAAAACTTTAGAAAATTGTTTATTCAAAAAATTTTCAGGCCTTGCATTACAAACATTTATTCCTACAAACTGTATACAATTATGGTGGGAAGATTCAATATACCATTGTCCAAATTTAATGGAGAAAAAAAAAATTGTTTTTATGTGTTTGTTTCACAATGTGGCCCCTGGATTTTTTGGGTTTAGTAGCCACTGGCTCCTTCCAGACTTTGGGAATCTGCACCTATATTCTCAACTTTCAATTGAAATTTGTTTTGGCTGGATGCCACACATTCTTTTCTACGAGTTTTCAGTCGAGAAGGGTATGCATGTTGCTGTTGTAAGGGTAAGGCTCTTCACTTTCACTTCTCTGAATTGGTAAAAATGCAAGAAATAGAAGTAAAAGAAAATATAATAGACGAAAATTTTAAATCTGGTGCTTCACAAAAAGAAGATAAACAAACAAACAAACGGAACTATAAAGATGACTACATCGAATTCAGATTCATTGCAATTGAAACGGAAGATATTGCAATTGAAACGGAAGATATTGCAATTGAAACGGAAGATATTGCAATTGAAACGGAAGATATTCAAATACTATTCTGTGTAGTTTGCAAAAAAAGACTTGCAAATGACACTCTCATTCCTAGTAAACTGAAAAGAGATTTGGAAACTTCACAACCAGAGGTAAAAAACAAACCAAGAAAGATATTTTGAAAACCTGGCAGCGTGGCAAAATAAAACACCAATTTTTAAAAAAAACTATATATAGAGATGCCCAAAAAGGGATTGATTGCTAGCTAAAAGGTTGCACAATTAATAGCACAATGCAAAAAAGCACACACTGATGAAAAGGCCATGATAGCACCAGCATTAGCTATCATTATCGAAACAATGTTGGGAAAGAAAGAAGCAGAGAAGGTCAATAAAGTACCATTATAAATGACACAATACCACACAGCATCAAAGATTTATCTTCAGACATAAAAAAACAAATTGTCAAGCATTTTGAATAACACAACACTGAACTCTGGTCACTCCAGATTGATGAATCGACAGATATCAGTGGAAAAGCATAAGTCCTTGCCTTCATTAGATTTTCTAAAGATGAAAAATTCTTGAATGAGTATCTTTTCTGCAAAGATTTGATAAGCACAATGACAAAAAAAAGACATATTCGAGCTTGTACAAGAAAATATTTCAAGCCTTGGTTTGCTGTGGAAAAATTGTGTTGATGTTTGCACTGACGGATGTCCATCAAGGTTGGGAAACAAAAAAGGATTTATCACACCTGTGCATCAAGAAAATCCAAATATTATAAGCGTCTACTGCATGATTTCACAGAGAATCTCACATTTCAAAATCTTCCAGATATATTGATTGCTATAAACCATGATCCAAGTGGTCAATTTCATCAAGAGTCAACCTCTTAAATCCTGAATTTTCTCTCAGCTGTGTGACACAATGGATTCTGATTACAAAACTCTTTTATATCACACCGAAGTGAGTTTGCTTTCGAAGGGAAAGGTTTTGAAATGACTCATACACCTGAAAGCAGAGGTGATTTTGTTCTCGGAGGTCGAAAAAACATGTTTTGAATTTTCTCTTCATGACAAGATTTGGTGGCTTATAGTCCAATTTCTCTCTGACTTGTTTGAAAAGCTGAACTCTCTGAATTTAAGTCTTTAAGATTCATCTGAGAATATTGTCACATCAACATCAAAACTGAAGTTATTTGAAGAAAAATTAACACTGTGGAAATCTGAAATATCAAAAGAAAATTTTGACTGCTTTCTGGACGTCAATGAAAGTTCAATCAAGTCGAAAAAAACAATTAAAAAAAAAATTACAGACAAAATTATAAGCACCTCTGACGAACTTCAAATCTCTTTTAAAAGGTACTTTCCTTTGCTTTCGGTTGACAAATATAAATGGTTAATGAACCCATTTGTAATCTGCAAGACACCAAAATTGACAACAAAAACGAACAGCTTAACATTCTTGGAGAAAAATTTGGATAAGTTTTGATTTTCTGTCACAAATTTGTATCCTGCAATCAGCTTGAAAGCTATTAAAATTCTTGTGCCTTTTGCATCTTTATGGTTCTGTGAATTTGAAATACTAAAAGTTTAAGCATCGAATCATGATTTCTATCTTAGAATGATTCATATTTAGATGAAAAAACATGGTTTGATACTCATATTTGCTTTTTTTTCTTCTTTTCCTCTACCTATATGTATTCAGTTAACAGCATTCAATGAAGTTTTTCTAAGAATTTGTGAAACATGCGTTTTCCTTTGCTATAAATACATTTCAAATGTATTAAAAAGTAGGGGCCTTCAACCGTTCATGCTTGAGGACCACATTTGTAAATTCATAAAGTTCCATTGGCCATCCATAGACAATAGCATAGACAAGAAATGTATGCACGCTAAGTTTTCAAGAACAAATACACGTTTTATATAAACACTGCGGAACTACAGAAATCTCATTTTCTTCTTGATTTACAAAAAAAATATTTCATTCCTTTATGCTTGCACACAATTTTTAATTTTAACATCATAAATTATATTCAGTTACTTGATTTAGTAACAATAATAGTAGTTTAAAAGGCTTACATTTTCCACAGGTATAATCTGTCAGCTAGCACCAGGTATTGCAATGTTCTATATATTTTTTATATATTTGCTACCATTTTTTTTTAAACAGTAATCTTTGTGGTAGATCTCTATTGCACATGTTAAATAAAATTTCCACATAGATAATTGTTTGGAATTAATGGCGGTAAACATATAAAAAATATAAGACTCAACAATCACTGGTTAGCACTCAATAAAGTGAAAGATGTTAGTACTACTATATTACACGAGAAAGCATACATTTATACCAACGGGAGCTGTTAGCATACAGTGATACTGTTGGTATGATATGTATGATAAATTTCTAGTTTTCTATGGCATTACATGAACAAAATTGTTTTAACAGCATTTGAGTTAATGTGGCAACAAATTAACTGTACCGGGTGGCTTTTTCCCTGTTTCTTGAGCATTTTTTCCTTTTTTTAAACTAAAAAAGAGAATTGCCATAGCGACCTAATTTTAAATGAAATCAAATAAGTATCTCATGGACAAGAAAAATTATTAAATAAATTCTGGTTCAAAACAAGTTTTTGATGAAAAAAAAAAAGCATAAAAGTTTACAGCTGAGGGTTTGTCCTAAAAAGACACATCAGAAAAGCTTCGATGCCACTGAAAACTTTCATGCTTAATATTTGAAATAACACACCGAGCCATCTGTGGTCTGTGCGACAAGAGTTGAAGGCCCTTATATTAAAAAAATACATATAGTTTAAAAAAAAAGATGATAGTCAATGAAAAACAATTTAGTCTGGATAATTTATGCTTTACTGTAATTTACCAAAACTTTATATTATATATATATATATATATATATATATATATATAAATTCCTAAACCAAGCTTTTATTATGCTCTAATAAACTGAAAACAAATTAATGTAGAATGTCAAAAATTCTTCTGTTTAGAAAATTTGCACCCATGTCTATTTTAAATCACATTTATTACTATTATGTAAAAATAAAATAAATACATGTAATAAAAAATAATACTCCCTTCTATAAAATGCCAGATTACATAGTAAATTTTGCCATGAAGGTCATATGGATTTGAAGAAGTAAAAACATACAATAACATATGTTGCTGTAAAAATAGGTATAAATACAACAGTTTCTAGTATAGAAAGCTAAACATGGAAGAAGATATTTTCTCTAAAACCTAATACTTGGAACATGGAAGTACATTTTTAAAATTCTAAAATGAACAATTTTATCAGGGCATGTATATGTATAAAAAATAAAAGCAACAATAAATCAAAGTTCAAAGTAGGAATTTATTAACATAACATTAAAAAAATATTAATTTACAAAAATAAAAGGAAATCCCAATGTTTTGGCTGTTTTAAAAACTTTTCAAATACTAGAACTAGTGACAGCAAGAATTATTTGTTCATTTTTGATTAACTTAAACAAGTACTCTTAATCAATAATTAACAAATATAAATTTAATAAATGAAGTGCTTAACATAAGGTAAGTACTATAGAAGTATAACCTAAAATAATGCCTGAAAATGGTGTAAATGGACTGCAGTGATATTATTCAAAGGAAACCAGTAAATATTCAGAATTATCATTTCTATAATCTTTTAACATTGTTTATGCATGAATAACTTTGAATGGCAATTCAGAAATGTATTAATAAAAAATAAAAAATTTCTATTTTTTTCGCAATAAGTGATATGACTGTGGATAGATACCAAAGCATAGCCTTCTTGATCTCTACTATATAGGTAAGTAATATCAATTAGCTGAATTCAGACACTTTTCTCCGGGAGGGATTTCTGTGGCTCTGGATGGGAAGGCGGGGGCACTTAATGCTCTGGGAGGAATGTCCCCCCCCCCCCCTGGGCCATGCTCTGAATTCAACATCGATTACAGAAAGAAAAGTTCTTTCGCAAGAAGAGTTTAGATAGACTGTTCAATAAACAGAATGAGTTATCAGGTTACGTGTCTAGTTCACAAGTTATAGTGTTATCAATGAAAACTAAAATGACAAATTATGGTAGTGAACATATAAGATGGGAGTTAGGGGATTCAAACTGGGAAGACTTTATAAACTACAAGAACATAAACTGCTGTAAAGAGTCTGGCCTAAACTTTCAAACAAGCAGATAACAGATGCGAGATTGGCTTTAAGCCTGAGCTTAATCCAAACTCAGTTCTGTTACAGGCAAGTGCGATAGGATATGCATCAAATGAGTTATTGATGCAGTTTTTTTCCCCCCAATTATGTATTCATCACAAAAAGTACTATTTTTTCTTATTCTTTCCAAATAACTGTCCAAATATCAAAATTAATTTTTAATATATCAAATATAAAATTTAACATGTAAACATGTAACACAGCATATAAAGTATAAAATAATTTTGAATACATTATAAAAAAAAAGGCATTACACATTTTAATAGAAAGATGTGTGTAATTTTATAATTTTACACTAAAATTACATACATCTTTGAAATATTAGTATTTCTAGCATAAAATCAAAATAAGAAAGTTTGGCACAGTGAATTATTTTTCTTTTTGCTTTTTATATAACCAATTTTTAATCATTAAAAAAAAACATGATTAACTTGCTTTTTACTTTTGATATATGTGAATAAACTTTGCTAAGAATTCTTATTTGGCCTTCCATGTGTATGTAAATATTAGCCTGCAGTAAAACAGCAAGGAATTCATACATGAATTGTATGAGAAGCACTGTATCTAGACTAAGAAACAAATAATTGTAAAATTTGGCACACAAATCTCAGATCAGGCCAAACTTAAAAGTTTTTTCTCTTCCAATTTAACAGTAAATCCTAAAACATTTTTTTTACTTCAAAAACTAAGACATACATATAGTTACAAGAAATTTTTGTGCAACAATATCCCATGATTTCAAAAATTACCTTTTAATTTATTAAACCAGTGGAAAAATAACATTTAATATTGTGATCTAATGGTGTGGCAATAACACTTTACGAATGCTGTGCGATTTGCTGGTCTATCATCATTCAACAATTAATCTAATAACTAATCATCAAAAATAAAAGTTTAGTTTAGTAATAATTACAGGAAACTAATTATGTTTAAAAAAACTACACTAAATAAAGTGTTATTAGGTAGAATAAACTGTCATATCATGATTAATAAGAGCCAAATTAAGTTTATTTAATTTAACATTAAAAATACTCTTTAAATTAAAAAAAAATATCCAATTGATAATGCTTACACAAGTGTAATTTGTTAATGAAATGAGACGATTAAAGTCAGAGTGGTATAAACATTTGCACATTTTCAATACCTTCCTTTTAAACATTTTTTTCCAAATTTCAAAAGAAAAGTACATTTTAAAAATATTATAAAGAATTTCTATGTGTTTTGTTAAAAAAAAAAAAAAAAAGACTTAATTGTTCTTTCTATTAATACTTTGAAAAGTCTAGATATCCTTCATGCACTTAGTGTCAGTTTACTTAGTAACAATGTTAAATATAGGTATGACAGTTAACAAGCCAAAAGAACTTCCGATTTCAATGAAAAAATGATGTTCAATAATTTACCACAGCATAGTAAATGTAATTTTTTGAGAGCAAAAGTACAAATAATAAATATTTGATGCATTTAAATATTAGTACAATCTTATAACATGAATATCTTTAAAGTTCTAGTAATTAGAATAATTTTATGTTGTTTGTTAAATTCCCCCCTCCCAAATAAATAAAAAAAACGCTTTTGGGGGTGGTGTGGGGTAGAATACAGATTTAATTTCTCCCAATGTATTTTCATATTATTTACCACCTTTTACACACACACACACAAAGGAAAAAAAGCATAAATGTGTTGGAAAAACCTTGAAGTTGTTATATATAAAGTTGTTTACTAATGTTAATACTTCTGGAGAAAATTTTCATGTCAACATTACAACATAAGTTTTTTCTTTCTTTTCTCTTATTTATTTTTTTCAATGAATGTTGCATTGAATCAACCCACATCAATATCTTCCAAAGAAAAAAAAAGAAAAAAAAAAACATTCACATAGAAATGAAAATTTCCATAAGTATGAAATTTGGAACACTAAATAATTTAGTTTCAATTGGTTTACAAAAACATTTTTACAACTTAAATCATTATAATAAAAATAATAATAACAACAATGAAAATAACCCCAACAAGTTTAGATTTTCAAAAGAATATATTTAACATAATTTTATTTGGTATAATGTAATATATGCATGTATATGTTTTTTATGGTTATCCAGTCAATTTTCAGACTTAAAAAAAATATGTTAAACAATACATAAGAAATTAAATGAGAGAATTTTATAAGTCAAAGCAATCTTTAAAGGCTTATTTTCTTCCCTGTTTTAAATGAAGGTAATTTTACAGTTTTAAAAAAGTCAAGGGAAAAATTCTACTCTAAAATACAGTTTTGAAATTGAAAGAAACTAATATATTTCAGATCTCAGCAGGGGGAAAATATAATTGGCATAAAATAAGAAAAAGCTCATAGACATTTCAAAACATAAAATCAGCAGTATGTTAAATATGAAATCACATTTAATATGCAGAATTTTGAGCAATTGTAAAAAACAAACAAATATATTACCTATTTTTAGCTAGAATCCAAAGCTGATTTTAAATCCATGTTTAAAGGATGCTATTACACAGCACAGAAATTATACATATTATTTATACATTTACAGACATATATATAACCTTGATTTTTTTAACTAAAAGAGAAAAAAACAATGGAAGAAATTAAGGAAGCATGGATAATGAATTAATTGAATTAATATTGTTTTCTGTTCTACCTCACATGAGCATTGCATACCAAAAAGCATGGCTAGAACAGCAAAATCTCAATACTAAGAAATAAAGCAATCTAAAATATCAAAACATTATACATTAATTTTTACAATCTTTTCTTTTGATTTTCACACATATGATAAATAGCTTTCACAGAAGCAAAAATCAATGGATTATTAGTTACATCCTATTTTTGGTAAAAGTGGATACAAGAAATAAAAGAAAACCATTCTATATGGAAAATTAATTTATAGTATGGATTTGAAGACATCTGATGGATTTTTATATTATGCCTTAGGCATTTGGAAAGATTTAGAATGAGCTCATGTAAAATCGGACAGAATATTTTTATATTACAGTCATTGTTTTCTGTAAACTAATGATTTGCAAAGTAAGTAAAATATAGGGTTTAAAGCAGACCGATTCTAGAAATCAGATTAGTCCACACCACAAAGAATACTTTATAAAGGGAAAAAAAAAATCTTAATACAGTGAAATTTTGCTATGCAGATATCCCTCTAAAGCAGACACTTGTTTTACTGCCAATTTTATAATTCCCCTTCTACTGATAAACCATTGTATACCTTTCCTCTAAATCAGGCAAACAGTTAACCAGGCAATTTTTGCAGTTCTTACACTGTTTGCCTTACTGAGGTTTTACTGCATTATTAAGGGAAAAAAGCAAATAACATAGAACAATTCAAGTAAACATTTTTAACAAGTTCAATAATTAAAAAGAAAAACAAATCTTTATGTCCAACGATTATAAAATTTTATTTTGTTTTGTAGGGTGTTTAGTAAGTTTCTTCTAGCATTTAAAATTCCATCTTTTACTTAAAGTAGGTTCATGAGCTGAAATTACAAAATTTTTACAGGACACAAAAATCCTTTGAAATTTTTTTTTTTTTTGTATTAGCTTTCAAAATTTAAAATAAGTAGATGAAAATAAATAAATAAAAAGGAATTATTTTGAGATTGTCTAAAAGGAACTGCAAAATTTGTATTCAAACTGCAAATTTTGTCGTAACTTTTACTAGGCAAAAAAATATAACATTTAAAACTCCCAAAACGTTTAAAAGCTTAGCTTGAAGTGTTATGCATGTTTTTATTTCAAAATTAAATTTAAACAGTGTTGCTGCTTATATAGGAAGATGAAATTCCCTGACTTTTACAGGTGTATTTTAGGAAAATTTCAATCTAGTGGTCTAGTGTGTTCTGTACATGCCAAAAGGTACAATAAATTTTGTATCACTCGAAAATACTAAAATTTTCCAACTACAGATAACATTGATTGAAATTTTCACTTACGTATCTCCCTGTTCCCCAAGAAAAACTTACTCCTAGAACTATAATAAGAATAATTAAATATAATTTATGAGAGGAATATAATTAATTTATGATAGTTACAAACGTTCAAATAAAGTTTTCTTCAAACTGAGAGAGAAAACAATATTTTTGTATTGAGCACTTCAGCAACTATTAAAAAGTCATTTAAATCAAACTTTAGACAAAGGGGGAAGGGGAAGCAGACATTTCAGGGTAGGGGTTGAGAAGGTCTTAAATGACTTATCAGTCATTTAAAAATAACACATATTGTAGAAATTTTTCAAAAAGTATATTAATGAGTTTTAAAAATCTTAAACTATGTGTGGGGGTGGGTAAGAGTAGAAACTGGAAATTTTGAGGAGCAGGGTGATTTAGATTAAATTTCTAAAGAAAACAGAAACTGGGATCTATGAAAACATGAAATATTTTTTTTTATAATGCCACAAAGCTCAGACTTATTTGGCAGCTACAATTAAATTTTATTAAATTCCCTGACTTTTCCAGGTTCTCCAGGTGGTGTAGCAACCCTGTTTAAAGATCTGTATATAAATAAAGAGTTAATATTTAATAATTCTAAATGCGTCTAAGAGTGGAAGGAACAAAGGTATTTCATGATATTTCAACATTAAAATCCCATCAATTTCAGCACATGAATTTAATTTTATTTGTAGCGACTCATACAATGGAGATCAACCTAAGTATAAAAGCATATATAATATAAAGATATATATGTGATCAACAAAAAAACGAGAGAAAAAAAAAAAGAACCTTGCAATAAATCACAGATTATGACTGTATGAAGTAAAAAAGAAAAGAAAAGAAAAAGACATTGTTCATAAATATTGGGATTAATTTTGCAATTAAAGCAACAATCACAATTAAACCAACAATACATCTCTGTCCCTGAGATATATCTAAAATATATTTTTAGAAGTTTAAAAGGCTTTCAAGATAAACAACTGCAACATGTTTAACAGAAAGTATGAATGATGTAAAACATAGGACAAAAAATGAAGAGGAGGAATGAAAAGTAACAATATAACAAAAAATATTATCTTAAAAACTACATACAAATGGGATAATATATTATGATATAATGTATTTTTTTAAAATATTTAATAGAAAATATTACTAATTCACAATTATTTTTCTTTTTTTACCTACATAGAAGATGTTTTGGTTTATGTTGCCTTTTTAAAAATAAACATCAGATATTTATACAAAATTATCTGAATATTATTAAACTGAAACATTTAAAAATCAATCTATTTAAAAAGAAGAATGAAATACAAATAAACCCATATCGTATCATATCATATGATGCAATGTATAGACTTCCAAACAGAGGCATATAACTGTGCTCATGAAAATCAATTTCAAAGAGCAAATGAAGTAATCCCAAATTTCCATAGGATCAAAATTATGTATAAATACTGAAAATGAAGACAAATTTTACCATATAACAGAATATAATGTATAAACATTAAATAATATGAACAAAATATACAGCAAATCTGACTAACAGTGAGTCAGTAAAAATGTTAGCATCTAATATTTAAAGTATGTTTTTTCAATAGACATTAAACAAGTTCAATCCCATAACAAATTATAAATGATAAAATGTGAATAAAAATATTTTTAAGTTTTAATTTAATGAAAAAAAATTACTAAGAAGATTTTATGAGTTGCAATATAACAAGTGGAACTTTCATATTATCCAACTGCCAAGAAAAAAATGGCTAAGATTTTACACGGTTTGTGCCAAACATTTTATTGTGATATTTTCAAAAGAAGTTTCTAGGGGCAAGTAACCTTTTAACTAACCCCCCCCCCCCTTTTTTTTTGTTTATATTAGGCAGCATTTATTTTAAACATTCTTATTTTTCTGTTTTCTCACCTATGAAACATTATTAAAATTTGCCACCTTCTATGAAATGTTATGCAAAATGGAAGAAATGATGGAAAATATTAAAGGCAGTATCACATTTTTTTCCACTTATACTTGGATTCACAAAACTACTGAGTAAAAAGCTCCCATGTTTAACTTTTATGAGTAAATAAACCTTACTATTTTGGATAATGCTATTCATACAGAAAGATTTATCAAAAAGACATAAGGTTTGACAAAATGGTAAACTTAAAAAAAGCCAAATTGACATTTTTATTTTATCAAATAAATGTGGCGTCAGCTGCAAACACAGGAAGACTTAATTGTCATTATTTTGAAAAATAACACACTTTTGATTGTCTCAATTTCAGGTGTAAACTTGCCAAGAATTGTGCCAACTATTACAGGTGATAGGATAATATGAAAACACCAAACAAGCTATTTTTCTCTTTAATACTTCAGAATGTAAAAACGTCACTAAAGCTAGCATTTAAAATTAAATAATTATATACAATCTCACTGGCAAACAAACATTCTATCAGAATGCCTCCAATTTGGGCATTTTATCTATAAGCAGAGAGAAAAAAAAAATTGTAACAGCAAGTTGCAATTGTGACAAATGTTTCATACTTCACAAAATAAAAATCTTCTTATATCAAAATGAATAAGGATATATCAAAATTTGACTAGTCTAACAAACATGGAGCAACATGTTAGTTTAAGGTAATTTTCATATATGATACACATTACCTTGATTTTAAGATCCAATGCTTATGGAATTATAAAAACTATATCAGTTTTAAGATCTTACAAAAGAGAACAACACTTAATGTGTGTATATATATAATTTTGTAAAACATTAAGCATATAAAACTAATAATAATTTAAAAACACAAAATGTAGGATTTAATTGCGATTTTTCAAGTGTTTAGAAGAAATATTAATGCTAGAAATTAATAAAACTTATCACCTATTGTGGCCTTTACCTACATTGTGACTTTTATTTACGTTTAAATTTTTGCTACACAAATAACAGTTTCAAATGTCTATTATGATAAAATCAACTGGAAATAGCCGATAATATTCAGGATTCAATAAATTTTAGACTTTTTAAAAGCTCTAGAAAAAAAAATACAGCTTTAAATAAATACTAAATATAATCAAGCTTTTAAAATATGGTTATAAAATAACTTTTCAGCTCCAAAATTAAAAAAAAAAAAAAAAAAAAAAAAATTGGAAAATTTTTGTACTGTTTGAATATATTAGATACTGACATTTAAGTTATACCTATTTTATTAAAACAAACTACTAATAGATATACCACTAAGAAAAAAAAAAAAAAAAGAGGAGATTATGATTAAAAAAAATATAAACAAATAAATTCAAGTGCTGATATTACAGAAACTTTTTACCAAATTTTGATATTTATATCAACTGCAACTTACTTACAATGATATTATCTATATCTGTACATATGTATATATACAAACATTTCTATACATACATACTTTAAAAAAGGACAAAAATCCTCATAATATGTAATGCATAAATTAGATTTAGCTGCACAAAGAAACTGAAATTCTTCTAAATAGATGCCATTTATATTAAACTGACTGAGAAGAATTAATGTCTACTCATCACATGATGACAATGATGATAATGAAAATGAATACAGAAAAGAACTCATAAATTAAAGAAAGAAGTACACTTTTACACCATTTCATAAAATGACAAATTATACATGAATATTAAAAAACATTACCTTTTAAAAATAAAATTTAATGAATAAAGGTACAGTTAGCAGCTATTATAAATTATGTCATAATATTTTCCAATAAAAATGAAAGAATTCTTAATATCTCAATCTGGCAATTATAACTGTGGCTGAATTTCCACAGCAATACAAAAGTAACAGAAAATCTATACTTTTTTTTTAGCTTAAAATGGAAGGCTAATTTAATTCTATTGTTTAAAAATTATAAAGTGAAAGTATATTTAAGTTTTGTTTGATGCATTATCTAATAGATGTACTGAGATTACATTTAATGAATGGGAGAAGAGGATAACATAAAATAAATTTTCCTTACTGAAAATGTCATTTAATAATAATTCAATTCTACCTACAGTCACTGAATACAAATATAAATATCATGAATTTTATAAAGTTTGAATTTACATTTTAAACAATCATTACTTAAATGAATATATAATATACATGAAGCTTTTCTTAAAGCATTTAAAAAAAATAACAAGACTATAATTAATGTTGACAAATATTTTTTTCTTTATTACGGCTATAATATATAATAGTTTTTCAAACAATATTAAATGAATTCAACACTTTTTTTTTTTTTTTTTTAAATGTAGGGGGTTTTAAAATCATATTTTGAAAACATACAAATAATTTATTTGCACAGAATTTAAATGATTTTCATTAAACTTGATTTTATATTTCTTCCTCTCCCTCTATAAGTACAACTTTTTAAGATGTTATATATTTGAGGCCATTTATATTATTTGATAGAAATAAGTATTTTAGTATTAAATTTCATAACTGTATAATTTATTAAATTAATAATGCAACAAAGTACCTTTGAAATTACCCCTTTATAATACTTCATAACTTGAAACAAGCTGACTGGTTTTACATTAAAGCATAACAATAATAAAAAATAAACAGACATTTCTTTTTTTATTTTACTTATTAGATCAATGTTCCCAGCTACTGAAATAGTCAATATCACAGTAACAGGAGAAATGTTACACTTATAATATGTACAATCACAATAACAACTTTAGAGTCTCTTTTACACATTATTTCAAAAACTTGTCGATTCGTACATAGATCTTTTGTGCTTTAAAAAATTTGACCATAAATACATAATACACCACATGATGGCGACCAAAATAATTATCTCCATTAGAAGATAATTTATTAAATAAGCATCAGCGATGTAGCAGCTAGTTCAAATTCTACCTAGGAGCAACAATGATTTGATCAAAACGGCCACCACATTCAGGCAGTTCATGAGTAGTACTCAAAGCCAGTGTTCCATCATCTTTCACAATTAATCTAAGGCCAGATGCTAAAAAAAAAAAAAAAAAAAAAAA
This sequence comes from Maratus michaelseni, assembly GCA_963931845.1. Classification (NCBI taxonomy): domain Eukaryota; kingdom Metazoa; phylum Arthropoda; class Arachnida; order Araneae; family Salticidae; genus Maratus; species Maratus michaelseni. The sequence continues at coordinate 159,005,014 of OZ007591.1, forward strand.
AAAAAAAAAATCTCATAAAAATCACAAAACAATATTTATTATTTAATATATCTGAAATAAATTTCTCTCTATTCTAAAAGAAGTAACTGACACTGCTACTGCCATCACTGCAGCAAATGAATATTTTGTGACCGGAGATCTTTCTTGGCTAATATTAAGAAAACCATTGCATATAAAAAAAAATGAAAATCTGTAGTTTTATATAGAGAAATATATGATAAACACACTGAAGCTGACAATTTTTAAATACAAGAATTATTTTGAGAGCTATTTAATGTTAAAGTTATATAAAATAATTCAGTTAAATTTTATAGGATCAAAAATTATGCCTAGCAATTTAACCATCTTTCGCAGGCACATACTTGACTATTTTGTGATGTGCACAGTGCAATTATTATTTTTTTAATTTGTCTAATTTTTTTTAATTAAAAAAAATATTCAAAATTTTATTATTTCAAAAGTATTTTTTTTTAACCTATTGTTGTAGTTGTATTGTTGTCAAATTTTAAAAAAGTGCAAATATTAATATTTGCAAACATTTTACAGTTGAAAATATTGTGAACATTAAAAGCATTCATAAGCTTTAAAATAATTATATTATGCACGAAAAGCATAAAAAATGGTGTAAATTAAGTCATAGTTAAAAAGCTGAACAACAACGACAAAAAAATCCAAAACACTTATATGCAAATATTAAAAGAAAAAAAAATTAAATCATTACATGCGAATAGCATTAAATTGGGAAAATTACCTTATACTCATAAAAATGTGTATAAAACTATTTTCTTATAGCATCTATAAAGAAAATTTTTCATTTCAACATTTAGAGAGATAACAACATGAAAAATTGGCATGACTTTGAATTAAAATAGAGAAAAAAAATTCATGAATAACCTATACCTGTTTCTGAAAATATCTAACACTCGATAGAAAGATAAAATATAAGCGTAAATAAACAGAATGCTATTCAATGGTGTCGTTCTGAATGTTATTCCCAAGGAAAATTTTTGTAGTCTTGAATAAAAAATGAGAATAATGTCCATAGCGTCATTATATATTGTCAGTTCCAACAAAAAACATTGCGAAATTCCTCAATCTGTTGTGGGAATACATCGCAAAATTCATCAAATGGTCACGGGAAAATATCGCGATATACATCAAACAATCACGGAAAAATATCGTGAAATTCGTTGGTTGGTTGCTGAGAAAATCATGAATTTTGTCTATCTCTTGCAAGAAACTGTAAAATTAGAAAAACCGGTTTCAGAAAAAAAATATGAAATTTGTCAATCCGTTGCGGAAATAAATCGCGAAATTTCTCGATCAGTCATGACCCCACCCCGGAATTTCGTTGGTTGGTCACAAGAAGAAAAGATCTGTAATTTTGTTGATTGTTACAGGAAAACCTCCATAAAGTTCACCAATTGGTCATGGAAAAATATTTCGAAATTTGGCTGGCAAATATTGTGAAATTCCTCAGTCGGCTGCGGAGAAAAATCGTGAAATTATTCAGTTGGATGCAGAGAATAATCGTGAGTTTCGGCACTTTGTCGCAAGAAGGAATCATGAAATTCACCGATCAGTCGCAGAAAACATAGCAAAATTTGTGAATTGGCTGTGAAAAAAAAAAAAAATATTGCAAAACTCGTCGATCTGTCTTAGGAAAACTCCCCAAAATTCATCGATCGGTCATGAGAAACTAATGTGAAATTTGTCAGTCAGTCTCAGGACTTTATCATCGTTTCAAAAAACAAAATTCTCCGGAAAATGGTGAAATTTTTTGGGTGGGAAACTCCCTGTGAGATGAAATCTCAGTGTTTAAATCATGTTATTTTTTTATTTCTTTCAGCCTTTCACATCGATATTGTTTGGATTCAATTCCATTTTTATTTTTACGCGAGCATGTATCATTGGCAGGTTCCCCAATATCTCGCGCTTAGTTGATGTGCTCTTTCTCCCATCTGCACGTATTGTGATGATGTCATCTAAGCAGTGTCTCTCTCCCTCTCGTGACGCATGCATTAGGTAGCGGCCTATGCTTTCGGAGGCGTGTTTATTTGACGATCGCTAGAGCAAATTAAAATAAATGTTTTTAAATGTATTCTTTCGAATTTGCTTACTAAGATATTGCCTAATTTTTTAAAATTCTCCAATAGATTTAAATCTTTTCGTTCCGATACTTTTGTCGTCCCTGTTACTTACTATAAATTAAAAATTTCGTTAAGTTTAAATTAGAATCTGTTTTGTTGGTGAAGCCGTCATGTTATAGTTTTTGTTTCAGAAAGATCGCAGGGCCCAGTCGGTGCCTGCCGACAGATGTGGGGGCCGGCGAAATTCTGAGACGAAGTCTACTTAGTTAATAACCCTGTTCGAATTTATTTCCTGATGGCATGCAAAAGTTTTAATTGAAATTTTCATCTGTAGAAAATTCACTTGATGCTGCATTTTAATTTTTAAAGACATTTCTTCAAGTGGAAAAGATCATCTTTATCGGCCAACGTATTTATTTAAAAAAAAGGTGACCAACAGGGTGAAAGCCTTTTTCTTTTCTTGTGAAAAAAATGAATAAAGATTTGATTTATATTGTTACAAAGGCTTCTCTTCATTTGTTTACAGCAGACACAATGCAAGTAAGAACTTTCCTTTATTTTTATTCTTACAACTGCTTGACCCCAAAGAACGCTAATGGTATGGCAGATGGCAGATACAACGCAACATTTAAATAAAGAACTTCATGACAACATTAAAGAAGTGTATATGAAACATCACATATTTTTACTGAATGGTGTATACAAATTTAAAATTTTATACATACATTAATATTAAATATATCGACGTTTCGACCACCATCTATGGTCATCTTCAGGAAAATTTTCTTATATTGCTTTTAAAGTTTCAAATGCGAAAAACAATCCGCCCGTTGCCACAATATTATTGCCATCCACAAATTAAAAATTAACAAGGGTAACACTCAACCATCGTACCAACCAACCACAAGTAGAAACGATGCAGAGGCATCTCCTAACGGACAAAAATCTAACTGCAGTAAATGTATTATTAATGAAGAATATTAAAATAAAGAAAAGCGGAATAAACTATTTCAAGATGTTCATCCAAATTTTAGGGATATTAAATGAAATGCTATCATTACAAACCTCATTTTTCCTAATCATAATTTCAATGGACTCCTTTCGCAGACCCTCAAAGACGTTATTACATGGAATTTTAATTTTAGAGTTATCAAAATCTATGTGGCTGTCAGGATTATTAAAATAGAACTTAGCCAGGGCTGTCGTCTGTTGATATTGTGAAATATTCCTTATATTCACTTCTTTAATGTTGTAATATTTCATGGTGTAATCGTCCAGCATTTATATTAATATGAACTTCATGACTATTTTCCTTTAATTAACGGCTCATAATATATTTGTAATACCATCATTATAAATTGTAATATCACATCATCATATTTTGTAACACCACACCACCCAGAAATTCAAGCACTGATTTATTATCAGAGATGCACAATTTTAACAAACAAATGTTAGATGTTTCATGCCAGCTCAAAGCCATGGCACTTGTGCAAGAAGTGACACATAAGAGAGCTTCTCTGATATACAAATAATCTAGGTTAATAATCGGTTTATGGGGTGAATTCAATTTTTATATTTGTTAAAAAATGGAAGATTTTATTTAATAAGTATAAACTATTAAAAAATATATAAGTTATTTTTATATGACTGCATTACATTTTTCAGTACAGGCACTTTATAGTATCACCATTTTGCTTTATTTTCCAATTGAACTTTAAAAGATTGCTTAAGCAATAAAATTATTAACGGATTACTACTGAAAGTCATGTAATTTTTTAAAAATATATTTTCTTAGTTAGAATTTTAGCAGATAATATTTATGAGAATTTTGGCATATGCATGCAAAAAGATTTACCATCACTGTTTAGACTGCATACCATATAAACCATGATAAAACACATTATAACATAGAATAATACTTATTTTATGACAAAATACTGCATTAAATAAGTACAAAAATTTAGCTTTTAATACACAAACTAATGAAAACACACAATTCTGAAAAGAAATAATTACATTCAGTTGAATCATCAGGCTCCAGATTTGTGGCTTCAACAACCTCATTAATAACTTCTTTTGCACTGACTCGAGTTGAATCCATTCGATTTTCATCAACAGCTGATTTCTAAAGTTATAAGAATACATAAAAAAAATTAAATATTGAATAAAAGAAAAAACAGAACATAAAAATAGTTGAATCAATTAAACAAAGAAGAAAACAAGTTAATTTTTAACAAAAAAAAATATAATTGACTTTAACGGATTGTTTTTCATCTTCATAGTAATAATAAAACAGCTTATCTTGTGGATAAAGAGCGAAAACTTCCGCCGATGCTATTCTCCATACAGTGTGAATGAAATCGGCTTGGCATTCTGCCAACTGGAGCTCAAAAGCATTATTATTATTATTTTTTTGTTGTTGAATTTCGGAAAAAATACTCAACCAATTTTGATGAAATGGAAATGGGGCCAATTCGAGAGTATCCTCTTTCGAATTTAAAAAAAAAAAAAAATCACATAAATCGGTCGCATAGTTCCGGATTAATCAGTAAACATACATAAAAAAAAAAAAAAAAACATACACGTCGAATTGATAACCTCCTCCTTTTTAACCGACCCAAAAAAGGAGGAGGTTATCAATTCGATGTGTATGTATTTTTTTAATTTTTAATTTTTAAAAATGTATGTTCACCGATTACTCCGGAACTATGCGTCCTATGTATGTGATTTTCTTTTCATTCGAAAGAGAATACTTTCGAATTGGTCTCATTTAAATTTTATGAAAATTGGTTTAGTACTTTTTCCAGGGATGAGATTGACAAAAAAGCAAAAAAGCTGAAAACTGCGCGAACGACATTTGAGCAATAATAGTTATGAATTTCAAGCGCAACAAATATTATAATTGCTATTAAAATATATATATTTTTAATTATTATATATATATATATTACATACAATATATATTACATCAATTTAGCTTTGAATAAATTAAAATGAAATTATTAACAATAATTAGGCAGAAATTATTTACTTACTCTAATAAAAAACCTATTTTACCAAGATACAGCACATTAATAAAACCCTTCATTGGCATGGACTTTTTTTAGATTGAACTTTACAGTAAGACACTTTTCTTGAAACAGCAAATTAAATATATGCTAATAATTGCAACCACCATAAATAAATGATAAAATAAGAGTTCCCCACCCTTTCTTTAAATAAAAATAAAGTTTTTAAGGAATTAAAGAGATATTCTAAGGACATTATCAATTGCACCAACTAGTCAGTGCCGTGGTTATTCCAAATTCTAGGTCATTTTTACCAGTCAGCTTGAAGCCAGTTTTTAGATTTTTTTTAATAGATTTTTTAAATTTAATTTGTTTTTGCATTTCATAACGAATTTTCTACATTACTAAAATAAATTTAGTTTCAATCTTTTAATCCAATGCAGTAAATTTTGATGAAATTCGCATATTTTCAGCAATCTTTTGACGAAATTCATGTTTCTACAGCGATCCTTTAACGAAATTTGCATTTTTACAGCGATCCTTTGACGAAATTTGCATTTTTAGATTGATCCTTTAAAAAAATTTACATTTTTTCAACGATCTCTTAACAAAATTTGGGATTTTCTGGTGAAATTTGCATTTTTACAGTGATCCTTTAGTGAAATTCGGGTTTCTTCAACGATCCTTTGTCTAAATTCACATTTCTACAGCGATCTTTTGGCGAAATTTGTGTTTCTATAGCGGTCTTTTGGCGAAATTTGCGTTTCTACAGTGATATTTTGGCAAAATTCCCGTTTTTACGGCGATCTTTTGGTGAAGCTCTCGTTTCTATGGCGATCTTTTGGTGAAACTCTCGTTTGTATGGCGATCTTTTGGCGAAATTCGTGTTTCTACGGCGATCTTTTTGCGAAATTCTCGTTTTTACGGCGATCTTTTGGCGAAATTCACGTTTTTACGTCGATCTTTTGACAAAAATCTCATTTTTACGGCGATCTTTTCGCGATATTCGCATTTCTACAGTGATCTTTTGGCGAAATTCGTGCTTTTTAGTTTTTACACGATCGTTTGATAAAATTTGCATTTTTTTCAGCAATCCTTTGACAAAAATCGCATTTTCCCCGCAATCTTTTGACGAATGTTTTTTTTTTTTTTTTTCCACGATCTTTAGGCGAATTTCGCGTTTTTTCGTAAAATCCAAAAATGGCGAAAAAAGGAAATTACAAAAAAGCGAAAAACCGCGGAAGAATCTCATGCCTGTTTTTCAGAAATTCAACAAAAACGAAAAAAAAAAAAAAAAAAAAACATTTTAAAAATAGTTAATTTGTTGGGCAGACGACTTTCATTTAATATCCTAAATTATTCTATTATGTGAATTTCCAAATAAATAGATTGACATATTTAAATCAGCTTTAACTTATCGGATTATAATTCTGCATGAATAAATTAAAGGGGAGATTTGCCACTGTTCTTCCCCCCCCCCCTCCCCTTTATACTTAACCAATGAACCTCCAAAACTAATCAAGGAAGCACATTATCACAATGAACGTATATACAAAATTAAGCAAATCAGATGTTATCAAGAGTTATTACGTCCGGGTCACCAGTTGTTGGGCAGACAACTTTCAGGTTGCAAATAATAAAAAGAACTGACCTTTTTAAATCAGCTTTAACTTATAGGATTTATTTTCATAGAACAAACTTTTTAAGATCCAAACAAAAACTAAAACTTTTGAGTGTTGCCAAATTTGAAAAGCAAAATTACATAAAATTGTGAATTGGATAAATATAATACAACGTACGGATAAAAACTATAAATTATGCCACAACAAATCTACTTTTGAATCTTTTAAAAGTTCCATTGTTGCAGTTTCACAGCGGTTTGGCATATTTTGACGAGCGTTTATTGGCGCATTTTGTATTCATTGTTGTTTCAATTCCCATACAAATATACGAGTTACAGAAAATATTTGGCAATTTATCACCTGTGGCGCACTAGTTGGAAACTGCCTTTAAAATATCCAATTATCTATATTATATTATACAATACAGTTGTATATAAATGCTTCTGCAATTGTCTTTTAATATTTCTACTACGTAATATTAACTATAGAGTGACAACATAGAAAGAAAGAATGAAAGGGGTTACTCCAAATAGTATTATAGGCGACATTGTTGGCGCAGTGTATTTACCTTGTACGGATCGTAAAAATCAGTACACATTAAGCATAAGCACCGAAATCAGCGAGTTACGCAGCTATCAAAACTGTAGTATACAGCCAGATTATGACACATTATCCAAGACGAGTAGGTGAGAATAATGATAAAATTTCTAATCTTCCATAATCGAGTCTACTGCCAAGGTTAGCATTAAATAAAAAATATATTAGCAACAATATGGTTTAATATAAATATAGAAATCATTCAAGGCTTTAGACATTAGATGAGAATAATGATAAATTTTCTAATCTTCCGTAATCGAGTCTACTGCCAAGGTTAGCGTGAAATAAAAAATATATTAGCAACAATATGGTTTAATGTAAATATAGATATCATTAAAGGCTTTAAAGACATTGGATGAGAATAATGATAAATTTTCTAATCTTCTGTAATCGAGTCTACTGCCAAGGTTAGCGTGAAATAAAAAATATATTAGCAACAATATGGTTTAATGTAAATATAGATATCATTAAAGGCTTTAAAGACATTAGAGGAGAATAATGATAAATTTTCTAATCTTCGATACTTGAGTCTACTGCCAAGGTTAGTGTGAAATAAAAAAGATATTAGCAACAATATGGTTTAATGTAAATATGGATATCACAAAAGTAATAAATAAATAAATAAACAATAAATAAATAAACAATAATAAATAACAATAATAAATAACAATAAATAAACTTTTTAACCAAAAAAAAGAACAGACTTCAAAAACTACTAATGAGTGAAAAATAAACTTTTCAACCAAAAATAGAACAGACTTCTAAAACTACTACAAAGTAAAAAAATTTTTTTTACATAATAGTTAATAAGAAATTAATTTAAGAGCATTGTATTTACCATGCATATTATTATATTTATGTACATTAATTTGATTTTTTGGAGTCTGTGCCAACAAAGCCAAGCCAAGTTAAAGCCATGTTACCATTTTTAAACATTTCATCCGATGTAATATGTATTTTCAAATGAGATCAGCAACTATATGTCGACAAACATTGCTTTGGAAACTAGTTAATCATTTAAACCATTGTATTTTCTACCATTTGATGAGATATTTTGAACGTTCTTAATATTACAGTATAGGATCCGTTATCCAGAATGCTTGGGACCTGGGGCATTTTGGATAAGGTGTTTTTCCGTAATTCGGAACACTTTTCTATAAGTATAAAAAATGTACGAAATAATTTCATAAAATAGTGATAAATATGAATAATATATGTAAATACATTACTTATAAATTTGTTCATTTAATACATTATTTGCACAAAATAAAAATAAAACATTTTAAATTACAAAAATTAAATAAAATTTCATTTTGGGAGTAGGGTGCAGAATCTTTTGATTTGGAGATAGTGATGGCATCAACAGCCGTCATTTATCCAGCTTGTTTAAAATTTATACAAGTACCCTAGATTGAGGTTAAAGATCATCTGCTGGAGTGAATTGTAGCTGCACATACTGGAGTGTGACGTCATGTGTATAAAATTTACTGGAAATATATTCTAAAAAATAATTTTAGTTTTTTATTCAGAGAAAATCCCTCTGACTGTGAAAATTATTTTCAAATCTAATTTTATAAAATTATCAAGTAATTATTATTTTATGTACAAAAAGGAAATGTTAAAATCAATGCATAATCTGGCAACTTTCCATAACCTGTTATTATTGATGCTGATCGCAATGCTGGATTTGCCGATTCTTAGCATAGAAATACTTTTTCTAGGTTCAATTTTACAAAACAAAAAAGAAATGTTAGTCAGTTTTCTCCTCACCATATTTCTCTGGAATAACACCATGGCATTAAACTACATTTAACTTTTTATGATGAAACTTGTAACAAAATAAAATTTATACACAGACATGTTTTATTTTTCTAACGTAATTGTTTTTAATTTTTTCTTATCTTAATGTTTTTCGTATCATAATTTTTTTTTTATATTTATTTATTGAATTTATAAATTAATGAATGAAGGTAATATTTTATTTTTTCTTTTACTGACAATTTAATTTTTATACTTTTTTTTAAAATGAAATTTTTTTTTTCATTTAGTGTTTTGCATTCCGGTTTTTGGAGCGTTCCGGATCCTATACTGTACCATTTTTTAAATGGATTACCGCCGAATTCGCAGAGAAGGCGGACGCGCGTCCTTCCAACATCCCCATACCTTTTACCCCGACAACTTGACCGGACTCTTTAAAAGCTGAATTCTATACCAAAAAATTTTAAAGGGTAAATTCCTTAAATTTAATGCTCGAAAAGCAGGACTGGTTGCGCTCGGGGATGTGAGATCTTCGGCCGACCACTGTGGCTTCGAGCTTAATGCAATGAAAGCTTTTATCAACGTCGATTTTATACTATATTTAAAAGCATTAAAGCTCCGGGTCAATATAAAGTCAATGCGTTTATTCAGGCAGTTCTTTAAAACAAATCGTAACCAACCATAGATTTTAAAATGCAGGATGCTTTCAGATTTGATTGACAGCGAATGGAATTTCTTTTCGCAAAGTTTTAGCTGAATCTTGTGTAAAGTAATAAATATCTGTTTTCAAAAGCTTAATTACACGCCTTTCAAATATTTATGAACCCTACAAATTTCCTATCACTCTATCTTTGAAGTTTCAATTCACTTCTAACGCGTGTGGCTGCCACGCACTCATGTATTTTTTTTATTGTCTCGTATTTATGTAGATATAATTTATACGCGTGTTACGATTTATATTAGCTATTTTGTTTGAATTTTAAACTTGGCTTGGCTGGCATCAACTCCAAAAAATCAAATTAATGTACATAAATATAATAATATGCATGGTATATACAATGCTCTTAATTTAACTTCTTATTAACTATTATGTAAAAAAAATTATTTTTTACTTTGTAGTACAGTAAAGCATCGTTTATACAACGTTTACATTTATACGACGTTTTAGTGTGGCCCCAATTCATTCCTATTCGTTGTAATGTAAAAATATATCTTTTATACGACGCACAAAATCGTTTATACGTCGGTTTTTCGATTTTGTACACTTTTATTTTTGTTTATTTTTCTTGTGTAATTTAAGAATGGGCGGAATTTGCCAGCTATAAATGACAACAAAGCAGGTGTTTAAATATACCCCTCATGAGTCATGATATCAACGTGGGCTGGTGTGGGATTTTAGTCGGAAAAACTAGTTTACGTGTAACAAATTACACTGGGAGGGGTCATTCTTTTTGCAGGGATGGTCAGCTTTCCCGACCTGTTTTACTGCTACACAGCATTTTCTTTGCTTATCAGTTCACTAACAGTACAGATCGTTTTTTTTCATTCTTCACTTTTCGTACTGTATCGGCCACAGCTCTTTTCAGACATGTCTCGAAAACGCAAGTCCATCTCGGTAAAAGAAAAAATTGAAATTTTGAAAGAATTTGATAGTAAAAATTTACCGGGAAGGTCAAAAGTTGACCTAGCTAAAATGATGGGTATTCCAGTTTCTACCTTAAAGACTATTATTTACGATCGCCAAAAAATTGAGGAAAATGCAAAAACCTGTGGATCTTCGGCATAAAAAAAATTACGAGTGCAAGAGGGTAAATTTCCTGAAATGGAAAAAGTTTTGCTCCAGTTTTTCAATCAGTGTCGTGCATCAAACATTCCAGTAAGTGATCCAATGTTGATGGAAAAAGGCGAAAGAAATCTCGATGAGATTGAATCTGGCCGACTGAGACTTTACAGCAGGATGGTTGCAGAAATTCAAAGTGCGCCACGGGATCACGTGTCAAGTTGTAAGTGGTGAATCAAGAGATGTTCCAGTTAATTCTGTCGCAGAATGACCCAAAATTCTGCCAGGCATAATAAGTGAATACCAACCTAAAGACATTTTTAATGCCGACGAGACGGGTCTTTTTATCATCTGATGCCGAATCGGACTTTAGCTTATAAAGGCGAAAAATGTAAAGGAGGGAAAAAAAGTGAAGATCGCCTTACTGTGCTTCTTTGTGCAAACTGTGATGGAAGTGAAAAGATCACTCCTTTGGTGTTAGGAAAATAAAAAAAACTAGATGTCTAAAGAACATCAAAACGCTACCGCTGGATTATGATGCCAATAACAATGCGTGGATGGCGACTGAAATTTTTACTAGATGGCTGAAAGAACTTGATAATGTTATGAAGAGGCAAAAACGAAAAATTTTGGTATTCATCGACCGATGTCCATCGCAGCCACCGGATACTGATTTTTTGTAAAATATAAAAGTTCACTTTTTTCCTGCAAACTGCACAAGTCACCTTCAGCCATGTGATATGGGTCTGATTAGGAATCTAAAAATGCATTATAGAAAGCAGTTAGTTCAACTCGCTATTCGAAGCATTGAAGAGCCTAATACCAAGAAAATAAGTGTTCTCGATGCAATGAATATGATTTGGTTGGATTGGTCTCAGGTAACAAAGAGAACAATAAAAAACTGTTTCATAAAAGTGGGATTTGTACATCAAAATTCGGATGATAATGAGGGTGATGACGTAAGCGACGATGATACAATAATCAATGAAGATGATTGGAATCTGCTCAGAGCAGAGACAACTATTGATGAATACATGGATTGCGATGAGGATGTAATAACGTCAGCAAATTGCAGAGTTGATGAGCTTATTCAGAACTCCCAATCTGAATCGCTTAGTGACAGCGGAGATGACGAGGAATGCCAAGAAGTTGTTTCCCCATCATTTCAAGATGCCGTGAATTGCATTGAAACATTAAGAACTTATTTTGTTTGCCACAATACCAGCGAAAAAACTTTTCAGGAACTTGACTCAGTGCACAAATCATTAATTACAACTCAGTGTCAGTCATCACATCACGTCAAACAACCATAGACAATTTTTTTTTTTTTTTTTGTAATACTATTTAAAACGATCAAAAGAAAAAATAAAAGGTACGTACATTTAAATTGTTTACTGCATTTTTTCCTTTTTTGTTACTTGTTTGTTTTGGTTTGTTTAATTTATAAATTTATGTAAATCAACACGTTAAACATTAAAATTAAGCGAAAGCAAAATTTATTCTAGAAAATCGATTATACGACATTATCGTTTATACGACGTTTTTTGGTAGTCCCTTCGGCGTCGTATAAACGATGCTCCACTGTAGTTTTAGAAGTCAGTTCTATTTTTGGTTAAAAAGTTTATTTGAAGTCTGTTAATGATTTTTCATGACAGAAAAATCTGGAAATATATACCTTTGATGGGCGTTTACGATCAGGAATCTTAGGAACACCAGGTAAACCCATGTCAAAGTTAGAACTTGAACTTGGATTTCTAATGAAAGAAATTACCATTATCAACAAAAACATAGTTAAATTTTACAGTAAATATAAAACAAGAAATTCATGAGACACATATAATATATATATACAGAGTTTCCCTCAGGTTTAAAAAAGGGCAGGGTGCTGCTGGTGAGAAAAGGGCACTTTTTTATTCTTAAGAGCACTTTTTGGATTCTTGAGGGAACTTTTTTTTTATTGTTAAAGGTATTATTTTGGTTTATAAGGCCACTTTTAATATTTAAAAGTCAGTGAACTGATTTCAAGACAACACTGAATCAATTTTTACTATGAAAGGAAATTTTTTAATGCAAGAAAGAGAAAGGGCACTTTTTTTAACTGAGGGGCAAGAAGGGTGCTAATTATTTTATGAGGGGCAAGAAGGGTGCTAATTATTTTTATGAGGGGCAAGAAGGGTGCTATTTTGTAAACCAAAGGGCAGGCAGGGTGCAGCACCCTTCTGAAACTGTCTGGGGGAAACTGTGTATATATATATATATATATAAACTTAAATTATTCAAATTTTCAAAAAAAAATTCTTAATAGTTGTAGCTAGGGCTCGACAAATGCAGTTGCCAGGTCGCTGCTGGCAACCAAAATATTTTATCTGGTGAGAATGTTTTAAGTACAAACTTTCAACACTTTTTTCTTTAAGAATATTTTGGAGAAAAATTACCTAAGGAATGAGTGCAAATGGAATTTTTTCTCTCCTGTCCTACATACCCCATGCATGGCAAGCAGCAATCTTCCTTTTCTGTTGTACAGAAAAACTGAGCTTAAATTGCATGGGTGTTGAAGATGGAGTAAATTTTCTTTACATTAAACAGTTCTATTAGAGTTACACACAGTCGATGTCAGCCGAATGAACAGACTGCAGATATTATGAAACACTCCATACACATTCAATAACTAAAGCAGTTGCATTTATTGAACAAGCCGTATGCTGTGCCAAAGAAATCGCACTTCCAAGACAGTGGTCGAAATGACACTGATAGATAGATATATGCAAAAAAGTATGCTGATGGCAAAGTAAAAAACAGCTGCCGGAAGAGATTAGCAGTATCCCGCTCCCTTCTCCAAAAATGAATGAGTGGCCAAAAAGTAAAAAGGAAATACAGATATAATACATCTTGCAAGCATACATTATGCATAAACAATAACAACAAGTCGGAAATTGTACGTTAAACATGACATATGAGGTGTGTTTGTTTTATAACTATTTCACAATGTAAAAAAAAAAATCATCCTTTTTATATCAGTGACATTAATTATATCGTCTGCTATGAGTGAATTGAGCATGCCTTTTTTTTCATATTACATATGCCACGTTTACAGATACAATTTTTTTTTTCTACACCAGACAGCACTGCAAAATTCACCATGGAGATCTTGCTTTGCGAATGATTACCTCCATGGTTTAATATTTTTATGATTCACGATGAACGAATCTCTTGTGTTTATTTTCTTTAATGGATTGAGATATTCGGGTTTGAACCTAATTTCAACTGAAGTTATCTCAGAATCTATACATTTTCGAATGTAACTCATCGCTCAAGCAAACAATTTTTTAGAAGGATCTTTCTAAAAATATAACTTTTATGAAATTTTATTCGGAAAAATAATTTTTAATAAAAATGGCCGCTTGGCATATGAAAAAAGAAGTGGTTTGCCTGTATTTGTTTTCCTCAGTCACATGACTTGCACTTTTTATTATATAGATTATGTAAAATAGGATTTAATAGAATAAAGAAAACTTTTACTAATAATTTATTAAGTTTTGATTAGATTTTCATAAAATTTGAAATGACTCAATAAAATTCTACAACAATAATATATATTACATTTCAAACCATTCAGTTGGGTAGTTTTTGCGCTGTTATAGTTCAGTTTTGAAGCCGTCATTTACAAAACAGTTGTGTACGGTCGATGAAATCATGTCATATTTCCAAGCTTTCGTCAGCTCTGTTACACAGATTCTTAAACTAATGTTTTCACTACATTGTCTTTTTTCATAATGTACTTCAAGATTTTGTATTATTCCTTAGACTAATGGCTAAAGTTTAGAAGTTGTATTGCCAGGAACAAAAATAACTTTGATGTTCTTCGATTTGCATTTTGAAGCACATTCTTGTGGATGTACAAAGAAATTGTCTATCTGCAATTGAAGGTCAGTATGTTAAATGTGTGACTCTAATTGATATTTTTTGGTCAATTAATCTGGCGCCATTGCTTCACTGCATCTTCAATATCATTAAATGTAAAAAGGGGATTTTGATTTACCCCAACTGTCAGCGCTGGAGTCTCGATGTGGGAGAGTGGTGATAGCAAGTGTTTTTCTTAGTGCGAAAAAAATTCCTTCTTGTTCAGCACCAAGCAGAATGGAAATTATTTAAATGTGTTCATTTTCATACAATTCCCTGAAATAAATTCGCATATCCATCGTAGCAGCAATTTCATCATTTGAATTCTCTACAAATACAAAAGTGAAATAAACTTCATTATATAGAATATCTTTTTCGTAATATGGAGATTAATTTACATGTTAATGGTGTTCAAAGTCAAAGTTCTGCAGAAAATTTCATTAAGTAGAAAACTTCTTTAAATAGGGACTTCGTTAAATGGAAGTTCCAATGTAATTACGAAAACGAATGCACCTAAAAATGAGAAACTGCATCCCATATATGACTAGCAAAAATAATAATAATTCGTATAATTCTTATTTACATAAGAAAACATTCTAAATATATATATAAATTACTAAATAAAGGAAATATCACTAAAAAGTTTGTAATATTTTAAGGTTCACTAACTTAGCAGAACTGTTTGCTAAAGAAAAATGTCACAAAAAATGTATTTTGAGGAAACTTACTATTCTTAAATACAATGTTGCAACTCAATTAAATTTTTTTTTTAAGTCATGACTGTTTCATATACCATATTACACAAACCAGAAGTATGATAATGGAAATTAACGAACAGGCTCATATACTTATATTTTTTAATACCTTTACACTTTTACACTATTGTTACTTTAAAAACATACTTTTAGGAGAAATTAGTAATTCTTGGCAATTCTAGTATATTCAATGCAATATCATGCATTTGCCTGTCTTAAGTGGCTTCTTCATTCAGGTGAAAACACCCGCTAGTTAATCCT
Organism: Maratus michaelseni; assembly: GCA_963931845.1. Lineage (NCBI taxonomy): Eukaryota > Metazoa > Arthropoda > Arachnida > Araneae > Salticidae > Maratus > Maratus michaelseni. Next base: position 159,020,788 of record OZ007591.1, read on the forward strand.
ATGGGGGAAATAATTTACAATATCTCGTTCACATTTCAATATTTTTAAAATGATTTTTTTTTGCATTTTATAGTTGAAGTCAATCTCTATGCACGTTCCTTAGTACTTTGGATACTTTTACTTTCGAAACCGGTTAAAGGGGAAGTATCTTAATAATAAATTAAACTTGTAATCAAAATCAAAAAAGTACAAAGGAGCGTGCATAAAGATATTGATCTCAGCGATCCAATGCAAAAAAAAAAAAAAAAAAAAATCATTTAAAAATATTGAAATGCGAACGCGATATTGTAAATTATTTCCTCCTATAGGATTAACATTAGCGAGAGGGTGTTTTTGCCTGAGTGAAGTAGCCTCTTAAGGTGGTTCTCAAATTCCCTGCTCAACAATGCAAAACTTTCTGACACATTTTTAAACATAGAGGCATAAAATTGGCAGGCGGCCTGACTATGGAAGCAATTTGGAATCTAATTGTGTTTTCCATTTCTTGATAAAAAATTACTTATCGAGTTATAAGCGATTCTTGTAATGTGACAAGTTTTTCCCCTTTCTCGCTATGCCTTGTCAGGAATTCGGTTCAAAACTTTGACATTTGACAGTATTATCTGAAAGATCTTCTGCCTTTATCAAAAAATGGAAAATGTTGTTTGATTACAAAGTTTGAGAGTAAGAACACCTGCCAATTTCATGAGTTTCCGATCAAAAAGTGTCAGAAAGTAGCTCTTTTGGATTTGGAAGCCTTAAAATTGACATCATTACTCCACTGGATAATGCAAATAAGTTCGAATTCACAACTAGAATTTTCGTTCAGACACATGTCAGAAAGATAACAACATTTCAATAATAATGTTTGTGAAGGTTTGGATCTTGAAATAAACTAGCAATGACATTTTTTTTTCTTAAATTGAAAAAAAAAAAAAAAAAAAAAAGGTACTACAGAAACGGATTGGTTAATTTTTATAAATAAGAACAACACTATATTAAAGTCATCCCATTCAGCAAGCAAAGCATGTTTTTTTATCTAAAAAGGAAAACTCAAAATTTTCTGTGCTTGAATTACTTAATTTCTATCAAGAAGAAGACTGAACACATAGCTGTTATTAACAGAAGTGGAACGAGTTTTCTTCAAAAGTTTCACTTATAGTAACTGACTATCGAGGTTACTTAAAAGTTGATAATGTTGACAATGTATTGATAGTGAAACTGAATGGAGAAATAGATCATGAAAATGCAGTATAGTGTTAATACAAAAATATAGGATATTATTAAATAATGTTATAAATTAAAAAAATTAAATCACAACTCATTAAAATATTTGAAATTAATTTTTATTTATTATGTCTAAAAATGATATTTTTAGTAGTTAAACAAAATAAAAGTACAATTTCTGCTGAACTAGTGCCTTTTTTTATTGATTACCAACCTGCCCTTCCCCCTCTTTTATCTGGAGCAAGTACTAATGCCTTTTTTGGACCATAATAAAACCAATCAATAAAAAACATTTTAAACTTGTATCCATTTCTAGCCTATGCCAAAAGCATTGTTCTATGGGATATTAAAAAAATGTATTATAATTAATAATTTGCTTATGATATGAGAATAACGTCTATCCTTATCATTGTAAAAAAAAAAAGAAAAAAAAATACTGTCATTGTGGTTGTCGAAATACAATAATAATGGCCACAGTCAGTGTCAACTACATAATAGTCCATTAAAATACTAATTGTGATGTTTTTAATAATTCCCACTTATATGTTTATTTGTAAATATATTTTTTTAAAAGTTCAATATTAAATCAACACTACACAGCCCCAATAAAAGATTTTTTGACATCTGTGTTACTTTCAAAAATATATTTTAGAACATAAGGGAAAGCTCAATCAGAAAAATTTCATTGTAATGCTGATAAATTAAGTATTTAAAAAATAAAATAAAATAAAATATGTGAATTAACCTGATTTTCTTCCCATCATAAATTCTTGATAAATTTTCCTAAAAGACTTCTTTATTAGCACTATAATATATGTATCAAATTCAAAATTGATACATTAAGATTTTTTTCCCAAAAAATTTTAATAATTCATTCAAAAAGACTAGCGTTCATAAGGACATAAAATATTTGTAGAATAGAAATATCAGTTTATACATACTGATGTAAACAAAAAGTATCGGATCAATTATTTTTTAAGACACTCAAACAAGAATTAGCCTATTATATTCTTCAATACAAAATCATGTATTTACTGTTTTATTGAATCTATTATATGCACACACTTATGCAGAGACTCACATTTATATTGTTGCAATAAAGTTATGCATAATAAAATCTTTAGCTTAGTCATAATTTATCTGCTATTTTGAGAAGAAGGAAAGGACAATAACATACCTTCATTATTGCATTTAAACGAATTCTAATTGTAAGTTGCACGTGTGTATGCACACACATTATATATTAAAAAGAAATAATAATAATAAAGCGTAACTAAAACATGTCCATAATTAATTTTTAAATAAAATAATTACATCTTTGTTTGCTGATGAAGTTACAATGATATAATAGAAAAATTTAACAGATTTATTTACAAGGTTATATAATTTAACAACTAGGTTATTGAATGAATCTGTAAATTTTCCCGGTTGTACTACTGTTCTCAGAAGTATTAGTTTTAACATGCTATTTGATAAAATGAAAATTAAACTTTGGAATGCTAAATACAAATTTTCTGACTCAGAAAATGCATTTATTTACAAATCATTTTTTAGTGTGCCACTCATACCTTTGATGCCCAGATTCAGCACTACTTTGACGAGAATGAGCTAAGCTACCATACCCAGAAGCTTTTGAATGTTGACTTGTACAACTAGAATTCCGAGAATGTCCTCGTTCAAATTCTGTAGGATGCTCAGCATCTTTACTCTTTTCCTCTCCAGCACCTCCAACTGCAGATGAATCTAAATATGTAAAAATATCTGTACAACTAGCATTACATTCAATAGCCAGCTAACCAATTTAAAAAAGACTCACTACCAGAAAATATTGTTTTATTCAGTCTAATTTAAAAAACAAAAACAAAAAACAATCACAAAAGTGTAAGAGCAACCTATAAAATAAAGACTGATCCTCATCTAAAAGGTAGCTCACTCATGTCTTAAAATTAAAAGTAATAAGAATTCAATCATGGCAAATAATTATTTGAAGTAACTATCGATGAAATGGAAACATAAGGCAGAGATTTTGAGTCAATTTTATCTTACATAAAAATAAAATGACATAATCAAACACAGGCCTCTGTTATGGGGCTAAGGGAGTTGCAATAATGGGTTCACCAAAGAAAGACAAAGATTAGAAAACAGAGATTAAGACAAAGATCAAGAAAAAAAAACTAGTAAATAGAAACTAAGTAAATTTGATATTAACCTAAAAATCAAACAATTTTTTTTTTTGGTTTAGTTTGAGTTTTTAATGATTAATTTGTTATGGTATCTATGACATACAGCATTAAAACTTCAGAAAGACATTATCATTTTCTGAACAGCAACTTTTTATTACGTTCAAATGACATCCAACCTCAAAAAATTATAATTTTCATACAATTACTAGCTGGCCCCTAATTTACATTTATACTAGGGCCTTGAATCTTTTAAACATTGAATATGATAAACTTAGAACTGAACAAACTTCTGGCTCGGGTCCCCGCTGCTTACGGCACCAAATCCTGTGTGCCAGAAAATCCCTTATTTCCACCTCGAACCGAATGAACTCACGACTCAGGTCACTGCTGCCTTTGGCGAACACCAATAATATCTGTTAATGTAAACTAAATGCGATATTTAATAAAAAGTAGTTTCACCCCCCACTCCTCATCCCTGCAAATTTAACAAATAATGTTTCTTTATTAATTACATCAATTGTCCCGATATCAGGCGAATAATAATATGTGTCCTGTTGACTGAATGCGATATTTAATAAAAAGTCATTGTCCCCCACCTCATCCTCGCAAATATAAAAAATATAAATGTTTCTTTAATTACTAAAGCCATTGACAATTAGACTTATTTCTTTTGTACAAAAATCAGGATTTTTTTAAAATAAAAACTTAATGATGGATTTTTTAAATTTTTATAAAATCATAATCAGCATATCATTTTGCATCGATATTCCAATTTTGAAATCTATATCTTACATACATTTAAAAATATTATGCACCTTAAAATGCCTGAGTTAAAAATGCTGAATTTAAAATCTGGAAGCCCGTGTTCCTGGCAACCCTTAACTCCCTCCCTCATTGAAGGACAGCTGAGTTGTTGAATTTGAAATTTTTTAAAAATTAATAACTTCAGTTTCAATGATATGATTTTTATGAAAATTAGATTTCTGGGTTCTGCGATACATTTTGTGCATTAAATTTTAAATTTATAAATGCAACATTTTAAATAATTGTATAGGGCCTGAATTTGCCTAATATATAAATTTTCATTCGTTGAAGACAAAATGTCTGGCGTGAAAAAGAGAAACAATTCTTTTTGTGTGATCAATTTAATGAAATATTAATTAATATCTTGGGTTCTAATAATCTGATTTTTACTAAAATGACATATTTAGAATCAGCATTAAAAAATATGCATAGATACATAATTTTAAATCTATAAATGCATTATTTAAAAAAAAAAAAATTAATACAGCTTTAAATATCACAGTAGGTTAAAAATCTGTGGTTTCACTCCCAGACAGGTGTGTCAGCTATGAAACACATCAAAAGAAATATTTGTATGCTATCCAATTAATTAAAAAACTAGTCGGATGTGCCAATCCCAAAACTTTCTTCTATCTCACACAGGTTTCGCATACACTAAAAAGAATCAGCACCAATTTATATCAAAGTCTAACTGAATCTAAAGTTTTATTAAATTCCGTGCATTAGTTCTTGAGGTATGACTATTGCTAAAATTGTGTAAATCCTGCAAAATGTAGCATAGGCATAGCAGCGCCACCTGCTGGGAGATTTAGACCAAAACCTAATCAACAACTTATGTCAATGTCTAACTGAATCATAGGTTTGATGAAAATCCGTGCAATAGTTCTTGAGATATAGTTATCGTGATAATAATGAAAAAAGGAGCATAGCAGCACCACCTGTTGGAATATTTACACCAAAACGTAAGCAGCATCTATTTATGTCAATGTCTAACAGAATTGAAGTTTGATGAAAATAACTGCATTGGTTCTTGAGATAGAGCTATTGCGTAAATCGTGAAAAATGCAGCATAGCAGCACCACCTATTGGGCGATTTTCACCAAAAACTAATCAGCACCAATTTATATCAGGGAATAACTGAAACTAAAGTTTTATTAAATTCTGTGCATTAGTTCTTGAGATAGAGCGCCCACAAAATTTTTGCCACATACAGACAGACAGACAGACATTATCTCAAAACAGTCAAATCGTGTTCAGGACCTTCTAAAACGTATAAATCCGTCGAGAATTTTCATAAATCAAATACTTTCTTCTTGTAAAGATAGAAGAAAATAATATCTTGGGTTCCAATGGATGGATCTTGTTAATTTTTAGAAACTATTAATCGGGAAATTTAGGCGAATCGTGCAGTGTTAATTTAGAAAGTATAGCTTAATTAGATCTTGTAATTTGAAACCACTTTAAAAAGACCCAGCTCACTTTTTCGATCATGACAGCTGTCTGCTGCCAGCATTGAAATAATTTTTATTGAACACATGTAATAATAATAAAAACTAGTCGTGTTAATCCCAAACTTTCTTCTATCTCACACAGGTTTCACATACACTAAAAAGAATCAGCACCAACTTATATCAAGGTCTAACTGAAACTCAAGTTTTATTAAATTCCGTGCATTATTTCTTGAGGTATGACTATCGCTAAAATCACACAAATCCTTCAAAATGCTACATAGCAGCGCCAATTTTTACCAAAAACTAATCAGCACCAATTTATATCAGAGACTAACTGAATATAAAGTTTATTAAATTCCGAGCATTAGTTCTTGAGATTAAGCGCCCACAAAATTTTTGTCACATACAGACAGACAGTCGCAGACATACATTTTCTAAAAATAGTCAAATCGTGTTCAGGACCTTCTAAAACGTATAAATCCGTCAAAAACCGGAAGTCAAAAATTTTCATGAATCCAATACTTTCTTCTTGTAAAGATAGAAGAAAGTAAAAAGAGTTCATTAATGAAGGAAATTTTTTTTTAATTGATAAAGTTGCCAGAAGATTTTTTAAAAAATTTGATTATTTGAAATTGAGATTTTTTTTAACCCCAGTAACCAAATTTTTGTGTCGATAGACACCTTATTTCAGTGTGTTTCTGAAAAGGGGAGTTATATAAGAATCTGGAAGCCTCTGTCTTGGCAACCCGGCGAGCCTCGCTTTAAGGTACAGTTTCAGTCAAAAATGAGCTTCTTTCTTTGTTTCGATAAAAATATTTGTGTTTCACTAATTTTGATGAGTTTTTATATCATATCTTTCTTAATTAAAGACAGATTTCTTCAATTCGAATTATAACATGGTCTGGATTTTTCTGAATTTTTTAACACCAAAAGCACTTTTCTGATTGTTACGTGAGTAGAGTTTTTTGCGTTATAGACACATAGACATATGCGAACAATAATAGAATAGAAAGAAAGATGAGTTTTAGCCTTCCCCCCCCCCCCCAAAAAGTGAACTATATCTTTATTTTTAAAAAATAACAGATTCTAGTATATGTACTTAGATGCTGTATAAAGTTTGGCAAGTTAAGTCCTCTGCTATTAGCATACATATAAATATATATAAAAAATAATTATTTTTTGGCAGAAAGTTTGGTATGCATTGAAATGATAATGTGTATATTATGCTTTACTAGCTTCTGCACAACACGATGCGTGTCAAAAGTTTAACATTTCAGTGGATGCACTCTAATTTTTTGATTGAGTAGAGATATATTACACGTTTTATGCACAACAGTTACACTATTACAAATGCAAGATATTTCATAACAGTTAGAAGAGAAATTATATATATCCCTAGCAAAAATAGAATTTTAATTTTATTGCCATTTGTGAGAACAAAGTGTCAGAAAAATCTCTTTTGATGTAAAATTTACACTAGCATGCTCGCTGAAAGGTTAAGAACAACCACAATTTTCAAATAACACTTTAAATATTCACTCATATGTGTTAAATAAGCTTTAATTTTTATTTTAATCACCAAACTTAGCAAATGAACAATTATAAACACATCAAATTAGTTTAGGCACTGTTATTTATTTATTCATTATTAAGCACAGAATTATTTATTTTTGACAGAAGGGGAATAGTAAAAAGTTTAATAAAATTATTGCTCTGTAGTTGAAATACACAGCATCCTATCGGTAACATCAGGTTCTGTATTGATTCTGCTTTGAGCTCAAAATAAGGGGTTTTGATATCCAATTTGAATTTTCTGACTGCAGAGTACTGCTTATCATTTTGATAAACTGCATGTGTGAGAAAGCACTATACATTTTATATCAGACTTAGATTTGGACTAAGGGCTGGCCAGTACAAAATTGATCATATACTATACCTAATTTACTATAATATAGAGTTAGAGGCATGAATAAGCATTACCATTATGAAAAATACAATCTTCATCACCTAAAATTTCACTAACTGGAAGCAAAAGATTGGCTGAATATTTAAAGTTTTATTTAAAAACTGTTGTGCTTAAACTCTTGACATGCATATATGATAAAATAGAGTGTGTGTCTGTCAGCCAGATTACAGATGACCAGTTGTGTTTAGAGCTGCGAAATTAAACACAAATGTAGTTCTAAAACTGAATTTATGCACAATGAAAAAATTATTTTTTAAATTCAGTCACACATATTGTAATTTAAAAAAATAATAAAAATAAATTTGCATTCTTAGGAAGAGTAAGTTCTTTTCGTTCTAACAAAGTTTGTTTTAAATCTCTAAGAGAATTTCTAATTTGTAAGGGATTTTTTTTTTTTAAATCTTTAAACTGTATTTTTAAGTTAACAGGTTGAAAAAAACAACTGGATATACTTTTTTTTTTTCGAAAATTTTCAGACAATTTAAAATAATTTTGTTTCTTTTGAAAATCAAAATGATAAAAAATTTAAAATAGGGGCTGTACATATATCCCATTATCAAAATTTTGGACTCCCTCCCCCCTTACAATATCATATGTTATTCTGCGACCCCCCCCCTCCCTTTAATGATAATGTTATCAATCTCTAAAAATTATTTCTATTTTAACCTTTTTTCTAATATGTCTGCAGTGATATACAGATATGGTTATACATTTATTATTCACATACTTTACTGATTCAACCAAAGAGAAGTCAATAAAATATTTATACATGAAATAACTTTATATCAAATAACACATAAAAGAGATAGTTTCTATTTGAAAGTATTTAATAATTGCTTTTTGCTCATAATGCATTAAATAGTAGCATTGTCTTCTTGCACTTCCACTGAAGGACAAAAAGGAAAGAAGAACTTCTTATCAACAAAACAGGTGGAAAACAATCTTACTCTTTTCTTTTTTAGTAAACACAACAAGTAGCATTTCAAATGTACTTTGCCCCGATTTCTCCAAGAGCAAATTATATGCGCATATGGCAGAAGAACGAGAATGCCGAACGTTGAGGTATTCCAAATTTTGGAATGAAAGGATTTTATAACTCTTTAATGGCTTTAATAACAACTTTGTATTTTCATAAAAAAAAAGACAACAGACAAAAATAAAAATAAGACTATTTTGATGTTAAAAAAAATATTACAAAAAAAGAGAAAATTTTGTTTGGATAAAAAATGATAACGATATCAAAAGACAAAATCCCCCCCCCCCTCCCCCTAAAGTGATAACATTATATATGCACAGCCCCATTCCCATAGATGTTTTATGAAAATATTTAAACTCTTTTGCACTTTCTTTTTGCTTATGAGAGGAATGTGATCAATTTTGGTTCTCATGACAACATTATGTAACACATTTAGAATGATAAAATTGAAAGAAATAGCTTAAGTTGACTAATTTTTATGCTGCAGGTCGGGTTCCTGTTATATATGCATAATGGTTTTGAGTATACCCAATATTTTACAAGAAATTTCACATTTTTGTTTTAGATGAAAATAATTATATATTTGACTATTCTAATTATTATATATTTAGTTAGTTTAGATAATAATAAATAAAATTTATATTGTAGATATGATTGGGAACTATTCTCCCATAACTATTTTAAAGTTTAATAATTTTTTTTTTTTTCATTTCAGACTTCAGGATGAGTTGCTGATGTTTGTTTTCCGTTAAAGAGTTTCAGGTTCGGACAAGGAAGATCTCTTTTTATAGGTTCAATTTTGGTTGACTTAGAGCTCATTCAGACTATATTCGAAAACAAAAAAATTGTTGTAATTTCTGTTGATATTGAATGGGAAAGTGTTGAGTGTCAACGGAAGTTATGAAATTTTTTTGATTTCTGAGCACCAATTTGAATGAGATTTTAGTCATTTTTTCTTTTTATTTATTTTTCCATGAAGTTGAATAATAAAAGGAAGAGAGTCATAACCACTATATAAAAACAGCAAGTTTCACAACTAGCAAAATAAAACTTTCATAAGAAGCATAATGAATTGCACATTGAAAAAAATATAAAGATAAATTATAATAAATAAATGGAATAAACAACAACAGCAACAAAAAAGTGGCAAGAGCATGAGTATGCCACAGAAAGAGCAGTACGACAACAAACTAGTCTTAAAATTTATAACACACCTGACAGTAAATTTGGGCGTGGTAAACTACCAAAGCCACTACTTCCACTTGCTAGACTATCTCCACTATAATCATCACCTTTTTTGTCAACTGGCAGCTGAATTTCTGGATTGTCTCCAAGAGGTGCTGGCGTTCGAACTTGAGGTCTATAAGATTTGTGAATTTATATGCATATGAAAATATCTAAATCTATAGATAAATATTTACATAGTTGCAAAGAATGTAAAATTTGAGATAAATTAATGTCTTTTGAAAGTTAAACAGATGATTCGAAAACCCATTGCAAACATTTTATCGCAATGTAATAGAAAGGATACAAGGTATAATATGGTATTTTTCTGAAACTTTTGAGAATACAAAACTTTAAAAAGTTTCCCATAAACATTTAAAATCTTGATATCAACTTTTCAGTTTATTATGGGCTGGATAAGGAAGGGAGATAATTGATCCTGAGCCGAATGGGAAAGGAGAGGAGGGGGATTTTGCCCATGGTCGTTAGCTTTCGACTATTCAGAAATTAAAGCAACAAGTAGAGCAGAGTTGGTTCTCTTTACAGCAGTGGCTCTCAACATGGGGTGTACGCCCCACAAGGGGTCAATTCCAAATTATTACTTACCTATTCACTGTCAATTTTATTTTTTTTAAAGTCATGTTGTAGACTAAAATAAGAGTAATACATGCAAAATTAATATATATATATATATATATATATATATATATATATAAATTATGAAAGATTATTAGTCAGAGTCCCTGGAGCCATAGTCTCTGTATCTCTAGTAAGAGCAATGTGGGAATTTTTCACACTTATTTTTTTACATTTTAAAATTTCTATAATTTTACTAGTTATTAATGTATTTTATAATTTTAAATAGTAATATTATAAATAGTAGTAGAAAAGGAAATGGGCAAATAGCAAATATCTATGGCTCTAGTAAAGGCCTCCTACACAGTAAATAAATATGTGGCATATACATTTTAAAATTCAAAAACAGATAATACATGGCAGTCAATTAACGATAATTCGAAAGGGAAATGAGAGAAATGTATTTTGATGGGTTATAATGAGCTACTTAAAATTGATAAAGATGAGAATCTTGAAATACTTCTTGTACATCATGTTATTCATAGAAAGAAAATTTAGTGTCCAGAGCTTTTCCATGAACTCTTAATAAGTTACTAAAATAAATTATAAAATGTGCCAATGTTATCAATTTTAATGCTAAATGTGAGAGCCTCTTCAAGTATTTTGGGGATATGAAAATGCAGACCATATAAAACTTTTGTTTAACACTGAATTACGTTTGTAAAGAACAGCAAAAATCTTTTTGGCATAAAGGTGAAGATGTATATCCTCATTCCATTTATAGAAATGTGTTTAAAAAAAAAAATTGTGTTAGAAAATTCACCTTTTTGTCAAGTTAAAAAATGTGAAATGATTAGTTATAGTTAAGGCTCTGTTAGGCTTCATCCATGTAAATAGTGTTCACTTTTTAAATAATAAGAGTGTGTTATGTGTGAATATGTTAAGTAGTGTGTAAGAGTGTGAATATGTTATAGTGTGAGTATGCAGGGGAGAGGGGTAATGAAATTACAGATGCTTTGGTGGGGCGTGGTCAATAAAAGGTTAGGGACCACTGCTTTACAGCCACACATTCTCCAAACACTAGTTCAAAGCATCCTGATAGCATTTTCAAGATAATTCAAAGGAATGGCTCCAAAACATGAATTTAAATACAAAATACTCAAAAAGTCCATATATTTTTAATACAGCCTAATTTGATTTTGATTTTTTTTACAAAAATTCTGTAAAACTTATACTGCATTTCCTTGTTGTCATAAACTTATGTTATGGTTCCATATGCTTATTATTTTTTTCGCGATTGCTTTATTTTTTGAACTGTTATTTAAAAAAATCACCTGTCCATATACTTTTCAGACACACTGTACATGCATATTCATACATTATTAACACAGTATTTTTTTTTTTAATTTGACATTTCAGTCACTTCTTCATTTCAATTAAAAAACATAAATCAACTGTAAATTATAGTTTTTTGATTGATTATTTAAATAAAATATATGCACTAAAAGAACCAAACCCATAGAAAAAAATAAAGAAGCAAAGATAGAAATGAGATTTGATATCTAAGTTTTAATGGAGTGCAAACTGAAAAAAGTTATTACAAAGAGATTAAAATTAAATTATACTCACTTTTTAAAGCATGGATCACCAGCTAAGAGAAACATTTCTACACTAACATGAAGCCTAGAGTTATCTTGCCTACTTTTTGAATCATACCCTTCCAGCAGGTATCTGCGGTGTTCGAGACCAGCTCCAGCAAACTCCGCAAGATTTAAATTGGCAAAACCTAATTTCTCAAAAGAACGACCACCTCTAACTTCCTAAATAAATGAACAGAAGCAATTTTGTATAAATTTTTAATAAATACAAATGAAAAATTTCAAAAATTTTAAATTTGAACCTAAAAAAATGCATTTAAATATATTTTTATTTATATATACACAGTATGAAGCAAAAAAAATTGGCAAACATCCACTTGGCTAGGAAAACATTTATTGCAAAAAAGCTTACATTATTTTGCTCAAGAAACTATTTTACAAAATGTTTTATTTTTTAATCTTTTCAAGATAAATTTTGAGCAATATATTCCTATAACCTTCTGTAATACCAACACTTTAATACATTTGTTTTAATACCAATGAAAAAATAAAAAAATCCAAAAAGATCATGAAAGACATTGTCCTATAAATCCACAACAAGGTGCTTCTATTTCATAATATTAATTGAATCCCATTTATAAAGATTATTTTATCCTGAAACCCTACTAACTTTCACTTAAAGTAAAATCTGAGGAGCTTGTGGCTATTGAAAAAGTTAAATTCTTGATTAGATTCGCAAGCAATTTTATTGTTGATTTAGCTGGTTATAATATATAGTCTTATCTTGTTGCAAATTCCAATCAACAGGATAATAGATGTTCAATGTAAGAAGACACTCATGCAAAATATTCAGGAATATGGAAGCATTACAGTTCCACTGATCACTTTTAATGATTGTTCTTCATTAAATCATACTAAATCATACCAAATCATGATACTTTATTTTTTATTTTTGGATGAGAATCTTTCCAAACAAACCTAGGGTTAAACCTCCCCACTGCCTTTGGCAGTATACACAAATAATTATTTTATATCTTTAAAAGAGCATAATTTTTTAATTTAAAATGCACACTGTGATCGATACAAATTAAATTAAAATTTTCAGCATTGTTGTTCACATTGCTATAAGAACCAATTTGGTATTTACGCAACTAGAATTTAATAACATCAGTAGCAAAATTTACCAGAGTTCTTTCAGTTTCAGAAAAAAAAAATTGCTATAAAATGTGAAAATATGCTAAAAATCATATAAAAAACTAGCCGGTCTTCACCTGTCTAGCCGGTTGTTTCCGAGTGGGGCCCAGATACATAGTGCAGCATACCGTCCTGACTTCGCTTGGGGCCCAGAAAGAGCATTTTATATGCAACCAGAAAAATATAAATAAAATACTTTAAATTAAAAGTATATGAAAATAACTAATAAGAATATAAAAAAAGGCACTTAAATAAAGATTTCGCAACATAAATATTTTTTTTTTCATGTGCTCCCTGACAAAATACTACTAAGCCCTGCCCGTGATTATCTAAGGGTGGGACCCAAGTAGTACTTTGTATCTGGGCCCCACTCGGAAGCGATCGGCTAGTATATAATAAAAAATCAGCAATAGTTCTGTTTTTCGTCTAATCTTCTGCAATCGGGTTCATAGCCGATGTTGCCCACAAATTCGCTAGCTCTAAAATCGCTGAAATACATGATTAACTACTTTTTTTTTGTAGATTTGTAAAGTGGAGTTTTATATTCTTACTTAAAACTGCTGCTGATATATGGCACAATTACCTAAAACTTTCGACACACAGTGTGACCCACAGACTTGTATAAAACCAAAAACTTTCTGCGCACATAAATATTGGGTCAAAAACTTTCTGCAAATTAATTTACTGTTTAATAAAATTACGTGTTATATTATTTTGACGATATGAATTAAAAACTAGTTTAAAATAATTACCATTTAATTTAATTAATATTAAGAACAATTATTTTGGTTAAAAAAATAATAAAACTAAAAATCCATGATAGTAAGAGCTCAATTCTTATCAAATATTTTATCAATGCATTTAGAAACAGCCCAATTCTTAACACTTTCGCAAGCATCTGTAATGTCACAACAAAGTTTTGCATCTTTAAACTTTGAATTTGACAGTAAATAAATCGTGCATAAAATTGAGGAACATTTAAAAAAAAAAAAATTTTTTTTTTTTTTTTTGGCAAAGATTTTAATTTTGCAGAAAATTTTCCGCGCACGTCGTGCATCTATATTATACAACTCTGGTGACCCACCTGATGGATTATTATCTAAAATACATAGTTACCTATTTTCTAGTATATTTGTTATCCTAAACTTCACGCATCTACCTATTACTGAGATATCACAAAATAAAATAAGAAATCCGAGCCCCATTAACCGTCCTTAGTGGCTGAATTTCTAAAATCGCTGAAATATGAGTTTGATTATTTTTATAGCAGATTTGTTATCCTGAATTTCACGTTCTTATCCAAAACTACTGATGAGATATGGTGAAAAGGTGAAATCAAAAATTATCGACCCCCCCCCCCCCATATTTAACTCCCTCAGTAGTTGAATTTCTAAAATCGCCTAAAATGCATGTTTAACTATTCTTTAGTAGATTTGTTATCCTGAAATTCACGCTCCTAACTATAACTTCTACTGAGATATGGCAAAATGGCATAAAACATTCGACCCCCATTTAACCTGCTTTAGTGTCTGAATTTCTAAAATCGCTGAAATACGTGTTTAACTATTTTTTCAGTAGATTTGTTATCCTGAGTTTCATGATTCTACCTATAATTTCTACTGAGATATGGCAAAATGACCTAAAATATTTGACCTCCTATTTAACCCCCCTTAGTTGCTGAATTTCTAAAATTGCTGAAATATATGTTTATCTATATTTTTTGTAGATTTGTAATCTCGAATTCCGAGCTCCTAACTAAAAATGCTGCTGAGATATAGCAAACAGGCAAAATGACCTGAAATGTTCGACCCCCCCCCCCATTTAACCCCCTTAATTAATGAATTTCTAAAATCGCTGAAATATGTGTTTAATTATTTTTTTAGTAGATTTGTTATCCTGAATTTCACATTCCTATCTAAAACTGCTGCTGAGATATGGTGAAAACGTGAAATGACTAAAAACTTTCGACCCCCATTTAACCCCCTTAGTGGTTGAATTTTTAAAAAATCGCTGAAATATGTGTTTAACTAACTTTTAGTACATTTGTTATCTTGAATTTCGCACTTTTAACTAAAACTGTTGTTGAGGTATGGTGAAAAGGCAAAATGACCTAAAACTGTAGACTCCCCATTTAACCCCCTTAGTGGTTGAATTTCTAAAATCGCTGAAATACGTGTTTAATTATTTTTTTAGTAGATTTGTTATCTTGAAGCTCATGTTCTTACCTAAAACTGCTGATGAGATATGGTGAAAATGTGAAATCACCAAAATTTTCGACCCAACCCCCTTTTAACCCACTTAGTGGCTGGATTTCTAAAATTGCCTGAAATACATGTTTAACTATTCTTTAGTAGAATTGTTATCCCAAATTTCAGGCTCCTACTTAAAACTCCGGCTGAGATATGATGGAAAGACGAAATTATCTAAAACTTTCGACCTCCCATTTGACCTCCTTATGCTGTGAATTTTCAAAAATCCTTTCTTAGTACGCGCCTACATTGTGTAAAGAACATGTCTTTCAAATTTCATTGTTCTAAGACAAATGGTTGAGGCTTGGCGTTGATTATGAGAAAATCAAGGTACTCCTTTATAAGTATAGATTTCAGAACATTTAAAAATCACGGAACAAAATTTAATATATTAGGCTAAAAGGCTGAAACTGGATTCCTTTTAAAAATGTCAAAAATGTCAGCCCTATATGAAGGTCTTATTGCTTTACAAAAAGACATTGAAATTCTAAATATATTTTTTATTGTGTTTTTACTTTCTCTTTTAGCTGGACAAATCTGTATCTGTTTTATTCCATGCATCCATTCATGCATGCTTTCATTCTTCTTCAGTTCTAATTTGCTACACATTAATTATTGCAAAAATAAGGTACCAGCTATTTATTCTTTTACTAGTAGAAATTTACTATACTTTATATTCTTATTTTACGTAAAAGAAGGAATAATTTGATTATTTAAAAGAAATTTTGACATTGCAAATTGTATTAGATTTAAATATCATTTTAAAATAAAATACTTTTCCTAACCAATAAAAACTTGTGTTTTACAAACTTACTGTACTTAATATTCAAAGCTAGCTTTTTTTGTTTATTTATAAGGTAAAACATCCATAGAAACTTTCCAAATTATGTTCATCTTAGATTTTATTTTTTTATGTCATTTTAAAAATTAAAAAAAAATCAGTTGATTTAAATCAATGATTTAAAAAAAAATCAAGGAAGGAACTGCTGAAATTTTCATTAACATTGATGATGAGTTTACCTACTGAAAAAGAATCAGTTGATGTATGTGATTATATTCTTTTAGAATCTTCGATAAAAGCTGACCCTATTTAGTGATGATGAATCAGATACTGAAACTGGTGATGTTTCTTGCAATATCGAGAATTTCCAAGAAGCGGCAAAATACAGTGAAGCAGTTACAAAAATTTTTTGTAAAAAAAGATGATACAGAAGGATTAAAACTACTGACAGAGTTAAAACTTTGCACAGAGAAACAAATTAAATGTATTCACAAGCAAAAAGAAAACTTTTGCAACAGATTTTTACATAAGAATGTAATTAACAGTGGAAAAATGTATGTACTATTTTATTTCAGTTGTATTGCTTTAATATATATATATATATATATATATATATATATTTTTTTTTTTTTCTGATAAATCATTTAACAGACGTTTTCGAACATATAAAAGCCAATTAATGAAACATTAAGCATTTCTTAGTGATTTTGTGAATATCTGAGGTTTCCCCAATAGCAGGGCAGATACCTAGCAGACAATTTTCACACTCCCGAGGTGTCAGTTATTTAGAGGTTTTACTGTATATATATATATATATATATTTCCTATTTCATTTATCTTATCTTCGTCATATATTTTGTATTCTTTATCTGGACATTATTCAAACAGATATGTGTTCATATTTCAATTTTTTATTTTTATTCCACCATTTGTGTACGATATTTCTGTGTTTTTTTTTTTAAACGGTTATATATATATAAATATAAAAAAATATATTGCACATAATTAAAAAAATAATAAAAAATAAAAAAATCTATAAAATTTTGATCATGAAATGATACTAACTTTTCTTACAGATATCTTGCATATACAAGGCTCTAAAACACCAGTGCTTGCATTGGCAGTCATTTTGCAACCAAATTGAAATTTTGTGCCCCATTTCACACAGTTATTTTTAACTTCTTGTCTAAAAATTGAAAATAAATGAGTTAATATATATACAATTAATTTGACAGAAACATTTAAATAAATTTAGATTTACAGTATCATTATAAAATAATTAGAGCAAGACTAATTTAAATTATCATGACAACGTAAATTGTTTTCTATATTTTAGAAACAAATAGCAATAATTGAAATTTTAGAATCAATAATCTTTGGCAACAAAATATCTTTTCAATTTTTCAGTACGCAAAAATGTTTTAATTTAAAACATAAAAAGTTTTTTGTTAAGAAAACAGTAGGGAAAAAAAAAAATACCACAAATAATTAAATTGTTGTATTGGGCTGCACTCTTACTTTTCTAATGTATTGGGTTGGCAAGAAAGTAATTTTGGTTTTGTAGTATTGAAGAAAACTCATTTTTTTTTTAAGACAAAGAATAAACTTTAATCAATTATATATTTTCCCTTTTGTTCAAGGACCTTCTGCCATCTTTCTTCCAGCTGCATGATTCCGCGTTCATAGAACTTCTGGTCCTTATCAGACAAAAACTGAACCAAGAACTGTTTTAGGTCATCGTCATTTGTGAAATTTTTACCATTCAAAGAATTCTGAAAACTTCGAAATAAATGGTAATCAGATGGTGCCAGGTCAGGGCTGTAGGGGGGATGCGACATCACTTCCCAACCAAGCTCTAATAATTTCCCACGAGTTACCAAAGATGTGTGAGCAGGGTTAGAAATTAGCGGTCGTTAGTCGCCAAATGCAACTAAATTATTGCATTTGACGACCTCAAAATTATACCTGGTCGTCAAATTTGACGCCTAGCTTTTTTTACGCGAAAAATTGGAGTTGGGACACAAGATAATAGTTCTTACGTGTCCCATGGGATGCATAATTTTTACACAAGTAAATTCTTCGAAGAATTGCGAAATAATTTTGTCGAATAATCCAAAAAACGGCAAATTTCGTCTTAGGATCGCGCGAAAAAACAGCAAACTTCATCAAGGGATCACGAAAAGACGGCGAATTGTGTCGAAAGATCGCGAAAAAACGACAAACTTCGTCAAAGAATTGCGAAAATACGGCGAATTTCGTCGCAGGATCATGAAAAAATGGTGAATTTCGTCGAAGAATCACGGAAAAATGCGAAATTCATTATAAGATCGCGGAAAATGGCTAATTTCGTTGAAGGATCGCAGAAAAATACGAATTTCGCCAAAGGGCAAAGGAGAAAACGCCACCCTAATCAAAGGATTGTGGAAAAAACTATTAATGTCGTCGAAGGATCACGGAAAAACGGCCAATTTTGTTGAAGAAACAGCAAATTTCGTCGTCGGATCGCAAAAAAACGACGAATTCTGTTGAAGGATCGCCAAAAAAACGGCAAATTTCGTCGAAGGATCTCGAAAACATGGCAAATTTTGTCGAAGGATCTCGAAAAAAACGTCCAATTTCGTCGAAGGAAATAAAAAAACCGTTAAATTTTGTCGAAGGATCGCCAAAAAACGGCAAATTTCGTCAAAGGATCTCGAAAAAATGGCAAATTTTGTCGAAGGATCTCGAAAAAATGACAAATTTTGTTGAAGGATCTCGAAAAACAGCAAATTTCGTCAAAGAATCGGGGGGAAAATGTGAATTTCGTTCAAAGGCTTAGGAAGAAACGCAAAATTCATCAAAGGCTCTTGGAAATGGCTAATTTTGTTGACAGATCGGGATAAAAACGCAAATTTTGTCAAAGGGCCGCGGGAAAACACGAATTATTTCATCAAAGGGCTGCGAAAAAAATGTGAATTTCGTCAAAAAAAATGAGTTTCATTGAAGGATTGTGGAAAAAATGCGAATTTTGTCAAAAGGCCACAGTAAAAACGCAAATTTCGTCAAATGGCTGCAAAAAACTGCTAATTTCGTCGAAGGATAGTGGAAAAAACTGCTAATTTCGTCAAAGGATCACGGAAAAAAGCGTAAATTTTGTCGAAGGTCAACGAAAAAAACGTGAATTTCACCAAAGGATCGTGGGAAAAAAACACGCTAATTTCATCAAAGGTTTATGAATAAAACATGAATTTTGTGAAATAGTTGAGGAAAAGATGCAGCATTCCTTTAGAAAACAGCAGACACACAAAGTTCTATGCTTGTTAATATAGGCATAGTTTTTAATCTGAAACAATATACTGAACTAACTTTTGAAAAATCTGTGTTAACCCGAACCCAATTTGCAGGAATCTACAACTCAGCCTGAAATCACAAGTTAATCCGACCTGCAATGACAACAACAAAAATAGTGCTGAGAGAGGATCATAGGTCAACATGGGTTCGAAAAGAAATGAGAAAATATGATATAACATAAAATTACAACCATGAAATGCAGTTTGGCACCTAGGAAAAAAATTGCAGGCGTCATTTGACGCCTTACTTAGAATTCCCAATTTCTAACCCTGTGTGTGAGGCCAGGCATTATCATGGTGGAAAACTATTCCTTTACAATTTGCCAATGCTGGCCGCTTTTCTTTTATATTGCTTCATCCAGTTTTATTAGTTGCTGACAGTAAATATCTGAATTAATTGTCTGGTTTCTTGGGAGAAGCTCGAAATACACAACACCTTTGTAATCCCACCAAATAAACAGCATGATCTTTTTTTGATGCAATTCAGCTTTCTATGTGGTTTGTGCTGGTTCATCATGCTTGGACCATGATCGTTTTCGAATGACGTTACTCTAGGTGACCCATTTTTCATCACCAGTGATGATTCTTTTCAAGAAAGGATCGTTTTTATTGCGTTTAAGATGCATATCACAAATATTGATTCGTTGTGTTAAGTGAATATCTTTCAATTCATGCGGAACCCAAATATCGAGCTTCTTAACGAGTATAAGACCTTTTAAATGATTTTCAATAGTTGTGTGAGATACTTTTAACCTCTCTGCAATTCCCCGAACAGTTACATGACGATCCTCTTGAATAATGACACTGATTTGGTCATCAGAAACTTTAGTCGGTCGACCAGAACGTTGGTCATCTTTCAGTGAAAAATCGCCAGAACAAAATTTTTTAAACCAATTCTGACACGTGCGCTCTGTGATGCAGTCAACACCATAAACTTCACATATCTCTTTATGAGCCTCTGCAGCTTTTTTTTCCTTTCCGGAAATAAAAAAGTAAAATATGCCGAAAATGTTCATTTTTGCACTCCATGTTAAAATTGACCCTCAACAAATAGTTGCAAACTAAATCACACTGCAATGGCTTAAAAAGCAACCTCAAGGTCACTGCTATCAAATGGCAAAATGCCAAAAACATTTCTAGCAGAATTCATTCAAAAAAATTTACATAAATCTCTGAATGTGTGAAAACCGAAATTACTTTCTTGCCAACCCAATAGTATTTTAGGGCAATACATTTTATTGTTAAGAATCTACACCTACAGATCATGAATTTCACACATTGAGTCAAGTAAATAAGATGCAAGAGAATATAACCACATTTTTTTTTTGAAGATTTTTTTTACTTTTTTTGCTTTGGTCTGTAAAATTTATACTTAAACTTACCGAACATAATTTTTTTTATAATAATTAGATATTTTCAAGAAATTCCATTTTAATTTCATGAGCGTCAAAAGAATTGGTACTTATTTGTTGACCTTGGTATTTTTTAAAAAAGTTTGGTGCAATTTGGGCTGAAGAAAGTGATATTTGTTGCCAAATAATATAAACAGGTATGAAAACAAAACTGATGAAATATTATGCTTGTTTATGTATTTTAGAAAAAAAAAACAGGTGGTACAACTCAGGTTAAAGATGTCTGATATAATATGGCCCTGTGTACAGAACATAGATGAAAATAATTTTTAATTGAAAACTTTAATTTTTACATTTAGTATATTTTCTTAGATTGGCCACCAACTACAACAGCAAAATGCATTTTTGGTCCTTTCGTATTAGTTGTATGCCAACAGCTAATAGCTTGGTGCAATTTGGGCTGAAGAAAGTGATATTTGTTGCTAAATAATAGAAACAGGTATGAAATCAAAACTGATGAAATATTATGCGTGTTTATGTAGTACAAAAAAGAAAATAAAACAGGTGGTACAATACAGGTTAAAGATGTCTGCTGATATAATACTGTCATGTGTACAGAATATAGGTGAAAATAATTTTTAATTGAAAACTAATTTTTACATTTAGTATATTTTCTTAGATTGGCCACCAACTACAACACTAAAATGCATTTTTGTTACTTTCGTATTGGTTGTATGCCAATAGTTAATCGCGAAAGGTTTCCTTATTTATAGCAAACTTTTTAATTCTGATTATTTCCATTTTTAAGTATGTAGTTCGATTACATGTGTTAATTGTTATTTCTTTGTGAAGTTTTAATTTTGTTTGGCGATTTATTTATGGAATATTACATCGAAACAAACAAATGCTGGATTATTTATATTGTTTTAAGTGCAAATGGGTTACTCTTCCATAATCGGGTTGCATGGTCATTTATGAGATAGATTTGAAAAATTCATGGTTGATAATTATTTTAAATATCTAAACAAAAGCAGTAATAAAATTAGCTTTCAAAGAAATTACATTTGAAAGTACATTATTTTTCTCTATTCAAAAATTGAAATTGTGTGATGTTTTAAAAGTTAAAATATTTCTCTCTATACTAAAAAAAAGTAACTAATACTGCTGCTGCCGCCGTAATTGAATTTATTGTGACTTTTTCAATTTCTCAGCTTATACTGCAAAAACAATTGCATATAAAAACATGAAAATGGGCAGTTTTATAGAGCAAGAGACATGTAATGATAAACACGCTGAAGCAGACAGTTTTTAAATCTAAGAATTATTTTAAGTGCTATTTAATATTGAACTCGATCAAGATAGTTCAGTTAAATAAGTTTTATAGGACCAAAAACTATGCAGGGCAATTTAACAATCTTTTCCAGACACATATTTGATTAGATCGTGGTATGCAGTGGTTTAATCAATTTTCAAATTTGACCAATTTTAAGTTTTTTTTTCCATTTTTTAAATTCAAAGTTTCATTATATGAATAGAGATTTAATTCATACTTTGAAATAGCCATTTTTTTGTCAGATTAAAAAAAGCTCAAATAATAATCTTTACAAACACTTTTAATTGAAAAATATATTTATATGTGAATATTAAAAAAGAAAACTTTAAAATAATTAAATTATTACGTGTGAAAAGCATTTAATGGTGAAAATTACGTTATATTTAAAAAGATAAATTTAAAATAATTTTCGTATAGCGTTGTTTGTTATAAAAGTCAAGAAGGTAGCAACATTTTTTACTTAATCATTTTACACAAGCTGATTTTCAAATGTGTAATTGATCCTAATTAATCACAAAAACAGTCGTCAGCTGTCACAAAAGTGGTAGATGTAGGCTTCGGAGCCAAGAGGAAATAACCAAATTACAGAAGATCACCACTGGTCATGATAAAATCATTCAATCTTCCACAACTGGCTAATCAATTTTTAAACAGAGCAAATTTGCAAAATATTTTTTTTACATTATTATGAGCAAATTTATTTTTTAAATTATAATTTTTGCTCCTTTTCTTTTTTAAGATATGGCATTAGGAAAGAAAAAAATACATTATTTAAAGTATCAATTAAGGATTTCTAAATTGTTTCTCAACATATAATCATAATTTAATTAATATTAGACTATTAAATGATAAAATGATTTTTAAAAAAATTTTTGCACTATTTTATATATATATATATTTAGTGCTTAAGAAATTTTATTGTTGCACTTTCACAGCCAGTGGACGTTATTTTAGAACATAATAACTCCATTGTTTTTGTAACCCTTAAACAATTATAACCATAAAGATAATTTGATGATTTATCTCCTGCTGGCTAATGGAAAAATGCCTTAAAATTAATTCATGATTAATATAAAAATATATTAAAATGAATGTTGTATTGACATTGGAAACACAATTATAATCTTTAACATTTACTAGTTTACAATAAAGCCACTCACATGGACATATAATACAATCATATATATATATATATATATATATATATATATATATATATATATATATATATATATATATATATATATATATATATATATATGATTTTACAGAAATAACATGAATATTCTTTGTTTATATTGAACATGAACATGTAAATTTTTTTTTTTTTTTTTTCTGCACTAAAAGGAAAACGATTATATATTCGAATTTTCCCCATTATTTATCTTATTTACTGTACTACCACACATCATGTTTAACAATATTCAGCAGTTCTTATTCCCACTTAAAAGTCTAATTACAATTTCTAAAACATAAGTGAATTCTTCAAATTTTCTCAGAATAGATAAATATAGTGCCTTTAAAATTGGTGAAATACAGATTCCAAATTATCCAAATAGAGACTTTGTAAATTATAATTAAACAAATTTCAGCATTAATTTAAATAGGAATTCTTAAGAAATTACATGTTTGTGGTATACAGCTGGAATTTCAATAATTTTTCTTTTAAATGTGATTTTTGCAATTATCCTATTTAATTCCACCATTTGGCATTTTTAAAAAAAGGATGCCATGTTGGCGATTTCTAAATTGTTTATCTACATTTATCATACTGTAACACCCAACAAGCAAATGGTAAAATTTGGTCATTCTTAATTTTTAAATAGTTACACATAGGAAAAATATTGGATGAGATATAAAAATGTCACAGAAAAATAGATGCATTTATATGAGTAGTAACATACCAAATGTAAAATTTGATACAAAAACAATTGGACAAGAGACTGATGAATCATTCCATGGTAACTTATGTTACATTTAGAATAATTTTCATAATATAACACCAAAAAATATTGAAAGCGTAATGTTGATATGATTTGTTAATTAAACCAATCCAAAGCGAAATTTGGATGAAAATTACCTACGTTTAGTGCTATTTTTTAAACACTGGCCATTATACATTATTATGGTAATTTACGTTCTTTTTGTCAGAAACGCAAGTTACCATAGTAAATAGTAAATATAATTTTTAGCGTTCAAGAAATAGTACTAAATTTAAGTAATTTTTATCCAAATTTAGCTTTGTTAGGGTTAATTAACAAATCATATAAACATTACATTTAGAATATTTTTTAGTGTTATATTACTAAAATTACTGAAGTGAATTATTCTAAATGTAACATAAGTTACCATGAAATAACCCTGATAATTTAGATACAGAATTATTAAAAAAAAAAAAAAAAAAAAAAAAAAAACTTTGTTTATGATTTAAGATATTGCTTTTATGAGTAAAATATAAATATTTTGTCAAATTAATACGATAGAAATAAAAACAATAGTATGAGCAGAAAGAAACAACGCTTTTATACACATTTCATCAATATTACACAAAAAGTTAACAATCAATGTAAAGTTGAAAAAAAGAAAAGAAAAGAAAACACACGAAGATTGTTAATGCCGCGATCACTGTACTGCATGTATGCTTGTTTTCTGTACATATAAAAAAAAATCACTGGATGCAGAAACCTTGTTGCATTAGAATCCCCAAAAATACAAGAAATTTGTTCATGCTGCAATCACTAAAATGTCATCTGTTTGTAACTTTCATCAATAAAATTTACAATACAGAAAACAGAAAAATAATACATACATGAAAAAAGAAAATCAAGTTTTAAATAAATAAGTAGATGACATTTTTTCAATACTTTTTCTCCTTTAATATCATGACTAGCTGGCTTCGCCCGCTAGCGGGCCCCTAATTTACATCGGTGCCTCGAATTGTAGAAAATCTAGGATCTTTTGATTTCTCCATTTGTAAAGAACCTCGAAACGAACGATCCTCGGATCCGGGTCCCTGCTGTCTTCGGCATTGTATACCGATCGTGCTACGCACGCACCGGATACCATCTTAATTTTCACATAGAATAGTATAAACCTCTAACTGAATGAACCTCCAACCCAGGTCCCTGTTGCCTTCGGAACCGTATACCGGTCGTGCCAAGCACGTACCGGATAATCCCTTAATTTGCACATCGAATAGTATAAACCTCTAATCGAACGAACCTCCAACCCGGGTCCCCGCTGCCTTCAGAACCGTATACCGGTCGTGCTACGCGCGGACCAGATAATCTCCTAATTGGCACATCGAATAGTATAAACCTATAACTGTCCCTGCTGCCTGCAGCACCGTATAGTAGTCGTGCTGTGCACGCGCTGCAATATACATTATTTCAACCTTCCACCACCAGGGGGTGCAATCTGTTCTATACGAACCTCGTGCACTGAAACCGTTGTCGAGTCGAATGAGTAATACCCCGTCGTGATCTAGCCCGTAGAACCAGAGATAGGAAAGCGCCCCCTGTTGGTGAAAAATGAACTAAAATTGGTAAGTTCTATCAATGTCGAATGAGCCACACCCCATCATGATCCGGCCCATAGAAACAGTTAGGAAAGCACCCCTGATGGTGAAATACGGAACTAAAATTAATAATCTCTAGTAAGCTCTATCTATGTCGAGTTGAATGAGCCATACCCAGTCGTGATCCGTCCCATAGAAACAGAGATGGGAAAGCGCACCCTGGTGGTGAAACTTGGAATTAAAATCGGTAAGCTCTATCGATGTCGAGTCGAATGAACCAAACCGCGCCGCGATGGGACCCATACGACGGGAGATATTCATGATGTAACCATTTAATGATGCAGAGTATATATAAAAAAAAAAAACCCGAAAAACGTATGTTTTAAATAAGCAAGCAGACAATGACATTTTTTCATTGTTTTTTCTTTTTTAATACCATCTATGACACCACAGTTTAATGACTTATTTGTTATTTTAATTAACGAAATAACTAATAAATCATTAAAAATACAGATAAACATTGAATAAAGAATCAATTGATGATGTAACAGTAACAAACATGTCATATGTAACAAATGCTCACAAAAAGCTCAGCCTTTCCAAGAATAAGAGAGCTACATCTGGCTAACAATCGACGATTTGGTCAAATAGGAACCAACCTAATTTTTTTATTACTAAATATTGACACAAATAATTGGAGTTGTACTTATACATTTTATTCTGCATAACATTAAATAAATAAGTAAAAAATAAGCATAGTAAAGAAATTTATTAAAATATTGATACACAAGCAGAAAAAAAAAAAAAACTAAGCTATCATATATTATACAAGATTGAGATAGGTAATATTTTACTTATTTTCCATGCAATATACACCAAAAAATTAACTTAAGATTAATTGAAAAAGCAGATTCTGTTATGACCTTGACATTCTACTATGACAGGGATGACAAACCTATGGTTATGCGTGCACGAGGTGACATGTACAGCAGTTTCTCTGGTATATAAAAAATTCCAATTTGTACATAATTAAATAGATAAAACTCACTTATTACTTATAATGGTTGAAATTTTGTTTAATATGTTCAGATTATCTTACTAGTGTTATTTTTACATGAATTAAGATAGCAGAAAATTTTCTTTTTCTGAGATGGTAGAGAGAGTTTTCAACAAATAAATGTTTTACCTTTTTATATGAATTAAACAATCTTTATTTCTTAAAATGAATTACAAAAGATAGTCATCACAATGACACAACCAGTGGGCTCAATTTCGCTAGGCATACTGCTTAAAATAACAAATTATAAATCAGGTATAAAGCACCATCGAACGGACAACAGGAAGAATTTCATTAATGAATTATCTATATATAATTCTCTTACGTGGTGCGGAAATAGGGCTAAATTTCTAGCTTATTGTTGGCAACAACCGTAGTTTTCAGAGCTTAGACCAATGATGTATTAGATAGATCAGCTCTGCCTTCAATATGGCGGTCAGTGTCAGAACAGTGAAACTCAAGCTAGCAGTTATTAAAAATAAAACATGTACGTAATCCAAAGCGTCTGAGATGTTTCCTCATTTTAATTATGAGTAATATTGTTAATTTCAAATGAATTCTCTACTCTTATTTAGAATTTATTTACGAGTTTCACCCACACAAAAAATCAACTGTCTAGGTTGCCCTAGAACTCCTATTATAGAAGTCTTGCCCCTGCTGCCATCTGTTGCTGACTTAATGAAGTAAAAATAATTTCTTTTACAGAAATCTATAATCAATTAGAACAGTAAAATGTCGAACGAAATTTAAACAATCATTGATGATAAACTATCTTCCTACCACATAGTTTTTTTTTTTTTAATGAATTTAAGCTGTGCTGTAGAATATTATAGGTGCAATAAGTTTTAAACTAATTATGTTTCCAAGATCCTTTTATCATAGTATTTAAATGATTTATATATCCATTAGTAGCACAACTAAATGCATTTTTAGTTGTGTTTTCAACGGAGTTTTCAATTACTTTTTTACATTAAAAAATTGCCAATTTCATATGTTCAAATTATTTATGGTAGTACTTATTCTGGCTAGACTTATTACAAAAATAAAAAGGGGCGAGCGAGCGAAGCGAGATGGGACTGCATAGCGGTCTCAATGTGAATTGCTTCGGGAAAGGGGGGCATTAGCGAGTAGGGGGCTGAGCGCCCTAGTTAATATTTAATGCAACTTGGATTAAGAAATGAGCAGATTTCATATTAAGGAAAAGTTAAAATTAGGGATGCACCGAATATTCGGTATCTATTTGGTATTCGGCCATACTACCGAATATTCGGTTTGGCCGAATACCGTAATATTCAGCCAAACCGAATACTTAAAAAATATTTTTAAAACCCCACAATTTCTACTTTTAACTATCAATTAATAAAGATATTCAAAATAATTAGAAATAGAATCATATTTCAATGAAAGAGAATGCTTTTACATTATTTATTCGCTGTTTGAAAAGTGTCACTTAGAAAATTAACCATTAATGATGACCTTCATAGGAATTAATGATGTACAAATAAATGCAGGTTCCTGAATATTGTCTAGCAAATAATCTGTTCCTTGCTTTTTTGCAAACATCATGTTTCTAAACAAAATGAAAAAAAAAATTTCACAGGTGATAATAGACATCAAGACAGACAATTTTTGTCCAGAAAACTAGGATCGCAACACACTTATTCAATCAAAAATAAAGTGCATCTCACTCCAGGTCAAATTAGAATTTTCGTTTGTTATTTTAATATTATTGAAGATATTGTAACTATATTTTCAACATAGTTACTTTGATTTCTGTGAATCGCGAGAAGTACTGGAAATTGCCAACATTCATATCTAAACACTGAGCTAGATATTCCTTTTTTCAGAGTGCAGCTGACAGTACTACTTATAACTGTGTCACTTTCCAAAATTCAGCCACTTCCAATAATATCATCATATTTGCTACAAGCAAAATTAATACGATGCAAATCTCCCTAAAATATCTTTATTGTTGTTAAAGATGTGACTGAAAATTCAGTTTTAGCTTGCAGTGACACGTGTTTTTGATTGAATGTATTATATTTTTGATGGAATAAGTGGATTGAGATAATGTTTTTTGCTCAAAAAATGTTTGCCTTGACCACATTATCTACACAGAAAGTTTTTTCCAAGATGTATACAATCTCTGAATATGATCGCTCATTCCAGACACCTGCTCTCTTGGTTCATTTAGAAACTTCCTTGCCAAATCAAAAGGAGCCGGACAGTTATTCTTGCTGATTTGTCACCATTTTAATATATTGTATTGTTTTACTTTAGTCTCTTCCTGACAAATAAACACCATATCACTGTAAAATGTTTCGTCAAATTCATTCAAAATTTTTCTTTGATTTTAATGTATTTGTTTCAGAATATAAGAACATTTTATTAAATTCATTTTAATTAACAGAAGAAGCTACAAAGTTTAAAGCTTTATTAAAAAAGTTTTATTAAGACTATCCTCTTTTTAAGTTATAACTCAAGGAACAGATTATTATTATTATTTTTTTTTTTTTGTAAAAAGGTTTAGTTCATAAAATGGTAGTATCTGTGTTAAATATTATGTGAAATTGTTTTATAATTTAACTTTTAATACTTTTAAACTATGAAATACAAAAACATTCGGTCTCACTGTTACTATTCGGCTAGCCGAATATTCGGTATTCGGTCAAAATCACTATTCAGTGCATCCCTAGTTAAAATTATTGAAAAATCCATAATTTTTCTTTTCCTTACTATGGGCTGTACTAACTAGAAGTCTGCATGGGCCCAAGGTCCGCACCTGGCACAGCAAAATTAAGACATTTCAAATAGGCTAATAAAAATATTAAACTGTCCCCCTGTGCCAATTAAAAATTTAAGTGGGCCAACTAGCCTAATATAACAAATTTAAAAGGATCAAACTAAGATGATAAAATATGAAAAATTTTTAATGGTCGTGACTGGGACGAGAATAAGTATAAATGTGTGATGCACGAGTCGATGCTGCTTGACAACATCAATAGAGAAATATAACATGTCCAGCATAGAGATCGGCAACAGACAGTTACATCGTGTCCAAAGGGGTTAATTTCTTTCAGAAGACTCGGATCAGGTTCAAACTGGACTTAACTGTTCCCAGGACATGTTGAATATGCAATTTGATTTGTAAAAATAGTAATAGCGATAATAAACTTCTGTTAACGGAATCTTTGGACATATATTTTAATAAATTATACAGAAACATTTTCAAAAATCCACTTTTTGTTGTTATACAGCTTCAAAAGCTATGATGTTTTTAACTATTTTTTTTCCTTTATTCTAAACTACATTAATTTTTTTGGCACTTCTCTATTATCCCGTCGACGACTTTTCATAACAAAAAACTATCACCAAACTGTAAGATTAAATGCCAAAAATGTAGTCCAATTTACTTGATGTCAGAAGCATTATACGTGTTTGTTATGTCATCAAGTGGTTTTTAATTCGACATTTCGTGTATTTTTCATTATGTTTTACTTATTTATTAGTTATTTCATTAATTAAAATAACTGTGCCCTTAAATTCTTATATTTTATTTATTTATTTATTTTGATATTCGAATGGCAACGTTCTTCTGTTTATTTGGCGTTACAGTTTGGCGATAGTTTTTTGTTATGAAAAGTGGTCGACGGGATAATAGAGAAGTACCACTTTTTTTAATGCCTTTATTTTAATGTAATAGTCCAAGAGTAAGTGATCATTAATGTTGCTATTCTGTATTCTAAGGCTTGCAAAGATATAGTAATCTAAAAGATACCATAAAAATTTCGAAACAGATGTGTTACACTGACGCTAAAATGTAAACAAAAGATTGGCGACTGTTTGGATGGCGCGATTTCCAAGACTGCACCAAGCTACTATTATCCGTTGCCCCGGGCGCAGAATCGGCGCAACGCTGCGACGCACGTCGCAGACTCTTGAGAAGGTCTGCAGCCTATTTTTTAACTGTTAGAATCGGATGCGAAAAAATCGTAAATTTCTCCGATCGGCTGCGTAAAAGTCGCGATTTTGCCAAATTTCGCTGATTGGACACGTAAAATACGCAAAATTTGCCGATCGGGTGCATATAAATCGCGAATTTCATCAATCAGGTGTGTAAAAATCTTAATTTTTGCCCATTAAGCATGCAAAAATCATGAATTTCGCCAATCGGACGCGTAAAAATCATGTATTTTGCCGAACGAAAAAACACTAATTTCGCCGATCAGGTGCATTAAAATCGCAATTTTTGCCGGTTAGGCGGGTAAAAATCACGAATTTCACCGATCGGAACAGGTAAAAATCACGAATTTCGTCAATCGAGCGCGTATAAATCGTAAATTTCGCCGATCGATTGCTTATAAATTGAAAATTTTTCCTAACGGACCCCCAGCACCTCAAAACAAAATTCTCTCTGTGCTATTAATGGTGGCCTTCGACAGCCCAGTCATTTTTGTAAGTGGCCCTTCGCTTAAAAAGGTTGTGTACCCCTATGTTAGAGTTTAGAAAAATAAAACTCTGCTACAAATTATTTGCCTTGTGCCATAGTAATACGATCCTTGCTACACGCGATTGACGAGCTCAGATTCCCGAAACCGAATTCAACTGACATGCTCATTCGAACATCACCACCACTGAATTCCAGTGATGTGGCTGTTCCAACTCAATCGAAAACCACTTTTATTCCTGCTCCATCGACGTCTTCTGCAGTGCAAGTGCTGCCACCCGATTTGGGCATGGCAAAATTGCTGCAAGTAACATTTAATATTATCCCATCTATATATTAATTTTGATATTATCATATTATATCAATCTTTTAAAAAATTTTAGAAGTTGTTGTTCAGGTGTTATTTTTACTGTTATTGTATTTTCTAACTTCAGAAATTTTGACAAATTTTATGAAAGATTTTTCAGACAATGTATGAGTGTTAAAAATTCTGAGGACAAAGGTAAATTATTTTTAAAAGTACTTTTTTTTTATGTTAATCACAAATAATTGGGGGGGGGGAGGGGTTGAGTGCATGTAACGCAATGCGAGGGACGTTTGTCCTTAAGTTCTGCAGACTGTTTTTAAAGTTTCTACTTGTGTTGCAGACTGTAGAAAAAAATTCTGCTGCTGGGTCCGTTGCCATTTTGGAAACATAAAAAACAGAACATTTATAAATAACGTATTCGAAAACACAGAAAATTGTATTTCTACACAACAATTAAAATAAACCAAAAATACATTTTTTACAACATAAATTTAATGGAAAATGTTAATTACGTCATTTCAATCTTTTAAAGTGCACTACTATATTACAGTAATCCTTCGCTGATGCTAATTTTAATTTCACACAAACTTTTAGTTAAAATCATTATGTCATTTCAATCTTTTAAAGTGCCCTACTATATCAGTGTAAACATTCGATTATTTAGTTTCTAATTTCATGACGAACACAACATTTATAAATAATGACGTATTAGTTAAATCAGAAAGTAAATATCAAAATAAACGAAAAATAAATTTTTTTAACATAAATTTAATAGAAAATACATTACCTACGTCATTCCTCTAAAGTGGACTGCTACAATCAGAATAATCATTCGATAACCGATTTTGTAATTTCACAGAAACCTTTAGATAAAATTACCTCATTTCAATCTTTTAAAGAGCACTACTATATAAGGGTAACCATTCGGTAATTCAAATTCTAATTTAACACAAACTATTAGATAAAATCATCGCGTTATTTCAGTTTTGAAGTGCTGAACTTGCCTTTCTGCTTCTTCATAAAAACTTACCTGGTACTCTCGAAAAATGGTATCCATAGCCACGGACATTTTCCAACTTCTACCAGCAACTACAAACATCAAAACAATTTCGATAAACAAAATAGAATGATAAATTCAATTCTACCGCTCTCTCTAATTGCCACTGTAACCGCCAATACGTAATAATTCACATGACAATTAAAAACCAATCATTAACTCAACAGTTATGCAAATTTATTTCCCTTCTATACATGGTTCTATAATACGCGACTCTGCAACCAATAACGTGCAATAGAACGTTCTTCTACAACCAATCACGTTTTCTCTACTTTTCATCATCAATGACGTAATACAGACATGCGCAAACATTTCCCTTAACATCCACGCAAATACGGATTACAATAACAAATATCAACACCAGTAACTAAATACAAGCTTAATAGCCAGGTTGCCATAAAAGAAAAAACAGTCCCCAAAGTTTGGCAACTTTTTATTTTTTTTAACCGATTAAATTTTTTTTTTTAGCGTCAGTGTAAAGCATCTAAGCCAAAATTTCCCATAAATATATATGCAGTTTCATTAAAAAAATCTTAATTGCATAAGAAAAAACACTTTTTTTTTTTGTAGAAATTGAGTCGGGCTGGGCTGTGAGCTGCAAAATCATAAATGGGTTGGGTTTGGGTCAAACTGTTAGTTTTTATTAGAGATCGACCAAAATTTCGGTTTAGGTTTCGGCACAAAATCGGAATTTCACCGAATATTCGTTTTCGGCGAAACTGCTGCCAAAATTTCGGCCTGGCCGAAACTATCTGCATTTCAAAATTTCGTTCCTTCTTTCGGAAATTTTCAACTTTACTCATTGATATGAGTTCTATCGGCTCAAATGAGACACTGTTTATTGCTGTGAACTCCACTGTTTATCATTATCTGTCATGACTGATTCATGATGTGAGTGTGTAAATTATAAAGCAAACAATGCATATATGACAAAACTTAAAAGACGCTTATCAAATAATCTTTAAAAGCAGCAAACTTAACAGTAATAGAAATTTTTTTACTTTGAAACTCCAGATTGTTTCGAATGCTTTATGAGAAAAGGTGTTGTTAAAACATATGAAGATTTACAAAATTTATTACAAAAAATAAATTGAGGTATGTATACTTAAAATATTTTTTTATTAGATGAAATTTGTATAGTTGGAAACTATTTCTGTCTTATTGATAAATTAATTAAGTTTTATTTTTATATGAAAATAAATAGTTTCTGATAGAGACACAGAGAGTCAACTTGACATCAGAGATAAAATTTTCAAACAGGGGTGCCATTTGGATAATTTCTTAGGGAGGCAGGGAGTGGCAAACC
Organism: Maratus michaelseni; assembly: GCA_963931845.1. NCBI lineage: Eukaryota > Metazoa > Arthropoda > Arachnida > Araneae > Salticidae > Maratus > Maratus michaelseni. Next base: position 159,054,701 of record OZ007591.1, read on the forward strand.
TTTTTTTTTTTTTAGGGGGGGGGGGGGGGGGCGGTGAGTGAGTAAAGATTTATTTTAATTTTTGTTTGAAAGTTAAACACACACACATATATATGTACGTTCGTTTGTTAGAAGTGTGGTTCAATACAAGTATAATTAAAAAATTAATTAGTAACGTGATTATTATTAAGTAATTATTAATTATTTGTTATCAATTAATTCATAATTAATAATTATACGCAGTTATGTATATATTATTCAGTTTAAAGAATTTTTTTACACTTTCGGTTTCGGTTTCAGCCGAAAGTGGGAAGATCACCGAAATTCGATTTTGGTCTTAAAAACCTGTTTCGGTCGATCTCTAGTTTTTACTAACAGTCAAGGTACTTTTGTTCGGGCTGGACTACCTGGAATTTTCAGCCTGTGCAGATTTCTAGGCTGCACCCTCCTCGCCAACCCCTGCCCAATCCAGACTCCACAGGCTGGACACTGCACAACCTAATCTAGTCAGGTATATGCCTGCAAAATGTAATTAAATTGCCATGCATACATTTCGATTCTATAAAACTTGTACTGAACTACCTTGACCAATTTTAACATTAAATAGTGCTTAAAATAATTCTTGATTTGAAAACTTCCAACTTGTCACATATTTCTCTATAAAACTACCAGTTTTTATGTTTTTATACGTAATAGTTTTGGGTGGATAACCCAAGATTGTTAAAAAGTCACAATAAATTCAACAACAGCAGCAGAAGCATTAGTTACTTTTATTCAGAATAGAGAGATCGCAGTACGTATCACTTTAATGAACCATATTTACTATTTCATAATCAAAATTTCAATAAATTAATATTTCAATATACAGAAAGACAGCTTTTTGATTTTTGTTTGTTGTCATTAAATGCATAAAAATGATTGATTCTATTTAACCAGTGTTTCATATAACTCACATATGCTACAATATAATATTTTTATGTAAAAATTTGGCATGCACACGTAAAAAGATTCACCATCCTTGTACTACGATAACTCTGTGCTTTATATTGTACCTTAAGTATAAACTCATATTAAATAAGAGATTTAATCAAGCAATGAACATTTAATGCAATTCATTTTATGTAATATTAACACAAAAAGTATAAACAATAAAATAACTAACTTTTGAGACAACTCTGTAAATGTTCCTCCATCTATTAATCTGATCTTAGCAAATATAATTCCATTAACAAAAGTTACATCAGATAGCTCTTGTAGCATTAAATCGACTTTAAACTTGTACTTCTTTTTTTTCAGCATGAAAGACATTTTAATGAATGTTTATACTAACGAACAGTTGTGAACATAATGATGGCTAATTCTATAAAAGAAAGAAATGTACATAAATATCATAATGAAAAAGATTCAATAAACAATTATGTAATGAAGGAAATAATGGAGAAATATAACTATACAAATATTAATATTTTTTCTAATATATACTAGCTAATTCTTTTTTTAAGGATTTTTTCTATAACCAAGGAATAGAAAGGAGAGTACTTAGAAAATAATCACACTTCTATGCTTAAGCATATAAATGAATTAAAGATCCTTTTAAATTTCAATTATAAAAAATGGCAGAACAGAAAAATTTCGTTTGGAAAATACATTTAAATACCTTAAATATTAGAAACAACTGATGTTTCTACACGGAAAAAACCCCGTCAGAATTAGTAAATTACTTCCTCTAAGAAAATAAATTCAGTGTGGACAAATAGTCACTAAAATATTCATCACAAACAAGTGTATACAAGTTACATCAAACAATATGAGCAAAATGCAGATGAGCCACACCCAAATAATTAAAAATATTTGCTAAAAGTAAACACACGAAAATTTTCACATTATTTTGAAACAAGAGAAAACTCTGGCCATTAACATGACATATCTCTTTCATCAACAGGAAACTCAGAGAGAATCAAAATATAATATGCCTACACATTTTTATAAGTTGAAGATTCGATGAGGCGAGTCGTAAGAATAAATATTTTGATTTAGAAAACTGACTGATAAGTTCCGACAGAAGAAACGACCAAGAAAGAGTAATCAAAAGTTCTTCTATTGCAGTATTTTAAAATTATCTTTTCCATTTCAACAAATTTCGAAATAAAACACACGCAGCTGATTACTGTACCATCGTATATTTACATTCTTCTTCTTCAAAGTAGCGATTCGTATCGAAGCCCATAAAACAGAGAAAAAAATCCCTGGATAACAAATGTAAAAAATTAATTTTTATTTCTCCAAATATTATTATTATAAGTAGAAACTAATAAATATATAATCGGATAAGATTGCATATGAAATTATGATGTAGTTAACTGCAAGAATTATTTTTGTTTATTATAAATTCATGAAAATGCAACTGTTTTACTTGATTTATAATTTTCTCTGACGTTGATTTTGAAAATTTTGGTATTAAAAAGAATGGTCCGGTTTCGTAAATGCGAAAATTTCCCAAAATATTCTGATCAATCAGATAAATGCATTTGACTACATTCAAAATATGACGTCATGTAGAAAAAAATTTGCAATTCTACTTGGATCCTTCCTATTTTTAAAGATTACGTAATGGATAATCGATTCACCCACTCGATGGTAGCAAGTGAAACGACTGACAAGTCAAGGCAACTCACCTCGGTGCCTCGGTCGTAAAAGCCAGACGACACCGACGGTGCTTTTGCTTGTAAATTTAAAAAATGTACTGTTCAATGAAGTGAAATTGATTAATGTATTTTATCCATTTTATATGTATTTCTGCCACTGTAATGTATGGATCACTTGCTGGATTTAAGAAAAAGACATTTATCTGAGGTTACACAAAAACGCTTTCACCCATTTCGTGTTACACTATAATTATATGCAATTTTAAAAATATTTATTTTTTACGATGACTGCCGGTTACCGTCATGCCTCGCATAATTTTAAGGAACTTCCTGCAGAGGAACAGCAAAGGTTAATTAAACTTTTTAAACAGTTAGATGCCACAAATGACGATAAAATCACTGCTGAAGATTTAGCGGTCTCATTCAAACAAATGGGGATACCGTATCACCCAGAAGGTGGAATACAGGTATGTCTGGCTTCTTTATATTTATGTATACATCTAAAAATGTTGTAAGATGATCATATATTTTCCCCGTGTATTTTATACACGAGAAAGTATTATATGCTGAAGATACCCAAAACAACTGATATTTTGATAACTCATCTTTTCATTCATTATTATTTTCCTCTTAAGAAAGGTAATAAGATTATAACATTAATTTAAGAAGGTTTAAGGTATCAGTTGTGAAATGCAATACTATATTTCATAGTTCATTGTAGTATATTTAAAAACCTTTGCTTTTGGATTTTCTATGACATAAACTGTTAAAATCCAGGATTTTAATTGTAGCAATCAGATAATTATTAGATGATTGACATCTTTTTTTTTCTATTTATATTTGGGTCATTTTAAATTTACATGCAGATTTCATGTCCTGAAAATGAATTTTTCTCTAAAGTATTCAGCACTTTTACTTAGTGTCGCTATAACTTTTGACATTAAAACATATTTGCTCAAATACATTAAGTATGCTTAAGACAGTAATTACTAAGCAATTATAATATTCATCACCCATATTTTTTACTGTCCCAAGATGAAGTTTCATTGAAATATGTTGTTTATTTAGTACTATCACGTCCTTTTTCATGTGTAAGCATTTTATTAGTAATATTTAATAGATATTATTATAAATAAAATATTACATAAATTATTTCTTCAACTGATGTTCACAATTTTTTAATGTGCACAGATTTCTTGGAAAGGGCACTTTCATTACACTTCAGGAGTGATTGTATTCCGGGTGTGCCCCGGATTTTTGAGATCATTATGTTTAGGGGAAAAAACAAATCGAAAATGTGATGTAAAAAAAAGCAAAAAAATTACCAAATATTAATGATAACCATTTTACTTATAGCAAGCCTTAATCAGAGACATGTCGTAATAAAACTGTCAAATCTTCTGCTCTATATCAATTGGAAATAGGATAGTATATGTTTTCTATCCGAGACAGATCTGTCTTTTGAAATGCGCTATTTCGAGTCCTGCGGGTTGAAATAAGCAAATCGGCACCAAACGGGAAAAAAAAATAATTTCCGTATCATATTCTGATTTTAGTTTCCCCATAATCCCTAAAGTTCCCAAGTCTGCGACGTGATTTTCCCATGAATTAGTGAACTTTCACGAGTATATATATATCAGTACAAAAACCCTTAACGGGTTAAAAGTGTTGACGCAGCACTTTCTTTTGGCTCTATGAATTTTAAATATGGGTCTTAAAAGCAATGATATCAAATTTAAGTGACGCTATGTTAATAATTTTTTTTTAAATCATAATTTTCTTTTTAGTTTTATTTATGTTCACAGGTGCAATTATTATCTTAATATGAAAAAATATATAAAATTTATTCACTGATGCTTTTTCATTCACATCTCTCATGAATTCAAAATATGGGTTTTAAAAGAAATGATATCAAATTTTGAGTGACACCTTGACGTTAATTTAATAGGACTCTTTTAAAATTCAATTTAAATTATTTTTGGTTTGTCTTCTAAAGTATATTTACACATACAAACAATACTTTTAATTTTTCAATACACTTTTAAATATATTACTTTCACTGAGCCTATATTATGTATTGAAATGTATTTATTTCAATAAATTGATTTATCTTCTGTGCCACGCTATCCAAAATCATAAGTAAAATTTATGTAAATGATTATTTTGCGTCATATTATCCACTTGAATACATTTCCCTTTGTTTGGATACTATAAATGTTGAACATAATCAGTTGAAAACACAACTGAAAATGTATTTAGTTGGCGCTACCAATGAGCATATAAATCTTTTAAATACTATGAAAAAAGGATCTTTTGTACAGCACGACTTAAAATCATTAGAAAAAAAAAAACTACGTAGAAATTATTTTTTACTTCCTCAATACATCAACAGATGGCGCCAGGTACAATCTACAAAGTTGATTTTTTTCTTCACCGACTTTTCAGTGAGTGAAATTCGTAAATGAATTCTGAATAAGAGTTGAGAATTCATTTGAAATTAACGATATTGCTCATAATTAAAATGAGGAATTATCTCAGACGCTTTGGATTACGTACATGTTATTTTATTTTTAATAATTGCTAGTTTAAGTTTCATTCTATGGTTTCAATGCTCTCACACTGACGGCCATATTGGAGGTGGAGCTAATCTAACACAATCTAGTCTGTTCATTGGTCTGAGCTCTGGAAACTACGGTTGTTGCCAAACCATAAGTTACAAATTCAGCCCTATTTTCGCGCCACGTAAGACAAATATATATATAGATACACTGGTCCACCCACCAGGGTACAGTGGACCACTATTAGGTATTATCTAAAATATAATATAAATCTATTTTTCATTAATCTAATTCTTTTTTGTTGCCTCTTCATTCGCAAAATAACATAGTAATATAAATTTTGAAACAAAAACAAAAAATTAATTATATTTTGAAAATAATAACAGATTAATACAGGAACAATTGCAATTTAGTAGAAGTTATTACTTAAGTACAAAAAAAAATCAGCTCACAATAAAATTTGCAAATGAAATTCCAAAATACTTATCAGTAAGATTGAGCCTGGAATTTTCAAGAAATAATTTTGGGTCTGCGAGCAACATTATGAAATCATTGACATCAACAGCAGATTCATCTACAGTTTCGGGAGAAATAAACTGATTTCCATTCAATTTGCATCTCATGAATCTTACTTGAATAGAATCATCAACAATTAGACTACAGTTATATTTATCAAAGGCAGTAAATACAAAACAAAATATTTCTTACTATGTTAAAAAAATTATTTTTATTTGTTTACTTTATTTTACAGTTAATTCTACTTTAAAACAATCTTTCTAAGAAAACAATTATTACATATTTTGAACATTCTGCATTAGAGGAGCAGAGTGGATTGTGGACCACTGTGCCCCAGGAGTGGGTGGTCCACTGTACCCCATGTTGAAGTTCAATAAATAATCATATTAATATTGTTTATAGCTTTCTTTTAAACATAATAACTTTAAAGTAAAATAAAAACAAGTATCTTAGTTTTTCAAAAAAGCTGTTTTATTTTATTTATCTACAACCTTTAATTACTAAAAAAATAAAAATATGATGATGAAAAATTTTACTTTTAGAAGCTCAAAACAACAAAGCAGGATAAAATAGTTCAATCTGAGCTAAACATACTTTCTGAAGGCTATAAATAATCATTGCAGTGCTGTTGTCTATTAGGATAGAAGAGAAGCTTAAAAAAAATTTAAATAAATAAAATATTAGGGGGTGGTCCACTGTGTCCGTAGGTTCACTGTGTACCGGTCTCCCCTATATTAATGATAGGCTTAGTCAATAAAAAAAATGTTAAAGTAAGCCATAACATAAATTAGAAACATTGTATTTCATAATGAAAACATCGTATCTAATTTTATATACATAAAAGTGAAAACTTACGTTATATAAATTCCCTATATAATATACCAAAGTTTCATCACAATTAAACGTATTTCAATCACACTGAAATAAAAAGTTTTAGTTATTAAATTTGTGTGAGGTGAATGATGGGAAAGTTTGATTTGGAGAGTTGGAAAATATAGCTAACAAGTAAAAAACCAATCTTCTATCGTCATCAGATATTTAAAAGACTTTTTTAAAAGATTCACTGATTATTTTTAACGATAAAACAGGTAATACTATTGACAATTATCTCACCATTTACACCACTAAATCAAAAGACAATTTCTAAAAGGACAATCTAATCAAAATAAGTAAACAAACAATAAGTAAATAAATAATAAAATACCTCATATGAGTGTTTGAACTTTGAAGGGGGGGGGGGGGGGGGGGCTATGAGACCTATAGCGGCAGGGCTGTCGTCTCGAATGATCCAAACCATATGAGTGTTAAAAACAACATTCGAGACTCGTTGAAAACAAACAGATGATTGATTTGTTGATTAGAGGCTGTTTCAAATTAACTGATAAAAAAAAAAATCTGAATCTTTTTTTCCTTTAAAAAATGACAAATTAAATATATAAATAATAATTAAATTGTATATATATAATTATAAAATATTTCAATATTTTAATCAAGGAATCTAAATATTTTTCGACTTAATGAAGATTTTGAAATAAGAAAGTCTTTATTATAACAAAAAAGAAAAATATACAAACAATAATTTAATTTAATACATATATATTACATATTAAAAATTGCATTAAAAACTGTTTTCGTATTTAAAAAAAAAAAGAATCTAAATAGTTTTTCAGCGATATGGATATGCTTTAACGTTTAACTGTAACCGTAATAGGCAAGAGCTTCCTTATTGCGCAGTAATAAAAAGTAGTGAAAAGGCTGAAGATCTGTAATGTTAGTCTACCAGAAAAAGCATAAGAAAATAGTCCGATTTTAAAAGTGGATTATATTGAAAACAAGAGTTTTCCTACGTTAGCGCAATATCTTAAACGCTTCATCTAAAACTGATTAATATAATATATTAATTTTAAAAAAATCGTTCGATCCATTTTCGAGATAACAACTCTGTGCCCATTACACCATTACATTTTCCATTTTCGCTTAAAAATTGGTTTCCAGATCTCAAAATCTACTGCATGTAGAAATCTATAAATTTCAGGATAGAGTTAGGCCATAGATATAAGACTAATGTGAAAAAATCGAAACGGTATGCCTCATATTTACTGAGATATTAAATGTCGGCGTTTCGATTTTCCTTTGATGTCCTGCTAGCTGTATATATGAGAGTGACGGAATCTTCGGTTTTGGGCTTACGGTTTTCGGTTTTTTGCTGCGTCACTCAAGAGACTACCGTCTCTTATGATATATATTGTGAAATTACTCAAAATCAGTGTTTTTGAAATTCATAATTGTAAAAGAAAAAAAAATACTATCTAAAAAATAGTTCTGAAGTAATTAAAAAATGCAAATTTCGCCAATCAGTTGCAGATAAAATCATGAATTTCATAAGTCGTGCATGAAAAATATTTGCAATTTTCGTCAGTCGTACGCAAAAAAAATCGTGAACGTCATTAATCGTTCACAGGAAAAAAAAATCTCTAATTTCATCAATGTGTCGCAGGAAAAAAAAATCAAGAATTTCGTCAATTGGTCATTGAAAAAAAATCGTGAGTTTTGTCAGTCAGTTGTTGAAAAAATAGAATTGCAAATTTCTTCAGTTTGTCGTAAAAAAAAAATAGCAAATTTCATCAACCGATCGCAATTTTTTTTTTTTTTTTTTTTTTTTCAACGATTGATTGGCATAATGTGTGGATTTTTTTTTCAATAAATTTCGTCAATTGGTCGTTAAAAAAGATACAAATTTTGATGATCAATCGGGGCAAAAAATGTGAATTTCGTCTGTCTCGCAGCAAAAAATCACAAAATTAGTCGATCAGTTATGCATTTTTTACTCTATAGACATAACAAAATTATTAAAATGTATAGTTTGAAAAAATAAAAATGTAAGACTCCTGTAATGCTAATGTTTGACTCTTGAAATGTAATTACAGTGGAACTCCAGTTATACGTTTTGCTTGGGACCAGACAACAAAACGTATAACTCAATAAAACGTACAACTCAATTAATGGTCTACCGGAACCATTTTTTAAATATATCCTAAAAACTTTGTTCCACTGAGGAGTTCAGTTACCTTTTATATCGAAAACGGACGTTTCCTAAATAAAAAGTTTCCTGCAGCCATGACATAAAGTTTCGGAAATAGAACAGAGTAGAAAAAGATACATAAGAAAAGTATACATGAAGTTATTTTATCATAAAAGCTTTATTAAAAATATTTTTAATACACATAGAGTACTTAAAAGAAATTATTGGAATCACCTTGGCATGTCAAAAGACATTTCAGTAGTTTACTGAATCTTGTAGAATTAATAACTGATATTCGATTGTTTCTTTTTGGCAGTGCCGACATTGAACAGCAACTTTGCATTTCTGTTAATAATGAGCTGCCTTATCGTTACTGTTTTTACTACTGACGTACTACGTCAAAAGCCCTCAGAGCAGCTCCGAAGTTTGAGTGAGAAATTTTTAAAATCAGATTCATCCGACGTGTCGTCAGTGTTTCTGGTTACAAAATGCATAAATAGAATAGAATTTTGTGAAAGGGCCTATTTTAGTAACAGGAATTTTGTGAAGGGACCCATTTTATCAAATTGATTTTTGTGAAGGGGCCTGTTTTATTAAATAGATTTTTGTGAAGGGGCCCTAAATAGGCCCCAAATTTTGCCTGGATCGACCCCTATATGTATAATATAATATGTATAATATATATATATATATATTAAATTATTAATATATATATATATGTAATATTATATATAATTATATATAATAATATATATATATATATATAAATTATATATATATGTAATATTACATATGATTATATATATTATATATAATAATTAGTGTTCCCGCTAGGCTTTTTTTGAAGGGCGCAGCGCCCTGCCCTTTTTAAAATCGGCAAAATGCGCCCTGCCCTTTTTGAAATCGGCAAAATGCGTTCTTCCTTTTTTAAAACTAGTCAAAAGTGGCCAAAAAAATCGCGAAAAGACGGCGGCTAGGATTGCTTTAACGCCCTCAGATCAAGCGGCCATTTTCTTTGGCGAGATTTGGCGGCGATGTATTTGCCGATCTGACTACCGGGTGGGCTTTTGCCTTCTGGCAACCCTTAATCTTTGACCGGGCTTTTTTTTTTTTCTTCTCACCTCTTCTGTGAGGATACAAGTGAGAGGTTGTATTCTTGATTTATTGACTGCAGTTTTACACGTGGTATTTTTGATCAGGTTGTATAATTCCAACTTTTTATTATTATTATTTGATTATTTTTCTGGATTAATAATGAAAGTTTACCAGTTGTTGGTGATGTGCTGAAATATCAGCAAATTTTGAAAGCAAAAGCCGGTTTCAATGTTTCGCGAAACCTAGGCCTATTTTTGGAGTGCAATTGCATTTTGCACTATTTTAAGTTTTATTTTTTATTTAATTTTGGAATATATACAGATTAAAATATATACAGATTAAACATAAAAAGGTAAATTCAAGAAATTTTCGTAGAAACGTGAAGTATTTTTTGCAATTTATGCACGGAGATTCGATTTTTTAATGGATGTATCCATGTTTGATTTTTCAAATTAATTCTGCAGGTGCTTTTCTGGTGTTTTTTTTTTTTTTTTCTACTTTGTTTAAAGATGTATTTTTGCAATTTATGTACGCAGGTTGGATTTTTCAAACGCAGGTTTGATTTTTCAATTTCTGGTGTTTTTTTTTTTTTTTTTTCTTTTAAATGGAGGTTTGTTATTAAGATGTATTTTAGAAATTTATGTACGGATTTTTGATTTTTCTATTTGTCGATGTTTGTTTTTTCAAATTTTGTATCGAGGTTTGTTTTTTAAACGATAGGATATACGTTTTAATGCCTTTATTTTTGGTTTAATAATGAATCTTTGCATTTTTTTTAAGTATCACTATATTTACGTTTCTGCCGAATTTCCTTTTTTTATGTTTAATCTGTATATATTCCAAAATTAAATAAAAAATAAAACCTAAAATAGCCCAAAATGACAACTTGGCGACAAATTCCTGTTGGCGATAAACGGTTTTTCGCCAACAAAACAAGATGGCGGACCTGAGGGCGTTTAAGCAATCTGTTCCAAGACGGCAAACTTCGTCAAAAACATTGCGAAAAGCGGCAAATTTCGTCAAAAGATTGCGATAAAACGACAAATTTTGTCAACAGATCGCGGGAAAAACGTGACTTTTGTCAGAGAATCGCGATAAAACGGCAAATTTCGTCAAACATTGCAAAAACCAGCAAATTTCGTCAAAAATATTGCGAAAAAACGTCAAATTTTGTCAACAGATCGCGAAAAACGGCAAATTTCGTCAAAAAAATAGCGAAAAAACCCACAAATTTTATCAACAGATCTCGGAAAAAACTGCAAATTTTGTCAAAAGATCCCGATAAAACGCAAATTTCGTCAAAGGGACGCAACCCCCCCCCCCCCCCTTAACGTCCTGGGGGGAAAAAATCATCTTTTGCTCTCCCAGTTCACCAAGCTTAAAAAGCCTTATCTTTTTTTTTTTTACTTTTTCTGCTCTGTCACTTTATTATAGCAAATAATCGATCAAGTAATTTTCCACACCCTCACCCAAAATTGATGCCCTTCTTTCCAAGCACACGAAATTTAAAGTTAAAACACTTTTATTTAAATTTTTTTGTCCTATTTTTAAATCTTTAGTAAGGTAACTAAATCAGTCATCTTAAGTTCAAAATTTCTGCTTCCCCCTTAAAATTCATAGTTTAGAGGCGGCTAAAAATTTTATATCCACATATGTTAACCTAATTACTTACTAGAACCTTAAAATATCACTTTAATAAAAAATGTATTTCTATAATTTATGTTACTAAATGTGTGTACAAACATTGATGAGTATATGATGAACAATAATGAGTTTCTTATATTGGTTCCGAAAATGTATACTTTTTTTTATGAAACAATGCCCTTTTTCGCTGAAACTAGTGCCCTTTTTATACTTCAATAGTGCCCTTTTTGTGACTAGCACCCTGCCCTTTTTTTTTTCTAGAGTGAACACTAGGGTGGTCACAAGAAATCAATTTTCGAATTTTTTCGGGGGGACCCCCCTAAAAGTTGCCAATTGGCTGAAAAATGAGATTGGCAAAGTTTCAGCTCATTTGGATAATGTTAACCCGTGCCTCATTGAGGTCAAAGTTTTGAAAAACTGCGATTTTTCGCAAAAATTTATAGTTTTGCCTTCATAAAATGAATACAAAAGAACATAGAAACCTAATTCTGGTCTCATTTCATAAAAAATGTTTTTGCATTGAAAAACCAAACATCTTTTTTTTGTAAAAAATTATAGTTTTAAAAATATACAGCATTTTTTAGAACCAAACATGATCCGAATTCTAAAAATTGCATTTTTATGAAAATGTGAAAAAACGTTGTAACATTCCATTTGATCTGCTTTTGGATTAAGATTTCTTTTTTTTTCATTTTGTACATAAAAAGGGGTTTAGTTTAAAAAAAATCCAAAATAAATGAGAAAAATCGAAATTTAAACTGAATGAATTATAAGAAATAAAGAGCAAAGTATTAAAATGAGAACAAATAATGTTAAAATGCATTTCATTATTAAGGTTGCGTTATAAAAAACGAGTCATTATAAAAGAAATAAATTATTATCACTTACAATTATCACATTAAAGTGGTAAGGGCTTCGATAATGTGGCTTTTGAAGAATTTGGAAAAAAAATTCTGCATTCAGATACAATTTGTAACAGAAACTGCTTTTGTTCTTCGTCTTTCGTTAAACAGGAATTGAAGTCTTGGATTAATTTTATTCCCCTTTCAGCTGCGTCATTGACAACCTTAAAACCATTCACTATTTTTTTTTCTTTCAAATAATGTTTATTTTCACACCATACATCGGGATCAGTATTTAAAAATTGCATATTAATCTCAAATGTCCTAAAAAAATTTACAGTTTGAGATGAAAAACAAAAAATCTACTTATTTATCCAATAAATATCCTACTTCATTGAAACCTATTGTTGATCTTACATCCTTATCTCATCATCATCATTTTCTTCTTCAAATGGCATTAATTTTTCAGCCATACTTATTTTGACAGTTTTTTCCAAAGTATCATCGAAAAATGAAATTGCAAATTGCTCCAAGTTAAGATACCAAAGATGTTTTATCATTTTAGAAAGCGCTTGGTCTGCAACTTCTTTATCAACAAATGATTTTAATAATTGTAGGTATTTCTTGATTGGGAGCCAAAGCCGGAGGAGGAGCATTGAACCACGCTTTTACATATATACTGATTATAAACAAACAAACAAATGTCTCTAATATCTTCTTCTTCTAAATATGTTAATGATAATTTATCTCTGAAAAGATATATTTTGAGAGAATAAATGGCCTTGGCCATCCATCTGGCATGAAGAATAGCGCCAGGTACTCTGAAAAAATGTCTTTTGGTGGAAGACGTCCTATAAAAATTTTAAAAAGTTGGATAATTTTTTTATAGTCATCCTTGGGGTGTCTATGTTTTAAATGTTCGATAAGAAAACTTGAAATTTCATCTGAATTAAGTATTTTATATCTGATATTTTCATCTTCACTAGTAGTTTTGTATTTAGTCTTGTGCAGCTTAGACCACCCAGTCTGAATTTTTTTTTAATATATGGGTGTGGGGCAGTGGTTGTGCCCATTTTACAATCAAAAATTGCTCTGAGAATAATTTCTAGAATATGGTGGCGACATGGTAAATAGAGAAGATTTTGTTCTAATAATTGCTGCATTTAGGCAACCTGTGTTTAGTGCAGTGGTATCAAAACACATTTCCTGGATTTTACCAACTGCCCCCCCCCCCCCCCATTCTTCAATTGCTGAAAATACAGATTTTGCCTAGTTTATTCCCATACTATTTTCAAGCTGAGGAACATCTATCAACTTTTCTTCATCACCACAGCTAATTAATACCGCTACCCTCTCTACATTTTCTTTATTCAAAATAAATGTAAGTAGTTTTCCATCCCAGTGAACAACAGCTCCCTCTAAATCGGAATTTTTAAATCTGTTTTTTATGAGCTCAGTTCTTTGTTTTCGAAATTGTTGTTTTCGGAGTTTTATTGAACTTCTACTTAAAATTAAAGTAATTGGATTATGACCTAATGCTTCTGCAGTAGTTGAAATTATTTTAACTGCGTCTCTATCAGATATGCTACACCTATCTAACAGTAAAGACATTTTTTCCGTAATAATCTCTTCGGTTCCTTGTGAGTACTTCCTTTTCTTCCAATCATAGTTAAAAGGAGGGATGCATTTGTCGGAAGGTTTCGTCGATGATAAAAAAAGACTTCTTAAAGATAGAAAGAAACAAAAATTACCTTTTATTAAAAATAGTTTCAGATAATCATGTTAAATGCACTTTAACTGCAATACAAATTCAGGAGCTTCTTCTTTCGAAGCGCAAAACTAGATAACTAATAATTAACTATAATTTGTGAAAAAAATTTTAAGTTACAATTTTATTTTGTCTTTTAATATAAAAAAACACAAAAAAGTGGTCAGAAGTAATTAGAATTATTCTGCTGTCATTTTCCATTTATTTTTCAAAAATGCAGATTTGAGGATATAGTTCATGACTTGACTTAAAAAATGCTAAATGTCATTAAATATAAGTTTTGTTGAGAGTAAAAGTTCAAGGCAACAACATTTTTTATCAAATAAGACAAGAATCAGTGTTTTAGGACAAATAGTTTTCACTTAATGAAGAAAAAACTGCAATTTTTCACCAAAAATCACAATTTTTCAATAATTCAACCTCGATGAGGCACGGGTTAATATTATTCAATTGAGCTGAAACTTTAACAATATCATTTTCTAAGTAATTGGCAAATTTTAGGGGGGTCCCCCGAAAGTTAAGATGAAAAAAAAATTTCCCCATGTAACTTGTGACCACCCTAGTGAACACTATAATAATAATATATATATATTATATATATATATATAATATATACATATGTAATATATTACATATACAGTCAAACCTCGTTAACATGAACACGCTTAACGTGAATTACTTTTAACATGAATTGTTTTCATAGTCCCCTATAAAAACAAGTACAAAGATTTGATACTGATAACATGAATTACTGTTAATATGAACAAAATTTTGATTCCCCTTGAGGTTCATGTTAACGAGGTTCGACTGTATATATATATATATATATATATATATATATATATATTATATAATAATTAATTAAATATTAATTATTAATTTTTTAATAATTCTTTGAATTCATTTCAAAGAATACCAATTAATTAAATTTCATGTATTTGTAAATTTACGTTTTAAGCAATAGATTGCAATTTTTGTACGTAAAATAATATGCATTATATTTCATGTACAATAGCGCATTAAATGAAAATTGTAATATAATTTTTGCAGTGGTAGTTTATAATAATGAATTAAAAAACACTTCATTTGAAAGTATTTCCTTCACAATAAAACATTTCCTGACGATTAAAAAAATACACACGTAATTGTTCAACTTTTCACTTCTGTCGGCACTCCCAGAGTGTCACTGTTTGTTTTTTTATTCATAATTACCCCTGGTCCCAAGCTTATCCTTCCCATTTTAGAAATCCCAAAGGGAGTGAAATGATGAAACGACATGTAACATCAAAAGTTATAAGCAAAATTAATGAGAATGCATTATGCTTACCATATTTTAAATAAAAAGATGAAAAATTCTTAGTTTAGTGTATTATTCATTCATTAAAATTACATGCAAAATTTGCAGACAGATTATGAAATTTTAAAAGCTTGTCGCAGACAGCTACAGAACTTTCTACCACTGGGCATATATGGTGGACTCTTATATCCGCATAGCTTAGAACCAGCAGTTGTACGGATTTTAGAATTTTGTAGAGTTTTGGTTACTGTTTTGTTTACATTTTTTAAACAGTAATTTGCATTTAATAATGCACTCGAAATTATAATCAATGCTTACAATGAAGTAAAATAATAAAAATTAAGAAAATTTAAAAAACATTTAGAATATTAAAAGTAAAGGTCAAGTAAATAATTAATAATGCATAATTAAATATGCATAATGATGATGAGATAATTTTTTCTTGAATTATTCAGTGAAACTCACCTCATAAATGTACACTAATAATTCACATCAAAATTTTAAAATAACAAAGTTTTATTTCATATTTAGCCATATTTAATAACCAAAAAAGCATGATTAATACATATTGCATAAAACTCAAAATGCTCAATATCTAACTAAATATGCTTTCATTTCAAATCCTAGATATTGATCAAGTTGTACAATGCATGTGGTAATCTATCAAGCAATGCACATGGCAAAATAGCACTGCATGGCACTTTTTTCTGGAAAGATTCAGAAATCAGTCAATTGGAAATATCATTCTGGATAACTGGTTTTCTGGTTAACTGGATTCTGGATAAATGACTCCATACTGTACTTTGATTGTTGGTATACATAAAGTAAATACGGGTTGTGTACTTTTATTAGGAACATAAATTTAATTTTTATGTAAATTGTTATTTGAAATTACCGGTATTCTCTACATATAACATTTATAAAACGCTACGGAAGAAGCTAAAAATGTTAAATTTCTAACGAATAATTTGTTCAAGAAAACCACCTTCTCCTACATTAATGTGATCATTATAAAAAAAAGAATGACATTTTTCTGATAATTAGAACATAACGAAGATGCTACGCTAAAATAGCTGCCAGATGACACCCCTTCCCATTCTCAATTTCAAATCTGTCTTAAATAATTGTCTTAATCTTTGTTCATTAGTAAAACTTGGCAATTATTTCCTTTCATTTTCTCAAACTAAATGGAGGGATCAGCCAAAGAAACAGATCTCTTTGCAGTTAAGTTTTTAATAAAAGCAGATCCCTGTGTGAAACTTTCAAAATTTTTTGACTGGCGCTGCTAGATTTTGGCAGTTTTTTGCAAAAATTAAGAAAAATTACTGGCCGAATTTTACAAAAATTGTATTGTCGGATGCAGAAAATTGTTCTACATATGCTCAGAAAATTTCAAATCGATATCTTAATTAGTTCTTAAAATTTGCTAATAAGTAAATAAATTTCAAATTTGTTCATTTCTATTGCAAATCGAGAACAGGTGTTCTTTTCTGTAGCCATTTTGATAAAAATGTTGGCATTTTCGATGTGATGTTTAATGAGATTCTAATTAATATCTTGGGTAATTATCAAAATATTAAAATTCTGAGTCCCAGATGCATCAGATCAGGCTTTGGACTACCTAAATATAAATTTTCAGACTTCTAGGTGCGCTAGATTTCACTGGCCATCACAGACACACAGTGCAAAACTTTCTTTTATTAGTATAAATTTAGCCATACTTAATAACCAAAACAGCTTGATTAATACATAAATTATTTGGTAAAAATATTGCGATTGCCACTGATATCAGCACTATCTTCAATTGTTTCAAAAATAAATTTATACTTCCTTCATGAGAAAACATAAGTTGAATCATATTAACCAGAATTACAATATAAAATGTGTAGAGAATAATATAAAAATTTCAAAAAAAAAAAAAAAAAAAAAAAAACTTTAATTTTACACCTATATTTTAACTGTATGTTTCATTGTTTACATCAGAAACAATGTGCAGATTTTAGGGTGGTGGATTTGAAGAGGTCTACTGTATTTCCTTTCTTACAAATTTTTACTCGCATCAATGCTTTAATGCAGGAAATTATTTTATTCACTTATTCGCAGTTACCCCTGATTTGTTCGATGATGTGATGGAAAACTTAAGCTAAACAAGTCACATGAAATAAACTTTAGATATCGAATACTTTTAATGTTATTGCAGCTTTTAGCATATACATAGCAGCATCACTAATAAATACAAAAACCTTTTCACAAAATGTATAGTTATCTGACCACAAGCGATGCAAAGAATCATTAATGATCCTTGCAGTTGTAAGATGGTCAACTTTTATGAGTTCTCTGCAAGCAATGAGATGGGAATGAGAAGATTTTAATAATGGTGTACCATATAGTCACCACATCTGTCGATTGTTTCGTCTGCAATTTTCTAATGTCATTTTTAATCTTGTTCATAACTTCATTATACACTATAGCCATTATATATATTTTAATGTGATGATTCATTGGGTATAGATGACTGGTTATTATACTGTATTTATTCAGAAAGTTTTTGAAATTCAGATTTCATTTGTTTAATGTTATATTACTCCCAATCCTTGCTTGACACAAATCCAAAGCAAAATCATTTTTTCACTTGAATTATCCCTTTCATTATTTGAGAATAATCAAGTTGTCAAAAATATTTGCGCCTTTTAAATGGTCACGTCTACTATTCTTTTTTTATATGTGACTAGTAGTTTTTAAGTGTTGGTTAGCTTGGAACTTCTTTTCACAAAATATTTTTTTTTTCACATATGACACAATGTATAATTACCTATGTGTTCTTCATTATGTGATATATATATTTTATTCCCATTGCCATTGGAATTAAATGATTTTAAAGCAGATTATTTTTTGACATTATTTAGATCACAAAATTTTTTGTTTGTGAAAAAAATTCAAATAGATAAATTGATTCACTACTGTTGAAAACGAGATAATGAAAGAACATCTTTCAAAAACATGGAAAAGATCCCCTCCCTCTATTTTTCAGAATCAAAGGCATTTAAATAGGTGTGAAGATGACACCAAATATCTTCCAATATAGCAATTATCCCCTTACTGCCAGTTTTACAATCACTTATTAAATAACTGCTTGCCTGGGAATTGATAAAGATTTGCAAAATCATAAATTTATAATTTTTTTCTTCTTTCACTGTATGAAAAATATACGAAATATGCACTTTTCATGGATTTTCTATGTACTTACATGAATTTATAGAAAATATAGCCAAAATACACAAATGTATATTCACATATGCAATTGCATATAATCCAGACACTACTTATGAGTATATTTTGACATCACGCTTATCCATTATTGGCAATATGTGACACTATTTAGCAATGCATTTTTTTGTGTGTTTGTTTTTTTATGGTCAACAAGATAATAAAAAAAAACCAATGAATCGTATAAAAGTTGATGCTCTATTGAAAAAAAAAAAAACATTGATATAAAGCTGTGATACTTTTTCATCTAATTATATTAAACTTTTATTGAATCTTTTATATTTATTTTATAAATTAATTTTTCTTTTGTCTGGGTAGTTTTAGAGTTTTTCTTAGTTTTATTTCACTTTATTGATCCTATGGTCAAAAGTAAAAATTTGTGGCTTGGCTATTGTTTTCTGAAAAGTTGAATGTATTTTCTTATGCATTGATCTATCCAGTATACAAGAATTCTTCCGAAAGGGAGAAATCCATCTTTTTAAAAGACATTTTTGGATATTACCTGAATCAATACCAAAATGCAAATGCAGGAAGCACATGCGAGGCCTGTGCAAAATTGAGCTGAGCGACTTAATTTGGAAATATTCATTTGATGTTGTCAAGCAGACATTGATAAATTCTCACCTTAAGATTAATAAAATGAATATTATGATTATTTTAGTTGTTGAAAGAAAGTTTGTTTTTGAGCATTTCAAAAACTGTATTTATACTTGCATAGTTGTCATAAGATTTTGACACATTTCAAAGTCTATGCTTAAAGCTGCCTTGAATATTTTCCCCATCTTCTATGCCAGCCATACTCAGCCTGCGGCCCGGTGACGTATTATGTGCGGCCTAAGACACACAAAAACTAATCCAGATTTATAAAAATTTGAGAAAAGATTAATATATTTATAAATATTTGAGAGTATAAAAGGTATATAAAACGTATTCAAATGTATTTGTTGTTTTACATATGTTTGTGGGAATACAAAATCTGCACTGTTATTTATAACTAAGGTAAAATCCTATTAAAACATCCTAAATATCTCAGTCAAGTTCTTTTTACATGTAGTGTTTGCATTAAAGTGGTGTGCACTATATTTTTTAGTCTTCAATCCTAATCAAAGATTATTTATAATTAATTTGGAACATAAACTTGTACATGCTAAAAAGATAAAAAGTTGTTCGTAGAGCAAAAGTCTGATTTATCAATTAAAATCTCTTGATTTTTATCTTTAGAAATTAGAAATTCTGAATTATTCTGCTACTACAATTTATTCTTATATATAGCTAATAATACTGATTATACAAATTTTTTTACATTGTTTTGTTAGACTACTTTTGTTATCATGCTATTTTAATCACCTTTTTTTATGTTATTATATGAGCCTAAGCCTAGTGTATTGCGTGCGTCTCCCTAACGTAACCAACGTATGTTTGTGGCCCACCAAACGCAGAAAACATGTGTGCGGCCTGCGAGAGAAAAAGGTTGAGTATGGCTGTTCTATGCAATTCAAGAGGCTGCCGTTGACATCTAATGATTTTTGTTTTAAACTTTAACACATTGACAATGAATAAAATTGTATCTGTAATAATCCTAGCAAAGTACTTGGTTAACAATGAACTTCTCAAAATTTTAACTCTTATGCAATAGCAGGTTTGCCATTAACACCACCAAATGTGTAAAATCAAAAAGTATGACTAACGATTGCTTATTTATAAAATGGGATAAGACTAATTTGTGTTCCTGTTCTTACCAGAAAGACAAAGGGGGTGTTTGCCATAAGACCTTGAAGCAACCATTGGTCTACTGTCTACTGTATTGGCACATGGAGTAGAGTCCTCCAGTTGAAACCTCACATGTTCTAAATTATGTAAACCATTGTGCATACAGATTTCAATTTTAGCTTCTAACGTTAAGTCTACTCGTATGTCACTTATAATCTATAATGAATCCACAAGAACATTGTTTATGTCAGATTTTATTTTACATTAATAATGGCAATGATCACTGTACTGAATTTGATGGTCATCAGCCAAGCAGCTATGGAGAGGTAGAGTAGTGTCACAAAGAAACCATTGGAGTGGATGCTTGCTTCTCTTGCTTAGCTCAGTAAAATATTGGGAGTAAATAGGGAGAAAGAGGTGTCTAAGAAATTAAAACCTCAGACTTTTTAACTACCAAAACTCTTAGTTTTTTTCTGTATGTCCTTTTTTGACATACTGAAAAAGAGCTGTTAGATCAATGATCAATTTACGTTGTATGTGAACATCATGCGAATGAAGTTAAAGTATTTTTTTTTTAAAGAAATGTGTTATTTTATTTATTAGTATAATTTATTTTTAGATTTTAAAAGGAAAGTGACTTTGCATAAGATTCATTTGGCAGCGGAAAATATTAACTGAAGCTAATTGAGTCTTTCCTCCAGAAAATAAAATGCCCATTATAATTATCCTTTAGAGTAGGGATTAGGGATGCACAACCTGTGGCCCGCGATCGGATTACTGGTGGCCCGCGGATCAATTTCGCCGATCGGACGTGAAAAAAATCGCGAATTTCGCCGATCAAGTGCGTACAAATTGCAAATTTTGCTGATCGGACGCGTAATAATAGCGAATTTCGCCGACCAATTGCGTAGAAATCGCGATTTTGCCAAATTTCGCCGATCGGACGCGTAATAATCGCGAATTTTGCCGATCAGGTGCGTATAAATTGCGAATTTTGCCGATCGGGTGCGTATAAATCGTAAATTTTACCGATCGGGCCCGTAAAAATCGCAAATTTTGCCGATAGGATGCGTATATATGTAGCATTTTGACGAGGTTGAGATATTACGATGAATACTATTCGATGAAAAGATGGCAGTCCTTCAACGATATAGCAAGTTGCAGTCGAATTTAGCGAGTATGGCGAAGTAGTAAGGCAATGAAATGAGATCACAGAATTTCTCCAGTAAATCCAGCCAATCTCCAGACAAATAATTTTATTAGAAGACGAACAACACAGAAACGATTCCCAAAGGTCTAAAACTTATAGCCCTCGGGCTAACGTTGCTTCACTTCATTGAATTAAGATGTTACTGGGCCAGTTGAATATTCTACGGTCATACAAATACCAGACACATATTTGTTTAGCTTCCAAAAACGTCAAAAATCTCTCACTCCGACCGGTGCGGGCGAATTTTGTTCTCTCCGCGGAAACATACACAGAATTACGTCACGAGCGCACAACCCAATGAGTGAGAAGCTAGCTCCAGCCCAACGAATGAGGCTAGAGGGCGAGGCTAAAACAGTAAAGAATCCCCTACTTTTGTGCGGACCAATTTAGAAGTTAAAATCCCAAGCGCGCGAAACATTCAGAGCAATAATAATAATAAAAAGAAAATGGCTTTAAAAAACATTCGAAATGAGAACGCGTCTCAGAATTTTATAGATTGGGGAACTGATAAAAGCTACGAATGATCTTAAAATTTAGATTAAGATTTAGAATAAAATAATTATTAATATACGGATATTTACTTTTAAAAGGACTTTAAATAGGAATAGATATTATTAAGAATTAAGGAAATACTGACTATGACAGAAGTTAGATTAAATTTAAAAGATTAATGCGAATAAAATTGAAGGATACGAAGGAAATAAATTTTTATATAACATATATATCGCAAATTTTGCCGATCAGGTGCGTATAAATCATAAATTTCGCCGATCGTATGCGTAAAAATCGCGAATTTTGCCTATTGAGCCCGTAAAAATCGCGAACTTTGCCGATCGGGTGCGTATAAATTGCGAATTTTGCCGATTGAGCGCGTAAAAATCGAAAATTTTGCCGATCGGTTGCGAAAAAAAAATCACAAATTTTGTCGATCGGTTGCTAATCACAAATTTCGCCGATCGGTTGCGAAAAACCGCAAATTTCGCCGATTGGTTGCGAAAAAAATCGCAAATTTTGCCGATCGGGTGCGTAGAAATGGAGAATTTCGTTAACCAGTAGGAAAAAACTACGAATATTGTCAATCGCGCATGGAAAAAAAAATTCAAGTTTTTTTCAACTGAATTGGGTTATGCTGACTAAGGAGGTGACTGAGTATAGGGAACTAACCCTCCTTTTAAAAGCATTTTTATGAACTTCTAGGCTGATCCTCCCCCTCCTTCCCCGAAACAAAATTTTGTCCACGCTACGGATGTTGGCTCTTGACAATCCAGTCATTTTTGTGACTGGCCCTCCTCTTATCAAGGTTGTGCACCCCCACTTGATATCACATTTTATGACTGAATATGTTAAGAAGTACAGTTTAGAATAATATATGTTTCTCATCCTCTCCACCTTCATTCATGAAAGCAGAATTTTTTGTCGGCACAGGCAATCCTTAACCCTTTCCGGCACAGACAAAGTCTGTTCGTAAAATAAGAAATTACTGACTGACACCGGAATTTACAAATGACTTTTTTAGAAAATAAAAACTCCTTATTTTAAGTTTTCATTGTAGAAACAAAATTTTATTAAATATTCTTGGTGTCTAATGCAAGTTTGGAATTAAAATTAGGTGTGCCCGGAATGGGACCACTGTGCCGGAAAGGATTAAAGCTAAATTTACTCCTTCAAATAAAGTCAAGGATTATTTTCACTCTTAGAAAATAATCTTAGCTCTATATCTCTTGTATAAATACAAACGTAAACTATTGGTATAACCTTGCCAACAGAACTGACTATGTTGACTGGGAAGGAAGGAACCTAGGGGGCTAAAACTACCCTTCCGAAATTTGTTTTTTAATCTGATTGTATGATTGTAGACTTAGATTCCCTCCCGTCACACCTCCTCGAAACAAAATTCTACTGATGGTGGCCCTCGACAACCCAGTCATTTTTGTAAGTGGCCTTTCGCTTAAAAAGGTTGTGCACCCCTACTTTAGAGTTAAGCAATTGGGGTTAAAGAAAAAAATATTTTTTTAGATTGTTTCTTAAGATAAAGTATCTGCATAATTTTTTTTTTTCTGTTTAAAAGTTTAATATGTATTCCTATAAAAAAAAAATCCCTGTTTCATCCCTCTCTCTCTTTGTAGCCTTCATGTTTATGTTTTTTAACTGTACACTAATCCAGAAAGTCTCGCTTTAAGAATCTCCCATATTTTATCTTTTATCCCTTCAAAGTTGGCAGGTATATGCTGTTTTCTCCCAAATTAAAAATAAAATATTATAGTTTTGATTTCGGACTTTTGCAGTTCTTCTATTTGGGATGTTTGCTACCTGACATTCATCATCACAAAATAAATTAATAGCACATCTATCCCTTTCTTTTGAATACTGATATATCTTTCTTGAAACATTCTTATATTACCTAATTGTGACCTGTTTGCTCATTTAACATATCTAGTAATTTGTAGCCTTAAATACAGTGAGCTTTGGAAATTCTTTGCAAATTATATGCAGTGTGCGTGTATCAATATCTAAACCAGGGCTGTGGAGTCGGAGTCAGGCCTATTTTTGGGCAAAAGAGTCGGAGTCACTAAAAAACACTCAGACTCCAGAGACAGTTTGAAGTGAAATTAAACTAATTCTATGTAATTTTAAATTTATAAACTGAATTATTATTTTTATATTTGGACTATATATACAAGAAAACCAAGGTTAAACAGTCCCAATATACTGTCCAGTGTACAGCATATATGAAAACTGTTTTTAATTGAAATCTCCAGTTTATATTTAGTATATAGTTCGTTACAAGATGTCATTTTTGACAAAAATATAATAAATTTCATAAAAATAACCGTTACTTTTCACAAAATAGACCCTAAGAAAAAAAAAACCTGTATCGACCCCTGTGTTGATATGCACATCACATGCTTTAAGGTCAAACAGGAACGTAATAGCAGGTTGCAGTGTTGCCAGTTGAGTTTTTTAGGTAGATTTCATAAGAAATACTACCTATTACATTCTCCCCTAAATTGGAATTTTTGCAGATCTACGCCGATTATGACTCCAGGGGTCGATCCAGGAAAAATTTGGTGCCAATTTGATAAAATGGGCCCCTTCACAAAAATCTATTCCATAAATCTTACTTTTTATTATTTTATGATGTTTTAAAATGCTTAATTTGTAAACAAACAAGTTCACCAGAGAGGAAAACTTCAGAAAAAGGATTTTAAAAAGTTTTTGTTTATAAATGCTTGGTTCGAAGTTGATTTACTTTATTTCAACTTTCGTTACAAAATGTTATTTTTCACAAAAATATAATAAATTTCACAAAATAACCTTTATTTTTCACAAAATGGCCCCAAGAAAAAAAAACCCTGCATCGACCCCTGGACTCCTAGAGCCCAAAACCACCCCTAGTTCAAAACTTTATCTATCTATCTCTGTCCCTTTTTTATGGACACAATAACTTCAATAATTCTGCACAAATCTCTTCCAAACTGATACATAAAATCTCGGTCAAGTTCGTTAATGGGCAAAATCTAACCCGGGGGGGGGGGGGCTTTTTTGTGAAAACAGAAAAAAACCCATAACTTCTTAATTATGATATGTATCGAATCCGTTTAAAGTTGTTATTACTTCTAGGAAAAAAGCCGAAAATTTATATATGACATATTTTTCATATCATTAAAAATGGCCCGAAGGGGGGTTTAGAAGAAAAAAAATTCATAACTTCGTCAATTCACAAGATATCAAATCCGCTTAAATTTATTATAAATCCTCATAATATTATCTAAAACTTTTATATTGACAAGTTTTTTATGGGACCAACTCTTTTATAGCAAAAAAAAAAAAAAAAACTGCGGCATCATGGCAAAAAGGTCATTTCTTCCTCAATTCCCAACAAACAGGCGCCCCACGGTCTACGTCTTCGAAATCTACCTGTGCCTGTAGGCCGAGCCGTCAGGGATTTTTTTTATTCAGTTTGCTTGATTGCTGCCACTTTTTTTTTAATAGTAATATTTCCTTTATTTAATTTCAAATTTAATAAAACGACTGTTACTATTTCACAACAAATGACAGCAATGAAACAATCTGAATAATAGGAATCAATAGGCAATACTAGTACTTTAGCTATCCCGGAGTCTGTTCCTTTAAAATTTCAGGAGTCGGAGTCGGTCATTTTTTCCTACCGACTCCACAGCCCTGATCTAAACAAACGCTTTTACTATCAAGAATATAAAGGGATAAACAAAATGAATCCCCTTTTAGAAGATTTGTTTTTAAATATTAACCCTTTGAGGGGCGGTGGTATATATTATATACCACCTAATTTTAATCCGATTCAAACCAGAAACTTTTAATTAAATTTTACTTTTTTAACTTTGACGAGAAAAAGTTGAAAAATTGCTTATTCTTATTTTGAACTATATTCTTTCCTAAATTCCGGTGGGAATTCAACGTTACAGGAGCACAAGTGCTTGCCCCTGAAAGGGTTAAATAATACAAAGAGTCAGTGTCATTTACTGGAAATGTTTAGCACTGCCTGTTATATTTAACATTTTTTCTTACTAATTTGACTCATGTATTGTTATTTGCATTTTATATGGACCTACAAGTAATGCACAACCTCTTAAGTTAAAGTTTGGCAAACTTTATTAATAGCAAAAATCGGCAAGCATATTTATTCTGTTATATGAAGAAACAATTTTCTTTACCCATTTGTTTGTATAGTAGACTCCTTCAAATCCACATAGCTTGAAATCAAAGGTTGTGCAGATTTTAGAATTTTGTGGATTTTTGGTCACTGTTTTCTTTACATTTTTTAAACAGTTATTTGAATGTAATAATGCACTGTAAATTATAATGAATGCTTACAATAAAGTAAAATATTAAAATAATTAAGTAAAGTAATGAAAGTAATAAAAATTAAAAAAATGATTAAAATTTTAAAGGCCAAGTGCACAATAATGCATAACTAAATAGGCGTAATAAATAAGATTTTTTTTTAAATTATTCAATGAAACTTGTCTCAAAGGTACACTAATAATTTACATAAAAATCATAAAATAAAAACTTTATTTCATGTTTAGCCAAACTTAATATCCAAATATGCTTGATTAATACATAAATGTATTTTGATAAAAAGATCGCCATCACCACTGAGATCGGCACTGTCTTGAATTTTTTCAGAAATAAAGTTATACTTCCTTGATGTGAAAACATGTTCAGCCATATTAACAAGAATTACTCCTGTGAGGAAAGGGCAGGCAGTTTACTGTCCGGCATGCCAGACTTTTCATCAGAATTGAATTCTTTGCCTGGAAAGGCACAAAAGGGGTTTAAAGAGTTAAAGTTTAGCAGAATAAAAAATAAATCTAAAAGAGATAAGATTAAATGTAGTTAGTATGCATACATGGTTCAGAAATTTCATGAATAATGTGAGATCAAGCTAAAGGTCAAACAACCAGGAAATAATGGGATTTTTTTCTGTTTCTTCAAACAAATTGGTTGCTCTTATGGAGGACGTTCTACTGAGAATTGTCTCTAAATGGAAGTAGAGTTGCAAAAAATCCGCTGTTTTTGAGGGACGGGAATAAACCCGGGAATTTTTGGGAATAAACTCGGAATTTTGGAGGATATTGGAAATTTTTAAGGAGTTTTGAAAGTAAACAAAACTAGTCATTTTCAATTTATTATTATTTTTTTTATTTTTAAGAAATTTCAGGCACTGTTCTGAAAAGTTTAAAACAGGTTTTTCATTATGAATTCACAAAAACTTAGGATTTTGCACTTTAAATTTTTATAATAACTCATTTGCTTTACAGCAATAACGGCAGTAAATTGGTAAGGATTTGAATGTTTCTTTAAAAATTAAAATTGTTTAATTTCTGTTAGCTGGTATATTAGCTATTCAGGCATACTCTATATTAATTTTCTTGTGAGTTATTGTATTTTTCATTAATTTCTTTTAGTTTTATTCGTTTTGTTTTCATTGTCTGAATCGGAGAACAGGGGGTGATGTTTATATTCATGTCAGGCAAGATGAATCTGTCATCATCCTTTTGCACTTTTTACTTATTCACGGTTAAAATATCAACTTACTTATAATAATTTAATTTCTCTTATTTAATATTTCTGCAGCTTAAGTATGTATTTCACTAGTTTTCATGTAAACTGTGCTATTTTTCTGTATTTATGTTATTGATTTTGTTTACATTTGTAAAAGAACATCTTGTTTACAAATTAAAAAATTCCATGGCTAAAACTTTCTGAAAACTCTCGGGAATGTTTAATATTTCCCTCACAAAAAACCCGGTTTATTCCCGGGAATAAACATAAACACAGTTTTTTCCACCCTTTGCAACTCTAAATGGAAGTAAAATGAACATTGAGCCTATAGGAATAAATTTCGTTCCATGGAAAAATGGTCGTGGAATAGGTGGTCGCACAGGGAGGTTTCACTGTATTATTGAGGTTAATAAGTTTTTTCGCAATCTCCATCAACCTCATGGAGGGCTGAAAGAAAAAGGAAGTTTAATGCCACAGATACCAAATGCTACATGCTGGAATTCTCAGCTTGATTGCATAGATACATTTTCTAAAAATTATACTAAATATGTAGAAATACAACATGAGAAATGTTCTGAAATTCCAGAAAATATTTACACTGAATATTGGAAAATGTGCTTGTTTGTAAAGAAGTTATCCACATGCAAACGCAGCTGAAATACATAGGAAAAATATTTGATTGCATGCAAGTTGAAAACACAAATATTTCCGATACTGTGGAACTTTGGCTAGATTTAGCAGAATGTTCTGATCTTACAATGCATAAAAACAATATCCGGAGAAGGATGTGTGAAGCTCTTTTGCCAATTCATTACCTAGCAAATGTGATGAATCCAAAATATGTAGTGTAACGCTTATCTCTTCCTGAGCAAGAAAAATATGCAGAATCTTGGTTAACAAACACCCTGAATGACTTGTACCATTTTTAACCGACTGAAAAAAGGAGGAGGTTATTAACCGACTCAAAAAAGGAGGAGGTTATTAACAGACTCAAAAAAGGAGGAGGTTATCAATTCGACGTGTATGTAATTTTTTTTTTTTTTATATGTATGTACACCGATTACTCCGGAACTATGCGTCCTATTTATGTGATTTTTGTTTTATTCGAAAGAGAATACTCTCGAATTGGTCCCATTTAAATTTTATCAAAATTGGTTCAATACTTTTTCAGAAATTCAACAAAAACGAAAAAAAATAAACATTTTAAAAATAGTTAATTTGTTGGCTTTTGAGTGTTGCCAAATTTGAAAAGCAAAATTACATAAAATTGTGAACTGGATAAATATAATACAACACGTACAGATAAAAACTATAAATTATGCTACAACAAATCTACTTTTGAATCTTTTAAAATCTTTTATGTATGTTCACCGATTACTCCGGAACTTTGCGTCCTATTTATGTGATTTTTTTTATTATTATTCGAAAGAGAATACTCTCGAATTGGTCCCATTTAAATTTTATGAAAATTGGTTCAGTACTTTTTCAGAAATTCAATAAAAACGAAAAAAAAAAAAATAAGCGTTTTAAAAATAGTTAATTTGTTGGGCAGACGACTTTCATTTCATATCATAAAATATTCTATTACGTGAATTTGCAAATAATACAAAGACTGACATTATTTAAATCAGCTTTAACTTGTCGAATTTATTTTCATAGAACAAACTTTTTAAGATCTAAACAAAAAGTTTTGAGTGTTGCTGTAAATGTGAAAAGCAAAATTACATAAAATTGTGAATTGGATAAATATAATACAACGTACGGATAAAAACTATAAATTATGCCATAACAAATCTACTTTTGAATCTTTTAAAAGTTCCATTGTTGCAGTTTCACAGCGGTTTGGCATATTTTGACGAGCGTTTATTGGCGCATAATTAAATGCATTGTTGTTTCAAATCCCATATAAATGTACGAGTTACAGAAAATATTTGGCGATTTATCACCTGTGGCGCACTAGTTGGAAACTGCTTTTAAAATATCCAATATCTATATTATATTATACAATACAGTTGTATATAAATGCTTCTGCAATTGTCTTTTAATATTTCTACTACATAATATTAACTATAGAGTGACAATATAGAAAGAAAGGGGTTACTCCGAATAGTATTATAGGCGACATTGTTGGCGCAGTGTACAGTGTCTCACAAAAGTGATGGGACACTTGTGCTTTATAAAAAGAAACTGCAATAAAATAAATAAACAAACATGTGCAAAAAATTTTTGGGTGTGTTTCATATTTAAAGTTAGTAACAATTATTACATAACATACATTTTGTCAAAATATTAAAATATTAATTTAGTAAAAATACAATTGTTCAGAACGGAGCAAAAAATGGCTCACATAAGTGATGGGACACTTACTTTTCCATCAAATATTTATCCAAAAATTTTACTTTTTAAAAGGTTTTAATATTTTGTTGGATTTCCTTTTACTTTTAAAACATGATTTAATCTTTTTGGGATGGATTCGACTAATTTTTTTGTGATTTCTGGAGTGATTTTACCCCATTCTTCTTGAAGCACCAATTTTAGTTGTTGTTTTGAAGAAATGGTGTGTTTGCGAATTCTTGATTCCAATTCTTGCCAAATATTCTCTATGGGATTTAAGTCTGGAGATTGTGGTGGTGTTTTTATTATTTCAGGACAGTTATATAGCAGCCAGAGTCTAACGTTCAGAGCAGTGTGCTTGGGGTCATTGTCCTGGTAGAATTTAAAATCGTTATGAAGGTTCAATTTTCGTGCTGAAGATTTCAAATTTTGCTTTAAAATATCAATATACTTGTACTGATCCATTATACTGTCAATAAAAACAAGATTACCAACTCCAGCGGACGACATACACCCCCATACCATAACTCCTCCTCCACCATGTTTTACTGTTGGTACCAAGCTCTGTTTGCAAAATTCTTCCCTGGGTTTTCTCCACACCAAGATTCTACCGTCAGAACCAAATATATTAAATTTACTCTCATCAGCAAATATAACTTTATTCCAGTAATCAGAATTCTTATTTATGTTGGATTTTGCGAAAGCTAGTCTGAGTTTTCTATTCTTTTCACTTACGAAGAATTTTTTCCTGGCTATTCTACCGTGATATCCAGCAGATCGAATTACCCTTCTAATAGTCTCAGGATTAACAATTATTCCATATAATGCTTGTAAATCAGCAGCAACTTTTGAAGCACTAATTCTTGGATTTTTTTTTAATATTTCGAACGATAATTCGCTTTATTCCATTCGATAGCTTTGATGGTCGGCCAGGTCTTCTTTTATCCTGAATCATATGATTCTTTTTATATCGTTTAATGATATTGAAACCTGTTGAACGACTCAAGTTAACTGTTTCAGCAGTTTTTCTAATAGATTTTCCACGTTCAATATGCAAATTAATAACTAATTTTCGAATTTCAGGCGGTTTCTTTTCGTTTAGCATTCATGGCTACACAGAGCTAAAAAACACAAAAATTCCAAAACAAACTGGAGAGAAATACTGCAGACGATTTTATAAATTATTGCCAATTGCTTTTAAGTAAAAATAAAACCCCAAAAAAATATTTTTATTGCTTATTTCAGACGATTTTTGTTGCATATATAATGGTGTCCCATCACTTATGTGAGCTATTTTTTGCTCCGTTCTAAACATTTGTATTTTTATTAAATTAATATTTTGACAAAATGTATGTTATGTAATAATCTTTACTAAATTTAAGTATGAAACACACCCACAAAAAAATGTGTACATGTTTTTTTAATTTATTTGATTAGTTTCCTTTTGTAAAGCACAAGTGTCCCATCACTTATGTGAGACACTGTATTTACCTTGTACGGATCGTAAAAATCAGTACACATTAAGCATAAGCACCGAAATCAGTGAGTTACACAGTTATCAAAACTGTAGTATACAGCCCGATTATGACACAATATCCAAGACGATTAGGTGAGAATAATGATAAAATTTCTAATCTTCCGTAATCGAGTCTACTGCCAAGGTTAGCGTGAAATAAAAAAATATATTAGCAACAATA
The DNA here is from genome assembly GCA_963931845.1 of Maratus michaelseni. Lineage (NCBI taxonomy): Eukaryota > Metazoa > Arthropoda > Arachnida > Araneae > Salticidae > Maratus > Maratus michaelseni. The sequence continues at coordinate 159,086,333 of OZ007591.1, forward strand.
TGGTTTAATATAGATATCATTAAAGGCTTTAGACATTAGATGAGAATAATGATAAATTTTCTAATCTTCCGTAATCGAGTCTACTGCCAAGGTTAGCGTGAAATAAAAATATATTAGCAACAATATGGTTTAATGCTAATATATATATCATTAAAGGCTTTAAAGACATTAAATGAGAATAAAGATAAATTTTCTAATCTTCCGTACTCGAGTCTACTGTTGTAAATATAGATATCATTAAAGGCTTTAAAGACATTAGATGAGAATAATGATAAATTTTCGAATCTTAGATACTCGAGTCTACTGCCCAGGTTAACGTGAAATAAAAAAGATATTAGCAACAATATTGTTTAATGTAAATATGGATATCACTAAAGTAATAAATAAATAAATAAATAAACTTTTTAACCAAAAAAATTTTTTGAAGTCGCGTCGTAACATGCGATTTCAAAAACTACTAAAAAGCGAAAAATAAACTTTTTAACCAAAAATTGAACCGACTTCAAAAACTACTAAAAAGCGAAAAATAAACTTTTTTACCAAAAATAGAACCGACTTCAAAAACTACTAAAAAGCGAAAAATAAATTTTTTAACCAAAAATAGAACAGACTTCAAAAACTACTACAAAGTAAAAAATAATTTTTTTAGGTAATAGTTAATAAGAAATTAAATTAAGAGCATTGTATTTACCATGCATATTATTATATTTATGTAAATTAATTTGATTTTTTGGAGTTTGTGCCAGCCAAGCCAAGTACAAAATTCAAAACAAAATATCCAATATAAATTGTAACACGCGTATAAGTTATCCTATCCTAATAATATTATAAATCTGATTGTGCGCAAATGTTACGCTGAAGCCAGCGTCAAAATGGAGCCTTTAATGATCCTGTATTTTTGCATACAGATTGATTATAACCCTCATTTGAACATAGGCTGGTTTTTGTTTATTTTATTCAAATATTTTTCTTAATAATTCAAAATTTCGTTTTTTCATAGAGAGTAAATGGACATTTTTTTCGTATAATATTTTAACATGGTTAAATTTACTTTACCGTTGCTAATACTTTATCGTTGCCAAAACTAATTCAAATTCCGGAATAATAATTTTTAGTCAACAATTTAGTTTCAATTGAAAAATGTTCACGTGAAAAATAAAAATGAAATAAAAAAATTAAAGAATTAAAAAGAAGATTAAATAATATTATTAGAAATAAAACGTTACTTTTTTTAGTTTTTGATAATAATACAAGGTTTCAATATGAGTAACCATAGGAAACAGGCGAATATGACGCCATACATCAAAAATAAAGCGGATATCTTTGATTGGTGAAATAAAATGATCTTGGGTTTTTTTTTTCTTCGCTTTTTTCTTTTGTATGATAATAATTCTTGGCGTTTTACCGTCTGCGCAGGGCTAATATAACTATACCGTATTTTTTATTTAAATTTTAAAAAAGTAAAAAGAAGTTTCAAAAGAAAATGGTCAGCAAATGTCAATAATATGCTCCGCAAAATTATCCATATCGAAAATGATGTCATGGATAGCGAGAAATATTTATTTTCATTCTTAAAACTAAAAGAAATAACTCGATTACCTAAAACAAAATGACGAATGTTAATAGTTCCATTTTTGTTGATAAAAACTAAAGATTTAATATTATTTCGTTAAAGCAACATAATTTCCCCTATGCCAGTACTGAAATTAATTGCCTGGAAAAGAAAATTAACAAGAATTATGTTATTTAAAAGGGATTTCTCTGCGGGAAAAAGAGGCGTCATATTTGAAATAAAACGGGAATTTTCCAATGTGTTTTAAAATGAGTGTGAATCAATTCCTTACATTAATAATACAAGGATCAGTAAGTATAGAAAGTAGATGAGTTTCACACCATATTTATAACGAAAAATTTAAATGTTTTTTTTATCTATACTGATTAGCATGAATATCCGTTATATACAGATGAGAATTTTCTGCTAAAAATCTCATCATAATTTTAAGAAAAGGAAAATGAACACGAATCTATGTTTGTATTTCGCAACTACTCCTCACTGTAAAAAATTGCTGCAGTAAAATTATCAGAGATTCCAGGCAATGTCCATAAGAAAACCGGTTTTGTGACTAGATAAACGAGCTTTGTTATTAGATAAACGGTTTTTGCCCGTAAAAACATGAAATTTACTGAAATGAACCGGTTACCTTGAAAAGGGGACATTTCCCGTAAAATTACGACAGCAATTCACGGAGAATGCCCGTGAATTTACAATTTTCATTTACAGTGCCAGAATATCGAACGCAACGTGATTTACTTTATACCGGTTATCATTGATCCGAGGATGTTACACAAACTGTCAGAATTAAAAAAATTAAATTAGATGCCAAGATTTTTTTTTCTTTTTTGTTAATTTTAACAAAGTTTCTCTAAAAACGGAAAGTAAATTACTCCATATTTGTGTATAAAAAAAGGGGAAATAAAATAGATCTGTATATTTTTTACACCATTTTCTCATTAAAACTGAAAAACAGAATTGATTTTCACTTTGAATAGATGGTGAAAACAAAATCTTGATTTCAGTAAATTATCCGAAAAATAAAAACATATTTTCACATATTCAAACTTCATGAATCAATTTATTCTGGAGAACAAAAATTGCCTGTCAACATACTGTCATTTAGAAAATAAGATTTGTTTCAGCTATACATTAAACCAAGGAGGCAGAACTGAATTTAAAGAAAAAGCATGTACTATTTCCAATTAATGTTTTTTTGAAGGATGGCTGTTAAAACGTTTCATAAAGGCGTTAAAAGTAAAATTGTTTATCAGATAAAATTGACATTTGTTTTTACCCAATTCGTCTATTTCCACAATTTTATTTGGCCCTCCTTTTTGCATTGGTTGCAATTTCATTTTCGCGATTATTTGGCACAAAATTTCACTTTTTAAAGACTGAGTTATGTCAAGGTCCCTATAACAAAAAAATACCGTATTGTCGCCTATGAAATGTGATAAATAGTTAGTTAATTTTAACGTTTTTAATTATCGGGAGTGAAATATTTTCTTAATTAATGTATTTATTCTTCTTTTAATGTTGCGTGAACGAAGTCACGGGTAACAGCTAGTATCTACATAAATACGAGACAATAAAAAAATACATATAACTCATCAAATGGTAGAAAATACAATGATTTAAATGATTAACTAATTTCCAAAGCAATATTTGTCGACATATAGTTGCTAATCTCATTTGAAAATACACATTTATAACATCAGATGAAATGTTTAAAAATGGTAACATGGCTTTAACTTGGCTTGGCTGGCACAGACTCCAAAAAATCAAATTAATGTACATAAATATAATAATATGCATGGTAAATACAATGCTCTTAATTTAATTTCTTATTAACTATTACCTAAAAAAAATTATTTTTTACTTTGTAGTAGTTTTTGAAGTCGGTTCTATTTTTGGTTAAAAAATTTATTAGCATTCAAAATTCAAGATACACAAATATATCCACCATCAATGTTTGTGGATGAAGTAATTAAAAGTTTTAGCTCTGCACAGTGGTGGAATATTTTGGAAAAACGTTCAACAAATGAGAATGTCAAGGCTTTCTGCAAATTTTTGAATGAGTTGACTAGTTGCCCAGCTCATTCAGCGTCAATAGAAAGTGTTTTCCACCTGTGGATTAATATGGTCTAAATTTCGTAACATATTGGGTTGCGAAAAAGTACAAAAATCAGTAAAGTGCACAGATTTTTAAACAGTAAAACGAATATGAAGAAGAAATTTAAAATGCAATTTAAATATCATACTTTTTACAACAATAATCGTGTAATATGTTTTTAATTAAATACACTGGTCAAAGTATATTTGCTTTTTTTATTGTAATTTGGTTATATTTATTTCTTCTTTAGTGTCTAATTACATTGTTGATTTTATGAAAAACAAAAAAAAAATATAAATTATGTTAAAGTTGGGTGAAAAAATGGAAAAACCTATCACTGACTTTTTTGGGGTATTCGGGCGGGGTTTTTAAGTGTTTTTTAAACCACCCGGGTTTTTTTTTTTTTTTTTTTTTCGGGTACATGGGCGGGTAGATAACATTGAAAAAGATTCACATTTATGAAAAATTGAAACAAGGCAGATGAGAATCAGCAGATACTATGGAAAACGAAATCCAAGAACATTTTCATTAATTTATATCAAATGCTGTTGATCCTCGATTTAAATTGTCATTTTTTACTGAAAAATACAAATGTGGAATTAAAAAAGGCTTAAAAAAAATAAAGCCCTAGACTAGAACTGATAAACGAAGATCAATCTGTAATTCAAATTTCACTTAAAAAAAGAAAAATACAGCATGAAAACGCTACTAGTGATGTCAATCTAGATGATCCAATAAAGAAGACACCAGAAAAATTTAATTATAAAAATATTTTTTAATTTCATTTATTGTATTTTTTGTTTCTTTATCCAAAATCGTAGTATTTTCGTAGTTTTAAAAATGACCTATTTTTATTTGTATAAATGTAAAACTAAATTTTGATCTGCATTAATTTTACATTGGTTTTTACTTAACTTTTCGATATTTTATAGACATATTTTTATATACCAATTAGGTCGTTTTTATGAATAATTGCATATATTATTCATTTCTATTCAAATAACTTTTTACAAATCAGTTATAAATTCCTTTGTCGTTAATAGTGCTTAAAAAATGAAATTATTACAACTACTCTGTATTGGCCGGGTACTCGACTAAAATTTGAGTATATACCGAGTACTGGGTACGGCTCTAATTGTACAAAAATAAATGTAGACAATGATGTTAATATATATAAAAGAAATTTTCTTACTGCATGTTTGCATTGTGCATTTAAAGAAGTATTGTAACTTTAATAAAATGCATAATATAATATGTATATTACATTTTATATTTTAAATCGCGAGTGAATTTTTTACACACTAACTCCGTGCAACAAAATTTATTTCAGGGGGTATCTCACTAATTATCTGGAAGAATAAGCATTATCAGGGCCCAAACTTTAGGTTCGTTTAGATGTATTTTTGTTTAAAAATATAAAAACTATTCAACATTGATTTTAGGTATATTTAAGATTGATCAGTAATGTAGATGATCCAATAGAGAAGACACCAGAAAAATTTAATTATAAAAATATCTTTTTAATTTCATTTATTGTATTTTCTGTTTCTTCAAACTGTTTCTTTATCCAAAATCATAGTATTTTCGCAACGCCGGGCGGTTCAGCTAATTTTTCAATTAAAAAAACATATATTTGTATATCAAATTTTGTTGCCATAAAACATAAAATTTATTTGACACTGAAATAAATATAAAAAACAAATATAAAAAACAAAGTATAAAAAACAAATTGTTTCTGTATTCAATTAGTTGATCGTTGATCTTCAGTTTTGTTGTAAGTGAAAAGAAAGAAAAATACATTTAAAATATTATTTTATTATATTTTCATGTGTTTTAATATCTAATTTATATTAAGTTTGAAAATATTTATGATTAGCTGTAAGTTGACTATTTTAAAAATGTCGGACGTATACCAAAAAATATCTGATATTATATTAAAATATTGGATATTTTTATTTTCGAAAATATCAAATTTACGAGCCATGGCTAAGAATAACATTTGTGTAGGCGAAAGTTGCTTAAATGTCGTTAAAAATAAATAAGTTTATTTGTATTATTTTTTTCCCTCGCTGTCATTTTCAATAAATCGATATAAACCAGCGACATTTGTTGAAAAATGCAATCGATTTTGAATGCTTCTCTTTTAATAAGATATTTTAGTACAACGTTGTAGTTAATGTGAGGTCACTAGTTTATATTCAGATATGTTATGTATCAAAACTGCTGCAGTTATCAGTATCACATTTCCTTTCACGCATGTTCATTGAAATATTAAGTATTTTTCTTAACTGCATTTCTTCGGCTGTCTTATCAATAAATGAAAGATAATTTATTTGAAGAGTTTATGATAACTCCAGTATTCGCTGTTAGATACAAGAAGGATTTGAAATACCGAAAACATTCCATTGATGAAATCGGATTAAAAAATGGTAGTAATAAATGAGCTTTTAAGTACTCTTCTGCCAGCCAGCTCTTAAGTTTCTTCCAAAATTAAAATTACAAACATATTTTAAGAAAATGATATAAATACGCAGGGCTAGCATTCCCCCTAAAATTCCTAAATTTCCTAAATATTATTTTATCCCCTAAAATTCCTAAAATTCTCCTAAAATTTTCTTTTTGTTCCTAAAAATTCGAGATCGCCAAAATTTCACCAAAAAATATCATGAATTTTGACAAATGGTCACCGATAAAGATGCGTATTTCGTCAAAAGATTGCTAAAATGACGCAAATTTCGTCAAAAGATTGCTAAAACAACGCAAATTTCGTCAAAAGATTGCTAAAACAACACAAATTTTGTCAAAAAATCATGTAAAAAACGCAAAATTCGTCAAAAGATCACGGATAAAAGCAAATTTCAACAAAGAATCGGGAAAAAAAGCTAATTTCGATAAACAATCCTGAAAAAAAAATTCTAAAGATCATCTAAGGATCGTGACAAACGCGAATTTCTTCAAAGGATCGCAAATTTTTTTAAAACATCTCGGGGGGGAAAAAACTAGAATTTCTTAAAAAAATCGTGAAAAACCCCTCAAATTTCATCCAAAAATCAAGGAAAAAAGATAATTTCGTCCAAGAATCGCGGAAAAAAACGAATTCCGTCAAAAGATCGCGAAAAAAAAAAGCGAATTCCATCAAAAGATCACGGAAAAACGTGGGATTTTGTCAATAAATCATGCAAATAAGGCGAATTTCGTGAAAGAATCTAAAAAAAATGCATGTTTCGTCAAAATATCACGGAAAAAACGTGTGGAAAAAAACCTTTCAGAAGTTTTTCTGTGAGCTTCAGAATTTTTTTTTTTCTCATAATCACCCCTGCTTCTTGCCTCTTGTTTTCTAGGTTCACCGAGAACATCCAAAAAAGAGAGAAGGAGAGCATTCATTCTGGTTAGGTTCAATGATCCAGGAATTCAAAATTCTAATTAATACAATTGCAGTAAGCATAAGCTGTCAAAACGGTTTGTAATATGAAGCCGGTTATTGTGCAAATTTAAATGCGCTCCTTCGCAACAAACAACACAAGCACATGGAACAAGGGCTGAATTCATTGGAATGATGGGAATATTCTTTGGCAGTGTACCACATGTGCCTGACTAGCACAAAAATACTGTTATTACATACTTGTAAAGTTAAAAATATCGCAAATGCCCCTAAAATTTTCCTAAAATTTGGGAAAAAATTCCTAAAATTCCTCCCTAAAATTTTGAAAAATCCTAGTGCTAGCCCTGAATACGTTTAAATAATTATATTATTTCTCAACTAACTTATTCTTTTTTTTTTTTTTTTTTTTTTTCCAATGCTGCTTGGATTTTATATCAATTTATTACTAACAATTTTGAAGAGAGAAATGTTCATGCTCTTTGGGATATTTTTCAAATTTCCGAAAAATTATATTTGTTTTGCTACAAATTATTAAATATATATACAGGGTAAAGGTGAAAATAAGGAATTTTGCTTAGTAGTCACTGGCCGGTAGGTTGATTTTTTTTTCAGTAGCCAGTTAGTGGCGAGTGAGAATAATTTCTTTAGTAGCCAGTATGTACATTTATGTCACTGAATATTTAATTTAAAAAATATATAATTAGTTTACAGTAAAGTAATTTATGTACTAAATAAAAATATTTTAATTTATATTACTTTGCATAAAACTTGAGATACTAATTTCCAATCTATTTAGATACTAATTTCCAAAGTTATACACAACATGCTTATGTAGCTAACTACATAAGTCTCACTAAGCTTAGGTACATGTGTAGCTAACTACATAAGTACCTTTTTTTAAAAAAAAAAAATTTGTCTAGAATTAAGATCTGACAATCTTACTTATAATAAAATTCAAAGGCAAGAAAGTGTCTGTAACGGTTCCGGGCACGACTACTCTGGTTTGCGAATCGACCATAGTTAAACGCCATGTTAGGCTTAATGAAAAACCTGTGTAACATATCACAGCTAAATGATAATATCCTTTACTTGAAATCATGTCTGTTCAGAATATTTTTCTATAAAACATGTATATCATATACCATTATAATGTTTTAAGTTCTTAATTAAAAATCCAGATTAAAAATCGGAATCCCAACTATAAACAAACGAACATTGTTGCCATTCAGCATCACAAATTCAAATGATTCACAAATGAACGACTCTTTGAAAGCTTCAAATCCGATTCTGCTGTTAAAATATTTGTAAAAGCTTATTAAATCTTTTAAATCTTTAAAATTTTTTTGAAACCTTCAAAAACTATTTCATATAAAACATGAATATCAACGTTTCTGTAAACACATTTTTTCAGAAATAGCGGTGATTTCTTTCGTATCGAGGATTTGAGGTGATCTATTCAGTATAGTGGCGCTATCTGCCAGTGGATTTTGAAATTTTTAATAAAATTTGAAATAACTCCACAAAATTCTGCAACTATTATATACTATATTACATTTCAAACCATTCAATTGGGTAGTTTTTGTGCTGTTATATGCGAACAGATGGAAGAACCAGATGACGACTATAGGTGCTACATATTTATATAATTATGAACGCACCTAATAAACCCGTGCAAAGACGTACACTTTATCTTTTTTGTTCTAATTCTTTTTTTTTTTCTATTGTTGAGCGCGATATACTGCTGTATTTTATTTTTGTGCCAACATTGATTAGAGTAAAACCTTTCATTTCATTTTTGAAAACAATGCAGATTTAATTTTTAATTAACTGCAATTTATAATAAAAAAAAGATATTTTAACGAAATGTAAGTATGTAAGTAAAATGTAAGTAACAGAAGTCAGTTCAAAACACTTTGGAATGGTACATCATTTATTGTTGTGCGGTTTGTAAAAGTGTAGAAAAAGAGATGTTGACAACAGAAATAATATATACCAGTAGACCCTTGCGAGGATTTCACACTGCACTCTTAATATTTTTTAGCAATAACTAATATTTTTTAGATGTAGGTTTAAACTTCTAAAGAAAATTTAAGGATACAAATATCTGCAAACAACATCAGTCAAGCCAAAATATCGTCTCATTTATTCCATGAAAGTTACAGTATTAACTAATCAAAGAAATATTAAAGCTTTTAAATATTTTAATTTAGTTTAAAACCTTCAAAAGCTATTTCATATAAAACATGAATATCAACGTTTCTGTAAACATGTTTTTTCAGAAATAGCGGTGATTTCTTTCGTAGCAAGGATTTGAGGTGATCTATCCAGCATAGTGGCGCTATCTGCCGGTGGATTTTGAAATTTTAATAAAATTTGAAATAACTCGACAAAATTCTGCAACTATTATATAGTATATTAAATTTCAAACCATTCAATTGGGTAATTTTTGCGCTGTTATATGCAAACATATGGACGAACCAGACGACGACTATAGGGGCTACCTATTTATATAATTATGAACGCACCTAATAAACCCGTGCAAACACGTCCACTTTATCTTTTTTATTCTTTTTTTTTAATATATCATTGTTGAGCGCGATATACTGCTGGATTTTATTTTTGTGGCAACATTTATTTGAGAAAAACCTTTCATTTCATTTTTGAAAACAATGCAGATTTAATTTTTAATTAACTGCAATTTGTAATCAAAAAAGATATTTTAACGAAATGTAAGTGTACTTTGTCAGAAGCCAGTTTAAAAAACTTTGGAATGGTAAATCATTTATTGTTGTGCGTTTTGTAAAAGTGTAGAAAAAGGGATGTTGACAACAGAAATAATATATACCAGTGGACCCGTGCGAGGATTTCAAACTGCACTCTTAATAATTTAAGGAATACATAGTACCGCGTAATTTGCATTTAATTTTGCTTATGTAATCAAACAATGAGTTATGTGGTGAATCAAGCTGTTTAGAAACTCATTGATAACACTTTTTTACAAAAACTTTCGCACAAGGTTATTTATTAATATTTAATTTGAACGTTTTGTCCAATCGTTGAACTATTTCAGAAATTTAATACTAAGTTTAATATATATATATATATATATATATATCCTCATCATTTTTATTTGTAGAAATCATTTGTCATTTTTAAAATGTACTTTTCTACAATACAAATCTTTCAATAATAAAATCTTCCTCCTGTTTGTTTGTATGAAGTATTATGAAAATGAAACGCAGATCAATAATCCGTCATTTTTGACGGGGTTATATACTAGTAATAAAATAGATATGTTTATACATACACTAAATAATAACCCACAACATGATATACATTACACATGCACTACCTGTGACTCGCAGACCAAAAAAGGCTAACATCTTCATAATTCAGAAAATGTGTATTTCGTCAATTAGTACAGAAAAGAATTGCAAATTTCGTCATTCTGGAGCGTAAAAATCACGAATTTTGATAATTTCGGAGCATAAAAATCATGAATTTCCATCATTCGTTAGCGTAAAAATCACGAATTTCGTCAATCGAGTGCCGAAAATCATGAATTTTGTCGATCGGGCACGTAAAAATCATGAATTTCGTCGATCGGACCCGGAAAAATCCTGAATTTCATCGATTGGACGCGGTAAAATCATAAATTTCGGTAGTCGGGTGCGTAAAAATCACGAATTTCGGCGATCGGATGCGGAAAAATCATGAATTTCGGCGATCGGGTGCGGAGAAATGAATTTCGGCAATCGAAAGTGTAAAAATCAAATAATTTCGGCGATCAGGCGCGGAAAAATCATGAATGTCGGCGATCGGACGCGGAAAAAATAAAATTTCGGTGATCAGGTGCGGAAAATCAAGAATTTTGTTGATCGGACGCAGAAAAATCCTGAATTTCATCGATCAGACACGGTAAAATCATAAATTTCGGCAGTCGGGTGCAGAAAAATCATGATTTTCAACGATCGGACGCGAAAAAAAATCGACAATTTTGGCGATCGGACGCAGAAAAATAAATTTCGGCGATCGGGTGTGGAAAAATAAGAAATTTCGTCGATCGGGTGTAGAAAAATCATGAATTTCGTCGAACGGACGCAAAAAATCTTGAATTTCGGCTATTGGGCACGAAAAAAAAATCATGAATTTTGTCGAACGGGCGCGGAAAAATCACAAATTTTAGGGAGAAAAGGAAATTGGAAAATCCTGCATTTGGCCGGTTCTTTACATATTTTTAATCGCCAGTTTTTCAAGTTTAATCAACGAGTGGCGAGTGCTTATTTTCACCTTTAATACAGGGTGTCCGAAAAGTCTGGAAACGGTCGAATAACTCGAGAAATATACATCGGATTGAAAAACGGCAAAATGCATGTTCAATAGTTTTGACAAAACCTATTTAGGGATATTAAAGTTGCCCCCACCCCCATGGGGGAAAGAAAGCAACTTCTTAAATCTCTAGAAATCTTAAATGATAACCTCCCTTTTCTATTGCAGATTCGGATATACGGAAAAAAAAATACGTAACTTTTATACTGAACATTTTCTTCGAAACATCGTAGATGGCGCTGTAATCAAGTAAAATGCAGTGAGAATAGTTACCATTGTATAATGTCTGGAAACTCTCGAATAACTCGAGAAATATACATAATCGGATTGAAAAACGGAAAAATACGTGTTTAATATTTTAGAAAAATGGCAGCTTTTATATACCAAAATAAATTTTTCTAAAATATTGAATACGTATTTTTCCGTTTTTCAATCCGATGTATATTTCTGGAGTTATTCGACCTTTTCCACAATTTTCTTTCCAGACTACTTAAATTTATTAAATGGAACCCTTTTATTTTTAATCCACTATTAAAATTCGTTATTGTTTCCGTGTATATCAAGGCGTTATTTCCTTTATGTATTTATTGATATTAATATTTTTAGGAGAAAAACTTGGAGAAACTAACGAGGGGACCGCCAAACATGATGCGCACAGATTTTGATGATTTTAAGGTATGTTGTAGGGGTCATACCCCTAACTATTCAGGTTCCTTCAAATGGCCCTTAGTTTTTGAGAAATTCGGGGTTAAAGTTCAGCATACGTTTGAAATACCCATTAGATTGTCATTCTCAACGTGGCCTCCGTGGTGCAGAGATAGCGTTCGCGATTCCAGTACGGAATGCAAGGGTTCTGTCCCATCCTATGCCCTCTTTTTTTTCTTTTTTTTTTAAAATAATTTTATATTTTTGGTGCGTTGTACGTTTTAAGCAGAAGTGTGAATTCTGCATCTTTGAACATTTTTATATTTTCCTAATAAATTATATTTACATTTTCGAATTTTTCATAAAAACTTTTAGCTTTCCTGCAATTATTAAACTAATATTTCTGTCGACGAAAATCCAAGATAATTTATGTCTAGAAGTCCCGTCTTTTTTTTAAACTTACCATTATTGTTTGCATTTATGTTTATTTATTTATCATAGATATAAAATAATGCATACTTTACTTTACATGGATTTTCTATTTTTTTTAAAAAAGTAATTGATTAGGAAAACATTTACAAAATAATATATCCTTTTAATATTTGATTAGTTCTAAATATCTCGCAGCATCTTAACTGATGCAATACAAAAATGTTTATCCTTACCGTCATTGACATTTTTAATTATATAAAAATAAATTGAGTGATGATGCGTAGCGCAAAAATATTCAAAACATAAAATGGCATTAAAAATCACCGTAAAAGAATTTCTTAACATGAAAATTTTTTTAACAATGTTGGAAGAATGCATAAGTTAAGAAATATTAACTAGAAATATTATCAGATGGCGAATTTTTAAAGAGATTATCATTTTCTAACAATGTCTCGCAATATTTTAGAGCATTCGTTACTTCATCTTTTAGTTTTTCTTCCAAACCAGAATTGTCCATATCAGTGCTTGTTCCTTCTATCACAGAGTAAGGAGATTTAAACAGAGAATCAACTCTCATAGACTTCAATGGTAACTTCTTTAACATGGGATTACACATAGACAGTGGCGCTAGCTGCGGATGACGTGAAAACTACAGCCGTAACAGAAGAGAGGTAGCTAAATGGAGCTATATATCGCTTTCTTGGCGACAAATGAGGGAAGGGAAAAAAAAAAAAAAAAACGGCGACTATTTGCTTCTTGTTTTGGTTGGTTGGTTGATTGATTTTAAGACGGTCGATTTATCTACGCGAATGAAAACAGATTTATTACTTTTAACATGTTCTGAAACAATCGGAATTCAACTTTATTTTAAAATAAGTGCTGTGGTAAAACATTTTTTTTTTCCAAGTTTGAAAGGAAAATTTGATTTTTTTAATTCTTCAAAATGTAAGTTGTGATTTATTTTCATGTGTTATTTTTGTTCTTGTTTTTTCAAGTTCCATAATGTTTGAAATATTTTATATATATTCAGTGTTGACAGATTTGTGCCGAAACGTCATGTTAAGGCTCACTGTGGAGACGCGAAATGTTTTTGGTTTCCGTCTGTCTGTTTGCCGTAAAAATGGTCCGATTAGGTTGATTTTTAGTAGGTATGTTGGCTAGGTATCCGGAATTAGCTGTATAGTTTTTAGTTAAATTTGGTTCATTCGTTCGGAAAATATAGAATATTTTTTTTACGTCATAATGCTTTCTTATGGGGATGCAGACGATTTTTCAAATTTCATTTTTATCTGAAATGAAAATGGAATATTTGCGTAATGGATTTAGATGTAAAATTATGAAGGCTCAATTTTCGATATGGATTTCCAATAGTTTTAAAATTTTGCTTATAAATTTAATAGAATTTAGAAATTAATTGCTTAAAATATTTGAAAATGTTTTTGCATCTGTTCGGGAAATATAAACATCTTACTTTCATATTTTTTACAATTTTTAAAATCATTTATTTTTACTTACCACTTTAATTTAAGGATTCTAATTTCTGGAACATTCGAACAATTTTATATGCTTATAAACATGCATGCAATTGAAAAAATAATAATTGCGGATTGTACGAAGTTAAAATGATATTAAAAAAAAAAAAATGATCTGCAGATTTACTAGTATAGGAAAAAACTTAGTACCATGTTTACATTGCGATAGAAAATATATATGAATAAAATTTTATACGGAGAAATTTTTTTTAACATGAATGAGATTTATGGTATGGCAGTTATTTTAACGATAATATAAAGTCAAAATTTGTTAAAAATCTGCCAACACTGAATGTATATAAAATATTTCATACATAATGGAACTTGAAAAATAAAAACAAAAATAACACATAGAAATAAACCACAACTTACCGATTCTTAGGAATAAAAAATAACTTTGACATCTTGTTCTTGCAAACAATACACTCCTCTCTTTGTAGCATTTTGAAGAATTATAATAATTATAATCAACTATTTGATCTTCAAAGAATAATTTTAATAATAAGTATTAAACAAGATTCGAAAATAAATTAGCGAACGCCGAAAATTTGCACATGCGCAAATGACAACAGAAAGACGCCAAGCAGAATAGGGTTACACTTAAAATGAAATCACGAAGATAAAAATCGCCAAACCGATGATTTAGTTCTTATGTCATCCGCCGCAGTCGCTCTTTTCAGGCGAAGTTGGATCTCTGTCTTACTCTGTGCCTTCTATTATATTACAATCTGTAGCTTGTTGTCAACTTTTACATAGAAAATTTTCCTATATACAGCAGTACTCCAAACATTGCAACTGGCTTCAAAAATAGCTTATATCAAGGAAAACAATTTCATTCTGATATTAACCATGGAAGTCGCAGCAGACGATTTAAAAAAAAAAAATAATAATTTTTTGTATGTATTGTAAATTTTATCTCTCATTTACAGACGATTTTTGCATTTCCACATTTCCAGTTGAATTTTTATGTATGATATTGGCAATGTTTTTACTTGTTAGAATGAAAACAAATCTGAAATGAAATCTGTCATTTTTTTTTTTTTTTTTTTTTGTGCAAATGAAAAATGATGTTGAGTTTGAACTTTACAGATAAATGTATTTAGAGTGCATTAAATATTTATACAACTGCTAAAAACTTAAATATAAGTGTTACTGCTTTAAAATTTTATCATTTCTTTGAAAAGATCTAATCTCGCATACGTTTGGGAGATTCGAAGTGAAAACTATTTTGTATAAGTTATACAAAAGAAATGGTAATTTTTCATTTAAAATTGCATAACGCTTAAAAAAAAGTATTATTTCAGAACTGTACTTAAAATATAAAAAAGTAAATAATAAATAATTAAATAAATAAATCTATACATAAATTAGCTTGGAGTTTCGTAAATAGAAATATTAGTTTAATAATTGCAGAAAAGTTGTAAGTTTTTATGAAAAATTTGAAAATGTAAATATAATTTATTAGGAAAATATAAAAAAGTTCAAAGATGCAGAATTCACACTTCTGCTTAAAACATACAACGCGCCAAAAATATAAAATTATATATATATTAAAAAAAAAGCGCATAGGATGGGACAGAATCCCTACGTTCCGTACAGGAATCTCGACTGCTAGCACAGCACCACAGATACCTCGTTCAAAGTTGCAATCTAATGGTATTTCAAACGTATGCTGAACTTTAACCCCGAATTTCTCAAAAGCTAAGGGCCATTTGAAGGAAACCTTTGACCTGAATAGTTAGGGGTATGACCTCTACAACATACCTTAAAATCATCAAAATCTGTGCGCATCATGTTTGGCGGTCCCCTTGTAAGTAAATGTTCGTTTTTAAATGATTATAATGTTTTAATAAATATTTTATATTAATTATTAACACTCGCAAGATAATGTTAAACCTATGAGAGAAAAAAATTGGAAAAAAAAATTCTTTTCAGTCTTCCCAATTTTGAAGATGTCTTATGTTCTTATTAATTATGGCTATGAAGGGTTTCTTTTATTGTAGAAAAATTATATATATACTTAGTGAGTTATATGGTTACTTGGTGAATAAAAATATTGAAAATTTCAGTTTTAGTTCAAAAATAAGATCAATTTCCTAAGATAAGCTAAATCTTCGCCTACCTTATGCTACTAAGTATGATCGAAATATGCAACTAATAAAATTTAGAAAAATTATGATGTTAATCGATGATTTAGAAAAAAATCATTTGATTAAAATTATGATGTTAATCGATGATTTAGAAAAAATCATTTGATTAAAATCATGATTTAATCACTGATTTAAATCATCTAGTTAAAATCGTTGACAACGTACTAGCTATATTATAAATTCAAATCCTAAAAAAGTGCCGAAAATAAATTTTAAGTCGGTTATATAAAATAATTATCTGGTACTAATTTTTTTTTTTTTTTTTTTTTTTTTTAAGTGTCACCTGCATTTATACTGCTGGCATCATTTATCACTTTTTAAATGGAAAATATGAAGACATTTTGTTTTTTCCAGGCACGTCCATGCAATGTTCCATTTTCTTATTTTCAACATCCCATTTGGAAATGTTAATCTGTATTATAAAGATATTTTAACACAGCGAAAAACTAAAAATTAAATCTCACAAAGTAAAAATTGTTTTTTCATTTTCTTTCTTTCCACTGCACTGTTCTTGGAAGAAGCCCAACCTCATTCACAATGGAAAAACAGTTCGTACAAACGGTGTTCGTGAAATCTGCGTCAATATTTATATTCTCTTGTTTTAGGATTCCGCGATGGAGACTTGCGATATTTTTAGATAAATCGCTAGGATTGATCGAGGATTTGGTCACTATTGTAATCTATAAATATATTAAATTATTAAAACGATTATACAGAACAGGTTCCTTTTTAATTTCGTATTTCTGCAGCGTTTAAATAAAAGGAAAGATAAAGTACTCGTATTATTATATTTTCTTTGTTATTCATATGAATATATTTGCGTTTATTGTGTCATTTATTATTTTGGTCCATTGCATTTTTTGAAACTATAAAAAGCTATACATTTTTTTAAATTTGTATAGTCAATCTTATTAAAGAATATGAAAACGTACAAAACAAAGCCAAAATACAAACAAACAAACAAACAAAATATAAATAAAATAAATAAATAAATAAAAATAAAATAAATAAAAAATTTTAAAAAATCTCATTTTCCGCGTATTCTGTGTCCTTGTATATGACGCGCGTCCTGTTTTTTAATATCTCGTTTAGGGTTTTTTTTTTTTCCCTTTCAAAAATAAGAGATAAGCGTTTTAAACAGATTTAATTCTATTGAATTGAAATCTAATAGTTATTATCAGGGTTCGGTGATATATCTTGATATATATCACGATATATATCCAATATTTATTTTCAAAATATCATGACGTTTGATATTTTAGATATTTTCATACATTTGACATTTATTTTCAAAATTATTGTGTATGATATTTTTGATATTTTCAGTTAAAACAAATGGGAAGAGATTTTTCAACTGTGATTGGCTGTGTCGTTCTGTAGATAAAGAACTTTTGCTCGGTCAGTCACATTTTTTACCCCTCCCAGAAAAAAAAAAAAAAAAAAAAAAAAAAAAAAAAATCCAAGCTTTATGTTTGAAGCTGAATTTTTAAATGCAGAACCAATAAATATGTTGGCAATATCTACTTAGAAAATCCATTGAAGATAAACTGTCTAATTTAAATAATAAGTTATTTATAGCTTCATTAGAAGTAATCTTTTTTGGTTTTGTTCAGTTTAAACTAGTTAGGGAAAGGGAAAGCAGGCAAGCTTACATTTATGCTTAAATTTTTCAATAAACACAAATTATTTTGTATTTCGGATTTTATTGTATATATATATATATATATATATATATAAATGTACTTGATACTAAGATACTCATAGTTTGTTTTTTTGTGAGAGTAGAAAAGTGAATTGCGTCTGTTTTCAATTAGTTGAACATCAATTTTGTTATGTAAGTGAGAGAGAAAAAAAAAACATTTAGAATGTTGTTTTATCAATAAGTTGACTATTTTGAAAATATCGGATATTTTAAAATTTTCGAAAATATTATGATATTTACGATTACGAAACCTGGTTATTATTAAAATTAGTTTTCTCAAAGCATGGGTTTATCAATGTAAAAGCAAAATGTCCGCCCAACAATTGCCGTGCAATGTCATTTCGTTGCAAATGCAGCGTTGAGTAGTCAAGTCCCTAATCCTTATTACCTACGTGCACCCCGATTTTTGAAATTAATTTTTGGTTAAAAAACTACGCGGTATACACGGGAAAATATGGTAGTATGAATTTATTGCACTGTGTTATAACTTCTCGAAGTTTTTAGTTTTGTTAATTTAGCATCAAATGTTTGATATTTTGTTGCTCAACGTTTTACACTGTCGCTGATTTCTAAGGGTCACCTCTGAAACTGCTGTTGCATAAGTTGCTACCGCTAGCATCAACATTTCTTCCACCACTTTTCCGTCTAAAATTATGAAATAGTTTTCGTTTTTTGTTCAGATTTATTTATTGTTCTGTACCGAAATTATTATGGGTTAAAAAGTGACGGCACAACAAGTGGCGTTTAGCTTTTGCATATTGCACCATTAACCCTTCTGAGTAAGTTTTTATGAGGTAGGGAGATTTTTCTCCCCTCTCTGTTTTTCGTTGTTGTTGCTTTGTTTAAATAGTTAAACACAGCCGTCTAGAAGGCAAAAATAAAATTTAACAGAAATCTCATGGACAGATCGGAAGTTTGTGAATGCATGGCTGTGTACAACTATTTTTAACATCATTTACTTCAATTTTAATCCAATAGTTACTTCATTTTCTGTGCTTTGCGTGACAGCCCCTCGTCACATTACGCGAAAAGGTTAAGGAAGTAAAGAGAATGATTTAAATTTTTTTTATCGAGTTTATCTTTTAAATACTAAATTAAAATGTAATTGGAAAAATAAATTGTTTTAATTTGTTACAGGAAATATAATCAGATTACTAAAATGTAATTTAATTCAGTTCTGATTAAGTTAATTGTTCTCGTATCATAGACAATTCCATATGTTGTCTTCGCAAATAAAATTTAATTTTGAATAATAAAAAAAAAAGTTTGTTTACATCTGTGCTTGTAAAATGTTCTAATTGGTTTTAAATTTTTTACTAGCTTACTTTTCTTTGAACTGTGAACCGTTGACGTATTTGTTTTACAAATGTGGGTTTGAAAGATTTGCAATATATTATGACAAAACATAATTTCAGTGAATTTGATTTTAGTGATGTCAAATGAAATACATATGATGACTCTGTTCTTCGTGCATTCTGCAATATATTTTTGTATTTTAACATTTTTCGCTGTTGAATTTGTAGGGTGAGGTGGTGGGGTCATACTCTGATGATTTTATTTTCGAAAAGGATATAAAAAAAATTACTGCGTGCATTCATTTTTAATATTAAGGAAAATATTTATTGTCTTCTATGGAATATTTTAATTTTTCCTTTATAAAATCGCTAATATTAATGTTTTTAAATGTGATCATCCTTAAGGCATTTTTCCAATTTTCTTTTTTTTTTCTCTTTTTGAAGTATTTTGAATCTTTATTATTATCCTTTGCATTAGCAGTTGCAGGCTATAGTTTTAGTACTTTATCGGAAATTAGTAAATAAATAAATGCAGCATTATTGTTTAAAAAAAAAAAAAAAAAAAAAAAAAAAAATTCTTAACAGAGAAAATTAAAATTTGCTGAACAAGCCTACATATAAAAAGGCACACAAATTTTCTGTCTTTCCTTTTCATGTTTTATATACGAAGTAATTCGTGTGGGAAATTATCCATTTGTGTAAAACAAGCCACGCCCGATAGTATGACGTGAACCACTGACACATAACCAAACCATATTTGTATGCGTTTTGCGTCATCTTTATAAACAGTGTTTTTATAATTAACTGGCCAGTAGGTTTTATGTGAAACAAACTGAAAATGTGTTAACACTTCGCTTAAAATCCTGCAGAGTTTTGTTTCGACTATGTAAATTTTCTTAACTTTCTTTCTCTAAATTAAAACTTATGTAAATTTTGTATTTTCTTGAAAAATAGTTTGCAATTGAATTTATTTCAGAAGTTACTCTTGGTCCATATTGTCTAATGTTACATTTGTGGTTAACCCGAGGTTGTATTTAAAAAAAAGGGGGGTGATTGGTTGGTTTAAACCGGGGTTTTTTAATGCCTTTTTACTAATAATTAATATTATAATTGCAGCATGTTTGTAATTGAATATAATTAAATTAAGTGAAACTACATATTAAAAATAAATTAGTGTTAGTTCATATTTTATGAATAATGTAAGTTTTATTGTTATATCTATTACTTTGTTTTGTAAAATACAGCATAAATAATGAATTTAAACACTTTTATAAGCAGTACAAAATGTATTTACTTAAACAAGGAAAAAACAAGTTGGAAATTGTACGTCAAACGTTACAAACGAGGTGCGTTCGTACGCACGTTTTAGAATTAAATTCATGATATCCCGTGCGTAGAACGGGTTAAACAGCTAGTTAAGTATATATTTTATGACACTGTTCATACAAATATCTTAACTAGTTATATAAATATTCAGATATATATGTATCAGCTAGTTATATAAATATTCAGATCTTGATGATTTTTAATTCTGTGAAATGAATTATATCGTCTGCAGATTAATTTCTGTAATAAAATAAGTATCTCGGTCGCTTGACGATTTAACATCCATCGGAAGCTCATATAACAAAAAAGCACCGATTTAAAAAAAAAATCAAATTTCTTAATAAATATTTTTATTAATATCTCCTAAAGTTTTGATTCGATTTTGATAAAATTTGAAATGTCTCGACAAATTTATGCAAAGATAATATATTTCAAATTGCAAACCATTTGGTTGGGTAGTTTTTGCGTTGTTATATGCGGACAGACAGACAGACGGACGGACAGACAGACAGACGGACGGACAGACGGACGGACCAAACGACGACTATAGGTGCTACGTATTTATATAATTACGAACGCACCTAAAAAAAAGAAATTGAGCAAATAAATTTCAATATTAAAAATATCCTTATTTCGTTGATGTTAAATTTGTTTCAATTATTGCTGTTAAGAAATAAAAATAATTCAGCCAGTTGTCGCAAACAACTTTGTTGATTTACCTAATTCCATTATATTTCTCAATTTGAATTGCACAAGCCCAGATGATGAGTATACGCTTTCACCATTAGCAGTAGATGCCTTTGCCGGCAAAAACTGCGGAATTTTCTTAAATATATTAAATTATGATGGTTAAAAAAATAAATAAATTATTATTAAATTACCCTCTTATTAGCGGGTATGCTGATAAATTCGAGGGGGACAGTTACCCTGGTTACCACTAAAGATCTCTATAGGAGCTCTAGTTACCACAGGTGGACACTTCCACCACTTTTTTCGTTTCATAATTTTCGCCTTATTTATGACAAATTCTTGTTCAAAAATACTGGTGAAATTTTTCCCCTGCTGTAACCAGGCTCTGTCTCTCTCGAGTTTACCTGTATGCTTGCCAGGGAATTAAAAAAAAAAATAATTATGAAATCATGATAATTAAATGATTATAAAATTTTGATAATTTTATTTTTATGTCTCCACCACCATTCATATAGTTTCACTTACAATGAATATTAATAAGTACTTTTGAAAGGTGACTGTTTTGCTTTGAGTTTCATAAATATAATTATGAATAAATGTTTGGGATTATTTTTGCTTCATAAAATTTAAGGGTTCTTTGTTCTCCTTCTTCCTGGAAGTACTCCATTGGGGGATGCAAATTTTGTTACTGTAGGTGTAGAACCTTATTTAAAAGTAATCAGAAAAACTTGTTTCTAAAACGTTCATTAAACAATGAAATTAAAAGGTTGTCTGTGGGGGTGGGGTGGGGTGGGGGTGCTTAAAATTAAAACATTTACAGGGTATACAATTTGAAATTGTCAAGCTTAAAAAGATTACAGCTTGTTTGCACTGTTAAACGGGGTGGGGGGGGGGGATGATTTCATTGAGTTTTTAACATGTCTGCAGAGTTTCCCCCAGACAGTTTCAGAAAGGTGCTGCACCCTGCCTGCCCTTTGGTTTACAAAATAGACTTCTTGACCCTCATAAAAAAAAAGCTTTCTTCTTCCCCACCCCCCACCCCCCTCAGTTAAAAAAAAAAAAAAATACCCTCCTTGCGCCTCAGTAAAAAAAAAAGTCCTTTCTTATTTTTGCATTAAAAAATTTGCTTTCATGGTAAAAATTGACTCACAGTTGTCGTGAAAACAGTGCCCTGACTTTTAAATTGGCTTTGAAAACCAAAAGAATACCTTTATCAATAAAAAAGTGCCCTTAAGAATCTGAAAAGTGCCCTCAAGAATCCCGAAAAGTGCCCTTTTCTCACCAGTAGCACCATGCCCCTTTTTAAAACTGGGGGAAACTCTGTGTTTGGATTCTTTTTTTTTTTTTTTTCTAGTTTGTACTCTTTGTTTTATCAATGTCTAATATTTCCAGGTTTAGTTTTGCATTACCTTCAGCGTTTTAAATTATCCTAAAAGAACTACGATCATATAAAAACATGCTAGTGTAACCAATTTTCTCATTTAAATCCACTTTAAAATTTCTGTTAATGTAGCCAGAATTTGCTTTAATATTTTACTGACAGATGGCGACACTATAGTGCTGTAACTGAAAATGAATTTTATAGTAGCCTTTCCTGTTTCACAACATGGATGCAATGTATTTTAAAATTGATACTTTTAAATACTTTTTACATTTAGTTCGATACCGAATCTTTTGATGAGAAAATAGCAAATGCATTGGCTGCTGTGAATATAGTTTCTTATTCTGTTCTATCGAAATTAAATATCTTTTCTTATACTTTTAGCCTTGAACATGACAAAGCGGTTCTAATAATTGAAGCATAGGAAATAATTAGATATGATGAAACTTCTTTTTACAAAGTATTTCCGGCCTGTAATGAAAGAATTTTTTTCTTTTGAAACGGAAGTCTAATGTATTTCATATATATCTATACACGCAGAGATATATAGATAGACAGATTGATAGATAGTCCAAAAATTTAATCCCCCCACCCCCTCCTCAGGTTTGTTTTATTTTTTCATTATTCTATTTTATTTTCTTAAATAGAGGTATTTGTTTTAAAATGGAGGAAAAAGATTAAAAAAGCTAGTTAATATTTTAAAAGCTAAATTAAATATATTAATACCTCAGCTAACGAAGATAATTTGTTTCAGAATCTCATTCGATAAACAAACCATGACGTACTCAATTTTTTTCAATGTGGCTTCTTATGTCTACAGCCAATAAAACATTAGCTGGTCGAATCTGAAAAATAGAGGAAAGAATCTTCTGCAGAGTCATTCGTTAGCTCAGGCATATGTAGTTAAAATATTTAATTCGCCCTGAGTAGATTTTATTTTTTAGTCTTAGCCATTTATTTTTAAATAATTGGATTAAATATCATTTCTCTACTGAGGGAAAAGTAGTTTTTTTTAGAATAGTAGTTATTTTTCTTCTTTTTAACACTTTCCAACATAGTTGAAAAGTGTTTATGAATTCAGTTTGTCTGTCTGTCTGTCCGTGCTCTAACTCGCGTAAATATATCCGGATAGTCATGCAATTGATATATGTTATTGAGGTTTACTATAGCATTTTCGGTATTGAAAATGAAGTGTGTCTGTGTTGCACTTACTTTTTTTACAGGGACACTCAAAACAATGCCGTTACATTATGGTATACGGGGCAAAATCCTTTGTAGTGCATTTTAATGATGTGACACTGTTTCAAATATATTGAAATTGATATACATCACTGAAATACACTAAAAGATGCTAACTATCGAACATGGTATGTCTAGCACTTATACTTTTTTTACAGGGGCACTCAACAGAATGCCCCTGTAGCATTTTATTGTAGCTACATTATGGTTTACGGGGAAAAATCATTTACAGTGCATTTTAATGATGTGACACTATTTCAAATATATTGAACTTGGTATACATCACTGAAATACACTACAAGATGCTTACTATCGAACATGGTATGTCTAGCACTTATAATTAGTTTATAGGGAAACTGAAAAGAATTCCATTACATTGTGGTTTAATGTGGAAAATCGTTTGCGGCGAATTTTAATCATGTTACACTATTACAAACATAATAAAATTGATATAGGAAACGGGGGCTATAACCCCCTCTTAATTCAGATAAATGGGTTTTTCATGCAGAATTATCCGATTTTCTTCAAATTTTGTATATATGTTCATTGTAATAAGGAGCTTCCCTGATTAGTTTTGGGGGTTCATTGGTTAATTATAAGGGGGGACGGGGGATGATCCCCCCTTAATATACTGTCGATTTCTTTATTTTTCGAGGGGCTTATTTCTAATTCTTTGAAATAAGATTTATAATATAGAATTAGTGTGAATAGCCTGTGAGCTCAATGCCGTCAGTTTAACTGGGCAGTTTTCTTTTTATTTTATAGTTATTTATGGATGACAGTAAGTACAAAGGCTGATATAAAGACATTGGTTCAAAAGTTAAGGAAAAACCTTGCTGAGGTTATTATGTTGCACCCTGTATTTAATAAAAAGTATTCGTACTAAGTTTTTTAATGATTGGGAATCGATCATGAGGGAAGCTTTCTCGATAAAGTTTTCTTATGCAAGTGTTAAGGGGACAAGGGATCTTTAAACGTGCTTTTCAAATTACTTAATTTTAAATACTAGCAGTGCTAGGCATAATGCAGTAAGTTAATATATGCATTTCTAAATCCTTTTAACACTTTTTATAATCAAATGAAAATATTCTGCGACACAATAAGCCTTTAATTAACAAAAACAAAATGTGTTACACAAGCAATAATCAAAATGCTCCGTGTACATTCTAAATTAACCAGTAATTATTATATTTCAAATATAAGTACGTTTCACATACATAAATCAAATTGAGTGTTAAATTGGATATTTAAAAAGATACATGGATGAAAAAAAATCAAATGTTCATATTTTTATACTAAACAGCCCATAATTTTTCACAATGCTTAAATTTTCAAAATTTAATACAGTTTTATGACGGACAACATAATAAACAATCTTAAAAAGTTTCAAAGGAATCCAAGAATGTTTAATGCGCAAGGACTGTTTTGAAGCAAGCAAATAGAGCGAAACTTAAAAACCGAAAAGCACCGTTTTAAAAGTTTAATTTAATGTTTGATAAAACAATGAAAAATATCCAATAACTCCAGAAAAAATAAAGAAAATGCAAAAATTCAAATTCATAGTAAAAGCTTACGCTAAGAAGATTTTTGGAGACCCCCCCCCCCCCCCCAAAAAAAAAAAAAAAAATCTTCGATTTTGATTTTATTTACCGAGCACTAACATCAGGCTCAGGCTGTAACTTCGTATTAGTGTCTGTTTACATTGTTCCGGAGAACGAGTGTACTACTAATATATTACCGCGAAACCTCTATAAAAAGGACAGTGTGTGTGCTGCAAATATTGTCCGTTTTAAAAGACATCATAGTGAATCTATACAATGGCTGGGAATAAAAAAAAGAATCACTGTATCAGCTGATCAAGGGCTAATATTAGTTGATTATATGCTTCCTTTTTCCTAATGATAATTACAATTGAAACCATTCAGTCACATTTACTTATATGAATGACAATTTCCCATCTTATAACAAAGCGGATTAGTTTTCCTTTTCCTTCTTTGAATGCGAGATAGTGAGAGTCTCGATTTTATTCTTATCATGCTGCTTTGGAATATCCCTGAAAGATGCAGAATTTTTATATCTTCGGTGCACTTGAAGTTGTGCAAGGCGTACTCGCCCTGTTTTTCACTACAGCCGGTTTTTATTGGTTTCGTAAGCATACAATTTTATTATTATTTTTTTAATGTTAAAATCTATATCGAGAAATGGTGATATGTTTCTCTAAAGCTTCTTTGGTTTTAAATCAAATTTCTCTTTACTAAATCCCCCCCTCCGCCATTCCTATGCACACACACACACTTAAAAAAATCCATTAATGACAAATTTATAATCCCTGTTTGCTGAAAATTTCGTTTTCGGTTGTGTATTTTATTTACAATAATAATAATAATAACAAGTTGGAAATTGTACGTCAAACGTTACAAACGAGGTGCGTTCGTACGCACGTTTTAGAATTAAATTCATGATATCCCGTGCGTAGAACGGGTTAAACAGCTAGTTAAGTATATATTTTATGACACTGTTCATACAAATATCTTAACTAGTTATATAAATATTCAGATATATATGTATCAGCTAGTTATATAAATATTCAGATCTTGATGATTTTTAATTCTGTGAAATGAATTATATCGTCTGCAGATTAATTTCTGTAATAAAATAAGTATCTCGGTCGCTTGACGATTTAACATCCATCGGAAGCTCCTATAACAACAAAGCACCGATTAAAAAAAAAAAAATCAAATTTCTTAATAACTATTTTTATTAATATCTCCTAAAGTTTTGATTCGATTTTAATAAAATTTGAAATGTCTCGACAAAATTCTGCAAAGATAATATATTACTTACCCATCATACGTAGTATAGGGTAAGTCTTGTAATCGTTTTGAAAATCGAAAAAAAATTTTTGACGGATTTACACGTTTCAGACACTGGAGATTCCGAAAAACATATTTTTAGAAAAAAAATTTTGCCGTCCGTCTGTGTGTCTGTGTGTCTGTAAACGCTCTATCTCCCGAAAAAATTGAGATACAGACTTGCAATTTGGTATGTACTTAGTATGTAATAATGGGAAGAAGCCTATTTCATTTCAATAACCTCGATTAACCGGAACAATTTTTTTCGGACTCTCGAAATATTCGTTCTGATGAAAGGTATATAAAAATTTTCGAAATTGTTTATTTTAAGAAATGAATATAAAAGACAATAAAAAAACATAAATTTTGAATAAAGCATGAAGTCGATCGGATAATTAGTTGCCGAGATATTTGGAATCCTATTTTCCACACTCTTCGATTTTTCATGACCCTGTATTTCATCCAAATTTCACTTCAAAGATATATTTTAATTGGAAATTTGACGCTTAATCAGATGCAATAAACCGCTAGTTAATAGGATTATTATTTTTGGAGTTATAAAGAAAAACCTCTTTCAAGCAATTCAGTAATCGAGCCTTTAAAGTTTGTGACGTCATCAAGCCACGATTTTATTTGAATTGCAATGCATTTTATAAGTAGTTTACACATGTTTTATTTTAATATTTTACATTATGCATATCCATGATGGGTAAGTATTACGGTGGCCCCCAACGACTAGTTTTAAATTGCAAACCATTTGGTTGGGTAGTTTTTGCGTTGTTATATGCGGACAGACAGACAGACGGACGGACGGACGGACAGACAGACGGACAGACAGACACAGACGGACGGACCAAACGACGACTATAGGTGCTACGTATTTATATAATTACGAACGCACCTAATAAATTGCCACCATTTTATCCACTGATATTTTAATGTGCGATTTTTTAAATACAGTCGGACTCTGTTAATACCGGATCCCGCTTAATACGCGGATTTTTTCCGGACCCTTGAATATCGACCGTAAGACTTAATGCAAAAATATCATGTTTACGGTCGTACATACAAACGGTTACTACGCGACCTCGCTTAATACGCGAATGCATTGCGAATTTTTCTCTCTTGTCTAGTGTTGCCAATTTAGTGGAATTTTTTTATTCAGATATCTGTCTGTATTTCTCAAAAGTAATATTCGCCTTGTGTAATGACGGTTTAATTAAGGCGAATATTACCAATTGCAAATAGTGGTAGATATTTTAATTAAAACAATCTTGCTTAATTAACAACACTGCCACTATTCTTTGATCCCGCGTGCATCCATGCTCTCACATTAACAAACAGTCCAAGCACCGTTTAATAATACAAATATAAAAACTATTTAAAAATACAGTTTTTGAACTATTCATTGAATTTTAATTCGAACGGCTAATTAAAGCTGACAATGTACTAACTAACAATTTAGTATTAATAATTTCGTCGGACTAATTAAAATGTATAATTATTTTATTTTCATGTATGTTTGTGTTGGTGACCACAGGTTTTATGCCAGATATCCAATTAACTTTTTTATAACTAGATGGACACCAAGTTTGGAACTTAATCAACAAAAGCTTCTTATTCAAACCACGAACTTGACCGAGATTTTATGCCCCTTGATTTTATGTAACAGTTTGAAAGAGATTTGTGCAGAATTATGGAACGTTTTCGTGTCCATAAAAAAAGTTATGTTGATAGATAGCGTTTTGAACTGGGGGTGGTTCTGGGTTCTAGGAGTCATGATCTGCGTAGATCTGCAAATTTTTTTCAGAAATTCCAACATAGGGAGAATGTAATAGGTAGTAGTATTTCTTACGAAATCTACCTAAAAGGGTAAAACACAATGCACGCCTAAGTATCTTTGATACCTTGGCGAACAGAAACATCACTTAGACAATGGGATGGAGTAAGGGTTGTTTTCGCTAATTTCTCGTTTTGCTAATGGTATTTAGTCAAAATTCGTGTAAATTATGATGGGATGCTTTTCTCACTGGGGGAAGGATATTTTCATGTCACCTGAAATTATCAGCCATATAAGTTTTTATTTTATTTATTTATTTACTTATTTTTTAAAAATAATAATAAAATCAATTTAGTTATTTACAAATGTATATGAAAACTGCTTAAAGTTGATTTCCACATGTAAAATATTAATATAATTGATATGTTGCTGCCATCTCGGCACGTAAGGATTAAAATGTGTGAGTGCGAATGACAGTAAAATATATTTTTCTAAATATTCAAATTAAAAAGATACGTCACTCAAATTGCAAACATTGTTTATCATTATTATTATTATTTTTTTTTTTAATTCTGCCAAGCAACACCGGTAAGTAAAAACAAAAAAAAATCCCTGACGGCTCGGCCTACAGGCACAGGTAGATTTCGAAGACGCAGACCGTGGGGCGCCTGTTTGTCGGGAATTGCGGAAGAAATGAGCTTTTTGCGATGATGCGGCAGTTGGAACCGCCTACTTCAAAACCTAACTTGTTTGCAGGCGGAGCCAGCAGGGATTAAAAAAAAATTTTTTTTTCGCTATAAGAATTTGTCCTATAAAAAACTTGTCAATATAAAAGTTTTAGATAATATTAAGAGGATTTATAATAAATTTAAGCGGATTTGAAATCTTGGGAATTGACGTATTATGAATTTTTTTCTTCTAAAACCCCCCTTCCCCCCCCTTAAGGCAATTTTTAATTATATCAAAAATCTGTCATACATAAATTTTCGGCCCTTTTCCTAGAAGTAATAACTTTAAACTGATTCGATACGTATCATAATTAAGAAGTTATGTTTTTTTTACACCCCCCCCCCCCCTTGGTTCGATTTTGCCCATTAACGAACTTGACCGAGATTTTATGCCCCTTGATTTTATGTATCAGTTTCGAAAAGATGCGGGAGTTGGAACCGCCTACTTCGAAAAATAACTTGTTTGCAGGCGGAGCCGGCAGGGATTTTTTTTTTTTTTTTTAATTTTTTTTTGCTATAACGGTTGGTCCTATAAAAAACTTGTCACTATAAATGTTTTAGATAATATTAAGAGGATCAATAATAAATTTACGCGGATTTGATATCTTGGGAATTGACGAAGCTATGATTTTTTTTCCTTCTAAAACCCCCCTTTTTCCCCCCCTTGGGGCCATTTTTAATTATATCAAAAATCTGTCATACATAAATTTTCGGCACTTTTCCTAGAAGTAATAACTTTAAACGGATTCGATACGTATAATAATTAAGAAATTATGGGTTTTTTTCTGTTTTCACAAAAAGCCCCCCATTTCCCCCCCCCCTTTGTTCGATTTTGCCCATTAACGAACTTGACCGAGATTTTATGCCCCTTGTTTTATGTATCAGTTTGGAAGAGATTTATGCAGAATTTTTCCAGTTATCGTGTTCATAAAAAGTGACATATATATATATATATATATACATACAGAGGGGTCGGAAAAACTACTTTTTGTTTGTAGCGAACTACAACTACAACTACTTTATGAAAAATGTAGTTAACTACAACTACTTATTTAAAAAAGTAGCGACTACAAACTACTTTTCAAAAGTAGTCACTACTTCGCTACTTTAGTTATCATCGCTAATTAAATACACCGCAAACGATTTTTCCCTATAGATCATATTGTAACAGAATTCTTTTGAATGTCCCTGTAAGCGAGAAATAAATGCTACACACTTCATTTTCAATACTGGACATTTAATGGTAAACTTCAATAACATATAAAACTTTCATGGCAATCTATGTATATTTACGAGAGTTAGAGCACGGATAGACAGACAAAGCAGATTCATAGATACTTTTTAATTATGTTGAAAAGTGTTAAAAAGAGGAAATTTTAAAACAAAATTGTAATAATATTACAAATGTATGATAGTGATGTAGCCCAGTAACGTTTAAGGTGGTTTTCAAATTCCTTACTCAACAACGCGAAACTTTCTGATACGTTATCTGACTTATTTTTAAACACAAAGGCATAAAATTGGCAGGTCTGACTGTTGAAGCGATTTGGAATCGAAAAGAGTTTTTCTTTTTTTGATAAATAAATTACTTATCGGGTTATAAGCTATTCGTGTCACGTTTTTTCCGTTTCCCCTGCTGCGGCATTGGAAATTCGGTTGAAAACGCCGACTTTGACAGTATTTTCTGAAAAACGTCTTTGGGCCATTCCATGAAAAAAGGTAAATTGATGGCCATTTTTAAAAACTTGTGTAAATGGATATCTTTGGTATTTATTGAATGGCAACATGTCAAATTTTATGTTTTCAATTAGAATTTAAAGTTTCTCTTTTTTGGAATGGCAACACAGCAGTTTAAAGATGACATCCATGTGCAAGCAAGCGTGTTGAGTTTTGCAGTACATTTTGAGTGAATATTTTGAATAAAGAAAATTAATTAGAACTTTTGAATTCAACATTATAGGTAAGTCTAATGTTCATTGTTTTTATTTCATTAAACTTTAAAATCTAAGTTAATTCCTAAGAGCAATTACAACACATAAAAAAACCTTTGTTTTTGTGTCCCGCACGTGACACAAAAGATGAACTTTTTCAGTTAGGAAAAAAAGAGGAAGGCAATTATTTTGTTTAACTGGCATTTCTAAAGCAGATTAGTGTAGTACACATATCCTACGCTAGTTTCAGGTTTGAGTCAAATATTTATTTCGAGAAAATTATGAAAACAAAACTGTTTCGCACGTGACACCTGATAGGCAGGGAAATCATTTTGATGCCTGAATGTTGAATATAGATTTATTATAGCACAAGTTTTAACATTTTAATGATTATTTTGTTCTAAGAACATATTCTATGTAACCAATTTTTTTAAAAAAATAATTCCATTTTTTGTAATGCTAATATTTTTTTACTTCCAAATTTTATAACAATTACAATGTTGTTTGAACACTTTGATAAGTTATTTTTGTTTTAAGAACATATTGTTCTATAGTAAGAACTAAGCTACATAATTTATAGTTTTTACTTTTCTATGTAATAAAAAGAATCAGGTGTTTTAAGAACTTGTTAGTCTAAAGATAAAACAAAATTAAACTATTAAACTCTGCTGATCTCTTTCTGTTCGTCTAAGTTTAAATAAAATTAAAGTTCAATTTAATTTCTCTGTGAAATAAGTAATTTTAGACAAAAACATTTGTAATTGATAAAGTTTATTTGTTTAACAGGAATGGAAGGATCTAAGTCTGCAGCAAGAATGAAAAAGATGAGAGAGAAAAAATCATTAGAAAATCCTAATTTCCAGAAAGAAGAAAATAAAAGGATCAATGAACTTAAGAGAAAGAAAAAGAGCTGTATGACTAATGCTGAAAAAGAAAAACTGAGGCTGTATGAGCGTGATAAAAAGAGACTGCAACGTGCAAAAAAAAGATGCCTTTCATCAATATCCTCAAAGCCATCAACAAGCTCTACTAATTCTCCTGAACCATCCCCATATCGCTCAAAACAATCATTCAGCAAAGCTATGCATAAAACATTGAGAGCACTGCCACAGTCACCAAGGAAACGCTGCGCTGTTGTACAAGGTCTAATGAAAAGAGTTAGCTCTAACATGGCAAATTCCTTCACAAATGAATTGTCAGAGTCTGAGGTTGAAGATAATTTTAAAATTGCTAAGGATTATTTTTATCGGCCAGACATTGTTTATACCTGCCCTGGAATTAAAGATAAAATGACCATATGGGAAAATGGGAAAAAATCTATCCTAACAAAATATTACATGACTATGTACCTTCGAGAGGCATTTGCTATTTTTAAGGCTGAAAATCCTGATTTTATTTTAGGATTTTCAAAATTCTGCTCATTAAGACCACCTAACGTATTACTTCTTAAAAATATGCCGGCAGATCAATGCAAATGCAAGGTGCATGAAAATTTCAGATTACAGCTAAAAGGACTAAGACTTACATATGACAACAACTTATGGAATAGGCTATTATGTGACACAACCCTCAACTCTAACTGTTGGCAGAATCAGTGTAATATATGCAATGATGGAAAACTGTTGAAACCACCAACAAATCCTGAAGAGAATATTATTTGGAAACAATGGGAGAAAGATCAAGATGGTCACCTGCATTTAGCATTAAAAGAAGGGTGCTCAGGTGAATTGCATGATCTTATTTCAAGGAGCATGCCAAAAGTATTGCAACATGTCAATGTGAAGCGCATTCAAGCTGATGCATTTCAAACAGATATACAGACATCTGGAGTAAGGGTCTTACAAATTGACTTTGCCATGTCATTTTCTTGTGAGTACCAAGACGAAATTCAAAGTGCTTTATGGTCAAGAGCCAGTGTAACATTGTTTACAGCAGCAACATTTATAAATGGTTGCTGCAATACCTTCCTTTTATGTACAGATGTACAAAATAAGGATAAAAATTTGGTCTATCCTATGTTATTTATACTCTATGATAGACTTTATTCTTCTGAAAATTTCTCCATCAAGGAAGAAATTATATGGAGTGATGGTCCCACATCAGAATTTAAAAATAAATTCATGGTGAAAGTAGTTAAATGGCTATCAGATAAATACAATAAAACTTTCTCATGGAAGTATTTTGCCACCTCTCATGGGAAAGGTGTAGTTGATGGTGTTGGTGGAAATGCCAAACGACTTGTCCGTCAACAAGTAATGAGTAGAAGTGCAACTGTACAAAGTGCAGCTGACTTTGTTCTTGCTGCAAAAAAAGTGATAAAAGCAACAACAGTGATCCACGTCTCTGTAGAAGATATAAATCTAATATTGAGCCAAAACCAATTATGGGAAAATGTTGAAAGTATTCATGGAATCCAATCTTTTCATGTTATTAAATATGAAAATAAGAAGTTTTCTTTTTTCAAAAATGCTTTGAGTCCTCCAGAAACAAATACAGTAAACACCTCCTCAGAAATTCCAACATCTTTTATGGTGGGTGAATGGGTAGTAGTAAAGTATGATGGTGTTAATTATCCTGGTGAAATTACAAACACCAGTCATGATAGTGTTGAAGTGTCTGTCATGATAAAGAGTGGTACCTTCTACAAGTGGCCACAGTACCCAGATAAATTTGTGTATTTATTTAAAGATGTTGTAAAAAAGATATCAACTCCCATTGTAGCAAATAATAGAGGTTGCTTTAAATTTATGGAAAATTTTTGAATTTCATACTTTGTTTCTTGTTCAAAAAAATCAATTGAACATTTACTTTATATAAAATAGAATTTTATTTATATGTTCTTACTCTATTTCTTGTTCAAAAAAGTCAATTGAACATTTACTTTGTACAAAAAACAAATTATAATAAATGTTTATATGTTGTAAAATGTATTTAACATGTATTTGCTTTTTTTTTCTTTAATTTCTGGCATTCACAAAAGGTGTGTCTGAATAACATTTGCAAATGTCCTGCACGTGACAACCATGTCCCGCACGTGACACTATACATAATATTTTTTTAAACAGTTTAGAATTTTATTTTTCAAAAAATGAAGTGTGTTTCATTTACATTCGACTCTTGGCTTCTAATACATATTTTTTGTTTTAAAATTGCAAAATTAATAGAGCAGAAATGTTATCTGGTTCATGCAGCAAATTAAAAGTGGTTGACTTTAGATGTCTTGCACGTGACACATACAAATTAATTAATAACTTAATCAGAAAATTGTTTAGGAAAATCTATCCATGCCCTAAATATCTTTATACTAAATGTAAACGTACAAAAATGTGCTTGTTCTTATTTGTGTATAATCTTAAGCTCTATAACACAATTTTGGGGAAATTAAGATGTCTAATTGTCCCGCACGTGACAGTGGAATGGCCCCTTTCGGTTACAAATTTTCTGAATAAGGACTCCTGCATTTTCATATGTTTCCGAACAAAAGTGAATTAAAGAATATGTCATAAAGTAGCCAGTTTGAATTTGAGAACAACCTTAAGAGAGGATAGCTCTTGGTAAATTTGAATATATATATATTTTTTTAAATAGAGCTAAATAGTCCTATTTCTTTACAATTTAAATATAGTTCCTGAAAGCAATTTAAAAATTGAACACGATCATACAGACTTGCATAAATTAAAGCCTAGCTTTTCTTTTCCTTTCTATCTCGTTTTGTTTGTGTCCCTTTGAAAACCCGAATTTCAACATACTGGGCTTTAGATTCATTCTGGAGACAAAGATAAAGACATTTCATTAAAACACCATGCTATCCAATATCAAATCAAATATAAAACATTATAAATAAATTATTTTAGCGATAAAAAACCTGTACAGCTAAAGTAAAAATAAATAGCCATAAAAATCAAATTAAGCATTCTTAGGCATTTTTTTTAAATAATGTATTTTTATTTTCAACCACCTTTGTTTTATCTATGGAATCTTCAAAAGGAAATATGCAATAAATTAATTTGTATGCATATATTGGACAAATATTTCACAACGATCAAAAGACGTATTAATAAAATATTTTTTTTTTTTGTGATAATGAACAGTTCGATAAGATTATTTTCTGAACCAGGGATCTTAATTCGAAAATACTCTTTTTAATGATTTATGAATTTTAGTGAATAACGATTTAGATATTCAGTGCGAGATGCGATCAGGTAATCTATATATTTAAAACGCTAAGCGATTTCTTTCGACAATCCGTGAGAACAAACTACTGCATCAAATTACACCATTCTTTTTTTTAATGAAAGATATTTGGACACAGATTTGTTATCGTACATTCGTTCGAAAATTTAATTAATTAGCCGTAATTTTCAATTAAACTTTTACTTCTGCTTATGACGTCCTAAAGTCGGCAACTCCCACTGTTACGAGGCATACAGTTTATTCTCTAAACTCTGTGGTTCGCCAATCTTTTGACATTAGCTAATATAATATCAACTAGGTAATATTTTAACATTGTAATATAAAATCTTTAAAAACTTACTTAAAATTAGCTAAAATATAATTATAATAAAATATCTAAACATAAACATATCAATATTAATAACAAATCTCACGTAAAATGTTGCAATTTAAATAATTCCAATTGAAAAAAGGTTTTGGAGAGTTATCCCTGACGCCCAGCTAACATAAAAGTACCTATTTTATTTTATTTATTTACACAAATATTCAATCTTATTATAAAACACCAGGTTGCCATAGAAAGCAAAAATCGTCATTTAGGCGCCAAAAATTAGCCCCAGTGCGTCTGCGATATCTGTATCGATTTAATCAAAATTGTTTTGGTTGCACCGCATATTACAAAATTAATTAAATCCATGATTATTGGGCACAGATGTCATATAAGCACCACATTGGCGCGATTTTTTCTCCCGCCAATTTGGCGAAAACTTTGTTTTTGAATATTAGTTACAAATAGCATGCAATAATAGCACGTGATTTTTTATTTCAATATAAAAATAAAATAACGTAATAAACGAAATAGCTTCTATTATTTAAAGAAAGGAAATAAAAATAAATAAATGATAGTTTGATATAAATAAATATTGATATACATAATAAAAACAATTTATAGAATTAAAATAAAAAATAAAAGTAAATAAACAGCAATATAAACAAAATAACCGGGTTACCATGTGAGGCATTAAAATTGCTACTTTGTTGTAATTGCGCCAATGTGGTGCGTATATGACATCTGTGCCAAAATTACCTGTATAGGTTTGTCGGGAATTTTTGAAATTTTCGACACATTTTTTCATTAGAGGCAAAAGGTGCATGGAAATGGAGCAAAATTTATTAAAACCAAGCAAAAATATTGGGCACAGATGTCATACACGCACCACATTGGCGCGATTGCAACAAAATGGCAATTTTATGCCTCACATGGTAACCCGGTTATTTTGTTTATATTGCTGTTTATTTACTTTTATTTTTATTTTAATTCTATAAATTGTTTTTATTATGTATATCAATATTTATTTATATCAAACTATCATTTATTTATTTTTATTTCCTTTAAAAAAAAAAAAAAAAAAAGAAGCTATTAGATAGATAACGTAATAAATGAATAGCTTATATTATTATTTTATTTTTATATTGAAATAAAAAATCACGTGCTATTATTGCATGCTATTTGTAACTAATATTCAAAAACAAAGTTTTCGCCAAATTGGCAGGGAAAAATCGCGCCAATGTGGTGCGTATATGACATCTCTGCCGTAATTTTTGATGTACTACATAATAAAATTCCAATGTTTTTTTCATAACATCGAAATGGGTACTGAAATGTCTGAATATATGTATTTTGGGTACTTTTATGTTAGCCAAGCGCCAGTGATCGCCAAAAATTTTTAATTTCGCCAACCCTTTTTCTTTTAACATTAGCTAACAACAAATAATCAATATTTTAACATTGCGGCATAATGTCTTTACAAACTTACTTAAACATAGCTAAAATATAATCATGAGGAAATACGTAACCACAAAGCCTCAGATGTCATATATGCACCCCATTGGCGCGACTTTTTCCTCCGCCAATTTGACAAAAACTTTGTTTTTGAATATTAGTTATAAATAGCATGCAATAATTTGTGATTTTTGTATTTCAATAAAAAAATAAAATAACGTTATAACGTTAATGTTATAACGTTATTATATATTATAACGTTAATATTCAAAAACAAACTTTTCGCCAGATTGGCGTAGGAAAAAAATTGCGCCAATGTGGTGCGTATATGATATCTGCGCCACAACAAACACATCAATACAAATAACAAAATCTCAAAAATTGAATTGAAATCAAAATTGAAAAGGTTGCAATTCAGATAATACCAATTGAAACAAGATTTGGCGAGTTATCACTGGCGCCCAGCAAACATAAAAGTACCGTATTGGATATATATTTTTTTTTCGCTTTTTTGATGATCTTGGAAAAATGCCTCATGGTTCAATGGCGTTTAATTAAGCAAGAAAAACTTCTGTGAAAATTCTGACAGCCAGAATAAATTTTTAACAGTAAAAATTATATAATTGTAAGAAAATCTTTTAGGGAAGAGTTCCGTATCCTGTGATGATTTTTTTGGCGAGTTGATTTTGGCGATAAGTGTTTGATGTGATTGTTGATATCTTCAGTCTTTGGGGTTACATTTTTAACTACTGAAGTGAGCTTAATCTACGTGACGTCACACCCCTTTTGGCGCTATTTTGGATTTTTTGGCCAATCGTGCCAACCAACACAGAATATGAAACTCATCCCATACTACGTCAGTTGAAAATATGTAAGAGGAAATTTGGTACTTTTCCGTTAAACGGACACCATTGTCGCCAAGCATATATTTACATACATTTACATGTATATACATACATTTACATACATTAACATATATACATTTAGATACATACATTAACATACATACATTTAGATACATACATTTAGATACATACATTTACATACATTATGCATTAGCATACATTTTGGCATGGTGTCCGTATAACGGAAAAGTACCGGAATTTTTTGAAAAACAATGTTTGTGTAAAACTTTTCAACGCATATAGCCGCTGAAAGGTTAATAAAGGGTTAGAGTTCACTACAGCTCTTGGATGTATCGCAAGTGATAGTAATTTTTATTTTCACACTTTATGATTTAGATTTTTTACATATAGCTGCAGAAATCCTGCACTGAGAAAATTTTCAGAAATCAGCACTGATTTTAAACATATCTACGGTTTTTGTCACATGCCCGAGCAATATTCATATAAAATTTGTAATTCATATCAAATTGTTTACCGTCAAGTTTTGACGGGTTCCATCTAGTTATTATTAATATAAAGAAAATGCTAACTCACCTCTATATTCCACTTCAAGTTGTAAGAAGATGATTTTGATACCGATAAATTCTTATTAATTGTACAAAGTTTACATGTTACAGAATAATTGCCAATTTCTTGTTGTTCTATAATTTCAAAATATTCATTATATGCCAAGCAGGGCAGTTCTATACTATTTTTGTCTGTCATTCTATTACATTAATCTCAAAAGAAGCATCCCCACATTAAAACACAAGATCTAATAATGAGTAAGAAGACAAAGGGTTCCCAGCAAGAAAATTATTTTTTTTTTGATGAGTGAGTACTTTGAGGGTTTATCAGCAAATACAGCAAATATTAGATCACGGGCATGCTGAAACTTTACGTTGTAACTACTGCAACTGAGATTTGTCGCTGACGTTCGCAAATTGTTGCAGAGAACATATTTCGCACAAAAGAAACGAGTTATGATGATCACGTAATTTAAAGATTGGCACTTTTTTCCCTCCCTCTTAAAGTAGCGTCGATGCTCGCTACAAACTACTGATATTTTGTATCGCGCTACTCGCTACACTACACTTTTTTTAATGTAGCGCTCTACACTACAAACTACTGGAAAAAGTAGCGGCTACTGTAGTTTCGCTACTTGTAGCGCGTTACTTCCGAGCCCTGTATATATATATATATATATATAGTTTTGAACTGGGGGGGGGGGGGTTGGGTTCTGGGAGTCATGATCGGCGTAGATATGCAAAAATTTTTCAAAATTTCCAACTTAGGTGAGAATGTAATAGGTAGTATTTTTCTTACGAAATCTACCTAAAAAATGCAGCCGTAGCCGAATCGGTGAACCTTAGGTTTGTATTTTATTATGCATATTTTTCCATGTATTATTTGCAGAAGTACTTTTTAAGAATGTTTATTTTGTCTAAGTTAGAGTTGTGGCTCAAATACCTTGTTTAATTAAGTACATTTATATCATTTTCTTAAATATGTTTTTAATTTGTATTTTTAAAACCTTTTTGAAAATTCATATTGTAATTTTTTTTCTTTTTTCGAATGCTTCTCTTTTGTGTCACATCGATTTCGCAATTTTTTTAAAGTAATTTTTACTAGTTCTTTTTTATATTTAGTTAATTTGAATAATAATAAATGTTATATATTTTTACCTCTATAAAAATGTTCGGCTTTTATTTGATCTTTTTATTTGCCGGTCTTAACTTCTGTAAAATTTCTAAATAAAAGTCCAGAAATTCTTTTAGGTTTCAACTATGTACTATAGAATACCTGTTTTCATTGGATAGTTATTATACACTATTTTTTCTATTCAGTAATTCAAACTTTGCATTTTAAGTATTAAGCCTTGCATATTTGCTATTTTAATGGAATAGTCATGTCCACATGCAGCTTACATGTACTCAAAAGCGCGCATAATCTTTCACTATAATACACACTTTATAGTTACGTTCCCATATACTAACTCTGTATCACACTTCTATATTTTCCCGTTGCCTTTTCATTTCTTTAATCTATTTAATCCGTATAACTTTCCAAAACTTCAAACTTATGCGCTTTGGAAATTTTTCTACGACCTAACTTCCACTGCAGATTTTGCTAATTTTTGGTTTATTCTTCGCGTGCGTATACGCGCATTTTTATGTTGTAGCCCCCTCCGCACACACACACATACAAAAA
Organism: Maratus michaelseni; assembly: GCA_963931845.1. Lineage (NCBI taxonomy): Eukaryota > Metazoa > Arthropoda > Arachnida > Araneae > Salticidae > Maratus > Maratus michaelseni. Next base: position 159,126,446 of record OZ007591.1, read on the forward strand.
CCCATGTTTAATGATATTTTTTTGCTTATCTGTTTGTTTTTAATGCTCCATCCAATCTACTTACATTACATGTATTCGCGTAGATCTTATATTTCAATGAACATTAATGTAAAAAATAAAATAAAATAAGCAAATAAATAAAAATCAGACATTTGATTATTAATGCGTATTTTTTCATCTATTTATTTTATTTTTATTTATTTTGAGCCCTTCACTGGTTATTTCCACATACAATCTCTATATCACACTTCTAGATCTTCGCATTGCCGTTTCATTTCTTTTATAAATTGTTTGCGAATTGTTTAACACTAGAACTACCGGAAATTTTACTCAGGTTTTATAAAATTATTTCGCACCAGAATTTTTATTTAAAACTAATTAACTTATTCATTTAACATATTTCTGTGAGCTTTCTATTTAATTTATTTTTAAAAAAATATTTCTGTTTCGAATCGGAATGTATTTATTTGGTAACCGTCCAAATGACGGCTCATGGTAGTTCTAGTGTTAAATATTACGACTGTCGCTAAAAAATGCCCGTATATACAGTTTTTTTTTTTTTTTCGTAAGTCTCTGAATTATAAGTGATAATTCTGCGATTGCAAGTGTACACCGATATATTTCTATTTTTCGTGATAATATTCAGAATTTTGCCTTTTAATAAATAAGATAGCGTTCGACTTTTCTTTGTGCATATATGCTTTGTAATTTTTATTTACTGGCTTACTCTCTTTCTTTCTGATATTCAGATTTGAAACTATGGAAGAAGAAATAGATAATAAAATGGGAAAAGAACGAGCTTATCACGTGAATAGTACATGCTTTCATTAGTTGCATGGTGTGATAGAATAGAAACATGGGATAGTTCCAAGTTCATTAAACAAAATAAATTCATTGTTTTGTGGCAGCAATGAAGGATAGACTACTGTGTTGTGTGCTTTGTGGATTTTTATTGAAAGTCAAGATGACCGTTTCGAGAATAATGGGCTTCTACGAGAGTTATGAGTATTTACGTAAGTTTTCTTAAATAATTTCCACAACTTAAGTATACATATTAAGATGAAAATAAAACTTTCTCACTTTATTTGTTGGAATACAGTTCTATTTGATATATTTTTTCTAAAAAAAAAAAAATCTGTTTATGATATATATTATATATCCTAACTGAAGGTGTAAGGCAACGAAAGCTATTTGCTGTACTTTTAATAAACTTAATAAATAGTAAAAAATTCTTAAAAGCTAATTTTGCGTTAAAACTCTTATTCATGTAGTAGAAAATGCATTTTCTTCGAGTTTGAGTTCACAGGAGTTGATGCAAAGCCTTTTTTCTCGTTTTCTTATCTTGTGGGGGGGGGGGAAGACTTATTTTCGCAAAAAATAAATAAAAATAACAAAAAATCTAATCTAGTTGATTGAATCCGAACTAAATATGTATTAATACTAACTTTTGAATGTAATCTAGTTTTTTTCGTTGTTGTTTTTTGCGAGATTGTTTTATTTGCAAAATTACACATTTCAAATCATTACGAGATTTTTTTAAAAAATAAGTTCGCTTTTATAAAATAGAATGTAGTGGGATGAACCTTTTTATAAAATGGATTTTTGTGAATGATCTTTTCTTTAAGAAATGAAATTTTCTGAAGGCGTTTTCAAACGATTCCAAATTGTGTTTTGAGTAAACTCCTAGCTTATGTAATTAACAGTTGGATGAAAATAATTGCATCGAACACTTCCAATGGCTTTCAAATTTCAACGGAAGGTGAAGCCTTAAGGTAGTGCCACACAGAACTTGGAAAGTAGTGCCTTATCCACATTTTTCCTTGAGCATTTATAAGAAGAGATTTGTCATTTTAATGATTCGAATAATACTTAGAAAAGCGGAAGAACCTTTTACGATGCGTTTATCTAGTTTTGAAATGGTAGATACTTGAGTTTATATTTGAAGTGACTGATCATAATACTTTTATTCTGTAAGTAAATATTTAGAATCCTTGGGATTTTTTTTCTTTATCTGTGTTCTGTTGGTCTATCTTTTTACAGATCCCTTCACTGCTTTAACCTTATTGATCTCTTGTTCTCTTCCTACCTGTGCTCAAATTTATTATAATATATATACAGGGTATCCTAAAAGACTGGAAACGGTCGAATAACTCGAAAAATATACATCGGATTTAAAAACGAAAAAATACGTGTTCAATATTTTTGAAAAATCTATTTAAGGATATCAAAGTTGCCCTCTGCAAATCTTAAATGATAACCCCCCAATTTTTATTGCAGATTTGGATTCTACGGGAAAAAATACTTAACTTTTGTATTGAACATTTTCTTCGGAAAATCGTAAATGTGGCTGTAATCGAGTAAAATGAAGTGAGAATCGTTTCCATTGAAAAGTCTGGAAACGGTCGAATAACTCGAGAAATATACATCGGATTGAAAAACGAAAAAATGCATGTTCAATAGTTTTGAAAAATCTGTTTAAGGATATCAAAGTTGCCCCCCAACTCTGCTCCCCTGGGGGGAAAGGGGGGGGGCAACTTTGAAATCTTAAATGATAAGCCCCATTTTTATTGCAGATTCTGATTCTACGGGAAAAAATACGTAACTTTTGTATTTAACATTTTCTTCGAAAAATCGTAGATGGCGCTGTATTAGAGTAAAATTTAGTGAGAATCGTTTCCATTGAAATATCTGTACACGGTCGAACAAAGATCTTAAGCAGCTTTAGGCTAATTGAAAAATGATCATTTTGTTTCTCAAACAGTCTGATATTTTTCAGGCTTATTGCAAAAAGTCTGTGAGCGTTAGGCTAATTTGAAATTGTCCATTTATTTCTCAATCAGTCTTTTTTTTTTTTTTTTTCAGACTCATTGCAAATGAGTATATGCAGCTTTAGGCTAATTAGAAAATGACCATCTGTTTGCCCAAACAGCCTATTTTCATCCAAGTTTATTGCAGTAAGTCCACGGTAGTGAATGTTTATGCATACTTTAAGTACAAAAAATAGGAACAGGTACTTAAAAGAATTATAAAAATGTATTTAAAACAACTGTCTTGGCAGATTTCATTAACGCGACCGAATGTCTAAGGATAGCGAGTACTTTCTTTTTATTTTAAGGGTATATATTTCGTAAACACCCCATGTAGATATATCAATGAAATATGCAGATAAGCCAGATTTTTAATGTTTTCCCAGTATTACGTAGAGAAGATGGATAGCTGAATGAAAATTATATAAATATATATATGAAAAATTCTGTATAATGAAATCTGCAGATGAGGCATATATTTTTGTTTTCCCAGCATTACGTAAAGAAGATGGTTGCTAAATGAAAATAATTATAAAACACATACAAGAAAAATGCTGCATCAATAAAACTAGCAGATGAGACAGTTTTTTAAGGTTTTCCCAACATTACGCAGAGAGGATGTGTTGCTAATGAAAATAATTGCAAAAAATATACATAAGTAAATTTCTGCAATAATGAAATTTGCAGATGCGACAGATTTTTAATGATTTCGTAGTGTTACGTACATAAGATGGGTTGTGTGCATGCACAAATGTATAATTATAAAATCAAAACATTAGTTTATTTATCAGCATTTAATATTTTCTCTTTATTTATGTACATTTAGAATTTAAGGGGGGGGGGGGGCAGAGCTAACAATGAATATCATCAAATTTTAATAAAGAATTTTTATAAAAACAATAACCGTGATATAAAAAATTCCTGACAGCTTGGTCTACAGGCACAGGTAAATTTCGAAGACGCAGACCGTGGGGTGCCTGTTTGTTGAGAATTGCAGAAGAAATTACTTTTTTTGCCATGATGCGGCAGTTGGGACCGCCCACTTCGAAATCTACCTTGTTTGTAGAGATTTTTTAATTTTTTTTTTTTTTTTTTTTTTTTTTTTTTGTGCTATAAGTGTTGGTCCTATAAAAAACTTGTCAATATAAAAGTTTTAGATAATATTAAGAGGATTTATAATAAATTTAAGCGGATTTGATATCTTCTGAATTGACAAAGTTATGAATTTTTTTCTCCTGAACCCCCCCCCCCCCCCCTTCTTGGGGCATTTTTAATGATATCAAAAATCTGTCATACATAAATTTTCGGCCCTTTTCCTAGAAGTAGTAACTTTAAACTGATTCGATACGTATCATAATTAAGAAGTTATGTTTTTTTTACACCCCCCCCCCCTTTGGTTCGAATTTGCCCATTAACGAACTTGACCGAGATTTTATGCCCCTTGATTTTATATATCAGTTTGGAAGAGATTTGTGCAGAATTATTGAAGTTTTCATGTCCATAAAAAAGTGATATAGATATATAGATAGATTGATAGATATATAAAGTTTTGAACTGGGGGTGGTTTTGGGTTCTGGGAGTCATGATCGGCGTAGATCTGCAAAATTTTCAGAAATTCCAACTTAGGGGAGAATGTAACATGTAGTATTTCTTACGAAATCTACCTAAAAGAGAGTGCAGCTGTATATTGAAACGTAAACAAATTTTGATATCCATGATCATGTGTTGCAAGAAAGCTTTATTCCCTGAAGGATTTAGTATACAAACAAATATTTTTATTTATGGGTGCAATAAGTACGAATTTTTTTAAGATCATGGACCTTCTAGTATATTTTCTTTAAGATTAGAATACTGTGAAAAAGAGAAAAAAAAAATAACACAACGTATATAAACAGGTTAACACAAGCATTCAGTTATTATTGCTAATGAATAAAATGCCAGTAAACCTGGCTTTGACATTGACATTGAAACCCCTTTTCAAAGATTGCCTTATTGGGATGTCATTTTTAATAAAACTCAAAAGAGAATAAAAGGTGTGGGGGAGGGGGGTGGTAAGTGAATATTTACTTTGTAGGCTTTAAATCCCATATTTCTATAGTTCGGATAACTTTTTATTCATGTACTAATAACTCTTTTCAACTAAATGACAACATCTCCTAAAGCTGTTTTATTCTTTGTATCTTTATTCAAAATTCTCTTTTAATTAGTATTAAAAGTGGTTCTTTATTCTTTGCTATGGCATTATTTTTATCGCTATTCGAAGTTCTTTTGATTAGTGTAACAATTTATTTTTATTCTTAAATTTATTGTGCATTTCTGTGAATTTTGTGATTTATTTTCATTCAGTGTAGCTTTAATGCTTGATATATTCTTTATCCGTGGTTTTATTTATAGAATGTACTAGCTGTAATTGAGATAGTATGATTGTAAAATAGCGTGAAGCTCCAGAAGCCTTGACAACAAAGGAAATTCTATAACTTCTAAACAAATCAGATTGTTATGGGACACCTAATTTTAATTTCAAAACTGACAAACGGCACCAAGAATATTTAATACACTTTTCCCTTTTATTAAGTACGGCAATGTAAGTAAGTTTTTATCTATACTATTATATAAAGAGGAAACGGTGACTGACTGACTGACTGGGTGACTCATCAACGCCCAGCCGAAACTACTAAAGTCAGGGTCACGCAATTTGGACTGTAGATTGCTGTTATGGCCTAGGCAAGCAATAAGAAGGGATTTTTGAAAATTCCCCCCTCGAAGGGGGTTAAAGGGGGGTTCGAATGTTTTAGGTCATTTTGCCATATCTCAGCAGCAGTTATAGGTAGGAGCTTGAAATTCCAGAAAACAAATCTACTAAAAAAATGATTAAACACCTCTTTCAGCGATTTTAGAAATCCCCCCCCCAGAAGGGGGTTAAATGGGTGTGGTCGAATGTTTTAGGTCATTTCGCCATATCTCAGCAGTAGTTATAGGTAGGAGCTTGAAATTCCAGAAAACAAATCTACTAAGAAAATGATTAAACACCTATTTCAGCGATTTTAGAAATTCCCCCTAGAAGGGGGTTAAAGGGGGTGGTCGAATGTTTTAGGTCATTTTGCCATATCTCAGCAGCAGTTATAGGTAGGAGCTTGAAATTCCAGAAAACAAATCTACTAAAAAAAATGATTAAACACCTATTTCAGCGATTTTAGAAATTCCACCCAGAAGGGGGTTAAAGGGGGGTGGTCGAATGTTATAGATCATTTCGCCATATCTCAGCAGCAGTTATAGGTAGGAACGCGAAAATCTGGAAAACAAATCTACTAAAAAAAGGATTAAACACCTATTTCAGCGATTTTACTAATTCCCCCCCAGAAGGGGGTTAAAGGGGGGCGGTCGAATGTTTTAAGTCATTTCGCCATATCTCAGCAGCAGTTATAGGTAGGAGCTTGAAATTCCAGAAAACAAATCTACTAAAAAAATGATTAAACACCTATTTCAGCAATTTTAGAAATTCCACCCAGAAGGGGGTTAAAGGGGGGTGGTCGAATGTTTTAGGTCATTTCGCCATATCTCAGCAGCAGTTATAGGTAGGAGCTTGAAATTCCAGAAAACAAATCTACTAAAAAATGATTAAACATGTATTTCAGCAATTTTAGAAATTCCCATCCCGGAGGGGGTTAAGGGGGGGGGGGGTCGAATGTTTTAGGTCATTTTGCCGTATCTCAGCAGCAATTTTAGTTAAGAGCACAAAAATCAGGAAAACAAATCTACTAAAAACATGACTAAACATGTATTTCGGGGATTTTAGAATTTCCCCTCCCGGAGGGGGTTAAAGGATGGTGGTCGAATGTTTTAGATCATTTCGTCATATCTCTGCAGCAGTTTTAGATAGGAGTGCGAAAATCAGGAAAACAAATCTACTAAAAAATGAATAAAACACATATTTCAGCAATTTTGGAAATTCCCCCCAGAAGGTGGTTAAATGGGGGGGGGGGTCGAATTTTTTAGGTCATTTCGCCATATCTCAGCTTTTATGTAGGAGGGCGAAATTAATTAAAGCAAATCTACTAAAAAATTGGTTAAATACGTATTTCGGCGATTTTGGAACCCCCCCCCCCCCCCAGAAGGTGGCTAAAGGGGGTTTCAAAAGTTTCGGGTCATTTCGCCATATCTCAGCAGCGGATTTAGGTAGGAGCGGGAAATTCAAGAAAACACATCTACTAAAAAATGGATAAACACGCATTTCAGTGAGTTTAGAAATTCCCCCTGAAGGGTTTTAAAGGGGGTGGTTTTGAAAATTTTAGGACATTTCGCCATATCTCAGCAGCTGTTTTATCTAGGTGCGCGAAATTCAGGAAAACAAATCTACTAAACAAATGATTAAACGCGTATTTCAGTGAATTTAGAAATCCCCCCTCCCCCTCGAAGATGGTTAAAGGGGGATTCGAAAGTTTTAGGTCATTTCGCCATATCTCAGCAACAGTTTTAGGTTGGAGCGCGAAATTCAGGAAAACGAATGTAATTAAAAATTACATTGTCTACCCGTGCAAAGCCGGGACGGGCCGCTAGTTAACTAATAAATTCTTTTATAAATTCTGGTGTCAGTCCATTATTTCATCATTTTAAAAACAGACTTACTCCGCGCCGAAAAGGGTTAACTAAGACTTTCCATGCAGAAAAGTTTATCTTGTCCATAGGCGAAAATGTCCGTGATAGTTCTGCTAAAACTGTTTTCAATATAAAAAAAAAAATATGCATCATTTAAAAGGAACTGAGAAATCTATGGACAATATTGATGATGAATATGGACAATATCTTTTCATGATGCACCAGATGACTATTTAAAGATATTGCTGCGTTTATGTTCAAAAGGCTGAATGCCTGTGAAAATTAATTACACAAAATTAATTAAAATCGCAGTCGGTACAAACTGTATAGGGGAAACCGGTGCACATTGAACCTATGGGCACAGTGGACCATCCACTAATATTTTATTTATATATATATATAGTTAAAAAAAAAAGCTTCTGTCCTAATAGACAGCAGCAGCACTTGATTGATTATTTATAGCCTTCAGAGTATATGTAGCTCAGGGGGGACTATTTTATCCTGATTGGTATTTTTTAAAGTAATTAAAGTTTGTAGATAAATAAGATAAAGCAGCTATTTTGCGAAGGTGAGATACTTGATTTTATTTAATCTTAAAGTTAATATGTTTAAAAGAAAGCTATAAACAATATTAATATGATTATTTATTGGGCCCAGTGGTCCACAATCCATTTTGCTCCTGTAATGCAGAATGTTAGAATGTTCAAAATAATTAATAATTGCTTATTTTCTATAAAGAAATATTGTTTTAAAGTAGTTATTTAACTGTAAAATAAAATAAACAAAAAAAATGTTTAACATAGAAAGAAATATTTTGTTTTGTACTGCCTTTGAAAAATATAACTGTAGCCTAATTGTTGATGATTCTATTAAAGTAAGATTCATGAGACGCATATTGAATGGAAATCCGTTTATTTTTCCAGAAACTGTAGATGAATCTGTTGTCGATGTCATTAATTTCGTAATGTTGCTCCCAAACCCAAAAGTATTTCAGAAAAATTCCATGCTCAACCTTACTCAAGTATTTTGGAATTCCATTTGCAAATTTTGAAGTGCGCTGTTTTGTAATCAGTGAATAACTTCAACTTATTTGATATCATTCGTGTATCTTAATCTGTTATTATTTTCAATATATATATTTTTTGTATAATTTTTTTTGTTTTGTTTCGTATGTTTTTCTTTGAAAATGTTACTTGCAAATTTGTATTATGTTATTTTGGAGGTAAAGCAGAAATAAAGAGAAATTATATTAACGAAAAATAGATTTATTTATATTGTATTTCAGATTATATATATATAATAGTGGTCCACTGTGCTCCAATGGGTGGACCAGTGTGCCCCGCTTCTGGGACACACTGGTCCGCTTTAAGGGTGCATAAAAATATTTTTATTTTGAAAATTGTATTGAAAACTATGTTTCGGAAAATTCTCAGGAATGTAAAAAGGTTTAAGGAATATTCAAAAATATTTTCAGGCGGATCGGTCTGTTCGTTAAAGAGAAGATTAAAAATAATAATAATAATAAACTGAAAAAGTGATCCACTTCCCTATCTCTCTTCGAGTTCGTGATCCTGAAAAATAATTGCTTATATCTTTAAATCAGGGTTGGCAGGTTTTGGACGCATGGCTGTTTTTACCGGTTTTAACTATGGTTTTTACCGTCATGTCAAAAACCTCCTTGTCAAAAACTGTCAAAAACCCATTTTTTAGTAGTTTGTTTTTACATTTTTTTTTCATTCTATCTTTAATATTAAGTTGTTTTCATAAAATATTCAGTATCAAAAAGACTCTAAAGTATATTTATCTATCCAAGAAAAACAAAAAAGAATTGCATTAGAATAATACGTGTATATCTCTGTTAGAAGATCTCTACAATATCTTAAGCTGTTTAGCAAAGTCTAAAAAAATTTGATTTTTTGAAGAAATCCTGTAACCTATAAGTATTAGATTAAACAATGTGTATAATTTCGGTACAATTTATTACATTGTTGAAAACAAAACTTTAAGATTCTACTTATTCGAAGTGCAAATGAAAATCACCACAATTGCATTTATGAATACATAAGATATACATTTTAAAATATTATATCGAAGAATATTTAAATTTATCCACTGCCAGTCTATGCTTAACATCTATTGTTATACAATGTAACAGCATTTTTGCATCTCTAAAATAATTTTAATGTATTTTATTAAAAATGTATATTGAATGTTATTTAATAATTATAATAACCTTTTATTATTATTTAATGTTAATGTTAGTTGCAGTTAATAGAATCTATATTAGTGAAGATTATGACAAATATTGTTCTTTTTAAATCTTTCCCATATTAGGAAATGATCTTCTTTTAAATAAATTTAACAAATGTAATCGTAAATAATAATAATATCAAGAACAACAAGGTAAAATCAATCTAAAAATGTATTGTATGCTACCTTACACCATAAATTTGAGGACAATCGAAAATGATAGGTTTTTGACGGAATAAACCAGTAAAAACACGGTTTTTACCACTGTCATGTCAAAAACCCAACCCTGCTTTAAATATACATTATTTTTATAGATATTATAATGATATTACAAATACCTATAAATATTTAGATAGTTTTTGAATTTCAATTATTTCGTTTTTTCTTCATATCATTATGTACTGGAATCAAATGCAAAAGTTTGCCTCTGCGCATGTGTGTAGATTGAAATGAATGGAATTTTGAACACTTTGAACTAACTTTATCTGTTTTATGCATCTGTTATCCATGTCGACGTGTCGTAACGTCAAAGAGGTAAAGGTGAAAAGCAACATTAAATGTAGCAATATTTTTCTAAAAATAATCTTTTTATCGGCTTCAAGGGATATTTATAGTGGCTAGACAAGATAAAATCTCCTTTTTTGCTTTATCATTAAGTTTATTGGCCCAATCTGTTCTTTTTTTTTGCATTCATTTCCTTTCTTGGCGATTTAGTTTACTTTATCGTGCGAAATACAGATTTGGAGTTGGACTTAAAATTTTGTGATAAATGGTGTTTGAATGAGTAAAACCGGTTTAAGTCTGTTGTCTGTATCACACTTCCTGGATTTTTCCGATTATATTCACAGACTTCTATCCTGTCTCTTCCCATATTTTCGCTAGTTTGAGTAGCGTTCACTCTAGAAAGAAAAAGGGCTGGGTGTTAATCGTTTAAAAGGGCACTGGTTCAGAAGAAAAATGCATTATTGCAAGAGAAAAGTGTATTATTGTATTTAGTAACGAAAAGAAAAAAAATGTAATTTTTAAAGTATGATTAAAGCAAGCAACATTAATTAAAAATATTTTTATGAATTCAACAACAACAACAAAAAACCTCATTGGAATTATAACAAGATTTTATAATCTCTCGTAAAGTGAAGATTTTTACAAAAGATCCCCAATCCTGTATATTAAAACGAAAAAGGATTTTCCTCCAATTAACTTTTCACACGAAAATGACCCATGCGCATGCGTAAAATTAAATCTAGAACCTAACCAGTTTTAGAGTACACTGGAACGAGAAAAGGGTGGCCGTGTGGTATAAGTCGTGTTGCTTCGCTGTTCCGATCATCGTGTCGGTTCGAAACCCACTCCGGACAGAATGATTTTTCTTATTTTATTGGCAATAATTCATTTTAACAATGCCATACTTAATTCTAGAGGAAAAGTTATATAATTTGTATTTTTTTATTATTGTTATTAGAATGCTTTATAATTAAGTAAAATTTCACACCCAAGAATATATTTTTTTAAATTACTAAATTTATACTAAAAGTATTTAAATTAAAAGATCGTGCATGTAATTATCGATTAAATAAATTGAATTGGTATACAATTTTTATTATATTTGGAGTGACCATTATCAAGATGTCATATATATATATATATATATAATAAGATAAGTATGTGATTATTTTTCGTAGAAAAGGAAAAATAAAAGGAGATAAAACAAAAAGGAGGGAAAATATTCATACAGGAACTCTAAATTATCTTGATATTCATGATTTAACAATTAAACATTGAAAATGTAAAATAAAATTTCAAGTAATTAAAAAATATGTATTATAAATCGTTAGCTGCAAACAACAAAGTTTAAATACAGGATTTTAGAATTAGACTGATAAAAATTAATTTAATGAGAAATTTTTAAGGTCGTGTAGTTAACAGAAATACTAAATATTGTTATTTTTTCAAAATATTGGACTGTGGAAAATTTTCACAACCGAGGAACCGACAATATTTTTTTCAACTACTTATTTTATATTATAAATATTTAAATTAAAAGATTTTGCATGTAGTTATCGATTAAATAAAGTGATCTAAGCTTTTATCTATATTTTGTATGACCATTATCAATAAGATATATTTGTATAACTAAGAAAAGTATATGATTATTTCCCTTTAAAAAAAAATGAAAATAAGAGAAAAAAAGAAAGAAGCAATAATTTCCATATAAGAATTATAAAAGAAATCACCTTGATATCCATGGTTTATCTGGGTTTTAGAGTCAGGCTGATAAAAATATAATTAATGAAAAATTTTAGAGTAGTAGTCATATGCGTAGTATGATGGTACTATAGTAAATATTAGGGTCTTTATAAAGAAGAACTGAAGAGAATATACGTAAAATAATTGGCACTTTGGTACTTTCTTTTAAAACATGACAACTTGACTTAGTTATCGTTCCCTATTTGCCAACCTTCCAAAGAAAAAAATAAAATTTTTGGCCATGCCATTTTACCAAAATATTTTTAAGCCCACCCAATATTTTTATGAAGTTGGCGCCACCGTATACATCTTCCCAAAAAATCATTCGATTGCACTAAAAAAAAAATTAATACGATGCAATGAATAGACTCAAACATACTCATGCATTTCTTCGATTCATAAACGTATTTTTAAATGTGAAAATTATTAATAAATTCATATTCAACAAAATTTTGAGTTATGATCTACATCAATTTTGAATAAAATGAACGAGCATCGTGAAAAACATGGGTGTGTAAGCTCATTCCAATAATTATTTTTTGAGATATAGAGAAGTTTCATTTGAAGGTAGTGCTGAAAGAAGGAGGCACCTCCATTTTTGGGGCCTTTTTGGATGTTATTGGTAGCAAACCATGCCTAAGTGCATAAGCTAATGCATAACTGGAAAAAAAAAAAAAGAACTTTTGACGAAATTGTAAAATTTACATTTAAAAAGGTGTTTTTAAATTTGCTAAAAGTGCAAAAATGGAGCTACCTCCTTTTTGCAGTAAACCTTTCATTTTTCGATAGTCTAAAGCAGTGGTTCCCAATATTTTTCTGTCCACATTCTACCTAAGCATCTTAACAAATAATTATTTAAAACGTGAATTCTCATTCACATAGAGGAAGGCATAAAAGAGCATTACATTGACAAGTCATTTCATAATTTGTTAACTTACCAAACCCGTGGGGCCCGAGCCCACTCAATAATTTGCTATCCTGGCGTACCCAATTAACATTGTTCTATTTCATTGGTTTTTATTTAGTTATTTATTCCCCCCCCCCCCCCCACCTGAAACAAAATTAATTTTATCATTTATCAGTGAGTATAAATCAGTGACCCTGTTTTAAGGCCCTGACTGACACCATAAATCATTTAAATGACTGAAATGTTTTGCTCGATGTTTAGCTTTTTAGTTTGGTAATTTGTAATCGTATTCATTGTATGGTGATATTATAGCAAATATTAGTCTTTATAAGGAAGATTTCAAGAGAATGTATTTAATAAAATTACAACTTTATACCTTAAAATTTGATAACTTGATTTGGATTTATTACCCTTCTACATCCGCCAACCTATCAAAAAAAAAAAAAAAAAAAAAAAATCTGGCCATGCCATTTTACCAAAATATTTTAAGTTTACCCAATATTTTTCAAAAGTTGGCGCCACTGTGCCAAACTGGCAAAATTTTGTCACAAATATGTTATTAGCATAACTCTATAAATGCAACGAAGTCGTATACATCTTTGCCTTTATATATATATATATATATAATATGAGATTTTTGTCAACTTACCTCAGTGTGAAACAAAGGTGTTATATGGTCTCAATTTTTATCTTCAAAATTTGTTGAAGAAACTCTCACATTTGACATCAAAATTTAAAAAGCATTGGTACATTTTGCAATTGATTTTAGTATTTAATTAAGGACAAGTAGAAAATGTTTGGACACTAAGATCTCTCAATGAATAATACAATACACAAGATGCACTTCTCTTTCCCACCACAATGCTCTTTTCTGTTAGCATGCTTTTCCCTTTCCCATTATTGCCAGTTGATCGTCGTGTATAGTCAGTTTTCAATTGTTTTTTTTTTTTCATTTGTATCAACTGATTTTAAATTTTATATGTAATAAAGTATGCAAGTTATATTTATCGTATATGAGACCTCAGCAGAGGCATAATAAATTTACTATTCACTCATTTCCTTCTGTGATACTCGTTTAGGAATTTATTAATTTTATAAGGTTGAGTGGTAGCGAGTCGTTTAGAGTTGTTTATTAATTATTAGTTGTTGTTCAAATATTTTTTAGGTTAAACAGTGATATCGCCAGGCTTTTTAAATTATGCGTCCCTAAGATCCAGATTTTCCAAAAAAACTGAGTCAATTTTTTATAAAAGCGAGACTTTCTTTTAGAAATAAGGTATATTCAATGTATTTAATAGAAAATTACTATTTTGCGTTCTTTCAAGATAAAAATTATGCATTCTGTTGGATCCATCACAATTTTCTTACGCATCCCTTCTCCAACTTTTTGCTTAAATGATGCGCTGTAGCGCATCCCCGACATCACTGTTAAATGTGTTCAAGACGGCAGTAGCGTAGCTAAGGGGGGGCAAGGGGGGCGGCCGCCCCGGGCGCCGCCGTCAAGGGGCGCCAAATTGAGTGAAATTTTTAACCGAAATTATCTCACATATTTCGACAATAAATAAAAATTGCTTTTGTGTGGGTCTGTGTGAATATTTTCTTTATTAAAATATTTTATTACGTCCAAATAATAAAAGAAAAAGCTTCTGCGAATAATGTTTCTAGGCATAGCTCAACAGACTTTGTAACATACATGATTACGTACATGAAAAAGGGCACAAAACGATTAAATGTTGGGGGGCGTTCAATTGAGAGACGCTTTAAACCGAAATTATCCCACATATTTCGACAATAAATATATATGTTTTTTGTATGTGAATGTTTTCCTTAGTAAAATATTTTATTATGTCCATCCAAACAATAAAAAAAAAGCTTCTGTGAATGTTTCCAAGGATAGCTCAATATAATTTGTACCTTACTTGATTAAGTACTTGAAAGGCACAAAATGATTAAATGTTGAGGGCCACAGACTCTTTATCTCAACTCTGTGGTTGGGGGGTGTCCAATTGAGAGACGCTATACAGAAATTATCTCACATATTTTGACAATAAATAAGAATTGTTGATCTTTTTTCTGTGTGTGTGAATGTTTTCAATAAATTCGGCGAAGGATTGGTTGGGGGGGAGGGGGGGTGCTCACTGTCTGACCTCCAGCTTATAAACAAAAACGGCACTGCTGGCGTCACATTTCTGATACCAAAATAGCATTTCTTTATTTCTCCATCGGTTTTCACTCTGATTTTTTTCTCGTAATATTTCATATAAATATTTTCGTGTAATAGGGGCTTCTGTGAACCAGTGCAAAATGGATTTAGCTGGAGGAACTGTAAGTAAAGATATTATTCCCTTTTTATTGGGAATTATAATTTTTCGTCGAACTAGCATTGAGAAAAACCAAATAATAAAATGTGGACGACATACCGCCGAATTATCCCATCTTAAAACATATAAAAACAAAGGCTGGACCTTTTAGTCTTCCTAGTACGACCAGTACAAATCGTTGTATGAAAATGTAGAAAAACCAAAATTATTCTGTTGGCCGTGTTTCAGGTTAAATGTGTGATCTTTAGAAGGATTTGACGATTTAAAAAAAAAAAAAAAAATTCGCGAGCGTTATTAATACTTTCAGCCTTCAAGAATCATTTAAATGCTCATAGCCTTGAACAAACATTCAAAGTATCAGAACTATTACATGGAAAATTGCAGAAAATTAAGTACAATGAAGAAGCAAAAAAGAACAGGAAAATATTATTTAAATATTTGTATTAAAAAAGATTTTTATCTATTATATTTAAAAATTAGTGTAATCAGTGCATTTTTTCAGATAATGTTTTTTCAAATGATTAAAAAAAAAAGAAACTCGAATTAAGAATATTTTTTTAAAGATTGCAACTCTTTCACATATTTCTAATAACCGGATATTTAGATCTTATAATCATCGAAGCATTCACCAGAATGTACTAGGGATGTGTACAATTACATTTCTTAAGAAAAAATTGGAAAATTTATATTTTTGACTTTTTTTTTTTTTTTTTTTTTTTTTTTTTTTTGTGCAAGGAAGAGTACATAGTTCCCTTAAAGAGGAAGCGTGCATTTTATATTTGAAAAGCCTTTTTTTTTTTCTTCTGTTTTTTGAGTGACAAAAACAGTGTTGTTTTTATAAGTAATCAGTCTTCTAATCTAAAGCAAATTAATAATAATAAAAGTTATCAAATATATTTTTAATGACATTTTAAAAGCATTCCATGTTTATCTTAAAAATCACACTTTATTGCTTGACTGCAATTCATGTAGTTAAAAAAAAAAAAAAAAAAAAAAAAAAAAAAAACAATTTGGCATGGGCTCCCAATAATTGAAAATTCACTGATTTGATTTACATTCGGTAAAAAGTGTAAACTGGTGATATTTTTTAAATTATAATGCTTACTCTGTTTCTTTTTAAAGACAGTTTAAATAACAGAAAAAAGCAATATTTAAACTATCAATCCAGAATTTGTAAGCTGTTTACTCAACGTATACGTCATAATTTATTTATTATAAAAAATTTTAATTATTTCACTCTTTATTTTTTGTTTATATTTTCTACGTTTTACTGTTTAAAATATTTCGTTGTTGCACTTTCACAACCAGCTGGGATATATCTTGACAAGCTTGTTTGGTTATGGCCGGCTAACGGAAAAATTCCTTAAAATTACTTTATTAATTTATAATTAAGTTTTTAAAATATTAAAATGCTCTATTGTCACCGGAAATACACCTGAGTACATATTTTTTATAATTCTAGTCTATCAGGATGTGAGTGAAAAATCAATTAGAAAATTCCATCATTACATTACAAGAAACGATTTAAGCTAAATAAAAGAATGTAATAAATAAAAATGAATTCATGTATTATGAATGATATCTTTATTTATTGAGTAAAGACAGAAATATAATAGATGAATTCCAAAGTTAAATATGACGCTAATCATATAGTTATTTTTGTTACTAAAATGTTTTATTACATCGTCAAATACATTTTTTAAAAGAGAGCAAAATTTTATAAAATAAAGAAAATAAAAATTCATTAAAGCCATCAAAATATCGGGCAGACCAAAAACTAAACTTTTGGAGGTTTACTATACTGGAAATCAAATTCCTCGCTCGTTGTATCTGGGATTTATTATACGTATGATATGTATGCTATGGAAGAGATAATTGGCATACGTTTTATGACTACAAATTATAAGCCACAATATTATAAGTTTCGGAGACACAACGGAAGTTATGCCGCTACTTTTAAAGAACAAGCCCATACAGTTTGTAAATAGATTTTAGATTGTTTTTCAAACCAGGATTAACCATCATGATTAAAAGAAAGCAAAATAGGCAGAAAATAACAAAATTTCATCTGAATGGACAAAGATATTTATCTCTCTCTGTCTGTTTGGGCTAATCAATATAAAGGGTTTATCGTATTTAAAATTTGCAAACAAGGTGCACCGTCGTAAATTTTTAAGATGCAGTTTTTATTATTGATATTATTAAATGATTTTATGAAAGTTTTATGATTTGAAAGAAAGCAAAAACGTAATTCTTGAGATAAAATTAATTTTTTTTTAAATTTTTAATTGAAAATATTTTAAAGAAAAATTTAAAACCACACTTTTCCTACAATTTTTGGTGAGATCTTGGAAATGCAACTAAGAGGGGGAAATAAATGGGGAAAATAGGGAAAAATACTTAAGATACGGTTTTCGGGATTGACTTTTCAAATCATTCGGAGTGAATGGGGAAAAATTTGCGTTCTGATACATAAACCCAATTTTTAACTTTTCGCAATATTTTTTTTCATGTTTTTTTTTTTTTTTTTTTTTTTTTTTTACAAATTCTATAACAGTAAGAAAAAATTAATTAGTTAAAATGTCATGACAAATTTTAAAATACAATAAAAATGACAATTTACATAACATTTTTGTTTTCAGAAAATAAACTATTTATATTGCTGCGAATTCTATTTTTAATTTTATGAAATGCACCTTATGTATTATACAAAAGAAGAAAAAAAAAGAAAAGAAATAACATAAAACAGTGAGTCAATTGAAAAATATTTTCTATTTTTACACGTAGAACATATGGAACTCCTTGGAAATCCCAAAGAGTGTACACGCACCTTGTAAATGAAACAAGGCAGCAGATTTTTTTTCATAATCGGGTTTAATTTATGAGTTTTAGCAAACGCGGTTTCTCGCAAGTTGACCTTCATTGTTGTAATCATTTGTGTTGCTATACTCTCATACGTTTAAAACTACATAGTCATATCTGCTAACGTCAAATTCTCGCCAAGCTTGACGGTATTTGGCTAAAGATCTTGGCGATAAATGTAGGTCGCCATAAATGAAGTGGACTTGGCAATAGCTAAATAATTTTTTGATTTTCCCATTCAAATTCAGTATTGACGAAAAATAGGCATCTTCTATAATCGGGTTGCACGCCTTTTAGTTTCGTGTGTTAGAGTAAAATTAGCTAAATTTTTAAAAATAAGGAAGAGGGAAGCTACATTTTTCTCATGGTAATGACTGGTAATGTCTTTTTTTTTAGAGAGAATGGGGGGGGAGGGGGGCGCTGAATTTCTTCTTGCCCCGGGCGCCAAAAAACGTAGCTACGCCACTGCAAGACGGTCAGTTTTAGATATATTCTAAAGCAATTTCATGTTTGAAAATTTCTTGATATGACATTGTAGGGCCAATAGAAAATACAAGTCTCATTCAATAAATATTAGTCGTTGTAAAAAAATTTGAAGTTACAACTTTATCCAGAAAAATTATAAAAGATTTTAAACATAAAAAAGCTGTCCAAATGTTATAATTATTTTTTTTTTTCATTCCGTTATTCCAGTTATTGTTGTATTTCGAACTTTTGTATGGGAACTGTTTGTAAATTGAATTAAAGCCTTTTTAAATCTGTATGTATTACTTTTATTTTTATTCTGGAACATTACTTTTTTCAAAAAAGACAAAAATAAAATCTGGAATTGCCTCCATTAAAAGTCAAATTGATCTCCTGTGGGACGTACACCCAACTTTGGGAATAACTGGTCTTGATTGTCTCCTGTTTTCGTTCAACCACGTATAAGAAAATCGTAGAAAACCCCCAGAAACTTTTTAGGAAATTTATCTACAGTAAAATTAATTTTGTACTAATTTTTCTAAAAAAAAAAAAAAATTCTGATTTAATAAATGCATGATTCTGGAAGTTTTCCCTGTCAGTTTCCCCTGTTTTTTTTAAATTTATGGATAAACCCCTAACACTCTTTCTTTTATAACTCTGAAGATTTTACGTTTGAAAATTTGAAATTGGTACAATTTTTAATATGTGTACACGGCATTACCCTTATTTCAAAATAACCCTGACTATCCTTATTTCAAAAACTGTATTCATGTTCGGAGAATAGACACAATGCCTAGTCGAACGGTTCTACATGACAATTTGGTAATAATAAGATGGAGTGATTACTTTTTTTTTTTTCCTTTGCCAGGATTCTATATAATAAATTAATCAGATGTATGAATTAAAAAAAAATCGAATTGGATAACACTTTTTATTTTCTTCTATACTTACAAGAAAAAATTATCGGATTCATGAAAACTTTCGGTTTTCGGCGGATTTATACGTTTTAGAAGGTCCTGAACACGATTGGACTGTTTTTAGAAAATGTATGTCTGTATGTGACAAAAGTTTTGTAGGCGCTCTATCTCAAGAACTAATGCACGGAATTTCATAAAACTTAATATTCAGTTAGACCTTGATATAAATTGGCGCTGATTAGTTTTTGGTGTAAATCGCCCAACAGGTAGCTCTGCTATGCTACATTTTTCATGATTTTCACCATAGCTATATCTCAAGATCTAATGCACAGAATTTCACCAAACTTCAGATTCTGTTAGACCTTGACATAAATAGATGCCAATTACATTTTGATGTAAATAGCCCAAAAGATGGCGCTGCTGTGAGCTGTGATACTTTTTTAGGATTTACACGATTTTAGCGATAGTCATATCTCAAGAACTAATATTATTAATAATTATTAAATATAGATGAAATTGTTTGTGCCTTATGTAATAATATTTCATACAGAAACATACATTTTATAAATCTTATTTTTCGTAATGTCTAATATGTGACTAATACATTACAAATATTTGGTGGGCAGTAATGAAAAATATCGATTTTGAATTTGTAAATTTCATAATTCATCCGATGGATATGTGCTAATTCTTCATCAATAAAAAGATTACTTTCGAAATTTGACCTCACCCAGAATAAACCATGAAATCCTCTTTAGCTGAATACAACAACATAAGCATAAAGAATTTTTTGAGTTCCAAATAATATTTTTTATGTTTCTTCTGCTTAATGTAATTTAGTTTCCTTAACTTTTTATATAAAATTAGATATGTAATTAAATTATTATTAAAAATATTTAGATACTTATGATAGTGTCTTATCTTTAAAAATATTTGTGCAAAAAAATGAAAATTAAAGTATAATACTAAGTAAAATACGTGCAAACATTGTCAAATGTGGTATTAAATATTGTTAAATGTTATTTTGACAAACCCTTCAAATATTGCACTAAATTTATCTTTTAGCAAAATAAATTTTAATTTCTTTTACTAGTCAAAATGAGTTTTGACCACTGATGGTCAAAATATATTTTGACCAGTAGGGTTAAAACCACCTCTGGTTAAAACCAATACAACCCTGATTCAGGGGTATAAGATATAAGATTAGATTGATAAGTTATCAATCAGAAATTGGTTCGTATAAAACTTGTCGTTTTCGACAAAATAGAGACTTACAAAAATCGCTGTACGGATTCAGAATAAACTTTCTTCAAAAGAGGATAACATTTACCCTATTGTCCAAAAATATTGAATTTATATTGCAGGTTATGAGTGGGTCAAAATCGCCGGCGAACTTTGAAGATTGGGGCAATATACAGATCGTTCAGTTCAATATAAAATAACGAAAAATCCAAAATCTGAGACCCATGTGCATTCGGACCCATCTTTGTCTATCCTAAACAAAATTTGCAGACATCTCTCTACATGCTTTAAATTTCCATTATCCATCGCCACCTAACAGATTCACACACAGACAACAAAACTTACTTTAATGAATCTGAAAACTTTTAATCATGGACTTTTATTTTGAGCAATCAATTTTAATCGCACTACGAGATTATATGGAAATGTTTTGTAGCTCTTTGAGCAGTGCCCACCATCCCGTAAATATTTCAGTTTTGGCTTAGATGGTCTGCTTACACCAGGGTTAAAAAAAAATAACCTCGGGTTTTTAAAAAAATAACCCAGCCTATACTTTTTAAACCCCCCCCTTTGTGTGTGTGTGGGGGGGGGGGATAATTAAAAAAATGAGTTTTTAAATCCACATTTTTTTTCCCCATAGAATTTAAAAATTGTTATAATAACAGAAATGCATATTTTAAGGTGAAAAGATAATCCTTATTATTAAGAAAAAAAAAATTAAATATGAATTTACTGAATTCATATTAATTAAAATAATAGTGTGAATACACTGGAATTTCATATTGTATTTATAATCTTTGAAGGAAGTAGGAAAGTAAAAACCTGCTTTAACCAGTTCCAGTTGCAATAAACATGTTTTAACCAGTTAGTTAGGAGGCGAGATCAAGACTGTTCATTAGCTGACTATCTTAAGTAAGATACTGATCATTGGGCGAAGATTGACTACATTCAGTTTTTAAAAGCTGCACATGTTTTCTGCGTTGTAATTGTAATCCATTTTGCTGTTTAGGTGGAGAACTAGTATTCTGTTAAAGCTGATTTTCACACTATATATATTTACTTGAAATATCTTTAAACATATTTTTTATTTTGTGTGTCACTCACACACACATTAGTTTAAATAATGTCATTAGGTAGTGGTGGAAAAAGTGCACCAGAATAGTTAAAAGTTAGCAAAGTGCCCACTGACCTAAAACAAAGTTAAATGCGCGATCGTTAAAAAAATAGTTATATTTTTCTGATAATTAGAACATAACGAAGACACTACACTAAAATAGCCGCAGATGGCTCCCCTTCCCATCCTTAAATTCAAATCTATATCTTAATTAGTTGTCTTAATTTTTGTTCATTAGTAAAAATTGGCTATTATTTCCTTTCATTTTCGCAATGGTGTAAATGGAGGGATCGGCCAGAGAAACAGATCTCTTTGTAGCTCAGTTTTTAAAGAAAGCCGCTCCCTGTCTGGTACTTTCTCTGATTTTTTCGACTGGCGCTGCCAAATTTTTGCAGTTTTTTTTTGCAAAATTTAAGAAAAATTACCAGCCGAATTTTACAAACATTGGATTGTCGGATGCAGAAATTTTTTCTGAAAGTTTTAAATCGATATTTTAATTGGTTTTCTTAAAATTCGCTAATTAATAAATAAATTTCAATTTCCGCTTGCAAATCGAGAACAGGTGTTCTTTTCGTTAGCCATTTTGATGAAAAAAAAAGATTGCATTTTCGACGCGATTTTTAATGAGTTTTAATTAATATCTTGGGTAATTATCAAAATATTGAAATTCTGAGTCTCAGGTGCATCAGGACCTGCCTTCGACCACCTATAAATTATAAATCTAAATTTTCAGCCTTCTAGGTGCGGTAGATTTCGCTAGCCATCGCAGACAGACAGACACACAGAGTGAAACTTTATTTTATTAGTATAGATAATATAGATGGGGTAAAACAAGTATGTAATATAAACAAGTCAAAGCATTAAATAACAAACGTATTAAAAGTTGATTCTCTTACTCTAGCATTAGCGCCAACTATTACGGATTTCTGTTACTACTATATTTTAATAGTAAAATTTGCATTATTTATTCTTGGGTTTTCTGCTTTTAAATAAGGAAAATTTTACTTTTGAAAAATAGTGGTAGCAAAAATCCATTGTAGTTGGCAGCTATGTTGTACAGTTATACAAATGGACAAATGGATGTTCTGAATTCAATTTAAGTTCACTATATGACGTTTCATTATACTATTGTTTTTAACCACTTTAGATGAACATATGAATTATATATATATATATATATATATTATAACCTTCGTATAAAAAAATATCGCCGCATTTCATTTCATTTGTACTTTGGAAAGGCTTGTTTATCAGCACTGGTCTCATTCTGCAATCAAAAGTTTATGCACAAGTTCATTGATTGTTTTTTTTTTTTTAATCTACTGTACTTTGCATTTTGATGTTCACTCTTTCGTGGATATTAATCTAAGCACTCCATGATTTATTTACTCTTTTGAAGTATGTTACAAAATTGTGCTTTAAAAATACGCTTGATTTCCTGCTCCCAGTTTGTTTAGGATATTAAGCTATGCAAAATAAATTATTTTTGTTTAAAAGTGTCTCTTACGCATTTTGCGTACTGGCCGAAAACATGAACAGCCGAAATTTGCAGGTTTGTTTCCAGGTGACAAACTGGAGGTTTTCATGGATTTCCTTTGCACAAAAACTTGGATTTACTTTCTCTTTAAAAAGCCCCCCCCCCCACCCACACACACACAACCGAAACAATTCTCTTAAAGAAGTACGACAAAAAATTTGTAGTATTTTATAAGTTTGTTACCTTTTTTCCCCCAGTTTAAAATAAACGTTTCATTGAAAAGTAGCCTCTGTCTATAGGACCTTTCATTCCTTCTCAATAGTATTATACCTATTCATAGCTGCCCTTTCTTCCGTTTTAGGCAGAAATTTTTCGTTTTTTACGCTGATCTTCCGACTTCCGGTTTTTAATGTTTTTTCGATTTTCCAAAACAAATTCCGTGAGTCACAAGAAAGATTGCGAATTCCGTCAAACGGTTTGCGAAAAAAATCGAAAATTTCGTTAAACGTCGTGTAAAAAAATTACGATTTTCGTCAATTTCGGTAAATTTTACTCCGGAATTTTTTTGGAATATATCTTAATATCTTAATATTTATTACTCATTTAACCCTCTGGCGCGATTTTTGAAAATCTGTTCGATTCAGAACCCCACGCCGAACAGGGGAGATCAATTAGGGTTGCATTGTTCTGAGACGACAAGATTTTCGATATCGGATCCGCGGATTTAATCTGTTTTTAAATATTTAAGTGATTTTTGCATATTTAGAAAATAGTTGACTCAATTTATGAACCATTTAGGCAATTTAAATATACATATAAACCATGTTCAAAAATTTAATTTTAACAAAACTTATCTTTGTATAAATTCAACATAATTGGAGACAATAGGGGAATTTTCCTCCCCTTCAAAAAGAATTTTGAAGCTGAGGAAAAATTCCCATATTTGGATTTAATCTCAAACACCTTTCTCACTAAGGTTTTCGCCACGATTTGGCCATTATAGTATTGAATCGAACAGATTTTCCAAATTTGCCCATCTGGCCGCTCAATTTAATTTTTATTTTTTCAAAATTCTTTCGACCAACATGTAATCAACCAGTATCTCCTATTATTATCATCATATTTCCAATCATCGTGTATTTGCAATGTGTAGTAAATTTATCATTTGCATTTTCACCCTTTGACTATGGAATTTTTAAAATAAAATTGCTTCAAAAATTATGTATTATATTAAATTTTTCTACAAATGTCTTGCACGTGGAAATCGTGGGATAAACGGTCAGAGGGTTAGTGGTCAGAAATAGCGAAAAGGTTGCTTCTTTTTATTAGTTCTGTCGAAAACTAAGAAAATATCAATTTTAATTAAAAAAATAATTAAAATATGTATTTTGTAAAAAAAATATATAAATTGTCGAAAACAGGCAAATTTTAATTCGTTTTATTAAGTAAAACCGTTAATTTTCACTACATTTAACAAATTACTAATTGTCATTCTAAAATTTCGTGCATTCACAATTGACGGTCAGAAAAACTACGCAAGACTGCGCGAGAGAAGATGTAAATAAAAATCTTCTCTAATGACATCTGATGAAACATTTGATCTACAGATTGATTTGTGTATAAATTAATTGAAATCAGCTGTCATATCAGAAATATCTGCATTTACTCCGTCACAGCTGTGTGGTAGATGAGATAAGTAACACTGATAAGCAAATTGCGTGTAAATGTCATAATGCTCTCTGCGGGTTTTTTTCTTCTAGATTAATTTTCACGTGAAAGTCGCAATATTTCAGATTATCTTTATTTTTCCTTGCACAAATGCATGAAAAAACCTTTCTTCGTTTGGAAATAGTTGGGAGAAGGTAATATTCTAATTCTACTTTTTTAAAAATAATAAAAATAAAAAATAAATCGCAGTCATTGTAAAAAAAAAATCATTCTTAAAAGAGAGCTTTCAGCCATCTCCCATATAATAAAATCCAAAGGCAAGAAACTGTCTGTAACGCATCCGGGTGCGACCACTCCGGTTTGCGAATCAACCATAGTTAAACGCCATGTTAGGCTTACTAAAAAATCTATGCTACATTCGATTCTGCTGTTAAAATATTTGTAAAAGCATATTAAAGCCTTTAAATATTTTAATTTTGTTTAAAACCTTCAAAAACTATATCATATAAAACATATATATCACCATTTCTGTAAAAAAAAAATTCTGTAAGCAAGTTTTTTTTTTCAGAAGTAGCGGAGATTTATTTCGTAGGGAGGATTTGAGGTTGATTCAGTATACAGGCGCCATCTACTGGCGGATTTTGAAATTAACTTCCATCGTAAAAACTCATTATCTGGAATCCTCGGGACCAAAAAGGCTTTCCGAGTTTTGGAATTTTTCGGATTTCGGGTCCTTCCGAAGTTTACGATTATTTGACAAAATTCATGTTTTTTTCGTGATTCTTTGACAAAATTTGCATTTTTTTTCTGCTATTCGTTGACAAAATTTGCATTTTTTCTGCTATTCGTTGATAAAATTTGCGTTTTTTCGTAGTCCTTTGAAGAAATTTGCGTTTTCTTTTTGCGATCCTTTGAGGAAATTTGCGTTTTTTGCTATTCTTTGACGAAATTTGCCTTTTATTCACGATCCTTTGACAAAATTCGAGTTTTTTCTGAGATTCTTTGACGAAATTATCGTTTTTTTCCTATCTTTTGACGAAACTTCACTTTTTTCGCGATCCCTTAACGAAATTAGAAATTTTTTCACAGTGCTTTGAAGAAATTTGTGTCTTTTTTTTTCGCGACCCTTTGAAAAAATTCATGTTTTTCCGCGATTATTTGACGAAATTCGAGGATTTTTTTTGCAATCCTTTAACCAATTTTTTTTTTTTTTTTTTTTTTTTTTGTGTGATCCATTGATGAAATTTTACACTTTTTCGGAGTCTTTGGAAGAAATGTGCGTTTTCTTCGCAAGTGTTTGACGGAATTCGCGTTTTTCTGCGATTTGTGAACAAAATAAGCGTTTTTTTTTTTTTTTTCAATCCTGCGATAAAATTTGCGTTTTTTTTTTTTTCGATCCTTTGACGAAATTCACGTTGTTTCCACAATTATTTGAAGAAATTGTCTACTGTTTTTCTGTGAACGATAGACATAATTGATTTTTCCGGCGACGATCGTTCAAAATTCGAGATATTTATGTTCGAATTTTTGGACTGAAGACAAAAATTTTCGAAACCGAATCCCTTAAATTTTTAGGAAAACTTGAACCGAATCACCCCTGATGAAATAAATATATAACTATTTTTTTTTTTTTTTTTATAACGAATCGTAATATAAATTAATTTTAAAATAAAATTTGAGAGAAAAATGATTTGTTTTTAATTTCGGGAAGAGGGGACCGTGTTCACCCGCCACCGAAGTAACAATATTTGAGTGATTAGACATTGAAACACAACAGACTGAAAAAAAAATTAAAAATTGGTAAAATTTTCGAAAATTTTCAGAAAATCTAAAAATTTAGTAAAAATTTTCTAATTTAGAAAATTTTCGAATTTTCTCCTTCTGGATTTTGGATTTCGGGATAATGGGTCATAAACTGTAAAATGATTATTTCTTACCAAACGTAATTAAAATATAAGAAACACATAATACAGCGTTATTTGCATTTAATTTTGCTTATATAAACAAACAATCAGTTATGTGGTGAGTCTAGCTGTTTAGAAACACATTGATAACACTTTTTTACAAAAACTTTCACACATGGATTATTTGTTAATATTTAATTTGAATGTTTTGTCCAATCGTTGAACTATTTTAGAAATGTAATACTAAGTAAAAAAAAAAAAAATATATATATATATATAGTGCATGTAGTCATATTGGTAAATCTTTTAAGCTTGCATATAATTATTTATAAAATGAAAATTTAATTTGACTTCTACAATAATATTTTAGATTTTATGGGTTTATTTATGTTTTGAAATTATTTAAATGTTGACATATGTAAAAATAAATAGATAAAATAATTTTATACTGAAAATTTACTTAATCAAAATAATTAATAGTTATTTAGATATTGTTTTAATATTTAACTAGATGGCAGCACCATATAATGATTTTAAAAAAACTATTACTATTATTCTTTAGTATTATTTTTTAGTTATTGTTTATTATAAAACCAGATGGCAGCACCATATAAATTTTCACAATTTTTTTTTTTTTTCACTTTTAACTGAAAACTTGGAATACAAGTGAAATTTTTAAATATTCCAATAATATAATATATATATTAAAATTATTTAAGTTTAAATTCATTTACTAAAAATATTTTTTTAGTTTTTATATTATTTATTTGTATTTTTATATTTTAAATTAGAAATAGTTAAAATCACAATGGTTAAATTAATAACCTGCTACTTTTAGAAAATTAACTGTAATTTTAACTTGTACGTTTGAATTCACTTATTCACTTTACCATGTGCTTAGCACAAAACATTTTTGGCTTCGGATTCTGGACAAATTTATGTTGTAATGTATAGATTTTCTTTGTCTTCCTTTGTATTTATTTGTTTATAAATGGATTTATTTTCTTCCGTTTGATTTGTAGTGTTCTATTTTCAAAGGTATCCTTTTTTTTTTTTTTTTTTTTTTTTTTTTCCAATTTCTTTCCAATGATTGTTAGGGCTTGGAATTGTCACAAAATTTTGGCTTTAAGCTTGTGACAGTTACAGAAAACAATCATTCTTTGCTTATAATGTGGTTTCCCAGCCCTTGAAAAAGTAAATTACATTATAAGCTTGCATTTGTGTTTTTTTTTTTTTTTTTTTTTTTTTTTTTTTTACTTATGTTTCACTTTTTGAATAAATACTTCATTTGTTAGGACTATGTTTTATAATGTGTAATTTGACATAGCTATTTGGGATAATAATTTCATTGCATTTGGTCAGTTATTTCTGTTTCAATGGTTAATTTTTGCAATAAGTTTATATATATATATATATATATATATATATATATATATGTGTGTGTGTGTGTGCATATATATCCTCATTATTTTTATTTGTAGAAATCATTTGTCATTTTTAAAATGTATTTTTCTACAATACAAACCTTTCAATAATAAATCTTCATGCTGTTTGTTTGTATGAAATCTTATGAAAATGAAACGCGGATCGACAATCCGTCATTCTTGACGGGGTTATATACTAGTTTTCTATATAATTTTTAAAAAATAAAAAGGGGAGGGGGTTAAGCCAGACCATCATCATCATCCTTACCTAGATTACCATTTTAAATTAATGTTTGCAATTGATACCTTTCTTTTTCCAATGTAATTCTAACTCATTTCGTATATTTTCTCATGAAAGTGTCGTATCTTTGTTAATAGTCAGTGAGGCAGCGACAGACTATTTTAGTTAACCCCTTCGCGACGAGCATCCTTTACAGAATTTTTAATCTTTTACCACCGGTTTTTCAAAACAGAAATTTTCGCCTAATTGAATCGCAGAAATGCTATCATTAAATAAAGCAAA
Organism: Maratus michaelseni; assembly: GCA_963931845.1. NCBI lineage: Eukaryota > Metazoa > Arthropoda > Arachnida > Araneae > Salticidae > Maratus > Maratus michaelseni. The sequence continues at coordinate 159,155,170 of OZ007591.1, forward strand.
GCTTTACAATAAAAAGTAACTGGTGGGAATAATCGAGGATTCTGAGCATCTTATGCGACACGTATACGTGTCGCTCGTCCCCAAGGGGTTAACCATTTCATACAAGCTGGTCTTCAAATATGTAAATGAAAATGATCTTACTTAATCAGCGAAATCTTACGAAAGCGGCGTTCGATGCAGCCTCTTAAGATTTCCAGGTATAGAATAAGAAATGTATTTAAAAAAAATTATTTTTGGGGGAAGCGGGGGGGGGGGGGGGTCATATGAACTCATACTCTGTATTACTAGCTTAATCTGTCACTGTCTGCATCATTGTCACAAGAAAGATTTATTTCTGATTGTATGATTTGTTTCTAAACATAAGTTAACAATGATATTTTAAAAATATCCTGTTTTGCAATTCATTATGATCTTAGATAATGAATATTTTGGATTGATACTATTATTTGATTGGCCGCTGTGGATTGACATGCCTACGATAGTAAAACGAAAGGAGATGGAGCTGAATTAAATTAATAAGAATCGTAGTGGAATTAAAAAAAAAAAAGTACGTGTGCGTCTGTGGAAAAGAAAGGGGGGGGGATTTTCATTTTTGCGCAGGACTTGAAATTCTCATACAATCGAGCCGCGCGGAAACTAACCCACAAACTTCGGCTTGAACTGCTCACGAACATAGCCAGCATGCGAATTGATGAGCTAATTTATATACTGTCAAAACAAGATGAATTTAATCGAAGTTAATATTATTTCAATATTTTTAAAGCCCGTAATCCCCGTCATTGAGTCCAAAATAGAGATGAGATGGGCTCAGCCCGGGCCCGAAACGGGCTACGGCTGAAAGTAAAAATTGTATTTATTACAAATTTACAAAAAAAAGAAAAAGTGCTATTTGAGAAACAAGAATGTAGTCCAAATTTTTAAATGTTTTTTATTATCAAATCTTTTAAAATCCTTCTGAAGAGGAATTGAATTTCTATTGATGGGATATAATGAGAAATATTCTACCTAATTCTGAAGCCTTTCCACGGTCGGTGTTAGTACAATAAAGAAGCCGTGGGATTCTTGCTTTCTGTTTTAAGTCCTCTTCCAGAATTACTGTGGAGGACAGAACTCATGTCTTTCTGCTATAGTTGTACAGTGATAATTTAAAAGAATAAGAATTGCGACTTTTGCAGATTTCTGCCAGTTCAGTTACTGGGTATAAATAACGAATATGCTATTTTACAGATTTTCTGAAACATGATAATCACGAAACGTTATCATGAGGGAGCATTTAATATCAATACTTATTTCTATATAATAAGAGATTTTTAAATGAGAAAATGGATCTTGAAACAATTTTCTACTGCGTACTTTCAGGCTCGGGGTCTGATAACACAGATTTTTGGAGCTCGGACTTTTTTTTTTTCTTTCTCTCTAACCCCCCCACCCCTTCTTTTTCATTCTGAGGACAATTTTATTTTTGAAACCAACCAGCCATTTTTTTTCCCTTCCGAAATAAAAAGAAAGAAAAGAGGCAATGATAGACCTCGATCTCAGCTATCCTATGCAAAAAAGAATCATTTAAAAATATTGAAATGCAAACGGAAAAATTTGCAAAGAACGCTTTCGTTGGTTTAACTTTAGCTTGCTAATTTTTATGCTGACTACATGCTGACTTTAGGCTATTGAGTGGTTTTACATTATCCCGAATATTATTCATTTAGCTGAATGTCTCCTACTTTTTTCTTCTTTCAGCTAAGTACTTATTTAATTTTTACATCCCCAAAATTCTTACTCATCTGTTAAACTTGGAGCGTAGGGAATGGGTTATTCGAATTACCAGGTAAATTCAATTCGTAAACGTAAATTAAATTTAAAACAATTATATTGTGAATGTAAACTGTGGTATATATATTTTTTTCTTTTTTCCATTTTGTAAAAAAGAGGTAGAAAAAAAGCCACATATGTGTATAATTTTGTTTTTGTAATCTGTGCATTCTCTTATGAAACAGTTTATATTGACTGAGTAAAAATATAAAGTTTTCCTCGTAATCTCTACACAATTTTGTAAATATTTATAATGAATCGCTTGGCAATATTTGCGTAATGGCGTTACGAAGTATCGCTTGTGAAATATTTCTTTGTTGAACTTTGCTATATTTGGCTCATAATATGTGATAATAGTAAACTTTTATGTGTGAAATTGAATTATTTAAAATTATCAAGTCATTGCCTTAATATTGCAGCTACACTTGCAAATTATCATTTCTGGGATAATTTACAGTATTTAATAACCGTATGTAAATAATTATTTTCGTTTCGTTTTAGCCATCGAGATGTTCTCACATGTCCCTCAAGAACCTCCCTTACCCTCTCTTTCCTTTGCCTCCAATGCTCCATAGAACTAGGAATATTAACCTAGTTTATATTCCTAGTTCTATGCAATGCCCCAATCCACGTCCTCAAAAATTAATAAATAAATAAATAATAGGGTCAGTCGGAGCTAATATGAGACAAAATTCTAAACTTTTCCAGTTATTTGTGATACATCGACTATAGGCCTAAATAAGAAATACTGTAATTTGTGTTTTCATTTCATTTTATCTGATTGTGAATTAAAAAAAAAAAAAAATACTGCTTCGTATAAAAATAATTGTAAAAAATAAATATAAATAAATAAATAAAACCCTGCCTCATAGCCATCTCCGAATGGGGCTAATATGAGACAACCATCGTTTTTTAGTGGTTGTAAGCACTAAAGAAATGAGATAACTTTCTCAATGTAAGGTAAAGTACCCAGTAGTTGACACCTTAAGGAATTTTTCGGCGTTCGTCGCCTTTGGTTCGTGCAGTTTTCAATTAAGGGGAACAGTTAGATCATTACTAGGGGGTTTGAACATTTTCCCACAAAATCATAACATTTAATGTCCGAAATGAATACATTTTGTAAAAATTACTAGGGGATATGAAAACATGATTTTTGTCCAGAAGTTGACACCATCGTGAACGTGAGGGTTTAGTAGTTGACACCTTCGTGAACTAGTAATTGACACTGACTTTGGCGGGGCCTAAATTAATAATAATAAATACTCTTTATTATTATATTACTATATTAATTGCCCCATATGAAGACATAATGATAAGAACCGTTAATTAGCAAAATAAAAAAATAAATAATTAATTTTAGTAGTTGACACTCCCTAATTTCAATAATTGACACCCTGTGTCATCTATTGGTTTAAATGCATTTTTAGTTTTTCAAAGGTCAGTCATGAATTTATCTGGTAGATCCCAGCTTATTTTCATTGCACTGAATTAGATTAACAAAACCCCAACATGAGCGAGTAGTTGACACTGGGTGTCAACTTTTGAAAATCTGTTTCTTTTCATATTCAATAGTTGACACTCACACTCACTCCCGCTATTTTGCACAAAATGCATCAATTTTATTCCAATACAATTCTTGGACATCGAAACAATCAATATCAATCAAAACATAACCAGAAATTAAGATAAATTACGGGTTTTAATACTTACTGTAACGTGCGATCCATATCACTTTTCTTAAGATAAATTCGAAAAATTCAACTTTGCACACATGCTTCTTTGTTGTCTTCCGCCATATTGGAATTGGGCTCGACTGTTTATAGTTTTAGTTCTCAGTTTTGCCGCAAGGTGATAGATTTTAAAAATTCTGTGTCTCTCATGTTCCTACCTGTGACGTTTTCTTGTTACACTACTGTTTCTAAAAAAGTGTCAAGTATTGGTCCAATGTCAACTACTGGGTACTTTACCTTAGGCCCCAGAATACTCATGAAAACACATTACAATAAACCCCTTCCCTAATTTATTAAAAGGTAATTAAGGGGAAGGGGAACCAAGAGAATTATCTACTACAACACTTAAACTATATTTTTATGAAAATTTAGTAGTAAATTTACAATGGTGTATAAAACTTGGTATTGAAACGTAAGAAAATTAAAAATGTAGTCTACGATCTTGACTGTTTGTTGTTCACTAATATTTACATAGACAGGAAAATGCAAGTAATTTTCCTGTTTTTGAACGTAGGGAAATGCAAGACTATTTTAGACAGTAGTTGCGGCAGTCGTATAGATTTTGGGCTATGATGTCATACACTCACGCACAGTTTTTTTTTTTTTTTAAATCGGTTATAAAAAGGAAAAAAGTCGCCAAATTTAGGGGATTTTTTCCTTTAATGGCAGCCATTGTATTAAGTTATTCGTTTGGCGCGGTCTTGCAAATCGCGCCAACCAAAAAGTCGCCAAACTTTTGTTTATATGCTTGCGTGAGTGTAAAGCATCTGTTCCAGATTTTGTTATAGAAATGTTACTAAAGTATTTTTATAATTAGTAATATTATAATTATCATGCAATATAAATTATAAGAAAGGGGGTAAAAAATACGTAGCTGCTTGGGTTTTGCGCAACACGTTCCTGTGTAAACTAGCTAGCATTTCATACCAGTCGATTAAAAATCGGTAACAAACATAGAATAATATACCATTAAGCTTGGTGAAAAAAAGAACTTATCTGGCATATTAAAACGAAAAGCCAAATAAAGATTACATTTTCCTGTTTCTATTTGTGGTGGATGTTTCATGTTATAGGATAGAATAGTGCTGTGACAGCCCCAAGTACCCTCTCATATTAACCCCATACACTGTCTATTAACCCATATACATCTTACATCTAATATATTAGATGTCTATGCATTAACCCCATAAACTCTGTCACATTATTGCCGTAGGTTTGTTGGTTTATAACTCAGATTACTTTAAGCATATTCCGAAATTTGAAGGCTAAAATAACTCGCCATTCCTTACTGAATAAGTGCCAATTAGAATCATTTACCCAAGATTTTACTTAAGTGTTGCACAACAAAAGTTTTGAAGTGCGACAGAAAAGTTTTCCTCATCAAAAAAGTAATGTTATGCAATGTATATTTAATTTTGGGTGTATTCGTAATGGATATAATTAAAATGATGTATTGCTTATAAAATATTCACAAACCCACTTTTATTACTATATAAAATTTGGTACTTTGTTTTTGTATTTCTAGCATTAGCCCTATTTTGGGGGGGGACGTGTCTCCTATATTTGTCCCAATTGGCTCTATATACATAAGAAAGTTGCTTTTATAGCTTTTTATTTACGCGCCACATTGGTTAGCATTAAAACATACTTATTTTTTATTGTAAAATATATATATTTTCCTAGGGTACATCTATAAAATCTGCAGAAAAGGCAGATATTTCATTTAATACATACATAGCAGCATACACTTCAGAGCCCTTTCTTTCCTCTGTTAGTAACTTTAAGCTCAAAATTGACTCTAGTCATCGGGACTAGAGTCCTGCATCGGGTCGGATAACCTTATTTTACCCTGACCAGACCCGTGTCAGATGTCAGTCCGGGTTGGCGGTAAATTCAAATTCTTTTGCGGTTCGTATTCGGGTCAACTTGACTTATATTATTTTTCTGCGGGTCGGTTTCTGGTTGAGCTTTGAATCTTGCGGTTCGTATTGACCCGATTTTTCAAAAGAAAATCCTGAATATTAGGTAGATTTCGTAAGAAAAATTTGTGCAGATCTACGCCGATCATGACTCCTAGAACCCAAAACCATCCCAATTCAAAACTTTATCTATCTACTATATCACTTTTTTATGGACACGATAACTTCCATAATTCCGCACAAATCTCTTCCAAACTGATACATAAAATCAAAGGGCATAAAATCTCTGTCAAGTTGATTAATGGGCAAAATCGGACCGGGGGAGGGGGGGGGGGTAAGATGTCTTTTGTGAAAACAGAAAAAAACCCATAACTTCTTAATTATGATATACATATCGAATCCGTTAAAAGTTATTATTACCTCTAGGAAAAGGGCCAAAAACTTATGTATGACAGATTTTTTATATCATTATAAACGGCCTCAATGGGAGGAAAAATGGGGGTTTAAGAAGAAAAAAGTGATAACTTCGTCAATTCACAAGATATCAAATCCGCTTAAATTTATTATAAATCTTCTTAATATTATCTAACACTGTTATATTTGCAAGTTTTTTTTATAGGACTAACTCTTATGGGGAGAAAAAAAAAAAAAAAAAAATCCTTGCCGGCACAAGTAGATTTCCAAGTGGGCGGTCCCAACTGCCGCATCGTGGTGTGGTAGTAATGTATTATGTACACTGTAATACAGCGTGTCTATATATATCGTGGACCTATAGTTAAATTTTAAATCGCTAGTTTTAAAAGCATAGCTTCAGTTGCAAAAATTTGTTTACGTCAAAACGTCAAAATAGCTTTTTATGTTATAAAATTAATTTTCGTTAAAATTTAAACTCTTTTCATGAAAATCATTTATTTTACAATATGTTTTAATGTTAATGTTGTTATTCAAATTTTCATTGTGATGAAGTTGTTAATATGAGTAGAAATTAAGTTGCAAACATATATATATATATATATATATTTCGTGTATATATATATATAATTTACTCTTACCTTTTTTTCCCCCAGAGTCATGTAGAAAAAAAGGGATCGCTGAACTTCGAAGATTTTTTTCATTTCATCCAGGAATCTGAACATCACCTTATGGCTTTGTTCAAATACATGGATGCAAATAGTGATGGTAAGTACTCGATATTTCTCTTATTTTTTAGGTATTAACTATAGCGGACCACCTCCGATATGATCTGGAAACATTTAGTCAAAATATATAATGCCGACTTATTTATTGTGACCTGACACCCTGAAAAAAAAAAAAAAAAATGGCAAGCATATCTGATTTACATTGTTGATGTATTTTCAGATTTTAATTACTTGTATTTACATTTTGCCATATTTCTGCAATAACCGTAAGAATTAGAGCCAGAATCCGGTCCCTGATCCAATCTTTCTATGACCCTAAGCACTGTACTACATCTGCTTGATGCAGCAAAAATGAATTAAAAATGCATCATAATTTCTTTTAGTACCATGTTCTTCATTAATCTGCATCGAGTGGAACTTAATACAGTAAAACCTGTGAAAACTGAACCTACTATAGTATCTATAACGAAAAAAAAAAAAAAAAATACAGTTTCTTCCAAAGGGGAATACTTTAGAAATCTACCTGCCCAGACGGAATCTTGTGTAAAATGGAATTTTTTGCGGTTCTTACCAATTCTGTGTTTATAAATTTTACGATGTTCAGTAAACCCTGTGTAAACAGAACTTGTTTATAACGGAATTCTAACGAAAGTAAAAATTTTATTGTCTCTATGATAGGGAATACTGTACAATTATAACTTTTTAAATAGGAGTTTTGCTTCTGTCACGAGCGATTCCGCTTTCACAGATTTTACTGTATAAGATTGTTGTGTTTATTTAGCATAATAAAACCTGCTAAGACTAAATCGCAAAGGACAGGGAAAAAATTCTATTTAAAACAGACTTTGCCTTAGCAGGTATAACTGTATGGTATTCGTTCCGTATAAACCGCGAATTCTTTATGTTTAAGACAGTATTCCGTTACAGACAGGTTTCGTTTTAATCGGAGTTATTGTGTTTTTATGTGCCGATTTGGAAGCCGCTGTCCCGTTTTTTTTTTGTTTCTCTGTTCCCATTTTTGTGACCCTGGACCGGCAGCACTACTCCGAGTAAGTTAAAATTCTCCATTTAAAGAAAAAAAAAAGGGGGGGGGGAGGGGAATTGCTTTACCTAGGTATCGGACGCGAGTGTCTACTAAGATCTACGATCATAGTAGATGTTATGTGCCGTCGCAGAAGAGATATAAAAGGGAGAAGCAGTCATCCATAAAAGACTTTTTCAAAAACTTCTCTTACACTTTTGCCACGACCGATGGACAAAATTTTCGATTTTCTCCCTACAGTCAATCGACGTATTTCGAGATATTTTTTTTTGTCATTAAAAGGAAATTACCTTCGAAAGGGGACCGGGCCTGCTCCCTGCCAAAAATAGGCGTAGAGTCAGCACTAATATCTCATTTTACTTAATATTTTTATTGGCATTCCTTATGGTGTGTGTTGTATGAAAAAGTTAAAAAATTAGAGATAGTTTTAAAATTTATTTTAAAAATTATAATTTTCAAATTTTATTCTAAGAAGTCCATTTTTTTTCCATTAAATCATTTTCCATCCTAAAACCGTTTAATAATATGTCAAAATTTTTTTTATAAAATACTGAAAAAAAAATATATATCGAGTACTTTTAATACTATACTTCTGTGGGGGTGGGCCCATGCCATCATCATTTATATTCCACGTACATAATCACGGAGCATGAAAATGAAAACTAAGTCTGTTTTGCAACTTGGCAGTTAGACATGATTTCAGACTATATCGGAGATGGTCTAATACTTTTTACTATTTCATTCACAGTGCGTGTGTTTATTTAGCATTCCCTTTCATTGTAATAGGTATTATTGATGCTGAAGAAATTGTAAATGCTTTTGCACGGTACGGGGTAAAGATTTCTAAAGATGAAGCTTTTACTTTATTAAAAAGGTACTTATTTTCAATATATTAGAAAATTGCATTTTAAATAATGTATATAGTCTGTCTTAAAAGTTTAAGCACTCTGCAAATCTGGTTTAAAATAATTGAAGAAGATCATATTTTATGCTAATTTACAATAAATACTCGACATTTAATCAAAATAAAATAAAATGAACCATTTTGGGTGGTTAAAATAAAAAAATATATTTATTTTTATTTAATTTTTCTTTTTCCTTGAAGAAACGCTGTCTCAAAAGTTTAAGCACTTTATGCACATTTTTTTAGAAACTCGGGATTGGCCGTGTGTAATGACGTTGTATGACATCATATTGCACTTTTATAAAAGTATAAAAGGTGGAGAAATTATTTCCTCTCGTTTTAAAAATGCCGAAGGATAAAGAATTCACAAAATGTGAGATTTTGAAAGTTTTTAAATTGAAATCTCAAAATAAAACTGTTTCTAAAATTGCAAAAGTTTTAAATCTATCAAAGCAAGGTATATATCAAGTACTCTCAAGAAATGATAATTTTAAGCGGAAACCAAGATGTGGACGACTACGTATGACGACTGTTCAGACTGATTGGAGAATAAGGAGATTGGTATCTAGACATAATATGTCCATACGGCAAATTAAAAATAATCTCAGTGTACTGGTGTCCAAAGACACTGTACATATACGTATTAAAGAGTGTGATTACATCACTAAAGAAAATGGCTCGCAAACAGTCTCTCAAATTACTTCACAAACAGGCAAGAATGAACTGGGCTAAAAACACATGTCCTACGGGGACAAATGGCTTACTGTTTTATTCAGCTATGAGAAAAAGTGGAACTTAGATGGCCCTGATGGTTGGAATGCGTATTGGCATGATTTACGAAAGGAACCAAGGGCATTTTTCAGCAGGCAGCAAATCTGTTATGGTTTGGGGGGGCATTTGGATTCAATGGCCAGACCTTTCTGGCTTTTCTAAAAGGAAAACAAGATTCAAAAAAGTATAAAGAGACGCTAAACCAACATTTGCTTCCATTCGGTGACATTTTGGGGGGTCCTGAATGGACTTTTCAACAATGCCTCAATCCACGTATCACATTCTACAAAACTTGGGCTTTCTCAGAAAAATGTTAAAGTTCTTGACTGGCCAGCTTTAAGTCCAGACTTAAACCCGATTGAGAATGTATGGGGTATTTTAACCCGCCAGGTTTACGGCAATGAGAAGCAGTATGACTATTGAAGAACTCAAAGAGGCTATTGAGAAAGCATGGTACTCTTTGCCACCAGAAACACTACAAAAACTAATAATTTCGATGGACGCACGTTTATTTGAACTAATCCGAAATCACGGAAAAATAATTTTAAGTAAAAGTTCTGTAAAAATTATATATCTGGTTGTTTTTGACATTGTGCATAAACTTTTGAGACAGTTTTTACATTTTTTTTTATTTATATTTTTACAATTATGTAATTTATTTTTTTCTACTTTTGATATCATTTATTTAAATAATGTTGTGAAATCTGCAAATAAAAAAATGTTATTCATTCTAACTTTTTATAATTCTTTGAAAATCGACATTTTATGCTTGTGCTTAAACTTTTGAGACAGACCTAGTACTGCATCAGTTTTGAATTTTAACCTTCATTCGGTCGCAGCTGGTCTGACAGGCCGGACTTAAATGATTATTTTATTTTATTTTTTTGTTGTTTGTTTGCTTTGAGGTTATTAAATGAGGCTTTTTGAATCAGGTTTCGAGTTTTCTGTCTTTGTACGTCCTAATGAAGGTCGCTGATGACTTCATGTTCAGCTAATTAGCTAAAACATGGGCCCTGACCTTAGAAGGCTCTTCTGATGAAAATCATACCATATTTAAAAGATTTTAATTCATAAAACCGAAATATTTTACTGTGATTGCTGCAAAAGTCTCGTTAATGTTTCAATCTTCTGTTTCATTCAGCTGGTACTTAGGTTAAAAGAAAGAAAGAAAAACCTGAATGAATTAAAATGACGCATTTTTCATGATTTTTTGATTAAAATAAAGGAATACTTTAAATGAAAAAAAATATATATATTTGTTAAATGCTATTGTGTTTATAAGAGAGCGTGCATTATCATTCATAAAGCTAAAACACTTTATTTTCTAAAAATGGAAGAATTTCCACTGACTTTTCATCTTGCCTGTTTATAGATTAAAATATATGGAAATGAAAGAAATTTTTATGAAAAAAAAATGTAAACAAAAAGACTGTATCCCGCAAATTCTAGCGAAAGTGCCTTTCAATTAGCTTTAATCCGATTCTCATTACAGTTATATAGTAATAGTTGTACATTTATTTTTCATACACTGTTCACTAACTATAGATGCATAAAGGCCAAATTTACGATTATTGTCTCATTTTAAAATATGTTTATTTTACTATAACTTTTATAATTTCCGTATTTACAAATCTCTATTTTGAAATACTGTGTCCAGTTGAATTAATTTTACTCGGTGCCATACACTGCAAAAAATAATTGTTGATTTTACAGTCAGGGCCTGATTAACGCACAGGCCAACTAGGCCAAGGCCTTGGGCCCACTGCTGATGAGGGGCCCAAAATGAATAAAATGATTTAGAAAAAGTTTCTTAAAAATAGTTTTCTGCAATTATTTTCTCAAAAACAAAACAAAGATTTTGCTAAACTTGGCAACTGTATCATAATATCTAATAATAATCCTCGAAAATTTTTCTAGCTACTATTTTAATTCGAGGGGGCCCCCAAAAGTTGCTGGGCTTTGGGCCCCAGATGACCTTATTCGGGCTCTGTTTACAGTATAATACTGGCACCCCAGCTGCCAGTATTATACTGTAAAATCAACAATTATTTTTTTACAGTGTAGGCAAAAGGAATAAGTTGTAGAGGAAGAGAAATAATTATAGTTGCAACACTCACATGACTTCAGTAGATCGATTTCTTCCCATGTTTGCTCTGTTATGTGCATTGTAGATTTTGTTGAATTTTTCAGAATGGATAAAGATAATTCTCAAACAATATCATTCAACGAATGGCGAGATTACTTACTCTTCCTGCCAAGTTTTGAACTGCACGAGGTTTTATGTTCCTGGCGTCATGCTACTGTAAGTAATGACACAAATTTTTATGCAAAATTTTAGTAGCGATCTCCATAATTACACTACACGTGACACGAGAAGAAAAAAAATCGATCGTAATTTATTTGTTGTAATTTCGAAGAACGTGAAAAACTCGACACTTGCATCACCATTATTTCATATTGTAATGTAAAAAAATGTCAACCTCAGTATCGTTTTAGTTTCTGACCAGGCTTACTCTGTTAGTCTTGTTCTGTGAAGTATTTTAGTCACTATATCGTTGGGTAGAGGATTTGATTTTGTTAGTCATATAATGTTGTATTTTGATGCTATGTATCAAGTGTTGTATGGGGAAATTACGGCATTTGTTTTTCTTTTCTTTCCTTCATGATATGAAACATTTTTTTACTTACTGGTTGAGAAATATTGCTATGATTTTTCAATAAGCAATAAATACGCTCGTAACGAAATAATATATCATTATTTTCAAATAATTTCTAAGTTTTGAGGAAAGAAAATATTTAAATCTTAGTTAAAAATAATAATAATAAAATAAAATAAAATGAGTTTGGCAAATGAGTACAAATTATGCGTTTCATAAAAAAATTATTCAGTTCATCTAATTTATAAAAAAAATTAAGAATATTCAATTCAATATTCGAAAAGTAATCAAAAAGGTTGTATGTATGTACGGTGCATGTAGGTAACAACAATTTCTGTTAACGATCCTAACTAAGTTTATTAAGTTTTGTATAATTATGTAAATATAAAATAAAACTCTTACTTGGACTAGGACTAAAGATCATAAATCACAGAAATTGGCAAAATCAGGTTAAAACAATATGTTAATAAAAACATGTAAGTTGAAGTGATTTAGGAAATCAAAGTTTAGTTAGTTAGTTTAGTTCAACTAACACGTTTTTATGATTTAAGATATTTTTGGAACAAATGTTGCAGACGTACAGGGGTTGTCGCGATTTTTTTGGCTCTATTTTCGAGAGGGCTCCATTTTCGAATACCTATTAGGCCCATACAGGGCAGGGTTCATACGGACCTTAAAAGTCCTTATAAACTCCTTACATTTTGATAGTCCTTAATAAGGATCCTTAAAGTCCTTATTTTTTAACGTGAGCTGAATATTTAACGCGAGTCTAAAATATATTTTTTAAAAAATCAAAAACATTCATAATCTGCCAATTATGGCAGCTCAAAATTAGTTTTATAAAGCAAAAAATATGGTGTCTTGAAAAGGAGGTATTGCAGTTGGAAAGTATGGCCAATGAATTAGCCGATAAAGCTAAAATAACTAAAGACATTGAATTATTTATCAAATCAAACAATTGTAGGAAATATGCTAAAGAAAAAAATGAGGAAATTTCCTCCCTATCCAAAGAAATTGATGCTAAAAAACAATTGATAGCCAACTAATAAATTGTTTGTTTTATATATTTTTTGTATTTATTTTCGTTTTGTAATTCATTAAAAAAAATAATTAGAAAGGGTAATTATGTTTTATGTAAAATTTCGACCTTGTGATTACATTTTAATGTGAATAAGCATATATACTCTTTTTTATAAACTTTAGAGAGTCCTTATTTTTTTTTTTTTAACGAAGTCCTTACAGAGTGCTTATTTTTCATTTAGCAAACTCTGTATGAACCCTGCAGGGCTCCCACTAGGTCCGTTTTTTTGCTTCAAGTCCGTTTTGGTCGTTTTTTCATCATTCGGGTCCGTAAAGTCGTTTTTTTTTCCTCAGTCTTTTAACCGACCTTTTACTTGAAATTTTGTTTTTAATTTCGGCTAAATGTCGAAAATCGTTAAAAATTTTGAACGCGGAAGACATTTAAGTAGTATCAATCCACGTGGGTGGATCAAAATAGAGAACCTGACCGTGACCTGAATTGCTCCCTCCCTTGTAGCCGATAGATTAACATATATTAATTCAAATCCATGATTTGGCCTAGCGTGCAAAAACAGCATGTTGGTTTTATTTTATTATATAAGTTTCTGTATTGTCATCCCAAGAAGGAAAAAATCAGAAATGCGTGAAAAATAGAATTTTTGATTTTTTTTCTTTACTTTCTCTGTGTAAATGCGAATTTCTCGTATGTCTGATTAAATAAGTTTTTCAACTATTGAGGAAAACCTGGACAACCTAGAAATCGTTCTGTATGGAGATCGCTACGCTCACAAAAGTTACTTAAGATGTACTTTAAATATATTTACTCAAAATTTCGTTAATGTGTAATTTGTTTTAATGTGTAATTTATTTTTGCCGCAGTTATATAGGTATGTGCTTCTTGTATTGGCCCTTCTGTAAAATAGAATAATTTATTACCCATTTTTTATTTATTGATTAATTATTATATTTTCGTGTTAAATAGCGGTTCTCAAGAATGAGTCGCCAAGCGAACAAAATTATAAAGCATATATGACTTTATAATAATATATGATGAATATAACATTTCGTTACGTATATGGCCAAGCTATAGTCATATATGAAGGGGTTAGAATGACAGTGGAGTAAGTCAAAATTCAGTGATTTGAGAAATGAAGGGTTTTAATGAAACTTGTTGCATTGAGTGGTCCAATTTGTTTTGCTCACTAGCGGCTCCCTAAGTGAACTATGACTTATTTGACTGGCACATTGAAGATAACCATATTTTCACTGAACGTATATTAATTTCTCGATTTTCAAAATTTTTGACTTGCTCCACTGTCATTCTAATCCCGCTTATATGATGTATATATATGACATGTGTATAACACGTACATGATGTATATATGGCATATAAGGCGTAATTAATATGTATATGGCACATATATGAGAGTATTGCATATGCGTATATAAGCTTTGCGATGATCTTGGCAAAATTATAGCTTCAATCTTGGCATAATTGTAATTGTAGGGGCTGCTATAACACGAAAGTAACCCCCCCCCCTTCCCTTTAAAAGAAGATTGGTGTAAACAAAACAAAGGGTGATCTAGGAAGAAATGTCGCAGACGCACCGGGGATGGCGCGATATATATTTTTTAACCATTTTGGCAACTCCGTTTTTGAATACCTGTTAGGCCTTGCGTGAATATCAGTTTTATTTTATTGTGAAACAATTTATTTTATTATGTAGCACACACACAATGTTTAATTTAATATAAAACACACAATGTCAAGAATACAACTGACTCGCACTCAGGTATTGATACCAGAGAGCTTAAAATCGCCTGGTTGCCACGCCATGCAAAAAATCATCATTTTGGTGCCAACACCCCCTTCCTCGGTGCGTCTGCGACATCTGTAGATAACATGAACGAGCAATCGAATGAATAATTTAGGGCAAAAAAAAGTTTTAGATTTTTTTGTTTATTAAATACTATTACCGAAATTGTAGAGGAATTTATTGCATCGTCAAAAAAATTATTACTATTTTACGACCAGTTGAAAATCGCGCATCTCCGTCTTCATATGGAATAGTTTGCTATGTAAGTACTCATTTAGTTTTAAAAGGCTTTACTGACTTTATAAACGTTTTAAAGACTTTGATATTTAAATGCCCCCTCTCCCCCCCCCCCCCCCAAAAAAAAAAAAAAAAAAAATCTTTAGAATTGTTTTAACATAGAGATCTTATCCTTGAAGATTGAATTATATACTGGAATATTTTGTATCTTCCGCGATTTAATGTGAATGAACTTCGTTTTTAACTCTTAATTTTTATTTTATACTTTTATTCCCCTTTTCCGCTTTAAGAGCAAAGGTTCGCCCTTCGCCAGTGCTTTAATTTTACTCCTTTTCATCTATTATCGTTAAACTATTTCATTGGTTGGAGCAATTCTCACACCCCCCGTTTTTTTCATCTAACCTGATAAGACACAGTATTGCTGCTTTTGGATGCTTCACTTTCTTCATAAGACAAGATAAATCGGACAGTCATGCATCTTAGTATACAGTTCGCGCGTTCTTCTGTTATAGTTTGGGGAACAGGTTTAGGTCTTTCTTTTAGATATGTTTATTCTTACAAACTTTTGGATGAGGTAATTATTATTTTGTTTGGTTTCTATTTATTCAGTGATTTTTGATTATTTTTCTGTATTTTATGGATGTAAAAAAAATGGTTTTTTCCGTGCTTCTTGTCTAGCATATTTCTACCAGTGATTGATAATTTATTGTGTGCATTTCATGCAATTCTTCCACTGTTTTTATCTTTTTAGCATATTTCTTACATTTTTTAATAATCTCTATATGCATTTTATAAATTAAAATATTTTTTTCAGTGCTTGTCATTTAGTGTATGTTCTCTAACTTCAATAATTTTTTGTATGCATTTTTTTTTTTCGTTTCGCGCACACTTTCTGTATTGTCTTATATCTTTCTATCTGCAGTTTTGTGCAGTCGTGGAAAAAAAAAAAACGAATATCCCCCTCCCCTTTCCTCACTAACTCTGCAACAAATTATCGTAAACGAAAGTTACTGGTACCAAACGATTGGCAATGAAGTCTTCTTTTAAATTATGTATATATAAAATTTGCTTAGGGGGGCATCTACATGTCAAAACAAACCCAAACTTTGTTTTTTTTCAATGGCAAGACCCAATTTTGACACAATATTTTAAATCTTCAGTTCAAACTAAGCCTAGATACCAAATTTCCTCAAATTCCTACAATTAGTTTGAGAAATTATTTTAAAATGAGCATATTTTAGGGGCTGTACCCAAATTGAAGTTCGGTACTCGATTGTTGAAATACTACTACAGAATGACTCAGTCACTTCTATTAAGATATTATTTCTTGCCAATACGACCATTTTACTCACTTATATGTTTCGGTTATTGTTATATACGGTAAAATCCTTTGCAATATTTATTTTATAATGTTTACAAAAATTGAATTATCCGATTTTAAAATTTATACGGTTATCAGCAATTTAAAATAGTTTTCGAATATGTGAATGTGATTGGAATTTTATAGGTGTTTTTAAAATTCTTTTTCTCAGATTTTGAATTTATTTCACTTGCTTTTTTCTAAGTTTATATGTGAAGAATATCGGGGAATACAAAAATTAGAATTAAAAAAAAAAAAAGTATAAAGCAGTATAAGAAATCGATGTTTAGAAAAAAAAAAAGACTAATTGCTTTTTACTTTGAATATAAATCTTAACTCGATTGCTAATGGCATATTTTAAAAACTTTTTCAGGAAATACACAACACATATGCATTTATAAGAAACTTTACTTCAAACATATATATCGTAGAAAAAAATAAAATAGATTTATTAGACTGGAGAAGAAGCTAGAAATTCAATTAAAGGTAATAAAAGTAATAAGATTTTTTTTTAATAAGGTAGGACTGTTTATTTTGTTAAAATGAGCTTTGTTAATTTAAAAATAAAAGCGAAACTAATTTACATAACTGACGTTAAATTATATCTCATGCAAATATGATTTACGTAATTTTAATAAAAATTTTTTAAAGCAGACACTTAAAAAGTAAAAAGAAAAGTCATTCTAATCAACAATAAAATGAGTAAAACATTTTTTTTCTTATTATGCATTTCTGCACATTATAGACGGCTCTTAAACCAGCATTTTGTCCTTTTTAAACATAATTTGAAAAATAAGAAAATTTTTTAATTTTAAATGCGCATAAAGCAGGACATAAATATAAATCCATCAAAAAAGTTATAGGTTGCAATTCATAATTTTTTCGAATATTAATTTCATAATTCATATTATAAAATTATAAAAAATACATATTCAACGTATTTATGTTTTGGTTTTTTATTATTATAACCAAACAAAAAATTAGCACATTAGGATTATAATTGCAGGAGATAATAAAAGTATGAAAATGTAATTTAACATTAGAAGCTCTAAATTTTGAATGTTTATAATTCAAAAACTTATCATCCAAATGACATGAAATTTGGTATCTAGGCATAATTTGAATAGAAGATTTAAAATATAATGTCAAAATTGGGTCTTGCCATTGGATAAAACAAAAATTGGGCTGATTTTGATATGTAGATGGCCCCCTAAACAAATTTTGTATACATAATTTAAAAGTAGACTTTATTTCCAATCGTTTGGTACAAATAACTTTCTCTTACGATGATTTCTTGTAGAATTAGTGGGGAGTACATTTTTTTCCATGACTGTACATTAAAAAGTAATTTTCTTTTTTAAATGTTTGTCTCCTAGCATATTTTCCTTTTAAAAAATGGTTTGAGCAAGTAATTAATTTCAAAATCATGGTGGAAAGCACAGGTCCCAGAGAGGAATATTTATTGGCCCTGAAATATTTTTGTTAGAACATGGAGTAAGGTTTTGCTTCCCCGCCCCACCCCACCCAGATCCTCTGCTTCTCATTGGACCTGATTGTTCTAAAGGCCTGTTGTGTTTAGTATTGTAATGCTGTCTGTCTATGAATTTGAATTTAGCAGATAAAAATTTTATTTATTTTTTGTAATTAACTCTGATTTTTTTTTTTTTTTTTTTTAAACTGAAAAAAAATCATTGAAATTAAACAACTTTTTGATTGTCTTGCATTTTAGGATTGATGAATTCAGATTAAATACCCACAATCAACCAATAAAATAGAGTACAAATTTGCTATTTGACCCCATCCATTCTGATTCAGCTGGTTTTTACTCTTTTATTTAACCTGGTTCTTGTATGTAAAGATGAAATTTCGTAATTGATTTTTGACTCTCTTCCTGATATGCTAGAATTATAAAAATTGTGTGCACGGGTGTCTTTCCAAACCACTCTTGCTGACTGGATGTGAAACCGCAACAATGAAATATTTTAAACACTAAACAGTAGAAAAGATAGTTTAGAAAATAAAGAGTGTAATAATTAAAAAAATACTCTTATAATTCATTTAATAGTTTAATTGAATTATGATTATATATTGAGAAAAAATCTTGAACAGATCTTTTAAATAATGCTTTTTTTGTTGTTGTTGTCATATAGCTTAAAAAGGAAATGGAGCAAAGATTATAATTTTTTAAAATGAATTCACTAGTTTGTGCTTTCTGTCAAGCATAAATTACGGTAATGAATTTTCCATAATAGAGTCCCACACCAAATTAACATATTATAGCAATTTTTTTTTTTTTTTTTTTTTTTTTTTTTTTTTTTGAACAAATGAATTGTAGTTATGCAATTATGCATGCTTTTTAAGATAAACATTGAATACTTATTAAAAGAGTAGGTTTTTTTAACTATTTTTACCTTTATTATGTTCAGGCTATTTGAAAATAAAATATTCAAAATTCCCATTCTTTTATTTATTATTATTAAGTAAACATTATATGCAACAGATAGTTTTTATTGCCTAATAATTTTTACCAAATTTGTTTTGATTATTTTTTAAATGAAATATTATAACCTAACTCAATATCAAAGGAAAATATGCTAGCTTTTTTTTTTTTTTTGTGGCTAAAAGTACAAGTGTATGAATGTTAAGTGTGTGATTGATTTTTGTGTTAATTTTCCTAATATAGTTTTTAAAAATGATTTTGTTTAGATTTCTCATGCGCGGTCTTCAGTTTTAATGAAGCGTCTAAATTTAGCTGTTGCTTTTGCATTTTTAGATGAAGAGGTAAATTAGACTTTTCGTGTACGATTTCCTTTTTTGTTTTTCATCACCCTTATATTTATTTTTTGTAAATTTTTGTATTTTTGTGATTAAAGTTGTCTTTAAACAAGAGATGAAAATAATTCAGTCATTTGGAAATTCTTGAAAAAAATTTTAAGCAATTGATTACTTTCTAAATGTTTCCTCCATATGTACCTGAGCTGCATTTCTCCCACTACTAAATATTATTTTTTTTTACTAACATGTGTGATGTATTATACTTGTACTGAGAGCAAAATAATCTAGGAACAGCATATATTGATGTTTGTATAAAATGATTTGTTTTGAGTATAATATTTATAAAGTTAATTTAAAGTAATCTATAAGTTTAAATTTATTACAAATGATACCATAACTTATTTCAACCAATGTTTTTTTTATTTTACTAGTACCTTTGGTGATATATATTTTTTTAATATCTAGAAATTGATAAATTCATTTTTAAATGCCTTTTTTAAAAATATTTTCTATAATGGTTGCAAATTATTAAAAAAAAAAAGAAATTGCTCATTTGTTTAGTATTGCCACAATCAGTGATTGCTAAAAATTCTCATTTTAAACAATGATTACCTTTGGATGTTTGTTCTTCATTAGTTTACGTTAGCAATTCAATGCATGTTATATATTAAGTTTCTGTGATGTTAAAATGGATTGCTTTCTCAAAATAATGAAAGAAGACAACTTATATTCATAAGAAATTTTGTTTTTCCTCTCTCACAGTGTGCATGTTTGTTTTGTGTTATGTGTGCAATGAATGTATACTTTACTGTATTCTTTCATGCCATGTGCTTTTATGCAGTTGCTGATGCTGATATGCCTTTTGTTTATGCATCTGCTTTGATGTGTCTATATGTTTTTATTATTTTTTATTTTTTGTAGTTGCTATTGCTATTGTGTTTATATAAAAATATTAAACTGAAAAAAAAAAGACAAAGAGTAAAAAGTGTATATTTTAAAATTTTATTATTTCTTGCAATATTTCCAGCAAATTTGGATTATTTCAGTAGATTTTTGTGAGGTAGCCCTGGGGTAATAGCTCTGATGTAAATTGAATTTTTGCAATATTCTCAACTAAAAGTATTTTTTCTGTAAATTATTCAGTCATTATCATGCTAATTAAAAATATAGTGGAGTCATTGCTTGTTGGATTTTTACCTCCTTTTAGGAATATGTCAAACAAATAATGAAATACAGTCAACCAAATATTGCCTGTTAATATGAATGAATGACCTTTTGCTGTTTTCCAAGCAACAAATAAATGCTTCTATAATACAATAAAACCTGCTAAGATGGAATTGCAAGAGACTGAATCACAAAAAAAAAAAAAATCCAATTTAGGCACATTTCTGTCTTAGCAGGTACACTATTCCTTATAACTGGATTATATATATATATATATATATTATCTAGGACCATGAAATTTTTTGGTTTAAGGCATTACTCTAAGAGACAAGTTCCATGTTCACAAGTTTTACTCTACAAACAAGTTTTGAAATAGAAGATGTAATATTGAAATTCCAATACAGTAAAGAACAATTCATTCAGGATGGTCAGTCCAGGTGTATTCTTGATAACTGTTTGAGAATCAAAGCCACACCCATTTGATAAGAATTGTGGAATATATAATGGCAGTCTTATTGCTTCTTATTTTGATTTAATTACAGTCGAACTTCTTTAATATGAGCACGGTTAAAATGAGTAAACGGTAGAGACAAGCAATTTGCATGTTAAGTATGGTTCATCATTTAAACTAAATACAGATTTTCATGCTTTTTATGAGTGACAAAAGCAGTATCACGGCTAATAGAAGCAAAACATTTGTTCATTTCAACATGATTTTTGGCAAAAAGAGTAGAGATAAGAAAGAAATCCTTTTCTTTATTGAACATTGTTGTCCCTCAGTGATAACATTTCTTCATTACAACTGTCTGTCAAAATGTAGTAATTTATCAGTTTTACTAGACAGAATTTCAACCTTCATGGAGATTCCCCCCTCCCCTCCACCCCACCACTACATAAGAAAATGCAAAGGAATATCCTGAGGTTTTAAAATAGCCATACTTAACCTTTTTTTCTTGCGGGCCACAAATACATGTTTGCGATGTTAGGCAGGCCGCAACACTCTTAATCAGTGTTTCTCAACTTTTATTACTTCACGGCACACTTAAACATAGAATTATATTTGTGCGGCAAACTAAAATTATGATGACTTAAAAAAGGGAAGGATTATCTATCATCACAGAAATGATTACATATAATTTATTTATTATCACAAACAAAATAAGGCCATCCAAGCAGAGTGAAGAAAAAGAAAATTATTTTAAATAAAATTTTTATAACCTTTTAATATATACTTCTCTTTAATATGCATTAACATTTATAATCAGATGAAACAATGTTTCAAATACCTTTTTAACACTAGTTTTGGTATCATTCCGCATACCGTCATCAGTGCAAAGAATCATACAAATTTTCCTATTTATATGGAGGAGAAGCGGATTCAAGCTATAGGTTTATTGATCAATAACTATGCAGGAAATTACAGGCAACAGCTAAAAGAAAATTGTATAGGGAAAGGGACTGATAAAGTGGAAAATATTTTAACACCACCGTTTCCAAACAATAAACTTTGTGGTACATTTCTATTATAAATTTTGCAGAAATAGGCCACAAAATTCGTTGTTTGGAATTCGTTGTAGTGTAAAAAAATGTTTGGTGCCAATTTTTTCTGAGACAAACGTTCAACACTAAAAAGCAGTATTAGCTGTATAATAAGTATAAAACGTTATATTATAACATTGGAAAATTGTCAAGTTCTAAACAAAAAAAATCATGAGATTTTCTCTAATAAACCAATCTTTTGCTCAATTAAAAAACTTTTAATTGTAGAAATAATATACTGCAAATCTAATTAATTTGGAACAATGTTTGATTAGAATTGAAGATTATGAAATGTATGCAACTCTATAGCACAAATGACAAATAAGACTACATGTAAAAAGTACTTTTGATTTAAAAAAAAAAAAAAAAAAAAACAGTATTTAAGATGTTTTAACATAATTTTAAATCAATTATAAATTACAGGACAGATTTTGTCTTCCCATGAAAATATATAAAACAAGTCTTAAATACCTTTTATGCTCATCTCAATTAATTTTATACATGGATTAATGATTATGTGTCTTGGGCCG
The DNA here is from genome assembly GCA_963931845.1 of Maratus michaelseni. Taxonomy (NCBI): domain Eukaryota; kingdom Metazoa; phylum Arthropoda; class Arachnida; order Araneae; family Salticidae; genus Maratus; species Maratus michaelseni. The sequence continues at coordinate 159,177,583 of OZ007591.1, forward strand.
CACATAAAAGGTCGGCGGGACAGAGGTTGAGTATGGCTGTTTTAAAAGAATAATAATTAAAAAAAAATTGCAGAAAATAAGGAGGCTTCAAATACTGCCCGTTTGTAAAATTTACAACTGAGCTATGGAATGGAAGCAGCATAGGAGAAAACCTTTATTTGTTTTTCTGTAAATTTGGACTCTGGGCCGTATTAATCAGCCTTTTCATGTCTCTTATTACATTGATAAAATGAATACAATATGTGAAATCAGTATCTCAAAAATTTCAGCGACTATTGCAGTGTTTGCTGAGTTTTTCTGTGAAAAGGGAAAGCGATCAGTTGCATTACTGTTCGTCTTTCATGTGCTTTGGAATTATTGGTTCTTTAGAGGCTTTGACTACAGTACTGTGATTTTGTCTAAAAACCCATCTAAAGAAAATGACCCTCACAAAGGTAAGACTAAATATTAACGTTATGATATTAAGTTAATTTTAACATTGAGGTAATTAGATCAATTAATAGTTGTAATTAGTTTAATTATGCACGTGTTCTTAAGATTTTTATTATCTTCATGGGTATTACGAGTGATAGTTAATACAAGGACTTTTATAATTCCCTTGCTTCTCATGTTTACATAGTTCGACTGTATTAGATTAATCGGCTTAAGAATCCGATCCAAACCGCATCAAAGATTTAGGGCGATTCCACCATATGTGTATGACTTTTAGAGATAGTTTTTTTTTTTTTGCAAATTGAGACACATTTGGAAGCGAAATTATTTAGATAACATTTTACTTTTTTTTTTATTGCTATTACAGGACACATACAGAATCATTTTTGTAGTGACACCTTTAGTCTAAAGTAATAACAATTTTTTTTAAAATAATAGTAAAGTTGTTACATATGTGACTCAGAAAAATCGTGCACATAACGACTTTACTATTTAAAAAATATATATATTACTTTAGACCAGCGCTTCCCAACCTTTTTTCTTTCACGTACCCCTTCCTAAGACTTTTCATTTCGGAGTACCCCCAATTATCATAATCACCCACCCACTCCTCTCCCCTCCCATATTTTATTAAAATCTTCATCTCCCTTGAATGAAAATCAGTATTTCAAGAAATATTCATTACTATATTTTCTATTTATTAAGGGAGCACTGATGTTTTCAGTTTTATTTAAAGCATATTATAAAGTATAGTAAGTATTATTATATAAGTATATAGTAAGTATAGTAAAGTATTTAAAGTATTATTCAGTATTTATCAGTTATCAGAGCAGGTCTATTAACAGCTGCACTCAGGTGTTCTTGCAATTCTAATTAATCAGATTGTTTCTAAGAACTTGCAGTTCCCAAATCATCAGGTTGAATTTCAATCGCAGTTGCAGTACTCTTAAGAGTTCCGGATTTCAACCAGTTATCCATTTTAAACATAAAACTAAATCTTTTAAATAATAAGCAAACACTTCAAATTAAATACTCATTAAAAGGAACAAAGCTTTTCAATTAATATACGTTAGTGATATAACTCCGCCTACTCGAAAATAAAAATAGGAGCCTGTTTTTCAACATGTGTTAAAATAAACATTAAAACCAGAAACTTTTGTGTAATTTAGGCATTTTGTAATTAACGTGAATAAATAAAACGTTTGAAAAGAGTATTGTACAATGATCAATGGTAGTTTTCGCAAAGATTGGGGAAATATGTAAGTACACATGCAATATGATTAGCGGTGGGCGGAGCTAGTGACATGGAATTATCAATGAATTATTAGGCCTAATGGTCTTTTACCCTGATTTTGAGTGTAAAATATTAGAGTTAGAAATGGTACTAACTTTGTAATCCAAAACTATAAACTTTATTTATGTATTTTCAGTTAAATCATTTTTGCGATCTCTGCCATTACCAATATTATTTTCACGTACCCCCGGCAGGCCTGTCACGTACCCCCAGGGGTACGCGTACCCCAGGTTGGGAACCGCTGCTTTAGACTAAAGGAGTCACTACAAAAATGATTCTGTATGCGTCCTGTAATAGCAATAAAAAAAGTAAAACGTTATCTAAATAATTTCACTTCCAAATTGGTCTCAAATTGCAAAAAAGCACTCTCTAAAAGTCATGCACGTAACGGTGGAATCGCCCTTTATCAGAGTTTGAAAGAGGACAGCTTATGCAAATCCCTTTGTAAACAATAACTCTGCATAAAATCAAACTGCCCTATATCGAAATATTTCAAATTCTAAATTATAGCATCAAATTATGCCATACATGTGGTAATGTATCAAGCAATGCACATGTCAAACTGGCACTGTATACCAATTTTTTTGTTGAATAATTCTGAAATCAGTCTGTTGGAAATAGGATTCTGATTAACTAGTTTCCAGATAAGATTCTACAATGTAAGAATGTCAAACTACAATGTCTACAATGTAAGAGTGTCAAACTGGCACTGTATACCAATTTTTTGTTGAATAATTCAAATATCAGTCAATTGGAAATAGGATTCTGATTAACTAGTTTCCAGATAAGATTCTACGATGTGAGAAATCTGCAATTGCTAAACATTGTTGGAATTCCAACTATCAGTTTAATTATTCAGAGGCTACAATTACCCAAAAAATGTAATTCAGTTGTGGATCTTGACTTTTACGAGGCTTACTTTATTCACAAACAAACTTCTTCCTTAGTAAATGATATGACCAGCACCCCTTTTCTCTCACATGTGTGGAGGAATCCTGCTCAGTGACTCCTTTTTTCAGTTATTTCCGGTTAGTTACATCATTTCTTTGGGATATATAAACTTTTGCTTTAGCATTTTCATTCAAGCCAGTACTCGGGGCTATAACCAAGGGGTTCTTTGAACCCATTTTAATCTTTTTTTTTTTCCGCACTGAGGAAGGGGATCCAGGAATCCTCGAAATGGCTGTATGCAATTTTTGTGTCAAATTTTCATATTTGTGTGTTAGAATGTTGTTATTGGTTTTAGCTTATGAATTAAAATTCGCACAAAGCATTTGATCTATGCTTAATTTCAGCCTATTGTCAATAATTTTCTGCTTAAATCTGTGCACTAGATTGAGACATTGAAATCAACTCAACCTTAATCTAGTCTATAATATTTGAGCAGGGAGAAAAGTATTGCTAATAGAATTTTTTTGTTTGAAAGATTTTTAGCAATTTTATTTTTAATTAAGGTTTATTTCTCCAAAGAAATCAGCAAATACAGCTTTGTAGCAAGATTTTGAGCCGTAGATTTTTTTTTTTTTTTCTTATGTACAACATATTTAGATAATGAATCAAGCTATTTCTTATTTTAGTATTGCATTAAAGATATCAATGAAGTAACTTATTTTATTCACTGGCATTAAAAAGTTTCAGAATATACATATTCCTTGTCATATTTGACATTCTAATATCCTACATTTGTATTTTAAATAATCCTCAGGCAAACATGAACATTTTAGCATCTTTAATATGTATTTTGCAATTAATCTTTTCTTAGAAAGTTTTATGATGCACACAGGATAATATTGATTACCAAAGAAAACAATCTGAGAATAAATAAGAAAATGCTTCCCTGACATTCTTTGAATCCAATTTCATCATCATATGTTATATTGTTATGGCAGAAGTTTTTTGAGCAGCTGTTTATCTGTAAATATAATCTTCTTTAATAGACTGTGCTAATATTAATTTACTTACATGTAACTGGGGTGTTTTGGTATGTTTGGCATGTAATAATATTTTTTAATTCTTTTAAATATGCTATATATTGCAACTTAATATTTATTAAACAATATTTCTATAGTTTTGTCATATTTATCAATTATATGACAATATGGTTTAATTAGTTTTTAGATTTGGGTGAAAACGTTCTTGTACCTGAAGATTTTACAGAAAATGAAATGCTCACTGGTATGTGGTGGCGTCACCTAGTGGCTGGAGGCTTAGCAGGAGCAGTATCTCGGACATGTACAGCTCCACTAGATAGAGTAAAAGTGTTCTTACAAGTAAGTATAGAGTTATATACTTTTAAACTCCACATACCCTTTGTTTCATAAGTAAAATTTTCTATAAAAATATTATACTATTTTTTTTTGTTCTGTGTGTGTGCAAGATTATTATCCATGCTCAAAGGTGAAATGTTTATTTAAGCAACAAAACACAGATGCAATCAGATATTTTTTCTAAATAAGGGAAAGCTCAACAGTCATTTTTGGAAGTGAAATTCTGTATGCAACAAAACCCGTGACGTCAATTAAAACTGGTCTAATTTCTCAGATTTTATTATGTGCAATAATACGTAGGTATTGACATATATTCATACACATGCATGTATGAGTACACCAAATTATCACCAAGCTTAGCAATATTTGGGAGAAATATCAAATTTGGCAACAAAAAAGAATCTCTATTCAATTCTGATTTTGACAATAACTAAGAATTTTTCATAATTGGGGTCCATGTCAAAGTCATGTACTTTTTATTTATGTACGTATTTATTTATAAATTTATGTATTGACACATATTCACATACACACATGCACAAGTGCCCTCTTGTGACAAAAATAGCCATAACGTCCAAATTTATGATGATTGGCTAATTTCTCAAAATTTTCATTTAAATCTGATTTTGACCAGAACAAAGAATCTTTCATAATTATGGTCCATGTTGTCATAACTCCTGTGTTCCGAACGGGATCTCTATTTCGGTAGCGTAGAAACACAGGAGACAGATTAATTATTTAGAACCAGAAGAATTTTATTCACTGGAAATTTACAAGTTGTGATGAATCACTGAAAGTTCTTTACCCTCAAAGATCATAGGTTGTGTTTTCATCAGAGTCTTTAGACGGCCTAGAGTTTGTGGGATAGTCTCTATTCATTCAAATTATGGGGTCCTAAAGGTACCCCTCACATTCACTTAGCGGTGCTGAGCCTTCTCCTCCTTCTCACGCAACAACCGAAGTCGTCTCCCTTCAGAGGCAGGGAGTAAAACCCTTTCCTCCAAGCAGAATTGTCACTTCTTCCAAGCAGAGAGAAAACTCTCCTCTCCCCTCGGATCTCCAAAACAGCCTCCTCTCTTCGGCCAATTTCTCCAAAGTCCTGACGGTGAAGGGGGGGGCATGGACAGTGACCTCCGTAACATTTAGTCCTATCGTAGGCGACTTACACCTCTATTGAGTCACTGCGATTTCATCATCTCGATTGCTCTGGGAAGCAAAGTTGCAACCGTGACGATATGGGGAGTCTGGGTCATCCATTTAAGTGTTGTGCAATGTTGCCTACGAGTCTGGCCTTTTCAACTTAGCAGTCTCACTTGTCACCAGGAAAAGATCGAACAGGGCTTTTGATGTTCCGACCTGCGTAGGTGGTCTAACTCGAGCCGTGGGAACTGTTTTTAGGCAAGAACCTATATTTATTAGGTGGGAAAGCTTCAAGATCTCACAATGTCAAAGTGACGCATTTTGGATACCACATTTTGGAGCAAAATTAACTGTGTTTTTGTTACCAGGGGATAATTTTTATGGAAAAAATTCCGTCTTATATATGAATTACAATTTTGATTACATCTTTTTAAATAATTATACTTTTTTTGCAATAATAGTTAATGTTTTCCCTATATAATTTAACATTAGGTGCCCGTATACTTAATATATACATACATATGCATGTATAAATATTTTTGAATATTGCTTTTTACAGATTGGAAAATTGAACTGGTCAGTTCAATGATAAATCGAAATGATAAAGGAAATTAAATAGCACACTTCATATAGTATTATATATACAGGGTGAGGCAGTTATTTGAGAACAGATTATAGGTGAAATACCATCCTGTAGTCATAGTTACAAATCCTTTTCTGTTGCATGTAGCCATGGCATTACCTAGCCAAACTCGGGAAACAAAGAAGCATACTGCCTTTGCCTCTTTGGCTGCAGGGCTCTCTGATTCAGAGGTTACCGCATTCTTGAAAGTCACCGATCATTTGTCTTTAAAATATAATCAGAGAACTAGAAACTGCCAGGGGTTATTTATGTGGCTACAGTTTCCCATAGGAAGCAACATTGTCCATTATCTGACATAATCAAGACTCCAGAATTTGTCAATCATGTCCAAGCTATCATCGCTAGGGAGCTGTAGGTTCACAAACTCACCAATTAGTAAACAACTGCTATTTTTCTTTCTCCTGTATGTTGGAAATGTTTTTTTAAAAAAAAAAGTTTGAAAGATGACTTGGATGATTTTGGATGTCTTGAATTTTTGTGGTCACACTCTATAATCAAAAATAAGTCATAAATCTTGGTTGTCAAAATAAAATTTTTAGGTGAAAAATAGGACTAACAGCAGCTAATTTCTATATTTCCAGAGAGGGCAGTGGTTCACTGCCACCATGGAAAATTTCTGGCTATACCACTGTCTATGCCCTTTTGCTTTTTAGAACTACAGCATTGTGTCTCAGCTTCTATTTTGTTGCTCTTTCTCCATATATTAATGGTAATTAAATTACTGAAAGGTTTTAAAATCACTAAGCTAAAAATTTTCACTCCATAATTTTTTTTTTTTTCACCTGTATATTTATTAATCTGTTTTATTTTAGGTTAGAGGTACAGAATATAGTTCAATAGCTAATTGTGTGAGGCATATGCTGAAAGAAGGTGGGGTCAATTCCTTATGGCGAGGAAATGGGATTAATGTAGTGAAAATAGCTCCAGAAAGTGCATTGAAATTTATGGCTTATGAACAAGTAAGATATGCATATATATTTTTTTAATTCATTTTTTCAGTAATATGAACAGCTAAATAGTTAAAAATTTTCTTGAATGTTTCAAAACTTAATTTTTTTCCCTTCCTTTTTATTCCCTTCTTTTTCCTTTTTGTTAATTTCAGTTTTTATACATGTAGTTTTTATAAAATTTATGATACATACAAATTTATATTATGGACGAGTTATTAATTTTGCATTACATTTTATCGTTTTTTAAAATATTAGTTTTTTTTGGCTCTTAGTTTAAATTTTATTTCTAGTTATAATGTAGTCATGCTTGTAGTTTAAATTCCTTTATAAAATGTACTTAAAAACTGAAATTTAATTCAAATAAATTGTTATAAATTTTGAAAAAAATTGCTTGTGCATATGAAACGGTGAATAGGATGCCAAAAAATATGTTGTCAAAATTCCTTCTCTTTCCAAGGCCATTTTCTCTATTTCACCAAGGCTCCTATATTGGAAAAATACCTTTTTTTTTATTCTTTTTACTTCTTTATTAATAAATATATTTATTTTATAAATATTTGATTATGCATTGACAAAATTAAATATTTGGGTTTTCACATTAGCTTGAACAAATGATGTCTTTACAGATTTTGTTATAACAGAAAAAATAAGTTGTATTTTGAAAAAGAAGTTAATGGAATTGTTAACAGTGATGTTAATATATTTGACAATGGGAGGAGTGGAACTAGTGGGGAGCAAGTGGGTTATATGCCACAGTGCCAGTGTAGATGGGGGTGCCAAAAGATTTAGTTTGTTCGGTACAAAAAACATATAACAAAATGTGAGCAAAAATGTCATGGAATTGAACAACCAAAACCAAAGATGTATTCTTTAATTTTATACTCTTTGCTTTGAACAGGGTCAGTTTTACAATTAGGTGACCGCCTAGGGGTGCCAGAACAATACTTGATTAACGAATTCATCCAAGATACTTGTAAGAGCAATGTGCTGTCCCAGTTAGGTTTAAATTGGTTCAGTATTTCGTACATCATCATGAAAACAAGTCTTGCATGGTTTACTTTTGTATGTTCTGTAAACAAACTGTAAGATCTACATATTTGATTAACAAACTCACTCAAGATACTTGCAAGATTAATACTCTGTCCCAGGGGTCGGAAAAACTACTTTTTTATTGTAGCGAACTACAACTACTTTATTGAAAATGTAGTTAACTACAACTACTTGTTTTAAAAAGTAGCGACTACAAACTACTTTTCAGAAGCAGTCACTACTTCGCTATTTTCAGATTTTGTGAGAAAGGGTTCCATTTACACTAGAAATTGCAGACACGAATTAAATAAGAAAGCGACCCCTATTTATATCGCATCTGCCGGGATATAATTAAATAAATGCAACATAATCAAGGGCATTAAAAAAGATAACGTACAAGAAAATGTTTTGTGTTTGTCTCCAAAATGTTAATTTATAACACACATTAAATTTCGTACGAAATTATGAGTAAGATTTATTGCAGAAAAACAACTCTAGATGCAAATAATAAATATATCTGTAAATCAACAAATTCTGAATATTAAGAAACCGGCATTAAAACATGAAGACTTTATAATGAGTAAATAGACAAGTGTTGCCAGAAAGAAAATTAATTCATTTGGTGGATTAGTACTTCATTTTAGCAGCAAGTGTCAATGGGGAAAATCTATCACTTCATGTGATACATTGTTATACACTGCAGCTGAGATTCGTAAATTGTTGAGCAGAACAAATTTTGCACAAAAGAAGCAAATTTCGGCAACGTGATTTGCAGAATGGTACATTTCCCATCCCTGAAGTAGTGTAGGTTCTCACTACAAATTACGGATTTTTTGTATCGCGCTACTCTCTACACTACATTATTAAAAATGTAGCATACTACACTACAAACTACTGTAAAAAGTAGCAGCTGCTACAGTAGTTTCGCTACTTCCGACCCCTGCTCTGTCCCAATTAGGTTCAAATTGGTTTGGTATTTTGGACATTATAATGATGACAAGATTTGCATTACTTTCTTCTATCTATATTAATAAAAGAAAGTTTCAAACTGTGTGTGTGTGTGTCTGTCTGTTGGCAATGGCTAGTGAAACTACAGCTTGCACAGGTCTAAAAATTTGGATTTAGAGTAGTCCAAGGCATGCCCTTATACACCTGAGGTTCAAATTTTTAATATTTTGATGATAAGTGAGATATTAATTAAAAACTCCTTAAACAGTGCTTTGAAAATGCAATCTTTTTATCTGAAAATGGTGCTGAAGAAATAAATATCAAACTGCAAAAGTACAAATGTTTTTTAATCGCAGACGGTAAAATTTTCTCATTTTCACTTATCCTTGAACATTAAGGAAACGGTGAGGTATAGATTCGAAACTTACAGCATATACTTAATTTATTTTTCTGATTCCAAAAATGCAAATTTTGTGAAAATCGAACTGTAGCTTTTCTTAATTTTTGCAAAAAAACTGACCCAAAGACTAATAAAAAGATAAAAATCAACCAGACAGAAGAGGAGATCGTATTGAATTTACTGCTGCTTTGGGCACTTAAGGGTACATTCCTTTATTTACTCCTCTAAATGAAAGGTCAGAAATTATACAATATAAGATTGACAATGTAAATTAATAAAGAAAATTTAATTTTACAGATTATTTGTTATATTTGAGGGGATGGGAGACAGGGGGCGGGGTGATGAGGGTAAATGATTTTTTATTAAATATTGCATTCATGTTAACCTAATCCCTTTTATTCCATTTTTGGGACCAATTTGCTAGGGTTTTTTTTTTTTTTTTTTTTCTAACAACTTTATAGGTACTCCAGTTACTATATGCAGTATAAACAATTTACTTAGCCCTCAGCTACTACCTTTTTTGAATAATAATCTTCTTTTTCAGCATTTTCTTTTCTTTACTTTTTTTTTTGTGGTAATAATTATGAGATTTTTGTAAGAATTGGTACATAACTCCCTCATAATATTTTAATTACAGTCATGCACTTTTGGTCGCCTGCAGATACATTGTATCACTAGCATTTCTGAATAAAATTAAATTTTTTACAGTTGGTCCTACAGCTTTCAGGTTTTATTTTCGTGTTCTGGTGTCTTTGAAAAGTCTAAAAATTAATTTATGTTCATCACTTAGTAACTCTAAATTGCTATTTCCAAATAATGCAATTTTGAGACTTTTGGGATTTCTTCTGCCCTAATGGTACGGTTTCTGTAATTCTTTTTTTTTTGTTGTACAGGGATTTTTTAAAAGTTTTTTCACCAGTCATCTTTTAATTAGCCACCCACAGGGTGGCTTATTCTTTCAATCTCTATCATTTTTCATGTTTATGAAAAGTCACAGCAATCCATCGTTGCCACAAGTTAATCTCTGAAAATGAAACATTTGAAGTTACTGAAAAAATTAATAGCCCAAAAAGTATCTGTTGCAAAATTGTTAGACAAACTGCATTAGAAAGGTAAAAAATTGTATTTTTCTTGATATAAATTTCAAATCGAATGATTATGCCTTTTTCAAATAATGAATTTCAAAAATTACTAAACTTCACAATGAAGTACTATAGTGAAACCTTCACGCGAAAAAAGATAATGATAACAGTTGTTGCTTTCGGTCGAGAATGGACCAAACGATTCTCGTATTTTAATATTTTAACCGTTTTTAACGAAATTCTGTAACTTTAGAAGAATTTTTCTTTGAATAGGCAATAGAAATGCATAAAATCGTTACAAAAAGGATAGATGCAAATTATCAGATATGAAAAACAAAGAAGAAATTTGGTACTTTCGTGTTATAGCAGCCACCAAGCATGAAATATTTGGTACTTACGTATTAACGCCACCGCAGCTACAGATTTGGCGGTTTTTAAGTGCCACCAATCTTTCGTAGCACTAAAAAATGGCGTGCGTGCGAACAAGATTGCTCTTTATTGGCGCATTATAGCGCAACTTCTGCTGCGATGGCGTTTATACGTAAGTACCAAATGTTTTTGTTTCTGTTTTCATTAATATATTGTAAATTTGGTACTTTCGTGTTATAGCGGCTTCCAAGGATGAACTGCCTAGCGGCCAAGATTTATTGCCAAATTATACAGCATGTATGACATTATAATAATATATGATATATATACAGTCAAACCTCGTTAACACGAACACGTTTAATTTGAATTACTTTTAGCACAAACTGTTTGTGATTGTCCCGTCCATTTGTATGTAATGTATTTAAGTTCAGATAACACAAACTACTTTTAACACGAACAAAAAACTTTTCCCCTTGAGTTTTCGCGGTAACGAGGTTTGACTGTATAACATTTCTTGACGAAAGTGGCCAAGTTATAGTCATATATGATACATATATGATGTATATATATGACATGTGTATATGATGTATATACGACATATAAGACATAAATAATATGTGTATGTATAATGATATGGCACATATAGGAGTGTTTGGAATATATATATGCATATATAGGATGCATGTATAAGCTTTGAGATGATCTTGGCGAAATCATAACTGCAACCTTGGCATAATCATAATTGTGGGAGCCGCTATAACACAAAAAGTACGTTTTTAAGCCACACACAGGGATAAGTCTTTGAGTCTACAGTAAAATTCATGTTTATGAAAAGTCACAGCCACTCCATATATAAAGGAGGACACACTTTATACATAGCTATACAAATGGTTGTTATTGGCGATATTAAAAATCAAACTGTCTTTCTTTATTATGCCGATACTTCCGCTTGTATTTCCTTTCTCAGTTCCTAATTGCCCTACAGCGGGTGCAGACCCCATTTAAACAATAATATAAAGGATCCAACAAAATTAAACCCGTCGTGGCGGACATTTCTAAGGAGGTCCCGTGGCCCTATCTCCCATAGGAACGAAGTTACCTCCCCCCCCCCCCTGGGTGGAGACATTCAAGGTGTTCAACCCCCATCATGTAACATATCAAAAGTTTGATCTCGTCAAGCACTTTTGTCAAGTCCTACTCTCCCTCCTCCTTTTCTCCTTTCCCTCCCGTAAGGAGCACTTTTCTTTTTTAATTTATTCAATTTCTCATAATTATTTTAGTTTTTTCTATTTTTCTGTTTCATTGGGCCGGACAGCTCTAAAATTTCGCCTACATTAGCTGTACACCACCTAAAGGTATTTCCCCTCGCTTCTTTTGGCGCCTTGGTTTTCACGTATCTCTTAAAGGGGGCCCATCAGAGGGACGCAAAAGGGGCATCCCTTTTAAAGTCCCATTTCTCAATTGCAAGTGAGGATTCATTTTAAAGGTCTCGTAGAGCACTTGTGTTTTGTATAGCTCCCCCCCCCCCCCCCCCCTAGTGCTCTCCAGGACCCCGTCAATTAATGCTAAATAATCATTTGTTAAACAACTTCTCTTACCTGTATCTGTCATAAAAGCTGCTATCATAGAACTTTTCATTATTTTTTTAAGTTACCTGTTAAGTGTTAAAGTATCTTGAACCATTAAAAATAGTTTAAAGGGTGGCATTAAGCCAGCACATTTGTAAACATCTACCTCGCCACTTCTCAGCCCATTGGAGCCACATCTTTTCTCAATTATATTTATTACAAATACTTCTAGTCACTGAATCTTTTTAAAACTTGGTGTGTTCGTTCCTAATATATTCCGCCAGCCTCACAAAAAATCTTAGAGCGTTAACTAAATTCTAAAGTGGAGAAGCTGGCTTATGCTAACAAACCTTTTTTTTTCTTTTTTTGACGAGGTAGACTTGGCTGAAAAAAATCTCAACGATAAAAGCCGTGGGTGGCCAATCTGTATTCTGCCGTAAGGTAGAATTTTTCCCACTTGTTTTGGTACTATTTATCCACTAGAGGGAGCTTTTAATTTCAGTTTTATGTTTTTTTCCACAGTAATAAATCTCTGATTTTCGTAAGAATTGGTACATAACTCCGTCATATTTCCATTCCATTCCAGAACCTTTGGTCGTCTACAGATATATCTGATGAGAGAGCATCAATAAAATAGTGAAACCAGAAAACGATTTTTTGCCTATTTAGCCTGTCGAATTCAGTCAAATAATTCTGATTTTATTATTTCGAAATTTGTATTTAATGAACTTTCTTAGTTTCACAAAATTAAAAATAAAAGTTTATTTTTTTTTTATGTTTGAATATAATTTCAAGTTTATTTCTTAATATTTTGTAACTTTGCGGCATCTATAATGAGACATTTTACAAGAAATTTAATTAAACATTGTAATGTTCGCAGTAATATACATTGCTTTAAAAAAAAAAAAAAAAAAAAAAAAAAAAAAGAGAGAGAAACATTTTCCAACGCTATTACTAAACATAACGGAATGAGCAGCCGGCTGAGGTTTATTTTGAAAAAGAAAAGAAAAACATTTTTCCAACGATCTACGATAGTAATGTAAGAATAAATAAATAAATAAATAAATAGCTTACCCTTCTGAAGTGCAATCAATGATTTTTTATTTCCATTTACTGCAGATAATAATCCAAACAATGTAATTATAAATTATCCTTGAGCAACAACACCAGATACCTGTCTCCAAGACAGAGTGACGCTGTACATGTGTGATGCAACACAGGTGCTAGACGCCAAACATTTTAAGTGGGGAAGAAATATTTAGAAGATGCATATTATTTTTATTAAAATGAATTATTCTTGAAATTTTAATTAAGTTTTATGGATTTACTTCGAATGAATTTCTTATAATCACTTATGTTATTCTTTAAAAGGAATCTGATAGATTAATCAATTTTAATTCTGAACACAACAATCTGATTTGAAAGTTACAAAAAAGCATTAGGCCTTTTTAATCGTTGCATCCAATTTTTATATGTCACAGATTGGATTGACAATATATCTTATTGAAATTTCCCCCTCTCTTCACATTCTCATCACGTGACATGCTAAGCCGACTAGAACGGAAAAGAATGGCACTTTGTATGCATAAAATGGAAAATGCCTTTTAAACTTGGCTTTAAAATTAAAAGTATGAGAAATAGAAAGATTACCGCTAAAGATTAGGTCGCTAGTGGCGACCTGGCAACCACATTTGTCAAGCCCTGATCACAACCATTTACGAATAAAATCCAATTTTTCTACAATTTTACCTATAATTTTCCGGTTTTATTTTCATGTTCTGAGGTTCTTTAAAACACTAAAAATTTAATAATCTTCATCCCTTATTATCTTTATACAGTGCTGTACGCCGCGAGGACCCATGCCGGAGGCTCATTCGAAAAGAGGTTTGGTTAGAACAGAATGTACCTCCTGGCAGTCGAAGGTTGAATTAAGAAATTTTGCATGCAGTATGCCCAGTATACAGTGCGAAAGCAGTGGAATTCTGGGCCAGAGTTTTGTTTAAGATATTTAAAGTTATTACATGGGACCGGGTAAGGGCATGCGTATCAGCTAGTCTATAATAGAAGAAAGTATTGTAATCAAAAATTTTTTTCATCTGACGGTTTTCGACAGGTTTACATTTTAGGGGTCAGAGATCCTGAAAAACATGTTATTACAAAATGTCTGTGTGTGTCCTCTTTGTATCATCGGAAAGTATATGATGTTATGCATAGAATTGAACCAAATTTCATTTATATGTTTTTGGCTATGGCTAGCTGTAGGACTGGGCGATGTAGAGATTTCTTAAATCGATTTATCATCCATCTTAAATCGCGATTTAGTGCTAAATCGCAATTTAAGACCGATTTTACCTTTAAGATATGGAAGCCATTTTTTGACTTATAGGGACAAAATAAGGTCTTTATGTAACCCCCCCCCCCCACACACACACACACTTCCTGTATTATATAGTACACCTAGTTGTTATTTTGAAAAAAGATATTTGCATCTAGACAAAAAAAAAATTGGAACCCCTCCTTCTCTCCCATAGACACAAGTTCTTATATAGATATGTTTATAAACATTTTTCATAACAATGTCTTTATCAATAAATCAATTTTTTAAAGAAGAATATATAATTTTAATTTGAAGTAAAAGAATTATTTCACCTCAAATGAAAAATTCATTGAAATAATCTTTGCATATTTATTTGTTGTACAATAAATACTATGTGTAAACAAACTATCATTCATTAGTGCATTTTTATTTATTTCAAAATTTCAATTTTTAAATATTTTTTCTCCATTAGATAATATAAATGTAATATTGCTGATGGGGAAAAAGGATTTATTATTAAATCATTAAATATTTAAGTGTAACACCTTATATGGAGTTTTTAATTTTTCAAATAACTTTGAAAATAGGTATATTTTTTATACATGGAAAAAAAAAATTAGAAAACCCAAACCTTTGGACCTTTGGCTTTTCGAAATAAAAAAATTAGTGAACTATTTTAATAAATTTAATGAATTCATTCTTTAAGAAATAATACAAAAGAAAAGGAAACAAACCTTTTTTAACTGACACAGTATTAAAAATTTATTGAGGTAAAGCAGAACCAGATTCAATTAATTTAACGATGCATTTAACCATTCATTTAACATGATGAGAAAATAAGTTATTAAAAAAGAAAGAAAAATATATTAGAAATATGGTGCAGTTTTAATTCCTTTAAAGTTTCCTATTATAATAAAATTTGTTTAACATAAATGCTGACATCTATATAGTGGATGGAGGAGGATTGAAAGTGTGTGAGCTTCGAAGCACCCAATTTCTGAAATTACTGATTTTTTTTTTTGCTACCGTTGGCAACCTGTAAGATTAGTAATAAAATATATCTATTTGTAATGAGCAAAATCAGCAAACAACAAAAAAAGCAGAAAATATCATAAATGACCCCCCATCCCCACTTTCAATCTGCTGTAAAAATAGGGTTACCAGATTCAATACAATACTCTTTTTTAAGGTATTTTTAATTAATTACAAGATAATAATTAATTAAAACTAAAATGTTCAAATAGTACCTAAACATATAAAAATTAATTTTTCATTTAAAAGAATGTATAAAAATATGAATCGAAATTCGATGAATTTGGATTTAAAATGTAAAATTTTATTTTTTTCAACCATAACCATAAGTACTAAAACAATTTCAGGAAAATATTCTCAATTAAAAAAAAAGATCAAAATCAAAATTGCGCTAAAAAAAAAAAAAAATCCATGTGGCCAGTGTTGAAATCAGATGCCCAACTCTATGCATGACTCTGCTTTAAAGTCAGTCTTAAATCGATTTAGTTAAATCGGATTGCCGAGGTTAGCTTTAAATTGATTTAGTTAAATCAGATTTCCGATGTTTGCTTTAAATTGATTTAGTTAAATCAGATTTCCGATGTTGGCTTTAAATTGATTTAGTTAAATCAGATTTCCGATGTTAGCTTTAAATTGATTTAGTTAAATCAGATTTCCGATGTTAGCTTTAAATTGATTTAGTTAAATCAGATTTCTGATGTTAGCTTTAAATCGATTTAGTTAAATTGCGATTTAACTTAAATCGCGATTTAGGTTAAATCGATTTAAGCCAATAGATAAATCAGATTTCCGATGTTAGTCTTAAATCAATTTAAGGCCCAGGCCCAGTAAATACATCAAAGTAGATAAATCGTTTTTCCGATGTTAGCACTAAATCAGTATTTTGTTTTAAATTGATTTAAAGCCAATAGATAATACAATTCCTGATGTAAGCTTTAAATCTATTTTTTTTGTCTTAAATCGATTTAGTTAAATTGGATTGCCGAGGTTAGTTTTAAATTGATTTAGTTAAATCAGATTTCCGATGTTAGCTTTAAATCGATTTAGCTTAAATCGATTTAAGCCAATAGATAAATCGGATTTCCGATGTTAGTCTTAAATCGATTTAAGGCCCAGACCTAGCTAGCAGGTCCCAGTTGGATTAGAGGATATTCTGCTGGAAGAGGGTGCTGTGATAGCAATTTTTGTTCCCTTTTCATTATTTTATCATTGAAAAGTGTATGGGATTATGCATAGAATTGAACCAAATTTCATATGTATGTTTTTGACTATAGCTTGCAGGTCCCAGTTGAATTTGAGATTAGTCCGCTGGAAGAGGATGCTGTGATAGCGATTTTTGTTCAGTTTTTATTATTGATTGTATCATCAAAAAGTGTTTGAAGTAATGCATAGAATTGAAGCAAATTTCATATGTATGTTTTTGGCTATGGCTAGCAGGTCCCAGTTGAATTTGAGGCTAATCTGCTGACAGGGTGCAGTGATAGCAATTTTAGTGTGATTTTTCTCGCAGTTGTGTTGTACATCGACTGCTTCACATCAAGGTAACCCAGCGATTTGCAAGCAGCTGACGTACAACAGAATGACGAAAAATATTGATTTTATTGACACTGTGGTAGCGAATTTTGAAATATTAACATGTATGAGATAGAAGAAAGTTTTGGGATTGGCACATCCGACTAGGATATCTATGTATATATGAGGGGGTTAGAATGACAGTGGAGCAAGTCAAAAATTTGAAAAATCTAGATAACCATATTTTCACTGAACGTATATTAATTTCTGTTCAGTGCGACAGTCAAATAGGTCATAGTTCATTTAGGAAGTCGCTAGAGGGCAAAACAAGTTGGACCACTTAATGCAACGCTAATATGATAAGTTTCACAAAACCCTTTTATTTCTCAAATGGCTAAATATTGACTTACTCCCCTGTCTTCTAACCCCCTCATATGTGTGTGTATGTAAAAAGAAAGTGATTGCAATTGGTTGATTTCTATAGGAATCAACTTAAAAATATTAAGATTAATATTACTTCCTAACAAATATTCCATATTTAAAATAAAATTTAAGAGGGTGGATTGAAAACTTCTCTTTATATATTTAATTTGGAAAGGAGTGATAGGATGGTGCAAAATTCAACTTTATCCCGTGTGAAAAAAATCATAATTTCAGACCTCATTAATGCATAAATTTTAAAAACATGTTTGAAAATAATTTTAAGCTAGCAAAAAGATTTGAAAGTATTGTTACAACAATAGTAACTGACATGCGATGGGATTCTATAATTGGTAGCTATTTATAAATTTAAATAAGATTAGTGTGAAATTAAAGTCCATAAATATTAGCATTAGATAGTACTTATGATTGAATCTATTTTGGTACTTCTTGGTTATAGCAGTCTTCAATGATGAATCGCCGAGTGACAGAGATACATCGCCAAGTTTGGTTGTAAAATCTCGTCAAATTGTTTGCAGTCCTAAAGAAACAGCATGTGTTTATGCTATTGTCATATTACTTTTTTTTCTTGATGTTCCAAAACATTTTTCATATATATATATATAATTTCATGTTGTGGTGGGTTTTTTTTAATTGCCAGTATATATATTTATAAATATGGAAACAACAACTTTGATTTAAGTAGTACTAACATGGATTCAATATCATTTTTTCAAAAGTGGGAGCTCATTATAGGCAGAAAACATACCATCTTAGAAATTCTTCCATTTTTATTCATTTCTTGTTGCTTTGAGTTTGCAATCACTTATGGAGGTTTTGAATCTCTTTTTTTTTTTTTTTTTTTTTTTTCAGATTATTGTCATTCAAAAACATTTAAAATTAGCCTCCTCTGCAGATTTTTATGCACCCATTTTGGTAATACAGTAAAACACCGTTTATACGATTCTCATTTATACGTCTTTTACATTTACACGTTGTTTCAGTGTTATCTACAGGTGCAGATTTACGGTCGCCAGTCGCCACAAACGACTAATTTTTTTGCTGCGGCCACTAACTTTCGGCATTTAAGTCACCATGTGATTTAAAAGTAATCAATTTCTGGTATTCCCAGTCCCCATCGTGAAATGTTGATATTTTTTTTTAAGATTAAGACCAAAACACATAACAAACATTATTATTATCTTTTAATAGCATTTCAGAATGATCTGTTTAACACCGCAAACTATTAAATATATTCGAATAGCAATGTTATTCGTAACAGTTTGAATCTGATAATTTTACATAGACTGTGATTTAAATATATATATATATATATATATATATATATAAACAAATGTTTGAAGTGTGTTTTGATTTTTATACTGCAAAATAATCTCACAAATTCGGATTTTCTTTCATATGTACTTTTGTCTGACAAAATCAAAATAAGAAATATTATTTTTCTGATATTCCCCGCTATCATGATTGCTTAGCTTATACATATTTATTTAAACCGTATCTTGTCCAGCTTTACCTTCTGAATGTAAATGATTTAAAATTTAATACTCAAATTTTGTTGTACATGTGTTTATATTAAATAAATTACTTTACACTTTGAATTCCTCAGTTTTTAGTTTTTTGCCCCATATAAACAAACACTATTGTTTTTATGCGTTTGTTTTACAATTGTGGCCACTGGATTTTTTAGGTTTAGGAGCCACTGACTCCTCCAAATTTTGGAAATCTGCACCTATAGTGTGATCCCGATTCATTCCTGTGTATTTTAATGTTGTAATGTTTCGTTTATATGATATATAATTTCGGTTATATGCCATTTCATTTCTTTTCTGATTTTCTTAGAATTTTGTCCTCCCAGTGCCATTTTTTTCTTTTCTGCTAGCAATATTTGAAGAAAGATGAATTACAAAGAACATATGTGACTGCACAGGGGATATTTCAAGTTCTTGGAACCTGTGGAGAGGGTGGGAACAAAAGAATGGATAGTCAGTGATCTGCTCACGAGACAAGTTTGAGAATAATAAACGTTGCTTCATTTCTTGAGTTTGTTACAATTTAGACCAAGTTTGAGCGCAATTTCTATTTTTCTTTTCTTTTTTTTTAATTGAACATGTTAGACAACGATCAAAGAATATTTTAATTAAAATCTGTTTCTGCGTTTGACAATTTTTGCTTTTATTGTTCAATTTTAGAAATGATTATTTAATATATTTTTTTCAATATTTTAACTTTTTTTGTAATATATAGTGCCTTTTTAAACAACCGAAATTGGTAGCAAAATTAAATTGGTATTATTGCAGCATTATGTTTTCACACTCAAAGATTTTACACCTTAGGCGACTACAATTTCGATTGTATGTTTTTCTCAGTTGTACGTCGTTTTAGAATGGTCCCCCTGAAAGACTTATAATCGGTGCTTTACTGTATATAGTTTTTTTAAATAAAGATTAAAGCATATTTATCTCGGCCACTCTGGCATGTAAATAAAATATTTCAATAAGATAGATTATTACTATTATTATGACAAATTTCATTTTATATATGATAGAAATAAAATGCTAGAATTTTTTTTTTCAAGAATGAACATAATTATTTTAAAATTTTCTGTTTAAGGCTAAGAGACTAATCAGAGGTGATGCTGAACGAGAATTAGGAATTTATGAAAGATTTGCTGCTGGTTCCATGGCTGGTGGTATCTCTCAAACTGTGATCTATCCCTTAGAAGTAAGAACTATTAGGAATACTTTTGTAGAAATAAAACATTATTAAAGTGCAATTTTCTCTTATTATTAAAAACCTTGAAAGGATTATTTCAAATATGGTATTTTTTGTTATTTTTAATGCTATATCATTCTACTTTTTTTCTTTAGGTTTTAAAAACTAGACTTGCTCTTAGAAAGACTGGTCAGTACAAGAGTATATGGGATGCAATGTGTAAGATATATAAAAATGAAGGAGTTCGTAGTTTTTATAAAGGATATATACCTAATTTATTAGGTATTATTCCATACGCTGGGATAGATCTTGCAATATATGAAGTAAGTTTTATTCGCATCTATGTCATATTGTTTAAATTTTAGAAAAAATATTTAATTATGAATAATCAAATGATAGTGTTGATGACGTGAATAATTACTAAACATTTTGTTGTACATTTAGCATGCTATTACTAAATTAAAATAATTCCAGCATACAAGTTTAACCCTGACCACCGAGCAAAAGGTCAAATTTGTAATGTTGTTTTCTCTGTAATTTTTTTTAAATGCTTAAAAAATCTGAATTTTCAAACTTGAGATAAAAAACTTAATTACGTATATAAGTATAATCCTTGAGAGTATCAATCATTACTTGATGTTTTAAAAATGCATTATATTTGTAGAATTATATTAATTTAAACAAACCTTGTATTGCTGTGAAACCTACAGCATAGTGAACGGATATATCAGGTCGCGGCGGTGAGAAGGTTAAACTTTGGCCATTCATCTTAGTTTATCACCCCCTCCCCATAACAACCATCATTTTAGTTATATTCTCAGCGCCAAGGGGCGGTGAAATTTACAATATTGGTTTCTATATTGTCTTTAGCTCCCATTTTTGATAAATCTTTTCAGTGGATGAGGTTTTCCTTGAGAGTTTTGGCTATCTCCGGCTCTTCTTGGAACGTTAAACAAGATCTCCAATGTTTCAAGACATGATGTGAAACAGCTAATGCAAAACTAGTCAACTTACAGCAAAACTAGTCTTAATTTTTTTTAATGGAATTTCTTGATAGAATCGGATCTGATATTGGATAAAAATAACAATATATTGACTGAAAACATTGATAAAATTGAGTTGTCCATACTATCGATAAAATTATCGTTATCGTCCATCACTATAACCTACACCTTAAGAGTTTACATTTTTTGAGCAGATTATCCATAGATTACTTGAAGGAAGTTATGGTATGCATTATGCCTGAAAAATGTAGCTTTCTAGAAAATATAGTATTTTTAATTAGAGAATGCAAGTTTCAAATTAATTATATAAATGATGTGAATGTTGCATATAACATTTTTTTAATGTAACTGTTATCTAAAACACATTTTGTATTTTGAATTGAAGAAAGGGTTTCTTGCCTTGAAAGAAGCCTTGAAATGGCTTAATGCTGATGTTTTTCTAGCTATTTCCTCTTTTTATTTCTTTTGTGTTGGCCTTTATGTATTCATACATGAATACTGTTAATTGAATATGTTGCACATGTGCAATTTAATCTATCAATCTCAAAATAGAATTTTCACAAATATTTTATTCTTTTTTTTATGTTTGTATGACATCTAAATCAGCATTGATTTTCAGGCCTTTTGAGCGTATGGGACATTTCTATAGCTCTAGAGAAACATTCCAGAATTCCTATTAGGCATTTTACCTTTTGAGCCTTTTAAATCTTCCAGGGTGGAAGATTTTTCCTTCCATGGCCACCCCATGAATTCATCACTGATTATCTTAATTATTATTTCACTAATTTATTTTGGTTACTATTTATTTACATTTAGTACTATAAACTATGTTTATTTTTATTTGTTGCACAGTTATTGTTTGTTCATAGTTTATCAGATTTTTGTGTAGTAGGAATTGTAGCCTGGATTGAATTTATCTGGTTGTCTAAAATATGGCTATTTCCTTTTACATGTTATGTAAATATCATGAAACCCATATTAAATTTTGATACAATCTGTTTAAAAGGATATGTAAATTCAAAACCTCTATCTTCCTTAAAGAGCTGTTTTAAAATTTGGGCATGCAGATACTCTTATTTAGGTTCTAAATTATTTTGTTATAAACCTAACGATTTTTTTCTTTTTTTTTTTTTTTTTAAATGCTGTAAAAGTCTGTTTTTAACACTTTCTAACATAGTTGAAAAGTGTTTATGAATTCAGTTTGTCTGTCTGGCCATGCATAAATATACTTGAAAGGACATGTAATTTTTGTATGTTAATGATGTTCACTATAGAATGTTTGCTATTGAAAATGAAGTGTGTATCATTTATAGTTCGTTTATAGGAGTAAACAAAAATTCCATTACATTATGGTCTCTGTAGAAAAATAGTTTGTTATGCATTTTATTTAAATTGCTTATTTAGATATCTCATTTCATTCTGTGGAAAAATTAAAAAAATTAATAATATTCTGTTAGTGTTGGAAAGTGTTTCAGAATCTTTGCCTGATGCGTAATTTTTGGTTCTTCTTTAACTGACTTTTGGGCTATGACAATAACGGAATGTGGTCATCTGGTTGCAACCAGCTGTAACTTGATGTGTGTTGAATTTATTTGAAAATTAAAAACTTTATTCGATTCTTGGGTAACTGAATCTTAATGCCTGAATTTTTCAGACTATGGGAATGAAAATGATTTTGTTAATGTGTCAAAGATTTGTATTATTAACAAGGCTGTGTAGTCGGAGTCAGGCCCATTTTTGGGCAAAAGTGTTGGAGTCATTAAAAACAGTCAGACTCTGATTCCAGCTTGTTTTTTAGACAGGAAATTAAACCAATTCTATGTAATTTTAAATTTATAAAATGAATTATTATTTTTATTTTTGGGCTATATATACCAGGTGAAACAGGCCCAATATACTGTCCTGTGTACAGTATATATGAAAACTGTTTTTAATTGAAAACTCTAGTTGATATTTTATATTTAATATATAGTCCTTTTTCTTGGTTTTTGGGGGTTTGCGAAACCCAAGGTAATACAAAAATTTGAATTTTCTGCTATATTTGGAGTCTACAGAACCCGAAATATCACTGTAATAGACAGCTTCTCCCACCTCCTTTTTTTTTTCTTGTTTTCCCTCAGATTCTTCAGGTCTGTGTGACCAGGAGTAGTGCCGAAATTGTAAATTTTCTCCCCCTTTTTTTCGTGTACAGAGGACCCAAAAAAAATAGGAAATTGTAATATTTTTCCTGAGTCTGCTATACCCAAAATAATAGTGAAATTTCTGTTATCTTTCTCCTTTCAATTTTTGGGTCTTGTAGACTTTAAATAAAGCCGAAATTTTAAAATTAATGCCGGAAATATAAAATTTTTACCTTTCCTTTTGAATCACAGAACCTGAATTATTTCTGAAATAGTAAAACTTTCTTCTTTATTTTTCTTCCAAAATTGGAAATAAATTGCAACTTTTTGCATTTTTTTTTTTTTCAAGTCAGCGGAATCTGAAATAGTAAAATTTCCATTTTGTTCTTTAGATTTCAATGTTTGGATTTTTTGAGTCTGCAGGTCCCAAAATTGTGCAATTAATAATGCTGAAAATATGAAATTTTTGTTCTCTTTTTACAAAACTGTGAGAACAGAATTAATGCCAAAATAATAAAATTTTCGCTTTTATTTTTCTTGCATTCTCTCATTTTTGGGGTTCTGGAGACCTGAAATGATGCTTAAATTGTAAAATTTTCATGTTATTTTTTGGGTCAGCGGAGATGGATATAAAACCAAAATTAAACATCCTTTCACCCATATTTTGGTATAATATATATTTGATAATGCCCATATTTGGCATAAAATATTCATAAAATATTTTGGTTATTGTCTAAAAATGACATACCACCATAATATATATTGTTTAGATTTATCTGATAGATATTTATGTGTTGTTCAAAGTATATTTTGGAGATATATTATATTTCGACTGTTGTTTATATCTAATAGCTTCAAATTAAACTTTTTGATTGCAATTTACATGCATATAAATAAATAGTTTACATACAGTTTGGACATAATTAAATTTTACCACATATAAAATTTAATGCACAATGTATTTTTGGGTGAGTGTACATAGAATATCTGGAGGAGGGAGTGTATTAAAAATGTTTTCAGTCTTGACCAGAGCCGATTAATGTAGGAGCAAAGGTCTACAGGCATTTTATAAGAGTATTTTTGCTTTATTTAAAAAAAAAAAATGTGTTAAAAAAAGATGAAACTTTTTATACTAAAATATTGTTGGAAATTTATTACTGCAGTAACTGGGTCTAGACTACCTATCACAACTTACACCCATAATTCATCCAAAGAATTGAAACGACGAAAAAAAAAAAAAAAAAAAAAACATTGAATGCACATCATATGCTTCAAGATCAAACAGGAATGTGCCGATAGGTTGCAGTGTTGCCAGTTGTTTTTATTTCCATTTGCTTGATTGCTGCCGGTTTTTATAAAAATAGTAATATTTCCTTTACTTAATGACAAATTTAATAAAGCGACTATTACTATATCAAAACAAATGTCAGCAATGAAGAAATCTGAATAATAGGAACCAACAGGCAATACTAGTACTTTAGCCATCCCAGAGTCTGAGTTTGTTCCTTTAAAATTTCAAGAGTCAGAGCTGGAGTCTTTCATTTCCCCCACTGACTCTGCAGTCCTGATTATTCGGCAGGGAAAAAGAAAATTTTGAGAAAAGCTTTAATGAAAATCCATGCACTCATCTTTTTATGCAGTTGTTTTCCTTAAATTGGTTCATATAAAGATTTGACGTTATTACCTTAACATCTGTATTCTTCAAAATTATTTTCAAGTATCAATTTATATACTTTTTTGTTTTTAATTACAATCTTATTTTCTCTTCCTTTCTAGACTTTAAAAAAAACTTACATCCGCAGGCATCCTAAAGAAACAGACCCCGGGATCCTTGTTCTTTTGGGATGTGGTACTGTCAGTAGCTCATGTGGACAGCTTGCTAGTTATCCTTTAGCTCTAGTTAGAACTCGTTTACAAGCTCAAGGTATCTTCAGTTGCATTATTACTATTTTTTTTCTATTATAATTTCCACCCCTCAAAATATGGTAAATTAATTTAAGAATTCAATGCACACTTGTCAGAAAAATATGCAAAAGTTTAAAACTGTAGGAGAACTGTAGTTTAATTTATCTTTTATTTATTTATTTATTTATTTTTTCAAATTTTACTACAAGACTTGCATTTTTTCTAGATTAGATCATTTTTCTTTATAAATCATTTAATATGGCAAAAAGATATTATAAAATACTCAAATAAAAATTCAAATAATTCTCAATCTCCTTAGAGCTTGAAAATATAATTATGTATTTTAAGAGTTTCAGTCATCATAGTTCACTTGTATGTACAACACAGTTGCTTGTGAGAACCATTAGGAACTATATGAAATTAACATTATGTGATTTATATTGTGTTATTTTGTTTTGGCTCTTCAATTGTTTTTTAATCAAAATTAAATAAAAGTTTCAAAGGCAGAAAATTTAAATATTATTATTATTTTAATGTTACATTTTGTTCTACCTATCCTATATATTAAATTTTGTTTTATTTTTCTATTAATAGCTGTTACAGAATCAAAATCAGATGCAACTATGGTTGGACTGTTCAAAAATATTATACAACGAGAAGGATTATCAGGACTTTACCGAGGTATTACGCCAAATTTTATGAAAGTTGCTCCAGCAGTGAGCATTAGTTATGTTGTGTATGAATATTCAAGAAGAGCACTTGGCGTAACGATGGCATGAAAGCTATATTTCCATTCATTACTTCATCTTTTAGAGAGATGTTTTTCAGTTTATAAAACATTATTTGATGCACAGTAGCAGGTATTCTAGGATAATTTTTATTCATTCTCCTTTGAATTATTTTATAATCTAGTACTTTTGTTAGCAAGTACTTTCAGTGATAGATATTTTATAATATTATATTTCATTGTTTTTATTGTTACATTTAGCTTTGTAGCCTGTTTTCTTTTAAAGCTGTTCATTTGCTCATCTTATTGGTTTTAAAAGCTTTTATTTTTCAGAATGGTAAGTTTCAGTTTCAAAAGCTGATTAAAAAATTATCAGACAATGTATTACTATTGCTTATTTTCTTTATATTCTCAAATCTATTTTTATAATTTTGTAAAAGTATTTTCAGAATAATTGAAAAGACTTTTGCATGAAACAGTCCACATTTACATAAAATGTAATGTTTCATTTACATTTTTTTATGTAACTCTTTGACTCTTGTATCAGGAGTTTTTATCTTCATGTTTCAAGTTTCAAAGTAGTGTTCTGTGTATTAAAATTATTTTATTTAATTTAGTTATTAGGTATAAGGAATAGTTCTTGCATTTATAAAATTTACTGCTAGAATAAATGGTAACTTCTGTGTTTGTAATGACTTATATCATGCATCTGTGCATCATGTAATGAAAAGGTGTTGAACATGTATAATACTTTTGAGGAAGTCTCTCTAGTATTTATTAGTGTCTGTGATATATCGGCAATTTTTTCTTTTTCCTGTGAATAAGCTATTTATAAAACTTAGGATTGTTAAAAACAGCAATTATTTGCACTGTCTATATTAGTTGTTTCTTTTATTATATTTATTATTTTTCTTTTAATAATAATTAGTACTGTGTCTTTAAGATTGTGACAGAAAATGCTCAAACATGCTTAAATAATATTGCAATTGCATCATGTTTTATATTAATTTATGGACTATTATTTATAAAAGTACATTTTACTGCAGCAACAGTTAGAAACTGTTATGCTGTATCATTTCTATAGTTTTCGGGGGGGGGGGGGATGAATGCACACTTACAAATGAAGTCCAGGGGAATAATTTCTTTGAAAAAGATAAAATGTGTACACATTAAAATTTATTGTGTTTATAAGTATAGTAATTTTGAAATAGTTTTTGTTATCTATTAGTCATCTTGATACTTTCTGCTTATTTTCATTTATTTTAAACTTGTAAATGGTGCGTAATAGTTTGAAAAATTGTATATGGATCACTGAAATTATTTTATACTATAATGAAATGGAATGGTTGGGAAAATATTGCTCTTTTCTTTTATTCATTGAAAATATGTGGTAATACAATTGAATTCTTCCCCTTCCTCCCCCCCCTCTCTGCCACACCCCCAAAAATACTATCAATTGCATAATTGATAGTACAGTATTTTGATATTATATCATAATATATATTTTTAAATCATTAAAAAAGTAATATTTTGACAAAACTGATGTCTTATTTAAAATAATCATCCAATTTTCTCAAAATCTGCAATTTCTGGTGAGGGGGAAAGGGTTGGAATCCCATATCAGTATGTATGGGCAAAAATATGTATAGGTTAATATCAAGAGGGAAAATATATTATCAATATTAAAATTAGAAATATAGATTAATGCATTATAGGTAAAGTATAATAAATAAAATGTTTATTTTCATACGTAACTGTTGATGTCTTGCTTATTCTGTTTGAACAAGAAACAAGTATTTGGGGTGGGGGGTCAAATCATTATTCAAAATTTAAAAAATAGTAACTTTGTATTTTGCCCAGAAATTATGCACAAATCTTAGAAATATGCACCTTGAACATTTCAAAATAAAACACTTTTAGCAAGTAGCAAAGTGGAAGGAAAAGAAATCCTATTAGTGAAATTGACCTATCAAAAAATAGATAAAATATGTATTCTTTTCTTTTGCCGCTTCTGTGAACCTGATTATGATTTAAAAAAAAAAGTTTATTTAGGGTCAATTATATCTAGGAACTACTTGTAAGAAGACTTTGGTATACTACTTTGCTGATTCTAAGATTTGTGGATGTTTTCTGAGCAGTCGGGCTTTACAAAAGTTTCTTTAAAATATATGTGTTTTACAGCATTCCTGTCTGATATTATGGTATTATCTTTAATATTATTTTTAAAAAATCTTATAAAATTCAAAGAAATAATTTTTAATTTGGAAATTTTACATTAAAGAAATGAGCCACCATAATGTGCATCAATAATTGTGGGAACATTTCTTGCACTTTTTCCTTGAATATATGGCAGAATTGTTTTTAAAGCTGTATTATTATTTAAGAAATAAAATATAAAAGAAAAGAATTGGTACTTTCTTCTTTCCAAAGATTTTTTAAAGCTGCAGTTATCAGTGATCTGATTTATTATGCCATTTGTCAAAGTAAAGTATATTTTATAATCTAAAGCTGCTTATTTGTGTGTAGATTGTTTTTCATCTTTAGATTTTGTAGGCATGTACTCAGCTATTTAAATTTTATTTTGCTGGTAGAAAATGTGTTGTATATTTTTCTAAATATTATTAAAATTGTGAATGTTATGTCCTTTGTATGTGTATAACTTTTTCAGCCATTCCTATGAAGTTCAGCCTTACTCGAATTTTATAATTAATGTTCACGTCGTAGTTTAATATTTTAAATATCTCTAAGATACATGTTTTAAAATACTCACTCTTGCATTTGATGTAGATAATAGACCTCCAAGATTATGAATTTAAATATCATGTAATTTTCCTATCGAAAAAAGATAAGGTAAAAATGCTAATTTCAAATTTTAATACAATTTTTATTTTTTTTAAATTAGTAAGTACTTATTTTTTTTAATTTAAATTTAATTAAGAAATTTTTAATTTCAATAAATGTTGTAATCTTATAAAAACAGAATAAATTCAGTTTTGAAGGAGCTATGTAGGTTTAATTATTGAATACTTTTAATGTATTCAATTTGTAATTGTGTGCAATACATTTATTATTTATTAAATTGTTTAAATGTGTGTAAATTCGGAAAAATCATTTTAGTATTCATGACTATTAAAAGATTTGGGAAATCTTTGTTTGAAGTTAGAGCTTCAGAAATAATTATTTTTCATCAATATGATAAATAGAGATGTTATAAGCTGTATATTTATAAATTATTGTAGAGATATATTATGAAGTGTCATCAATTTAAGAAACTTAAGTTCTTTTTACATAATTTGCAGCCTGTTTACTGTTCCATTTTGAGTTTTCAAAGATCAAATAGTTTTATTTTTATTTGCCATTATTTTATTTATTTTCAATTGCATTGTTATACAGCAGAAGTAAAAAAAGAAAAAGGAAATTATTCTACTCTGATGTCACTATTTGTCTTCAGTAATTTATACTTTTTGTGTATATTATTTGTGTGAAATAAACAATCATAAAAAATGCTTGCTTTTCTTCAACTATATTTTTTTAATTTTTATAAGGTATGGCAGTTTATTCTTTATGAAAAGAAGTTATGCTGTAGCAAAATGTAATTCCTGCTAATAAACAGCGGTTTTTATATATTTTATTATTATGATTATTGTGGTAAAAATATGAATTTCATTAAATATATTTTTAGCTATGATTTAAAAGAGTTTTATTGGGTGTGAATGAATTAATGATGAATCATTTGGTGATTTTTGTTTTGAGCAAGAACTGGTTGCTTTAAAAATCGGTCTTTGCAATGGAATTAATTTCCTCTTTGATTATTTCATGTGATATACTTTTCATCTATTAAGTAAAGGGATAACGGAAATAATGAAATTAAAACCTACAAATTTGTTAAGAGACAGTTAAGATAATTATTAAACATTTCAAATTATTAAAGTAAACCAGAAAAATTAGTTTATTTCCCCTGTTTTTTTAAGTTTATTTCAATTTATCCATTGCAAAAATTTTAACGCTTGTATTTAAAATTTTTGATATTGTATATTTTGCTCAATCTTTTGTATGGTACTTTTATAAATTTTGTTATATTTTGAGTTGGACTAATGTAAATAATATTGCATACTTTTAACTTCTATAAAATCTTATCCTTTTTTCTTCTTTTTAAATACATATATGCTTGAATTAAATTTCTAAAGCCAAATTAAAGAGTTTTATAAAAAATATAATACTATTTTACTTTAAATCCTTTGCAGATTTCCATTAATGTGTGATTGTTTATTGTAAGTATATTTTCTGGTGAATTGTATCTGTCTATGAATGCATGAATAAAATCTTATGTTCAATTTCTTATTTCCAAATCAAGAATTTACTTTACTAGATTGAAATTTGTGGGTTTCATAGGGTGCCTTAGATTTTTTCATTTTTAAAGTTGAAATACTTATAAAATATGAATTATAAATAAGAGAAAGGGGAATTTCATATCAATACACTTGAGATTTTTCATTCTAATTTTTGAAACTATCTCTTTTATTATTACCCCATCCTCTTCTATGTTTGAAAAAGGTTAATATAATTTTATCACATAATGACCAGTAAATATTCAAACAACTGAAGTATAATCTTTTGCCCCCGTTTCATCATGTAATTAATCCACATTATTGAAAATAATGTATTCAAAATTGTAATTACTCCCTCCCACACTTTAAAAACTGGCTTAGGTTTACATCTAAAACTGAACTAGGCTGTCTAAAGTGTATTTTCATGTAAAATAGATATAAGATGCTTGAATTTAAAATTTAATATGAACTGTATAAAACAGAATTAAAACAGTATTTCTTTCTCCTTTTTTAAAAATGTATTTAATTAACAATACTAATTTACTATTGTATTTATTAATTTCCTTTAAAATATAAGAAGGAATAATTAAGCATTGTTGTGCCATATTCCAATATAAATAGACATCTCTTGTATATCTAATAACAATAGCAACAAAATGGGGATATGCTTCTTCACTAGAATTTTAAGATAGAAGGGACCAATAGTTTTTAGTATGCTTTTTTAAAGGTAGGTTCAGAAATTGTCCCAAGTTATTAATTTAAAAAGAAATTTCTTCTCATAAATCAGTGTTTGTGGTTCAGACAATTAGTAGAAAGGTATTTAAACTAATTCTTTATCATCCATGTTAAAGTAAAACAATTCAATCCAGTTTGTTGATAAAAATATTTGTATTTCTGTATGTCAAACTAATAAAAGTTTTGTATAAGGAATACATGTTATGAGGTGTTTTTTTTTTTTTCTTCCTGTATGTAAACATTGTATAGTAACCATTATTACTTTTCAAATTTTAAAGAAATATTTTGATTGTTATTCTGTTGAGTTTTTATTTTGTAGTATGTATGTATGTATGAATTGTACATTTTTTATTTATTTTCTCTTGTATGCTTGTATTTGTTTATTATAGTAATTTGTGGATTGTTAATTTATAAAAATGAATCCATTTATATCAATTCTATGATACAAAAAGTTAAATGTTAAATTAAAATGATGTTGGAGGTTTAAGTGTGTAGTTTTGATAAGTGAATTTTAGTAATAAAATCTTTATAAACTATCTTATGTTTTGTAGATATAGAATTAGTGTAAATTTTTGTATATTTCTCTCAAACTGTGATCAATCACATTATTTAAAACATATATATTTGTTAATATATATTATATATAATTTTTAATTATAGTGCTAGAAAATTAGAATTTCTATAACTCTTGAACAATCAGCTTGTTTTATTTCTAATTTTGTTATTAAGCTGCTACTTATCTTTCAGTCCATTTAAGAATAATGTATTGCTTTATTTCTGGAAAGAGAAAAAAAAGAACATCCTTCAATTAAAAATATCAATAAAATTGGAACAAAAATTAAAATCCAACTATAACAAAAGGTGTGTTAACTATAGAACTTATTGATTGTAAATTGAGCTAAAAAGTGTACTGTCTACAAAGCCACTTTTTTTTTTTAAGGTATAGTATTTATTCTCATTATTATTTATCCAAGATTAATCATTTCATGATATCACTTGGATAACACGAACTTGCAAATTGCAGTCTTTTTCTTTTTACATAACTTTAATTTTCAATTAAAAATAGATGAATTATGTGTATTTTTGGTTGTTTCAACATAATATTTCATGTAGCTATCTATCAATAAGACTGAAAGACTTAATTTATTTTATTTTTTCGTGCATTTTGTCATCTAATGTCTATCATATTTTTCATGATGCCATTAATTTTATATTACTTGTAGAAAATCCAACATTATCTCATTTTCAAACTCAATCCAGTCATTTGGGCACACATAGACACTCTAATAACTTTGATCTTGCCATAATCAGTAAAAAAAAGAAAAAGTGGTATCCTCAATGTTGATTATTTATTGAAGGATGGATGACTGTGTAGTATGATACTTTTTTTAAACAGCGTTTGCATGTTTCGATAAATATTCAAAGTATTCTATTTTAAAGAGTTCTGAAAACTCTCTTAAGAAACAAAAAAATTATTTGTAAATGTATTATTGCCAAATAAATGTATAATTAAAATGATTTTTTCTGTATGGAGATTTATAATGCAGAAATAAATTCATTGTATTGATCATTGTTTTATTATAATTTTCTGGCTATATTTGAAAATGCATATTTGAAATTTTAAAATATTAATATAAATATTTTTGTGAAAATTGCTTTACAATTTTTTGGGTTTTGAAATAGAATGCAACATTTTGGATTTCTTAAATTGAATGCAAACCCCGTTAAAAAAAAAGTCTTGAAATAATGAATTTGTGTCTCATTTAAGATATCTTGTTTTTTCTAAATTTTATCATATGCTATGAAAAAAACATTCCATGTCATTTCATTAAAACTTTCAGTTGTCTTAGTATATTTTAAATTCTGTAAAAAGACAATTCCTTCTCTAGTAAAATGTTTTTAAAAATCTTTTTATAAGTTCTTCTGGCTTCATTTATCTCAGGTATAAGTAATATTTTCTCTCCTATATTTATTTTTGCACTGCTATGTGTTACAGAATTTAAACTCTCACAGCTGTGTTCATTTTTAAACAGTTGCTGTAGAATTAACGTCTCCTGCTGCAGGTGCTAGTTGTAAATATTCTGCTTGGAGAATTTTGAAATAAAAGTTACTTATACATTTTTATTGTATTTATTATTTCTTCCCTTGTCTAACAAGATAATTACACATGAAAACTGCCTTAATCGCTTTTAAATCAAATGATAAAAGTTAGCTAAAACTGATAATCATAAAATAACCAGTGATTAAGTATTATAATGTAACATAAAACATAGTGTTACAAATATAAGTGCTGATATTATTTATTATAGGTTGTGATGGGGGAGGGGGGGAGACAACGTGTAATTGAATACTTTGATCATTGTTTTGATTAAAAAATTGCAGAATAAATTGAACTTAGCAATATAAATGAAATACCTACATAAATAATTTTATGAAAACCTTTTATCTTTTATTCATTGTTATTCAGTTTATTTTTCTTTTATTTCACGGAATTGTTATTAAACAACAAATTAACATAATTATTGCTTCATGTTTACTTATACATTCATCATATTTATATTTCCACTAAATGTTTTATTTCTAAATAATGTCTAATGTAGTTTTTCAGTTATTTTCATAGGAATTAAGTTATATTGGAAGATCTGCTTACCTCATTTCGTTTTATTTAAAAAAAATATTCAAGTTAAAAACAAACAAACAATCAAAACAATGGCAGACTTACATTTCAAGAAGGAAACATCAAATTTTGGCATTTTTTTTTATTACTCTATATATTCTCATATCATCGCACTAATTAATACTGGACAGTTAAATGCTGTTTTCAGAGTTTTCATGAAAGAAAAGGGTCATACATACAAATATATTGCCATACATGATTTATTAAAAGAAAAGGATTTAGATGCCCCAATTCTCTTGAGTAACACAATTAGAAACAAACAAACAGGTGAATAATCAAACATAAAATTGTGAGCGATTTTATTTACTTGTAAAAGATTTATAGAATGTCTTGATGTGGAAGTACAGTGGTGTGCCATGTAATGTTTTTCACAAGGCCTACAATGAAAGTAATGATAATGTGAGTTTGTAACTATTTGTAACGATAATCTGTATTGAAATACAATAATAATTTAATTCAGATTATCGCATAAACTATCATACTGCAGACAAGATAAAAAGCTAAATATCCAGTTTAAAGGTGGAAACTGATAAGTAATTGATAGCATCTATTTGATAAGGGTGCTACTTAGACATATGTTAAGCTTCTCACAAAATTATTTTGAAACTATTTAAGCAAAATAAACAGTTGGATGGAGTCTCCTTTTTTTTTCCCATCAAATTTTTCTTTCAATTTTTGTAATTTAAAAATACAGCAGTTTGTATATTTTAAAGAATGTAAATTATCTTTATAATAATTTTAACAATTAAAATTAAGAATAGTGGGAAAAAAAAAGAAGTTCAAACATATAAATAAACAAATTGATACCAATGAAATTAAAATATCTTATGATTTCTCAATAAATAAAACTTCTATTTTACTACTTTAACATCAAATGTTGGAAAATAGAAGTAACATTTTCTAGCAGTCTTTTAAAATTAAATGTAGACTAACAAATTAATCTTTTAATGATAATATATATATTTTTTCTCATTTATTTGTTTCTGTATTATATACAGTGGTGGCCAAAAGTGTGGACATTTTTTGAAAGTTTCATGTTTTTAACACTTTCCAACCTAGTTGAAAAGTGTTTATGACTTCGGTTTGTCTGCCGTCTGTCCGTGCTCTAACTCCCGTAAATATGCTCGGATTGCCCTGCAATTTTTATGTTATTGTCGTCATTTATAGCATGTTCCCTATTTCAACTGAAGTGTGTAGCACTTATAGTTTTCTTACAGGGACACTCAAAAGAATTCCGTTACATTACGGTCTATGGGGAAAAATCATTTGCGATTTATTTTAATGATGTTACACAATTTCAAATACATTGTAATTGATACATATCACAAAGGTGCATTACAAGAAGCTTAATATGGAATAGGGTGTGCATAGCACTTATAGTTACTTTACAGGGACAGTCAAAAGAATTCCGTTACATTACATCTATGGAGAAAAATCGTTTGCGGTTCAATTAAATAATGTTTCACAATTTTAAACCCATTGAAATTTATATATATCACTAAGGTGCATTACAAGAGACTTACTACAGAATATTCAGGCATGAAAGAGTTCCTTCTAAAGGAGGAATTCCACCTTTTTGAAAGTAATTTTGGACATTAACTAGATTGATGTAAAACTGCAAAGAAAATATTGGAATCATATGGGGGGGAGGGGGTGGGTGTAAATTTAATCCTCAGACATCTTGTATATACAGTGAAACTTCCATTTAACAAAGTCTCATTGTTACACTTAAACACTTCGTTATGAAGAAAATTCGTTAAAAAGAAATCAACTTAAATTTATAAAACTTATATACATATAACCCACATAAAATTAAAAGTACACATAAAATGGAAATATTTGAAAAATGTATTTTAATTCGGGCAGCCATTTTTTTAATGCAATGTAGATATGAGAATAATTTAATTAGAATAATGTCTCAAAAAACACAAAACAAAGAGAAGTAAACAAAAATCGAAGCGTACCTTTTCTTTTTCATTAAAATGTGATTAAATGTGTGTGTTTTGATTAAACGATTCAAAAGTGTTCATTTTCATACAGTCTGCTGAAATAAATTCATACATCTATCGCAACAGCAACCTCTGCGTTTGAATGCTGTACACGCACGAAAGTGGAATAAACTTCGTTATATAGAATAATTGTAATATGGTGATTAATTTACATGTTAATGATGTGCAAAGTTAAGGTTCTGCAGAAAATTTCGTCAAGTAGAAAACTTCGTTAAATAGGGACTTTGTTAAAGGGAAGTTCCACTGTATACACCCTTAGAGTTTCTGAATTGATGTACAGAAGAGCTATCAAATCAAATGTCAGCTTTTAATATGAACATCTGAAAATCATGTTAATGAAGTTATTTTAAGTGTCGATTCAGAGTGAAGTTTTTTCAGTCTTTAAAAGGGAAAGAAAGTTTGCATAAGGTTCTTTTTGAAATAGTATATTTTGTCCCATTTATACACTTTTAGGTAGTTTTAGTGATATATTCCTGAACCAAAGATCACTTTAATGTGCATATATTTAGCATGAAGAATTTTTTTTTAGAAAAGAGGAAGGGGGGGGGATCTTAAGCAGCAGAGCTGCCAACTGCTACGAAAAAATCGTAGTTGCTACGATTTTGAGCCAAAAACTACGATGCTACGAAAATCTGTCTAAAGCTACGATTTTCTGCAAAAAAAAAAAAAAAAAAAAAAAAAAAAAAAATGTGAATTTTGTCACAGGAGCGCTCGAAAAAACGCAAATTTTGTCACATGATCACGCAAATTTCGTCACAGGATCGCGCAGGAAGAAACGCAGATTTCGTCAAAGGATCGCGAAAAAACTGCATATTTCGTCAAAGGATCGCGAAAAAACTGCATATTTCGTCAAAGGAGCGCGAAAAAACTGCATATTTCGTCAAAAGATCGCGAAAAAACGGCAAATTTCGTCAAAAGATCGCGAAAAAAACTGCAAATTTCGTCAAAAGATCGCAAAAAAACGGCAAATTTCGTGAAAAGATGGCGAAAAAACAGCAAATTTCATATAAAGATCGCGAAAAAACGGCAAATTTCGTGAAAAGATCGCGAAAAAAAAACGTCAAATTTCGTGAAAAGATCGCGAAAAAAAAAGTCAAATTTCGTGAAAAGATCGCGAAAAAACGGCAAATTTCGTCAAAAGATCGCGAAAAAATGGCAAATTTCGTGAAAAGATCGCGAAAAAAACGGCAAATTTCGTGAAAAGATCGCGAAAAAACGGCAAATTTCGTGAAAAGATCGCGAAAAAATGGCAAATTTCGTGAAAACATCGCGAAAAAACGGCAAATTTCGTGAAAAGATCGCGAAAAAATGGCAAATTTCGTGAAAACATCGCGAAAAAAAAAACGTCAAATTTCGTCAAAAGATCGCAAAAAAACGTCAAATTTCGTCAAAAGATCGCGAAAAAACGGCAAATTTCGTCAAAAGAACGCCAAAAAACGGCAAATTTCGTGAAAAGATTGCGAAAAAACGACAAATTTCGTGAAAAGATCGCGAAAAAATGGCAAATTTCGTGAAAAGATCGCGAAAAAACGGCAAATTTCGTGAAAAGATCGCGAAAAAAAAGCAAATTTCGTCAAAAGATCGCAAAAAAACGTCAAATTTCGTCAAAAGATCGCGAAAAAACGGCAAATTTCGTCAAAAGAACGCCAAAAAACGACAAATTTCGTGAAAAGATCACGAAAAAATGGCAAATTTCGTGAAAAGATCGCGAAAAAACGGCAAATTTCGTGAAAAGATCGCGAAAAAAAAGCAAATTTCGTGAAAAGATCTTTAAAAAAACGGCAAATTTCTTTAAAAAAAATGGCAAATTTCATTTAAAAAAAAAAAAACACAAAAAACGGTAAATTTCGTCAAAAGATCACGAAAAACCTCAAATTTCGTCATAGGATCGTAAAAAAACATATATTTCATCAAAAGATCGTGAAAAAACCATATATTTCATCAAAAGATCGTGAAAAAACGGCAAATTTCGTCAAAGGATCGCAAATAAACCACATATTTCATCAAAAAATCATGAAAAAATGGCAAATTTCGTCAAAAGATTGCGAAAAAAACCGGCAAATTTCGTCAAAGGATCACGAATAAATGCAGGGGTGATTGTGCTCCGGGGGTACCCCGGATTTCCGGGTTTTTCCGTCGACCCTTCCGGGTTTTTCTTTCGGCTCTTCCGGTGTCATAAAATCATCCTGTTTAGTGGAAAAAACGAATCGAAATTGAAAATATGTTGCAAAAACAAAGTACGCGGCGCTGCGACGGACGTCGCAGACTTTTTAGGGCACCTGCAGACTAAAAACATACAGCGATGCCGCGGACGCGCTATAGCGGTAAATTACGCGAAAAAACGGCAAACTTCGTCGAAGGATCGTTAAAAAAAACGGCGAATTTCGTCGGAAAATCGCCGAAAAACCGCGAAATTAAAAACATTCGTCAAATTAGCGATAAACGTTTCAGTTACGGCAACCCTTACCCAGAGCGTGATCGGAGTGAAACTAGCAAACCCTCTGTCCTGCGTTTTCCTAACCCCTTGTCTTGTTTTAACCAAAGAATATAAACGAGGATACCGAAAGATATTCTTTGTCCTACCCCTAAACCAGGAGACAAAAACCAGTCTTTTAAAAGATACCTGAGTATGAATCTTCATCTCCCCCCCCCCCCCCTTTCGTTTAACAATGCTGATCCTCCCCAAATTCTGTTATGGGCTGCACCAGATGTCAAGTAGTGCATATTTTTCATAAGCCTTCATTCAATACCCTTCCCCTCGAAATTTGCGCTTTTCTATGGCGAAATGGCTCTCGGTAGAGTATAATTTGAAAAGAAGAAAAAAATAAGTAGACTGTAGATTAGGGTCTGCACGGGCCAAAATTTCCGGGACCGGGCCGAACGAAAGCTACCTTTTCCCGGCCCGTTTAAAATCCATTAAACCACGCCTGACTCAATATCTAAAAAAATTCAGATTTTTCTTAACATACAATTAAGATTCTATATTTATGCGATAATTTTACGGTCCCTGTGGCAGAATGTACGCGACGCTGCGACGGACGTCGCAGACTTTTTAGGGCACCTGCAGACTAAAAACATACAGCGATGCCGCTGACGTGCTATAGCTGGTAAATTACGCGAAAAAACGGCAAACTTCGTCGAAGGATCGTTAAAAAAAACGGCGAATTTCGTCGAAAAACCGCGAAATTCATTTAAAGATCGCGAAAAATGTCTAATTTCGTTGACAGATCGCGGAAAAAACGCAAATTTAGTCAAAAGACCGTGAAAAAATGTGAATTTCGTCATAAGGCCGTCAAAAAAAACATGAGTTTAGTTGAAGGATCGCGGAAAAATGCAAATTTTGCCGAAGGGTTACGGAGAAAACACCAACTTCGTCAAAGGATCGTGGAAAAAACGGTCAATTTCGTCGAAGAAACGGCAAATTTCGTCGTCGGATCGCGAAAAACGGAGAATTCTGCCGACAGATCGCGAAAAAACGGCAAATTTCGACGAAGGATCGCTAAAAAACGGTAAATTTCGTCGAAGGATCTCGAAAAAACGGAAAATTTCGTCGAAGGATCGTCAAAAAACGGTAAATTTCGTCAAATGATCTCGAAAAAACGGCAAATTTCGCCGAAGTATTTCGAAAAAACGGCAAATTTCGTCGTCTAAAAGTGTGTATCTGCAAAATGTTTAGGATGTAAAATGTTCAACAATTTGTAAATTTTGCAAAAAAAAAAAAAATTAACAAATCAGTAATTTGTGCCTCAGAATCAGTTGTAAAAGTTCCACTCTCAAATTCACAACTTTTAAGATTCTTTTGTGTGTAACATCACAAAATCTCGATAACTGGATTTTTTTTTTTTTTTTATTGGTATGGAAAACTTGGAAAAGTCAGGGAAATTTATTGCTGATCTGGAATAGACACCCTGTTGTTTGTTTTATGAATATTTGGAATAAATTTCTTCAATGATAAAAAAATAAAAAGACAACTTTCCATATCATATTTAGCAAGACAATGTTCACTCATCATTTAATGAAGTCATTCAATTTTCAGTGCAAATCAGGTAAGTTTATCAAAGTATGTTTTCTTACAACTTACATTACAAAAACTAGCAGTAATTACGGTATTCTTATGTTATTTGAGTTTCATACAGTTATATAATAAGTTATGGTGTAAATGGATATCAGTATTTTGCATCGGTAATTTTCAGGATTTTTCACCTGTGTGTCAATAATTTTCAGGGTTTTTTACCTTGTGTCACAATCACCCCTGTAAATGACAAATTTCATCAAAGATCGCGGAACAACGCATATATCGTCAAAGAGGCACGGAAAAATAACACATAGTTAGTGCCGGGAGTGGATTACTCCCCCCTTGTTGTAACCTTTCAGAAAATTTTTGTGAATTTCAGAATTTTTTTTTTACTC
Source organism: Maratus michaelseni (assembly GCA_963931845.1). NCBI lineage: Eukaryota > Metazoa > Arthropoda > Arachnida > Araneae > Salticidae > Maratus > Maratus michaelseni. The sequence continues at coordinate 159,217,634 of OZ007591.1, forward strand.
AGAATCACCCCTGATGCATATACACATGTGTTTAATTGATTAGTATTTGTTCGCTTAAAATTTGTAGCATGAAAAACAGCCACCAACCAACCAACCAACCTCCAGATAAATTTGAATTTGGTGTGCTACTATTTTTCATTTTTAAAGGTTGGCAGGTCTGAAGCAGTCAAAAACTACCCAGAATAATATTTGTTATGAAAAATTAATAGCTGTACTTCACATAAATTCATCAGATATATTTGGATTTACATTTTTAGCATTTACATTTTTAGCAAATTGCCTACCATTCTGTTTTTTCTTTTTAATTCAATGAAACTATACATTTTTTGTTAGTTGAATATATCATTTTTAATATTTTCTAAATTATGAAAATAAAATAACAATCATATGTATAATTATATTTCAGTTTATTGTATAAATACTTCTTAAAATGTGTCTAAATTACAACAATTTACTGCTGTTATATAGATAGAAAAAATTTTCCACCTTTTTTTCTATTTCTTGCTTTCATGTCTGAATATTGTGCGTATAGCAGTCATCGTTCATTTACAGGGACACACAAAAGAATTCTCTACTGTCTGTTAACAATAATTCCTGGAAGTGCGTTTTAAGTTGCTGAACGCGACTTAAAATTTAATGCACTTTTTGTCTATTACTGGGTGTGTATAAATTCTGTAGATCATTTACAGGGCAGCACAAAAGTTTGCGAACACATTTCCGTTTATTGACAAACTCCATAAGGAGAATTTTAAACTGTGCTACGCGTTTCCTAACTAAACTAAAATGTAGCATCCTATGTAGTATATATACAAATCTATAGATCACATACAGGGCTGAATAAAAGTATTCGGATACTTTTCCGAATATTGTATATGTTGGAAATACCTGAAATTACGTTTTAAAATATGTTATGCATTTTCCAAATTGTTTACTTAGATGTTATGTTTCAGCTTATTAAGCGGTAATGATTTGTAAAATTATTTTGGAAGCGTTGGGAAGTGTTACATAATCTATGCTTGACGCATGATTTTTCGTTCTTGTTCAACTTTGTGTGCTTGTAGAATATATTAATTTTCACTTAAATACAAACATTTATATATCAAATTGAAGGTAATTTAATGTAGAATTTAATAATAAAAACAGTATTACAATATCTGTATTACAAAAAAAGTTATGCAAACTAATAGTAAGATCTATCTTAGATTTGCATTTTTTTAAAGTGATACTTACACAATCAATATTTAGTAGGATAACCTTTATTTTTTAAGACAGCTTCACAGCGTCTTTTCATCGAGTGAACGAGTGTTTGGAGTTCATCTTTCGTAATCACATGGTGCCAAGAATCAATTATAGCTTCAATAAGTTGTCTTTTATTGGATGGACGTTCATTTCGTACAAGAATTTTCAAACGTCGCCACAAATTTTCAGTTGGATTGAGATCAGGGCTGTTTCCTGGCCATGGTAATATATCTATGTCTTTATTTTGAAACCATGCTTTGCATACTTTTGCTGTGTTGCATGGAGCTGAATCCTGCTGAAAAATAAATAGTTCGTTGTTGGGGAAGAGATCCCTGATGGAAGGTATCAATTTTGGTTCCAGGACAGTTTCGATGTATTTTTTGGCATTCAGGATGCCATCAATCACTTGAATTCGGCCCACACCATCTGCAGACATACATGCCCAAATCATGACATTTGTTGGGTTTTTTGTAGTTGCTTCAATGCAATCAGGGCGAAGTGCTTCTCCTTCTCTACGTCTCACGTATTTTCTACCATCACTACCAAAGAGTGATATTTTACTCTCATCGCTCCAGATTACTTGCTTCCATTGATTTTCTGACCATTTAATGTGTTCTTTTGCCCACTTAACTCGTTTTTGCGTTGCTTTTGATTTAAATATGGTTTTTTCCTTAGAATTCTATCTTGTAGTCCAAATCCTGATAACCTTCTTATTGTTTGTGAACTTTTTGCAATACCCGCTGCATTCATTTCACATCTAATGGCATCTGATGAAATTTTTCTATCTTGAAGGCATAGCCGTTTAATTTTTCTATCGGCAGTAGCACTTGTGCATTTTTTTCAGCCTGATTTGGCCTTATTTTCCACTGATTTTGTTTTTTAATAACGTAAACAGAACTTTCGTACACCAGAACAAGTCACTGAACTAGAGGTCTGCACGGGCCGAAATTTCCAGGCCCGAGCCCGGCCCGACCCGTACAAAAAAAAATTTGGCTCGGCCCGATTTAAAAGTTGAAAGTTCGGCCTGAGCCCGGCTCGGCCCGAAAAAAAGTTAAAATCTCGGCCCGAGTAAATTTCTACAAAACATAATTTTTACATCGATTTGGTTAAAAATTTGCCTCGTAGGAGAAGATCTAACCAAAAATTTCTATCTTAGCCTTTTTTTTTTCATGTTTATACTCTTCATTTTTATCGAGGTGCCGCAAGCTGGAATGTTTATTTTTTTAATAAATCTCTATTTGTTGTATGTATGTGTTTAAGTTATCATCAATATTGTTAATCCATATTCCATTTATTGAAGTGTTAAAAATCAGAAAAATGCTATGCAGTAAAATCTTCTAAAATGGAATTGCATAGGGAAGAAAAAAATGAGTTATAGACAATTTGCCTTCTTATAAGGTGTAAATGTATTATATATTCTTTTCTTACGTATTAGTATATTCATTTTTAATGGATCAACACATTTTTCAATTTAAGACAGGATTCCGTCATAAGCAGGTTCTTTTTCACACGTTTTACTATATTTTAATTTAGCCATATTTTAATAAGTGTATAAATCTACTATTCTTTAAAAAGAATAAATTTTAATGTTTAATTATAAAATAATGGCGATTTAAAAATGTATGCATGTTTTGCAATGATTTTTATGCCAGATCTTATTTTACTGACCTTCGAAAGGACCAGGCACGTCGAGATAATGACTTTCATACGGATCAAAACCAGGACTGAAAATTTTGAGGCGTGAAGACTAGGAAGAATGAAACCAGTCCCGGCTCTGTACGGAAAAAATAATTTAAGGCACGGCCTTATACTTCAAGAAAAAAGTAAGGCCCGGCCCGGCCCTTAAAGAGTAATCACTCGGCCCGGCCCGACTATTCAGAAAAAAATATGGCCCGGCCCCGGCCCGAGTATGGGCTTCGGGCCTTGGCCCGGCCCGTGCAGATCTCTACACTGCACCAACTTGTCTTGCAATTTCAGCATAAGAGAGGCCATTTTCTCTCAATATGACAATTTGGCTTCTTTTTGTAGATGTCCAATTAGTTCTTCTTGTTGATGACATTGTTTAAAATTAGTTTAATTAAAAAAAAGGACTTTAAATATTCTAAAACAGCAATACTCTATTTAATTGTACTAGTATGCATCATTCCGCAAAATATTTCCACAACAATAACTCTCTTGCCATCCAAATAACCTAAACTATTGTTACAGACATTTGATTGGTCCTCAGAACAGTGTTTGTGATTGGCTAGTAAGCTTTTATTACAAAACACGTTCTTATTCAAAACGATTTGTGTTTGTTTGTTCTACTAAAATGAGCATAACTTTTTTTGTAATACAGATATTGTAATACTGTTTCTATTATTAAATTCTACATTAAATTACCTTCAATTTGATATATAAACGTTTGTATTTAAGTGAAAATCAATAATTCTACAAGCACACAAAGTTGAAAAACATGAAACTTTCAAAAAATGTTCAAACTTTTGGCCACCACTGTACACTAAAAACAGAAATTCCAACTAGCCTGCTACTTTGTTTTGATGGTTGAACAGTATGATTAGCCATCTTACAACACAAGTTTTAATAACACTTAAAATTAAATCCTTATAATTACTTCCGACCAAAAATTACAGTTCTTTTAAAAAATCTATTTTAGAAACAATGATGTGTTTACAAAAACAATGCATAAATTTAAGAATGATTATAAAATCAAAATCTAGTAATACTAATATTAATGTGTTAAAAAAAAACTTTCTGTAATTTAATTCTTCTCCTACCAAGATGTCTCATTTAAATTAATCTTTATTGGTCGTCTGCCACTTTTTCACATGAAGTGTGGTTGAACAGTAAAGGTGAAAATAAGGAATTTTGCTTAGTAGCCACTGGCCGGTAGGTTGACTTTTTTTAGTAGCCAGTTAGTGGCGAGTGAGAATAATTTCTTTAGTAGCCAGTGAGTACATTTATGTCACTGAATATTTAATTTAAAAAATATATAATTAGTTTACAGTAAAGTAATTTATGTACTAAATAAAAATATTTTACTTTATATTGCTTTGCATAAGCTTGAGATACTAATTTCCAATCTATTTAAAATAAGTCAACAGCAAAGCTATACACAACATGCCATTCTATGGCAGACTCACTAAGCTTAGATACTTGTGTAGCTAACTACATGAGTACCTTTTTTTAAAAACAAAATATTTGTCTAGAATTAAGATCTGACAATTATAAAATAGGTTGTTTATACACTAAATAATAACCCACAACATGATACATTACACATGTACAACCTGTGCCCCGCAGATAAAAAAAAGGCTAACATCTTCATGAAGTCAGAAATTGTGTATTCCGTCAATTAGTCCAGAAAAAATTTCAAATTTCTTCATTCGGGAGCGTAAAAATCATAAATTTCCATCATTCAGGGGCATAAAAATCATAAATTTCTATCATTCAGGGGCATAAAAATCATAAATTTCCATCATTCAGGGGCATAAAAATCATAAATTTCCATCATTCAGGGGCATAAAAATCATAAATTTCCATCATTCAGGGGCATAAAAATCATGAATTTCCATCATTCAGGGGCATAAAAATCATGAATTTCCATCATTCAGGGGCATAAAAATCATGAATTTCCATCATTCAGGAGCATAAAAATAATGAATTTCCACTCATTTGGAAGCGTAAAAATCATTAATTTCGGCGATCGGGTGCAGAAAATCGTGAATTTTATCAATCGGGCACGTAAAAATCATAAATTTCGTTGATCGAGCGCATAGAAATCATGAATTTTGTCGATCGAGCGCATAAAAATCATGAATTTTGTCGATAGAGCGCATAAAAATCATGAATTTCCTCGATCGGACATGGAAAAATCCTGATTTTCATCGATCGGATACGGTAAAATCATAAATTTCGGCAGTCAGGTGCAGAAAAATTCTGAATTTCGGCGATCGGACACGGAAAAATCCTGAATTTCATCGATCGGAATTGAAAAAATCATAAATTTTGCCGGTCGGGTGTGGAAAAATGATGAATTTCGGCGATCGGGTACGGAAAAATCATGAATTTCACTGATCGGAAGTGTAAAAATCACAAATTTCGGCAATCAAGTGAGGAAAAATCATGAATTTTGTAGATCAGACGCAGAAAAAATCATAAATTTCGGCGATCAGGCGTGGAAAAATCCTGAATTCCATCGATTTGACGCGGTAAAATCATAAATTTCGGCAGTCGGGTGCAGAAAAATTGACTATCAGCGATCGGACGCGGAAAAAAAATTAAGAATTTTGGCGATCGGGCACAGAAAAATCAAGAATTTCGACGATCGGGTGTGGAAAAATCATGAACCTCGTCGAACGGGCACAAAATAATCTTGAATTTCGACGATTGGGCACGAAAAAATCATGAATTTGTCGGCGGAAAATTGCGAATTTTAGGGAAAAAAAAAAGAAAATCGAAAAATCCTGCATTTGGCCAGTTCTTTCCATATTTTTAATCGCCAGTTTTTCAAGTTTAATCGATGAGTGGCGACTGGCGAGTGCTTATTTTCACCTTTATTGAACAGTAGCTATTATTTTCTTTTGTTGAAAATGTAATGTCACTAAAAACTATAGGATCCTGATTATGATAAATTTCTCAATTTAAATAGCATATTTATTGAAGTATTAGTGTTTTATCAGAGTTTTTTTGTACTTTCTTGTTTATAACAGTCCCCACAATTACAGTTATGACAAGGTTGCAGTTAAGAGTTTGACAAGCCCATATATACATCATATGTACATTACATATATTTGACATATCACATTTGCATAATATATACATCCTGTAATATATATATATATATATATATATATATATATATATATATATATAATTCAAAAATTCTTATACTAAAATTTTCCAACTTTAAAATCTAATGTTCAAAGATGAAACTATACCTGATAAGTTATTTTCTCATTCTAACAATTATTACTTCCACTTAAAATTCTACCCAACTTTTAGCTGAAAAGTAATGATTTCAGTACCATTATCCTTTTTCTGTGGTCATATGTGCAAAGCGATTCCCCAGGAGCTTTTTGCACAGACTGACTCAGGTATAGAGTCCTGCATAGGATGAGATAACCCCTTTTTACACGAACCTGACCTGGCCCTTTGGTCAGGTTGGGGTTGACACTATTTTTTTGTTGCAGGTCATGTTAACTTCTTTTTTTCTGCAGGTCTGGTTTAGGTCAGGTTAACTTATTTTTTTCTACAGGTCTGGTTCAGGTCCGGCTGACCCGATTTTTCAAAATAATGTTAAAAATATTTTTTCAGGTGAAAAAACTAAATACAATAAAACCTTCATAATGGCCACTCCCTAAAAGCAAACACTTTTTCAATTCCTAACGTTTATATATTTGTACGCTTTTACACATGAATAGTAGACACCTCCCAATCAAGTAACATGTGTATGTGTGCATAAACTTACAAATATGTGCTTTTGTGTGTATCAAAAACAAAATATTGGTAATATTTTCCATATTCCGAGAGAAGAAAAAAGGGTTCTTAACTGTACTTTAAAGAAAGAATAATCCATGACCACATTTATTATATACATTTTATTTCTCATGCAGTAAATACACTCATTCATATTCAAATATGTATTTATTTTCACCTGAAACATAGTTCTGCTTACACTTTTTGTGAAAAATCCAACAGCCCTTCTTGCAAAAATCCAAATCTAACCCACAAGAATTATTTTAGAATAAATCCAACCTGCAGAAAGAAAAGTAGTCACCCCAACACGAAAAAAGAAAATTAGAGACAACCCGTCAGAACTCTTTTCAACGATCCCAAGGTGTACTCCATTCCATGGAGTTTCACGAGGCCCACTTTAATTGCTTTTTCCTCTCTAAAGGTCAAGTCGGGTGGGGTGTGAAAGTTGACCGGAACTGCTGTCTTATTTCTGTGGCGAACCATGATCGAATGGGCTTTGCCAAGGTCGCTGATCTTTCAAACGGGCCGGGTTTATTTTTACACTGACCAGGCCAAGATAGCTTTCGCTCAGACCGAGCTGGGCCCGGAAGTTCGGCCAGTTCAGACTTCTAGCTCTGAGTTGAATTTTTCTCTCTGCTGATTATAAGCCTGACATCGTCAACATAGGTTGCAAAATTTTTTTTAATGAAATTAAAGCAATAAAATATGCGTGAAAAACATAATTAATATAACTTTTATTATTAAATACGTTATCTAATTATATTATTTGTCACTGGATATGAGTGAAATTTTAAATGAAAATTTTCAGTTACCTTTTATGTAATATTTTATAAATATGTATTTATGATTTTTTTTATATTTTAAAAAACAAAAACAAAATAACGTTATTTTTACGCAATATAGTATATCATTTAACATCCATTATGCATATCACTGAAGTTAGCTTTTATTATTTAAATGTAAAAAAATGTAATTAAATTTAAATATTTATATTTAAAGTAGTAATCTATTATTTTATTCCATTATATTACTATTCTCATTAGATTATTAATGTCCATTGCTTTGAACTGAATATTTTGAAATTAAATTATTTTGAAATTATATAAAAATTACTCTCGTATTCTGTGATATTAAATTTTTTTTCTACCTTCTCCTCCCTCCACTTTTGTTTGTTTGCTTGTTTAATTTGTTTTTGTTTTTTTTACTTAATAATCTGAAATTAATTTAATTTAAAGCAAATAAAAGTTACCCTTATTTTAAAGATAAAATTAAAAAAAAATTAAATGAAGGTGAATATCTTATATAAGTACAATTCAATGCAATTTTTCCCAAACAAGTATTATTCTAATTTCTGAATATTTTTCATGAGCAAAAATTTTCATGATTCAGCTAAGAATGATTTTTATCATTTCATTTAGGAAAAATTAGTATTACATACACTTAGAATAAGGCCTTATTAAATAAAGTAAGACCCATTACATAGAGTAAAACTGCCTCTACATGACAAACATATCTCAAAAATTAGTTTTAAACATCCATTTAGAGTCCAGCATCGGATCGGATTACCCACACCCGACCTAAACCGCGGGTCGGGTTGGGCTATATTTTTTGTTTTGGTTTCGGGTTGGGTTTTGACTCTTGAAGTTCGGATTTGAGTTGATCCGAATGTCCACAATATTTTTGCCGGTTAAAAATATATATGCAATAAGACCGTTATAATGGACACTCCCGTAAAGCGGACACATATGTTTAGCGAACACTTTATAATTCCTGACACACATATATTTGCACGCCTTGGAATAGTGGGTACCTCCAAATCTACGCACATTTAGCATGTGTTATGCATGCATAAACTATCACAAATACGATACGTCTGTTTTTGTGTGTATCATAAATGAAATGTTGGTAATGTTTTTCAGATTCTGAGAAAAGAAAAAATGGTTTTTAACTGCACCGTAAAGAAAGTATAATCTATGATTCTTATATACCTTTTATTCTTTCTCATGCAGTAAATTGAATATATACTTAATACATATTTATTTTATCTGAAACATAGTTCTTTTCAAACTTTTTGTGAAAATCCTAACAACCTGACATGCAAAAAATCTAAATATGACCTGGAAGAATTATTCTAGCATGAACCCGACACGCAGAAAGAAAATTAGTCATCCTGACCCGAAAAAAAAAAAAAAAAAAAGAGAAACAACCCAACCCGATGCAGGACTCTATTCAACGATCACGAGGTGTCTGCTATTCAAAGGTTTTAATATATTTGAATATTAATGAACATATAGATTTGTCTATTTATCTATATAAAATTTAAAATTGGTATTAGAGATATAATTGTACATAATTTTCATAATAGCATTAAAACATGATTTATTGTCCTTTCATTGCGGGTTCGAGTCGGGTTGTGGATCGGCAAAAATTATTTTTGCAGGTTCAGGTCGGGTGGCAGGTCGAGGAAATATTTTTTTTTTCGGGTTCGGGTCGGGTATAACCCAACCCGTGCAGGACTCTGCATCCATTGTCAAAATTTTTTGAAGATTCCTTGTAACCCCAATAAAATTATCAGGATAAATAATTTATAATTTTTTTAAAACTGCAATATTTTATTTCAGTAACAATTACTTTTTAACCTGATGAAAGAAATAAAAATTATGCTCTGCCTGCATTTCTAAAATCGGAAAAAAAAGGCCCTTATAAAAAATATCTCTGTATATCTGATAAAAAGAATATATTTATATAAACTGAAATATTACACAATCAATAATACGGCACAAACAGACATAATACAGTAAAATTTACTGCTACCTCCCCCCTCCCCAACTTTTTTTTATTAATTAATATTTTTGTATTGGCATAAAACATGGCAGGTTAAAAAGAAAAAAAAGTGTTTTAAATCCAAATTTCTACTAAATCATCATCCTTAATATGTTAAGTACAAATTAAAAATATAAAAGTCCTCTTCACAAGCCCCACATCCACACTAAAACCTACATTACTGCAATCTAACTCTTCAATAGTTCCATTTTAGATGTTTTATTGTAGAGCATAAGATTTCATTTGTCTCCTTAACGTAAAGCATATTTTAAAAATATTTCAAAACAAAAATATGCTCATTGACAAATTTAGGAGGTAGCCTTGGTGCATGTGTGTGTGCAAGGGGGGGGGGGGACTGGGAACCCCGCTGGAAAATTTTGAATTTAATGCTTATTAATATTGTTTAAGTACAAATCCTCTTCCCAACCACCGGAGCTTTCAAAATATTCCCTTGAGAAAAATGCCTGATTTCAACACTGAAAATATTAAAGAATTATTGAAATTTTTAAATTATTTAACGTACCTAGTTTTTACATATTCTCATATTAAATGTCAGGAAAAAATGGATCCATATAACATATTGTACTTGAAAATTGAAATGAGTTAAATGAAATTTTTACAAACAAAATTGTTAAAAAGTTATTGCAATTTATAAATTATTTAACATGTTCAATTTTTATGCATTTCTTCATCAATCTCTTTTATATATAATTCTCTTATCAATTATATATAAGAAAATCTATATAACTATAGGTCATAAAATTCATACATAGAAATTTTTTCTCAAAAACAAAACTGCTAAAAAAATTTTGTTTTCTAAATTATTTAAGTCTTCTTTTTTACTCTCTTATCAATTGTAAATACATATTGATATATGTATTATAAATTTGGGATGTATTAAATTTTTAAAACTTTTTTTTCTTGTACATGTCCACTATCTGTCGCTTGTCTGTTTGTTTCCTGTTTGCCTGCTGTCTACATCCTCTCGGCTGTCTGTCTGTTTACTAACTGCTACTGTTTGTCTGTCTGCTGTCTGTTTACACTCTCCCTTCTGTTTATATGCTGTTTGCTTGTCTACTGCTTGACTTCTGTTTATCTGCTGTCTGCTTTATGTTCGCTGTATGACTGTCTACTGTCTGCCTCCTAAATATCTGCTGTATGCCTGTCTGCAATCTGCTGTTTGCCTACACTCTGTTGGCTGTCTGTGTATTGTCTGTCTGTCTGCTATCTGTTGACTGTCAGTTGTCTGTATGCCTGCTATCTTTAGTCTGTGTACTCTCTGTTCACTGTCTGTCTGCTATCTGATGTATGTCTCTTTGCTGTCTATATGTATGGTATCTCCTGCCTGTCTTTCTGACCATAGCATACTAAAAAAATGTTACCGCCAGCGTTAAAAAAACCACGCATTTAAAATATATTCATTTCATATATTTGAATTCTTTTGTGCGGCCCTGTAAAATAACTATAACTATGTACACCTTGTTCAAACAAACATGCATCAGATGATTGTAACAACATATTAAAATTTCATTACCATCAGCAATCTAAAAATCTCGCACTAAACATATTTTTGTTTCATATATGCATATTCTTTAGTGAGGCCCTGTAAAAATCTATAAGATCTCCCCCCCCCCCCCCCCCCTTCTTTGAGAAAAAGATACTGTAAGCGACAGTAACAATATATTAAAATTAATTTCATTGCCGTCAAGACTCTAGAAATCCAGCATTTAACATATTTGTTTCATATATTTGTATTCTTTTGTGCTGCCATGTAAAATAACTATAAATGCAATATACATTCTCTTCTAGGAAAAACATGCTGTAGGTGACTGTAAAACTTACTAAAATTTCATTACTGTCAGCATTCTACAAATTCCACATTTAACATATATTTGTATTCTTTTGTGCAGTCCTGTAAAATAACTATAAATGCTATATACACCTTCGTCAAGAAGAAACATATTGCAGTTGACTGTAACAACATACTAACATTTCATTTGCGTCAACATTCTACAAATCCTGCATTTAACATATATTTGTTTCATATATTCATATTGTTTTGTGTGGATCTCTAAAATAACTATAAATGCTATATACAGCTTCTTCGACAAAAAGTACTGCAAGTTACCGTAACAACATACTAAAATTTCATTATCATCAGGATTCCTCAAATCCTGCATTTAATATATATGCGTTTCATATATTTGTGTTCTTTTGTGCAGCCTCGTAAAATAACTATAAATGCTTTATACACCCTCTTCGAGAAGAGGAAAAAAAATATGCTGTAGGTGACTGTAACCACATACTAAAATTTCATTAGCGCTAGCCTTCTACAAATACCACATTTAACATATATTCATATTCTTTAGTGCAGCCCTATAAAATAACTGAAAATGCTATATACACATTCATCGATAAAAAGATGCTGTAAGTGACTGTAACAACATACTAAAATTTCATTACCGTCAGCATTCTACAAATCCCACATTTAACATATATTCGTATTTTGTGCAGTTTTGTAAAATAACTATAAATGTTATATACACCTTCATCGAGAAGAAACATATTGCAGTTGACTGTTACAACATACTAAAATTTCTTTACTGTCAGCATTCTAGAAATCCCACATTTAACATATATTACTTTCATATATTCGTATTCTTTTGTGTAGCCCCGTAAAATAGCTATAAATATTATACACAATTTTTTAAAGAGAAAACATGCTGTAGGTGACTGTAACAACTTACTAAAATTTCATAAGTGTCAGTAATCTACAACTCCTGCATTTAACATATATTTTTTTGTGCGGCCCTGTAAAATAACTGTAAATACTATATACACCCTTCTTCAAGAAAAAACATAGTGTAGTTGACTGTAACAACATACTAAAATTTCATTAACGTCAGCCTTCTACAAATACCACATTTAACGTATATTCGTATTCTTTTGTGCAGCCCTGTAAAATAACTGTAAAGGCTATATACACCTTCGTCGATAAAAAGATGCTGTAAGTGACTGTAACAACATACTAAAATTTCATTACCATCAGGATTCTTCAAATCCTGTATTTAATATATATATTCATTTCATATATTAGTATTATTTTGTGCTGCCATGTAAAATAACTATAAATGCTATACACACAATCTTCAAAGAAAAGCATTCTGTAATTGACTTTAACAACATGCTTAAATTTCATTGCCATCAGCATTCTAAAATCGCGCATTTAATATATTCGTTTCGTAAATTCGTATTCTTTTGTGTGGTCTTGTAAAATAACTATAAATGCTATATACACCCTCTTCGAGGGGAAAAAAACATGCTGTAGATGACTGTAACAACATACTAAAATTTCATTAGCGCCAGCATTCTACAAGTTCTGCATTTAACGTACATTCGTATTATTTTGTGCAGCCCTGTAAAATAACTATAAATGCTATATACACCTTCATCGAGAAGAAACATATTGCAGTTGACTGTTACAACATACTAAAATTTCTTTACTGTCAGCATTCTAGAAATTCCGCATTTAACATATATTACTTTCATATATTCATATTCTTTTGTGTAGCCCTGTAAAATAGCTATAAATGTTATACACAATTTTTTCAAGAGAAAACATGCTGTAGGTGACTGTAACAACTTACTAAAATTTCATTAGCGACAGCATTCTACAACTCCCACATTTAACATATATTTTTTTTATATTCGTATTCTTTTGTGTGGCCCTGTAAAATAACCGTAAATGCTATATACACCCCTCTTTGAGAAAAAACATACTGTAGTTGATTGTAACAACATACTAAAATTTTATTACCATCAGCATTCTACAAATCTCGCAAATTAACATAGATTCGTTTTATTAGTTTAATCAGTCATTTCATAAAGATTTTATATATGTAGGGTAGATAATCATAACATTTATAGTTACGATTACAATCCAAATTTAATTTCAAATTCAGATTATAATTATATGTAATTGAAATTATAATCTCTTGTATGCCATTAAATTGTAATCAGATTACAGATTAATCAGATTCGAATTTTCCCCTCTGTTTAATCATAATCATAGTATTTATAATTATGATTACAATCCTAATTGAATTTCAAATTCAGATTATGATTACATGTAATTGAAATTATAATCTGTTACATGGGATTAAATTGTAATCAGATTACAGATTAATCAGATTGCGAATTTGCCCAATTCTGGTAAAATGTGATGCTTAATTCTCCACCCTAGCCGACCCCCACTGAGAAAAATTACAAGTACAAGAATGAAAGCAGACAACACAAGGCGAAAGATTTTTCTGCAATAATGATTTGCTAAGACATTCTAGATTCAGTAGAGAACGGGCCTGACTGAAAAATACTATGTAACTGATTGAATAAAAATCAGGTTCCCAGAAACATTAGCCTCTATGTTTTTACTAAAGAGATCTGGTGGACGTGACTACCTTATACATTTTATGTAGATTATTTTGCTATTTAAATATTAATTATATGTGAATAAAAACTGAAGTTATAATCATTCAAACTGTGTATACATTTTTGGGGACACCCTGTATATATAAAATATACTTCATATATAGCTCATACTTATGTCTTGTATGTCATATATGACTGTAACTTGGTGATTCATTCTTGGAGACACTATAACAAGGAAGTATCTTTCTTCTAAAAAAAGTATACACTAATCCACAAGCAACAAATTAAATTTTCTATGAAATGTGGATTTTATTTTACAAGATATATTTTGTTTGCCCACTATAGAATGATAAATAACCTCTTATCACGAGAAAGGAACAAGTCTTCTAAATAATAAAAAGGGAACAGAAGAAAATGCTAGAAAAACTACAACTTGTAGGTTGAAAATTTAAAAAATCTGTCTCATTGTTTAGTATTCAACATGCTATCACCAGCAGCCATTTTGTGATGTCATATTTTGCTGGCTTATAATAAAACACAAAGAAAATCAGAAATGTGATAAACATATCTACCGAGACTTCATGATGTTACTCCACAGCCTATATTAAATGTGTCAGAAAAACCTAGAAATCAGTGAAATATATTACATAGAGAAATATGTTTAAATATAGAAACAATTATAGTTTAGTTAGTTAAGTGCCAAAGGTAGACACCAAGTTAAAAATAAAGTATTTATCTATTTATTAATCTTAGTCATTTTGGCTCATAAATAAATTTGCCAAAAATAGTTTTCTTTTTTTTTTTTTTTAATTTACATTTAATTTACATTTCTCACACTTTTAAGATTAACCATAGACATGTGTATTGCAAAAGTACGAGGTGTGGCTATTAAATAACGAGACTGGTGTGAGAAATGATATTTATTCCAAATAAATTTATATTTAACTTTTATCTCCTTCAACATACATTCCTCCTCTATCTATACACAGCTGCATAAGTGTCTTCCATTGTTAAAAAAAAATGCTGCAGCTCATCAGTTGTAAGCCTCTTCAATAACTTTGTCGTTTTTGCTTTTACTAGTTCAACAGGCTGAAAATAGGTTCCCTTTCCACTTTTGGGAACAGGTGGAAGTCACATGGTGACAAATACGTAAGATAATCAAGCACAAGAATATGCTTGTCCACTAGAAAACACTTCACAGATAAAGAATTGTGAGCTGGCACATTGTCCAGATGCAGAATCCATCCACAAATTCGGACTTTTCTTTCTTACTCTTTCTCTCATCTTGATTAGTACTTCTTTATCGATCATCTTGCTCAGATGTTGGTCTTTCCATACAGTTTCATTAATTTTCTGAATGTTTCCTTCAGTTCTTGCAGTCACAGATCGACTGGGACGTTCATGACCTTCAACCTCTTCCCGACCTTCAAAAAACCGTCTGTGTCGCCCAAAAACTCGCTCACGTGACACAACATTAACACCAAACACCTCCTTTAACATTTGTAAACATTCTGTTGGTGATTTTTGAATATTTCTATTTCAATCTGTTGAACTAGTAAGAGCAAAAATGGCAAAGTTGTTAAAGAGGCTGAAAATTGATGAGCTGCAGCATTGTTTTGAACAATGGAAGGAACTTATGCAGCTGTGTATAGATAGCGGATGAACATATGTTGAAGGGGATAAAAGTTAAATATAAATTTATTTGGAATAAACATAATTTCTCACACCAGTCTCATTATTTAATAGCCACACCTTGTATAAACATAAAAAATTTTGATTGAAAAAGCACAAGTTTTAGCATTTGTGGTTTGACTGGACAGCTCTACTGTCCAGGAGTCTGCAACACTTTTTGAAGTGCTATCATACAAGCTGATTTTCAAATATGTAATGGATCTTACTAAATTGCAGAAAAAGCTGTCGCTACCATGATGGATGCAGCTTTGTGAGTTCTGATATCATACAGTTAAAGCAAACAATATCCCAATTATGGATATTAACACATATGATGTCAGTCATCCTAATTGAGATACTGTTCATTTTGCTTTAACTGTAAGATGTTGCAGCTCGCTAGTCTATCCACCATGGTTGCAATTGGCACACCAGTTTTTGCGATAGATTAAGTAAAATCAATTACATGCATGAAAATTATCTTGTATATCACTTTAAAAAAGACATGTCACTGCTTCCCAGACTATTACATGTGATATCAAAAATCTCTTTATTCTAAAAGAAAAGTTACTAACATAGCCGTTGTTGTTGGTATTGAAACTATTGTCGTTTTCACTTTCTTGGCTTATCCTGCATAAACTGTTGCATATAAAAACCTGAAAATGGTAGTTTTATAGAGAAATGTATGTCCAGACTCCCTTCAAAACCGAACAGAATGAAGTCTGGGAATGAGTCTAATGGAAGAAAAATCCCCTGAATACAGCCCCCTACAGATCTATAAAATATACTAGCCCCTCCCAAACGGTAATCCTGGGTGTGCCAATGCTCCACTTGACTAGTAGAAAATACTCTAGACAAGCAGGCAACCTGTTATAGCAAAACCGGTCGTTTCCTTATACAGGCAAAGGTTTTTTAAAAAATTTTACTTTTGAAAAAAAATGCACAAAAGTAGAAAAAAAAAAAGTGTCTTTAAGTCATGAGTGCCAGATGCAGAACAGAGTGAAAATTTTTTGGTGCCCTAATTTTTTGTTTAAAGATTAAAAAAAAGGTATTTTAGTCTCTTTAAGGCTCTATATAAGTGCAGGGTCCAGTGGATCATACTCTTCTTATGCCAGCCCTATCTTATGAATTTGAGCAAATGAAATTACTTTGTGTGTTCCTTAGTAATTTCTCAATTACAGATCTCTAAATACAATGATACAGGAAAAGTTCCTTATTATTTTGGTTATATTTTTCTTTCTTCACTTGTACAAATACATCATCAACTACTGCTCATTAAGTATTATTTTTCATATCATTCTAAAAAAAGATACAATATCTTAATTGAAAAATTATTTTAATGTATCAGTGAGATACAGGCTAAAATGCTTCCATTCAAAAGCAAACATTATTAAACAAAACAGATTTGGTACACAAGGTTCTGATCAGCTATAAATATATTATTAATAAATTTGTTAGGTTATTTAAAAATTATATTTTTCAATTTAAAGAAATATCAACATACAGTGATATCTAGCTAATGAATGCTGCTAGGAAAAAAAATCTTTTCCTGTTTATCTGACTTAGATAATGAAGGTTCGGTACTTTTTGGTTAGCTGGGCACCAGTGAAATATATATACAGTGGAACTCCAGTTATACGTTTCCCTCAGTTATACCTTTCAACTCAGCGGTCCCGGCCGTTTGCCATTAAAAATTAGCTGAGTTATACGTTACGTTTCTGCACAGCCGGGCAAAATTTTATCTCATTTATACGTTTTGCAGAAAATAATTTTTCGGAACCTTTTCTATGCCTTGCCTTCTATCCCTGCTAACCACCGCTCTAGGGTTTCTGTGAACCAAACTCGCCACATTCGAAACAGAGCACAGGAGAGGGGGAAAAGGAGGGGTTAGTTTGCCGAAAAAGAACAATCGAAGATTAATGATTACGTATTTCAATTAGATTCAGTAAACTACTGAAATGATTTACATAGCAATGCGTTTTCAATGACTTTTTTTAAGTACCCTATGTGTGTCAAAAAATATATTTAATAAAGGTTTTATCAACCTCCTGTGTACTTTTCTTATGTAATTTTATTTTTACTCTGTTCCATTTCTGCGAATTCATGTCATGGGTGCAGTAATACTTTCGAAACGTCCGTTTTCGGTATAAAAGGCAATAAATACCTCAACGAAGCATTCTCATGATATTTTTTTTAAAAAAGGTTCTGGTAGCCCATTAATTCAGTTATATGTTTTTTTGTTCGATCCCAAGCAAAACGCATAACTGGAGTTCCACTGTATATACATATGTGTGTGTATATATACAGGGTGTCCCAAAAAGGAGTACCCATTTTTAAAAATGAATAAGAAACAAACGAATAGAGTTATTAAAAGAATTCTTGCAGGAAACGGATATGTGAAGTCTGGAATTTTATTTAGAGTATTTTATTATGTTAGTTCAAATTCTTACCGACAGATGGCGCTGTGGCTACCGCATTCATCAGCAATAGTTGAAAATTAAATGACAATATTTTCAATATGTCCTCCATTCATCACAATAACATGTCGGAGTCTTAGAATGAAATTGGCACACACCTTCTGCAACGTCTGTACGGAAATGGCTGTACACTCTTGAGCGGTTAATCGCTGGAGCTCAGCTAGCGAAGTGGAATTTTGGCAGTAAACTACATCCTTCAGATGGCCCCAAAGAAAAAAATCACACGGATTTAAATCTGGTGAGTAAGGTAAGGTGGCCAATTCATACATTTGCCGGTTAATTTCAGGTAATTTTCGGTGCTGTAGCGCCATCTGTTGGTCAGATTTTGAACTATCATAATAAAGTGTTATAAACAAAATTCCAGACTTCACACATCCGTTTCTTGCAAAAATTTTTTAAATAACTCTATTCGTTTGTTTCTTATTCATTTTTAAAAATGGGTACTCCTTTTTGGGACACCCTGTATATATGTGTATGACTATATAGATATACATATATATTTCACTGGCACTCGGCTAACTGAAAAGTACCGAATGTTCTATATAATGCAGTTGCTTCACATTTATTTTAATTAACTGTAGAACATTCATTACAAAAATTTAAATTAAATACACTAGGCCTTTGTGAATGCAGTTATACATTAATACTTAGTGCTAATAAAACATAAAAAAAAATTATTAGAAACTATCAGCTAGTCTTTCTATTTTGTGAAATTTCAAATATGTAAAAAATAAACAATAGATACATTGAATAAAATAATGTATTAATGAAAAATTCGGCAATACAGAATTTGAGCATGATAAAAATGAATAAATTGTTATATTAAAAAATCATAATAATGCAATTTTAATTTCTATTAATTTTGTTACATGTTATACATTCTTTGGCCACCACTTGGGTTTGTGAGTTTTTAGTTTAATATCAAAGTCTTTGATTAATAACTTTTCTGATTTTAAACTTTCTTCATACTTTAATAATGCCAAGCCAAACGGGCCTAAATTACTTCTTAATCTTCCCATTTTCATCTTTTTTTCATTTAATATAGTACATTCGGGTGGAAATTCAGGATAAGTATCCTTTGGTTCTAATATAACTGGCATAAGCCTTTTTGTAATGTTTAAAGTAAACTGAATTCTTGCTGTAAGTTCTTGACCCAAATAACACCCTTTATTAAAACTAACTCCATTCATAAAATCTACATTTGTATCAAAAGGCAGACATGATCCTGGTGGATGATCCATCACTCCTTCTCCAATACCCAATTTATACCTGTAAGTTCTAAACGAATCTCCTTGGATAAATTCAAAATTGTTAAGTGACAATAAATTCAACAAATTTAAGTCCTTTGTAGTTATAACTCTGACTCCTAATAGGTTTGTTCTAGGATCTATCACGGAAACAATGACACTGTTCTTATTTTTAAGAGAATCGTTTATAACATTCAAGTTTGTTTGATAAGAGGAGGTACTCTCCTCTTCAAAATCAGGATAAATTGCCCAAACTGAATAACATTTTGGGTGTTCAAGCTTGACATTTTTTCGCAATCGGTACATGAGTAAGTGCTTGTCTAAATAATCAAAAGCAGAACTTTCGTATTCAACCAAGTACTCGTTATGATCAATCTTGTATAACAATATTTCGTATAAAACACGGCCACTAGAATTCAAAAGAAGAGAAAATATTGATGGCGAACTTTCTATTTTTCTTATATCATTTGTCACCAGACTTTGGAGGTAATTATTTGTATCTGGTCCACTTAATTTTAAAACAGTTCGTTTATTTAGGAGTTCTACAGACCATCTTTTAGAACATAACGATCGTGCTAGAAAAATGCGTCCAAGATTATAAGACGAGTGGATAAGTCTTAGGTTAAACATGATTTCAAAACAATAGTTTAAAGATACCTCTGTATTTGTTTTATTACTTTTTTATTTTTGTTTATCAATCACAGTCACAGAATAACATTAACACTTCACGGGCTCTGTTCAGAAACGAAGATCAGGCGGCTCGCGGGCGAAGGAGAAGTATTTTGATCATCAAATCAACGCTCCCCTGCGTTGATTTGATGATCAAAATACTTACTCTGATATGATTTGATCAACGCCCCTAGAGAGGGGGCATTAATCAAATCATTAAAAAATATCACAAATTAGTCAAATCAATGTTTCGTGCATACATTCACAGTAAAGACCCACTCCATATTTTAGTCTCTTTCAACCGCGCACCAACTGAGATTCTAACAACCAGTCAACCAGCCATACACAATAGCATAGCAGAAGCAGACGACGGAAGTTTAATGCTGTTTACATTACACGTCACTTTTGTGTTCATAGATAAGTAATTTGTATCTATTGTTCACTTCAGCCGTCTGTAATTAAAATAAACCTTATTTGAGTTTTTACTCTTGTACTAAAGTTACTAAAAAGTCGACTTCTACGATTTCATCCTAAAATAAATAACAAAGAAAATTCGCAAAAATGCTTCATAGCTCATATTGTCATCCGGTGTTACGACAATATCAACAGACTAATACGTCTATATCTGCCTCAAATCTTATGTATCCAGTTTTTGTGATGTAAGTATTTTTAGAAAGATATTTCTGTATGTGTAATATTGAGATATTTTTAATGTATTTATTCCATTTCAGTGAGAAAGAGACTATAGAAGAAATACCAAGTATGCCCAACGTTGCCAGGATGGGACCTAATAAATTAATCAGTGAATTGAAAACTCTGATTGAAAAAGGATTATCCTCTGTCCTTCTGTTTGGCGTTGTGGATTCATCCTCAAAGGTTCAATATTTTATTTCATAAAATTTCTAAAAGTGAATTTATTAAAACAACGTTTGGACTCACAAATATATATCCATTTTTATTTTCTTATATTTTTTAATTGGTACTAAATGCAACTTTAAGCTTCTTGTGATGACCGACATATTCATGTGACAGCATTTCTTTTCTCAGGAACATAAACTAGTGCAAGATATTGTTATACTAATGTCTTGGATACCACATGCATGTTATGCTAAAGCTTAAACAAAAAAATTTCATACGCAAATTTGCAATTAGTGTTGATAAAATTTATCATCATGCTAAGATAGATTTTATATAGCATGTGAAAAGGTGTCATGACGAGACACATGACAGAAGTGAAACTTACTCAAACAT
Source organism: Maratus michaelseni (assembly GCA_963931845.1). Classification (NCBI taxonomy): domain Eukaryota; kingdom Metazoa; phylum Arthropoda; class Arachnida; order Araneae; family Salticidae; genus Maratus; species Maratus michaelseni. The sequence continues at coordinate 159,238,914 of OZ007591.1, forward strand.
TTAAAAATTTTTCTTGTAAAAGCATGTATATTATACAAAAGTTATAAATAATTCTATTCAGAGATAGATACTAAATATATCAGTAAAAATTTAAGCAAGAGGTATATGTATTATATTCTCTATGTGAAATTGCTTAAAAAGAATGTGCATGTGCTAAAATTAAAGCCGCAATAAAAAGGAATCAACCAGAAAAAAATATTTAAAACACAAACTTAAGGGGAATAAGTAAAAATTGCACAAACATATTTTATATAAAAACCTGTTGCATAAATTTATATATACATATAATATAATGAATATATATATGATAAAAACTATTTATATCAGTGCAGTTAGATATAAATAGTTTCTATCAAACTTTCATGTATTTTGATTAATAATTCTATAATTACAAATTTTTAAACAAGACTACTGTTAACATTAGATCACTACATAATGAAAGACAACAGAAAGCATTGTGTTCACTCTAGAATAGAAAAAAATGGCAGGGTGCTAGTCACAAAAAACTGAAACAGAAAAAAGGTACTTATTCAGTGGAAAATAGCATTATTTCAAGAAAAAGTGTATTTTTGTGTAATTTTTAATGAATACAGTAACATTCATTTTGAAGGATTTTATGAATTAAAAAAATATATATATATATATTTAAATTGCAGCATAATTTAGTAATATTCTGTTTTTTTTTCTTTTTCCCTAAAGAAATGAGGCAATTCTGTATTTTTTGCAAGCACATTGATTTCAAAATATTGTGGTACAGAGACATATATTTTTTTAAGGAGTGATCTCTGGACACTATTTACTATTTAAAAAAAAAAGGCAAGGTGCATTTTGTATATCTAAAAAAAAAAAAAAAGGAAAGTTAATGCCCATTCTTAAATGATAGCCTAAGAAAGAACACTGGTTTTGTACTAATGATTAGCCCACAAAAGAGGATCTCAAGTTTCTTTCAAGTTCCATTATAACCGTGAAAAGGGTTGGATATCTGTGTTATTTCTGCTTTCACAAAGACAAACTAGTTCACTCCTTAATCCTGACATAAGAACTTTCACTTAAAAAAAATTGTGAATTGAATTAACATATTGTAATAGTTCTAAAATAAACTATTAAGATAAAAAAAAAAAAATACCCACTTTTTCATTGTATCTTTGCCTTTCTAACAATGTCTTTTAAAAGAAAAAGTATTAAAATTTACCTTTTCAAAAAAAAAAAAAAAAAAATCTGAATGCAGATATCATATTTTTTGTTTTTTTCTGCAGATTTAAAACTCTGCATCCACTTTCCAATTGAAAGACAAAAAAATACATTCTTATGCCTGGTACTTTTCTGGTTTCAACAATGTTTTCTGTTTAAAAAAACATTAATATTTACTATTTCAAAAAAACTATTTTCTGGAAGTTCTTTCACGAATTTGCCGGACTGTTTTCCTCCCTCAGAATAATCCCAGATATTCTTTTGTGTTGTGTCAAAAATGCATCTTGCAAGCTTATTGCATTCATGTTTTAAAAGAGGGAGGAGTGGGGGCAGGGGCATATTTAAGCAGAATTCATTTGAGGGACTAACGTAGAAAAATTTATATCTTCAAAAGTACGTTTCTGTGTCTATGCACGTTTCTGTATCTATGTTCTATATAAAATTCAACTTTATTAACTGATCAGGATCAAATTTTGCACTTTAGAATGTCAAATACTTTACACTTTAGAATATAGTGGAGAAGATAAGGATGTTTAAAGATGGACACAGCACCCCTTCACTTGCATTCCATTGTTGTAAATATTCCAGTAAAGTATTTTGATATTTAAAAAAATTCTATTTATATTTTGCTGAATGTGCAGACGGAAATTTACAATACTTAATTAAACAGGTTGAAGTTTTTAGTAATAATATGCCACTTACAATTTATTCACAATCAGCTTATTTATATTTACATTAAAAATGATTAAATCATAATTTATGTTAATTATATCTTTGTTCATTCAGTGCATAACATGCATTTTAACCCGCCGCCACTTTTTTAGATGCATTACAGAACACAAATCTAGACATTAAAAAATGTCCTTCATTACACGTAAGCGTCATGAGTGCATTCATATGTAGATCGGTCATTGTTGGTTTTAGATAGTTTTTTATAAATTTTAATTTACTAAATACTCTTTCATTCGAAGCAATTGTTACTGGAGAAGTTAGAGCCAGATGACTGACACGGTTTGCAAGTGGTAGAATGCTTCTTAAATATTTTGATTTCTTGAAAATATCCATTTTTTCATACTCTGTGGAGAAGTCTGAAAAAACTTCCAGCTCTGCATTTAATGCTACCATGTCAGCAATTGCCTGGGTTTTAGAAAAGAAATCTCTCGCTTTTTTAACCAGATCTAGAGTTAATTTCTCTCTTGTAATGGGAGGATTCATTATCATCAGTACTGAGTTATGTCTGGAAATTAATTTCACAATTTGCCGAAAGTTTCCATTTTTGTCTCTGTTACTTCCTCTAAATGCTAGATCTTGTCAACCCAGCATTCGCGTAAAGTGCATTAAGATTGTTACAACTTAAGTGTTGAATGCAAGATCTTGCTCTTCTAGAATAATCGGTTTGTGCTTCCTTGTGTCAAGTAATACATCAACGTGATTATGCGTCATCATGAACTGACAATAATTTGAAAGGGCATTTCGGTGGGAGTTGGTAGAGAAATGTTGCGTAAGTTTTCCATTCATTTCTTTTCCTACACTCTTCATTTTATGCCATTTGTTTACACCACTTTCAACCCAAGCATTTTGTGTTTTTTCTCTTCCAAGACCTTCATGAAACAGACAACAAACAATACAAAAAGCAGCGCTGAGTTCTGTGCTATATTCCAAAAACGGATACACTTTGTACGAAACGCTGTTGAAATGTCACTGTCTATCCTGCTGGATGAAACCGTTTATCAGATATGCACCGAGTTTTGGCTGATATGGACCTAAACTGGTCAAATAATGTCTCTGGTTGTCTGACTGTATTTTAGACCTTTTTCCTGAATCATGGTCAACGATGGAATCTCTCCCACTTTCCGTTGTGCTAACATCTCTACGTTTCTGCTCGATTTTTTTCACAATCTTACCATAAAATTTTTAACACAGACAATTTTCTTTTGTCTTGACAACTGTATCTATGGTCTCTGTAAGGAACAATGTCAGATTGGGTCAATTTTTTAACAATTTGCTTGCAATTGTTCAAACGATCCACTAAGACTAAATGATTCAACTGTCCAGCACATTTGAATACACTAATATGAATGTCTTTGCCGAAGTCGTCACCTTCACTGTCTCTCCTGGTCCTTCTTAATTTACTTTCACGGGCACGTGGAATCTGAGAACAGAGAGACAAACTTTGCATTTTTGAAAGAAATTTTTAAGCCTTGAGGGTTTTAGTGTATATTTTAGGGAAAAAACACTGGAAATTTGAAAAAAAATCTATTGTTTGAGAGTTGTATCGATTGATACTGACTACCTAGAATTTACCGACTATGATTGAAATTGCTGACATGGGGGGAGGGAAGGATGGCATTTTATATTATTTAGGTTTCCCCAGAAATTTTTGGTCAGAATTGAAAGTTTAATATATCTAAATGTCAGAAATTAAATCAGCAATCCCTTAGTTCATTGGGATAATTTTCGTTCAAAAATATAAAATCATAGAAATTCAAGGTTAATTTGCAGAAAAAAAAAAAAAAAAACAGATCAGAGCTGCAGAAGGCAGTGGGGCCAACAACTCTAGGCTCGTTTTCATAGATTTTCATTAAAAAATATAAAATCATACAAATTCGAGGATGTACACTGCCAGAAATTTTTGGTCAGAATTGAAAGTTTAATATATCTAAATGTCAGAAATTAAATCAGCAATCCCTTAGTTCATTGGGATAATTTTCATTCAAAAATATAAAATCATAGAAATTCAAGGTTAATTTGCAAAAAAAAAAAAAAAAAAAAAAAAAAAATCAGAGCTGCAGGCAGTGGGGCCAACAACTCTAGGTTCGTTTTCATAGATTTTCATTTAAAAATATAAAATCAGACAAATTCGAGGATGTACACTGCCAAAGACAGTACAGCTTCCAACATTAGATGTTTAGGAAGATTTTTGTTTAAAATTATAAAATCAAAACAGATAAGAACATGCGTAGCACATTCGGTCTACGCCACCGAAGACAGTAGGGCCCACAACTATAGGTTCATTTGGATAGATTTTCACTGAAAAATATAAAATCATACAAATTTGAGGGGGTGTATGCTGTCAAAGGCAGTGGAGCCCCTTACATTATGTTCGTTTGAAAAGATTTTCATTTAAAAATCTTTCTACACTGATTTTAGGTATATTTAAGGTTATTATTGCCTCTAGCATTTAATATTGATTGAAATATCTGTTTATTATTAGTATATGATTTGGCCTTATAGTTAGAGCCTTATTTACCTCTTAACCCTCTCACTGACAAGCCCGTGTTAATATGCTCACTAAGCTCCAGGTTTTACTGTGATACAAGCAATTTTTAAATATAATTCTACAAATATAATGCAATTTTAATACGTTGAGTAATGATTGATACCCTCAAGGTTTACATTCATATAAATTATTAAGTTTTTTATGTAATTTTGGAATAATCACTTTTTATTAGCATTTAAAATAAAATACAGAGGAAACAACATTACAATTTAGCCCTTTTGCCCGACTGTCAGAGGGTTAATTCAAGCTAGAAAATCTATTAAAAAATTTAAAGTATAAAATGAAATTAAAGTGAGAGACCATTGTCACCTCAGTTACTACAAACACTGCCTCCTTAATACTAAATGCCTTACGTTTTCGATTCAAAAATGGAAGCCGGATAACGCTGATAGATGGTGTTACCGTATGGGACCTCTCGTTCTAATATTTACATTGATAGCTTCATAGAAGTGTCTTTAAAATCTACAATTTTATTATTTTTTACAGTGATACTTGATTTTTCTTAAATTGAAAGTTCACATGTAAACGAAAATTAATGTTTTCTTTTTAAAATGCCGTCAAATAAATGAATGCCTATTTGTTATTAATATGATATATTTTTATTAGGTTACAATTCTGTAAAAGGATGCTTTGATCTAAAACTAGTTCTGAAATAATATTAATATTAAAAACGTGACAGAAATATTAGGTGAAATTATTTATTTCTATCAAACAATTATCCAAAGCCTTGTCTGAATGAAACTGAATCTGTAACATTAAATATATTTAAATGTCTTCTATTGCACTTGCAAAATAACCCTTTAAAAAAATTAGCCTTGTAAAAGATGACTATAATATAGTTATAACTATTATATTACAGTTTCTTTTAAACATTATTTAATCTATCAATAATATTTCACTAATCTCATAATTACATTTCCTATTGTGAATCAATATGTTAATGTAATAACAGAAATAAATCAAAGCACCCCAAATTCCTGTAATGGACACCTTACAAAATGCAATAGATAATTGTTTTTATGATTGTATTTAGAATCAGAACTTAATTAAAGAATACTAAAGAAGCAAATAGTCATTTTCAGATAAATTAAACAATTCGGATATCAATTAATAACAAAATATGAGAATAATTAATTGTCCAAATTAATTATTTTCATTATCACAAGATCAATACTATATTATTCTAGATAGAAGATTTTAAAAACGAATTTAAAAGAAATACAGTTATCAAATTATTAAGACAATAGGGGGGAGGGGTGGCAGTAAAAATATGGGGAAAAAAGTCTTGAAACATCCGTGCATAGAATCGTATTTCCCATTAATCAAATTTCATTAATTAGTTCAGGGCTTGATGCATGTTTTTTTTTTTTCTTGGGCCCATTTTGTGAAAAGCAACCATTATTTTTGCGAAATTTACAATCTAAATTCCAGTTATTCAAATTCGAACCAAACATTTACTAATTAATAATTTCTTTAAGTCCTGCTAAAGTTTTCCTTTCTGGTGAACTTGTTTTGTTTGCAAATAACACACTTTAAAACCTAACAATATAAAAATAATTAATGAAGTGTATGCTTTTATGGAATAGAATTTTGTGAAGGGGCCTATTTTATTAAAAGGAATTTTGTGAAGGGGTATTGTTAATCCTATGGGACAGTTATTTTACAATATCTCGTTTGTATTTCAAAATTTTTAAATAAATTTTTTTTTTTTTTTTTTTTTTTTTTTTTTTTTTTTTCACTTGATAGTTTAGATTGATCTCTGTGCAGGATATTTTTTACTTTTTCGATTTTGTTTACAGTTTTTTTTAATGAGGAAACTTTCACTTTCAGAAAAGTTTTCGAAAGTAGCAGTACCCTCATGAAAAAAGTCGCAACCGAAATCCAAACAGTAAAAAATGGCCTGTATAGAAATCCACCTCAGCTATCTGGTGAAAAAAAGAAAATCATTTCAAAATATTGAAATACAAACGAGATATTGTAAAATAATTGTCCCATAGGATTAACAATTGCAAGCGGGTGTTTTACCGTGAGTGAAGTATCCTCTTAAGTAATAGAAATGCTAATAATTATCTGTCTCATACTCTTTATCATTTATAAAGATTTTAAGCTATAAATACTATAAATATTAATTTCATTTATTGTAATAATGAAACTAGCAAGTCTTCAGGTTGGGGGCCTCAAACATCACTCTGCAATTTCATTTTAAAATCCTTTTAATTTAGTATTTAAAATATTCAAGCCACTGTTTCATTTCTTTCACATTTGTATTATCAATTGCTACAAGTAATTTTAATTTAATCCACTACTTAGTATTTTGCATTAATTTTTTTAAAACTTTCTCATAGTTTTTGATCTATTAATTAAATTTTATAGTGTTAATAAATATTTCCACTCCATAAACATTGTTTTATTTTTTAAGGAAATCTATTTATAAATAAAGATCAGTGTTATTAATTTATATATTATAATTAATTAAAAAGAAGAACTTTTATATTAAAAACAAATATTTTAAATTAAAAATATCAGTTACTACAGCAATTTAAATTGTTATTTATAAAAGAAAATATAATAAATACATTTGTGAAATTCTAGAAATTAATTACAAAGTTTATTTTTAAGCTATATTTTTTAACTTTCCATATAAATATTCTGAATACAGCCTTAGTTTACGTTATTTACTGATCACTACCTCCGTAATATATACGTTAATCTATTACAGAGTACTGATACGTATTGAAATATGTCAGTTGTCTCCGATAGATGGCACTGTACTCTGGGAAGAAATTGACTTCCAAATTCTGTATGGGGAAAGCGAGATTACGATCAGCATTTAGTATTAAGGAGGCAGTGCTACAAATTAATCTATTCCTTACTATGTTAACCTTGTTGAATTAAATATAGAAATTATGTTTGAAAAAAAAAATACCACATTCAACTTATTTTATCTAATAAAGAAACTGGTTGCACAGGGCTGCCACTGGTGAGTGGTGACTTTTTTTTTTATTATTTTGTCTACCACAATTTCAAAACAATAATCGCCATGGTAGATTTCTGCTAATATTTGAGGCAGTTTATGTTTTATTTAGAAATAATGCCAGGCAAAATAATAATAAAAAGTAGTCGCTTGTGGCAGCACTGATTGTATGTCTATGTGTTCTCATGATTGTGAAGAGACAGCTAAGAAAGTTCACACAAGATTAGTTTTGCATACCTATATTTAGGGCCATTTCTAGATGTTTTGCTGTGTTAGGCAAGAATTAAAAATGCCACTCTTTATCTTTTACTTTCATCAGTATTTGATTTAATTATTATCATTATTAGTCATTGCTCTTTTGTCATTCAGAAAATTTCATCATTCTGTGCAGCCATCTACTTTTGCCAAATGATAGAAAACAGCTCTGCCAATGTCAAGACCTTGAAGTTCAATATAAAAATTTAACTTTTTATAGACTGGTCTATTACTTGATCTCAGTATCTATCAGAACCAAAGGTATGAAACTTCAAAGGTTGATGAGTTTTGTTGAGTAGACATGGGTTGAAAATGTTCCCTGGGGCTGAAAGCAAATCTCTGAATATATCTAATTTGAAAATGGGAAACTTTGAAGAATGGTGCTTTCCATCTAATGTGGAAGTGTGGTGTAAGAATAAACTAATTCATTCTCTCTCTCCTGGATGTGCCAAAGTTTGAGCATACTTCTTCACATAGACAAAAAAATTTACATCATGATGAATCAAGGGATAACTTTTGAAATTTAAAGACACAAAAAGCAAAAAACATAAAAAATGGGTTATATGTTTGTTTTTGATTCTCTAAAAAGGAAAAGTGTTAAACTTTTGAAATTTTGTATCAGAAAAAGATAATAGAATATTTCTAATTATTTTTTAAATTCAAATTCAGGGTTTAGCTTGCTTAATATTTAATACTGTCAGCTACAGTAGCGGCTCGTCTATTGGCGCACATGAGCACGGGAACCCCCAAAGAAAAATCAAAAAAATATATATTAGCAAGTTAAATAAAATAATTAAAGAACACATATCTATTTTTTCCCATTTGCAGAATAAACTTCTTTCATTCCCCCTCCCCCCTTCTTCTTATACATGACAAAGACAAAACCTCACAGTAATAGTGCAAAAATTGAAAGTTTTCAACAGAGATCTCGCCCATTTGCACGTGCTACCGAGGAGATGCTCTTCAAAACAACTTTATGCAGACGGAAGCCGGCAGATGTATGTGAGGGGAATGCGTCACTCCTATCCTGCCGTTCGCACAGCCTGTAATGTGCGGGAGGTTGCTTTTTTGTCAGTTTCTTTCGCGTTTGTTCAATTTCTCCCTTTGTTTTCAATGTTCAGATAGTTTATTTTAAACTAATTATTAATCTGTTTATTCATTTTGCTTTTTATAGATATTATTCTGTTTAAGAATTAGTTGTATACAGTTAAGATGACACATACTAAAATTAGTGTTTGAGTACTAAAGTAATTGCATTTTTCAATGCTGCCGATGGAAAGAAAATTTGAAATTACATTATTTAATATTATTTAAAGGGGGTTGGTCAGTCAGATTTCAAAGTCCCTATCTAATGTTAAACCTTTGGGGATGGAATGCATACTTATTTCAAAATATTTTATAAGGGAATTAATATTTTAAATTTCTTTTTTCTGTGTATTTTTCTTAAAGGATGTCTCTTATTTTTAGTTGTCAAAATGTTTTGATATGCTTGGAATGTTCTCAAACGTATTTTAGTTTGTTTTCGAGCTATTAAAAATGAATTTAGCAATAGAAGCTCAAAATTTTACATCGGCATAATTACTAAACTAGTGCATCAAAGGACTTTCCGTTTGATATTCTAATATAAAAATTTTTGAGGATTCCAAATATGTAAAAATTAGATTTTATGTTTTGAAAGTTTGTTACAATTGCAATATAAAGATGACTCTCTAAGAATATATTTTTAAACCTAATTAAAAGAAGACATTTTTCCCAATCAAAAGATTATTTGTTTTCTCTGCAACAATTAGGCGAATAATATACATGGAGTATTCTCTTTTTTTTTCCCTTCCATACTGTACTTTCTTTTGTAGAAAGTAAAATAATACAAAATTGTCTCCAATGAGTACGTCTTTATTTCTTATATTTAAATTTTTTTAACTTGCAACAATACAAAAGTATTTTAACCTGTACGTCACGTCGTATCTACATACTTTATTTTAATAATTTTTTATTGTGACTGTGAACCCCCATTTAAATAACCCATGGGCCGCCACTGGTCAGCTAAATACACTGCAGATGATAGGCTATCTGTGCTATAATAGAGTAAATGCATTTGGTATCGTATTTGTGCTGCTAAATTTTGATTTAATAAAGCAGCTGTTTCCAGTTTATGGGAACAATAAAATTACAATTTCTGATTTGTTGCCAATGATTTTAATCATTAAAGTAGCTGATTCAGTTTGACATGATTCATGTATTGAATGGCTTTGACTATTATATTAAATTAAATTGCTCCCTCTAAGGGAGACACCAAACACAATCTCTCAATTGTCTTTTCTGTAGCCACATTTTAATGTTATGTAGAACATAGAAATTTTCATCAGAAAACTTACCACAATACAATTATAAGACTAAAATTTAGGTTATTTAAAATTCACTTTGGTAAATTACCAGATATTGCTTAAATAGTTATACTATTTGTGAATTGAAATAGTTTTGGAACAGAAATAAACCTTTAAGGACTTTTCCTTTTAAAATAAAACAATTATAATATTTACTTCAGCTGTAATAGGAATATCCAAGCCATTTTTAATTTTGAAATTCATTATATTCATAAATAAATATGAATGTTGCATGTAATTTATTTGCATTAATAACATATTGTGTGTAACTGAGTGATTATAAACAAAAATACATTCAATATTTCAGGATGCTTCTGGTTCTTGTGCTGATACTTCAAAAAATCCTGTTTACTCTGCTATTAAATTACTAAAAGAAAGTTACCCCCATCTATTAATTGCATGTGATGTATGTCTGTGTGGTTATACTGATCATGGACACTGTGGTATGCAATATATTAATTATGTACTAAATGTTACTTTTTTTTTTTACATTTACCCTATAATTTAAACAAACACTATTTTGATGAATAATTACAGATTAAGTCATTGATAATAAAAATAGCTTAATGTATATATATATATATATATATTATATTATAGATGAGTAAAATTTTAAAAATCTTCCAATATATATTTTTTCAAGATTTGTCATAAAGTATTATTTACTTTAACTTTATTTATTTATTGTTTAATTTCTTTTAAATTTGTTATTATTATTATTTTTAGATTAAATCTACTCTAAGAAAATCTTTATTATAAGAGAGCTGCCAAGTATTGAAATTTTTTTGTAATTATTATTGACATTCAACAGAATTAACAAAAATTCTTATGATCCATGAATGAAAATTACATATTATAATTTTTTTCAAATTCTTCTTCTTTCATATATACATCCTTTTAAACCATAAAAAGAAGTTTTAAAACTCTTTTTATCAGAAAACTGAATGAGAAGCTAACATTTTATGAAAGCTATGAAAAATGCCATGATTATAATTGTTTAGTAAGATTTGTGTATAACAAAATTATGAAAATAATCAAGATTGACTCTAATAAATATAGTTCAGTCAATCCTCGATACAGCATCACCTTTTTATAATGTTACACCATATGCAGCATCAAATTCCTGTAGTCCCAGCCACTAAAAACCAAATTAATGTAATTTTGCTTAGATTGCCATTCCATTTATAACGTCAGAATGTATTGATGCCAAAGGTGATGTTATATTAAGGGTTGACTGTATAAATATTTTACAAATATTTAAAGGAATATGCACTTGTGTGATTTTGCTATAAATTTTTTAAATTAGTTTTTAATGAATATTTATTTCCTGAAAATTATCCTTATTTAAAACTATTTGCATGCTTTTTGCAGAAAAATAACTTTGTTTCTAAGTTTATGCAAGTTTTATACCCTTATTACTAATAGCTCATACTTAAAATTGATATTTAATCTACAGGGTGATTATTAAAAAACTGTTCTGATATATGAGCCTCTAGCTATCATAACATTCACAGAAACGACTGAAATTTTGGTTTAAAGTATTTTGAGGTATATGCTCAAGAATCATATAGAAAAACAACAGTAAACTGTAACAGTTATGGTTGCAATTATAAAATTTCAAATGGCGACACCTAATTTTAGGTAGATTTTGTAAGAAATACTACATATTACATTCTCCCCTAAGTTGGAAATTTTGAAAAATTTTTGCAGATCTACGCCGATCATGACTCCCAGAACCCAAAACCACCCCCAGTTCAAAACTTTATCTATCTATCTATCTATCTATCTGTCTATGTCACTTTTTTATGGACACGATAACTGGAAAAATTCTGCATATATCTTTTCCAAACTGATACATAAAATCAAGGGGTATAAAATCTCGGTCAAGTTCGTTAATGGGCAAAATCGAACCAGGGGGGGGGGGGGGGGAATGGGGTGGCTTTTTGTGAAAACAGAAAAAACACCATAATTTCTTAATTATTGTACGTATCGAATCCGTTTAAAGTTATTATTACTTCTAGGAAAAGGGCCGAAAATTTATGTATGACAAATTTTTGATATAATTAAAAATGGCCCCAAGGGGGGGGGGGGGGGTTTAGAAGAAAAAAAATCATAGCTTCGTCAATTCACACGATATCAAATCCGCGTAAATTTATTATTAATCCTCTTAATATTATCTAAAGCTTTTATATTGACAAGTTTTTTATAGGACCAACCGTTATAGCAAAAAAAAAATTAAAAACAAAAAAATCCCTGCCGGCTCCGCCTGCAAACAAGTTATTTTTCGAAGTAGGCGGTTCCAACTCCCGCATCTTTTCGAAACTAATACATAAAATCAAGGAGCATAAAATCTCGATCAAGTTCGTTAATAGGCAAAATCGAACCAAGTGGGGGGATTGGGAGGGGGGGGGGTTGTAAAAACAGAAAAATCCCATAATTTCTTAATTATGATACGTATCGAATCCGTTTGAAATTATTATTACTTCTAGGAAAAGGGCCGAAAATTGATGTATGACAGATTTTTGATATCATTAAAAATGGCCCCAAGAGGGGGTGGGGAAGGGGGGTTTTAGAAGAAAAAAATTCATAACTTTGTCAATTCAGAAGATATCAAATCTGCTTAAATTTATTATAAATCCTCTTAATATTATCTAAAACTTTTATATTGACAAGTTTTTTATAGAACTAACCCTTATATAAAAAAAAAAAAAAAAAAAAAATAATAATAATAATAATCCCCGCCGGCTCCGCCTGCAAACAAGTTAGGTTTCGAAGTAGGCGGTTCCAACTGCCGCATCATGACAAAAAGGTCATTTCTTCTGCAATTCCCAACAAACAGGGGCCCCACGGTCTGCGTCTTCGAAATCTACCTGTGCCTGTAGGCCGAGCCGTCAGGGATTTTTTTTATTGGAATTATTGGAATGTGATCTTCATAGTCAAAAACCATAAAAAGCGTTTGAACGGTATCTGTAGCACTAAAACTGCTATTGCTAGACAGACTAAGAAGATAAGTGAAAACAACCAATAAGGACAGAGAAGCAACAAAAGCAAAACATTTTATTTTGTACCTTGGTCTCTTCTTGTTTCGAGGGAGATTCAGTAGACTGGGATCAGACCGAAGAAAGTGTGTGAAATGTGACATTATTAGAAAAGAAAGTCATGCTCTTGTGAAGCACCACAGTTGTTTTCTCTAAAACAACTTTTGCACATACCTCAACATACTTTAAAGCAGAATTTCATTCAGTTTCTGTTAACGACATGATAGATAGGAGCTCATATATCAGGATAGTTTTTTATAATCACCCTGTACTTCAATGAACAATGTTTTACACATTATAATAATGCAAGTCTCTTAAATATATTACAGAGTTTCCCCCAGGTTTAAAAAAAGGCAGGGTGCTGCTGGTGAGAAAAGGACACTTTTTTATTCTTAAGGCCACATTTTGGATTCTTGAGGGCACATTTTTATTCTTAAGGGCACATTTTGGATTCTTGAGGGCACTTTTTTAATTGTTAAAGGTATTCTTTTTGTTTTTAAAGCCACTTTTGATATTTAAAAGTCAGGGCACTCTTTTCAAGACAACATTGAGTCAATTTTTACTATGAAGGCAAATTTTTTAATGTAAAAAGGAGAAAGTGTATTTTTTTCACTGAGGGGCAAGAAGGGTGCTAATTATTTTATTGGGTGGGCAAGAAAGGTGCTAATTTTTTTATGAGGGGCCAGAAGGGTGCTATTTTGTAAACCAAAAAGCAGGCAGAGTGCAGCACCCTTCTGAAACTGTCTGGGGGAAACTCTGATATTACAATGTATGTCTATTAACATATTTTATCTGTTACCATCTATCTATCAACATTTGCAAAATTAAAGATGTTAAATAACTCTGATAGATACTTAGTATATCTATGATTAACTTTATTAAATTTCTACATGTGTAAAATAAGAGGCACATCTTGAATACATAACCAATCTCCTTATGAAATAAATGTCATATCTGAAAGTTATACTTGATTTGTACTTCTGAAACTGTCTGGGGGAAACTCTGATATTACAATGTATGTCTATTATCATATTTTATCTTTTACCATCTATCTATCAACATTTGCAAAATTAAAGATGTTAAATAACTCTGATAGATACTTAGTATATTTATGATTAACTTTATTAAATTTCTATATGTGTAAAATAAGAGGCACATCTTGAATACATAATCAATCTCCTTATGAAATAAATGTTATATCTGAAAGTTACACTTGATTTGTACATGAATACATTTTGAGGTATATAATGTGTTCAAGATAAATTTGACAGTTGCTAGTGAAAGTCAAACATGGAATATTTGAATCAAAAAGAAATTTTAATAAAAAAATTAATGCATGACAAATAATTGTCTGAGTGCAACGAAGACTCATACACAGCGCAGTATTACTTTGCCCCATATATAGCTACGATGGATATTAAAACCTTTCGTCAAGCATAACTCAAAAAATATTTAACGGATTTCGTTCAAATTTTTACAGCAGGTACCTATAAAGGTGACAACGTCGTCTATTTATTACCAAGAATAAGTGTCAAACCGTTTGGAAGTTATATTAAAAAAAATAGATAAAAAAGCACAATTAAAGTACATACGTCACTAAATTTTGTGCGTACGTCATTTTCACCGGCGGGAGATTTTCGTAGACAATCGGAATTGAAAAGTTCATGGAATACATGGAGCAAAAAAATATGCAAGCACTAATATTCAGCACAATAAAATATATTTTAATTTAATAAAAATGGAAAGTTAATCTGGAATTTTTTCTGTTTGAAAAGTATTAGAGATTAGTAAGAGTAGTATTAGTATTAGAGATTTGGCGTAAATCACACCATTAGCAGCTTTTTTATTTCGCGTGTGTATGTTAGGAACAATTCTTTGATGTTTAAATAAAAGGTTTCGATTTGTGGCATTATTTCTTATTTTCTTTTCCTTTTTAGTATTTTAAGTGGAATTAGTGAAAGGCGTGTATTTTAAATTAAATGAGTGAAAGACGTGTATTTTTAATGTATGTATTTCAAATGAAATCAGTGAAAGATTTATATTTAAATGAAATGAATGCAATATGAAGATGTTATGAGAAAAATATTTGGCGATTTATCAACTGCGCCGAGTTAACATAAAAGTACCAATACATATGTGGGTACTTCTCTATTATACCGTCGACCACTTTTCATAACAAAAAACTATCGCCAAATAAACGGGAGAACGTTGTCATTGAAATATCAAAATACATAAATAAATAAAATATAAGAATTTAAGGACACAATTGTTATTTTAATGAATGAAATAACTAATAAATCAGTAAAACATAATGAAAAATACACGCAAATGTCGCGTTAAAAACCACTTGATGACGTAACAAACACGTATAATGCTTCTGATATCAAGTAAATGGGACTGCATTTTTGGCGTTTAATGTAACAGTTTGGCGATAGTTTTTTGTTATGAAAAGTGGTAGACGGGATAATAGAGCAGTACCTCTATGTGAAATGAAACAAGGCACAGATGTCATATACGCACCACGTTGGCGCGATTTTCCCCTCCACCAGCTTGGGGAAAACTTTGTTTTTGAATATTAGTTACAAATAGTGTGACAAATAGTACACGTGATTTTTTATTTCAATATAAAAATAAAATAACGTAATAAATGAAACAGCTTCTATTATTTTAAAAAAGGAAATAAAAATAAATAAATAATAGTTTGATATAAATAAAGGCGCGGATGTCATATACGCACCACATTGGCGCGATTGCAACAAAATGGCAATTTTATGCCTCACATGGTAACCCGGTTATTTTGTTTCAATTGTTGTTTATTAACTTTTATTTTTTATTTTAATTCTATAAATTGTTTTTATTATATATATCAATATTTATTTATATCAAACTATCATTTATTTATTTTTATTTCCCATTTTTGAATAATAGGAGCTATTTCATTTATTACGTTATTTTATTTTTATATTGAAATAAAAAATTACATGCTATTATTGTATGGTATTTGTAACTAATATTCAAAAACAAAGTTTTCGCCAAATTGGCGGGGGAAAAATCGTGCCAATCTGGTGCGTATATGACATCTGTGCCTAAATTAATATTGATATACATATAAAAATAATCTATAGAATTAAAATAAAAAATAAAAATAAACAAACACAACAAACAGTTTTCGCCAAAGGGGCGGGGGAAAAATCGCGCCAACGTGGTGAGTATATGGCATCTGTGCCGGGATTTTTACCCTTTTATCTGTGCTTTCGGAAATATAAAAAAATTAAAAAATTATTATATCAGGTGTATAATGTTTTGCATTTTTATATGGACCACTTCTCCATTTTAAGATTTTAAATGCTATTTATATCAGATATTTCTTTGTTGAGATTCCCACAAGTTTTTTCCGGTAATTTTTTTAGTTCGCTTATTAATTGTTTACAATTTGCCCCCCTGGCAATAACAATTATTTATCACAAAAAATGGGTACTTCTCTATTATCCCGTCGACCACTTTTCATAACAAAAAACTATCGCCAAACTGTAACGCTAAATAAACGGGAGAACGTTGCCATTGAAATATCAAAATAAATAAAATATAAGAATTTAAGGACACAATTGTTACTTTAATGAATGAAATAACTAATAAATCAGTAAAACATAATGAAAAATACACGCAAATGTCGAATTAAAAACCACTTGATGGCATAACAAATACGTATAATGCTTCTGGCATCAAGTAAATGGGACTGTATTTTTGGCGTTTAATCTTAGTTTGGCGATAGTTTTTTGTTATGAAAAGTGGTCGACGGGATAATAGAGAAGTACCCAAAAAGGGCTTAGTTTTGTTAAATTTGTTTGTTATGTATTTTCATTTCTTATTAAAATATCGAAAATGGCAATAAAATTTTATTTTAGCACCGTACTTAATTTTTTAAAATGGCTCAAAAACATAGTTTAATAAACGTATATTTGTAAATATTTTAAAAAACATGTTTTTCCGCTCTCTAGAAAAATTTGTAAGATTCTACAACTGCCTTTGGCACCAACCAGTACATGATACGGAACTTTTCCCTATTCAGATACACAGAAGAGGTTGGTCACAAACAAGAGTAATGCTAGCAACAATATTGTTTTAACTCTATAAGAGTTAGAAACAATAATGATATTAAATTCCCCGATTAGCTTAGGGCCCGATTACGGAACTTTCTCCTAGAAAAAAAAACTGTAGAGGTCTTTTACATTTGTTTCAAATGAAGCTCGATCAACAAAGTATTAATTGATAATACAAACAACACTAATATTAACATGGGGGCAAAAGTTTGAATTTAAGTGTATATATTTGGAACCCTCCCCCCCCCAACCACCCACCAAAAAAAGAAAAAGAAAGTTACAGAAATGAATTTAAAATGGCGTGAAGCCACCCTTTCTGACATAAGAAATTGGCTGCGAACCCGATTACGAAACTTTCACTTAACTTAATAACATGTATCTAATAGCCCTGAGGACAATTCCCCTTCCCAGTTATACGGACTTTGGGGCTTTTTTAAAAAGCTTGACGCAGTTCGGGTTGAAGAAGTTGAGATTTACTGTCAAATGACATAAACTACTATGAAAATAAAACTGGTGAATTATTATGCTGGTTTGTGTATGTATTTAAAAAAATTGCATCTGATTACACTCTTTAGATAAATTACTCCTGTTTGCATTTAATAACAGATAAACGGCTTCCGTTTACTAAATTGTTTAAATATTGGGAAGAGTTGGCGAGAGATAGATAGACGTGTAAACAAACGGGTAGAGAGACGGATAGCGACAGAGATAAGCTAACGGGTAGCGAAACGAATAGACAGACTGGTAGCAAGGCAGGTGCAAAAAAGGGTTGACAGAGGGGTAGTGAGATGGGTAGGGAGACGAGTACAGAGACGACTTGACAGACGGGTAGAGAGAGGGGTATATAGACAGACAGACGTGTTGATAGACGAGTAGTGTAACGGGAAGCGAGACAGGTAGAGACACGATTAAAGAGTCGGGTAGAAAGACAGACGGATACTGAGACGGGTATACAGAAGAGTAGAGAGACAGTAGACAGATGAGTTCGGAGAGAGACACAGCTAAGACATACGAGTAGTTAGGCTGGTAGACACGTTTGTAGCAAAGCATGTTATCAATGTGGTTTGAAGTATACGAGTTTCTATAAATAGTTATACAAATAAACAAAGGAAATTTTTTTAATTCAAATATTAAATATTTGATTTAATATTTCAATATTTGATATTTTATTTTTTAATATTTTATTTAGATATTTGTCACAAAGAAAATGTTGCAAAAATTAAATTAAATTTGCGTTAAACTACGCTTGCTAAAATACGCTATTGGCTGCAAATCTGATTATGTGACTTTAAAAATATCGTTTTAGAAGATCCGGCGTTTTTTTTTTTTTTAAGTTTTGAGCAATTCCCGCTTAAGAAAATGAGATTATTTGCCAAATGTTATAAAAAAATGCATATGAAAACATAACAATATATGAATTTATATATGATATTTTGTAATTATATCATTTAATTTGCTATTTTTCATATGTTGTATCTTTATCTATCTCTTGTCTATCATATGCTGTATATTCACTTAGATTCTTGTTGATATCTTCTTTATATCGTAATTGTTAACTTTATGTTCTCAGCAATATCACTCAGACTAATCCCTTTGAGGGAAGTCCTAGTAATAATAATACAACAGTGCAAAGAGAGTTTGATCAAAGAAGCTATAATGATCAGAAAGCCATAATGATCTCGGAGTGGCTTAAAAATTTGGCATATAGGTCTGGCAAAAGCTGCCCTAATTCTGTCAATCAGTTGATTCTTTGTGATACTGGCAGCGTGTTTGGTTACTTGCTCAACCACATACACATAATAATTCACTGTATTGCAATCAGGGGGAGTTAGGGAGATAAACATCAGGATCAGGACATCCTTCTCACAGGAGACACATCAAAACACTATCAAATTTTGTGTTGTTTCTATTTCATATTCTTCATTGCACCTAGTCATTTATACTTTGTATCATTTTTGCAGTGTTTAAGGAGCATTGAATAGCTGTCTTGATCGTGGATTTGGGTTACCAGTAGAGGTGCCATTTGGACGAGGTTAGGGAGGCCATTGCACACTCATAAGGAATTTGATGATATTTTAGAATGTTAATGTATTAGTGTTCACATGTCACTCTCAAAAAAAAAAAAAAAAAAAAACAGAAATAGTACAAAAGCTAAAACAACTTACATTACTAGAAACATTATTAAATAAATATTTTAAGCACAGAGATTAATAATTTATCAATAAAATTTTGTGAAGCTTTGATATTGCAACATTTTAAAAGTGAGACACATTTATCATTAATGAGTACTTTGGCTTCTTAAAATATATATGTGAGAATAAGACCAGTGCCGGCTGCACCTATTGTTTCTAATTGTGTCCTGTGCTAGAATGTAATCTACTCTCAGCTTTTTAAGTGCACACCTACATATTGCAATATATGATATATATAACATTTCGTATTTTACAGAGAACAGCAGCAGTATGTATAGTAAAAATACACAATGCAAGCTTTTGTGATTTTAGAACACAACTAGTTTTTGTTATTTTCTAAAGTGAATTGTTTCTTAAGCTAATAAGAATTATTAGAAATACATAGGAACAGTGCATAATATAAACTTCTTGGTGGTGTTGGTTTGCAACGAAAGTTTGATTCATTAATGTAAGATCAACTGCAAAAAATCCAAAATTAGGAAATACACAATCATTATTAAAAAAAAAAAATCCAAAATAAACTTATTAATATAATAGATCAAACTATTCTACAATAAGGCATTTTGCAAATCAAGGATGCTAAGTATTTTAGCAGTAATTCTCGATTGTATTTCCAACATCAGCCACCAAGAACAAATGTGGAAGGTAATTAGATATGCAGCTGATGGTGTATAGTCAAATGCTCCATATTTGAATATTTCATCAAGATTTTCTAGGTGGGAAGTAACACAAGTGAAAATTTGTGAACTTGATGCATCAACATGAAAATTGACACATTAGGACTAGATATAGAAAATATCCATAAGCAAGGATGATATGATAATGGTGTCAATATAAGAAGATACACCTCAGGAGTGTAACAATTTTTGCAAAACAGTTCAAGAACTTTATTTACATCACATGGGCACATCACAACCACAACTTAGTTTTTAGAGACAAGACCAAGACATGTCCATATGCAAAGACACTTTTTTAAACTCTGCAGCATATTTACTATTTTCATTGGATCATTTGCTAAAAAATAAACAGATTAGAAAACATGTTGCATATCTGTCCGTAAAATTCCCACTGAAACTTGATGGGGATGTTGAATGAAAAGTGTATAAGTTGTACCAAATTGCTGAATTTTGTAACGGGCTAGAAGAGTTGCAGAAAACACTGATGATGCTCAATCATTAGTCAGTCAAATGATAAATTACAAATTTCTGGCCTCACAAATTTTCTGCCACTCCTTACTCTGTCAAGTCAATTATGTGTATAAATAACTTTAGAGTGATATCATTGATGTTGCTACAGGAACTTTTGTATTCCAAAAGCTTTGAAACTAGTAAAAGTCACACAGAGTAAAAATTTTGATGAAGGCTTGATTGACGCTGGTGAACTTGTTAAAGACCTAGATGTAAGTTTCATTACTTTTTTATTTCTTTTTTGCTCTTGAATTATGCAAATTTCTCGATAAATTTGATTTTCGTGTCAATAACATTTAAAAAAAAAGTTTTTAAAAACATTTTAAATTTACTTAAACATTATATTAAGAGCTCATTCATTTTGCTCATCCTATAAGACTTTACAAAAATCTATTACAAAAGATAACATTAAAAAAACTATTTTTAAATGACTACAAACTTTTTACTCATTTAAAGATAAAAGAAATGTGAGATTAAAATCCCGCTGTCAAACCACCATTTACAAGCATGTCTTGATTGTACTAATATATTTTAAGTGCTCAAGCCTTAATTTTAATACTAGCAGTTGAAAAATAATGTTACTTTAACACAATCATATTAAATCTTTGGGTTTTATGAACAAAAACTCAAGTTTGTATTAAAAATTAAAGTAATTTTTTTTGTCAGATTTTCTGAGATGAACACTCATCAAAAATTGTTTTTTTTTTAGGCAATCAAGTTAATTTGATAGTTTTTAAGAATGAAAATAACTATTTCCCGCTAACCATGACGTCATTTTCGACATGGATAATTTTGCGGTGCATATTATTGACATTTGCTATCCATTTTCTTTTCAAACTTTATTTTTAACATAAAAATTTACATTAAAAATATGGTATTTTTATATTAGCTGGCCGCATGCAGATGATAAACCGTCAAGTATTGTTCCCATCACTATCTTTCATATTGAATTCATCTAGTTTAAAATACAAACCATTCACTCATTTCATTTAAAATACAGAACTTTAATTTTAAACACATACATTTAAAATACATATATTACATACATTTAAAATACACTCATTTCATGTGAAATACAAAAGAAAAAGAAAGAAAGTAAAGAAAAAACCCCAAGATCATTTAATTTCAACATCAAATCATATCTGCTTTATTTTCAATATATGATGCCATATTCGCTTGCTACCCGTACTTACTAATATTCCTGCACCTTGTATTATTATCAAATACTTGAGAAAGTACGTTTTATTTCTAATATGACTGTATTTAATCTTCTTTCTAATTCTAAAATTTTTTTATTCATTTTTCATGTAGAAATTTTTTATTTGAAAGTCTATTGTTGAGGAAAAATTATTATTCCGGGTTTTTATTTATTGGCAACAATAAAGTAAAATCATTAAATTTTATAGGAAAATTGTGCATTGATTCTCTATGAAAATAATGAAATTTTGAATTATAAAGAAAAATATTTGAAAAAAAAAAAAAATCCATCTATATGCAAAAATATAGAGCCATTAAATCGTTCGTTTTGATGTTTACTTCAGCCAAACATTCACACACACTTTTGCATTTATAATATTATTAGGATGTCTCATTTTTCCTGACAACTCATAATTTTATAATTTTTACAAGCTGTCAAATTTATCCAAACACCTTGTATTTTTATGATCCATAGTTTAAATTATCTATTTTGAATAACTTAGTATAAGTTACAAATTCAGCCATATTTTCCCAAACAATCCACTACTTACACTAAAGACATAAGCTAGCTATTTTTTTTCCTTTAGCTAGTTCAATATTTATCAGTATGTTTCATACTATGAATTATTTACCAAATATTATATTAACTATGTATTACCTAAACTTCTGTCATTTCCTGTAATTGTTGTGATTTTGATAAAATGTTAATGCTTACATATATGAAAAATCATAAAGCAGTTTGTTTTAATCTGATGCTCTGTTTAATTTTATTATTTCCATTTTGTCACAATTTAAAACAAATCATTATATCCAAATATGTGTAGTTAGAATTATTTTAGAAAATAATTTGTAAAAGTATATACATTTTTATAGAATATTCCACCATGCCATTTTTTCTGATGATTTTTAAAAATGTTTTTATTAGGAATTTTAAACTCTTCAGGACAAATAGATAATGCAGCAAGTATAAAAAGGATAGCCGAAGTTGCTTTAGGTTATGCTAAAGCAGGTATGCTGTTATACAAATAATTATAATTTAGAGAAAAAAAAAGTGAAATTTTACATACTTATTTAAACTGTGTTTTCAATGAAATATATATATATATATATATATATGTGTGTGTGTGTGTGTGTATTTTTTTTTGGTGTGTGTGTGTGGGGAGGGGGGTCTTTTTATTTTGAATGTAAAAATTACAGTGTGCATAGTTTGCAATTTGTTTCTTGACTGTAGAATGTAGAGTTGACACAAAAAGACAAAGAAAAGAGAACATGCCATACATTTTAATCACCAAATTATCTAAAAAAAAAAATTGCCATTTGATTGGGGATAATGTTTTTTTTTTTCAATTTATGTTACAAAAAAAGTTCAGCTTATATGTTAGCTGTAAAAAGCTTATTTGTTAGAAGCAGATGTAATGTTTATTCTAGCAGTTCATAGATTTTAGTTGCATGCTATACAAAAAAATGCATTAACTCATTAATGCCAGTTGGAAAGAAAACTTGCCACTTAAGGTGCAGGAAACATTTAAATTTGGAAACCAGTATTTTAGCATAGAAATTTTCCCCTTATGTAATCTGAAATTTTGACAGATTAAATAAGTCAAAATTACAGCATGAAAAAACTGGTGTTCAAGAATTAAAAAAGTGTAAAAGATTCGTGTCGTGAATGGGTTAAGTATAAACATATTTGCTCTATTCATACCTTTTCAGAATTATAAAAATGAAACACATTATTTACAGTCCACATGATTTCATGCATAAAATAAAACTCATTAATTTTTCACTTTGGGGTTAACACTTTAATGCAGTATGTTTAATCATCTAGTAAGGCACTCTATATTTTATGAAGGATCCCTGTATATTGAACATAACTTGTATTGAAGGGCCTTTTAGAAAAAAAGTGGGGAGGCACATAAGTATCCATTCATTCATATCATTTATGTGGGCACACTGTATAATTTTTGAAGGGTCCCTGTATTTTTAGCATAACTTTTGTCAAAGGGCCCTTTATGAAAATAGGTCCTACAGAATTTTTGAAGGGTCCCTGTATTTTTAGCATTGCTTTTGTCAAAAAGCCCTTTAGAAAAAATAGTCTCTGAAGAATTTTTGTGTGAACTCTGTATAATTTGTGAAGGGTTTAATTAATTTGCATAATATTATCAAATAGCTTTGTTGTAAGATTTTTAAAGCATTAATTGCAAAAGAATAAAATATCTTGAAGAAAATTTCTATTTTCCATTGAAAGTGTGATATTGTTTGAGAGGTTTCTTACATTGCTTTGTCCGGGAATCTGTTTTTCCCTCAATGACCAAGAGTTCTATTTTCTCCGCTGTGTATTGTATCATTCCCCAGTGTGATCTATTTCATCTCCCGGGGAATCATTACATCATTCTTGCCATATGCTCTCTAAGAGCATGGATGTGGTCGAATTGTGTCATCGATGACCTTCCCTGGGCGAGCTATATTGCTAAATGACATTCTGCTCTCAGGATGTGTTATTGCTTTCTTCAACTCTCGCCGTTCGCTTTTCCAGCTTATGAACTTAAAATTTATCTGTTTTTATTTTGGAAACCCTATTTAAAAAAATCTTAATTATTGAGAATATGATTTAAGTGAGTTTGAGTTAGACGGTCGTCTGTTAGGTGAGTTGATGCCCTTATTCAGAAAACTGCCCTTAAAGATTTTTTATTAAAAATGCTGTTATCTTTGTACAGTCTCCATTTCTGTTTTTCAAAATTACAAGTAAGAAATTTAATTATATATTTTCTATTTCAATAACCACAAATGAGTAAGTCAGCGTTGTTGCTACCCTTTTAAATTATCACAACTAAAATTATTATACGATGAACTTTTTAAATTGGCAGAATTATTAGATGGACATTAACTTTATCACATTGTTTCAATGAAATGTTTGTTTTGCTAAAAGATGGATTCACAATAAGGATGATTTGTTTAGTAATGTACATATAAATTTATATCATTGAAAATCTTCACAGTTTCATTTTCCTATCATTACTTTAATTTTTCAAAAAATAACATTCTTGGGGGGATGTATTTTTGCATAGCATAACTTATAGCTGCTTTTTATTGTATACAATTTTGATTTACTGTATCTTATGATAGATTCATTATTTAAAAAGTAATGAATATAATTAGATCTACTAGGGGATCCAACCTGGGCTTCTTGTTTTACAAAACATAGCTAAAACTCCATTTTTTTAAGTTGAAAACTCTAATAGATTTTTTGCAATAAATAGTATAATACAATCACTTGTTAACTTTAAATTAAAGCCCAATAATGCTTAAAGTGATAAAAACATAACACGGAATATTTAAAATACCTTTTTAATGTAGATACACAGAATGAAGAATCTACATTTAAAAGGTATTTTAAATATTCCGTGTTATGTTTTTATCACTTTAAGCTTTATTGGGCTTTAATTTAAAGATTTTTTGCATTTAATGTATTTTTTTAGATTGATCATTAATAACACCAAAAAGAATTTTTGTATAAAAATATAACGTATTCAAAGAAAGTTTTGAAATTTATTAAAAGTGATATTTTTGTATTAGCCGCATGCCAGGAGTTAATAGCCGAAGAAATTGCTAAATATCGCTATTTGTAGCATCCTTTTTTGTTTCTGATAATTTCAGTGGCTTAAGCACGTAGTTTAATTACATGCCTGTTAGGGCTGGGCGATGTCTGGAATTCAATATCATGATAAATCGGCATCTTTATATCATGATATTCTGATATATCGATATTGTGATACATGAACAAAGAAAAAGTAGTAACATATCAAGTTATGTAAAAAACTAATGAAAATTATTGATATTACAGTATATTAAAAAAATTTCGTTATGAAAAATTATTTGAGATAAAAACTTTCCAATGTATAATTAACAACATACTTCAAGATTCATCATAGTTCTTTGCACTTTAAATGAGGGGGCGGGGGCAGGGCCGTAGCTAGGGGGGTACCAGGGGGGCTCAGCACCCTCTGAAAAATTTTGAGCCCCATCTGGGAAAGTTGCCAAGGCCGCCAAATGAAATTCTGTTTCAAAAATCCAAATGAAACTCTGTTCAAAATTTGAACTTAGTTTTGGGGGCTCTTTATAGTTTTGCATAAATACTAAATTGTAGTATTTGTTTAAAAACTGCAAATAAGTGCTTCAACCGGCGTGTATTCGATCTACACATACTCAGAATTAGCAACCTTTTGCTGATGCAAACATTGACTTTTGTATTAGTTATAAACTGTATTAGTTATAAACTGAAATTTTTCATTTTGCAGCGTTTTCCATTATTAGCATAAAACAAAGTTATTTTAATGAGTTATAGCCAATTTAAATACAAGTGGTTTTAGCTTTTGACTAGACATAAAAATAATTTTAAAATGCAAAATACACCCTTGATTATTCTAATGTTTTTTATCATATGATAACATAACTTTAGAATCCTGAAGGGCAGGGAATATTCAGAAAAAAATTAAAGGTTACAACTCTTTTGAAACAGGTGAAACAGCTTTTTATTTACTTTTTGACATCATCACTTATTATTTCACTAGTATAATTATACACTGAAATTTTTCATTCTGCAGCCAGTGATGTAGTAGTAAAAAAACCAGAGAGCATACGCTTTAGGCAGAGGGTATACCCTAAAATGTATATGCTATAGTGTTTTTGAGAAGAGAATATACGGTATTCCTTAAAATAATTCAGAAGGTATTACATCCCTGTCTGCAGCTTTTATTTTTCTTAGCATCAAATAAAGTTATTATAAACAATTTAATAAGAAACATAGTGCTTACACTATGAATATGCACTAATTTATTTTTCTATATAATAATTTGATCATATATATCTGTGTTTGTGTGTGCATTATAGGTGCAGATTCACGGTCGCCAGTCGCCATGTGGCGACTAAAGTTTTTGCTTTGGCGACTAACTTTCTATGTTTAAGTCGCCAGGTGTTTTACATGGATGCCCCCTTTTCGCCGAAAGGCAGATTTCCGCTTTATTTTTTTAATATGAATTCAGGGATTGTCCTACATAATTCAGCGATATTTAGCTCTTTTTTCTATTGTCCATAATTAAAAAAATATGATTAAACATGGATGCCACATTTCCACTGATAAACAAATTTCCCGTTTTCTTCTTTAAAAGAAAATCTTCAAATGTCCGCATAATCAGAAAAAAAAAAAAAATGTTGATATGTGTCGCGAATGAACTCTGCGGCGATGGTATACTACAATTAGACAGCGACACTGTAAAATTCGTGCCGAGAATAGAATAATTTTGGGTCTACTCATTAAATCTGCATCTCTGGGATTTTTCAGATATGTTCTTACATGTAGACATAGATATTAGCATGCGATTCCTCCACGAATTAGCAAAACTCCTTGAATTATCATTATTATTATTTTTTTTAATTTCCGTAAATCAATTCGCCAATCAGTCATGAAAAGAAATCTGAAAATTCGGGAATCGGTCGCAAAATTCGTGAAATCGTCACTGAAAAATTTTGTAAATTTCGTCAATCGCTCTCCAAATAAAACCAAGAATTTCATTAATCGCTGGTGAAATAAAACTGCGTATTTCGTCAATCGGCCACAAAATAAAACCGCGAATTTCCCCAGTTGGTCTCTGAAAAAAAAAAAAAAAAAAAAAAACAGCGAGCGAATTTCGAGAAGCAAAAAAAAAAAATGCAAATTTCATCAACCGGTCGCGAAAAAAGTTCATCAATCGATTGCAGAAAAAAATGTGAATTTCATCAGAGTTGCGATAATAAAACATGAAAATTGGCGATCGGTCACAAAAATTGTGTTTTTTTTCTCCATAGGGATTTTTAAAAATCTTTAATTAATCCTTAAAAAATCCCCTTGCAACAAAAGTTGCAATGAGGCTTATAGTATTCGATCTTTCTCCATCATCCTTGAAAATGTCAGAAATTGTTAAATGTTTTTTATTAAAATCTAAAACCTGAAAGAAAATAAATCTTATCCATATTTTGTTCATATATATTTATTTTAATTTTGATTTTTATGGACATACTTTCTTATGTAAATTCCTACGTTGAGCATTTATTTTCAGCTATAAAAAAACCTTTTTTTTTTTGGGGGGGGGGGGGGGGAGTTTATCCATAGATAAATAAAACTTTAGAGAATAGTTTATTCACAGAATATTCAGGCCTTACATTTATTCCTTCAAACTGTATACAATTATGGTGGGAAGATTCAATATCCCAATCCCATTGTCCAAATTTAATGGAGAAAAAAAATGTTTTTATGTGTTTGTTTCACAATGTGGCCACTGGATTTTTTGGGTTTAGGAGCCATTGGCTCCTTCCAGATTTTGGGAATCTGCAGCTATAGTGTGCATGTGTCATAGAGAGAGAAATAGTATGAGCCCCCCCCCCCCTACATTTTCTTGAGCACCCCCTATTGTTTACTTCTAGCTAAAGCCCTGGGCGGAGGGGGGGGGGAGATTCATCAGCAGTACTGGCTGTATTCATTGTCGGTGGATTGTCAGGATCATTTACTGCAGAAATAGGTGAAGACGAAGTTGAAGAAGCTGTCCTCTTCGAAGTAATTTCTGTGAATTTCAGAGGATAGTGCAATTTCAAATTAGAAAGTAAATTTGTCGTACTCCCTCCTTTTCTGCATACAGATTTTTGGCAAAGTTTACAAACTGCCATATCATAATTAAGAATAGTGCCATGCTCATTGGCAGGCAAACCAAAAGTTGTCCATACCGCACTCTTAGTTTTTTTCTTTGACACTAAATGATGATAATTCATATCTGCCATGCCACATTTAAGAATATTTCGTAATTTTGAAAATTAAACGCGCAACCAATATTTCTAGTCTATTTCCCGTTAGACAATCACTGCAGTTTTATACGTGATCAGTTGAAAAACAATTTCGTTTCTCTCCGATAAAATCCGTCTATCTCCAATAGCATCATTAACAAATCTGAACTATACCCCTCTTTGGATCCCCCTTCGCCCCCGCTAACACCTGCAAAAAGTATCGGGTGACTTCAGATGTGTTTTCAGAGAGGGAGGAGAACGCAAAAAAACCGAAAATGCTGCATTCGTTCGTTAGCCTGTACTAGTAATAAAAGTAAAAGATGCGAATTCCATACTCTCTTTTTTTATTTGTTTATTGTACCCCGTCTAAATTCTAAATCCGGTAGACCTTCGTTACATGGCGCATTCTGAAAGACACGGGAAGAAAGTGCGATATAACCGAGAAAACATTAAGAAATATGATAACAAACAAGAAAATTTTTATATTTGTCCCCCAAATAATACTTTGTAATCATCTTACAATATTTTAATAAATAACGATAAACCAATGCACTTATTATAATCGAATTACGTAACTATTTATAATTGCCGCTAGAGTAAAACGCATTAGTTTTCGGGGTTACACGTGAAAAGGGCAATATATCCAAATCAGCAATATAAATAGGCGAGATATAACGTGTAGCTGCTGTATTAATGTAATATATGATACCATGGGGCACCGGAAAAAGGATGTAAAGGAGGGCCATTACTCAGCTCTGGATTCTGAAATTTAATAAATTAATTTTCTTTAATATATGGAAAAAATACAATTTATTCTTTCTAAGAGCGAATTAAAATAATTAAACTCTAATAAAAAATGAAACTTTTCCGTTGACAGACGAAAACAAAAATCCGGCTAAGGTCTATTTTCGAATTGTTTATATTTTATATTTGTTAAATTTCTATATTGCTTTAATGCTGGTATACTTAAACATTTTCTTGTGCGGCGTCTCCGACAAAAAAAATTCTTAGTTTATTTTAATTGATTTTTATATTCTCCATTAAATAAATAAAAACTCGGCCGATGCTGCGAGCCACAGTCCCACTTGTTTCAAAATTTATCTCACTCTTGATTTCGTTCTGTCGACACTCATGTATACTGTATATATGAAGCGCAATAAATAATTTTATGCAATAGCAGATAAGGATTTTAATGAGTCCTCCTGTCCAAATATCGAATACGCATTTTTCCCCGCCGGCGACAGACGCACGCGCGCACACACACAGAGAGAGAGAATACGAAACACATATTGAAGGGCGTGCATCCTGTTATAACATAGCCGACCATCCAGTTTCGCTAAGTCCTATTCCTTTGCTTAAAAACAGTTCCACTGATGTTACCCATTCGCAAGAAAAAAAACTTTTTTTTTTCTAATTTTTATTCTATTTACAGTTTAAGTTCGGTACTAACAATCTTCAAATCCATTAACTTTATTGCATTTCGGGCTCCAGTCAAGTTGCATTATTATTGTGAAAATTATCTTGTCTGGTCCGTACCCAACAAAATATTTTCCCTGACCCGAAGTTGAAGTATTTAGCCTAAATCTGACGCGAAATGAAATAAAATTAATGTCGCATTTTAATGCAACTTTATGATAGAATAGTCTACAATCATACCTCTAATTTTGACTTTACCTTTTGAGAAGGAAACCATTAAATGTATCTATTCGTATAAAAACATAGTATTTTTCATTTGAAAGCTTATTCTACTTTTTTTTTTGGTCAGCCTGACCCGCACAGTGCTGTATTCAGGCCCTTTTCTCCAGGATCTGGGAGGGATTTCTGATACTTCGAGGAAGTGGGTGGGTCAGGTGTAATATGGAGTTCCGTTGAGGAATGTGAACTTCTGTAACATTAATTAAGCTTAAAATACCAATTCTTTTTTTTGGGGAGTAGGGGTACACATTTTGATGTTCGGGGTTAATTCATCACTGAACCCGCAAAAATTAAAAAAAACTCGAACTCGAAAAAATAATCAAATATATTCGAGTTCTGGCGGTTTGTGTTTGTGTAAAAATGTGCTCTCTATTATATTCCGAAAATGGTTGTGAACTTTCATTGTTCAGCATAGTTTCATATTATTTATTTATTTTATTAAACACACATGTATTCCAAAGTATGCATTTTAAATGTATTTTTAAAAAGAATTCAATCGCAGATATAGACCAATTCAGTATTTTCTTTTCAATAATTCACTACATTGGTTTTCTATTCATTTGCCCAAGATTCATTCATTCACAAACAGTGAAAATCGGACGCTTTTTTCCGAGGCTAATGATTATATTAAAGTAAAAGTAAACAAATAAAAATTTACTCATCCATATTCAAATATATGTTTTTCATGAAACACTGCTCTGTAACTTCTTTTGAAAGATCGGGTTAACCCGACCCGCACGAGTCAAAAAATTACCCGAAACAATTAGAGTCAACCATACCGACAACTCAGAAATATCCGTAACATCCATAAATTATCCTAGTGTAGTCACAGAACACAAAAAGGAACACTATTCGATTTTCTAGGATTTTCTATTCATATGTCCAACATTCATTTATACTCATATTCAACTTAAAGGTCTGAACGGTCCGAAATTTCCAGGCCGGCCTGAACCACACATTGTTTTTTAGCCCGGCCCATATAAATATTTTATTGGCCCGGTATAAAAACAAAAAGTTCAGCCCGAGCCTGCCCCGACTGAATTTCTGTAAAACAATGCCGATATTTCTGAAACAACATTAACCTAAAATTACAATTATTACAAAAGCACACTTACTTGCACATAGATTTTATTTTCAAATTATGTTCAAAATCCATGGAATGCAAAATATCAACACTATTTATGACCATTTAGACAATTAAGTACATAAACGCTGATTAAAAAAATTCACTTGCACAATTACATCGAAATAAAGATTCAGTAAGAGAAGAAAAATCAGGAAAGAAAAAAAAATCCGTTATAGACAGGTTCCATTCTTAGCAAGCAGGTACATCGTTTGTTGTATTTTTTCATTTAGCACATATCAAGACATTTTTTTATTTAAGGCAGATTTCCGTCATAGATAGGTTCTATTTAAGAGGTTTTACTATAGTTTTTTTTTTTTTTTCGCCTAGAAATGTATGTATTATTCTTTAAAAAGAATTTTAATTGTAGAATAATGTCCATTTAAAAATCTATGCATTTTTTTGCAAAAGTTATTGTGCCGGGCCTCATTTTACTGATTTTTGCACGGGCCTGAAAATTTCGGCCCGCGCACACCGCTAGGAAGAATGACGTCCAGGCCCAATTTGCCCCGGAAAAAAAGTTTGGCCTAGCTCGGCCCGAAACGAGTGATGACTAGGCCCGGCCCGGTCCGAGCCTAAGAAAAATGTTAGACCCAAGCGCCCGTGCAGCCTCTAATTTAACTACCTATTCATGGAGTTTCACTTAATACATCGAAATCGTGAATGGATTTGTGAATGAGCGAGTCCAATAAATATAGACGATGTCAAGAATATCTTTTTTACACTCACGAATGCTGGATTATAATCGCGCACTCGCGAGTATATTAAAATATTCACAGATATCATGCCAGTCCTGAAACGACCGGCGTGATACCTGAATGTTAGACTATACTCGCGAGTACAACCATGGTAAACCAATATGCTGTGAGTGAAACATAGCGAGTGGCGTGATATCTGAATGTTAGAATATACTCGCGAGTACAACCATGGTAAACCAATATGCAGTGAGTGAAACGTAGCGAGTGGCTGTTTTGGCTTATCGATATTCCTTCTCTTCTAGGTGGCACGATTGCGATATGAATAAGCGTTTGCCTTTCAGTGCGGGTACTTCATTATTAAAGATTACAAAATCAATTATTTAGGAATGCGATGTTATTTTTTTACTAGAATTTTAAAATGCCAGAAATCTTAAGCTATTCTAATGAAGGTAGATTGTAATGAAGGTAGATTATTCTAATGAAGGTAGATTATTCTAATGAATGTGATGTTGATTCTTTATAGAGATTTGAAAATGAAAAAAATCGTAAACTATTCACGTTAAGTTTTTTTTTGGAGGGGGGAGGGGGTATGCAAAAGATTTGCAAATATATTATACTTTTGAAATTCAAGAAATATATATAATATATTGTTAAGGCAGTTTTCAAATCTAAGCTCTCAACTTTCTGACACATTCGTGAAGTCAATATTAAACTTAGACGCACGAAATTGGAAGGTGCACTTATTTAAAAATGGCAAAATCGAATAGCGCTTTCCATTTTTCAATAAAGTAAAGGGTCTATTTTTTTTTTTAAAAAACTGTCATAGTAAACGTTTTGAACCAATTTTCGTAACGCGACACCCCAGAAATGGTCATTATAGAACTTGCTTATAACTTAAAATGCAATACCTTTATCGAAAAATGGAAAGTGCTATTCATTTCTAAATAACTTCAATAGCATAATATTAAATGGATGGTTTCTAGATATGGGAGAAGAAGAGACAAAGGTGAAAAATACCTCTTATTTGGCAGTTTCGTTGTTTACCCTCTAGAATTAATTGGAGAATAAAAAATTGTGTTGACTAATGAATGAATATAACAATAGCTGATATATCGATATTTAAGGAAGATTGAAATCGGTTGAGACGATATGTTATAAAAATCGATATTTCATGATGTATCGATATATTGCCCAGCCCTAATGCCTGTTAAATTTGTGTTTCATTTATGTTATTTTATTTATTTATTGATGAAGTTTTAATTCCGTTATGGAATATTAGCCGGAAACAAATGCTGAACTATTTATATTGTTTTAAGTGCAAATGGGTTAATCTTTCGTTATCAAGCTTCACACAATAGAAACATTTTAAAAAAAATCATGCTTGAAAATTATTTTAAAAACCATTAAAAATCAGCAAATTGAGATACAGTTTTCAAACAAATTGCATTTGAAAGAAGATTTTTTTCCTATTCGATGGTATAAAAATTAAAAATGTGCAATGTTTAGAAGTTAAAAAGTTACAGTAAAAGAGAAATTTATTGGTCAGGTGTTGCCTTCATCAATATGATGTCAGCGTTACTCACAGAAATGGTTTTGCTTTGTAAACATTTAAACAAATAAAGTTTTTATTTCTTCTTTAATAAAATTTGAAATTAAGAAAAATATCGCTATTTAATTAATTAAAATACATTTTGATCTATGCAGGATGTCATGTTGTTGCTCCTTCAGACATGATGGATGGACGAGTGAAAGCTATTAAAGATACTTTGAATGAAGCAGGATTAGGAAGTTCTGTGTCAGTCTTGAGTTATGCTGTAAAATTTGCCTCAAAGTTTTATGGACCATTCAGGTAGTATTTTAATTTAATAAATCATGTAATTTCGTTCTCGAATATTAATATAAAAATCACTGTATATTAAGTTATTGAACACGAAGGAAAATCATAAAATTAACCTAATATGATTCTCTCCTATTTCAAACAATTCTCTTGTGATTTATAAACCCTTCATCATCATATATGTATATGTACATATATGTATGCCAGCTGTATAAGAATTATCTTAAGTTGCCACAGTCATCATATAGTTTTTTTTTTATCTGTTAATTATTTGCAGTCATATAATTTGAGTATAACTTAAAAGTAATATTCAAATTTCTTTTTAAAAGGGGCAGGATGGATTTTACCGGAAGGGCATTTTTCATAGTTCCTACTGGATTATTTGTACAAACTCCATGGCACTACAATTCATTAAGGATTATGGCTGAGACGCTGGCCAATACTGTTTACTTGACTGTTGTCCTGGAGGTGATGTTTCAGTTATCTGGTCAGCTTGATGTGGAACTCTCAGTGTTCAGTTTCCAAGCAAGCTTGGTACTCATTTTATAAACTTCGAAGGGATGAAAGACCAGGCTTATCTTTTGTACCTGCAGCATAAATTACATAACGAATAGTAGAACAACAAACAGCTTACCTCAAAGAAAGAATATATTCTTTATATAGCCTTATTGCTGGTCTTTATTTTCTTTTAACATTCAAATTGTATTCTACATAAAAAAAAAAAAAAAAAAAAAATACTTTAAGTGCAGCACCCTTTAAAAAAGTTTAACAGGAATACTAATTAAAATTGCTTTGATTCATAAATATTCCTATTATTGTACCACATTTTAACATTTTTTTATCACCAACAATTCTACTATTTTAAATGATAATTATAAATGGTGATTCATGTTGTATTAGGAAACAATTATTGTTATTATTTTGTAATTTTTAAGCGCTGGTTGATATTGAGTTGTTGATGCATGTTTGTGGTTTTATTCAGGGAATTAGTGAAATAGTAAATTTTTTTTTTTCAATATACCAGTTTTTTTTTTTTTTTCCTGAATTACCCAGTAAATTGTGTTTTACTACCTTATAACTTCATATGATATTCAACAAGCTTTATTGCTCAGTATAAAATAATAAATTTAAACTGCTATTTAACTTGTATCAAACAAATAATTGAAAATTAGTTTTAGAATATAAAGGAAAATTGTAACACAAATTTCAATTTAATGATGAAAACACAACTTTTGATTAAAATTTTTTTTTAATATAATGAAAATTCAAATTCAGATTTCTTGGAAGCAAATTGTTTATCGTTACTATCACTGTTATGAACTGATAATATCAATACTGATATATACAATCAACTTTGGAATGTTATCAATAAATGCAATTCCTAATTGACATAGGAGCATTTTTTTATTACACATATTTTTTTTGTCTGTGTATTCATTTTAAATTCATCTATGTGTAACTAACAAACATATTTTTTTAGAGATGCTGCTGATTCTGCTCCTTCTTTTGGAGATAGAAGAAATTATCAACTACCACCAGGAAGTAGAGGATTAGCAATCAGAGCAGCGGTTAGTCATATCTTTTCATTATTTTTATTTATTTAAAAAGTAATACCTTTATCAACAGCGCATAATTATTTTATCATCTGACACATGACATTATTTTTTTAAGTAGCATACACATTGACAGGTAATGAAAAGATAGTTATTTGTAAAAATAATTTCATTTCAAAATAAATAATTTGGAATTATATTTTTATTAATAGTAATTAAGTTTTAACTTAAGCATTTATGTAACTTTTATCTAATAAATAATCATAAGTTCATCCTATTGCAGCATTTTAAAGTACTTGTGCATAGGTTTTTACTTACACAGGTTTTTACTTTTAGTTGAAAAAATGTCACCAACCTTTACACCACAACTGGCTGGCAGTATGTACACAACATCTCCTAACTTTTGTGCAAATTCATGGCAGCTAAAGTATCTTTATTTATCAGATGAATGACATATGTCCAAGACACGTCGTTTGCAGTTTTTTGTCACCAAACAATAACCCCCTAAAATTCCTAAATTTCCTAACTATTATTTTATCCCCTAAAATTTCCTTCTTGTTCCTACAAATTCGAGATCGGCAAAATTTCACTGAAAAATATTGCAGATTTTGACAAATGGTCACCGAAAAAGACACGTATTTCGTCAAAAGATCGCTAAAATAACACAAATTTCCTCAAAAGATCGCTAAAACAACGCAAACTTTGTCAAAAAATCACTTAAATAATGCAAATTTCGTCAAAAAATGGTGAAAAAAATGCAAATTTCATCAAAAGATCACGAAAAAAAAACAAATTTTGACAAAGAATTGGGAAAAAAACTTAAATTTCATCCAAGGATATCGTGGGGGAATAAAAGCTAATTTCGACAAACAATCCTGAAAAAAAAACTCAAAGTTCATCTAAGGATCGTGACAAACACGAATTTCTTCAAAGGATTGCAAAATTTTCAAAAACATCTCGGGGGAAAAAAAACTAAAATTTCTTAAAAAGATCGCAGAATAAACGTGAATTTCAATTAAAAAAAAGACGTGAAAACGCCCTCAAATTTCATTCAAAAATCAAGGAAAAAAGATAATTTTGTCTAAGAATCGCGGAAAAACGCAAATTTCATCAAAAAAATTGTGAAAAAAAGAAACTCCAATTTCGTTGAAGGATTGCGAAATTTTGTCAATCAATTGTGCATATAAGGCAAATTTTGTCAAACGATTGCAGAAAAAAGCTAATTCCGTCAAAATGTTGCGAAAAAAGCGAATTCCGTCAAAAGATCTCGCCGGGGGGGGGTGGGGGGGGAGGAAGGAAGGAACACGAATTCCGTTAAAAGATCATGAAAAAAAAACACTAATTCCGTCAAAAGATTGCGAAAAAAAAAAAAAAAAAAACGTGAATCTCGTCAAAAGATCGCAAAAAAAAGTGCAATTTTGTCAATAAATCGTGCAAGTAAGGTGAATTTTGTGAAAGAATCGTGAAAAAATGCATGTTTCGTCAAAATATCATTGAAAAAATGCAAATTTCGACAAAAAAGTGTGAAAAAAAACCTTTCAGAAGTTTTTCTGTGAGCTTCAGAATTTTTTTTTTCTCATAATCGCCTCTGCTTCCTGCCTCTTGTTCTCTAGGTTCACCGAGAACATCCAAAAGAGAGAGAAGGAGGGCATTCATTCTGGTTAGGCTCAATGATCCAGGAACTCAAAATTCTAATTAATACAATTGCAGTAAGCATAAGCTGTCAAAACGGTTTGTAATATGAAGCCAGTTATTGCGCAAATTTAAATGCCCCCATTCACAACACAAGCACATGGAACAAGGGCTGAATTCATTGGAATGATGGGAATATTCTTTGGCAGTGTACCACATGTGCCTGACTAGCACAAAAATACTGTTATTACATAATGTTAAAAATATCGCAAATGCCCCTAAAATTTTCCTAAAATTTGGGAAAAAATTCCTAAAATTCCTCCCTAAAATTTTGAAAAATCCTAGCCCTGCAATAACAACCCACATTAACCTTTCACCATGTACAATTGAATTGTTTGCACAAGCAGGCACATGGTGTAATTTTTGCGGACATCAGTTATGCTATTACAAATGCAAAGTTTTACATAACAACAATAAGGGATTTGTAAAAAGAGCAGCCAGTAGTAAAAATTGAATTTTAATTTCACAGTGGTTTGTAAGAACAAAGTTTTGAAGAAATCACGTGCATTGTAAAATTTAATTTCTGCATACTTGCTGGAATGTTAAAGAATGTGGCGATATATATTTGGATGAGTTTTAGATCAGTAATTAAACATTAGTTTGACGATAATGGCAAGTTCTTCAAGTCTGGTGTTGACCAATCAAATTTTACAAGCCTTATGTTATGACTCTGATAAAGAAACATATTCTATTGGAAGGTAAACAGACATGGACAATAATAGGACTCCCAGAAAAAATTAATTTTATTTCACATTGAAGGACTTGATGAAACAAAGTAACTTTACCATTATTTAAAAGCTTAAACAATTTACTATCAAATGAGGTATATGTTATTTTGGTTTATATAGTCCCTCTAACTGAAATACTGGTAAGTTAGAAAAACCATTCAAATGTGCAAAAAAGAAGCAAACACATTCAACTTAAAAGCTGTTTTTAAAAGTTACTCTTGTTCTCTCAGAATTAAAACCTATACATACTTGAATATTTTATGTTCAACTATAAAAAAGTGATATTTACTGATTTTAAGGAGAATATTTATTTTTTTATGAAATCACTGGACGAAAATATATGATTTATCTATCCTTGTCATTTTCATATTTTCATGGCCCCTTTTTTTTCACTTAAATTGCACTTTACTGCCGGTAAAAAAACAAAAAAAAAACAAGTGGGTAAGTGTGATCGAAGATCGCACAAAGTGTTTCATTTAATATTCCTTACAAAACACTTTATCCTTTCTTTAACCCTTTAACGGGCGGTGGTCACAAAAAAGGACACCTAATTTTAATTCCAAAACTGACAAACGGCACCAAGAATATTTAATTATTTTTTTTCTTTTATTCAGTACCGGAAAATGAGCAAGTTTTTATTTTCAAATAAATTCGTTTGTAAATTCCGGTGTCAGTCTATTATTTCATCATTTTGCAAACAGACTTACTCCGCGCCAGAAAGGGTTAATAAATCCAAATAAATTTCATTTTCCAAAAAAAAAGTCATGTTTTTTATAAAGTAAAAATTTACCAGTCTATTTTTCATTTTTTTTTTTTTATATCTAAACCAGCCCACTATTATACTCTGTCATAATAATATCTGTCATGTGGAATAAATGCGGTATTTAAAAAATAATAATTAAAAAATGAAACATGTTGTACACTTTCAAAATGTTAAAATATGCGAATATTTCCATAATCGGGTTTTTATCATGATTCAATACGTTCCTCAAACCCATATATTTACTACTCATATTGATACTTGCTTTGTATTATTCTCAAACATTTAAAAAATTCGTTAAACTTCCGATATGACGTCAGATTAATTTTTTTTTTCAATTCTCTAATGACGTGATATTAATCTGCTTTTTGTACATACACATACTCATACTCCTTGTATTATTAAGAAATCTTTGAAAATTTCCGTTTTATTACCCATATGACGTCAATCATTTTTATTTCATATTAATCTTTTTTTCAATTGGTGAAACTTTTTATTTCATTTTCATTTTTCACGTGGCAATCTTTCAATAGAAAATTAATTATTGTAGAAAGAATTTTATTGTGGATTTTTAATTGTTGGCAACTGCTAAGCGAAAAATGTTTAAATTTAATAGGAAAAGGCTGTTAGAATTTTGGTTTTTTATCTCTATTTATTAAAATAATATGATTTTTTCAAATTTTAATATTTTGAGCTTCATAGCCGGTATTCAGTTATATATACACAAAGTTTCAACTCTGTAAGTTATATAGGTTCGGAGAACGACTTTGTGACGGACAGGCAATGGTGCGGGAGTAATAGGGTTTTGTGAGATGAACGAAACCCTAGAAAGAAAGAGC
The DNA here is from genome assembly GCA_963931845.1 of Maratus michaelseni. Taxonomy (NCBI): domain Eukaryota; kingdom Metazoa; phylum Arthropoda; class Arachnida; order Araneae; family Salticidae; genus Maratus; species Maratus michaelseni. Next base: position 159,278,447 of record OZ007591.1, read on the forward strand.
AAAAATCTCTTTGAATTAATAAATTAATGTTTCCTTCAAATTCATACATTGTAGGCAATTCATACATGTGTAACATTTATTTAACATTAAGCTTGCATGATTTTTTTCCTTTTTGTTAAAAAATTTCATTATATACCTTTCAGGATAGAGATATAGAAGAAGGGGCTGATATGATCATGGTAAAACCTGGTATGGCATATTTAGATATAGTGAGAGATGTGAAAGAAAAGGTGAGATATTTTCCTTTTTCATGTCAATTTTCACAAATTATCAAATTCAAACTAGAAATAATTAAAAAAAAAAAAAAAGTTTTTTTTTTTTTTTTAAAGCCAGAAAATAGTGAGGAAAGAAAGTTTATTTGTATTTGGAAATAATTTCACTACTTTCTACATAAGTTATACAAATTTTTAACATGGAATTTATTGATATACTCTAGGATTAATCCTCACAGTGAACTCAAAGATTGAATTCAATTTGAAAAATGCTTTGCAATTTTAATAAAATGTATTATGATTTTAAACTCAGATAAAAACTTATGCACGTTAGCATTTTTTCTTACAATTCACTTTAACATTTTCTGTACATTTATTATAATTAAAACCCAGATTCACAATTCAATAACAGTTAAACATACTTTTTAATATTTAAAAATTGTCTTAAGAATGCCCAATTTTGTAGCATACAATTATATAGGAAAGAAAAATCATGCCTCACACATAGATTATGAAACACTTTCCACCTGTAACACACAGGCTTGGACCCAGTCAGTGTTGAATTCAGGGGGTGGCCCAGGCGGGACATTCCCCCCTCCCCAGAAGATTTGAGATTTTATACTTTCAATGGTCAAAAAGTGCAATTTCTGCAATTATTTTAAAATATTCGATAAAATGTCTAAAACTGAAAGTTCCCATCAATTATGGCCATCTAGTGTATAGTAATTGGGGATTTATTGTTTAATCTGGCTATTGCAACAGTTGATTTATTTAAATTTATATCTCTTCTGTGTTCTTTCATTCTGTCTTCAATTTCCCTTTTTGTCATACCGATCTGATTAATTTGAAAATCGATGGATCTGGGGTGATGGGAGCTGTCTTGTATGGGAAGGGGGTTCTGGGGTATTTTGAGATTATGTGAACATTTGGTTTTTTGAATACTGTTGTTAGTAGTTTATTTTCTGATAGAATAAGTTGTACATCCAGGAATGCTAGTGTGTTATCTTTTTCTGTCTCTGTGGTAAATTGTATATTCTGATTGTATGAATTAAGTTTTTCCAGTAAGGGGGGGAGGTTTGTACTTTTCTTAGTTATTACAAATATATCGTCCACGTATCTAACCCATATTTTGATTAGATCTTTTAAATCATTTATAATAGTCTTCTCAAGTATTCACATTTACCATTCAGCTACTGTATTTGGTATTGGAGATCCCATCGGTACACCTTTTATTTGTTTATATATCTGGTTATTAAATTTAAAATAGTTTTTGCTTAGTACTAAATTCGTTGCATTTGGTATAGTATTTCTGATATCACAGTCTGTCATTGTGTCTATTTTCATATTATTATTTTAAATGAAGATCATCATTAATGGTGAAATTTCTTAAAGTGACACTTTTCAAACAGCAACTAAATAATGTAAAAGCATTCTCTTTTATTTAAATATGATTCTATTTCTAATTATTTTGTATATCTTTATTAAAATACAGTTAAAAGTAGAAGCTGTATAAGGTCTTACAAAATAAGTTTTTAGAGTTTTTTTAAGTATTCGATTTGGTTAAATAATTTCATATTTGGCCAAGCCGAATATTCGGAAGACCAAATAGTTTGATATTCAGCCTAACTGAATATTCGGTGCATCCTTAGTATACATAGTATACTTAGTACTTAGTACACATACATCCCATGGTGTATTAAAATTAAATTAAACTGAGAAAGATATAACACAGTTAGAAACACGCTTTCTGCATTTGCCGCTCATTGACTGTAATGTATTTGAATTCTTTTGTGCAGCCCTGTATATGATCTATATAACTTATGTACATCACATGTTACTTAAAAATTTAATTAAGTTTGTAAATGCAGTACACAACTGATACCTGCTTCCAGCAATTACTGCTCATACATGATAATGCATCTGAATTCTTTTGTGTAGTCCAGTAAAATAACATTAAATGTCACCATTTTTCTATAGGGGAGATGTTATCATTAACCTCAATAATGATATAAATTTCATTATATTGGAAATGGTATATCATCATTAAAATGCACTTTAAGCAATGACAGTGTAATAATTTTAAAGTATAATGTAATAAAAATATTTTATGTGTTTCTATAAGCAAACGATAAATGCAATGAATATCATTTTCAATTGGAAGCATGTTATAGTAAATATCAATAATGTGTATCTTTTTTGTAATGTGTAACATCATCAAAATGCACTTCAAACAATTATCATCCATAGACCACAATATGTGTGAATACTTTTGAATGTCCCTGTAAACAAACTATAAATGCTACAAACTCCATTTACAATAGGGAATATGGGACATAGTAATCTTCAATAATATATATCAATTTCATAGTAATACAAGCATATTTATGAAAGTTGCATTATGTTGCATTAGTTGTTATTATGAGTGCAGACAGACAGATGAAGTGAAGTCATAAACACTTTTCAACTATGTTGGAAAATATCAAAAATAATTTAAGAACTTAATGTTTGAAAATTAGTTATTTTAGAACTATTCTAACCCCTTGTCAAACAATTAAAATATATACATGCCTAGATAATGTTTATTAATTTATATTTTCTTTTACACAGCATCCAGAATATCCTCTGTTTATCTATCAAGTGTCTGGAGAATATGCTATGTTATACCATGCTTCAAAAGCTGGAGTATTTAATTTAAAGGATGCTGTATTGGAGAGTCTTCAGTCAATGCGAAGAGCAGGTAAAGTAGCTATAATAAAAATGAAATAGAATATTAACTTCTGTAATCAAAACTTTTTAATTTTTGAAGGGAAACTTATCTAATGGCTCACTCTTAATGAAGATTAAAAGTGTACAGTAAAATGGTTGCTGTGTTAAATCACATTGGGCATGAATGAGGATTACAGAGGTTGTTCTTACATTTTTTAGATGAGTTTGTTTAGGTGTAAAAAAAAAAAAAATCTTCTGCATAGAGAAATTATTTTCCACAATTAATATGTTTTTGAAAGTATGAATTTTCATCTGGCAATTGAGATTTTTATTTACATGTAAAATGGTGCTTTTAAAGAAGCGGTGGATGGAAGGTTATATTTCTGCACTTTCTGATAAGAATTATTCATATTTAGTTATTAAAAAATGCTGTGAAAGGCATGGTCTTTCTATATCTAATACCACAGTAGGTAATATTGTCAATAAAATAGGGAAAAAATGTGAATGTGTATGGCTTCAAATGGAAAAATTGTTTCAAATATGTAGCCAAGAACAAAACGGAATTATTCGAATATTGCAAAAGTAAGATCTTTTATGGTAAAAGAAAATCCTCCAAGTCAAAGGACTGTTTCTAAATCATTAAAATGCCCAGTGTCAACTGTTAACAAAATCATTAACACTGATTTGAATTTCAAAAAGGCCAAACACACAATGTTCGTCATCATTTTCAACGACATATTGCTGAATGTAGAACGATGCAGAATTCTTTATAAGAAGCATTTATCCAGAGAAAAATGTTGTTACAACAGATAAAGCTTGGGTCTATTTAAATGATTGTAATAAAACGAGATTCACTTATTATCATCAAAGAGGAGAAAAAAATCCTAAAACAGGTTCAATGTATCTAAAGAAAGTTTTAGCAAAAAATTTGTGATTGTTGTTGGCTTTGCATATAACGGCAAATTAAAAATAAAGAGAGTGGAGAAAAATGTTAAGATAGACTCAACTTCTTTTTCAGAAACATATTTTACCCCAATCTTCAAACATGAAATACCATCTCTTTACTCCTAGTGCCATCAATCTGTTGAACTACATCAAGATAAAGCAAGCAGCCACATATCACAGTCCACTGTTAATTTTCTGTAAAAAATGTAACGAGAAACGGGTATCAGGGCTATAACTTTTATTGATATACCTGCAAAATCTCCTGATGTATCACCCAACGATTTTTATGCTTTTGGATTTTTAAAAAGAGTGTTATCCAAACTTTCACGGTGTTGACCTACAACCCTTCACGGACTTTGGGAAGATGTTTAAGAGGGATGGGTCAAAATACCTCTTCCAAAACTACAAAAATCATTATTGTTATAGAAATTAAGGTATAGAAAGGTAGTTCGGAATAAGGGTTACCAAATTGAACATTTAAAACACACATATTTTATGTAAAATAATTCTGCAAGTACCATGAAAATCACCAGAAACATGTAAGAACACCTTCTGTAGCTGTCGCTTATTTACTGGCGTATAAATTGAATATCCACTAACTTTTAATATACAATTATATTTTCAGCATTTTTTCATATCTCAGTAATAGGGAATACATTAATTTAGTATAATAGAAAATTTTTTGATAAAATGTTATTGACTAACTTTTTTTCTGAATAAAGATCAAATATTTTAACCATCCTTTTCTCATTCTTTGGAAAAGACTAACTTTAAATGCAAATTATGCAATCTTTAGTAAGGATAAATTTTATTATTAATATTATTATTGTAAAACCCCATGTAAATTTAATTTAGCTCTGATAATATTCTCAAAAGTTATGTCTTAAAACTCTCTTAAACATGGGTATAACCCAATGGAGATGGGCCAGAAGATTTCGAATTTTTTGCATTATGACTAAAAATTGATGTTTTACAATAGAAGAGAGTAATTAAAATTTTTTTGGTTGTAAAATTACTGTTATTACTTTCTTCTGTCTTTACAAGAAGAAAGTATTGAATTCATGAAAATTTTCGAATACATTTTAGAAGGTCTTGAACACGATTTGACTGTTTTTAGAAAATGTCTGTCTGTGACAAAGAATACAGAGGAGAAGAAGTCTGGCTTCAGCCGAAGGGTAAAAACATGGTTCCTCGGTATGCTTGGTTGAAAAAAAAAATTTACAGGCTGAAAGCAGCCGTTCACATGCGTCTAAGAATTACATTTTTTTTTCAGCACCCCCACAAAGTGAGTGGATGAAGTCCATTTCACGCCGTTGGCAGTCGTTTCAAAGTCAAATGATGACACATAGCAATCGTTGGTAGTGAAAGAAAGAAAACAATAAAAACAAATATGAATTTTTCTTCGATTATCGATTGTATCATTTGAAAATATGTTTACGGGCATTAAGTACACAAAACCGTTAGGTAACTGGGATAATTTTACAAGAAAAGAAATGCGTGTATATTAAATCTCGCGATAAAACTTGTAAGCAAAAGTGGGTAGCCATTAATATTTTTATTCAAAGGTAAGTTTTATGAATACTTTCAGTGTTTCATAAAAACTTTGATTTTTTAGGTATTTATATAGTTTTTAGTTATTGTAATACAAAAGATAATACAAAATAATTAATGTTTGTTTTTAATTATATAGTGACTTCAAATTAATACATATATTTACACATTTAAGTTCTACCAGTTATAGAAATATGTTTGTTTTTAAAAATATCTTTTTATTATTATTTTACTTTAAGCAAAAATAATACTGATGATGCTTCATCTAATATTTATTTTATCAATATAACTTGTACAGAGATCAGTAAAATGATTAGAGTAAATGGCAGATGTAAATGTTTTCGTTTAAAATTTTGAAGTAATAGTTAATAGTCCAAGGACATGTTAGATACTGAAAATAATAACAAATACTGTGCATTATTATTATTATTATTTAAAATTAAAATAACCGAGAACAATTTAGCTAAATATTTTGTTTTAGTTGAATGAAAGTAACTTAATGATTTTTATGTAAGCAACATTTATACAATTAAAATGAAATGTTCAGCTAAAATGTTCTCCATTATCTTTATTTGAATTATAATAAAAATAACACTCGGTATATATTATTATTTTAAGCTGTGTTGGATTATTATTACTTTAAGAAAAACTATTTAACATCTATGAGTTATTTTACTGACCTCTGTATAAATTAGATTGATGAAAATAAATATTAGATTAGGTATCATATCTATTATTTTGACTTAAAATATAATAATAAAAATAAAATCCTTTTAAAAACGGAAAACAAATATTTTTCTGTGAATTATAGACTTAAAATTTGGATATACATTTATTAATTTAAATTCACTGTAATTTAAAACAGGCATTGATTATGTTTGATTGTTCTCTGTATTGCAATAATTAAAACTACATAAATATCTAAAAAAATAAAGTTTTTCTGAAATACATTCTTAAAGTTTAATAGTAAGACTAAAAAATAAATGAAATAAGCTAGTAAAAGAGCAAAAACAGTGAAAAGAACAAATGAAAAGAAAAAAATGCAGTTAGTTTGCACCACTACCCTGTAAAGTTGTCTATCGCACACTACATACTGAGGAAGCCACTTGATTCAATGCATTAAGCCTACGACAGCTAACCTTCTTTATGGAGTAGATATTCTTTGTCTGTGACAAAAATTTTGTGAGTGCTCTATTTCAAGAACTAATGCATGGAATTTAATAAAACTTTAGATTCTGTTAATCCCTGATATAAATTGTTGCTGATTAGTTTTTGATGTAAATTGCCCAACAAGTCGCGCTGATATGCTATATTTTTCAGGATAGCTATATCTCAAGAACTAATGCACAGAATTTCATCAAACTTCAGATTCTGTTAGACCGTGACATAAATAGATGCTGATTATGTTTTAGTGTAAATAGCCCGACAGATGGTGCTGCCAATATACTTTTTTCATGATTTTCACATTAGCTGTATCTCAAGAACTAATGTACAGAATTTCATCAAACTTCAGATTCAGTTAGACGTTGACATATGTTGTGGTGTAAATCTCCCAATAGGTGGGACTGCTATGCTGCATTTTTCAGGATTTACGTGATAGTTATATCTCAAGAACTAATGCACGGAATTTTTTTCAAACTTCGGATTGAGTTAGACCTTGACATAAATAGATGCTGATTATGTTTTGGTGTAAATAGCCCAACAGGTGGCGCTTCTAATCTACTTTTTTTCAAGATTTTTATGTTAGCTGTATCTCAAAAACTAATGTACAGAGTTTCATCAAACTTCAGATTCAGTTAGACGTTGACATATGTTGTTGTTGATTAGGTTTTGGTGTAAATCTCCCAAAAGGTGGGATGCTATGCTGCATTTTTCAGGATTTACATGATTTTAGTGAAACGATAGTCATATCTCAATAACTAATGCACGGAATTTTTTTCAAACTTCAGATTGAGTTAGACCTCGATATAAATTGGTGCTGATTTGTTTTTGGTGTATGTTAAACCTGTATGAGATAGAAGAAAGTTTTGGGATTGGCACATCCGAATAGTTTAAATATATAAAGTATAATTTACTGTCAGTCAAAAACCTCTCCAAGGCTGAAATCAGTCCTGAGACTGAAAGTCTTGCACACATGCTCTTGAACATTAATTTGCTTGTCTGCATGTATGCCCATCCCAGACAGTTGTGAATGATAATCCACTGAATTGTGTTTTGTTTTTAAATATAATATTTGTTTGCAACTTGGAATATTCAGTCTGTCATAGTTACTTAGAATGAAAATATTTTTACCTTTTTAAATTCTGAAGTAATTATTTTTATGAAGAAAACAAATATGTCCTTACTGTTATATACATACTTTTTTAATATTGTAATTTATCAGTTATATATATAAATGAGTAAAATCAAACAAAACTGCATGTTTTATTAATATTTTACAATATCAGTTTTCTGTTTCAGTAGATATACAAATATGTACCAAAACCATTATTACTTATGCATAACTTGAGCTTTTTATTTTTTTAAAATTATTATTCTTTTAAATACATAAGTAGGCAATTATGAGTCATCAATAGAAGAAATATTTTGTCTCTTTACTATAATATGATGAAAAAAAAATTGATTATATAAAGATATTAGTTATTAATGTTATGAAAAGTTTTAACATAATTAGACATTAATTACACATGATAACCAAAAAAATTCACTTAACTCAATTACATTACTGGTAAATTTTTTATATAAATTATATATAGAAGCTAATGATGTTAGGTTCTGTTATCACTTATGAAATATATGTGCATGTTTTTGGAAGGTTTGGGATGACAAATGTTTTTCTTTTATATGTACCTGAAAACTTGATTTTGAATTTTTCAATTGAATAAATCTTTTAAGTACTTTAAGTTAAGAAACATAAATAATGAATGTTATTTTTTTAATTAATTTTGTTTATTTATCTATTATGACACATATTTATATTTAGGTATGTTAAACTATTTATTATTTATATGATATACTTTTTGTTTTAGGTGCAGATGTTATCATCACATATTATACTCCTCAATTATTGAGAGACTGGTTATAAAAGAGATAATAACTGATGTATATTTTAATGTTTAATGTAAAAATATTTTACTTAAAAAAAGAAAGTAACTTCATACTGTATATTATGAATAAAAATGTATTTTTTACAATTTTCAATTCAGGTTAATTTTTTTAACAACATTGTTCAATTTTATAATTTAAGTTATTTGAAACAGATTATTGGTTAAGTGATAGAAAGACTGTAGAATAAACTAAGGCTACATGAAAATAATATTTATAATATTTTCAATTAGTATTTATACAAAGGTGCGTACATAAACAAAAGTGGTAAAATAAAACAATAAAATAAACAAAACTTCCAGATAAAATAAGCAAAAGGGGGATAATCTAAAATATAAAGTGATCATTGTAATCGAGCCCTGTGCATTTTGCATCCATAAATTATTAATATAATGATCAAAATAACAGAGCCCTGTAAATTTTGCAACCATGAATCATTAAAGCATGTTATAACTTTAAAAAAAAAAATGGATTTTTTTTTTTTACATATTTTTACTTCTTAAACCTTCCAAAACTTTGTGGTAAAGCATTATTTTCAAAATTCGTATCGGTTCAAAAGTTATCCGCCTTTTGATGTTGCAGTGAATAGGCTCATTTTTAATGTATTGTGTGTGGCGCACATGTTGAAACAAAAGAATTGAGAAAGAGGAAGTCCAGGAGGGTTCATTATATGGGCCTGGCATAGATGATTATATGTAAGTTGAAAATTGTCTCTGTTATCTATGTTTGTTTAAAAACATTGTAAAACTTCCTGTTTTTCTCAAAACTCTGTTTGACAAATCGGTACCAGGTAGAACTCAAGATTGGATTGACCGATTTGGTTGTAATTTTTATGCTTTTCTAGTATGTACTATTTTGTAGTCCTTCACAGATGTGTTTTTCAATATTCGAATTGTAAATATTTTTTTGTACAATTTAAATAAGAAAATGTTTGTCTAAAATCGACAAGTTGAAAGGCTGCCATTTTTTTTAGAATCAAAAAAATTGATAAACCATCCGAGGAGGACTACAAAATATTGTAAATATTAAGGTTTTTTGTTACAGCAAATTCCACGATTCATCTGGTACCGTGGAATGCTTCAATTTTTGCACACCCCTGTATCAAAGGCTGCCAGAGGACCATTTTTCAACCACTTTCCAAATAAAAAGTTGTTTTTAGAATTTCAAGATATGTTCTTTCATTTGCAAAAAACCCATTATTATTACTGTATAACTGAGTTAAAAAAATTTGCAAAAAAGTGGAGAAATTTTAGGTAATTTAAAAAAAAAGTTATAACATGCCTTAATACAGTGATCACTATATCGCGTCCTGTGTGATTTGCACCTCATAGATCCTTAAAATGATAATCACTATAACAGGCCCTGTGTGATTTGCACCTCATAGATCATTAAAATGGGGTCCTGTGAATTTTACGTACATGAACTATTAAAATGACAAACATTTTAACAGACCCTTGGGCACTTCACACCTATAAATCACAAATATGGCAATCACTATAATAGGGAACTATAAATTATTAATATGCAGGGGCAGTGCCAGAATTTGCCCAACTTGGTAACATATATTAGAGGTCTGCATGGCACAGGCCTGCCCAAGCTCGGGAAATTTTTTTATCAGATTTTCTTCGGTTTGGGCTCTGCTTTTACCCAAATCCGACCTGCAGTTTGTGTCAGGTCGTCTCTATATTTTTACGTTCAGGCCGGTTTGACTTTCATTGTTTCGAGTTGGGTTTGGACTCTTCCAAGTCTGTTTTGGGTTGATCCGATTTTTCATTTGGGATTTCATTGGGGACATTCCGATTTTTCAAAGGAATGTCCAAAATATTTTTTCATGTGAAAAACCTATATATATATATATTAATACGCAGGGATCACTGTAGAGAGTTTGAGACGGGCGGCCTGCCCTCATGCCCTTTTTAGATAAAATCCCACCCTCCTTGCCCTTTTTTGAGATAGAATTCTACCCTCCTTGCCCTTTTTCCAGGTAGAATTCTACCTTTTTTTTATTCTTGGGTAGAATCCTTCCTTGTTTGCATTGTACTTTCAAAAATTCTTTACCTATCTTTTATTTTTAGAATGCTAGTATGGTACATCAGGAGTACTCCTCTTTCCTTCTTTATTTCCTCTGTGAAATGCCCTGGTACGTCTAATCTTTGACTTTGAGTGATTCACCTTTCCATTTATCATTTTTTCCATTGAACAAGACATAAAGGGTAACTAAGGCTCATTGATTAATTTCACCTTCTCTAGTGAAATGTAGTATTAGATACCAGTTTTGCTAAAACAAGAAAAAAGTTATCTGGTGAATAATTTTAGAGAGAGAAGTTTTTGAATATCTTAGGCAAATGGGGGAAATGATTGGGAATATAGTAAACAATTTTACAATAAAAATTGAGAACATAAGTTTCATTTTGCTATTTTTAATACTTTTCAATAGTGAAGTTATGTAAATTAGAAATGTTATTGGATTTTTTAAATTAAGGAGTACTTTAAGTTGTTGCCAGACTTCCCTCCCCACCAGTATATTGGTATTATATGCACTTATTATAAAAATGCCCTTTTTATGAAATGATGTGCCCTTTTCAACAAAATTGCCCTTATTATGTAATGTGCACTCTGCCCTTTTTTATGTTCTAGAATGATCCCTGTAATACCTTCATAATGGACATCTCTATTTAGTGAACAGTTTAATTCCTAACACTTATATAATGTTACGCAATTACCTCTGAATAATTGACACCTCCAAATGTACACACACGTAACAAGTGTGTGTGTATAAATTATTACAAATACGATACATGTGTTTCTGTGTGTATCAAAAACAAAATGTTAGTAATATTTTTCCTATTCGATTGAAGAAAAAAGTATTCTTAATGGTATTATAAAGAAATAATAATCTATTATCACATTTCTTATATACATTTTATTTATTGTGCAATAAATTGTATATATACTCATTCATTTTCTAATATGTCTTTATTTTCATCTGAAACAAATCTGAATCAAAATTGTTCTGTTCAAATATTTTGGGAAAATCTGAGCAGCGTGACATATATATAAACCTAAATCTGACCTACAAGAAACATTCTAGTGTGAACCCGATCCGCAGAAAGAAAACTAGAGTTACCCTGAACTGAAAAAGGAAATTAAGGACAGCCCAATTGATGCAGAACTCTATTCAATGATCCTGAAGTATCTGCTCAAAAGGTTTTACTATATTTGATTATTAAAGAATATAGATATGTCCATTTCTCTATATAAAATATAAATTTTGTATTACAGATATAATTGTAGGCCACTTTTCATAGTTGTATTAAAAGATGAATTAATTTCTTTTCATTTCGGGGTCAGATCAGGTCAATGATTTTTTTTTTCTTTTTTGTTGAGCTCTCGTTGGGTTATGTGTTGACTTCAAATGAAATTTTAGGATCAGGTATACCATGACCCGTGCAGAACTATAGCCTGAACTTCATTATTTCTGGGACGGGACCAGTCCTTGCATTTATTTTTACTGTAGATTCGGGCTGAACTTCTAATGTTAGATTCATTTGTAATCATTGCAAAATAGATTATAATGCAAGTAATTTATTTTTTTTGCATAACTCAAAACAACTTGGTAAAATCAGTTATAACTTTGGATTTGTATATTTAAAGCTTCTAAAAATCGATTTATGTTTAAAAAATTCATAGGTTACAATTCATTTCTTTTTAACTGTCCTGATCAACCATTTATGTCTTAAATGTAACAGACATGTTAAATTTCAAGTTAAAATATTCCCAACAATTCTACACAAATTATAATTTAGAACGTTTTCCACTCATTTCACGATTTTAAATTCCGAATTTTCTAGAAAATATCCACCATGCCAAATTTCAAGTTACTAGCTCTTTCAATATCACAAAAAGGGCAAGTTTAGAATGTTTTTTCTTCCTCCACCCACTTGAGAGAAGTGGCTCTGACATAAAATACAGTCTATGTTGGAGCAAAGACTTTCACCCTCATTTTGCCCCCTTTAAATTTGAAATTGGTTTGGTAGTTCCCCTACAAACAAACAAACAAACAAGCTCATAAAAAACATTTATTTTAATTTTTTATAATACAGTAGAACTCCAATTATCCGAATCAATTGGGACTGGACCTCATTCGGATAATCAAAAATTCAGATAATTGGATTTTTTCCAAAAAAATGGTCTATTTTAATTAATTACTGTATGTACACTGTTAAAAATTTGCAGCAAACTGTCCAGTCATTTGGCCGTTTTTATAGGAAACGGCTACATAACCGTAATTTAAGTCTATTCTGACCATATTATGGCCAGAATGGAGTTAAATTACGGTTATGTAACAGTTTTCTATAAAAACAGTCAAATGACTGGACAGTTTGCTGCAAATTTTTAACAGTGTATGTTGAAAATGGGAGGAAAAAACTATTAAAAAAAGAGCTTTTAATTTATTAAAGAAAAGGCAACACTTTTACATGTTAAGCGTACTTACAAATGCTGTACATTAGTACATTATGTACGTACCGTACTGTTAATGAAAGTCATTGTTTGCTGAATATCGCGGTTAAAGTAAGCTGTTTGACAGTCTTCATCCGTTTTCGGGCAGCCAAGTCGTGCATCCGCTTGACAGTGAGAAGTTACATGTGGTCACACTCGGGCTGACGCTCCATCGACTTCAACGCAGTTTCAAGGCCGGCAAATGCTTCACTAGCCCATGTCTGCTTCAACTTCGACATTAAGGTCATCTTACTCCTCGACACTTTCTTCTCTCACGCTTTCAATAAGTTCATCATCATTTAGAATTTGGAACCTAGGATCTGACGAATCACACACCATCTACTCTCCTATATCTTCAACACTAACTTCTGAACATCTAGGAATTCCAGGAACATTCTGAATTTCCAGGTCTCGGAATTCCTCAAGTGCACGTCATCCTCATCGTCTCCTGTCTCTTCCGAGGAGGGAAGGGCAAAAACGTGCGTAGACAGAATCATTATTTTGCGAATTGCAGTACGTTTCCGTCTTAATTTTTTTTTCTGAAATTCTGAAAGTGATTCGGATAGTCGGAGTTCGGATAGTTGGAGTTCTACTGTAAGTATTAGTATAGAAGTCGAGATAAAGCTATATCTACCAAATTATGAAAAATAAACTAAAAAAAAGGTAAATTAAGCTATTTATCCAGTAGTCAGCTCCTGGTGGCCGGCAACTGACAAGTAAGCAAAATATAATACCCAGTTGTCGGCCCCATTAAAATGAATTAATACTAACAAATTTATTTAATGTTTATACTCAAAAACAGTAGTTTATTTATCCTATAATATTGGAATCTTTTAATTTTAGAAAAGAATAAAAAATAAATTAATACTTACCTTTTAAAAAATTTGTCAACAGTTAACAAAAAAATAGGAAAAATGGTTATCTGACCTCATTCTTGAAAGAAATGGATGATTACTAATTCAATAAAAATACCCAAAAATCTTTGACGATGGTTTATGAAAGATGGCTGCATATAGCGAAATTGTAATATTTCATTCAGAACCAAAAATAAACTGTTTGTAAGGCATTTTAAAGAGCGACCGCGAGCAGAAGGCGGGTATGACGTAAAAGTCACGTGGTGCCAGAGGGGTCTATTTGACTGATTTAGCGAAAGAAGGAGGATTGAGAGGAGGAACTTCAGGACCAAGTTATTTGATCTCGGATTACCATATCTGGCTAGTTAGCGCCTTTTGATGTAGAATAAAAATAAGATTACATGCTAATGTGTTATACAAAAATACAAATTCGAAATTCTTTATCATTGTGATATGCCGAAAAATGTTTGGAAAATAGGAAGTAATGAATTTTTATTGGGTGAATTCATTGTGCAGAAAATTTTTTGTTAGGGTATTTTAGGTAAGGACAGTTTTTACAGAGTGAGAGACCATGTGAATTAAATATACAAGCTAATCCATAAGCAATAAATAAAAATTTTCAGTCAAATGTGCTTTCTTATTCAAGATACTTTTCGCATAATGTTATATCTTATATATGTATATATATATATATATATATATATATATATATATATATATATATATATATATATATATATATATATTTTTTTTTTTTTTTTTTTTTTTTTTTTTCCAAATAAAAGTTTGAAAACTTTCACACACACCGAAACATTAAAGGCAATTGAATATTATCTATTATTATATATTAAGTTGCGATGGAGATATTTGTATAATGTTTCGGTGTTATATAAAATATTCATGATATTTTGGTCAGTAAGATCTCTCGGTTAAATCATATTTAAAAAAAAAAATTATTTTCATAAATTATTTTCTCAGAATATTTTAACTAGATTTTATATACACTTATATTAAAATACAAATATGCGGTACCTGGAAACATTGCCCCACCAGTGGCTGAGAGGTTCTGCTCTCAAAGCTGGTAGACGGGAGGTGATTGGTTCAAACCCCTGTCGCGCTCGTCGGCCTAACCGTTTGGAGTTTTCCGTGGTTTTCTTCGAACCTTGCATAAATATGGGTTAGGATCCCTTAGAAAGACCTTCACGGAGGACATTCCCCTCACCGGCCTACATCCCTAGCGCAGATAATCGGCCGTAACCAACCAACCAACCTGAAAACATTCTCAAAACTTGTATTTCAATCTAATTTAAAATCATATAAATTCAGGAGTCGATGTAGGTTTTTTTTTTTTTTTTTTTTTTCCCCTTGGGGCTTATTTTGGGAAAAGTAAATGTTATTTTTCTGATATCTTTTGTGAAATTTGTTATATTTTTGTGAAAAATAACATTTTGTTACGAAAGATGCAATCCAGCTACTCAAATTCAAACCAAGCATTTAATAATAATAACTTTTTTAAGTCCTTCTGCTAAAGTTTTCTTTTCTGATGAATTTGTTTTCTTTGCAAATTACACATTTTAAAACTCAACAAAATTAAAATAATTAAGGGAGAATATGTTTTAAGGAAATGGAATTTTGTGAATGTACCTATTTTATCAAGAGGAATTTTGTGAAGGGGTATGTTTTATTAAATGGAATTTTGTTAATTAAATGTTGAGAATGTTAATTGTCCTTGTGCTCTCTGAATCGGAATGGAAAGAGACGAAGATTTTGCTTCATTTAAAAAAAAAATCCCTGACGGCTCGGCCTACAGGCACAGGTAGATTTCGAAAACGCAGACCGTGGGGCACCTGTTTATTGGGAATTGCAGAAGAAAGACCTATTTGCCATGATGTGGCAGTTGGGACCACCCACTTCGAAATATACCTCTGCCTGTAGGTGGAGCCACCAGGGATTTTTTTTATTTATTTATTTTTTTTTTTTTACCGTAAGAGTGGGTTCTATCAAAAACTTGTCAGTATAAAAATTGTAGATAATATTAAGAAGATTTATACTAAATTTAAGCGGATTTGATATCTTGGGAATTGACAAAATGAATTTTTTTTCTTCTGAAACCCCTAACATATAAATTTTCGGCCCTTTTCCTAGAAGTAATGATAATTTTAAACGGATTTGATACGTATCATAATTAAGAAATTATGGGTTTTTTTCTGTTTTCACAAAAAGCCCCCCCATCCCCCCCCCCCCTGGTTCGATTTTGCCAATTAACGAACTTGACCGACATTTTATGCCCCTTGATTTTATGTATCAGTTTTGAAGAGATTTGTGCAGAATTGTTGCAGTTATCGTGCCCATAAAAAAGTGACATAGATAGATAGATAGATAAAGTTTTGAACTGGGGGTGGTTTTGGGTTCTGGGAGTCATGATCGGCATAGATCTGCAAAAATTTTTCAAAAATTCCAACTTAGGGGAGAATATAATAGGTAGTATTTCTTACGAAATCTACCTAAAAAAAAATAAGCACATTATTAACAATGTTACGTTCTTCAGAACGCAAAGTTTTCCCTTTATCAGACATTTTGTGTTGTTCTGAAAAGAACAGTGTAAATAGTGAATAATGATAATAATAATCAAGAGCGCGAGAATAACAACCGTCTAGGACAAAAGAAAGGATCTCAATGACAGGACAGACGAGAAAGAGACAGAGAGGAAAATGTATATCGCCAAAGGCAGGAACGCTCAAATATGTTACAACCCTAAATATTTGCTCTTCCACCGTCCGAACCTGTGAGAAAATGAACTCTTCTCCCAAGCGACTTTCTGAGCCGCCATCTCGTGCTGGTCGAATATTATCACAATGTGGCCGACTATTGGTACTTTTACCCTATGTTTACAATTGTATTTTCCTCTCTAATTTATCTTTCATGTAAAATTTGTGGTAGAAAACAGGAAGAAATACTCTTGACTATGAGATACTCTTCACATGTAATCCTGTTTGTTTATGTATCTAAAGTAATGCCAGGTTAAGATTGTTTGTTCAAGCAACCTTAATGTTCTGAGTTTGTAGAAATACGTTAATTTTTTTAATTGAAAATATATATCTTGTAGTTTTACAATGTGTTTGTAAGACCATTTTTTCCCTCTGTGTCAAATATTTTTTTTTAATTAATATAAATAAATATATATACAATTCTTAATGCTATTTTTCACTGTTTCTATTTAATATGATTAAACAAAACAAATATTTTTTTTTTAAAGAAAATTTTAATGTATATTATCATTTTTTGTTTCTTTTTCAGAAAATATCCTAAATATTTATGTGAAAAATACCCAAAATTTACAAAATGTATGCTCAGTATGTTGACTTAAATAATATTTATTTACTCAAATTTTGAAACAGAGCGAAAGTATTTTTAATTATAATTCACAATACTAACTTCAGTACTTACATTTAATAGTTTAAAATAAATAATAATATATGCTTATGAAGAATATTACAAATATATCCCTAAGAATTCAGTCAAGTTTTTTTTTCTTCATTTTCTTCAGATTTCTTTGTATAATACGTGCAGCAAAATCTCTTCTTTTCAGTTGCATTGTAGTATCTATAAGTCTCAAAGACTTCAGTTTTGGAAACATTTTATCATATTTCTTCTGAACTCGATCACATAAGATACGAAATGTTGCTGAGTCTTCAATGTCTCCAGTTTTTATATCAAGAATACCCTATAATATGTATATTTTATATTATTAAAAAAATCTGTTATGCTTAAAAGTAAATTTTAGAATTTCTTATTAATTTACAGAAGAGAAGTACTACCCTCAAGTTCAGAATACAACAGACTTTTACTAATTTGGCACATATCCGACGACTGTTTGGCTATGATTTGGCTTGTAAATTATGCAACATTAGACTAATTTATTCTTTTATTATGGTGTTAGAAAGTAATAGAACCTAGTTTTTCATCAAATATTGTAACCAATGATGTCATTTTAGTTTCTTTCTTTCTCTACAGTGTAGCGAACTTTTCAAGGTCACAAGCCAACTTATCATAGTCAAATAGTAAAGGTGTATTAGATTACTGAAAGGTTGCCACAAAAAAAAAATTATTTAAACAGCATCAATTAGTGTATTTTCTATCATGAACAGAGGGCTTGACAAATGCGGTCGCCACTGGCGACCAACTTCTTTAATCTGACTTTTTTTTATTTATTTATTTATTTATTTTTTTACAAAAATTAAACTAAAAAATGAGCACAAATGACATTTTGTCTAAAGCCAAGTTTAAAAAGAATTTTCCATTTCATGCACATAAACGCCATTCTTTTCCACTCTAGTCGGCTAGCATGTCATGTGATTAGAATGTGGGGAGAAGTTTCAATAAGAAATATTGTCAATCCAACTTGTGGCATCTAAAAATTGGCTGCAATGATAAAAAAGGCTTACACTTTTCTGTATGTTTAAAATCGAATTTTTGTGTTCAGAATTAAAACTGATTAATCTATCACATTCATTTTAAAGAATAATAACATATAAGTGATTATAAGTAATTCATTCGAAGTAAATCTATAAAACTTAATTAAAATTTCAAGAATAATTCATTTTAAATAAAAATATGTATTTTTTAAATATTTCTTCCCTGCTTAAAATGCTTGGTGCCTCCCGTCTGTGTGCACCACACACGTTAGACATTAGTTCGGCGACAAGTGTCTGGTACTGGGTTGTTACTCAATAATATTTTATAATTACATTGTTTGGATTATTATCTGCAGTAAATGGAAATAAAAAATCATTGATTGCACTTCAGAAGGGTAAAGTATTTTTTTTTTTTTTATTTATTCTTAAATTCTTATCGTAGATCGTTGGATCAAAATAAACCTCAGCCAGCTGCTGATTTCAATTTAATACAGCGCTGTAAAAAATTTTTTTTTTTTTTTTAGCAAAGAATATTACGTAATAACTCTGGAGTTATTTTGCGAACATCACAATGTTGAATTAAATTTCTTGTAAGATGTCTCATTATAGATGCTACAAAGTTACAAAATATTAAGAAATAAACTTGAAATTATATTCACACCACCAACAACAAAAAAAACTTTTATTTTTAATTTGGCAAAACTAAGAGAAGTCATTAAATGCAAATTTTGAAATAGTTAAATCAGAATTTGATGATTGATTTTTTAATTCGATAGGCTAAATAGGCAAAAAATCGTTTTCCGGCTTCACTATTTTATTGATGCCTTCTCATCAGGTATAGATTTGTAGCACTCGACTATTTAGACATTTGAAGCATACAGCAATCAGCATTTCTGGAACATATCGGTTAATTCAGAGTTTACAATATTTCCTTTATTATTTTTTTTCACAAATATATAACTTTGATAAATTTCCTTTGAAAACTTAGTTTTATCTTTTTAAATTATGCACTATTCTAAACTATGTTATTATTTTTTCTCAATTAATTCATAAACGAACGTGTTTGTACTTTCTGAAAATCAATAACGGGGAAGGGGGGGGGGGAGGTGTTAAAAATGTTTACTGGCGACTAGAATTTATACCTGGCTACCAGATTTTTTCAAATTTGTTAAGCCCTGATCATGAAATACCATGATATGCAAATGTATGCTATAGTAATAATATTGCAAGATATATCATACATTCTACTTTTAGAGTCTTGTATGTTTCTCCATACTTACAAGATTACACCTATAATGTTGGGTTACTGAGCGAGCCTATAATAGAGAATCAACTGTATGTATTTCCCTAATTAAAATAATAAATAACGAACTATGGTGATTTTTGACTCATGCTATGTTTTTTTTTCTCATATTTCTTTCTTAAACATGTGATTATTTCTCTTATTTTCAATAGTATTTCAGAAAGTGGGAAAGAAGCATTGTCTATACAACTTTTAGTGGCATAAATATCTCATTAAGACAGCATAGATTGTTCTAAATGCAGCAATTGGAAAATCTCTTAAGAAGCCACATTCTCCTTATCTTCCATTTCTTCATCCTGTATTCTCTGAGCAATATACATGTGATTAAAACCTTCAAGAAGGAGGAGTGCCAAATGGGTAAATTATCAAACCTGAAACAAAGTTTTGGCTATTCGGGAGTGTATAATTTATTGTAAGAATTGACTATTCACTATTTAAATTTTAATTCCTAATACATTAAAAATATCATAAAAATAATATTAATAAATTAAAAGAGTATTGAGCCTTAAAATAGTATGTACATGCATGTATCGCCATTACTATTTTTATTCATTTTAAAAGGAAAGTTATTGCATCTATGGCAATTCACTTAATATAAATCAATTAATATAATGACCAATGAAAACTAAATTCATTTTGAAAAGTCAGAGTATGTATGAACAATTACTTTTATACAATACTGTATCTTTATATGTTATTTTTTAAAAGTAATTCCTAAATCTTTTGTCCAGGGAAGATTTGCACAAATCAACTCCATCCATACTTGTTTCAGCATATTTTCACAGAGTCAGGTCTGTTAAAATTGTATATGTATAACACAAACTATCTCCTCTCCAAGAAGTGCAAGAACTGAAATTACTGAATTAGTGTTGTGATATAAACAATTGAGAACTAAACTGCTTAAACAAGTCAAGATGGATTTGATGTATATAGAAAAATGAAGGGTGCTCACATTAAACATTTTAAAGTTAATTTTATAAATGGTGTCATTCAAATTTGGACGGTTATATTACATACATGTGAAAATATATTTTATTTTGAAAATTTATATATAAAGTAGGAGTTTAAATCATTTTGAAAGACACTATACATTTAAATTTATATATTTCAAATTGAGTGTCACCCAATTTCTTTCTTCAAAGTTGGTTAAAAAATAAATGAATCACCTAAGTGTTTAAAAGCAATTCAAAGAAAGAAAAATTATGTGTCAAGCATAGATATGAAACACTTTCCAACACATTCTGAATAGTGTAACAAAATTTCACAGTATAATAGGTGAAAGATGATGTCTTAAGTAAACAATTTGAAAATCTAATTTTAGCAATTACCACCAAAAGTCGAAAAAAATATTCGAATTCTTTTGTGCAGCCCTGTATTTAATCTATAGATTTGTATATATACTACATAGAATGCTAAAATTTAATTCAGTTAGGAAATGCATACCAAAGTTGAAAATTCTCCTTCAGCAATTTCTGTCAATAAACGGGAATGTACTCAAGAAATTTTCTGTGGCGGCTATGTATTGTGCTGTCCTCTAAAAAAAACCCACCCTAGTATTTTATCAAATATTTTCACTGAAGTCAATTTTTGGTTTTGCCCTGTTTCTATACACCATTTGCAACAATAAAAACATTTGATAATGCCTAAGGAGTGTTTATTTAGTTTTAAAAGAATTTATTCTAATAATGCAGAATTTTGGCAAAACATGAGCTTAATTTTCACATATTTGCTTGTTATAATACGTTATGTTAGAATGATGTACATCAATTTTGAAATGTTTTTATGTTAAACCATTAAAATGTGAATAAAATAGTACATTTTAAAGCTGATTATGTCATGTAGGGCTCGGCTGACGACCTTTGAAAATGGAGCTAAAAAAAACCCATGGTGGAATTAAAAAAAAACCAAAAAATTTTTCAATAAATAAATGATAAAATATACAATTTGTTTAAAAAAAAATACATTTATTTTTAAGGAACATAATTAAATTATGCAAATTTAATGTATATTAAAGGCACTTCTAAGGATTTTTTTTTTTTTTTTTTTTTTTTTTAGTATGTCATAAAAAAAAAAATCCATGTTTGCAAAATTAAAACCCATCAATCTTTTTTACACACAGATACCCTTCACTTGTATTTTACACATTATTTTGATGTTTTCAAACTTTTATTTATTTTATTTTATTCACTCTTTTAACTGTTTAATGCAAAATATTTTACTTAAGTTAGGAATAACTAATATTGATGCATAGCTTGTAATTTGTACTATTTATCTTCTAAGCATACAGATGAACTGTAAGTTTGTGCAGTTTTGTGCAAAACACAGTAAGTGAATTGCAAAATATCATTTTGTCTTTTGCATAAAAGGTAAAACTTGAAATCTGATGCATTCCCCCTTATGTAATTTAAAATATACTACAGAAGAAAATCGTAATACAATTCAGGAAGGGAGTGGCAGCAATTTAATCAGCAAATTTTCTTTCAAGAACACCCTTTCTGTGTCATTGATGAACTTCATTATCTTTGCTTTATCATCTGAGAAGGTAAAGCCAGGGTTGTAATTTTGATCAGTCAAAACTCATTTTAACCAGGATTGTGGTCAAAACTGGTTTTAACCATTTAAAAGTGGTCGAATTTGCTTCAACCACTCAAAAGTAATTGAAACTCTATTAAAAAGACATTTGACATTTTTGGATTTCACAATGCACCTGGTGAATTGTTATGCAAACTCTTCAGCAATAAAGATAATTTTCAAAGTTTGATCTGAGTTAGCCTTAATACAGAAAAAGTCATTACTTGATAAGTAACACATGTTGTATTAAATTTATTTTAATAAAATAAATTTTAATCTCTTTTTCCAAATCAAAATGAGTCTTAATTACTGATGATCAAAACATATTTTGACCAGGAAAGTTAAAACTGTTATTTTCCATGTTTAAACCAATACAAGCCTAATATTAGGTAGACCAACAAGGACTAATAATATTAGGTAAAAGGCAAAATTGGGAAATTTCATTAGTGGCCAGTGGTAGTAGTTTTATATGTGGCCACTAACTTTAAACTAGTAGCCACTCTTTTATTTAAAAATGTTAAACAGTAAACTTTTGTTAAAATTTTTATTAGTATTAATCTAAAATTAAATAGCCCGAATAAATATGTTAATATAAACATATTGCAACCAGCAAAAGTAGAATCCTTGAAAAAATGCAAGAAAATTTTACTCTCTCCTTGTGGGAAAAGTGCCATAAGGTGGCCGCTGACAGACGTATTTAGTAAAGGCAATGGAAATTTATTTGGTGCCAAATCTGGGCTAAAGGTTCAGGTATGATAGTATGACTTGATACTTGCTGCCATTAAGGTTACTGCATCAATGGTAGGAAAAATTAAAAGCATTAAAAATCTGCACATGCAAAAATGTTGAAGAAATGTAATTAGTAAAATAAGATTTTGTGTGGCAATGTTGGCAGATGTTCTGGAAACAGCACCAATCCATTCCTTGTATTACCTAAGTACTCAATATTTTTTAATATCAATTAGATACATTTTTTTTTCTAGATTGACACTGATCAATTTAATAAACACAAACTACAGCTCGTACAAGATGTAAGGAAAGAATAAAGATGAGTGTTTCAGTTATGACACAAAAAGAAATAGATGAAGTGTTAAAATCACACTAATTTTCAAGCACTTAAAAGCATTGTAATCACTCTTTGCTGCATTCAAAAACAAGCATTGAGAATGAAAGTACTACTACTAGTGAAGATGGCAGTCAGGAAAGTAATAAATCTTTATGGAGCTCAGATTTATCAGATACAGATATGCATAATACAGAAGAAGCTGCAATTTTGAACACCGCAAGTGATATTACTGATAATGAAGACAATGATTTATTCTGTTCTGTACAAGAAGCTGAGAAGTTACAATGTGGCCAGTAAGTGATTATTAAATAAGATGATATAAAGTTTCGTGTTATTATTACTGAAGAAGTAAATGATGATCGTCAAATAAATTGCTTAATGCCGACAAAAATTAAGAATACTCAAGTTTGAATCTAATCACTATATTATTCAGAACAAAAGAAATCAAAATGTGGCTATTACTAATGTTTCTCCATTAATAAACTCTCGGAGATTTTACAAATGCTATTTAATAATTTTCTTCTTAAATTTACTGAAGATGTATGCAAAGAAATGTGAAAAGTCTGGAGCGAATTTACAAATAATTATATTTTGCATTTGAAATTCCTTCAATTCACAAAATAATGAAATATTTTATATTTTTTTGCAGAATTGTGGTTTAAAAATAAATAATAATGAAAAAAAAAATATTTTACTGTCAAATAATTTTATTTCCAAGTATTTTTACATGTGGGTTTTTTTTAGGTAACATGGGTTTTTTTTGGGAAAAAGTGGGTTTTTTTCAATTTCTTGCTTAATTGGCTGTCATTTTGTAACATATTGATAGAATGAAAAATGCTCAACATTAAAATCTTAGTCAGATCAAGCCGTGAAAATATAGCTATGTTGAATTTTTTTGTATTCCTTACTAGACTTTATATAAAGATAAATTCAAAAAATGGGTTTTTTTAGAGGACAGCACAATATATGACATGTAGAATTTATTCATAATTCATACCAAGTAATATGCAAAAAATTTATTGCATTTAAAAATGAATACCACAATTGAACACCCACTTTTAGTAATTATTGTTTACAGACAGTACTGTAACCAAATTCTTTTGCATGTCTTTCTAAATGAACAATGAATGCTATGCACACCATATTCTATTGTAAGCATATTGTGGTGCATCTCACTGATATAATCAATTTCAAGATATTTTAAATAGTGTAAAATACACCGCAAATGATTTTTCCCCATAGACTAATATAATGGAATTTTTATGTGTGTCCCTGTAAATGAACTATAAATGTTACACACTTCATTTTCAATACCGAACATACCACAGAAATCCTCAATAACATATTGTAATCGCATGGGAATTGGAATATATTTATGCAAATTAGAACATGGACAGACAGACAAACTGAATTCATTAAAACTTTTCAACTATGTTAGAAAGTGTTAAAAATGAGCTATCTCTTCTCTTCCAACTGTTAAAATACACACACATATAAAAGAAAGAAAACAGATAAACAAGAATTATGAATTTAAAAAAAATGTATTTATTTCATCCAATTTTCACAATATATTAAAATTAGAGAAAGATTCTGGTACATATATGAAAAAATATATAAATGTAAAGTGCAAATTGAATATTTAAAGAAAAGGAAATGTGAAAAGTGTTTTAATTCTATAGAAACCCATTATTATCTTTCACACCATCCTTCATATGCATTATAAGGAATAAATAGCCATAAAACATGATGTAAATTATATGAAGCTTATTGACCATATTATTTAACATTATACTCTATAATATAAAATCAAATTCTTTTATAGTTAGTAGGATTTTTTTTATCATTTTATTACATTGATTAAAGCAATTTTCTTGATTTAAACATATTAACACTATCCATTATCATTATGGTTTCTGATTAAACATGTTTCTAAGAAATATGTAATTGTTTTGAGAGAATATTTCTGTTATTTCTAAGTTTCATATCTTGCTACAAATTGTAAGATAATAATCAAAATTTTTCTTATGCTAAAATTACATACCTTTAAGACATTCAAGCAATGAATTTTTCTACCTTCCATTAGTGGCAGGTTCATGTATGCAATTGGAATATTGTTTGGTTTAGGAATTCGCATTTCTTTATTTAACTGATCAAGAAAATCAGGTAACTGTTCATATGAAATAAACTGTGTTGCTTTAGGATCAAATTCCTTCCATACTTTATAAAAGTCATTCAAATTATCATCATTTATGATGTCATTTTCTTGCATGATAGCTTCAATGTAGTTTTCCAGAATCACAGCAATAAAAATGTTTACTAATAATATATTTGAAATTATTATAAAGCTCAGAACAAAGAAAACAGCAATAACCTAAAATAAAATAATGAAGAATTAACAAACAACTTTATTTTAATAAATGATTAAAGAAAGAAATACTTTAGAATTGGAATAGCATGATTAAATTTAATCAGATATTCATCAGACAAAGAAAAGATTATGTTAACCATCATCACAAAAAGACTGAAAAATTCTCATAGTAAAATATTTAATAATAGTAACTTATAAAGAATGAAAACTTAAGTATAAGGAAGTATATTTAAGGTATATTTAAGTATATTAAGTATAGGGAGGCATTATCGAATATATTTACTTAAAATGATTTTAAATTAGTTATAATGTTTTTTTTTTTTTTAAATATATCTAGACACATGGCAGTGTGTCAGCCAAGTTCACAAAACAAAAAAGTCGATACACTGACCGTGAGTATATTTACACGAACCATTTCAAGCTGTTTTCGCCAAATTTCGACACTCTACTACTGAAAATCTGTTTGACCTACGTACTTGTAATTTTAAATGTGTAGTAAGGCTCCCTTAATTATCCAGAATCCAAAATATTTTAATAACGTATAATTAGTTTCCGAGATAATGATACTTGAAAATGTCTGATAATCGATAATTTTATCAGTGACTCACTCACTCATCAAAAAGATTTCATATATCTACTGCACTTACAGACTTAAAATTTGGTAAGAAGCTCGTTTACACTATAAGAAATGGATAAAAATTCTGAAAATCGATTAATTACCCACTTGACAGTGTCCATTTTTACTTTAACATTACGTCTATTAGGCGAAACTTTAATTTGCCAAAAAAAGCGCCAAATGTTGAATCCGGGAAAAGTAATGCGCATGAACTGCGAGAGATGGCGCCAGATGTTTAGTCTGGCGCAAAATAGGATGGTCTAGTGCATTATAGGATGTGGGCTAGAATAGCCATAAGGAAAGAATAGGGCCTGGAGAATGCGATAGAAGAGAGATAGTGAAGAAATATTTGATATGATGATGAAGGAGAGAGGAGGGGCTAAGGGTAGTTAGATTTTAAGAAATATGAGAAATTGAAGTGTAAATAAATTTAATATGAAAAAGAAATATGTTCACTGTTCGAAATAACGTTTGCAAATGTATTTTGGTTGGTAAAGTGATGAAGTGATTACTCTTAAAAAAAAAGGTGTCTTTTCAAAGCCATACATTTTAAAATATAAGGAATAAAATTAAGTATAGTTGTATTAAAAAATACATAAAGTTTTTTTTTTCCTAATGTATTATAATACATTAGATATTTTTTTTTGTGATTATGTTTTAATGTTATTTTCTATACTGTTTCATATTCTTTCTGCTACTTACGTATTATCCGGGCCATTCTTATATTATTTATTATTCTTTCTTATTTATTATGTTAGCTACCATTTATTATTTTTACTAAAATAATGTTATTTACTGTTTTTTAAATGTTATGAATTTAATAAACATGTATTACATTTTATTTATTTATTTATTTTATATTAACTACCATTTTTTAACAATGTTACTTGATAATGTTAAATTACAGTGTTTAAAAACATGATTGGCAACGATAAACAAGATTGGTACTTGGCAACCATTTTTGGCAATCTATCTCCTGTTGAATTCAGGGGTTGGCCCGGGGGGTACATTCCCCCCCCCCCCCCGGAAGATTTGAGATTGTATGCTTTTAATGGTAAAAAAGTGCAATTTCCCCCCGGAACTCTATAATGTCCCCCACGGAGCAACAGAAATCCCTCCCGGAGAAAAGTGTCTGAATTCAACACTGCTGACTGTTAACATGAGTCGTACAATAGGATTGAAAGTAGGTGACACAGTCATTTTACACAAAGTGATTCCAATGCCTCCCGATGGAAGTTGTCTTTTCCATTCATTTGCCTTTTCACTATTTAATTCTGTTGATTTACAACAAACAAGTAGATTACGAGCGGAAATCGTTGACTATGTTTGTCGTAACTGGCAAGATTTGAGTGTATGGACATGCAATAAACACGGTGAACCTTACGATTCTGTTGAAGCATATCGTGTGAGTATGCTTAATTCGACAACTTATGGAGCTGTTTCGTAAGTAAAAGCGGCAGCAGATTTGTATTCCATAAGAATCGAAGTGTATCAGAATGGAAGTCTTTGTGGTTTGTTTGGTGAAGAGGGCCGTCCTACAAAACGTTTTCTCTTCTCTGGAGATCTATCGGCAGCACATTACGATGTTTGTCAACCATTGGCAGTTAACTTAAATATTCCTGAAGTGCAGGATGAGACCAGAGAACATTCTGGGAATGAAAACGTATTGCGAAGAGGGCGTCCACCAAAGCGTAAACTAGGTTGGCCCAAAACATCAGATAAATCCTGTGCTGAACAAGTGTGTGTAGCTAGTCAGTGTTACCGACAAAATCATCCCGAGGTTAATCAGAAATCTGTTAAGCGTTACACGGTCAAAAATCCGGAAGTGAATCAGAAAGCCGTAAAACGTTATACGGACAAAAATCCTGAGGTGCATCAAAAAGCCATAAAACGTTATAAAGAGAAAAATCCTGAGGTGGACCCAGTGATGTGGGGCGGGTAAATACCCAGTGGGTAGGTAAATATTTTTTGGGTATTTACCTGGGTATTTACCCAAGCCTCGGGTAAATACCCAAAAACTGGGTATTTTCATATTTCAGCTTGAAAAAGCATATTTAAAGTAAAATTAATTTTTATTTGAAACTTAAATATTTATGAAGTCCAAAATCATAGAATGAGATATTCAAATTATGAAAGTTGTATGGCTTCAGCCACAATTAAAGAGAAGTCGAAACTTACATCGCAAAATTGCTTAATTTTACTGCTAGTGTGCTTCAGCTGCAAAGTAAGTGAATTGAATTTGTAGGAAATTTTCAAAGTAAATAATGTGAAGCTCTATTACATTTTTTAAAAAGAAAATATAAGACTACCTATCTGCACAGTTTATTGCAGAGCATTATACAGATTACATGTCACATCTATTTATTAAGAAAATAATAATAATAATCCATACTTAAGAGAAATTTAGATTGCTAATAATAAAAAAAAAAGATAAATTACACAATCAAGCATTTAAATAAATAATTTAACAAACAATTTATTGATTTATGTTTATTAAACAATTTTTATTATTTTACATTTTATAAATATTCACAATTGTCAGCTGAACTACAAAATTTTGGTTTTAGAAATTTAATTATCTTTTCCTAATATTGCAGACATGTATAAAGATTAAATAGGAATTTACTGATTTTCTCTAAATATTAACAGTAGTTTAAAGGAATTGCAATTTCAAAGTATTCACTTTCTAAATAAATATTTTCATTTCCAATTTTATGAGTTGTGATTATTTCTTGCTGAATTAAAGCTGCCCAAAAATTTAAAATATTTTGCCTCAATACAAAACACTATTCAAATATTATGTGTTTGATCATCAACTTAATTATAAACCTCTATGAATCATCTTTTAAGTTTTAAAATATCATTCCCATTTTCTAAAAATTTAGTAATACACACTCTTTTCTTGCTTTGTTTATAATCTGCAATTCCTTTAAATTTCAATTAGAAATTTCCACCAGAAGCAATAGATGGCGCCCAATCATTGCATAAGTATGAACCAAAACTAAACTAGATTTTACAAAGTAAAACTATGCTAGATTTTACAAACCAAAACCATGCTAGTTTTGGTTTGGATTTTGATTCTATAAACTGTTCTTCACTTGCTTTTAGATGTCTATGGTGTGCGTTTGAAAGAGTTAGAAGTAAAAATGGGAGGAAAAAAAGGACTTGCATGGAATTTTTTTAATGTGAAAGGAAAAAGTGTGCAGTGCAAATATTGTAATAAGGATTACAAGCATGCTAATGTAAACAAAATGGAAAATCATATTAAGAAATGTTTCAAATGTCCTGCAGGTTTGAAAAAGGTTTTTGACAGTGATTCTAAATGCAAAAAATATCATAAGGAATCTATTTCTACTATGCCTTCAACTTCAAATGTAGAAGAAAATATAACAATTAGTGATACAGATGAACCTAATACTGGTCAAATGTCCAGTACATCTTCTAATACTTCATCGATACCAATAACAAGTGTACCTTCGCTTCTAAAAAATGCTGGAGATGGAACATCTAGTTTTTTGACAAATAAAAAAATTTCGAATTCACAGATATCTATGACAGCATTTTTGGATCATATGGATGAAATAACAAATGTAAGTACATTTACATATTAATAAACAAAAATAAATACAATTTTGTTCTTTTAATAGTAAATACTTAAATTAGAACTGATATTAATTGAAATAAATTATTTGAAGCTTTTCTCTAGTATATGTCTCTGATTTTTAATATTACAATTTTTAATAAATTGTTTATTTTAAAATTTAAAAGATTCATTGAAATAAGCCTTTGCATTTTAATATATTTTTTCTTTTAATAAAAAAAATCGTTTAATTTGTTTTGAAGTGTAGATAAAGAAACACTGTTAAACACTGATGTGAAAAATATACAATTTAAAAGCAAGAATTCACTTTGTGATTGAAATAATACAGAGCTATAAGCAGTGGCATGGAATGAGTGTATGTGTTCAGGGGGGGGGGGGGGGCAGTTGGGGAAAATCTTCATATCTCCAAGGAACCCATCCCCTTGCCATTATACAATTTTATAAGACAAATATTTTTTGGCAGTTTCAATGTAATCCTATTTTTATATAGAATAGCAAAGCAAAAATAGATTGCTTAAAGCCACAAGTTTATAAATTTATTTGTAATGAAAACAGTCTGCTTTCAAGATTCATAGTTTCTATAGGCTTTCAAAAAACATTCCATATAAAAAATAACGTTACAGGATATATGCATTTATTATTTAAAGAACATTTTGGATAAAAGTCAAATACTACATTTTAATTAAATGTAAATTTGACTGATAATAATTTGACTGAATTGAAAATATTGTTTATTCTAAAAGATAGTTATAGACACATAAATTCCTGATAAATTAATTTAACTTACAAATAATAAGTATAATAAATATTGTTAATACCTTCTAAAATCCCCTTCCCTTATGTAAATCCATATAAGGGTCTCCCCCATTTTTTAACTTTATCCTTAGCTGCCGAAGTTTTTAAAGTATAAATCGGTTGGTTTGCAGTATTGCAATTCAAAACAATTAAATAATGTAATTAAATATCATATACTTGACAAAATATCATATGCTGAATCCTATATCTTTAATCCGGAATCATTTGAACCACGGCAATAGCGAATTAGAGAAAATTTGAAACTAGAATGCATTTAGGTAAATGATAATAACATCAGGCATTATTATGATAATACAAAACACTAAGGCAATTTATAAATAAATAATACTAAGGAGTTCCACTTAAAAATATCTCAAAATTCAAAAATATGTATATTTTGTATGGTGTCGCCATCTGTTGTTAGTTGTGGGAAACAATAAGATTTTTTTTTTTTTAACTTGGAATTTTATATTATTGAATAATAAATAACACAAATCACGAAACTGATAAATATAAATTTAAAAAATAAAACAATATAAAACATTTAAATAAGATTTACAGTTAAATAATTAAAATAGGACTTGCCATTAATAAATTTAAAAAAATTATTATTACTTTACCATACTGAACAATGGTTAAACACGCAAGGCGGAAGGAATTAGGAGAAACTAAGTAATTAATACTTAAAAATATCAATTTCAAGCATAAATTCAAAATTTTGAAAAAGGAAAATATATATAGCTGCATAAAATAGTGTTTTCTGAAATGTATTCTTGTATGCTAGTGGTGGCATCTATTATCTTTTCAAGAAAGAAAAGAAATAATAAAATAATAATAAAAGGTTTTGGAATATCTGAATTACAAGATTACAGATGCTATAGAAGTCTGGATTAAAAATGTAAAAATTCTATGCCTTGTATATTTTTATTTTGGAAAAATAAAACTACAAATGCTTCTTTTTTGTTTTAGGAAACACTCAATCAACATTTGGCTAAGGCCATTTTCATCAGTGGAAGTCCATTGTCATTGGTTGAACATCCTTTGTGGATTGAATTTTTTAAGAAAGTTCGACCTTCTTACAATTTACCTTCACATTTTCGTCTTGCCTCAACTTACTTAGATTCTCAATATTCTGAAATGCAATGTGAAGTTAAGAGACAACTAACTGAATCAAAACACCTCCATTTGCAATGTGATGGTTGGAGTAACATAAGAAATGAGTCAATAATAAATTTTGTGATTTCAAAACCACAACCTCTATTTGTTGATTTTATCATGTCAAAGGAAAACAAGCATGATGCTTGTTATTTGGCTGAGCAAATTGAAAAAGTTATGAAAGATCATGATCCTGAAAAAATTTTTGTGATTATAGGTGACAATGCTAAAAATATGATAGCAGCGTTTAGATTAGTAAAAGAAAAATATCCGCATGTTGTTCCATTAGGTTGCCTTGCCCATCTTTTACACTTATTGTGTTCTGATATTTCAGGATGCAAGTCAGTTAAACAATTTTTTACAAATGTAATTGATATAGTGAAAACTATCAAACGTAGCAACCGTTTAAGTGCATTGTTTAACCGGATTCAAGATCAAGAAAGCAAGAAAAATATTTCCTTGAAATTGCCAGGTAAAACTAGGTGGGGAAGCTACTTACACAGTCTTAAAAGCTTAAAAGATAACAAGTTTACGCTGCAAACTATGGCAGTTTGTGAAGAAGCTCAATTGTCTTCTCAGTTAAAAAAAAAACTTTTAGATGATACTTTTTGGATTCGTATTGAAAATATGATTGATATCTTTACTCCGATTGTAGAACTTATAGAATCTTTTGAATCAAATGAACCTCAGATTCATTTGGTGTATAACAAAATAAACAACTTAGAAAAAGTATTGCTAGAATTACTTCCTGTATCTTTATTGGAAAAAAATGAAGAAAAGCATATTATGGAGCAATTTAGAAAAAGAAAAGAATCTGGTGTTGGTCCTCTCCATCTTGCAGCAGACATTTTAAATCCTATAATGCAAGGAAGTACCTTAGAACCTTCAGATTTGCTTGATAGTTTAACATTCATTTATGATGTTGGCCATCACATGAAATTAGAGAGCACACAACTTAAAATGGATCTTGTTCATTACAGAGAAAAAGAAGGTCTCTGGGAAAGAAAAATCTTGTGGGAAGGGCTAGAGAATATGCCTCCTCTACTATGGTGGAAAAGCTTACGGGGCACTAATATATTAGCTGAAGTAGCTTTGCGCATATTAAGTGCACCTATTACGTCTGCCGCGACGGAAAGAACCTTTAGCACCTTTAGCTGGATTCACAGTAAAAAAAGAAACCGCTTGACATCAGAAAGAGCAGCTAAGCTAACCTACCTATCGTATAATTGGAAGCTGCTACACAATGAAGTAAATAAACAGAATACACCCAAAATAAAGAAACAGGAAACAAATGAAAATGTTTCAGAAACAATAAATCGTATAGAAGAATTACTTTCAAGTGACGACAGCTTAGAAATTGAGGACTTTGAAAATCCAGATTCCGAAGTTGTTGTGTCTGAAGTCTGACTGATTTTAAACTGAGAGAAAAATTGTGTCGATATGATAAAATTATATTTTTCATTTTCTATTTTATTATCTATATCTATAGTTTTGCATATTATTTATATATAAATGTTAAATTGTGTTTAATATTAGGCTGCTTTCTCAATCCAAAATTACTGAGTTTTACTTCCTTAAAGTCAAGCTATTGCTGATGCTAAATGGTTCTCTTCAACATACAAATATTGAATTAAGAAAATTATATTTTTCACTTTTATATTATATCTTTGCATAATTTGTATATTTTTTATTTATATTTTTCACTTTTATATTTAATATGTGCTTAATTTGTGTATTATATATTTGTATATTATTTTTATATCAATATTATCCCTTAAATTTATTGAAAAAACAATTCTCTATAAACACATTAACTTTTTTATATGCTTCATTTTTAAAATTACATTTAAATTCAATACTTAAGTGTAAAAAGTTGATTTTTTTTTAATTAAAGGATTGTAAGAAGTCTAAAGTTCTATAATTTTCTTTCTTTTATACTCGTTTATCATAACTAAAAGTAAAATTAATGTAATTTCCCAAATATATATAATTGAAAATAAATACCCAGGTAAATACCCAAATTGGGTATTTACCCTTAAAAATAAATACCCGGGTATTTTACATCACTGGGTGGACCAAAAGGATACTAACATTTATCAGTTAAATAAAAAGTTATCGTACACAAACGGACAGAACATAATTAATCAATTGACTGGTAAAATAAAAAACCGGTTGGAAGCAGAAAAAAAATGTTAAGTGGGTTCTTCATCGTCGTAAAAATATGCTGGATAATTACTTTAATCTCTTTGAGCGCCTCCAAAAGAAAATAAATATAAGTGTTGAAAAAATGTGCAGTCTATCATCCAAAACAAACCTAAAAGATAAATTTACAATACTTGTAGGAGAATCTAAACATCTGAGTACTCAAGAACCTTACTACCATGAAAGTTCATATAAAGTATTAAGCTTCGAAAAAACCATTGCAATAAATGATGAGGGTCAAGCATATATATTTAATTTACAGGAAAATAAACAAAATGTATCTTGGACATGTGATCCAAAAGTATGTTTATTAGATGAAACAGTTCTACGAAAACCGTTAGATGCTTTCCAATATGTTATTTCTAAATCAGTCATAGATCTATTTACTTTTATATCGAACCAAGACCATGAATATTTTTATCAAATTAGAATACTCAACAATATAAAACCTCATTTTCCTAAAATAAGAACAATTGTTAGAGAACTCTACCAGTTAGCATTTTTTTGCAAAAATATAAATACAATAGATTTACACCTAAACAGCGTAAACGTAAACAAGTTAAACGAATTAGGTGTCCCCTTTAATATCAGTAATGCCTACTGTGAAGTAAATGCAAACGAAATATTATTGAATGAAGATTTGATTATAGAAAAATATAAAAGTACTTATAATAACATGAAGAAAAGATGTGCCGATACACCACTGTATATCCTGTCACAGACTTCTATGTTTTCGTGACATGTCTACTATTAATAAATTAATAAATTCTATTCAAACTGATGTATGGCAGAGATTGCAGCTCTTCAATGAATCTCATCGCATTAAGTCAAGTTCTTTTGTTTGTCATTTATGTTTAAAGAAAATAAGAGCTAATGAAGTACCTTCTAATTCTATTCTTAACAATCTTTATTACAGCGATATACCTAAGCAAATTAGTAATCTCAACAACTATGAAAAAATGTTAATTCAACGGGCTAAGGCTTTTCAGGTTATAACTAACTTAATTCCTGTGGGAAACAAAAACATACCTAATAGGCAAATAATAAAAAAAATTAAAGGAAGGACGTTCCATTTGCCATTACCTGTAGAAACTACTCTAAAAAAGTTACCTAATCCCGAAGACCCATTAAACGCAAATCAAGAACTTTTCATACTTGTCAGGAGTACTCCTACTAAAAACAAAATCATGTGGCAAGACATAGTAAATATTAACAACATATACGACGCTTTAAAGTACCTAAAACTAAATAACATTCACTACTCAAATATTAATCTGCCGCAAAATCCTGCCAATTTGCTTGACCACCTGGACCAGAATCTTTGCCACAATATTGAAACTGCTGAAGATATTGAAGAATGAGAAAGTCAACACGCCATTCTCACTCAAGTAACAGAAGAAAAAGAAAGTATTTATGAAGCCTATACCATCTATCCATTGCATGAAAAGAAACAAAACAGTACAGCTACAGCTTTGTATCAAATGATCAAAGTTAACGCAGCACCACTTGATAACCGCAACAAGGAGATAGATACTTTATGTTTTCCTGACATATACAATGAAGGCAAATTTGGTCAGTTTAATCAACGAGAAAAAAATATTACAAGTGCAGAGTACATAAAGTCCTGTTTAATGTCACAAGATCCTAGATTCAGACTCAATCAGCAGTATTTATTTTACTTGTTAAATGACGCAAATCTAAGACAGCTGAACGCAGGCATATACTATAAATTAAGTGTAACAAATCAAAATCAAAAACTGACAGCTCAAAAATATTTAGAGAAGTTGGAGAAGGATGAGCTTGAAAGAGATTTAATGGCAATATTTGGTCGATTACGGAATACGGAACAGTTCTGGAAAAAACCCAGAAGCGACGTATGTATGACTCGTCATTACGGGCCAGCCACGTGGTTCCTGACGATCAGTCCCTCAGAGTGGACGTGGACTGACCTTGCGGAGTACATCAAAGAAATAAATGGACCGGATGTAAAAAAGAAATCTGTAAACGAGTTAGTCTGTATGGATCCTGTTGCAGCATCACGATTTATCGATATTAAATTTAAATCAATGATAGAGTTTCTTACATCACTTGCAGCCCCTTTGGGTGAGATAATACACTGTTTCTGGCGCCGTGAATATCAAGCGAGGGGTTTGCAGCACGTTCATCTTATGTTGTGGGTAAAAAATGCGCCAATACTACAAGAGTCAACAGTTGATGAGGTCGCAAGCTTTATCAGTAAATATGTTACGTGTGCTCTCCCGATAAAAACATTTCACCAACATTGTACGAACGTCTAATCAAATACCAAACTCATAAACATAACTCATACTGCTTACGGAAGAAAAAAAACAAATCAGGATTCATAACTGTTTGTAGATTTGGTTTTCCTCGCCAGGTTACCGAATCCCTAACAATCAGAAATGTAACCAAATCAATAGCAGCGAGGAAAACGTTAACATCTAATAACAGGCTGTACAATATACCCCGTAAAGAAGAATCTCACTACATCAACGATTATAACCCAGCTATACTTCTTGCTTGGAACGGCAATATGGACCTGCAATATGTAGGGGAAAAGACGGCTGTATTAAATTATTACATCACAAAATATACCACTAAAGGCGAAAAAAGTCACGCAAGCGATACTTTTGACAACATTAATTCATCAAAATCTTTAGTTAGTAGGATGTATAATGTAGGTCTCCAAGCTCTTAACAACAGAGAATGTGGCGCGCTTGAAGCAAGTGATACACTCTTGGGCATATCTCTTTACGGCACCGACCCGAAGACCACAATCAGATGGATCGATGTAAATATGCACCGTAACCGTCGAGTAAAAAATAAAAAAGATATTAATTAACCAGCTAGAATCGGATTCCACCGATATATTTTTCGAATCTTGGGTTGATAATTATTATCCCCAACGCCCTCATGACTTAGAAAAAGTAAATTTATATGACTTTGCTCGATGGTATGACATAACTACAACCCTACCCCCTCTGGCAACAGCTGAGCAAATACATAAAATATCATCAAATAAATTTTTAAAGAAACGGCAGCGCCCATACTTATTAAATCATTACAATTATCTCTATAATAAAACTGTAAGTCATGTGACTGTCCTCAACAGTTCCGGGATGCCGCATCGCTTTTTCATATGCCAAGCGGCCATTTTTATTCAAAATTATTTTTTCGAATAAACTGCATAAAAGTTACATTTTAAGAAAGATCGTTCAAAATAAATTTATATTTGAGAGATGACTTGCGTTCAATTATGTATATATTCTGCAATAACTTCAGTCGAAAGATTCGCAGTTCAAATTCTCTATTCATAAAAGTAAACAAAAAAAAGATTGATTCGTCGTGAACATTTAAAATGTAAGGAAAAATTGGGGTAGGAGATAAAGCAAACAGAAATTCTTAAAATGCCTAAATTAAGACAGAAAATTAGAATAAATGTTTACTCTAAATCCCACTCCAACTTCTCAATACAGGTCGCGCGTATAGTGGAAGCACCAAAAACGATGTTAAACCTAGCACTAATGAACAAAATTAAACTGTAAAAATAATACTGAAATCTCAAATATAATGTAAGTTATTCAGTAAAATATAATTTAGAGTCGCTGATGATAAAATTACTCAAACTGGAATGTATGCACGAATTTAGATCTGAAATGAAAATAAGAAAAATACAACTCACCCGAATAAAGCTGATGACAGGAATATAAGTAAATAATTGATTTTATTCACACAAGACATTTTAACTAGTTTAACTGTGGCCACTTCAATAAAATACATACAAATTATCTAAGTAAATAAGCTATCTTCATCATAATCTACACAGTTCAATTCAACATTAGTAATTTAAATGTTCTAGATAAAAGAGATTACTAGGATCTACGTTAAAATTAATTGTCTATGCTAAAATTTAAGTTAAATTAGAAATTGTTCTATTTTATAGTTATATTCAGAATTGATCTTTAATCGCACTTGAGAAGATACTCATTTTTCTGCATTATCTGGACTGAAGCGACGGAACGATGAAAAGAAGCACTTACTATGAACGGTGAAATACTTTATTCATATCTAGCAGGAGAATTAATCTGGACTGAAGCGACGGAACGATGAAAAGGAGCACTTACTATAAACGGTGAAATACTTTATTCATATCTAGCTGGAGAAATAAGCATGAGTAGGAACACTCCCATTGCTTGGTGGCATTATTCTAGCAGCTTTAAACACACCAGACTGATGAATCTAATATGTTATGCGGATGACATCTTTATCGCTGGCAGAATATCCATACAAGTCGGAAAACATTGAATATCTAAATGAAGAGGAATCTGCACGGATTTTGTAGAAATCTTTACGAATATCGCATTTAGGTTATGAAGAATTGACTCTGAATTCTGAAGAATTGAAGCTGGTGAAGATAGTCTCTTTTAATTAGAGAGGCATATTCTGGATTAAAAATATAGTAAAACTCCGAAATCTTATCAGAACATTAACGACGTTGAAGATACCAGCAGCACATCTGTCTTCACTCAAATATTTTACATAGTGTCTGGCCTTTCAGCCAAACACTGCCTTTTATCCTCTCCTGCACCTACATCCCAAGTCAACGGAGAGCAGCAACTGACTAAAAAAAATTTTGAATTCAAACTCTACCAAGTTTAACTGAAACACCAGCCAAACTATCCAATCAGAAAAGGCGTAACATTCCTCTTCTTCGTTTCGCACCGCTTAACACTCAACCGTAACTGCTAAAAAGCATTAGTGCGACAACTCAACTCTACACGCGAACGATACTGGCGAAAGGAAAACACTTACTCCCTAGCAACAAGTAGCGGAAATTAAGATCTTACGTACGCGAATGTTCTAGAACAAATTTGAATTCCCCTTTTTCCCCACTGAAAAATGCACCCCTTAACCTTGGAATGTCCGCTCGAACGACCCCTACATCAAAATGGGTGACAATTACCTCTTAAGTTGTTGTTTTTTGAACGCACGAAGATGCGATTCAAAATGGCCAGGCATCATAGTGAAAGCAACCGAAGTAAACATTGAAATTAGAGAAAATGTTTAAAAATTCATATCTGCCACGATTTACGTTGAATCTTGCTAGGATTTTGGCAGACTGCATAATTAATTATGTTTAATCTATTGCATCAATTTTAAAACAAAAATAATTAATATTTAAAAAGTAGAAATTATATATTTTAACTTAGAAGAAAAATCGCGGTACTTTACCGGAATCGATGTCAACAAACGGAAATCTTTAATTCTCTATCCAGAGATTTAAATGCATGATTATAATTTAATTTACAAGTGATTATTGATATTGATTTTTAAAAAGTGATTTAATTCTAGAAGTTATATTTAATTAATAATAATATCTTAGAAGAAAAGTTAAAAAAATTAATTTTAAAAAGATAGAAATTATTGACTGTTTAAATAATAACGATTAAATAATCAATTTAAATGTTAATTAATATGAAAACTTTTAATTAATGATTAATAAGGATTAAATATTTAATTTAAGTAAAATAATTAATGAAAACTATTGAATTTAAAAGTATAAATGGAATGTATCATAACATAAAATATTAAATCATGGAGGTAATCATTCGCAAAGCAAGTTCTCCGCGAATGAATTTTTGGACCGCTGCCTCGCGTCAAAAAAATAATTCGCACCAGTGAGACAATCAAAGTTTACCACTAGGACTTCCCTCAAAGGGATTAGTCTGAGTGATATTGCTGAGAACATAGGGTTAACAATTACAATATAAAGAAAGAGAGCAAATTAAATGATAGAATTACAAAATATCATATATAAATTCATATACACTGTTAAAAAAATAGAAAAGAAGTACCGTTCATCAGATGTGTTGTCATAATTTTTTTTAACATGTGGCAAAGGATCTCATTTTCTTAAGCGCGTATTGTGCAAAACTTGGAAAAAAAAAAAAAAAAAAAAAACGCCGGATCTTTTAAAACGCCAAGCTTTTTAAAGTTACGTAATTGGATTTGCAGCCCTTTTTTGTGTGTGAATTTAAAATTTTTCTTCCTTGATTATATATCTATCATTTGTATAACTGTTTATAAAAACTCTTACACTTCAAACCACATTGATAGCATGTTTTGCTACAAACCAGATTGCAAAACTATAGTCTAAATTACTATTAAAGTATAGAAAAAAATCTTTCGATGACTTCTGTAAAATAACTTTTACATTAAATCTCCATATCGGCAAAATTGAAAATTATATATATTACAAAGTTAAGCTTAACAGATACTTCTTGATTATTCTATAGGAGGCTCTGCCCCCTGCGCCTTTAATGCGCCTTTACAGTGCCAATCCGCAGACTTTTCTTTTGCCTGTCTGTCTGTCTCTCCACAATCTGTCTGTTTCCCTATCTGCTTTTCTGCCCGTCTCTCTAACTGATTGTCTATCTCTCTACACGTCTCGCTACCTGTCTCTATATTTCTCTACCGGTCTCGCTACCCGTCTCTATATTCCTCTACCAGTCTCGCTACCCACCAATCTATTTCTCTAACCGTCTGTCTATCCGTCTAACTACTTGTATGTCTAGCCGTGTCTCTATCCACTTCGCTACCCATTTGTCTATCTGTCTCTCTACCCGTCTGGCTATACGCCTCTCTACCCATCTTCTTATCCATCTCCGTACCCATCTACTGTCTCTCTACTCGTCTGTATACCCGTCTCACTATCCGTCTGTTTTTGTACCCGACTCTTCACCCGTCTCGCTATCAATCTCATTACCCGTCAGTCAACTCGTCTCTGTACTCATCTCTCTACTCGTCTCTTTATCTACCACGCTACGCGTATCACAACCTTTCTCGCTACATTCCAGTCTACCGGTGTCGCTACCCGTCTCGAGACCCATCTCGCTACCCCTCTGTCAACCCTCTTTTTACCTTTCTCTCTAGCCGTCTGTCTATTCGTTTCGCTACCCGTCAGACTACCTATGTCGCTACTCGTCTCTCTACCCATCTCACTACCCGTCTGTCTACCCGTTTGTTTACTCGTCTTTCTACCTCTCGCCACCTCTTCCCAATATTGAAACAGTTCATTTATTATACAGAAGCCGTTTATCAGTTATTAAATGCAAACAGAAGTAATTTATCTAATAAGTGTAATCAGATGGATTTAAATACATACATAAACCTGAATAATAACTCATCAGTTTTGTGTTCATAGTTGTTTATATCATTTGACAGTAAATCTCAACTTCTTAAACCTGAATTGTCTCAAGCTTTTTAAAAAAACCACAAGGTCTGTATAACTGCAAAGTACCCTGAGGGCTATATTAGCTACATGTTATTAAGTTTCGTTATCGCGTTTGCAGCCAATTGCTTATGTCAGAAAGCGTGGCTTAACGCCATTTTAAATTCATTACTGTAACTTTCTTTTCTTTTCTTTTCTTTTTTCCTTGGGGGGGGGGGGGGTAGGGGGGAAGGGTTTCAAATATATACATTTAAATTAAAACTTTTGCCTCCATGCCATTAGTGTTGTTTGTATTATTAACTAATACCTTGTAGACCGAGCTTCATTTGAAACAAATGTAAAAGACTTCTTCTACAGTTTTTTTGTAGGAGAAACTTTCGTAATTGGGCCCAAAGCCAATCGAAGTATTTAATATCATTATTGTAACTCTTATAGAGTTAAAACAATATTGTTGCTAGCTTTACTCTTGTTTGAGACCAACCTTGCATGTGTATCTGAATGGGAAAAAGTTTCGTATCCTATGTCGGTTGGCGAAAAAAAATTTAAATGGTGCCAAAAGGTAGTTTTAGCAACTTACAAAATTTTTCAAGAGAGCGGTAAAACATGTTTTTCAAATATTTACAAACATACGTTTATTAAAGCATGTTTTTGCGCCATCTTAAAAATTTAAGCACGATGCTAAAATGAAATTTTATCGCCATATTCGATATTTTAATAAGTAATGAAAACACATAAACAAACTTATATAACAAACCTAAGAGGCATTTTTGTGATAAATAATTGTTATTGCCAGGGGTTAAATTGTAAACAATTAATAAACGGCTAGTAAATAATAAATAGCATTTAAAATCTAAGGTACTTTTCGGTTAGCCGAGCGCCAGTGAAATGTATATATCTATATATACATATATGTATACATACACACATATATGTATGTGTATATATATATGTATATATACATACATGCATATATAAATGTGTGTATGTATAGATATATGTATATATATGTATACATAGATATATAAATTTCACTGGCGCCCGGCTAACCGAAAAGTACCAAATCTAAAAATGGAGAAGTGGTCCGTATAAAAATTAAGCGCTTGATATATGTAAATCTTTTTTTATTTTTTAATATTTCCGAATGCACAGATAAAAAGGTAAAAATCTCTTTTCCAAATGCCAAATAGAAAATATACAAAATAGAAAAATATCTGCTAAAAAATATATTTACATAATACTACATCTGCAAAAAAATAAGATTTAGAAAAAGTAAGCCAAATCCTTCAGATCCCAACAATCACATCGAAAAACTTATCACCAAAAAAGAACTCGCCAAATCTTACGGCACAGGAGATGGATTTTTCCCTCTGAATGCAGAATATTAGTTTTTTTCTTGTACGATGGGTGATTATAACTGTTTCATTTCACATACTACATACCGTTTGATATATTGGTACTTTTATGTTATCCTGGCGCAGTTGATAAATCGCCAAATATTGTTCCTATAACATTTTCATATTGAATTCATTTCATTTAAATATAAACCTTTCACTCATTTAATTTAAAATACATGCTTTTCATTAATCCCATTTAAAATGCTAAAAAGAGAAAAAAAAAAGAAATAATGCCATAAATCGAAACCTTTTATTTAAACACCAAAGAATTTTTTTTTATTATTTACACATGAGAAATAAAAAAAGCTGCTATTGCTGAGATTTGCGCCAAATCTCTAATACCAAGTTTACTAAGTCATTGCGGGGTTTTTCTTTCAAAGAGAAAAAAATCCAGATTAATTTTCGATTTCTACTCAATTGAAATATATTTTATTGTGCTGAATATTAGTGCGTGCATATTTTTTTTGCTCCTTGTACTCCATGAACTTTTCAAGTCCGATTGTCTACGAAAATCTCGCGCCGGTGAAAATGACGTACCACAAAATTTCGTGACGTATGTACTTTAATTGTGCTTTTTTATCTATTTTTTTAATATAATTTCCAAACGGTTTAGCATTTATTCTTGGTAATAAATAGACGTCGTTGTCACCTTTATAGGTACCTGCTGTAAAAATTTGAACGAAATCCGTTAAATATTTTTTGAGTTATGCTTAACGAAAGGTTTTAATATCCATCGTAGCTATATATGGGGCAAA
This sequence comes from Maratus michaelseni, assembly GCA_963931845.1. Classification (NCBI taxonomy): domain Eukaryota; kingdom Metazoa; phylum Arthropoda; class Arachnida; order Araneae; family Salticidae; genus Maratus; species Maratus michaelseni. Next base: position 159,321,810 of record OZ007591.1, read on the forward strand.
GTAATACTGCGCTGTGTATGAGTCTTCGTTGCACTCAGACAATAATTATGTGCTATACAACTCAACTTTCGGACCTTTTCTTGACGTAAATTGAACTCATCTCTATAATAAAACTGTAAGTCATGTGACTGTCCTCAACAGTTCCGGGATGCCGCATCGCTTTTTCATATGCCAAGCGGCCATTTTTATTCAAAATTATTTTTTCGAATAAACTGCATAAAAGTTACATTTTAAGAAAGATCGTTCAAAATAAATTAATATTTGAGAGATGACTTGCGTTCAATTATGTATATATTCTGCAATAACTTCAGTCGAAAGATTCGCAGTTCAAATTCTCTATTCATAAAAGTAAACAAAAAAAAGATTGATTCGTCGTGAACATTTAAAATATTAAATCATGGAGGTAATCATTTGCAAAGCAAGTTCTCCGCGAATGAATTTTTGGACCGCTGCCTCGCGTCAAAAAAATAATTCGCACCAGTGAGACAATCAAAGTTTACCATAATTATGTGCTATACAACTCAACTTTCGGACCTTTTCTTGACGTAAATTGAACTCATGTAATAATATTTAATGAATCAGATTTTTAGCATTTTTAAAATAGCTAATACAGCTTTTATTTATCGCGTGTACAAATTAGAAATGATACTTTGATTTTGAAATCAAATGTTTTGATTTATGATATTATTTCTTATTTATTTATTTATTTTCTCTTTTAAATGAAAAGTGTGAAGTATTTTAAATTTATGTAATATAAGCATTTTAGATTAAAGTTAAGTATTTTAAATGAAATGAGTGACAGGTTTATAATTTAAAATTAAATTAATTGTAGTATGAATGACGGTGATGGGAACGATATTTGGCGAATTATCATCTGCTCCCGGCTAACAAAAATACTCATAATTAAAAAAAAGAATAAAAATAAATAAATGATAGTTTGTTGTAAATAAATATTGATATACATATCAAAAATAATTTATAGAATTAAAATAAAAAATAAAAGTAAATAAACAACAATTTCCATAACAAAGTTTTTGCCAAATTGGCGGGGGGGGGGGGGGGGGGGGGGGGGGGGGGGGGGGGGGGGGGGGGATCGCGCCAACGTGCGTATGTGACATTTGTGCCCAAAAAATATGCGAAATGCTACCATGATCGCAAAAGTTCATGATTTGTCTATTAGAATCTTCCGATTTGGCGAAGGATTAAGGGAAAATTAAATTATGAATAAATGTAACGTGTTGCAATGTTTAACATACATTTAAGGGCGACCAAACTGGTCGCCAGTGGCGGCTAGTGATGTAAATAAGTATCCAGAAAAATACTATTTCTCTCTCTTATTGATGTTTTATCCGTGGAGGGATCTTTCTGTACTTAAGTCAGATCAAAGTACATACACAGAAGCCTTTAACCTATTAAAAAATGAAATGAAAGATGGATTAAATTACGGGGAAATACAAACAGAATTCCTTAATAATATACAGAAAGCTTTCGAAATGATTGAAGAAAAAGTAGCAGAGATTGAAAGTAACCGAGATAGAGATAATAATGAAGATGACGGTATAGAAAACCCATTAGATTTTGTACCTGTTGAAGCCCAAAATGCAATGGAAGATTTTCGGAATGCAGAAGAGTTGGTGTCAGAAGATGAACTTGAAAAAATGATCAAAAACCTCAATGTAGACCAAAAACGTATTTTTGATCAAATTTGTGACACATTGAAACACAACAAGAAAATTTTGCGATTATTTGTGAGTGGAACAGAGGGCACGGGGAAAATCTATTTAATAAATACTGTCAAAAGTTGGGTTAAAAAACAATTAAATAAATTGGTTGCTGTAGCTGCACCAACAGGTATTGCTGCTTTTAACGTTAATGGTTTGACAATACACAGGCTTCTACAGCTTCCTGTGGAGCATGGAAATTGTCAAAAGTACACTTCTTTGGCAGATCAAGTCCTCAAAGTTTTAAGAAGTGATTTAAACGAGGTTATTCTTTTGATTATTGATGAGGTTTCTATGATATCAAATGTAACATTGATGTACATTCATCTCCGCTTAACGGAAATTTTCGACACGGGTGATATAGAAGATGGCTGGTTCGGCAGAATTAACATCGTGTTATTCGGTGAGCTTCTCCAGCTGCCTCCAGTGAGACAACTTTCGCTGTTCGAAAACATCAAATCGTCAGATGTCCAAAAGTGTTTAGGATCGCTTAGCGCACCGAATTTATGGAAAAACTTATTTTCATATGATGAATTGATAATTAACATGAGACAGAAAAACGATCAACTGTTCGGCGAAATGTTGAACCGTTTTAGATTGGGTGTAATCACAAATCAAGATGTGAATGTCTTATCTGATCGACTCCTTAAATTAAAATCCGATAACCCAAAGGTTTCGTGGAAATCATAAACCATTTTTCAGAAATGCCAAACAATACCATATGTTTGTTTGCAACTAAAAATATGTGTAACCAGTTCAATGATGCTATGTTGACAAGTATAAAACAACCAGATATCAAATTGAATGCAATAGATGAAATAGATTGCCCAAGATACTTGAACAAACAAGCCAGGGAAGTGTTAAAAAAAATGAGGATGATTCTTCATTATCTGCCGGATTAGAAAATGTTATAACCATCAAAATAGGGGCACGTGTAATGTTACGTAGGAATATAGACGTTAGCAAAGGACTTGTAAACGGATCGATAGGGACAATAGAAAAAATACTTTGCGACGTCGACTGCAACAATAGTGCCAGAAAAATTAAAATTAAATTTATTCATAATTTAACTTATGAATTAGAACGCATTAACACTAAGTTTCAAATATTGGGTAATGCGTTTGTGTACCGGGAACAATTCCCTATTTGTCTAGCCTACGCTATTACCATCCATAAATCACAAGGCCTTAGTCTTGACAACGCACTGCTCGACATCGGGTCTTCAATATTCAGCAAAGGACAAGCCTATGTAGCACTCTCTCGAGTCAAGACCTTGGAGGGTGTTCACCTTATAAATCTAGATTCTAGCCAAATAAAGGCCCAGGAAAGCTCCATCGTAGAATATAACCGCCTGCGAACATTATATTGCCCTGATTTGACAAGGTTATTAATAAATAGGAAACGTGTGAAAAAAAACTCAGATAGTGAATGGGCAGTGCGCTATAACGTTTCAAACGTGCAAGAAAATATAGAAAATGACAGCGAACAAAAACCAGTGCGTAAACGCAGGAAAAACGTGTGAGAATAATTAATATTAAATAATGATAATTCAATATTAAGACTAGTTATTTCAAAAAGGAAACACATACCTACTTACTTGACAAAAAGTAATGATATCCCACCAAAAACATACATGTGAAAGAAGGCCAAGTTTCGTTAACGGTTTCGCTAATAAAAGAAGTGAGATCTAACTGGAAACCAAGTTCTTTCGAAGCTCCTTAAATCATAGCTCCTGTCATGCATAACATTCTTCAATTGCTTAAAATGATTTGTTATATTATTTGCTACTCAATAGAGTGACTTGGCAAGTTTCCTCTTATTCAAATTTCTCTACTTGATTGATCGGAACTTTAAGTTAATCACTTCCTTAACATATCAATACCTGAACTTCGACATACTTATTCGAATACTTGATTGACTACATCTTTGCCAATGACATACTAGACCATTGGTTCCCAACCTTTTTTTAGCCGCGCCCCACCAAAACATCTCTAAAATGATGATGCCCCACTCCCCCTATAACATTTAATTCTCATAAAATTTTAAAAGAATTTACTCCTGATAGAGTAAAAAGCATTTAACATTGATCCTGAAACGTGGCGAAGGTAATGGATGAATCAAATATTTTTTATAATCATCTGATACTCCTCGTAGTTTACTGGCACACGGTCGCCACGTATGCGTGATGTATAGAGTGCTCAGAATCCTTGATTAGAAAAATCAATAATTTTGAATAAAACATTTTTGTCTTATTTAATCACAGAATTTCTGCGATTAAATTACTAATCAATTTCTAATCAGAATGAAACGTGATAAAAGATTCCGTAAAGGAAGGTCGTCAAGTAATTGTTAAATATACACTTGAATAGTTTCATGTGTAAAATTGATTTTCATGTGACATATTGCAGTGCGACTCATTCAATAAATAATCGAAAAAGTTGTTTAAAATTATAAAATACTTATAAATCAGAAAAATTATAAAGAATTTTTAAATATATAAAAGTATCTAAATATCTTAAAATGCTTTTTTCTACAATTATTCTGGTAGGATTGTATTTAAAACTTTTGAATGGATACTTTTTAAAAATTGAATAAAATTTTTTTTTAAATTTTGTTTTTGAAAATTGAATGTGTAACTTTTATTTTCAGTCTACAACATTACTATTAGAAAAACAATTCAGAAGGTATGGGTTCACAGAAATTCTGAATGTTCCCTTGAAAAGTTAAATTGCCCCCCCTGAAAAGTCAAATTGCCCCCCTGTGGGGCGTACGCCCCCCGTTGGGAACCACTGTACTAGACTAAATTGTACTCAGACTCAAAGATTAAAGTTGGTGGTTGAAAACTTGCCAAGTCGCTCTATTGGGTAGCAAATAATATAACAAATCATTTTAAGCAATAGAAGAACGTTATGCATGACAGGAGCTATGATTTAAGGAGCTTCAAAAGAACTTGGCTTCCAGTTAGATCTCACTTCTTTTATTAGCGAAACCGTTAACGAAACTTGGCCTTCTTTCACATGTATGTTTTTGATGGGATATATATATACTGCAACCAAAGCAGGAGATAAAGAAAGAATATTTGAAATATTCATCCTCTTACACTGTATATAAAAGTATGAATCTGTATATACACAGCTCTGGACAAAATTATAAACTCAGAAAAATTTAAATTTGTTTAAATCTAAATATAAATAAGCTTAGCTTTACATTAATAAAATAAAAATGAATATTTATAAAAATACATCTAAATTTAACATATTTCATAAATAAAATGGAACAAATAATTTAAATAAGAAAAAAAAAAAAAAAGAGAGACCTGGACAAAATTATAAACTCAAAGTTATGATCTCTATTTTCTGGTATTTCTTATCTGAATAAATGCATTTTATGGTATAAAACTAATAAATGGAGTCATTAGGGATCAATACATTTCAATACATCAATGCATTTTTAAAAAATTTTCTCAAAAGAATATGTAATTTTAATATAGCACATGACTGTAAATTACAGAGTTTAAGAAATGAACATAATTTGAATCCTGGTGCTAAGCATTAATGCACACATTCAAAAATGAGTTGGACCGCCATTTTTTCTGAATTACTTCGATATGCGGCTCGGCATAGACTGAATAAGTTTTTCTAACTGCTCCATTGACAACTGGTTCCATGCTGAAAGTATAGCCATTTTTAAATCATTTCTGTTTTGATATTGATGTCCATCATGATAGACTATTCGAACTATTGCACCCCAATAATTTTCAATGGGTTTAGATCAGGGCTGCGGGCTGGCCATTTCATAACATTCACATGCCAGCGCTCAAGCCACTCTTTTCTAGCCAAATTATAAGCTCTCGAACTGTTAGACCAGTTCTTCAACGAGCCTGAACATGAAATGGAAGAAAATGAGAGTTAAGCCAAAACTTGAGCCTCATCACATGAAAGCCAGACTTTACTTTGCACAGCAGCACATGTCATGGACAATGGAGTGGAGCACAGTCATCTGGTCAGATGAAAAGAAATGAAATTTAATTTAGATGGCCCAGATGGCTTAAGATACTACTCGCACGATATTAGGCATGAAGAACAGGATATCTTTAGCCAAAACTTTGGTGGAAGATCCGTGATGGTGTGGGCTGGTTTTTCTCAGAATGGTAAAACTGCTCTGGCTTTCCTTAATAGAAAACAAAAAGCAGAAGATAACCAGTTAATGCTGTAAGATAATCTATTGACTTATGCACCGTTGATTGCTGGAGTATACTGGGTTTTTCAGTAAGATAATGCAGAAATACACTCTGCAAAAAGTACAAAAGAGTGGCTTGAGCGCTGGAATGTAAATGTCATGACATAGCCAGCCCGCAACCCTGATTTAAACCCCATTGGAAATTGTTGGGTTGCTATCGTTCGAATAGTCTATCATGATGGACGTTAATATCAAAACACAAATGATTTAAAAATGGCTATACTTTCAGCATGGAACCAGTTGTCAATGGAGCAGTTGAAAAAACTTGTTCAATCTATGCTGAGCCGCATATTCAAAGTAATTCAGAAAAATGGCGGTCCAACTCATTTTTGAATGTGTGCATTAATACTTAGCAGCAGGATTCGATTCAAATTATGTTCATTTCTTAAACTCAGTAATTTACTGTTTTTGGTTTAGTCATGTGCTACATTTAAATTACACATCTTTTTGAGAAAAATTTTAAAAATGCATTGCTGTATTGAACTTTATTCATCCCTAATGACTCCATTTATTAGCTTCTTATCATAAAATACATTTATTCAGATAAAAAATATCAGAATATAGAAATTCATAACTTTGAGTTTATAATTTTGTCCAGGTCTCACATGTTACTTTTTTTAAGTTAAGCATTTTCGTATTTAAATTATTTAATATCTGAGTTATATTAAATTTAGATGTCTTTTTATAAATATTCATCTTTATTTTATTAATGTAAAGCTAAGCTTATTTATATTACGATTTAAACAAATTAAAAAATTTCTGAGTTTATAATTTTGTTCAGCGCTGTATTTATATATTTCTCTTGCATGACATGAAAATAAGGCTGAATTTGTATCTAGCCACTTGGCAACAATCGTAGTCACATAAAATTAATTTGCCTTATTACATTCCACCAATCAGAAGTTTGATTTTACCACGGAAACTTGCATCATATTTAAAAGAAAAATTTCAATGGTTTTCAGAAAATGTAAACATATTAAAATGATTGCATTTAATTATGCACTAGTCATTGTAGAGCAGAACACAGATAATTTATTGAGAAATAATAGTAAGTAATCTGTGTAAATAAAATGAAAGTAAATAATGTATCATTGTAAGTAAGCAAAATGTTTCTGATAAAGAAAATGACATCATTAGGAAAACAAAAGATGCATTTTTAATCTTGCTATCACGTAGTGTTCACATTGTGTTTCCAAGGTAATTTTTTCAGTTAATTATTTTACATTTTGAAAAATTGTCAAATTTCATAACATTAAAATGATTTATGCACAATGGTAGCACCAACTAAATGCATTTTTAATTGTGTTTTTAACAAAGATTTCAATTACTTTTTTTACATAAAAAAATTTTATATGTTAAAATGATTTATGATCAGGGCTTTACAAATTTGAAAAAATCTGGTAGCCAGGTATAAATTCTAGTCGACAGTATATACAAAAAAAGAGAAATATTGTAAACTCTGAATTAACCGACATGTTCGGGAAATGCTGATTGCCGAATGCTTCAAATGTTCGAATAGTTGAGTGCTACAAAATCTATATCTGATGAGAGGGCATTGATAAAATAGTGAAGCCGGAAAACGATTTTATGCCTATTTTGCCTATCGAATTCAGTCAAATAATTCTAATTTTATTATTTAAAAATTTGCGTTTAATGAACTCTTTTGCGAAATTAAAAATAAAAGTTTAATTTTTTTTGTTTGAATATAATTTGAAGTTTATTTCTTAATATTTTGTAACTTTGCAGTTTCTTACAAGAAATTTAATTAAACATTAAGGGCATTCGCAAAATAACTTGAGAGTTATTACATAATATGCATTGCTAAAAAAAAAAAAAAAAAAGAAAAACTTTTTCCCGCGTTGGGATTATATAATCAGAATCAGCAGCCAGCTGAGGTTTATTTTGATCCAACGTACAGTTTCTGTTTTCCAGAATGGCAACAGGTGATATGCTGATGAAATGGACTATAAATGCTGGAAAGGAGTTTTGTCATTTGCCTTGCTTTGCTTGATGGAATAGCAGCGTTTGCTTTATTTTTTGCCATGTAATTTCGGCGTCGTAGCTTTGTGACATAATGTTGATGGCTGCTGGCAATTATATTTGTATTGAGTTTGTTACTCAAAAAATTAGTAAAATTTTGCTGATAGTTTTCTTCATTTGTAAATAAAATTATCATCATTATAGTTTTTCCAAGTTAATCTCCTGCTGTGTATTTTCTTTAAAGTCTTCCACTTATATGCATTTGCTATTTTAAGACTTTCACTGTGCACATCTGCTGACTGACATAGTCTAATTTTATAAGAAAATATAACAATAAACTTGAACTTATTCATAGTTTTAAAAAGCACTGTTTTCCAGCCATTTTTGTTTCATAGCACACAAATGAGGAATACATTTACTATAACAATGATGTAAGTATCAATCCAAAAAATATCTTAATTTTGATATGTTTATTTGCACATATATGAAAGGTTTTAGATTGATGAATTAAAAATTCATGTGAAACTGCCAGCTTGTGAATGGTGGTGATAATTAGCAGTCGACAAATCTAGATATCAGGGCGAGATGTATTAAAGCAATGAATGTACCCATTTAATAATTTCCCCAGAAAAAATAAGCCAGTTTTTCCAAATAAGGTGTTTATTTAAGCATAGAAAAAACAATTCCCACATAACTAGATGTTCCTAAAACCCTTAGGCTTTATAAATCATTACATCATATTAATCGATCTTAAATAGCTAATTTAGAAATACTATGAATTATAAACACCAGATAACCATTTGATCAGCACTTGAAAACAAGACAAAATTCTGCTTAAGTCAGTGCCTTTGCTTTTTGTGAGACACACGGAGAACTACACAATCAACGTAGAAGAGAAATAAACCAACTGGTGAAAAGATTGCTCGAGAGCTGAGCAGCTAAGCTAATGAACGTGAGAGGGAGACATTGCAACGGAGGCTTTTTGAAATGAACTGTCAAATGTGCGAAAACAGATTCGTGGAATAGCGAAATAGCTTTTAAAAACATTCGAAATGAAAAAACTAGCTTCTCTCAGAATACTATAGATTGAATAGTTGATACAAGTTTATGAATTCACTTAAAGCTTTATATTAAGATTTTTAATAAAATAATTATTAATATACGCGTTATGCATTTAAAGGGAAATTAAATAGAAATAGATGTTATTAAGAAATAGGGAAATAATGAATATGTCAGAATTTAGAATAATTTAAAGGAATATCGCGAAGTAAAATTTTTATATAACATATATATATGCTTTGGACTTCCTTTTGGAATAATTTAAAGATACTAAGCACCTCTTAAATCTTAAAAGTTCACAAAATTATAGATTTGCGTCTATATGTATAAAAAAATTTAAACAAAGAATTAATAAATTAGGAATCCATTTAAACATTAGTAGCAAAAATTTAATTATCTAAAATCTTACTGACAAAAAAGTAATATATATATATATATATATTTATTTTTAAATGATTTGTTTTCAACATTGATAATGCCAATCGAAAATAATCTTTAAAAAGTTTAATTGTCTTTATGAACTTTTAATTGGTGATTTTGAAACATTTTAACAGACGCAAGTTGATAATCACAGCCATAAAGCAAGTCTGCATATCTATCTATCTATATAACGTTAAAGTACATGATGGCGAAAAGCGGTTATTTCTCTTTTTGCCAATGACAACTTGAAGTTTTACTTTTTACGCACATAATGACCACCTGTTTTTTTTTCTTTGAAAGTGCAAACTGATAAGTAGCCAAATTAGGCCTTACATTCTTTGCAACTTCCAAATTGATGTAATTTGGTTTAAATTTTATATTTAACAAATAATAATAATAATAATAATAAATAAATAAAAATAAAAAAGAAAGAAATTGGATATGAATACGGAGAATACGAATTTGGGTACTTCTGTATTCACCACATGCCAATGGGTAATAAACAAAGAAATCGAGAAAAATATAATGTCATGTAAATTCATTATATGTATGTATCTATGTATTAATGTGCACACATGTTTGTATTCACATTTATGTACAGGGTGATCTTTTTTAAAGTGACAGTGTTTGGAGCGCCCTGTAGCGTGATCTAATAGCCGAAATGGCACCAAACTTGGTATTTAGACTATTAAGACATGGGAAAAAGGATTCCATGAAAAAAAAATTAGTTTAAAAAATCGCCGCTAGGGCATTTTATGGTGCTGCTGTAGCTTACAATAACGAGAATTAGCATGAAACACGGGTATCAAAGAAAAATGCAAATGTTGTGCAATGACAGTGCCAGTAATAGGGGCTATAAAAGCAAGTAGTAGACCGCTCCAACAAATAATCTCAGCTGAAGTAAACGAGCTCCAGTGGACATGCCTCTCACGTTACCGGAACGTGAGTTACTGGTGAAGCTGTATTATATGAATCAATGTAATGCATCCGCAGCTCTTCAGGAATTTCGAACCAGAAAAAAATTACGAAAGGGGCATTTATCGCTGAATGAATGAAAATGATTAAGAAGTTCGAGGAAATGGGGTCACTGACCATTCGCGCTGGGAGAGGACGTAAACAAGTATCAGAAGATGTAATAACTGATGTGGCAACTGCAATTGTCAAAGGATCGCAGGGAACCATTGCTGAAAATGGCACTAAGTTGAAGCCAGTTTTCTGATTAACAGTCATTGAAACTAGCAGATAACGCAATGAAGCGCTTTGCTGAAACTAATTGCCACATACTATGAGGTGAAAAAGTGATTGAATAATTACTGAAAATGAAACAATGGCATAATAAAGATGTGTGTAAAGCGTTTTCACTATTGAATACACAAGTTGTCATAATCCAGTTCTATTTTTATTAGATGAAAAAGGTTTTCAACAGACGATATACAGATGACACAGTCCAGTTTTAGAAGGTTCAGCATAATAAGTATTTAAATATCTTTAAACAATAAAGTAATAGCCAGCACATAGTCAAAAACAAACTAAACTTAACTAATACATATACTTAACAGAATGAGTAAAAAGCTGCAAAGTTATAACGCCACAAAATAAATAAGACAAATGGCACGTTCCATCACTACAGCCGACTTTAACTTAAGATCGACCGTCTACGTGAAGATCAAAACAATAAACCGAATCTCCTTTTGAGAAGCACAGCACTGCGTATTTATACCTGGCCAAATGTCTACCTACCAATGACAATACAGTTCTGGAAGAGTCGTGGAAGTGACGCATGGCTGACGGCATGAATAATTACGGAATCGGCAAATCAGACAATAACTTATCTGGCGCCATCTATCGTAAAGCAAGCATACTACGCTAATCGATTATTCGATTCCCGTCTTAATCGAATATCGCCATATGTTGTGACTAGGAAAAGTTGTAGTGTGGCGTTTAAATGTTTATAAAGTAAATTGAAATTAACAACTATTGTAAAGTGAAATTTACTGGTTTTAATGAGTGAATTATAAGTAATGAACAAAGAATTAAAGAAATATGGGTAAGTTAAATATATAATAACTATCGAAATTACGTTTTCATAATAAAAATATGCTAATGAAATATATTGTTTATGAGCTTTATACTGGCTTTGAATGAATGTAAATAAAGATGAAATATGAATGAAAGTTAGTGAATGCATGTGTTTAAAAGTGTATCTGAGGCAGTAAGACTAAAACTATTGAATGAAGGCTTGTTTTTACAACAGTACTAGCAGCGCCCGGGGTGTAGCTCGACAATTGGACATGAATTATTCCACAGTATGGAGAGTTTTGCGGCGCATTATTAGATTTTACCCCTACAAAATCAGCCTCTTGCACGAACTGAAACCAAGTGATTATGATAAGTGAGTGACATTCGCTCTATCGTTTCTTGCCAGGGTAGAAATTGATGATGCTTTCCCATGGCACATTCTGTGGGGAGATGAGTGCCATTTTTATCTCAATGGGTCCGTAAACACACAAAATAGCCGAATTTGGGCTTCTGAGCATCCCCACACCGTGCATGAAATCCCATTAAATTCCCCAAAAGTCACTGTTTGGTGTGGTTTCACAGCCGAATTCGTAATTGGGCCATTCTTTTTTGAGACCATCACTCCGACAGGACCCGAAACATGCACCATAAATGCAGAAAGGTACCACAACATGCTGCAAACGCTTGTTATTCTACAACTTCAGCAAAGAAACCATCTCCAACAGACAATCTTTATGCAGGATGGTGCTTCGCCACACATTGGTAATAAGGTAAAGCAGCTGTTGCGCCAAACCTTCACTGATGATAGAGTCATATGTCGGAATTTTCCAGTTGCATGGCCGCCTCGTTCCCCTGACCTCACACCATGCGATTTTTGGCTCGGGGGTTATTTGAAATCTCAAGTTTATGTTGGTGGAGTATCAAATTTGTCTATTCTAAAGGACAACATAACAAAGACAGTGCGGAATATTCCTCGTGATATGTTACGTATGGCTGTGGAGAACGTTGTGCACAGAATGCACGGTGTTATTTCTGAGAACGGTGCTCACATTGAAGGTGGTCTAATTCCTCACCGGGAAAGTTAATGTAGTAAATAAACATTAATAATTTAACTGTACGATTGTATGTGTTAGTATTTTTCTTTTCTCACATTTTATACATTGCAAAGCGTCACAAAATGTCCTAGCGGTGATTTTTGGAACTAAAATTGTTTTCACGGAATACTTTTTCTCATGTCTTGATTAATCTAAATACCAAGTTTGGTGCCATTTCGGCTATTAGATCGCGCTACAGGGCACTCCAAACACTGTCACTTTAAAAAAGATCACCCTGTCTGTGTAGGGAAATTTCCATAATCTGGTTCATGACAACTGGTGTATTTTAGTGAGCAATGTTAATGTGAGTGTGGATTAAAGAACTGGGAAAAGATTAACTTTGCAAGCAACGAAAGACCATCTAATTACGTGCTAATATGTTACATATCTATATACAAGAACTAATAATACATACACCCTACGGCAGTGGAAGATGGAACTAAAAAATGTTTCAACCATTCGAGATTAATTTGGAAAAATTGACCAACAAAGCGGACGTAGCCTGCTAGTTATTTATATTATTTCTGTTGCCAACTTCCCTTTTCTATGCACATACAAAATGCACAACAATAAATGAGGTATCATTTGAAAGATTTTTAAACAAACTTCTGACATAATACACTTACATTTTGTTAAAACACATTATTTGATTAAAAATTGCAGTTCATTAAAAATTCTTATAAGTAATTCTTACAGTATATAAATAAAACTGTAAAGAGAAAAAAAATAAATGTATTCAGACACAGTCAATAGCACCAATTTTCTCAAATGATGTCATGGATTTCATGATCAATCAGTCATCAAAATGGCTGAATTAATTACTTTCAAACTTTCTCTATATATATGTAAGTCAATTATAAATGAAATAAATTATTCAATTTAAGCATGTAGATTTGTATTCAGTTAAAAATTTTATTTACTTGCACAATAATTAATATTTAAAAAAATAGTTGTAAACGAAAATCTTATATTTGTATTAAGAAAAGAAGAAAAAGAAAAGACAGCAAAAATAATTTTTTCAAACTTGAGGATTAGGTATGAATAGATGGGAAGAAAAAGCAGCTTTATGTTTATAGCAGACTGTAAAAACAATGAACTGAATTTGTCAACATATTTTTTTTTTAATTTGTTAATTCCCAAAGATTGTTGCCAAGATACGCTTCAAACAAGATAAGAAGTATACAATTTTATCTGTATGTGAGTTACAACAATGGTTACATAAATGAAATAAATTTTTTGCCAAATCCAGTTTTTTAAATTGATTATTTCAAACTGTCCCAATCGGCTTTGAACATGATTACAGAGCTTTCCCCAAGCATAGAATTGATGGAGGTATATAAAGTATACAAGAATTGTAAAAAATTGAAATCTTACACTACTAAACCAGCAATTCTTGTGTATATATACACTAGTTCACCTGTTTGACATTGCCCAGGCCTATGATAATAACCTTAATTATACCTAAAATCAGTATTGAATGATTTTATGTTTTTAAATGAAAATCTGTCTAAACGAACTTAATGTTGGGGGACTTACAGCCTTTGGCAGCATACACGAATTTATATGATTTTATATATTTAAATGAAAATCTATCCAATCGAGCCTAGAATTGAGGGCCCCCACTGCCTTTGGCAGCATACATTGGAAGTGCTATGCATATTCTTGTCTGTTTTGATTTTATATTTTAAAATGAAAATCTTTTCAAGTGAACTTAATGTGGGGCACCTTACTGCTTTCGACAGTGAGTGTACACTCTAGAATTTGCATGATTTTATATTTTTAAATGAAAATCTATCGAAATGAACCTAGAGTAAGGGGCCTGCTCCAGTCAGTTTTAATTTTATATTTTTAAACGAAAGATTGGCATAGCCTGGATCCATGATAATAATCTTAAATATACCTAAAATCAGTGTTGAATGAATTTATAGTTTTAAACAAAAATCCTTCCAAACGGTGATTTTATTTTTTTAAATGAAAATCTTTCCAAACAAAGTAAGGAGCACCTGATCTAGTGATTGCTGATTTAATTTGTGATAATTAGATATATTAAACTTTCAATTCTGACCAATACATTCCGCAGAAACCTAAATAATACCTCCCTCTCCCCCATTTTTCAGTTCCAAAACACGATTCTCTGGTTGCCTTGTTATTTCTGATTTCTAACTTCAGAATAATTGCATTCATACTGGAAAAAAAAATCTTTTCACCAAGAAAGAACAAAATCTGTCAAAACTGCAAAGAGAGTTACAGAAAGAAATATTTTAGAAAGGGTTAATATTAATATTTTTTTTAACTAAAGACATACATAATAATAGTCATACTTTTTAAAATGGATACCATTTGAAAGGAAAATGAATGTAGATATAGTTTGGTATTTTTCTTTTTTGTATTTCAATTTCCAAAACAGATGCAGTTTTTTAAAATTTCGGAAAAACAGAAAAATGTTGTTCAGAAAAGAATTTTTTTTAAAGGATTTAGTACCTAATATTATATTGCATAATATTATATACCTATACCTATACATGGCTTATACTAAAAAAAAAATCAACTAAATTGTTACATAAAATAGCCAAATGGAAGATATATGCAATTAATCTGTCTGTCAGGATGTCCATCCATATAAATTTAAATATCTATAAATGCTTTTAAATCCAAGAATTTATTTGTTAATGGGGTATATTGCAGTGTGTTCCACCAATGGTTGAATTAGGAACAAGTTTACAATGCGTGAGTCTACTGAAAGTCTGGGGGTTAGTGCACAAAGGGTGCTGAGGTACCCCCTAGTCTTTTTAAAAAATCTGTTCAGCAGAAATTTGTAATTGTGATGTACATAATTTTAAAATTAATGCATCACAATGAATATTAAAGAACTGCCCAGTACTGATGGATGAGTCTATAAAATATAAACCCAGACTTAAACAATTATAATACTTACAAAGTTACCACAATTTCCTTCTGTTTCAGAACAAAAAGGCGGTTGTACACTCAATGATTCAAGTATTTCTTCCCAACCTTGAGCAGTTGTCAATCGGAAAAGCAGAAGAAAACTCTGAATAAAAGTCTGGAAATTCAAAGTTGGAGTGATTACTTGATGAAAATCTAGATGCATGAAGATAGATACACCAAGTATAGCATATATGTAAACAATAATCAGTAAAAGTGTGCTGATATTTATTAAAGCTGGAACTGAAGCTATCATAGAGTGAAGTAATCTGCGAAGATCTATAACCATATCTGTCAATCGTAGTAAACTAAGCACACGTAAAAGTCGAAAAGCATAGAGAAATGACAGAGGGTTAATTTCCACTTCAGAATCTTGATGAAAAAGGAATTCACCTGAAACAAGAGACTGTGTAATTTTAAAATTACAGAGAAATAATTCAAGAAACAAACAATAATTATTGTAGTCTGTCCATATATATATAACTGTTAATGTGTTTAAGAAACTACATTCAAGTCTAATATTTTATATTTTAAATTTATGTTACAGAAGTGTAAATAAAATTAAATTAGCTACAAATACTTCATCATTATTTTTTTTCTGCTTAATCATTTTTATAGTATGATAAAAATATTAAAGTACAGTAGAAGCCTGATATAACGCGGTTGTTGGGAGACATGTTTCACACCCGCGTTATAGCTTAACCGCAGTATATCTGAATGGTGTCAAGAAATGGTACAAAATGATGAAAACACTTACCCGCCTTGTGAAATGTAATTAACTCTATCATTAATTGAACACAAACTTAATTTTACGCTATCTTAAAAAAGTTCATAAGTGTTGTTTGGCGAACTGAGGTATTTCGGTTTTTTTTCGGCATATTGTTTCATACTATTAAGATGGAGTAGATGAACACTATCTGAATCGTCTTGCCTCTCCATCCACGAAATTCGTTAAGTATGAAATGACTTCACTAACATGTGGAACGTCGTCTTTCACATCATTTTCAATTTCATCATCATCATCTTGCTCACTGCAATTTTTATGCATTACAGCATCAATGATATCCTGATCTGTTATGAACTCTGAAATTGGTCCGCTGTTGTCAATTTCTATCCAGTCATTTAAATTGTCAACAGAGATATCGAGATGCATATTACTAACCGCAGACTGCAAATCACTCATTGTGAATCCGGGATTGTTGTTATCGCATTCTTGAGTCATTGTTCAACACTAAGGGCGTGGGGTATCTGACTGATAGGAGATAAAATGCATGAAAAAGTGTTTTATGAAGAATATTGTGTTTTACTGAAATTTTAAACGCAAAATTTATCCTAAAATTCATAATTTTTTTTCGGAGGACATACTTTTCCCCACGTTAAATCCGAATTCGCGGTATATCGGACCGTGTTATTTCGTGCTTCTACTGTATTTTACATTCTAAACACATATTTAAGACATGTATGGTACTTTTCAGCTAACAGGGCACTATTTGGTGTAAAAAGTGAATATTAAAATGAAACATAATTAGTACATAAAAGAATAGCAAATCTAAAACAATATAAAAATACATACTTTTGATCATGCATAATTAGGAAAATAATTATTATTTTGTTAAATACAAAAAACAAACACATCCATGAAAATTTACATAGAAGAAAAAATGGCTCATCAATTTTAGGTTATACCAGATGATTCAAAATAGAGGTTAGGGCGATTATGTCTTACAAAATTGATCATAAAGATATACTTCTAATTACAATAAGTATTCAAAATCAAGTACAGCTTTTAGATATGGCCTTTGTTTTACAAAGTGCTGTATATATATTAAAATACAAATTTCATTTTATTATATGGCTCAGGGGCCCCTATAAGTTATGTTTAAAAAAAATTCTCCATGCTATCATAAATAAAACAGTAAAAATTCCATTCTTCCATGATCAAAAACTCACTGAGATTAAAACACTTCAATTTTATAAAATTTTGGAGCTTTCTGACACTAAAAATGAATAAACCAATTTTTTTAGTGCTGGCAATCTCTGAAATTTCGTGGAATTCAAAGTGTCACAACTCAGTGAGTTTTGGTTATACAAAAATGGAATTTTTACTGTTTTACTTGTCAGATTAAGGAGAAATGTTTTCTAAATACAGTGAAACCCTGATTTAACGTAACCCATATTTAATGATTTCCCGCATATAACGTCATTTTGCATTAGTCCCAATTAATTTCCTATACTTGTAATGTTAGAAAATCCCAGATTTAACGTTACCATTTTCAAATATTTCCCGTATTTAACATTTTTCAGCTGGAAGAACCCTATAAAAGTTTTCTAAAATAGTCAGAAATTGTGATAAAAAATACTTTCTCATTAATACATGCAAAACTTGGAATTTCTTCGTTTTTGTATTTTTTTACCAACTGCCGTTGCAATATTCAAAATCTTCCCCTTTTTCCATCCATGCAGATTCATAGTATCCAACTGAACAATACTCTTTTATTTGATTGGATTATGCTTTCTGAAATAGAAAGAAGCTGGTAGTATTCCTTAAAAATGTTTTGTTACATTAGACGGTAAAATATGGTGTCACAAAGTAAGAAATTATCTTTGCTGGAAATAGCAGAAATCACCAGGAAAGCCAATGATAAAGATGGCAGTAAAACTGATTTTTGCTAATTGGAATTCCATATCCAATGTTGCAAACAATTTTAAAGCACACTGATGTAGTGTAACACAATTTTGAATAGATAGGAAAACTGGCTGAAAAAATGTGAAATCTTCAACATTTGAGGAATTAAAAAAAAAAAAAAATGTGATGATGAAAAATGTGATCAATGAATCTATAAAGTTTGTCTACCATATGAAGTTCATTCCTATGCATTGAAACATTCCTAAAAAAATTCCCAAAACAATTTACTTTTTGGGAAATAAAGTAAAACTAACTTTTATACTATGAATTCCAAGATACACAGCTTCAAATGGTTGGATAGAGCACTTTAAAAAGAAGCACAATTTATCCTACATGTTTATTTGTGACAAGTCTGCTGGAGTCTATTTTGAAGCTGCCCAAGAGTGGATGCATGGCCATAGCTTGAAAATTTTATTGAAGGGAGGCTGGGATGACCTGACAATGGCACCCTTTAATAATTTTAATTTTCCACACCCACCCCCCTCTTTCGCCACATTGTCTTCAGCCGTGCTAGAGGTCTGCAGGTGCCGAAATGTCCAGACTCAGGCCCGACCCAGCATAAAAGCAAAAAGTTCGGCCCGACCCATTCAAGAATTTCTTTTGGCCCGGCCTGATATAAAAACAAAAGTTTGGCCTGACTCGCTCAAATTTTTTTTTGGTCCAGCCCGGTATAAAAGCAAAAAGTTTGGCCCAGACCGGCCTGGTCCAACTGAATTTCTACAAAGCATGCCGATATTTCTGAAACAACATTAAACTAAAATTAAAATTACAATTGCTTATTCAAAAAGTACACTTACTTATGCATAGATTTTATTTACAGATTGAGATTATATTCAAAATGCATGAGTGCAAAATATCAACAATATTTATGACCACTTAGACAATAACATAGATAAACACAGATTAAAAAAATGACTTAAGACTATTACATTCAAATGAAGATTTAGTAAGAGAAGAAAAAGCCGTTATTGGCAGGTTCCATTCTTAGCAATATGTATTATATTCTTTTTGCACGGATCAAGACTTTTTCCATTTAAGAAAGGTTTCCGTCATAGACAGTTTCTATTTCACAGGTTTTACTGTACTTTATTTATTTATTTTCTTAGAATAGTATGTACTATTCTTTAAAAAGAATTTTAACTGTAGAATAATGGATATTTAAAAATTTATGCACATTTCGCAAAAATTGTTGTGCCAGGCCTAATTTTCTGATTTTTACATTGGCCTGCAAATTTCGGTCCATGCAGACCTCTAGGAAGAATGACGACCAGGCACAGCTTGGCCCGGGAAAAAAGAAGTCTGGCCTGGCCGGCCCAAGTTTGCAGAAACAAGTTAAGCCCGGGCCGTGCAGATCTCTCGTGCGTCTCGAAAGCCTGTTTAAGATATGAGATTTAATTTTTACAGAAAAATTTCAATACTATTTGATTTTTAGATACCTGATTAAAAATAGTATATGAAAATTTATAGGCAAACAGGTGATAATGATTTTATGAATGTGTCAAATGTAATATTTTGAAATGGATTTGAACCTTAACGAAAGCAAACATCTGTGCATGTTCTTACATTCTGCTCCGTCATCAACAATTTGAAACCAATCTTTCATAAATGAAGTTACATATCTGCTTTCTTCTTAAATTCATTTATGGTTTTGATTTTTTGTAAAAGGTACTTAGCTCATTTTTTTTGTTTACTTACTCTGAAAAAATTTGTGCCTGGGATATCAGTTTTCCAAACAATATATAGTACACTCATTTCAAGAAACACATGCCTCTAATTCTCTAAATGAACAGAATGTCAATGCCTCTGTTGTTTCGTTTTGCATACGAGGAGATTTCAAAGAGTTCAAACATCAGGGTGGAGGAAATTTTTTGTTCAGAGGATTCTTTCAGGAGAATTGCCATATGACCACATTAGAATAGAGGTCTGCACGGGCTCATACCTGGTCCAGCAAAATGAAGACCAATTTTCAAACGGACCGGTCTGGCAGAAAGAAAACAGTTTTTTAACGAGCCTAGGCAGGCCGATGAAGGATAATAAATGGGTCGGGGTGAGCCGATAAAAATTAAACGGGTCAGCCAAGCCAATAAATATTAAACGGGCCAGCAAGGTCGATAAAAATTAAACGGACCAGCCAGGCTGATAAAAATATTAAGTGGGCCAACTGGTCTGATATAAGAAATTTAAAAAAATCCACCTAACCAGATAAAATATGAACAATTTTCAATCGACTTGACTGGGACGAGAATAAGTAAATGTACTGCATGAACCAATGTTAGCTTGACAACATCAGTACAGAAATATAACATATCCAGCATAGAAATCGGCACCGGACATTTACATCATACTTGAGCCTGGGCTTAATTTTTTCAGCAGACTCGGGATTAGGCTTACATTTTATTCTACGTACTCAGGCTGGGTCGAAACTGGTCTTAATTGTTCCCAGGACGTGTTGAGTTCTTTTGTAAAAATACTAATAGTGATAATGAATATCTGTTAATGAAATCTTTGGAAATATACTTTAATAAATTATAGAGAAACATTTTTTTAATTACTCAGCTTCTAAATTTTTGATGTTTTTAACCATTTTTTTTTTCTTTTATTCTAAACTACATTAATTTTTTTAATATCTTTATTTGAATGAAACAGTGTAAAAGTCTAAGTGATCATTAATAATGCTAGTCTGTATTCTATACCTTCTGAACATCAAGTATTCTAAAATATACTGGAAAATTTTCCAATAAATATTCATTAAAAGAATCTTAATTGTATGTGAATAAAAATTGGAATTTTTTGTAGAAATTGAGTCGGGTTGGACCTGTTTTTGCTGAATTTTCAATGGGCCGGTCTGAGCCTATGCCAAACTTTTAGTTTTTAGACCGGACCAGGCCAAGATAGCTTTTGTTCAGGCCGAGCCTGTATATTCTGGCCCGTATAGACCTCTACCCTAGAGATCTTCATGGCCTGAGTCCCGCACCCGGCCAAATGAAGTCAAACGTTCAAATGGGTCGAGTTGATAAAAAATAATAAATGGGCTAGGCGAGTTGATAAAAAAAAAATTAAGAGGGACTATAGGAACCAATATACCAAATTTAAAAAGGATTGGACTAAGCCAATGAAATAGGAAAATTTTTCAATGGACCTGGCTATGTCAGAATGCATTATAAATGTGTTGTACAATCCGATACTAGTTTGACAACATCAATACAGAAAGTTAATATACCCAACATAGAGATTTTCCTCGGACAGTTACATTTTGTCTGAGCCTGTGCCTAATTTTTCCTGTCGACTCAGGCCGTGTTCAGGCGTACATTTTTTTCTACGTGGGACAGGCTGGACCTGAACTTTATTATTCCATGGTTGGGCAGACTTTTTTTTTTTTTTTTTTTTTTTGTGCAAAACTAAAATTGATAATTGATTTTTGGTAACAAAATCATTCGAAATAAACTTTTAATGAATTCCAAAGAAATATTTTAAAATCTAATTTTTTAATTACAAAATTTCAATATTTATGATATTTTTAAACACTTTTTATCTTTATTGTAAACTAGATTATTTTTTAATGAGTCTTTATTTGAATGCAAAAGTTTAGGAGTAAGTATTCATTAATGTTGATATCCTGTACTCTATTGATTGCCCACATATAGTCTGAAATATACTTTAAAAATTTCGCAAAAATATGCATGCAATATTCTTTTAAAGAATCTTAATTATATGTTAAGAAAAATTGGATTTTCTTTTTTAGAAATCGAACCACTCCGGGGCGGGCCGAACTTTTGGTTTTTAAAACAGACTGGACAGAACCAAGATAGCTTTCGTTCGTGCCAGGGCAGATCCAACCCTAAAAATTTCAGTCCGTATAGACCTCTAGACCACCCCTACCCTCTCTGAGTCGTTCTGTAACCCTCTCCAGTCACTTCTATTTCTTTACACTTTCTTTCGACTACCAAAGGTGACCAACAACTACTGAGATAAGGAAAGAACTGTATTTCTAAGGATCAAATTACCATAGTACTACTGCCCTGCAATTGATTGCAGTTTCCGTTTTCAGAATTTTCTCTTCTGCAGGTATAAATTGTTTTTGTTAGGGAATAGAAGCGGTAACAGTTCTAAAATTAAATGTTTTATACAAATGTTGTACGTTAAAAGTAACTTACTTTGTAATTTAACATTTAAAATAAAGAGCCTGTATAATTACTTGTAACTACTCTTAAAACCCTTTCTTATGGGAGTTTGACGGCGCCCTTAAACCTTTTGTGACGCTCTTCTATTTGCACGTATTGGAGAACCGTTCTAATCCCCATCACTCAGTTCCACTTCTTCACACTTTCTTTTTACTACAAAGGGTGGCCAACAACTACTAAGATAAGAAGGGAATAATTATACTTCCAAGGATCGAACTACACTTACTGCCCTGCAATTGATTAAAATTCCTATTTTCAGAATTTTTCCTTTTGCATGTATAAACTTTATTTTTGGCGGAATGTTAAAGTAACTTATTTTCTAATTGAAGATTTAAAATAAAGTGTTTGTGTAACCACTTATTACTACTAATAAACCCTTTCTTTATGGGTGCCTAAAGGCGCCCTTAAACCTTCTGTGGCATTCTACTACTTGAACTTATTGGG
This sequence comes from Maratus michaelseni, assembly GCA_963931845.1. NCBI lineage: Eukaryota > Metazoa > Arthropoda > Arachnida > Araneae > Salticidae > Maratus > Maratus michaelseni. The sequence continues at coordinate 159,344,596 of OZ007591.1, forward strand.
GGTTGTGGCTCCCCACATACCTCCCCCCTAAAGCTACATCCCTGAGTGGATGAATAACATATTGCCATCTTTGATACAAGACTACTATAGTAAAGCAATTTTCAACACTGACGAGACTGGTATGTTTTACAATCTTCCTCCTGATAAAGACTTTTGCAGTTAATTGTAAACACTGCCATGGTGGGAAACTATCCAGACTGTTTTGCTATGCACGAATTCATACATACAGAAGTGAAAGGATAACACCAATAGTTGTTGGAAAATCGAAAAATCCGAGGTGTTTCAAGAACTTTTCTACTAAACATGGCTCAAGCAAAAAATCTTGAATGAAAAGAACAATTTTTGAAAAATTTCTTTGTAAATTGGACAGAAAAATGCACTTACAGAAAAGTAAGATTCTATTATTTGTTGATAAATGTATAACCCCATGTTGTAAATTTAAAGTTACAAAATGTACAAATAGATTTTTTCCATGCCAATTGCACAAGCAAAGTTCAATCTTGTGATTTGGGGTACATACAATCGGTCAAAGTAAACTATATAAACTAATTTTTAAAAAATTATCTTAGATAGAATAGAATCTCTGCAAGCAGGAAAAATTTATAAATGTTCTAGAACAGATATTTAAATCCTTCGAAAAGAAAAAAAAGAAGACTATTACCTAATAGTCTTTATTTTAAGCTCAACGTATTGCTTTTGTCTTACCCTGATTTAATGGTTTCCAGCATAAAACGGAATTTCTTTATGATCCCTTGAATAACGATAAATAGGGGTTTCACTGTATACTTATAGAACCCAAGAGCCGTACAAAAATTAAACATTTGCATTTCCATATGTATATGGCCCCTAGTAAAACAAATGCTATATCTAAAAGCTGTACTTGATTTAATTACTTTTTGGGTACTTTTCCATTATACTAACACTAGGGCTTTACAAATTTGATCAAATTTGGTAGCCAGCAAATAATTCTAGTTGTCCGTAAAAAAATATTGACTCCTCCCCCCCCCTTTTTTAATAAGAAGAGTGTTACTTAATTAGAAGTAGTTGTTAGAGTGTTGTTTAATTAGAAGAGTGTATATGTAAGTGGTTTTGGAATTTAATCCCCCTCCCTCCTCTTTGAGCTTGCCTAAAAATATTTTAATAATGTAGAAAATCTGTTTTCATTTTTCTAGATTTTTCTGTTATTTATTTTATTTAATGTACCGTAAAATCCCGTTAATCCGCCCCCTAAACATGATGGAAAATCGTAAAAAAAGCAGGGGGGGGGGGGCGCTTACACGGTATTAAAACTGTAGTATATGATATTTATGGGTGGTGGGAGGGGGGAGATGCTAATGGCTGATCATCGCAAAGCATGCATTATTTTAATAAAGTAACAAAAGAAAAACATTTTGAAAACAAAATGATAGACAAAATAGAAAAACAGTATAACTTCACGATTAATGGCGATTTCAGATTATAGAAAATTCTGGATTTCAGAATCTTTGAAACTGGAATGTATTTAGATAAATAATAACACTAATATCTGTCATTAATATGGTAACAGAAAAATAAAATGAACTTAATAACTTAAAATAATTAAAAAACACTGAGAAATTGCAGTTGAAAATGTCCTGAAGTAATTTCGAGAACTAGTAACATTTTATGTGGTGTCGCCATCTGTTGTAAGTTAGGAAGATTAAATAACCGGTTTTTTTTTAAATCATGATTTTGTATCTATAAATTTTAAATAAATAATACAAATTACAAAAATTGAGAACATATAGAAGGAATTGGTAGTGTTGCCAGATTATTAAAACAAAAAACATTACTACCACAAAGATAGCACAAATTACACTACAAATTCGACTGTGTATCGACAAATCGATTGATCTTATCAATCAATCGATATTTTTTTTGTGATTCTTTTTCATAATAATGTTAAATACGACTATAAATTCTTTAATAAAATAAATAGATTCTCCTTTAATCAAAATATTTTCCACACAGCATCAAATACACATTTTTTAACTTATTTCATGAGAAACTTTCACTATCGATATTTTTATTAACTTCATATCGCCATGGAGATAAATTTACAGCAAAACTAATGTTTGGTTATATTGCTTTTTCAGATCGACAATGTGTTTGTACATGTTTGCGATATATCAAACAATCGTCACGCCTTTCTGATCCGTCAGAAAAAAAAAAAAAACACTCTGGAGATAAAATTTTTGGTGTTGATCTTGACGTGCACTGCGAAATTTCTTTTGGGGGAGGGCGCTTTCTCGGGATTTTTTAAATTTTCCAATTTGTTTACAAAGTGGGAGGGGGGTGCTTAATCGGGAAGGGCGGATTAACGGTATTTTACGGTAAATATATTACGTTTCATCTTCTGCAATGCAATGATTTATTCCTAGTTAGAATTGACTTAAAAAGTTAAAATATAAATATGCTACACATTTCAGAATTGGTTTCTGTTGAACAAGTTTCAACTACTTTAGGATGAACATTCCAAACATTACAAAATATTTTAAGGACAATTTCTGCATTATTTTTGAATATTTTTTAAGTCAAAAAACAACAACAGGTCAAACAACATACAATAAAAAGTCAACAATATACAGGTTCTGGTTATATTTAATAAAAGATTTAATATTTTAAAATTCTATTTACCTAAGAAATGTGCACATACTAATATCAGATCAAATATATTCCAAAAATCATTGAAAAAGAATTTCCGCAGACCCATTATTTTCATTAAAAGTTCTAAGACATATGCTATTGTAAAAAAGCGATCGCAATTATGAAGAAATATTTTTTTAAATGGAGAATCATAAAGAGATTGCAAGGCAATGATTACAGTATTGGCAAAAATGAAAATCAATATAATAACTCTGAACCTAAAATGAAGAAAAAGGAAAAATATTTAATATTTTTATATTTACATCAAATTTTTATTTATAATTAATTTAAAATACTGCTGCTTGTATTACTTAACTTTTACATATAAAACAGATTAAAACTTTATTATTTAAAAGATTCTATAAGTTTAATCAAATTACTGCTTAATATGGCTGACATTTTTAACAAGACAGGAGGCTGAGATTACTTTCAGAAAAAAACCTAGTTAAAATAGTATACTCTGGAATTTATATAAAATTATAGATGCTTAATGTTATGATATAGTCAAGTTATGATATACACCTCCCGCTCCACACTCTACTGAAGTAAGAAAAATTCCACTAAATAAAATATTTTGTTACATAGACAAACATACTTTTGTAACATAGACATACAGTTGATTTGTATTTTAGCAATTGATATGTAAAAACACATTAACTATTTTGTTTATATCTTTAATATTTAACCACTCATTTTATTTAAGATTTAAAAGGAGGTATCAGTATTTTTTTCAAAGACTTCCTAAAACAAGATAATCATTTATAGAAATTGTTTCAACAAAATATAAAAAATCAAGTCAATTTTAGTTATTTTCTTAAGATTGTTTTCAAATCCAAAAGAGCTACTTTTTTAATTCATTTTTTGTCCCGAAACACATGAAATTAGCATGTGTTTTTACTAGAATGGTGTTTTTTATTTTTTGGTAAAGGCAAAAGATCTTTTAAGAAATACTGTTAAAATTGACATTTGAACCCAATTTCTGGACACAACCTTGCAGGAAAGAAGAAAAACCTGTCATCACGTGACATCAATCACTTATATATTTATCAAAAAACTGGAAAAAAAAAAAAAAAAAAACCTTTTGATTCCAAATTGCTTTAATCGTCAGACCTGCAAATGTCATGCTTTTGCATTGAAAAATGAGTCTGTAAATGTGTCAAAAAGTTTCACGTTATTGAGCAGGGACAAATATTTTTGAGAACAGCCGATAAGGTAATAAATACAGTTAGCTCTCTATTTAACAACTTTCAAAGAGCCTCAAAAAATCGTCCTTAAGTAGAGATCACCCTTAAAAAGAATTTGTAGAAAAATGACATTTGAAAAACATTTCCCTTCACACTTTACCGGCTTAGGACTGTCAATACATTTCTTAACATACTGCCATGTTTAGAAATGTTTTATTTATTTATTTTTATTTTTTATGTTTTCTTTATTTATTTAAATTTTGTATGTTTTATTTATTTATTTAAATTTTTTATGTTTTATTTATTTATTTAAATTTTTTATGTTTTATTTATTTATTTAATTTTTTTTTATTGATACAGATATAGTACTACATATTTTTATTGCACAAATACAAATTGCATTCATTATACAGTATACAAGAACAACATTACAGAATACAATGTTACTTACAATACAATAAAAATATTTATAATACATTTAAATTAAACAAATCATATTTTTGAAAAATTAAAATGTATAGATTGTTTCAATGACGGTCTTGATTTTAGTACCCTTGCTTCAAGCTTCTCATGAAGGTTGAATGAATCATCTTCCATATTTGATGAAACAATGTACCAGCGAAGAATATCCAGAGCAGAATTCACATCTGAGTAAGAAGTAAGAAGGTGGTCATGTCTAGCTTTCTGTATCATCAGCTTCGTCATCATCTATTACATCTAAAGCTGTATTTTTGTGATATGAAATCTCACAATGTTTAAATCATGTTATATTTTTATTTCTTTCGGCCTTTCAAGTCGATATTATTTGGATTCAATTCCGTATTTATTTTTACGCGAGCGTTTCTTATCAGGCATCGTTCGGCGGCCGTATTGCGCTCTTGCCGATGTGTTCGCTCTCTGCCTTCTCCTCGTATTGTGATGACGTCATCGAAGCGCCGTCTTTCCCCCTCTTGTGACGTACGCATCAGGTAGCTGTGAAAGGAGGCTCATTTTTCGAAGGCGTGGTTTATTTGACGATTGCTGGCGCAAATTAAAATAAATGTTTTTAAATGAATTGTTCGGATTTGTTAATTAAGATATTGTCTAATTTTTAAAATTCTCTAATAGATTTAAGTCTTGTCGTCCGGATACTTATGGTGTCCCCGTTTCTTACTATAAATTAAAAATTTCGTTAATTTTAAATCAGAATCTGTTTTGTTGATGAACTGTCATGATGTAGTTTTCGTTTCAAAAAGATCGCGGGCCCTGCCTGCCTGCGGCCGACGATGCGTGGTCCGGCGAAATTCTACGACGATGTCTCCCTGTCTGAATTTATTGCCTGATGGCGCGTAAAAGTTTTAATTGAAATTCTCATCTTTAAAATCTGGATTAATGCTGCATTTTAATTTTTAAAGACGTTTCTTCGAGTGGAAAAGATCATTTTTATGGGCCAACGTTTTTTATTAAAATAAAAAGGTGACCAACGGATGAAGGCCTCTTTCTTCTCTTCAAAAGATGAATAAAGATATTTGATTTATATCGTTAACAAGGCTCCTCTTCATTTTGTGTACAGCAGACACCATTCAAGTAAGAAGTTTCTTTTCCTTTTATTTTATACCACTGCTTTGACCAAAAAGAACGCTAAGGGGTCTAGCAAATACAACGCAATATTTTAAATAAAGAACTTCATAACTATTTAATAATATATAACTACACCTTCATCTACATCAAATAATATTATTTATACCACAATTGGTGCCTGAAAAGGCAGTGGTTTTGAAAGAAAATTTGAATTGATTTAAAGAAAAACGAAATATTTTAGAACTTTTTGTTCTCAGAATAACTTTTTGAAAATTTTTATGATGTGTTTAATAGAATTCAAGAATTGTTCTTTTAATGAATTTTAAAGACGATTCTTTAAAGATATATGGAATAATTTATTTAAGAATTTTTGTGTAACGACATATGAAAATATTTTTAATATTCGATGTTCTTGTTCTCAAAAATTTCTTGAATTGATTTTTGCTACTTTGTTTGAAGAATTAAATTTCATAATTCTAGAATGAATTTGTTCTTTTCCATCTTGAAGAAAAATAATATATTTTGCTAAATTTGCCATATTTTTTTGGAATAATCATTTACATTGAAATGAATTTCCTTTGAAGAATAATTATATTTTTGATGATGCATACTTATCATTCCATTTAAATAGTTCTACATATTCTTTTTTTCCAATAAATTATTGTAGAATATAATATTTTTCAAGAATTTTTAGTTGGTATATCTATATTTTTGAAATGAATTATGTATTCTTTTTAAGAAAATTTTTATGATTTTGAAATAATGAAATTGTTCTCAAAAACATATTTCATATTTTAAGAGGCTATGACTTTGGGTTTTTAAATTAAAAAAAAAAAAAAAAAAAAATTATGGCACTATTGCAACAAATTTACAAATTATATATATTATATTTTAGAAGATTAAATTTTATAAGAAGCATTATTTTTGAAATTATGATTATTGATGCTGAGAAATTTTATTCTTATTATGTCATACTTATTTATTATGGTCACATTTTCTTTCTGAAGCAAAAATTCTTCACAGAAGTTAGTAGTTGTAAATATCCTACATAACATTCTTGCAGATTTCTATGCTTCAATTCTACAAATTTCAAATTAAGACATTTTTTTAACAATAGTTTTAATGCGAATGGTTTGTTCATAGATTTATTCTTATGCCATCTAAACTGTGATGTTAATAATCATACAGTTTGGCTTAGTGCAAAGTCTGATGAAGTCTACAAATTAAGAATATATGCATTTAAGAATATTTTCACAACTGTCTCATGTTGTTTGTAAAGGAACTCTCAGCTGACAAAATATTATATTTGAAAAATTCATGTTGCTTCATTTTGTTTAAAAATATTCCTATGGCAAGTTGTAATTGTGGAATTAGACCTTTTCACTTCACTATATGTGCAGGCTGTGACAGTTTTCATCAACCAGCATTCTCATGTTGCTCTCAGAAAAGGAATGAAAGCAACATTATTTTTTTCTACTCTTGAGAAGAAGTAGGCATAGGGCTACTTCATTCCTGTTACAGTTATATTCAAGAAATTCTTCTACATCATCTATATAAAAAAATAAATAAATACCTTTCTATGCTTCATTTTCAACAGTTCCTTACCTGATGAAGTTGGCCATTCACTGATGAGTTGTGTCCATTTGTGCTAACCACTTCTCTAATATTTTCCTTGTTTTACAGTGAAAAATAATTATACTACACTTACCTGCCTAAATAACTGTTCTAGAACAATAACTTTAAAACTTATGCTTCATTTTCAACTTTAAAGTAACTATTGAAGAAGAGTCATGTCATGTATGTGTATACTATCCTTACAATGTCGGATTCGCTTCAATATCTTTGATGTTTGTGTTGAAAGCTAAAATAAGATTTACAATAATCTTAAGTATTTTTCTCAATTAATAGCTATTTCTTGACTTTTAATTTTATGGCAATGCTCGTACTGCATCATATTTAAAAAATTTTTTCTCGTCTACTTCTCACGTCATTACAAGAATAAAAATAAAGAGAATGATGTTATTTTTCGATTTTGAGAAGATTTTCTTTAAATATTCTTCAATCCTGAATCATCTGTGTTCCTGTTTCTACAATAACTGGTAATCATGCCTCAATAGAATATATTTTACCATCCCCTCAATTGTGTTCCTGCAGTCTATATATTAAAAACAATGCAAGTTTGCTCCATCTGCTGTTTGTTTACCTATTGAAGTAGTCATTCAGGGTGTGCCAATATCCATTGTTGTATGACCTTTGCTACAGTTTGCAAGTATTATGGTGATTTAAAAAAAAAAAAAAAAAAAAAAAAAAAAAAAAAGTACTTACCTGCATTTTTTTGCGAGTTGAAGTGACTGTTGATGGTCGTCATTCATATAAGGCAAATATATCCGTATGATTGCTTCTCGTCAGTCCTCTTCATCTTGTGGAAGTTGTTTCTCCCTCATCAAAGTTACTCATTTTTATAAAAAAAAAAAAAGTGTTACAAATTACAGCTGTGTCTATTTGCAATAGTAATATATTTTTCTACCCTATGTTGCAAAACCTGATTATAGAAGTTTTGTTAGTTGGCCTTTTCTTTTGGTGAGTTGTGCATTGTCCTTACGAAATGGATTGGTTGACATATCTACTCCTAAAAGTCAGTGTTGCTACTTTTGCAATATTTTTTTTTGCTTTATATTTTCAAAATCAAGAAAATTCTTATTTATTATGAAATATTATTAAAAAAAAAAGTTACTTTCAATAGTCATTTTGTATGATGCATTTTCTTATGTTTACCTGTGATTTCAAGAGTTGCTATTTTGATACAGGAATTCTCAAGATCAATTTATTTGATTGGGCAAATTTCCCATTTTTCAAATATTATATTATGCCTTTATGTTTTCATTTGTGAATATACCCAAAGTCTCTAAATTTTATTTTGTCATATGCCTCATATTTTTATACAAGAAATAATTAATTGAATTCTGAAGAATTATTATTATTAATGAAGAAATTTGAAGATTTTAAGTGCCAAGTTAATTTATAAAGATTATATAAAAAGAAAAGAAAAGCACAGTTCTTAGTACTATTTAACAGCGCCTTTTAATATATAGAAGTGTTCCATGGTGAATCTTCAAAATTTACTAAGAAATTTAAAGAAAAAGTGCTCTTTTTGAATTCATCAATTTTGTCGTCTCAAATTTCTATGCGACTTTCTTCTGTTCCTGATTATGTCGATAAATTTCCCTATTGTGTCTTAAGCCTTATGTGATGGTGAATCTAGTGTTCCCCAAGTCACTAAGTGTATCTACAAAAAGAGAAAAAGAAGTGTGTCATAGTGCTTCAGTGCTAAATATTCCCAATTGTGTCGTCATTTCTTAAAAATTATGGTGCGTCATCATAAGTGATTATGGCCAAATTGCTGTGATTTGAGTGCCATCGTGTCCACCAGTGTGCCATAAATCTGCAAAAGTTATTCTGCAAACATTTTTTACTAGCAGATAATGCATTTAAAGGAGATGTACTGTGTGGTTATTAAAAACTGATTTATTAACTATAACTATCACATCTCATTGTGGCTGAACAATACGCATCCCTCATCTGTAATAATTTTTTTTCTTTACAGCAATAGTTATATAGCTTCTATAGTATTATCAAGTGTACACAATTGCCAATGGTTTTGGAGATCGCTATTGTCTCTTTTGTAGATTTGATTGTTTTATTTTACATTTGTTTGATTTACTGATAATTTGCTGATGGTTGTGTACCAGAGCTATTAGTGTATTTTTGTGAATTATAACAAATGTATATTTATATTTTGATTTTGCTTAATTTGCACGACTGCTGATAGTTTCTATGGCTAGCATTATTAGCACTTATGTGAGTTATGTAGATTCAAATTAGCATTTTACAATAGCCAATTTTTTTTTGTTCTCAATAACAATATATATGTATATTTCTGGATGATAATTATGGCCATTACAAAAGGTGCACTGTGTTTTTATTTTCTTCCCATGAAAGTGTCATTTTTTAACTTGTCTTTTTTAATGAAGACTAAAGGTTAAATTTTTTCCGGGGATCCCCACCCACCCAACCAAATACCCACTGATTCATAAAAACCATGATTTATCTATGAGTTTATCTTTATACATATTTAAAATGGTATTAAGTGATGTCTCGTATTTTAATGAATGGTATATATTTTGAAAATTCTTACTGAGTAAATAATCCAGTATTTTCAGAGAAATATTTATATTGGTGTTTGTTGATATTACTTTTGCAACACATATTTTCAGTTGTAATGAGAAAAGTGGTAAGAGTATATGTTTCAGCATTAAAACACCTAATTTATTTAGACATGTCTCTCTTATATATATATATATAGTTGCAACTACCATAACTATCTGTGTTTTAGATGTGAGTGGTCATTTAGTGCACGATTTGGCTACTTGTTCATGTAGAGTACAGCTGGTTATTTCAAGTCAATTACGTATTTAGTACTAAATAAAATAAAATTACAAAAACAAATTGAATATGGTATTATGAAAATTGTACTAAAGATATTTTTATGTATGGCCAGTTTTTATTTAGAGTAAGTGAAAATAAATGCTCTATTTTATAAAATATTAAATAAATTGTAAGTCCTAGGCGGTTGATCAAATACTGAAGGTATGTTGATCTTTGTTGCTTGTAAAGTGCAACTTCTATTTTTAATGGTACCAATTTAAATATTTGATAATGAGCTCATTTTATATATCTCATTTTATATATGCTAATTCTGATGTTTGTTTAGCATTTGTATTTAAGTATTTTGATGATGAATTTGATGAGATCAGACTAGAAGAAATTGCCATAAATAAGAAGATTTGGCATTTTTATATGTATACTATTGAATATACTATGTATACTTTTGATGTATTTCTTTTTCTTCTCCCTTCCAGTTTGGTCACCACTATTAATTTTAATTGCAGCAGTTTAACGTTTGGCTTTACTTTAATATTTTAATTTTTTTCTCTGTGTTTGGTGTGCAAAAATTTTGTCATCCCCTTTCTGTAAAAGGTTTTTATTTCATTTTACCTTTTACATCACTTGTTCTGCCAAAATTTTAATCTGTAAATGGGGGTATTGTGATATGAAATCTCACAATGTTTAAATCATGTTATATTTTTATTTCTTTCGGCCTTTCAAGTCAATATTATTTGGATTCAATTCCGTATTTATTTTTACGCGAGCGTTTCTTATCAGGCATCGTTCGGCAGCCGTATTGCGCTCTTGCCGATGTGTTCGCTCTCTGCCTTCTCCTCGTATTGTGATGACGTCATCGAAGCGCCGTCTTTCCCCCTCTTGTGACGTACGCATCAGGTAGCTGTGAAAGGAGGCTCATTTTTCGAAGGCGTGGTTTATTTGACGATTGCTGGCGCAAATTAAAGTAAATGTTAAATGAATTGTTCGGATTTGTTAATTAAGATATTGTCTAATTTTTAAAATTCTCTAATAGATTTAAGTCTTGTCGTCCGGATACTTATGGTGTCCCTGTTTCTTACTATAAATTAAAAATTTCGTTAATTTTAAATCAGAATCTGTTTTGTTGATGAACTGTCATGATGTAGTTTTCGTTTAAAAAAGATCGCGGGCCCTGCCTGCCTGCGGCCGACGATGCGTGGTCCAGCGAAATTCTACGACGATGTCTCCCTGTCTGAATTTATTGCCTGATGGCGCATAAAAGTTTTAATTGAAATTCTCATCTTTAAAATCTGGATTAATGCTGCATTTTAATTTTTAAAGACATTTCTTCGAGTGGAAAAGATCATTTTTATGGGCCAACGTTTTTTATTAAAATAAAAAGGTGACCAACGGATGAAGGCCTCTTTCTTCTCTTCAAAAGATGAATAAAGATATTTGATTTATATCGTTAACAAGGCTCCTCTTCATTTTGTGTACAGCAGACACCATTCAAGTAAGAAGTTTCTTTTCCTTTTATTTTATACCACTGCTTTGACCAAAAAGAACGCTAAGGGGTCTAGCAAATACAACGCAATATTTTAAATAAAGAACTTCATAACTATTTAATAATATATAACTACACCTTCATCTACATCAAATAATATTATTTATACCACAATTTTCATTTGTGATGTTTTCAAAAATTTGATCTAAATTTCTGAAGTTGGTTAGACATCTTCATCACCAACAAGACTTTTCCATTCTTCGGGAGTGATATCTTCTGTGTCGAGTTGTACATCTGTTATATCCATTTGTTCTTGAATGCCAATTCCAGATGCGAAAGCAGTTTTCAATTGTGTAAGGAGAAACTTCTTTCCAGGCTGATGTAATCATGAAATGGCTTCCAAAATTGTAAATTTTTAAATTTCCTTTTTATCAGCAAAATTATTTAATAATTTCCTAATAAAGGACTTTCGGTAAAATGCCTTTACACTGCAAATGATCTCCAGGTATCCCCTGCAACTTACTTGTACAATTAGCTGGTAAAAAATGAACAGACATTTGTAAATCCTGGAATATTTGGAGGATGTGCAGGGCAGTGATCGATCAAAAGTAGAATTTTTCTTTTTTCCTTGTTCATTTTCGCATTAATTTTTCTAACGAAATCAATAAAAATAGATGATGTCATCCACGTTTTATTGTTGTTTTTGTATTCGCAAAATTTTCTTTTAATGTTCTTAAAACACCTAGGTTGCTTTGATTTGCCAATAACTAGTGGGGGAAATTTCTCAGATCCATCTGAATTAGTGCACAGTAAAACAGTCAATCACTCCTTACTGTGTTTTCTGCCAAAACATTTTCATTCTTATAAGTCAAATTTTATCAGGCATCATATTGTAGAATAGGACAGTCTCATTTGCATCTTATTGTATCCATCTATCATCTCTAATTCATCTTTCTATTCTTCGACTAATTTTTGATCCACTGAACCACTTTCGCCACATATACTTTTAAATGAAAGTCCATATCTTTCTTTAAATTTCGCTAGCCCAGCAGTCGAACCTTGAAAATTTTCCAATCCAAAATCTTCTACTAAAATTACAGTGTTTTCTTTGAGTATTACTCCGGAAATTGGAATATTTGAAGCTCTTGATTCATGAAACAACTGCAGAAGTGCTTTATCTTCTGATCGGCTGCCTTGAATTTTTTGCCTTTTGGAAGCTAATCCATACTTTTATGCTCCTTCAAGAATTTTTTCATTATTTCCTAAAATGCCTTTGAATGTAGACTCAAGTCGATCAAACTTTTTTGCAAATTGTACTTTTTATATACCAAAACCTTTATTCCACTCTTCAATAATTTTCACATTTTCCTGTAGCGTTAAGATGCTTTCGTTTCAATGTCATTTCTTTCTACTCAGAATTTGGATTTGCACAGGAAATGAGCAAGCACTACTCTAAACTTTTAAGCTCTCTCTCCGACAAAGAGCTGTGGCTGACCGGTTGTAGAGGAGGAATGTGAATGTGATTTTGGACAAAGAAATGGCTGGAGAGAGAAAACTAATTATCACATTCCAGAAAATTACACTCCTCTCCTTTATCTGTACTGGCCTGAATTGCAAGAAAACTTGTTTTTCTATCACAGGAAGTTCCCTAGCTTAATATGCTTAAAAGGATGAGAAAAACAAAAGCATGAAAAACATTGTTAAATAGGAATAATGTTGTCTTTAAATAGGGACTTTTGTACTCGAAGGAGTCGGGAGCGCAAAATATCATCCTTAAATAGAGATCATCGTTAAGTGGAGCGAAGTTAAACAGAGAGAGAGCCATCTGTATTTACACATCAAATTTAATAATAGCTTTTATCAGACACTTGATTATAAAGTAAAAAATTTATTTACTAATGTTATTTAACAAAAGAATACACTCCTTATTTTTAAACAATTTCATAAAACACACAAATACATATTAGAAAAATTTAATTTGTACCACTTTTAAAAATTTAATATAAAAGTTCTAAAACATCTAATGACAGATAAAATATTGAATCTACACTTAAAACTTTGCAGGGGCTTACCAAAGATTATAAGTAATTGTATAACAAATATTCATTATGAAATTTGATGGTCTATCAATACGTTCAACTGGTTTTTTCTTTCCCAGTCTTAACATTGCAGCATAATATTGCCTCTGACTTTCAGAAAGTAACGTTTCATTTTTCTCCATCTTAACCTGCATTGCATTGATAAAACAGACAAAACAGATTTATTACAAAGAAATTTACTGCAAAAAATTTTTTAATGCACATTAATTTCTAAAAAGAATAATTTTAATATTGAGAATGACAATTTCATTTATAATGTAACAAAGTACAGATTTTTAAATTTACATATTTTATATGGGAGGAAACAAAATATGAATATATCTGTTAGGTTAATGCAAAAATTTATAGCATTTTTCTGCTGTAATGAAAGTTTTATTTGAGGCTAATGCATAGGAACCCACTGTGTTGCATTTATATTTTATAAGATCTTTTAAGTTTTATGGGAAAAAATACTTACCAATCCAGTTTTTAAATTAAAATGTATAAGATAAAAATGTAATTATTATGATACATAAATCTTGGCTAGATCTTTCAATTGTTGTAATATTCCTTAAAATTGATCAATTAGTTCTCGAGTTTTTGAGAATTGAAACATTGGTTGATTGATGTTCTCCCAGTTTTTCCCTGTTTTCTCAAAAACTATTTTGGATATCGACATGCAACAAATTATAGGCAGAATTAGCATTTCTAAATCTTAATTAGATCCTTTCAATTACCACAAGATTCCTTAAAATTGATTCATTAATTCATGAGTATTAAAAGATTGATTGATTCTCCTGGTTTTCCCCTGTTTTCATCAAAAACTATTTTAGATATCAGAATGCAACATACTGCAGATTGTAGCCAGAAAAATTCTCTATCTGTTGCTGATAAGTTAAGTGTTTGTTATGCAACCCTTTTTGAGCCTATTCCAGACAAAGACAAAAAAAAAAAAAAATTAAAGGTTATTTTTGATTATGCATTGTCTAAATAGTCAAATGAACTTAGATATTTTTCTGAAAATCTCAGACATACACTCCATTAGTATAAATGAATAGCATTTAGGAATCAGCCCATTTTATCCACTATATATGACTTTCTCACAATGATGGGGGTATTTTCTAGTGTGTTGATAACAGAATTCAAAAGATCTGTATCATAGTAAACAGCCACATCAAAGTCGCCATTTCTGATATGACAGAACCATATTTCTTGCGACAATTTCTTCAATGGACAATATTTCTGTGATGCCACAGTAAGAAAAATGGTGGCACAATCGTTTACCTACACTTTTTTTTTGCTATTTTTTTTAAACGTATGTTATTTTTATGTCACACTTATGATCTCAGTAACCAAATCACACAGTAAACAAAAACATGTTCTTTTATTATTTAAATATAGAAAAATTTTAAAAAGCATGATTTGCGAAAATCAAATGAAAATTTCACTAAATATTAAAAATTAACATTGAAATCGTGAAATAAAAACATATTTAAGTTTAAAAAAATTAATTTACATAATTTATTAACAAGTCTCAATTTAAACACTTGAAATTTCACTCATTTCTATTGATATCAGAAATAATCTAATTTATTTTAACATTAGATTTCTAATAAATTCGATAATTAACACAAAAATATTCTGAAATTAAATGAAGATTCCTTATGTTATTCAGATCAATTGAATACATTTGTATAATTTCAGTAACAGAGTAAAAAAATAAGTGAATTCTTCAAAAGCATAATAATTTCAAAAGGAGCGATTCTTCATTTTTTATAGCCTCAAACCCAAAGGAAGAATATTGTCCATTACATTCTCCACATACATGGTACAAATATTTTGAGCAGTGTCATCTGTCTTTGCTTCAAAAAGTGTAATATGTTGGAAGTGTTTTTCTTTTCACTTGATACCCCACCCTATCTTCTATAGCTCAAAAATAGCACAAAGGATCAGGGTCCATAAGCCGTGTTTTTGGCCCATGAAATAAGACTAAAATTCAATTTTGTTATACTAAATTTCTCCTAATTTTACCTCAATTATTTATATGAACGCAATCGTACAACACTTTCTTCTTTACATATATTATAAAATACATCAAAATGTACAATATATGTAAAAATAAAAGTATTGCAAAGCTGCACTCATAGTAAAATATTAAAAATAGAGAGTTAAGTAACTGCATTCCCTCACGTCACTAAGGGACTTTAGGATTCAGCAACGCATTTAAACGTGCTAAAATAAACGTAGCTATTGCTAATGTGCAGGAATATTGTTATTAGCAATACTTACGTTCCTTTTAGCACGTTTAAACACATTGCTGCATCCTAAAGTCTCTTAGTGACGTGAAAGAATGCGGTTACTTAACTCTCTATTTTTAATATTTTACTATGAGCGCAGCTTTGCAACACTTTTATTTTTACATATATTGTACATTTTGATGTATTTTATAATATATGTAAAGAAGAAAATTTGCACGATTGCACTCATGTAAATAATTGTGGTAAAATTAGGAGAAATTGCATATTCATCAAAAACTACGAATAATACAAACTTTGAGCTTGTATAAGTCCTATAAATCCGAACAAAATGCAAAAACTATTGTTGAAATTGCACAGGATAAACCTTCTAATATTAAAAAGTAAAACAATTAAGTCAGTATAACAAAATCGAATTTTAGTCTTATTTCAAGGGCCAAAAACAACGGCTTATGGACTATGATCCTTTACCATTGAAAATATCTTTCGAGTCTATGAAATGTCAAATATATGCAGGACTCCCATAATAAAAATTTTAATTATTCATATGGAAAATTTAGTTTGGAAACTACAAATATCAGAACATCTAAATTATAGTTTCATTATGAAATTTTCCTCTATGATCCACATTCCATGCATAACCATCTGTAAAAAAGTGTTGTGTTGCAAAATTGACAGTTAATTTAAGTCACAATTCAATTAAATTGTTATTGATGTTTTTCTAATTATAGTTAATAATTTAATTACGGGGAAAGTTTGTTTGTGTAAAATAAATTGGCACAGAATTTTACCAAAACAAAAAGTATTCACACTGTCCACTAAGTTGAATAGTTTCTAAATAAATAATGGATTAATTCTATATTTGTATTATTTGGGCTGAATGTTTGTTTATTAACATAATGTTTTTGGAATTGGCCTTTAATCGGTTGATTAAAGCGCACTTCAACTTGTTTGACGTTAATTTTGAAAATGTTTATTTTTGGAACGATCATACTGCACCATTATTAACAGATATATTTTTAAATATGTGGTTGTATTTTAATATTAATTGAAAGGAGTTGCTGGTATTTTAAAAGGTTTTTATGGAGGCTGCTGGTTAAATTAAATATAAACGATTATTCATCTATTTACTTGCATGTGATGAAAATTCTGTTTTTCTCTCTCTCTCTCTCTCTCTCTCTTTCCTTTTCTCCCCCCCTTGTTTACAAGATCGCAAACAACGAACATCGGAGAGAGCGTCTGGTAAAGTAATCAAAGAGTGACTAACCCGTTAGCGTCCCCACGTGATCTGCGACGTCACGGACTTCCGCTGGAGCAGTGGAAGGGAAATAGATGATGAGTTTACCACATGTGCGTAAAGATACATATGCATTTTTAATCATAAACCTTAAATGAATTTAAGTAAGGAAAATGATTAAATGCAATTAAGAATCTGATGCTCTATTGCTCAGATTAAGATGATTTTTCACAATAGCTCCTCATAATTAAAGTTTTTCTTCAAGACATTCATGTAACTATTTACCCTGCGCGCATGAAGATCAAAAGTAAGTGATCAAGCACAAGAGAAGCTGAGATGAGGTGTTTTTTTTAAAATCGAGGAGAGAGACACATTCTGACTCTAATCGAGCTGGAGAGAAGTCCTTTTTTTTTCTTGATTCTGACAGCGGCGGCGATGGCAGGCCTTGAGAGTGATCTGACAGTACTGAATGGACCCGGGTCCCCAAGATGATAAGTCCTTCTTTTCTTTCCTTTTTCTCTTTAACTTTCTGCATGCTTCCTAATATTTTCATTTAGTTTATGTGCACCTTAATTTCAAGCATTAAGCTTGATTTAATTAAATTAAATTTTGACTAAGTTATTTTTAATAAAGCAAACCAGCAGCTCCGATTTAAAAATGTAAATTTTTATTGATTCTCAGGAATATTTAATAATGTTAATTTAATGCTACTAAATAATTCAGATGATGTTTAATATGTTGTTGATGTCTTAGACATGACTATTGTCGAAATATTCAGAAGCTTAAGTTGAAGTGAGATTTCGTTACGATGATTCTGAAGGCTGATATTGTATCTTGAATTACTTATGTTCTCCACAATAAACAAAATTTAATTACGTTAATGAATTTTGTACTCAATACCTGCAGTGCTACTCCTTATTCTTAAGTGTTGGATATGTACCTTCCTTTTCAGATGAATATTAGCGATCATCGGAAGAGTTAGTTTTACTAAATTTTCTATTTATTAAGTGAATCTTTCAATTGTTAGCATTTTAATTTAATTTTGGATAAATTGTAAAATATTGTTATTTTGAACATTTTGTTTATTTGGTAACTCTTCCTATGATTGTTGACATTCAATAATTACCATGAAGAAAACAAAATTAGTTATGACAGAATCACTTATATTTCAAAAATCAAATTAAAGTTAAATTATAGAAGTATAAATTTAATTAAGCTCTATTAATTCTAATTCCTTGTTATTAATTGATAACATTTTGATATTCCTTTGGCTCTTTTGATAATTGGTTCTGTCATGGAGATCATATTAGTTTTAGGAGGAAACCAGTAACCATCAAAATGGATCATCAGTTTTATGATAGTTTAAGTCTTGATCACCTCACATTTTTCTAGGCCCAGCATCTGGTTTATTGTAGTTTTTTTTTATTATTTTGATAACACAACGCAACCTGTATATAGATTAAAATGAGGAGTTAATCAAATGATGTTACTTTAGTTAAGAAGGTAGTTTTAAATGTAAGAAGTAAATTAATAATTATTCAGTGAGAATTTAATTATTGTGATTTATATTGGAAATGAGAAATATCAATACTTTTTAACCTTATATTGCACAATAATATAATTAAGAAATTTTTTATTCAAATTCAGATAAAAAATTAATTTTATAGAAGTAAATAATGTTTGTAAATGATTAACAATTATTTTGCTTTTAATGAGAAATTATTATGAAGTCCAATATATTTTTGAAGAGGTGATTTTTAGTTGTGATAAGACACAACAAAAGCTTATTTCACTTATTTAAGATACAATTGCATCCTACAAGAATTACTGACAATGTGATAATAGGATATCCCTCACATGCAATAACAATATCTAACTCTGACTCAGCCGATATATCCTGATAACGATAATATTGTTTTGTTTTACTATCACCGTGATTTCGAGCCCCGAAAAACAGCGACAAATATCTCGTACCAACATATCCTTCAATCCCTCTTTCATCTGATCGGTGTATTTATTCACTGCCCTACTTCATCCAAAACAGAAAACTACCTCCGGTGATTATCTCTCTACCATATCTCAAAGTAAGGAATATTCCAATATATCCAAATACATTCAATCTTTGCAAACCAGAATTCTACTGTTCGTTACAGATAAATACTTAACACTTTCGCTACTGAATAACAATAATCACACGTTCCTTGTTTGACTGCTGTGATTGGTCCAGACATATTGCGATATCTCATGGCTTTTGATACGTCATGAGCTTGAATAAGTGTTGGTATTGCTTTCTAGAGCGCGGTTTCTTGGATTCGGAAGGAATTTATATCTGAGCTTAAAATGAGTATATTGACTTGGGTAGATTTGGTCTTTTTTGGTTGTCCCGTTTATAAAAAAGGTTTAAATACATGGAAATTTTTTACAGTAAATTTCACTAAATTATTGAAATTTAACTTATTGCTTATTCTAGTGGGCTTTAAGCATAGAAGATTTTTTTTCAATGAGAGATACATTAAATAATTTAAACAATGTTAGATAATAATTAACACAAAAAAAAATGAAAAAATAAATAAATTACATGGTTGCCATGATTAAATTTTGTAGTAAATTGTAAGTTTATCAAAATATGCAATATTTTAAAAATATCTTAAATTCATATTTTTAGTCATCTTTGCTAAATTTAAAAAAAAAGAAATGATAATGATCATTGATAAAATGAAGTTTTTCAGGATGGAGTGATTTCTTTATGCCAAGATTAAACAAAGGATATATGATGAAAGGATCGTGATGTATCGTGATGTATTGGTGGTTTGGCCTGGATCCATTTCGTGTACAGAATAAATGAAATCAGACTGAATAAAAAATAAAAATTATGTTCTGCAAACAAATAGATATAAAAATTTTAATTCACTGCATTCAACTAGGTTTTATGTTTAAATTGTTCATACTATATCATTTATCTTTAAAAAATAGCAAACGCTCTTACTCTCCCCTCTCCCCTTTAAATTAGTATCGCGATATATCAGCAATATCAATATTAACTTGTTGATATATTGCAATATTAAATTTCTGATATCGTCCAGCCCTAACCCATAGCTGATCCCAATCTCCCTTAACCCCATATTAATAAATAACATGTTTCTGAACTTGCATAAGTATATGAATATAAAATTAAGTAAAATTCAAATTTAGCAAAATTTGAAGGTTAAGTACACTGTTTTTGACAGTCTGCTAAAATACTTAAGATATTAAAAATAGTTATATGAATTAATGTTACCACATAAATAAACCTACCATCTTTTGTGTGTTCTTAAAAGTATCTACGGCTACTGCAACAAACATGTTAAGACTAAAAAAGGACCCAAGAAAAACAAATACAACCAAAAATGCATAATATTCAGTATGATTATCATGCACTGGCATTGAATCTTCAGAAGTAAAATCAACCATCATGTCAACAAGTTCAGTCCAACCTGTAAACATTGCCTATTAAAAGAATAAAGTAAAAAAAGTAAATTTTCATGTGACAATAGCGGAAAATTTATGAAAAATATTTTATATTTTTAATTCTTTAACTTTTTATGAGCACAATAAATCATGCAATAGAACAATTCTGGATAACTGGTAGCAAGCACATCGGGCATGCAACTTGATTTAGTTATGGCCTTGCTAAATCGCGACTTTATTTTCAAAAATCTTAATTTCACTGTTAAAATTGTATAAATTTAATTTTTAATAGGGCATTGATATATAAAAAAGGGGGAATTAGGTGCCAGAGTGATTAAGATTGTTTATATCTTTAACTTTTAAAATTAGCTTCATGATCAATATTCCATACTTAATACATTATTTCCAACACTTACATACATTTTTTATCACATACATTGTATGCTCATATTTATATACATCTTATACTATATATAAATACAATAGCTACAACATTTTTTTGATCAAATAAAAGTAATAGAGACCAATGAGAAAACTTTCATAATCTCAATATCCAATACAATAATGGTTTATGTCCATGATCACAGAGTGCTTTTACCATATATACACAAAAGGAATTAAAATATTAAAAAACCCATTTTAAATCTGAAATTTAAATTAATTTCCAATTAAATATTATCTAACTCTCTAATTCTGAAACTGCTCCTTTTAAGTTTGATTCTCAGCCCAGCAAATGCTATGTTCAGATGTTAAATTGTAACCAACTTTAAGATTCAAAATGCAAACATTAATACGATCTGCAGTTGATTGTGGTAGAGGCCTGCAAAAGCATAGGGCCAAGAATCATACAGGTCTTTCACACATCAATCAAAACCTATTAAACTAATTAAGTTTCTTCCCAATTTGACACGTTTGTCTCCTGCTGGAAAATATTACAAGTGCTGATCAAACACCCCAAACCTGCACGAAAATGATAGATTTTGTAGCTATGAGATAATGTAAGTAATTTAAAGAATAATATGGTTCTCAAGGCCTCCTTCAAAAATGATAAATTAGGACTGTATCCTGGAACTCAATAAGTAAGTTTGTCTGTTAAGGAGGACTCAAGTTAATACTTCCAGTCTTTTCAGTTATGCTTCATTCTATCAATTTTCTACATTCACTACATAACAGAACATTAATATTCAAAATTAATATAGCAACATTTTTTTCAACAAATAAAAGTAATAGTGACTAATGAGAAAGCTTTCAAAATCCTATGGTTTATGTCCATGATCAGAGTGCTTTTACTATGACACAACTTGTTATATGATATATTTATTTATTTTGATTTTCTTTTCCATCCCCCATACATAATTGGGAGTCCCCCCCCTTCTCTCCCCAATCCCAATTTAAATGAAAAATCTGCCTTCTTCCTTATTTTGTAATAAGGAGAAAATATCACTATTCTAAAATCCCTCCTAACCCAGAAATTTTTGCTCCATCCTTTGCCTTCCAAGGGGGAATTTGTATATATGCTGAGGGGAGAGAGGGATACAAAGCAAAAAAAAGAGGACATATTTGGGGGTGTGGGGGTATGTAGAGACATAATTTAGATGATTATTTAATTATTGTTACAACACAATCACAAATAGAGCAGAAAAAATTTTAAAGAAATTAAAGATTTTTTTTTTAGGAGGAAATAATTTAGATGATAGATTATTTATTTATTATTACTATAGAACATAGAGGAGTTCTAAATGTTAAATTTTAAAACTAAATATATTTAATTTCTTAAGAGACAAAATTCAAACATATAGGTTTGTTTAAATATCCCTTTAATTTTTGTTGTTGTTGTTGTTACAAGTCGGTTACATAATTTTTAAAACAAGTTTTACAACTTTTGTCTAACTTTGACATTTTAAAGATTTTAACCATTTAAGGGGCCGCTTCAATAAAACTCCCGATTGCAAAACCTCATGCTAACCTATGGAAAGCTAAAAATGCATGACTACTCATTACTTAACATAATTATCAAAATACGGTTTTCACCATCAGAAAAATAAATGTCAGATGCCAACAATGTGAGTTTTTAAAAATTGTCTCTGTAAATTTTAAGTAATTTTAAGAAGATGATAAAATTTCAATTTATAGAATTTTTTTTAATTTAAAATTTATGGAGAAAATTTTTAAAAATGCACAACATGTCTGATGTCTACTTTCTGATGGTGAAAACTGTGTTTTAATAATTATATTTGGCAATGAGTAATCATACTTTTAAGTTTTCCATAGGTTAACATGGGATTTCGCGATCAGGAAGCTTCAGTGAAGTGTCCTTAAGAGTCAGGGGTAGTCACTTTTAGCAGCGAAAATGTCCAATAGATGGCTCTGATTGCAACAGGTCGTCAGAAGATTTGGCGGAATAGAATTTTTAAACGCAAAAAAAGATCGAAAAAAAAAGCGCTTTCACGCCAAAATATTACAATCCTGAAACTCTTTGAGGGTGGAGTTTACGATCAAGAACTCTCCAATAATAATATCATCGAATGTAGGTAGATGTAGTGAATGAATTTATGATATATCTGTTGTCACGGAGAATCACTATCTTCCTCCCTGTCTGTTGTGCTAGATTAGAGCAGGGGTTTTGCTTCAGGTCTGGTTTTTGCATGGACAAAACAATGTGTTGCCTTTGAGTAGGATAAAATGGATTGAGCCTGACGATGTACACAACAGTGCATGTATGAGTCAAATACACAAAGGAGAGGATGTAGAGTAAACTTATAAACTTGTTGAGTAAAATTGTTTATTCATATTTTTATTAGTGACAGAGAGTTATTTCTTTTAGGCAACTGTCAAAGCTTTGTTACAAAAAAAAAAAAAAAAAAAAAAAAAAAAGAAAAGAAAGAAAATATAACCTCATTATTTTAAGTTTGTAATTACAGGCAGAGAGGAAGAAAGGAGTTGATTTTTTTATTATTATTATTTATTTTATTTTTTTTAATAATTATATGTCACTAATTTTGTTTTTTAATTATAAATATGCCTCATCCCCAAACTTTGTTTATTCACATGGGAACAACTTATATCGTTTTGAATATATATATTTTAATGTGTGCGATTTTATTTGAAACATGTTTTTCTAAAGTAAAAGATTTGACATTTCGTAAGCCTTTAATATCTCAAAATTAAAATGAATATAAAAGAAGGATGAAAAGTCATGCATAGGGATAGATTATGAAACACTTTTCAACACAATTACAGTATTTTTAAAGAGTTTCTCAAAAAAATTCCCTCCCCCCTCTCAATAACGCGAAAATTTCTGATTCATTTTTAAACATGAAAGCATGATATTCACAGGCATGATTTTTGAAGTAATTTGCAGTTGAATAGTTTTTTTCTTCCGATAAATGATTTACATCTTAAATTATTAGCTATTATTGTCTCAAGACGACAGTTTTCTTTTTCTTCTTTTTTTTTTCGTTTTCTGCGCGGTCGTGTTCGAAAATTCGGTTCAAAACACCAACTTTGACTACATTCTTTGAAAAACTCTTTGGCTTTTACTGAAAAAAGAAAAAAACAGTTCAATTACATAGTTTCTGAATAAGAGTGATTCTGATAAAAATCCTCCCCCCCCCCCTCTTAATAACGCAAAACTTTCTGATTCATTTTTAAATGTGAAAGAATGATACTCACTGGCATGATTGTTGAAGTGATTCACAATTGAATAGTTCTTTCCATTTCCCGATAAATGATTTACATCTTAAGTTATTAGTAATTATTGTCTCAAGACGACAGTTTTTTTTCATTTTCTGCACTGTTGTGTTCGAAAATTCGGTTCAAAACACCAACTATGACTACATTCTTTGAAACACTCTTCGGCTTTTACTGAAAAACGAACAAACAAATCAATTACATAGTTTCTGGATAAGAGTGATTCTGATAAAAGTCGTCCCCCCCCCTTCTTAATAACGCGAAAATTTCTGATTCACTTTTAAACATGAAAGCATGATATTCATAGGCATGATTTTTGAAGTAATTTGCAGTTGAATAGTTCTTTTCTCCCGATAAATGATTTACATATTAAGTTATTAGCTATTATTGTCTCAGAAAGACAGTTTCTTTTTTTTTTTCATTTTCTGCGCGGTCGTGTTCGAAAATTCGGTTCAAAACACCAACTTTGACTACATCCTTTGAAACACTCTTTCGCTTTTACTGAAAAATGAAAAACAAATCAATTACATAGTTTCTGGATAAGAGTGATTCTGATAAAAGTCCCCCCCCCCCCTCCTCTTAATAACGCGAAAATTTCTGATTCATTTTTAAACATGAAAGCATGATATTCACAGGCATGATTTTTGAAGTAATTTGCAATTGAATAGTTCTTTTCTCCTGATAAATGATTTATATCTTAAGTTATTAGCTATTATTGTCTCAGAACGACAGTTTTCTTTTTCTTCTTTTTTTTTTTCGTTTTCTGCGCGGTCGTGTTCGAAAATTCGGTTCAAAACACGAACTTTGACTACATTCTTTGAAAAACTCTTTGGCTTTTACTGAAAAACGAAAAAACAGTTCAATTACATAGTTTCTGAATAAGAGGGATTCTGATAAAAATCCCCCCCCCCCCCTCTTAATAACGCGAAACTTTCTGATTCATTTTTAAATGTGAAAGCATGATACTTACTGGCATGATTGTTGAAGGGATTCGCAATTGAATAGTTCTTTCCATTTCCCGATAAATGATTTACATCTTAAGTTATTAGTAATTATTGTCTCAAGACGACAGTTTTTTTTTTTTTTTTCATTTTCTGCACTGTTGTGTTCGAAAATTCGGTTCAAAAACACCAACTATGACTACATTCTTTGAAACACTCTTCGGCTTTTACTGAAAAACGAACAAACAAATCAATTACATAGTTTCTGGATAAGAGTGATTCTGATAAAAGTCCCCCCCCCCTTCTTAATAACGCGAAAATTTCTGATTCACTTTTAAACATGAAAGCATGATATTCATAGGCATGATTTTTGAAGTAATTTTCAGTTGAATAGTTCTTTTCTCCCGATAAATGATTTACATATTAAGTTATTAGCTATTATTGTCTCAGAATGACAGTTTTCTTTTTTTTTTCGTTTTCTGCGCGGTCGTGTTCGAAAATTCGGTTCAAAACACCAACTTTGACTACATTCTTTGAAAAACTCTTTGGCTTTTACTGAAAAACGAAAAAACTGTTCAATTACATAGTTTCTGAATGAGAGTGATTCTGATAAAAAATTCCCCCCCCCCTTAATAACGCGAAACTTTCTGATTCATTTTTAAATGTGAAAGCATGATACTCACTGGCATGATTGTTGAAGTGATTCGCTATTGAATAGTTCTTTTCTCCTGATAAATGATTTATATCTTAAGTTATTAGCTATTATTGTCTCAGAACGACAGTTTTTTTTTTCGTTTTCTGCACTGTTGTGTTCAAAAATTTGGTTCAATACACCAACTTTGACTACATTCTTTGAAAAACTCTTCTGCTTTTATTGAAAAACGAAAAAACAGTTCAATTACATAGCATCATCTACAAAAAAATAAACTGCATTAGAAATTTAAAAAAATCAAAAAATTGTTTTGTTTTTTCGTTTTATTTTCTAAGGGAAGTAACACCACAGAAAAGGAAAAAAAAGTCTCTTTCCGGCAAAATGGATATTTGAAGTCTAGTATAGTAGTTATCAAAATGTTGGTAATTGTTCAACTAAAAGCTTAGCTTGGTCACAAACAGGTTTGTTTGTGAAAGACGTTACTGCAAAGGACTTCCTCCCCGAGGTCAGATGCGGTTGGGGACCAAGAGTGGGGATGAG
Organism: Maratus michaelseni; assembly: GCA_963931845.1. Lineage (NCBI taxonomy): Eukaryota > Metazoa > Arthropoda > Arachnida > Araneae > Salticidae > Maratus > Maratus michaelseni. The sequence continues at coordinate 159,370,770 of OZ007591.1, forward strand.
TGGTGTCCTCGTAGCCAGAAAAGTGATATCTTATCTTTATCTTTAGGAATGCGCTCCACAAAGAAGCGTGTGTTTTACACATCTTCGTGAATTTTGAGAAGAAGAATTTTTTAGAAAATAATTTCTTATTTTAAAACTTTTTTGTGAGAAAAAGTGGGTTTGATCTTTACCTTTTATATTCTCGAAATGCGTAACAAAAAACACAATCCTACTGCTAGCAGATTAAAATTAAAAGGACATTTGACATATGCACTCAAAGCATTGACTAGTAATATTTATATTTCTAGTCAATGACTCAAAGTCGTTCATTACAAATTTCCGTATTTTTTTCTGTTTTCCTGATAACTTATTTTTGGTCCGAATATGAGACAGCTGAGGCTCCTGAAACCAATATGGTACCAAGTGGGGACCACTAAAATCTTTTTAATTATAAAATCGAAAAATTTCTTCCCGAAATCAAAAAATCAAAAACCGGAGCTTTTCTAATGTTAAAAACGTTACTGCACTATTTGAACCATGGAAACTCGAAATGTTTATAAGGTCTAAAATTTTGTTTTAGTGAAATTTATTACTGTATTATACGAATAATTTGAGTACTCTCAAAGGTACTCCAATATCATGCGTTTTCGAATAAAAATCAATTCAGAAATATGTCAGAAAGTAGCTCTTTTGGATTTCAGAACAGGCATGGAAAGGCATGAAAATGGCAGGTATTCTTACTCAGAAAATATGCAATCGAAAGACGATTTCCATTTTTACTTTACCCATCATACGTAATATAGTGTAAATCTTGTAATTGTTTTGAAAATCGCAAAAAAAAAAAAAAAATAATAATAATTTAACGGATTTACACGTTTCAGACACTGGAGATTTTGATAAACATATTTTTAGAATTTTTTTTTTTTTTTGCCATCCGTCTGTGTGTCTGTAAACGCTCTATCTCCCGAACAAATTGAAATAGAGACTTGAAATTTGGTATGTACTTAGTATGTAATAATGGGAAGAAGTTTATTGATTTTCAGTAACCTCGATTATCTGGAATTATTTTTTTCGGACTCTCGAAATATTCGTTCTGATAAAATGTATATAAAATGTTTCGATATTGTTTATATTATGGAGTGAATATAAAAGACAATATAAAAAATATAAATTTTGCATAAAGAATGAAGTCGATTGGATAATGAGTTGCCGAGATATTTGTAATCCTATTTTCAACACTCTTCGATTTGTTATGACCCTGTATTTCATCCAAATTTCAATTCAAAGATATATTTTAATTGGAAATGAGACGCTTAATCCGACGCAATAAACTGTTAGTTAATATGATTAACATTTTTGGAGATATATGAATGTTTCTTTTATGCAAATCAGTGATAGAAGATTTAAAGTTTATGAAGTCATCAAGCCACGATTTTATTCGAATTGCAGTGACACATGTTTTATGCATATCCATGATGGGTAAGTATTACGCTGGCCCCAAACAACTAGCTTGGTAAAGTCAGGAGATCTTTCAGAAAATATTGTCAAAATCTGCGTTCTGAATTGAATTCCCGATACTGCAGCACGAGAAAAGGGAAAAAGTGTTATCGCGTTACACGAATCGCTTATAACTTGATAAGTAATTTATCTATCAAAAAATGGAAAACTTATTTTGATTTCAAATCGCTTGAATAGCCTGCTAATTTTATACCTTTGCGTTTAAAAATGCATCAAAAACTTTCGTGTTGTTGAGCAGGTCATTTGAGAATCTCCTGGTTGTTCTCAAATCCAAATGAGCTACTTACTGCACATTTCTGAATTCATTTTTGTTCATAAACACATGAAACTGACAGATGTTTTTATTCAGAAACTATGTAATCAAAAGACGTTTTCTATTTTTTGGTAAAGGCAGAAGAACTTTCAGAAAATATTGTCAAAGTCGGCATTTTGAACCAAATCGCCAACGCGGCAGTGCTTTTAATCTTTTGAGTGTACTGTGTTGCTCTTTTTTTTTTCCTTTTTTTTCCCCGGAATAAACAGTAAATATGTTTCTGGTTGGCGGAGGAAAAGGTCTGCCGGAACAAAATTTCTAAGGCAGAACTCGACTCGGTCCAGTCCGTTATAAAAGCTAAACAATTAGCCCGGAGCCTTACGAAAGCTTTATTGGCCGTTCGTGGCCCGTACCAAAAACCTGTACCAAACTGCTAAACATCCATTTTGTAAAGAGATTATCGCCGGAGGGGAAAGAAGATGAAACATGAAAACGCTTACAACAGGACAGTTGTTTCCGTACAAGACGACATTGGCTCGGCTAAAAGGCTGCTATATATATTTAGTAGCTCTAGGCTCGGCTGTTCACAATAGAGAAGAGAGAATGAGACAGAGAAACCACGAAAATCCCGCGGAGTGTGTGTGGCCACAAAGCTATCCCGGCCTTCTCTTTCCCAACCACTGAGAAATTCATCAATCAGTGAGATCTCTGATGTCAACAGCAAAGTAAAGATAGAAAAAAATGTACGAAAGTATCCTTTCTGTCGCTATTGGTTTGACCTGATCTGGTGAAAGATGCAGAAACTAAATTGATTTCCAAAAATACCATGTTGCAATGTGTGGTGTACATTGAAGGGTGAGGAAGCGGGTCACCACAGAAACAGAAAATGTAACATTTTATTTGAAAAAATAGATTTTCTTTCCTTTTTTTTTTTTTTTTTTTTTTTTTTTTTTTTTTTTTTTTTTTTTTAAGGGGGGGGGGGGGGGGGGGGGGATTGTAGAATAGAACTTCAATCAAAATGGATTTGGATTTGTTTAGATAAGCACGTTTAAAATACCCTATAATAACCAACAAAACAGGGTTTTCCTAACAACAATTATAAAACATGAATTTCTAAATTAGAGGGACTCTAAATTAGAAATACTCCAGCTGGCTTACATAATAAAATTTAAAGTGTTATAAAATACAGCAGGATATGGAGAATAATTCTTAAATGTCTCAAAGATTAGTGCATAACACGCATCAATAAATAAACACTTTTTCAAGCATGGTACAATGTAATCAGAATTTGCAGCATCAGAGAAAAATAAAATTATAGTTTATAATTGATTATTTTTGTTTCGATGCCTTGTAACAGAAATTCATTGTGGCAGATGTGTTACGTTTTCGCAAATTTTTTTCCAACTTGAAGAACAGCAAAATGGTGTGAGTCATGCATCGTCAAAAAACCTGATAAAAGTGTCGAAGCACAGTCAGGGTTCATACATAGTTGAGAAGAAAAATCCCAGATGGCTCGGCCTACAGGCACAGGTAGATTTAGAAGACGCAGACCGTGGGGCACCTGTTTGTTGCGAATTGCGGAAAAAATTACCTTTTTGCGATGATGCAACAGTTGGAACCGCCTACTTCGAAACCTAACGTAATAGGACAGATGTTATTGGATAATTTGGGGTTTAAATTTTACTAAATACTTGCTGTAGTGTATATGTATCAATTGTTTATTTCTAAAATATGATCGATATGTTTGCTTTAGAAATGATGCTGGGTACCCGTTACTCTTAAGTAAAATATAAATCAACAATGATTATTTTGATAGCAAAATACTATAATAAAATTAATTAAAATTTTAGGATAAAACAAATAAGCAGAAAGTTAATTTTATATCCATAAAATATTAAGATAACAAATGCTACATCATACCATTTGAAACAAAGATAAATAACTGTTTCCAATATGATTGAAGTTATAAAACATTTCCTTCCATGTATGCCCTTCTTTTAAACAGTCAGTCTTATTGTAAATATTTTCGGTAACTTTCTGTTGATTCTCATCAACACATGCAAAGAATTTGCCAGCAAAAAAATGCACTCCCAAAATTGCAAAGGGCAACCAGATGAACAACACAACTAAAACAACATGGAATATCTCAGGTAATGATATCACCAAGGAATCAAAAACAACCTAGATAAAAAATTAAAAAAAAAATGAAAAAGAAAATCATAGATTGTGATATAGTTTTAGATAATACTAGTTGAACAACTGTATGTTTTCTGTCACTATGCATTTTTTAAAAAATATACTTAAAATTTACTTACAGTACAAAAAACACATTTTCTGTGCCTCTACAAGAAGGATCTTTATTGTTTTCAACATCAGGTTTATAAAAATGAACATAGGATAGTATTCTCTTTAAGGGAGAACAGATACAAGCAAATTTTACACATAAATTACTTTCAAAGGCTTAACAAAAAGATCATTAAGGCTCATTATAAAAGTGGGGATCAGGTATAGACTGAGATGAAGAATTTTTGTGGCACCCACCTTATCAGCAGTCAGCCTGTGGCCATCAAGGCATGGTGGACAATTTAAATACAAATCATTCTTAAATAAAAATCACGAGTCTCTCTTGAAATTTTAGTGAGTTAAACATAAATAATTCTAGTTACCCATCTATACTAATAAAATAATTGTATATACAATAAGGTAAAAATTGAAAATGTCTTTTGTTTTGTTGCGTCTTAAAGTACATATACTTTTATGGTGCTGTGACAAGATTCAGAATTAACTTTCTCAAACTCCAGCAACCCCATTCTTCACAGTTCACTCCTAAATGATGATTGCAAGCAGGGAATAGAAACTTTAGCATTATTTTTAATTGAGGAAGTGAGTGCATGGAGATCTCTGAAAATTTGTATTACTTCACTTGTCAAGGAAAATTCCCCCACTTTGGTATTCTTTAGATTAGTATTCACTCACTATTTTTGAAGACTTCGGAAAGTGTGGCATTATATTCCTGCTTACTCGATTGTATGCCGTTTTGCAAGGTTGTGAGTACATGGGTCATATAGGGATGCTACTCTGGGAAAACGCTAATCTGGTACTTGACCAGCATATCCACGAAGATAGCAGAATTCCGGAGGATACCATTTCAGTACTTACTTGAATGAAGAGATGGAGGGGCAAAATTTTTTATTTGATTTTATTGTGCACATATTATGCAATTTTATTCAGGGTTGGCCTTAGAAGAGGCAGGGGCTGATTGGGAACGATTTTGGTCAACCCCAGTTTCAAGGCATGTAGAGGGTGCTTATTTTTCAGAACCACTAATTTCTAATAGTAATCCTCATCTTATTTAAGTGAATAATTCTAAAAAGATTGTTATTTTGAAATAGTGGTAATTCGAAATTAAGCATTTCTATGCAGCCTGAGGTTACTACAGCCAACATACATAAATGTTGTAAATCATAAAATTATTAAAAAATCCATTATAGACTATATCTCTGTGGTAGAATGGAAAACAATCAGAATGTGCGCTAAAAACTGTATGCAAGTTGTTAGACCAAAGGGATGTAAGCTGCATCTTAATATAAAATTGCCTCAATGTAAGCCTACAAATAAGCAAGCAAAATTTTTACATCACCTCTAAAAAGCTACAGGGTGAGTAGCAACATTTAAATTCTAAAAATAAGCACCAATTTATGTGCACATACACATCATTATCAATTCAATCTATAAATCAATTCAATAATTCTAATCATTCAATCTATTCAATATCAATCAATCGGGAAAAACATAACACAATCAATTTTTTATTAGAGATTATTCAGGCATGTCAACCTTTAAATAGGATAAATAGTAACACACCAATTTTTTAAGGTGAAGGTTTTAATGTTTTTTCAAGCCATAAATCCTCAGGAATCAAATGTGTGTACATGCATAAGAATCCAAAATAAGAAACTCCCTCTCTTTGCATGTGTATGCTCGTATGTGCACACATACATGCCTATTTCACACATAAAATGATAATTCTACAAAAATATAAAAACTAATTTTCAAATAAAAATTTTTACCTTGTATACTTTTTGCAGAGCTAAACAAGTTTGCAAACATGACTCAGAATTGACATTCACACACTATAGTGGTTTTTCTAGGTATTATTTTGGGTTCCACGATCACAAAAGGAACATGGAAAATAATTTCAGCTTTATTTTAGGGTCCTGTGGACTAAATTCCTGAGCGAAATGGGTTGAACCTCACAATTTTTTTTTTTTTTTTTGTCAATCTAAAACCCGCCAACCTGAACCTCAATTATTTAATCCTGAACCTAAGCCAAGCCCAAAATGAAGGAAAATTATTCCATAAATCTGTAATATCCAGAGTTTCAAATAGTTATTGAAAGGGAAATTTATAAAGAGGTGAGAGTAAAAAAGTCCCCCTTTTTAAAAAATTTTAGGGGATTTGTACTTTTTTCCCCCCATTAGGGCTCCATTATATTTAATATAGTCTTTATGGTGTTGTCAAATCATTTGCTTTATTAGATAATATAACAGAAAATCATTATTGAATCTCTATGCAAACTTTCTGACTGATTGAAGAGAGTTGTGATCTATTGAATTTCCATGATCATTTGACGAAATTTCAAAATTTTTCAGCAACTGATTGACGAAATCTTCGAATGTTTTCGAAATTTCCATGATAGTTTGACAAATATATATATATATATATATATATATATATATATATATTTGGCTGAATGACAAATTCTCTATTTCTGCGATCGCTTAACATTCACGATTTTTTCCCCTGCAACATAGATGAAATTAGCAATTATTTCTGCAACCGTTTAATGAAATTCACGATTTTTCTCACGACTGTTTGACTAAATTCATGATTTTTTTCCTGTGACGATAAACGAAATTAGCAATTTTTTCTGCAACCGTTTTAAGAAATTCGCAATTTTTTTTTTTTATGATTGTGTTATAAAATTTGTGATCGTTTAATGAAATTCATGATTTTTTAAATGAAATTGCGATTTTCCTCACAATTGTTTGACGAAATTTTGCAGGGCTCCCAACACATTTTAGCCATTTTTATTTAAAAAGAGGACTTTGGGGGACCATTTATACTAAAAAAGGGGACTTTGGGGGACCATTTATATTATCAAAGGCGACTGAAAAGGGACCACATGTTTAAAAATACTGAACCAAGTTTTTTTTAAATATGCAATTTATTTTTTTTAAATTACCTCAGAAAATATGTTAATTGATTATCTTTACAAAGATGTCATTAAACAATGTACATAGCTCTGTTTAAAACACTTAAATATCCTACAGCAAGATGGGTTATATTTAGAACAGCAAAAAATTATTTGGAATAAAATATAAACAGTAAAAAATAATGCATCTAAGAAAATATTAAATCAACCAATTGGTAGCAGAGTTACACATTAACAATTACAAAGGTATATTGCATTTCTTGGAATTTAACATAGTAACAGTAATCAGTGAATAAAAAAACACAGCATAACAGCGCCTTCTGTTAAGTAATAAAGTTTAAAATTAGATTAACATATATATTGTTAATTATTAACTCAAACATAAAATTTAGTTCATTTCTATACAATAGAAGCTGAGATGCTATAATGTTCATCTGAAAAAGCGCATAGTATGGCAATGCCCCCTAGGGTGTGGTCAAAACCAATATTGAATCAATATTTGTAATCATCTTGTATATTAAATTTGGTGAAATTCTATCTCAAACATGCCGATATCTGGCTATCATGGAAATCGTTAAAAATGTGACCTAGTAGCACCACCTGTTGGGTGAAATACACCAAAATCTAATCAGCATCAATTTATGTTAAGGGTTAACTGAATGTGCAGTTTGATGAAATTTCACCCAGATTGCCTTATTAAAATACCTCATGTAAAATGTAAAAAATGCAGCATAACAGTGCCACTTGCTGGGCCATATACGCGAAAACATAATCAGCCCCTCTACATGCTAAAGTCTAATTAAATAGGGCATTTGATGAAAATCCATGTTTCAGTTTTTGATATCGAATGGCTACAAAATGTGCATCACATACAGAGAGTGATTTTAAAAAATTTATCAAATTGTATTCAGGTCAACCTAAAACATTTACAGACCTGCCAACCTTTGAAAATGAGAAATAGTAGCACACCAAATTCAAATTTATCTGAAGTTTGGTTGGTTGGTGGCTGTTTTTTACGCTGTAAATTTTAAGCAAGCAAATACTAATCAATTAAACGCATGTGTAAATCCATAATCACACAAAGTAGGAGACTCTTTTGTTTTTGCTAATTTTTTTGTTGCGGGTGGGATTGATTAAACATAATTGTTCCTATTCAATTAATGCTCTGTCCACTCCTAAGCCAAATTTCTGAACTTCACAATGAATTTTCTGAAAGATTCCAAGGCGGAACTACGGGTATATCTTCCAGAGAAAAATGTTTCAGGTCGAGTAACCTGATACAACCGGGAATGGAGGTGTCCATTCCTGCCACTTTTTTTTGCGTCCCTTTGACAAAATTTGCGTTTTTTCGCTATCTTTTGACGAAATTTGTCGTTTTTTTAATATTTTTTGACGAAATTTGCCATTTTTCGCAATGATTTTGACGGAATTTGCCGTTTTTACAAGATTCTCTGACGAAAGTCACGTTTTTCCCGCAATCTATTGACAAAAATTTGTCGTTTATTCGCGATCTTTTGACGAAATTTGCCATTTTTTGCAATGTTTATGACGAAATTTGTCGTTTTTTCGCGATCTTTGCCATTTTTTGCACTGTTTTTCACGAAATTTGTCGTTTTTTCGAGATTTTTTGACGAAATTTGTCGTTTTTCGCAATGTTTATGACGAAATTTGCCGTTTTTTCGCGATCTTTTGACGAAATTTGTCGCTTTTCGCAATGTTTTTGACGAAATTTGCCATTTTTTCGCGATTCTCTGACGAAAGTCACGTTTTTCCCGTAATCCTTTGACAAAATTGGCGACTTTTCTTCGAACGAAAGACGAGATTGATTTTTTTCGGTGACCGATACATTTAATGTAAGAATTTTCGGATTTATGACTGATATATATTTTTTTTTCGGAAATCTATGCCTTAATTTTTCGGAAAATTCAGACCAGAATCACCCCTGAACGATCTTTTGACGAAACTCGCATTTTTTCAGCAATCAGTTGAATGAAATTCACGTTTTTTCGGCGATACTTTGGCGAAATTTGCTTTTCTCCGCCAATTTTTTGACGAAATTTGCGTTTTTTTCAGCGATCCTGTAACGAAATTCGCATTTCTTAGCTCGATCCTGTGACGAAATTCGTGATTTTTCGCGCGATCCTGTGACAAAATTTGTGATTTTTCGAGTGATCCTGTGAAAAAATTCGCGTTTTTAATTAAAAATTTTTTTCAGAAAATCGTAGTTTTAGACAGATTTTCGTAGCATCGTAGTTTGTGGCTCAAAATCATAGCAACTACGATTTTTTCGTAGCTGTTGGCAGCTCTGCATTTAAATCCATTTTTAAAAAAATGGAAATTATTTTCATGATACTAATATTTTCTTCTGATAAATATATATTAAAGAAACTATTTAAAAAAAAGAACACATTTTAATTAAGATTTCCTTTAATAGCTGAGATATATTTCTCTATCAAAACTGAAAACAAAACTACATCTATAATAATAAATATAGAAGTTAATCTGTGTGCTGAAGAGACTGCTGCACATAGAGCTACAAGATTTGGCAGGAAGGTACCTGTGTGTCTAAAGTTAGTTTTTGAATTTTTTTATTCGATTTTTTTAATTTAATTTTTCATGTGATTTTTACCTTTTTATTTTTCATGTTTCATGGCAATTTTTGCACGTTAAAGGAATTCAGTTTCAATTTTTTAGCCCAGTAGTAATTTTTTTCCTTTTTTCAATAAAGTTTATTCGGAATTTGTACAGTGATTTTTACATTTTTCACGAACTTTTTATACAAATTTAAGTTTTTTTTTTTGTGATTTGTGGTAATTTTTTTACTCAAACAGAAATCAATCACATTTTACTTATATTAGTGGAATATTGAACCTTGTGAAAGTGTTTCACTATATAAGTTTCCAGTTGCTTCTTATAATAATTTTAACTTTATGCACATTGGATTTTTTCTCCACATATCTTTAAGTATTTTTTCCCACTTATTTTAATTTTGAGAATCTTACATTTTTGGATATATAAATATGTATTGTATTATAATTATCAGTTTATCTATTCTTGATTATTTATGAGATTTAATGGTTATTATTAACAAAAGTTTATTATATATACAGTCAAACCTCGTTAACATGAACCTCAAAGAGAATTAAATTTTTGTTCATGTTATCCGTAGTTCATGCTATCAGTAACACATAATCCAGATAAAAAATATTGAGAAAAATATATATAGGCTAGACTGGGGGCTAATGGGACATGGGAGCTAACGGGACAACAGGGTTTTCTCATAAAATATAATAGTCAAAATTTATCAGTAAATGTCATTTCCAGTGTTACACATTTTTTCATTAGCTATTTGCAAAGCAAGATATATTTAAGCATCAAGATGAGTTTTTTTATATTTAATAAATGTTTGTTTTGATCAACTATTAAATCAGTTTTTAAATAATACCTTTTATTATGAAGCTTTTATACAATGTTCAGTTTTAATCATTCATTCGTACCAGAGATAAACAGTTAATTTACAATAAGCTTAAATACAGTGGTAAAGGTTTCAGGGCAAATGTGCATTTCACATACATTCTAACGGGAGAAAACTTTGTTTTACAATTGAGATTTATTTCTATTTTAATAATTAAACTATTACTTATATTTTTTTTATCAATTAATAGAAAACTGTTAGAAATAATTGTGTAAAAACATGAATTTTATAAATTACACTTTTTACAGCACAAAACGTAAAATATGTCCCATAAGCCCCCAATCTCCCCTATAGAAATATATATCAAATAATGAATATGCGTTTGTAATTAAATTGTGAGAAATTAGCTCTATTTACTCTCGGAAGACTAAATAATAACAAAAATAATAATAAGATCCTTACCTTATTTATTAATAACTTATACCAGAAAAAAAAAATCAAAATTACATCTTAAAAAAATCGGTTATCTGCAGTTGTTTTCTGTTCTTACCAACAGTTCTTTTGCAGAAATCTTCTAATCTATCAACAACATCTTGGTATTCGCTAGAATTTTCTGTTTGCATCACAAATCTTTGTACAGTTTTTAATGCATTAAATGCTTCAATACTGGATATATTGTTGTATTATGAAGTCACTGCTATCATCTTCCTCTTCTATTTCTGAAGAAAAGTGTAAATTATCAGCAGTAATTTTAGCACATCTAATTTCCTTAACTATTTCCTCATCCGTAACAGTATCGGATGTGATTATTTCATTGTCCATTGATACATATTCCTCAAATGTGACATTTTCTGGAAGTATACCGCGTGCTTGTGCTTCCGATGAATCAAATTTTATCGTTTCTTCTGTTTGTGAAGGAGTTTCTTTGGTAGAAAATCCCGCTCTTCAGAAACAATTTTGTATAGTACTGGCAGAAATTTCTTTCCAGGCAGATCGGAGTATATTTAATGTATCCAACAAGTTGATGGAAAAGGATGTTTCTTGATCGAAACAAGAAATTGTTTGAAGGAGCATTTCTCTTCTATAGTATGCTTTTATGCATTTAATAATCCCTTGATCACATGGTTGTACTTTTGCAGTTGTGTTTGGAGGTAAAAACTCTACACGGATTGCATTAAGTACAGAAATGACGCAATGAGCGCTGCAATTGTCTACAATGAAACACACATTTCGTCCTTCTCTTTCAAATTTTCTATCGAGTTGCTTGACCCACTTCTGGAATAACTCTGTGGTAATCCACGCCTTTTTGCTTGACTCGTATGTCACTGTTAATGTTTTTATACCTTTAAAACAACGAGGTTTCACAGCTTTTCCAATGACCATCAATGGTAATTTCCAGTTCCACTCATGTTGCAAGTAACTAAAAGCTCTCTCTTTGCTGCACTTTCCACCTGAACATTTACTATTCTTCATAGTTAAAGTTCGAGGAGGAAGTGCTTTCTAGAACAAAGAAGTTTCGCAGGCATTAAAAATATCTGCTTCTGCATATTTACTTAAAATTTATTCATTACTAAATCATCCGCCATTTCATCATTTACTGCAGCCGTTTCACCACAAATTTTCTTGCAAATTATTCCGTGTCTGTCCTTAAATTGTTGAAGCCACCCTGATGAATCTAAAAAATCTTTTATACCTAAAGCATCGGCGAAAAAGTGAGCCTTTTCTAGCAAAATTGCACCGGTAATGGGAGATTCAGGCTTCTTGCTTCATTCATCCATTTGATTAATGCTGTTTCGACTTCTTCATTATTGGCGACCCGCATTTTCTTTCGACTTGGTTCAAACTTGTTTAGCACACAAGCTGTTTCAATTTTGTCTCTACCTTTTAAAATCATTTATACCATGCTTTTAGCGATTCCATATCTCTTAGCAATTTCAGATTTTTTAAAATTTCTCGAATCTACCTCATGTAATATATCAAGCTTTTTTTGCAAACTTAAGGATTGCTGAAATTTGCGACTCATTTTGAGCGACTGTACTGTTACATGTGAATGCCCTAATAAATTCATACCGGTAAACGAAGTATATAAAAAAAAGAATAAAAGACCGAACGCATGCTGCCTTTCCTATGAAAGTTGAAATACTAAACTATAAATTTTCCAAGTGTGAAGAAAGAAACAATGTATAGAAATACTCCCTTTAGGTAGCAACCTTCTCTAATCCTGGTGGCATGTAGTTGATGACAGGTATTGTATTATCTAAAAGTGAGAACATTCTAATGGCAATAGTACTCGTTTTCATCGCTCTAAAGTATAATCCTTTTCATGAAGCTTTAAAGAATAACCCATTGTTCCCTAGGGAAAAAGAAGTTTTCATAGAGTTCATACTCTATTTAGATAACTAAATTCCCTGACTTTTCCAGGTTTTTTCCAGACCATTTTTCCTACAATTCCATGCCCTCAATTCACAACATTTTTAGAAATACGATTAGCAATTCTAGATCTTAATGATTAAATCTACTTCTGAAAATAAAAGTAATCTATAAAATTGAAACTAAAAATCTATTTTTTGATATTTAAAATATAAAAAATTAAAAACAATTAAAAATATACAATTTGGGTGGGTTCAAAGTAACATTTTATTGATATAATTATATTTCACATATCAACCATTCAAATATTTTTTGACATTTCTACTACCATGTCATTTGTTTGTGTTGTTTCAGAAACAGTTTGTTATGTAACTTTCAATTTTTTTGTCTTTTAACAATTTAATTTTAGCTACAGCTTTTCTTTTTTGCTTGTTTTATAATTTTCTTTCTTTTACTTATTTAAACATTCATGATATCTCATCCTAGCCATCTCAATATTTCTTTTGCAGAAGTATCACCTATTTAGCAATAAATTTGCATGGCTAAAACATCATTATGTTAAAAATATGAATGTAGCAAAAATACTACTTTCTAGTAATAAATCTGAATTTTTTGCAGACTGAATTCTGAACTCTGAAGAATCTTGACACATGATAGCACATAATATATATATTTTTTTTAAATCCCTGACTTTTCCAGGTTTTAGAGAAAAAATGCGATTTTCCCTGACAATTCCCTTTTTCCATAGTTTCCAATTGTGTAGGAACCCTGTTTTCATACTTTTCTACGAATTTCCGTTCTCATTAAGTGTCAAAATTTCTCATGGGAACATTGAGAATTGTTCATATTAAGCGAAATTTCACGTTAAACGTGTTAATCTTAAAAGAAGAAAAAACACTAGAATCCGTATTCATTTTGACAGGGACAGTGGCAACTGTTCATGTTAAAAGTAATTCACATTAAGCGTGTTCGCGTCAATGAGGTTCAACTGTATACATATATAGAGAGATAGATAGATTTAAAAATGAAAACACATATGAAAAACAAAGGATGAAATATTATAAAAAGCAATGGAAAGGATACAGCTGGAATTAAACTTAATAAAACGAAAAATCAAAAATATATATTTGTAAAATGATCTTGCTTGATTAAGAAACAAAAGAGATATTTTAACAATTTACAAATAATTTCTAAAATTTATCATGTCATAAAGCTTCAAAATTTAGCATGACATAGTCTGCTGTTCTCAGTTGATGCTTATAGGTTATCTTAAATTTCATTTCATTTATTTATTTTAAGAAGAAAAAAAAAGGACAATTATACCTGTAAACCTTTCCATCTGGGAATAAGTCTCAAAGGTCTTAAAGCTCTCAGAGATTTCAACCTATGAATGTTTTTTTCAGAAATATGAAAAGTGTGTTTTACAAATAGTTCAGCCAGAGACAACTGAAAATGTAATAAACATTTAACAAAAGTATACATATTCTCTTAAAACACTGATAATTTTTACTTCAGAAGTTTACTGCAATTTAAAGAATAAAACTCCCAAACAGTATTTTATTTATTTATTTTTTTAAGGATTTAGTTACTAAAATATTAACCAGATTAAGGTGGTTCTCAAATGATCTGCTAAACAACACGAAACTTTCGGCACATTTCCTGACTCATTTTTAAATGCAAAGGCATAAAACTGGCAGGGGTGACTATGGAAGCGATTTGGAATCGAAATGTGTTTTCTATTTTTTGATAAATAAATTACTTATCGAGTTGTAAGCAATTCATGTCACATGGCAACATGTTTTTCTCCCTTCTCGCACTTTTGCGTCAGGAATTCAATTCAAAATGCCGACTTTGACAGTATTTTCTGAAAGATCTGTCTTCTGAATTTCTGAAATAATTGTCCAAAAAATGGAAAACATGTTTTGATTACATAGTTTCTGAATAAGAATACCTACAAATTTCATGCATTTGTGAACAAAAATTAATTAAAAAGAAGTGTCAGAAAGTAGCCTGATTGGATTTGAAAACAGCATCGAGAAACAGGAGATTATATGAAATATTTTCTTCTAAATTTAAGATTAATCTTTCCATTTTGAGAATATACAGTTATTTGTGTAACGATTTATAATAAATAAATTTCAGTTATCACCAATAAAGAACCAAAATCCAAATAAATATTCTGTAAATGTTCAACCTGTTACAATCATAATACAAATTTGCACGTTTTGCCAGCCAAAAGGAAATAAAAAAGTTTATAGCCACTGAACTATTATTTATCTTCAATAGTTTCTTGTCATGTTCAATATATTTAAACAAATTTTTTAAATTAAAAAATAAGACTAATATTCTAAGCAATATAATGAGCAAATAATAATAAAAAAAACTTATAAAAAACTATTATTATTATTATTTATTTATAGAAAAATCTAGCAACAATCAGTATAATACATCAATTATCAGCCAACTCCAGATCAAAATAGAGCACTTGGTATTGTTACTACATTATGGCGTACTCAAATAAAAATTGCATTACAAGATACAGATGTTGGATAAAAAAAAATTTTGAACACAGCCAGGGATCTGTTCAGACTTTCCTCACTGGGTTCTGTTTTCTTGAAATTGCAAACAGCTTTTTGTATTTGTGAAAAATCTAGTCATAATTTTGTGAATTTGAAATGTTTGTTATAGTCAGGTTCTTTAAACATTTTTTAAGAAGATATACATACATAAGAATATACAAAAGACATATTTTTAGGGTTCCAAACTTAAAAAAGTAAAAACGGAACTATCATAAGATCACTCCTGTGTCTGTCCATCCATCTGTCACAGGCCTTTTTCTCGTAAACTATGGGATGTGGAAAGTTATAAAGCCATTTTACCCACATATTTTCAGATTATTAGACAAATATGTTTAGTAAAAATTTAGGGGGCTAATTAAGTTACTTGTGAAAGATCTTATAATAGCAAACTCAAAAATATATTTGTTTTAATTTTAGGTATTATATTTTCAGAGATATCATCGAAAATGCACTGCAAAAATATGTCTCCCTCCGCCTATTTCCGAATCTACTGAAACGAAAATTATGAAAAAATTAGGGATAGTATTAGTTTATTTAAACCTTGCACGCAAGGTATGTATCGGCGCAGAACAATCCAAAGATATTTGATAATGATTTTTTTTTAAATGTCAGTAATTAGCCGAGATATTAATTAAGTTACTTTAAAAAAAATTCTTTTCATATATCAAGTAGGATATTGTTCGAAAGATATTGTAACATCAAACTCAAAGAAGTAATATAAATTTAAAAAAAAAATTTAAGTCAATTCCTACTTAGGTCAAAAAGAAATTTTTTTCCAGTAATCTACACGCTTCGCCACCGACGGTATTTATTCCTAAATTTATATCCTGCTAAATATCTTATATAAGAGAAATTTATTTTCGAGTACAGGAGAATTTCCTTCTGTCCCAGGCGAGGCTCGATCCTGTGACCTTGTGGTTACAAGCTCAGAGCTTAACCGACTACGCTATCAAGACTTGTGAGTGAGTGCTTTTAAATGGAACTAATGTCTGAAATAAGTCGGCTGCATGTTGATATTTTTTCTCCCATATAAAACTAAAATTAATTAATTAAATTTAATTAATGAATTAATATTTGAAAAAACTGTATTATTTATTAACAACTGAAAAATTGAACAAGATATATAAATATATATATAGGGAGAGTGTGAACTAACAGTAGGAATTGAAAAAATATTTGTTTTAATTTTAGGTATTATATTTTTAGAGATATTGTCGAAAGTATACTGTAAAAATATGTCTTGATTTTGAGACCGAAGAGGCAAGAGACACTTTCTGCTCCTGACCGGCATGAAGGAAGGATGATCACGGTATAACTGCCTGAGCTGGTGATTACTGCCATCGACCGGGGCCCCAAAATGATATCTAGCACTAACTACATCTTCTCAGTCCTACCATTCTTGTAATTTTCTGCATGAACTATTATTAACCTTCATTTATTTCTTTTATTATGGGGAACTAAATTATCTAAATTTAATTTCACTCACTGTCAAGCATTATGCTTGCTTTAATTAAATTAAAATTATTTTATTATTATTATTATTAAATTGAAACCAGCAGCTCCAAAATGTTAAGCTAATTTTCCAAAATATATAAAAAATATATAATTTGTTATTTAGATAAGGAACATTTATGTTCATATAATTGGTTTGAAGGAAATGTCAT
Source organism: Maratus michaelseni (assembly GCA_963931845.1). Taxonomy (NCBI): domain Eukaryota; kingdom Metazoa; phylum Arthropoda; class Arachnida; order Araneae; family Salticidae; genus Maratus; species Maratus michaelseni. The sequence goes on from OZ007591.1 coordinate 159,387,763, forward strand.
TATTATTTGTAGTAAAGTAAATTTTATAAATCTGTAACTTTTCTTATAATTATAATCCAAAATAAATAATATTAAATTAACTTAATAAGTTGTTATTGAAAACCTGCAGTGCATCTTCTTTATTTTTAAGTATGGATATGTAATTTTTATTTTAGGTGAATATGAGCAATTATCAGAAGAAGTGTAGTTAATGAAACAGTTTCATTTGTTAATATCTGATTAAATAACATTTATGCAAGTCGTAACTTAATGATGTTATTAGCGGAATCTTTACCAATTTTAGACTCTTCTCATAATTGCTAATATTCAATGATTACAGAAGGAAAAAACGAGTTCAGGGATGATAGAATCTTAATTAAACTAATTTATAAATAAAACAAATTCACTTCTAATTTTCTCTAGGCCCAGCACCTGGTTTATTGTAAATAAAAAGGGGATATTTTGAATTTTGATAACACAATGCATATGAATTATTCTAAAATTTGTAAAGAGAATTGAATTAAATAATTTGGTTTTAAGATAAGAAAAGAAACTAATTAAATAATTTAAATATTTTACCAATGAGAAATTAATTATTATTGAATTAAATTAGAGTTAAGATAATCTCTAAAATTGATTTGTTTAATTTAATTATGAAAATTATACAACTGAGAGTTCTAACTTGATAATGTTGAGGAATTAATTTTATAGAACTTGCTAAGAGATTAAATAGTTGTTATGCATTGAGGAAGAAGTTGTATTTTAATCTGATGATGAAATTAATAGTGTTTTAGAAGAGGTGAATTAATTGTGTTGTGATAAGACACAACACTTCCATTAGGATTGAAGAATTTCATTTATACAAGGGTTACTCTGAAATTATTGAGATACGCGCAGACGAGAATTTACAAAATAAAAATAACGGCTTAATTTTAAAATACAAAATATTTTAACACAGGAGACGATTTTTTACTGACTTACTTCAACTTGTTTAGCGTAGAATAAATTTTAAACAGAAGAGAAAATAGAGTTGACGCAAGAACATTTTCGCGCTATGATTTTCTACGCTTTTAAAGCAGGATTAAATCAAGAAGAATGCGTTCAACGGTTGAAATTAGCATTTGGTGATGAATCTCCAGCTTGTGCTACTGTATTCAGATGGTTTAAAGAATTTAGCAGAGGTCTCAATTTTCTTCAGGATGAAGAACACACAGGAAGGCTGCCGCCGGCAGTAATCCCGGATAATGAGTCTGCCATACGAAAAATTTTAATGGATGATAATCGCTGTACCTATCAAATGATACAGAAGGAACTTAACATTGGATCCGCATCCATACACAAAATTATTCATGAAGAATTGCATATGGAAAAAGTAGTTTGCCGTTGGGTTCCCCATAATCTAACTGAACACCAAAAAGAGGAGCGTGTCAGAATCAGTAAAGAAACTCTTAAATTGCTAAATGATGGTGGCCACCACATCATTTCTAAAATTATAACGGGTGATGAAACGTACCTACTGTTTTTTAACGTTCCAACACATCAAGAAAGCAAAGTATGGGTCTTTGAAGATGATCCCATGCCGACAATGATGAAAAGACAACGCGTACTTAAACTAGTCATTGGGGGCCACCGTAATACTTACCCATCATGTATATGTATAATGTAAAATATTAAAATAAAAATGTGTAAACTACTTATAAAATGCATTGCAATTCAAATAAAATCGTGGCTTGATGACGTCATAAAAAGGCTCGATTACTGAATTGCTTGAAAGAGGTTTTTCCTTATAACTCCAAAAATAATACTCCTATTAACTAGTGGTTTATTGCATCTGATTAAGCGTCAAATTTCCAATTAAAATATATCTTTGAAGTGAAATTTGGATGAAATACAGGGTCATGAAAAATCGAAGAGTGTGGAAAATAGGATTACAAATATCTCGGCAACTCATTATCCGATCGACTTCATGTTTTATGCAAAATTTATGTTTTTTTATTGTTTTTTATATTTACTACTTAAAATAAACAATTTCGAAAATTTTTATATACCTTTCGTCAGAACGAATATTTCGAGAGTCCGAAAAAAAATGTTCCGGTTAATCAAGGTTATTGAAATGAAATAGGCTTCTTCCCATTATTACATACTAAGTACATACCAAATTGCAAGTCTCTATCTCAATTTGTTCGGGAGATAGAGCGTTTACAGACACACAGACACACACACAGACACACACACAGACACACAGACGGACGGCAAATTTTTTTTTCTAAAAATATGTTTTTTGGAATCTCCAGTGTCTGAAACGTGTAAATCCGTCAAAAAAAATTTTTCGATTTTCAAAACGATTACAAGACTTACCCTATACTACGTATGATGGGTAAGTAAAAAGTGATATATGCCGGTTTTTTCAGAAGTACGGGATTGGTCAAAGCCATCAAGTTGGAAGGACAGAAGACAGTAACAGCAAACTGGTATACCACTAAATGTCTTCCAGAAATTCTACAAGAAGTGAATGTTAGGGGACTAATGCTTCACCATGACAATGCATCTTCACATACAGCCGGATTAACAGTTGAGTTTCTTAAACAAAAACGAATTAAAGTGATAGAACATCCGCCGTATTTACCTGATCTAGCTATGTGTGACTTTTGGTTATTCTTTAATCTAAAAAAGAACTTATGTGGACGTCGTTTTCATTCAGAAGAAGTGATTGATGTGGCTATAAATGCATTTTTTTTCATCTATTCCAAGAAATGAATGGCTTGAGGCATTTAATCTGTGGAAAATTAGTCTACAAAAATGCATTGATGCTGGAGGAGACTACTTTGAACACACCTAAAATTTTCTAAGTATTATAGCTTTAAAAACCTAGTTGTATCTCAAAAATTTCAGAGTGACCCTATATTTTTAGGCATTCATATTCCTATTAATCATGAAAATTCTGTCCACATCTTTTGGACTATACAACCCCATATCATAAAACTGACTGGATAATGCAAGGTTTGAGTAATGAAATTAGGAAGTAAATCTTCCCTATTCTTCTTCTTACGTATTTTATGCTATTACTACCAAACAGAGAGATTTTGGTCTCATCAGACCAAATAACACTGCCCTATTGTTCTGCTGTCTAGTTAACATGAGTTTTAGACCAGTTTAATCTTTTTAACCTTTGTTGAAGAGCTAAAAACAGCTTTTTTTTCATGGAAGTCTACCATTTAAACTAAATCTTTGCAGTCTGTGCTGAACAGTCCTTGCACTCAACATCATATTGGCTTGCACCATTTCACCTTGTATACATTCAAATGATTTTCTTCTGTCACCTGTTGTTGTTCATCACTTGTTGTTGTACACCTTTTCCTGCCTTTATCAGTTTGGTTTTATAGTGACATAATCTCCTTATACCACTTTAAAAATTTAGAAATGCCACATTTGGTTATATTTCTACCAATTTGCCTTTTAATTTCTTCATAACTGTAACTGTGTTCACTTAATAGTACTATTTTACATTGCTTACTAGGTGAACAGTCAATTCTTTATTCTTTGTACAATTTCTTCAATTTCCTCATGTCTTACATCCAACTCAAATACCAATCACATAAAGCACTGACAAATGTCCTTCTCACAGTTCCAAAATCATGACAACAACAGTTGAATTCTACTATTACCTGATTGATTCACTGCCAAAACAGGATGACACCTGATTGGCTCTCTAAATACTCATGCTCATTGACTGTATTCAAATAAGGAAAGTTATTCCATGTTAACCTAAGCAAGTTGTGTTACTTTTTTTGTTGTTGTACGTTTGTCTGTAACTTTTGATTAAACACTAGTAATTGTAAAGAATTTATTTCATTATTCTTGATTAAATTATCTTTTTACTGATTTCCAATCATAATGTGGTATTACTCAAATAGAAAGTATTGTTATGAGCCATCAAACTTAGAAAATACACCTTTTCAAAAAGGTTTCGACAATTTTGGCCACTACTATAATGCACTTCCAAAGAGTGGGGATATTTAGAACATATTTATTTGGCAATGACTTAGGGACTCCTATTTCTTAATTCATGGTGATATCAAAACTTATTATATCCTTGATAACATGTTATTATTTCTGTCACAGTTACTTGCACACAAAAATAGCTATGGCTAAAGGCCAAACCTAAATGCCAGGAATAAAATACCTCAACAAATTAAAAAATAAAATAAAGTAAAAATAAAACAAGACCATTAATAAATTGCTGTAAAATTAAATAATAGTTTTCAGAAATCCATCTCTGAGAAAATAGTTCACCAAGCACTATTTATAAAAAATATTCTTGGATGTATTACAGCTCTAAACATTTTACTGTTTGAATTATTTTATCAAATATCTATATTCTAAGGCAATTTTGTTACATAAAAAAAGAGAAAATTTAGTGTGATATGCCTCTTTTTAATACAAGATGCTTTCCAAACAAAAATTTAATGTATTATTGATAATTTAATATTTTATGCTATCATTTTCAAGCTTTTCCAGTTATGAAAAACAATCATAATAAAGTTAAAACTTTCAATTTCAAATAAGCATTTTTTTTAATATAAAATTACTTTTAAATATGTTATCTCACTTGCTTCATAGCTATAATCTATATATTTAAAGCGAAAAGCACATTCTGTCAAATTCACACTATTTTTTCGCATGAAAATTGTCTCTTTGCTCATGCTTCAACGTTTTTTGAAGGTTTCTACCCTCAGAAATGGGAAACGTGTTTAGCCCTCACCTGTTTGCTCTAGAGCTGTTTAGCTTAGGTGTATTGAAAAGGGTTTATTGAAAACAGATGGAGTAATGGCCATCGTGTTGAAAGCTTTTTTTTTTTTAAGAATTCATGTTTTCACTACTAAATATGCATATTTTTTTATAAAATTTTAAAGAGAGCTTGGATATAGTTATATTTATAACCAATTGAAATTTCAAAGAGTTTGGAAGATGAGAACTATTTTTTTTATTGTTATGTTAAAGAAGCTGATGCAAAAACAAACAAACAAAAAAGCGAGAAAAAAAGATTTCTTTTACAACTAAATAACAATATTTTTTCATGAAATTTCTACACGGGCTGTAAAACTGTTTTATTTATAGCCAATAAAGATTTCAAGGAGTTTGGTCAAAAAGAACAAGAAAATGAGCACTTTTATCACTAAAAATCAATATTTTTTCCTGAATTTTTCATTTTAAAATATAATTTCATACAAAATCAAGTTAAAGATATAAAATAATAAGATTTTTTAAAAAACATTTTTATCACTGGCCTGGGCAACACTGGGCAGGTCAGCTAGTAAGTATATTATTTATTCATAAAAATACATTATAAACAATTATGGAATAACATTTTCGATTAATTTTAAAAAATATTACCACAACAAGAATGAAATCAAATCTCATCCAAGAACTTGCAAAATATTTTTTCATTCCAATAGCAAGCCATCTAACAAGAACTTCAATTGTGAACAAAATTGTAAAAGCTAGATTTAAATATTCAATAACATATTTTCGTGTTATATCAGATTCCATTGTAATATCTTCAAATGCCTAAAATAATAATAACATCCAGAACATTATTAAAAGTTTGAATCATTACCAAATATATTGTACTTGTCATTCACAATAAACAAACAGAGTTAAGGCACTAGTAGCTCTCTTTGTTCATTGTCAGCTTAAGCATATTGCTTCAAATATTTAGAATTATCCATTAAAAAAAAAAATTCCTGGAAAAAAATTGAAGAAAAAAAGATATAAAATGGGAGCATAAGCTTTAAAAACTGAAATATAAAAAAACAAAGTTTGCTGAAGATGAATGTGAAACATTAACTCATAAACCAAAACCAATTACAACGTTGTAATGCACAAATATAAAAATTGGCACAAAAAAACGCATACGGCCATTTCAAGGATGCATCGATCCCCTTCCTCAGTGCGAGAAAAAAAAAATTAATTAATTATTTTTTTTTTCTCGCACTGAGGAAGGGGATCAATGCATCCTTGAAACGTATGCGGTTTTTTGTGCCAATTTTCATATCTGTGCGTTACAACATTGTAATTGGTTTTGGTTTATGAATTAAAATTCACACAAAGTATTTGATCTATGCTTAATGTGAAACATTGTCTGATAAATTATTGAGCTGAACAAATCGAAGCTCTTATGCAGAAACTCTAATGGCATCTTGTGACTCTACTCCTCCTAAACTGTTTGGCCGATGACCATCTAATTCAGCACAGTGATAGATGTTATGGCCATCATGGTTTTCGCAAAAAAAAAATTCTGACAAAATTCGTGTCCTTGAAAAATAATTATAGATCATAAATGCCATAGACTTAACTTTAAAAGTCTCTTTTTTTAATTTAAAAATCTTTTTTTTTCTTCCCTGTTGCCACAAAAAGAAACTGTGTAAGGACAATATCTGTATTATAAAGCAAAAGAATGTCTGCGAGTAATGCTGATGTCATACTGACGATGGCATCAACCTGAATAATTTTTGCTTTTTTGCAAATTTTATTAATTTCTAAACATTGTACAATTTCAATTTTTACACCGTTGAATATGGGGAAAATGTACTTTCAAATGCAATTTTTTTTAAAACTGTATCTCAATCTACTGATATTTTATTGGCTATAAAGTAATTTTCAAGAGAATTTTTTTTTTATTATTTATCTCTGCCATGTGCCATGCAACGAAAAATTGACATGTTAGCACTTAAAACAATATAAATAATTCAGTAATTGTTTCTGTCAAATATTCTATAGTGAAATTAAAACTTTATCAATAGATAAATAAAATAATAATATAAATAAAACACTAATTTAACAGATATGTAATCCAAACTATGTACTTAAACACTAAAATAATCAGAATCAAAATGGTTTCTTTAAATAGTGAAATCTTTAGTGATTTTTTTGGCTATTAACTGCTGGCATGCGGCTAACACAAAAGTACAGATTTTAATAAATAAAGTAAAAAAAGATGTGCATTAACCTGTGGACTCCCCATTTCGGTTCAGCACCTGCACACTTCAGTGTGATTTGGAATTCCGTAACTTCAACTGCATACAACTTTGTTGGCAATATAGTGGTAATAAAATATAACACATGATTCCTATACAAAATTTAATGATAAATCGAACTGTGATATTTAATTTTTATCAAAAATTTTATTGTATTGATGAAAAATGCAAATTAATAAAAGCATGTTTTTAAAAAACACCAATATTTGAAATTTTGGTTGGTGTAAATTTGCACTAGTTCATGGGTTAAAATGATGTAATACCTTCAGTTAAATGTATTTGGAGTAAAAACATCTACAATAATACAGATATTTCAATTTCAAGAAAATAATTCAAGGTTGAAAAAAAAAAAAGAAATAATCTCTTAAATATGACATCATTTTCTATAAGAGGCTTTCAGTGCGATGCCAAATTGACTTTAAATAAACAGTTGATATATTTTATTTCCTATTTCATTTTTATAATACAGCTATATAGCTATACATCAGGCATGTCAAACACGTGGCCCGCCGACACATTATCTGTGGCTCGCGAAGCCTTTGGTGATTTACCTGAGTTAAATTTAGTTGTTAGAGAACACTCATGCTGAAAATATACTTTGTACGAACACAATTGAACAAGCCGTAGACTTACAGATGGCAAATATCATACAAATATGTATATCAGTATTACCAGTTTGGCGGGTTTTTCTTTTTATTCAGAATGCTACCACTATTTTTGAATAGTAATATTTGTTTTATTTATTCTGTCATTAAGTAAGAAGAATATTTCTGTTCAGAATGTGGAAGCATTCTGAATTTAAAAATCCTGCTCAGGTGGCAACAGTGATGTATATAGACACACACAAAAAAAAAAAAAACATGTGGATACAAAGATAACCAATTGGAATGCAGCAAAATGCGGGATATCGAGTTTGAAAATTTAAAGATTCGTAATTTTTTTAAAGTATTTTACTTATAATTTTTTTTTGGTTTTGTGTCAAAAGTAATATTTTATTTTACTACTCTCCTCGATTTTACACCACGTTAGAAAACAATATACTGTATTTATTAAATATTAAGAAATGTATTTTGTAAAATAAATAAAATTTGACGCTAATTAAGAACAGTTGAAATTTTAAAAAAAAATCAAAATATAAAATTAAATAGCTTTAAATGAGTCCTTTTAAAAGTGACACAAATCATCAGTTTTGTGCTTGACACTAAAACTCCGAATATACCATCCAGATTCTTCTCTTGGACTTTAATCGAACATTGGATTATGGATTTAAGCACTTTAATTATTTTCATTACTGTAGCTTAGTAATTGTGTGCGATCTTTCTGGAATCCTGCGTGATCTTTCTTTCCTTTCTTTTATTTTTTATTCATATACACACATTTACTCTCATACATCCCAGTATTTAAATAAATGTATATATATGTGAAAGCTTTTTACCACTATGAAAAAATATGAGAAACTGAAAAGGAACATCGCAGATTTTCTTAAAAGTGATTTACATTACAATTATATTCAAAGGGAAACTGAAATTTGATATTTGATAGACACTGTTGGAGTTTGGAAAGAATATAACATTAAGAGGTGCTACAGCAAAAATTATTTTAAAAAAATCACAAAAATCTGGCTAAACATCGAAAAGATAAACTGTCAGAATTGAAACTGATACTTTTTAAAAGAGAATCAAAGTACTCTCTCTCACCAAGCTTATTGAAGAAACTGCATTTGCTTAAAAAAAACTAATTATTGTCTTTATTACATTAAATGTCCAGCGAGTCGAAATCATTCACTACGAAATTGAAGAAGTGATGTCTAGAGCAGTTAAAGAAATTTGAAAATACTGTAAGTATTTTCAAGAATTCATAAGAGTACCATTGATGGATATATTTATATATCGCATATAGATTTACAAAAGCCGGGTATGTGCTTAAAAACTTATAGTGTTCATAAACTTAAATTGTATTCGTACGCACGTGCTTAATCATCCTCAATCTAGAAAATATCTTGGATATATGGGTAGTGAAGATAAACAGATCTACCTTCTTATACATATTTGACTGCTTTCCATCATAAAGTTTTAACTATTAACTTCAAACTCTTAAACAAGGTTCCAATTTTCATTTTAAATCGACAAATTATGAATGTGGATTACTAAAGGACCTCTAATAGACAAAGTACTTGGAGTTTTCATTTGAAATTACAAAGCACATGAGTAAATTTCAATTTAAAGGCGAATTTTATAATGCTATCTTGTTATTTGACAGTATTAGCATTTTTAAATAGCATTTTTATTACTTTGAAAAACATTTGAGATACAATTTCGAAAAGAAAATGTATTTCATTTTAAAATATACTATTACAGAAATCATCGGAATAAAAAATTTTAAAATATATTTAAAAAAAAAGATTTTTGAATTTCAAAAATATGAAAATCAGTTTAATCCATTTCCTTCACTTCTGATGATTGAAGTTGAAATTATTCTTTAGATTTTATTACTGCAGTTAACCAAAATTCAGTGCGATTCCATATTAGAGTGAAAATATATGGATATGTGGTTTCCAAATTTATGTCATTATTAATCAATCGGCCGATTTTTAAAAATATATAATATGCAATTAGGTATATTTTAGCTATGTTCGACTAGTGCACTTTTATATCACATTTTTGCCTATCTGTCAACCACCTTTTGTTATTTTCCAAGTCAAATAAATATAATTTGTACTAGAAAATGTATTTAATAAATGAAATCAAATAAATAGCGCAGATACAAGACACATTTTATTAAATAAATTTTCTAATTCAAAATATGTTTTTTTAAATTTTTTTACTTGAAGAAAACACGGAAGATTGACAGCCATGCTTTGCTATATCAAGATTAGCAGACCAGCTTGTATACAATTAATTTTTAAACTAATTACAATTTAGAAAATTCAATTAAATTTTATAGATTTGGTTGATGAAAAATAATTTAGAGTATATTTTTGAAAAATAAGATAAAATAAATTATGTATAATAATAATTCTGAAACTTTGCATGAACATTTCTTTCACATGGTTGTGTTTTGTAGGTACAAATTTTATTTTGTACAATGGGAATAATTCTTGTATTATCAACTTTTTTATGTGGCCCGCAGCCTTGTATATAATACTTAATTTGGCCCGCGGCAGTAAACGAGTTTGACATGCCTGCTATACATTATAGATAAGTGCTTTAATACTTTAGATACAGTGGTAACATTTTCTATGATTTATATTGTATTATATAGGAAATAAAACATAGCAACCATTTTTGTTTAGAGTCAGTTCTTTCTCATTTTACTAACAAAACTTCATGACTGTAAGCATCCAGAAAATGACGTCATTTTCATATAAACATTGTAGATTGAGTTTTTATGAATGAAAACATAAGTATCCATTTAAAAAGAATGCCATATGAAATAGAATTTCACTAAATGCAACAACAATTGGCTGAATTTTTTATTTTTTGGTATAGTCAAAGAAATTCTATATTTTTCTGTTAGAAGTGTGAAAAAAAGTGCATTCTTATATGTAGTAACTGGCAACGGACTCTGTGGACTCTGTACCGCAAAGCCAGCAAATTCTCTAATGAGGCTCTTGATGAAGACATAAACTTCTGAACAATTGGTTTTGATGAGTGCAGTAATTTTTACAGCGTGAGAACAGAAGGAGTCGAGAGACGGACTCTCAGAGAGATGCTCCAAGATCTCCGCGGCCAGCCTTTGCAAGCTGAGCTGAGTAACGGCTCATTGGTAAAAGGCCTTCACAAGCTGCAATGTTGTTAATATTATCTGTAAACCTGTAAATATTTGTAATTATTTTACATATAACCAAGAACATTAAAATGAGTAAGATTTCCTTAAGAATCTCCCGTGGACTTATTTATACCCATTTAGACAACCGAGCATATTTAACATAAGATATCTCTACAAAATTTGGAGGCTACCGGCCTGAATCTAGGATCTACATGATTTGTGCGTGATCAACGTGAAATTCTAATAAAGAAGAAAAATGATTTATGCGTGTGTCTCCAGTGCGTATCGGATCTACATGAATTTGTGCGTATAAGAAGAAAAAAGATTTGTCATCAAGTTCCTGTGAGGTGTTCACGTATGTCTTCACGAAAAGTTTTATGTGCTTCGAAATTTTTTTTTCATCTGCGTATTACTACACATCCAAGTGTGTGTGAGTGGTTATTATGTGAGTGCTATGATCTGCTGTTCGATCATATGTCAGTGATGTGCTGTGATAAATCACTGAAAAACCGATACAGTGCTTTCGGTAAAGAGTGAGTAAAATGTTTCGAGTGTCGATGGAGAAAGTCTGACCCATTCAGATCGTCGTGTGTGCCGATATAAGTGTTGCGTTCATCGCGGTGGGGGAAAGTGATTTTTTTTATCTCCTGCTGATATATATTTTTTTCTTCTGCTTTTATTTAGTGTACGCAAGAAGAGAATGTGTCGTTCGTTATCAGCAAATAGTTGAGTAGTGGTGATGCTCAAATGAAAATATAAACGTCTGCAGTGTTTTTTTTTTTATCGATCTGGTTACGGTGACAGTCGAATTAGGTTTAAATCCACCAGAATCGGCCAATAAAACTCAATTAACTGATTTAATTGTAAAATCCAAAGGGTATGATGAAGATTTAGTGAAAAATTTGTTAGAGTGAATTGTGAGTGAGCGCGAAGAAGCTGAACGATTATTACAGCAAAAAGAAGCTGAGAATCGCGAGTTTGAATTAAAACGATTACAATTGGAAAATACACAAAAAGCCCAATTACATAACTCTGTACGTACAATCGCCGGAAAGGGTTCCGATGTTTTAAAATTGTTAAATAGGTACAATAACGAGGAGGAAATCAGTATATACTTAACCCTTTTCGAACGCCAGGCAAAGCGGTTAGAGATAGACAAAGATGAATGGGTAACCTATCTTCTCGCATTATTACCTCTCGATATAGTTAATTTAATAAATCGCGAAAGTGAGGAACAGTCCAGCGACTACGACTATGTAAAAAAATTACTTTTAAGACGCTTTAGACTTACACCGGAGCAATTTCGGCAAAAATTCTTCTTGCATAGAAAGCAAAATTCGGATTCGTGGAAAGATTTCTCGTTTGAACTCTCAAATTTCTTTTATAATATTTATGCCCCCAAAAGAATTTAAATACAAAAATCCGTTGTTTTAATTGCAATGAATTTTCACACCGCTGGAGGGATTGTCCCCGAAAAAAAGAAGGCCCAGTGTGCTGGAAGTGTAAAATTCCTGGCCACAGGTCTGACCAGTGTACAAACAATTCTCCTAAAAATGCAAATGCCGCCATAAGCAACAACTCTAATCCAGCAGATAAAATAATAAAGAGCGTGAGGATTTTAGGAAAAAATATAGATACCTTGATAGACACAGGGAGCGACGTAAATATGGGGAATAACGATATTTATATTGCCCTGGGATGCCCTAAACTACATGAAAATGACTTGGTTTTGTCAGGTATTGGTGGAAACCAAATAACACCCATAGGATTTACGACCGTAAACATTGAAATAGATGGTTATACAGTAAATTCAGATCTATACATCGTAAAAAATTTGAATAATTCTATAATTTTAGGGAATACCTTTTTGAGACAGTTAAATTTCAATATTTCAGAAAAAGGATTGCAAATTATGGGAAAACGGAAGTTAAAAGAAGTTAGGGTAAATTACGTCACTGCTTTCCCACAAGAAACAGCCATGACAAAAATCAGACGTGTCAGCTATGTCACACCCAGATTTCATGCGATGTTGCGGTCAGAAAAGCAAAACAATCCCACGATAGGAAAAATGATTTCGACAGCTGAATTAGTGAGAAAGGAACAAACTAATCAAAATGAAACAGCTTTTAACTTTAGTGAAAAAGTAAACATGCAATTAAGTACTGAGAAAAGTTGTTTATTAGAAAGTGAACAGTGTTCTATCCCACAGTTAGACTTAACGAAAACCACAGACATTTATTTAGCTGAAACAGCAAATTCTATTAATTTTCAGGAAGTTGAGCTAAATCATATTACAAACAACACTATTAAGAAAGAGTTAATGGAACTGATTACTAATTATAAACCAAACAAGGTTAAGGACACAGAGTTAAAAGTAAATATAATATTAACTGATGATATTCCGATTGCGCAACGACCGCATAGATTAGCGTATCCGGAGCAGGAGTTTGTGGACAAACAAATACAGGAATGGTTGGAAACGGGAATTATAACGGAGAGCAACTCTAATTATGCATCTCCTATAGTGTTAGCGAAAAAGAAAAATAATTCTTGGAGACTTTGCGTAGACTATAGATTGCTAAATAAAAAAATAATTAGAGATAATTTTCCCTTGCCAAGAATAGAAGATGTTTTAGATAACATTGAGAATGCAAAGGTTTTCACAACATTGGATTTAAAAAATGGTTTTTTTCATATAGACGTAGCAGAGGAGAGTAGGAAATATACAGCATTTGTCACGCATAACTCACAGTACGAGTACTTAAAGCTCCCATTCGGATTATCGGTTGGACCTCAACAGTTTCAAAGATATATTCAAGCTGTTTTTAAACGGTTAATTAAAGAAAAGGTAATATTAATTTACTTAGACGATGTCATAATACTTGCGGAAACTGAGGAAGAAGCCTTGGTAAAACTGAAACGCGTCCTAGAAGTTGCATCGGATTACGGACTTGAATTTAATTTTGCAAAATGTCAATTTCTTAAACGGAAAATTGAATTTTTAGGCTATATTATCGAAAACGGAACTACTAGACCCTCGGAAGCCAAAACTTTGGCAGTAAAGAAATTTCCTGAACCCCGCACCCTTAAACAATTACACAGTTTTCTGGGTCTAACTTCTTATTTCAGAAAATACATCCCACATTATGCAACTATAGCGAGACCTTTAAGTGATTTATTAAAAGCGGGAAATAAATTTAAATTTGGAATACCCGAAAAACAAGCTTTTGAAACTCTTAAAGAAAAATTAGTTAACCCCCCAGTATTGCATGTATTCCGACGAGGCGCCAGACTAGAATTGCACACCGATGCAAGCGCCATAGGTTTTGGTAGTGTCCTACTACAAGAAGATGAGAACAAAAACTTACATCCTATTCATTACATGAGCCGTAAAACTACACCTACTCAAGCAAAATTTTCGAGTTACGAATTAGAGACCCTTGCGGTAATAGAATCGGTCAAAAAATTTTGAAACTATTTATTAGGGACGAAATTTTAAATTGTGACAGATTGTTCCGCGTTTCAAAAGACTATGGACAAAAAAGACATTACGCCAAAAGTAGCAAGATGGGCGCTATTCTTACAGGAATTTGATTATGAAATAGTACATCGAGCGGGAAATCAAATGAAGCATGTTGACGCACTAAGCAGAAATACGGTATTGGTAGTAACACGTTCTTATGACGAATTAACAGCAAAAATTAAATTAGCGCAACAAGAAGATGAACATATTCAAACCATAAAAAAGTTAATAGAAAAAAATGAAAGCTCGGAATATTTTAATCGAAACAACATACTGTATAAATATGAAAACGACAGAGAATTGTTGATGATTCCCGTAAATATGCAAAAAGAAATAATACGCAATGTTCATAATAAAGGTCATTATGCGGTAGCAAAAACCGAAACAATTCTAAAAGAAAACTATTTTATACCCCAGTTAAGGAAGCAAATAGAAAACATCATTGTGAATTGCATAGAGTGCATTTTGTGTAATAAAAAGCAAGGAAAAGGAGAAGGTTTATTGAACCCAATTCCAAAACAAAATATCCCCCTTGAGACTTATCATATTGACCATGTAGGACCAATGCCATCCACTCACAAAAATTATAATCATATTTTTACCGTCGTAGATGCTTTCACAAAATTTGTCTGGTTATACCCAGTTAAAACTACTGCTGCCGTAGAAGTTATAGATAAATTAAAATTACAACACAACATTTTCGGAAACCCGTCCCGAATAATAACCGACAAAGGACCCGCTTTTACGTCCGACGATTTTGAAGCATATTGTAGCGAACAAAAAATACAACATGTCCCAATAACGACAGGTGTTCCAAGAGGAAATGGCCAGATAGAACGGATGCATAGAATCCTGATACCAATATTAGCGAAACTTAGCATAGAAGATCCCACTAAATGGTACAAATACGTAGCATCGGTACAGCGAATTATAAACAGCACTATATCTAGAAGTACAAAATTTTCACCATTTGAGCTTCTAACCGGTGTTAAATTGCGACATAAAAACGATTTGCAAATAAAAGAATTGTTAGACGAAGAACATATAAATTCAATTATGTCAGAAAGAAATTTCAATAGGGAAATTGCAAAAGAGAACATTTTAAAAATACAGGAAGAAAATCGTAAAACCTATAATAAAAAAAGAAAAACGGCTAACACCTATAAACTCGGTGATTTGGTGGCGATTCAAAAAACGCAGTTTGGGACAGGTACCAAACTAAAGCCTAAGTTTTTTGGACCTTACGAGATTACCGCAGTAAAAAGAGGCGATCGGTACAATGTAAACAAAGTTGGACACCATGAGGGTCCAAATACGACCTCAAGTGCTGCAGATCACATGAAACCATGGACTTCTACTGTCTGAAACAAAGCAAATGTGCTTTTAGGTGATTTTGTGTTTATTATTTTTATTATTATTATATATTTTTTATTTTTTTTAACTGTGTTTTATTGATATTTTTTTTGACTAATAAATAAACTGTGAAAAGAACTGCGTCCAAGTGACAAACACAAAAAAGAACTTTCCAAACTCCAAAAATATTATTTAAGGACTGAAAACATTTTATTCAGTAGTATTTAGTGACTGATCTTGATATTACTTTATTTTTATGTTTGTGTGTTTTTTTGTTTTGTATCTTATACGTTCTGAAAAAGTCATCCGGTACTCATCTGGTATAAAAGGTAGATGATGACTGGGAGGACCCAGCCCGGTCAGGTAGGCCGAACTGTAGTAACTGGCAACGGACTCTGTGGACTCTGTACCGCAAAGCCAGCAAATTCTCTAATGAGGCTCTTGATGAAGACATAAACTTCTGAACAATTGGTTTTGATGAGTGCAGTAATTTTTACAGCGTGAGAACAGAAGGAGTCGAGAGACAGAGTCAGACGGACTCTCGGAGAGATGCTCTAAGATCTCCGCGGCCAGTCTTTGCGAGCTGAGCTGAGTAACGGCTTATTGGAAAACGGCCTTCACGAGCTGCAATGTTGTTAATATTATCTGTAAACCTGTAAATATTTGTAATTATTTTACATATAACCAAGAACATTAAAATGAGTAAGATTTCCTTAAGAATCTCCCGTGGACTTATTTATACCCATTTAGACAACCGAGCATATTTAACATAAGATATCTCTACATATATATAGGGTAAAAGTATCAATAGTCGGCCACATTGAGATAAAATGCCTTACGAATAGCTTATTTTTGGTTCTGAATGAAATATTACAATTTCTCTATATGCATCCATCTTTTATAAGTCATAAATCATCAACAAAGAATTTTGGGTATTTTTATTGAATTAGTAATCAGCCCTTTTTTTCAAGATTGAGGTCAGATAGCTGTTTTTCCTATTTTTTTGTTAACTGATGGCAATTTTTTTAAAAGGTAAGTATTAATTTATTTTTTATTCTTTTCTAAATCTATAAGACTCTAATATTAGCAGGGTAAATAAACTAATGTTTTTGAGTATAAAAAGTAAATAAATTTGTTAGTCTTAATTAATTTTAATGCGACTGATCATTGGGTATTATATTTTGCTTACATGTTCAGTAGTCGGCCATAAGGAGATGACTATTGGATAAATAGCTTATTTTACTTTTTTGAGTTTATTTTTCATAATTTGGTAGATATAGCTTTATCTCTATTACTATACGTATTATGAAAAAGAAACTTTTTTACATGCTTGTTTGTTTGCTTGTAGGGGAAACTACTGGAACTACCAAACCAATTTCAAAAGTAAAAGTGACAAAATGAAGGTGACAATCTCTACTCTGACATACACAATATTTTATGTCAGAGCCACTTCCCCCATGTGGGTAGAAGGAGCACAAAATATTCTAAATGTGCCCCTTTTTTGTGATATTGAAGGAGCTAGTAACTTGAAATTTTGCATGGTGGTTGTTTTCTAGAAAATTCGACATTTAAAAATGTGAAATGAGTGGAAAATGTTATAAATTACAATTTGTGTAGAATTGTTAGGAATATAAACTTGAAATTTAACATGTCTGTTACTTTTTAAACGTAAATGCTGGATCAGGACAATTAAAAAGAAAAAAGAAGGAATTTTAAAAAATGAAAAAAACTGAAAACATTCTAAATTACGATTTTTATGGAATTACTAGGGATAGAAACTTAAAATTTGCCAAGGCTGTAATTTTTAATATGTATGCTCATATAAAATAATTTCTTTTCTTTAAAAAATGAAATAAAAAAGGGTACAGGACCAAACAAACGTTTCAAAGTTTCGAATTCTGTGATATTTTTGGTGCTGGAAACTTTAAATTTGGCATGGTGGTTAATTTTAAGATTTAAATGATTGCTAAGAAAGGTTTATAAAAAATTTGAAATTTAAATGCTGAAATGAGAAAAAAAGTTTTTTTTTTTTTAAATTTTAGAATAGAAACTTGAAATTAGACACGGCTAACATTTTTAATATGTAAGTGGTCTGGTCGCACCTGAACAGTTTCTAAAAAATTCGAAATTCGAAATTTAAAAGGAACTAAAAATGTTCTAAAGTTGCGATTTCTGTGATACAGTTGGGTGTAGAAACTTCAAATTTTGCATGGTGGTTTCTTTGGAGATGTAAACTCTTGCTAAGAATGGTTTCTATAAAATTCAAAATTTAAAAAATTGAAATGATCAGTAATTGCTGTTTATGATTCTAAATTATGATTTATTTGGAATTAATAGGGATAGAAACTTGATATTCGACACCAGGGTTACTTTTAAGTCGCAAATGCTCGCACAATTTTTTTTTTTTTTTTTTTTTTTTTTTTTTTTAAATCTAAATTTAAAATGGGAAAATGAATAGAAAACGCTCTAAAATCTAAATTACTTTTGACCCACTGAACCGAATCCAAAATTTCTTTCAGGATAACACTGGACTCAAGAACAACAACAACAAAAAAAAAACGTGTTAAATTATGTTTTATTTGGAGTTGATAGGGCGATTGCTAGACACTTGAAATTTGACATGGCTTTTACTTTTAAGATGTAAATGCTTTTACTTTTAAGATGCAAATGCTTTTACTTTTAAGATGCAAATGCTTTTACTTTTAAGATGTAAATGCTTTTACTTTTAAGATGCAAATGCTTTTACTTTTAAGATGTAAATGCTTTTACTTTTAAAATGTTCTAATATATTTGAAATTTAAAAGAGTGAAATGAATAGAATAGGATTTAAAATCATGATTACTTTTGTACTACTGAAATGATTTCAAATCTTCTCTTGTGATAATAATGATGATGTTCTCTATTTAAAAAGAGGCTATATTTTATCTCTGTACGAACTGACCCCATAAGTGTGTAAGAACGAAAAATGTTCTAAAATTCCATTTACTTTGAATCTGTTGAGACTAAGAGCAGGAAATTCCTTATGGTGTTGAATTTTAAGACATAAATGCACATTAAGAACGTTTGTTAAAGTATTTGATATTTAAAAGAAAGAAGCTATTGGAAAGCGCTCTATAATTATGATTTTACTCGACTTTCGAGGCAAGAAATTTTCTAGGTTTCTGTAGAAAGCAGGTTTCTATAGAATGTGATGCTCCTAAAGATGCCACTTTTTTAAAGATTTTCAAATAAATGAAGTGGGAAGAAAATGTTCTACAGTTATATTTTTACTATTATTTCTCAAAAAATTT
This sequence comes from Maratus michaelseni, assembly GCA_963931845.1. Taxonomy (NCBI): domain Eukaryota; kingdom Metazoa; phylum Arthropoda; class Arachnida; order Araneae; family Salticidae; genus Maratus; species Maratus michaelseni. The sequence goes on from OZ007591.1 coordinate 159,406,713, forward strand.
CCATCTAGAAACTTTAAATTTGGCATAGAAATAACTAAGACATAGATGTGTGAGAACAATATTTATATTTTTAATTTAAATTTTTTAAAACTTAAAAGAAAAGTAAAATTAAATTTTTTTTCATACCATGCTAGGACAACTTTTCTGAGCAGTGGGATAAACACAAGTACGAGCAAATGTTATAATTAATTCAAATGATAGTAATAAAGAAACATGATTTCCAATAAAGTAAGGAAGTATTTGATATTCAGCCTTTAGCCATACACAAATGACAATTAAATACAGTGGAACTTCCCTTTAACAAAGTCCCTATTTAACGAAGTTTTCTACTTAACGAAATTTTCTGCAGAACTTTGACTTTGAACACCATTAGTATGTAAATTAATCTCCATATTACGAAAAATATATTCTATATAACGAAGTTTATTCCACTTTTGTACGTGTACAGATTTCAAACTAAGAGGTTGCTGTTGCGATGGATATGCGAATTTATTTCAGCGGATTGTATGTAAATGAACACATTTAAATAATTTCCATTATGCTTGGTGCTAAATAAAACATTTTTTTTCACACTAAAAAAAAAACACTTGTTATCATTACTCTCTTCCACACCGAGACTCCAGCGCTGACAGTTGGGGGAAGTCAAAATCCCCTTTTTACATTTTCAATGATATAGAAGATAAAGTGACGCAATGGCGTCATATGCATTGAAGCAAAAAATGTCAATTACAGTCAAACAGTTACCATTCTGACCTTTCACTGCTGATCGACATCATAGACATAGCTTTGTACATCCACAAGAATGTGCTTCAAAATGCGAATCGAAGAACATCAAAGTTATTTTTGTTCCTGCCAATACAACTTCTATTTAGTCTAAGGAATAATAAAAAATCTTGAAGTACATTATCGAAAAAGACAGAAAAAAGACAATGTAGTGAAAACATTAGTTTGAGAATATGTGTATCAGAGCTGATGAAAGCTTGAGCGAATGTTTGGAATGTGATGTGTGATTTCATCAACCGTACACAACTGTTTTGTAGAAGACAGCTCCATAACTGAACCTGAATCAAATGCTTCTGAATCCAATACCTGTTTGTCATATCTGAAAGAAAAATTTCATGAATTTAAGTTGATTTCTATTTAACGAATTTTCTTCATAACAAAGTTTTTAAGTGTAACGATGAGACTTCGTTAAATGGAAGTTCCACTGTATAGTATTTTTTAAAATTACTGAACTGATTTAAAAATTCTTCCACTAAACGATAGCTTATAAACAGAGTTCCCAAATAGACTGCATTGTATCTGTTTTCTTGGAAGGCGAATTTTGCATTATTTCAAGTTTCACTTTCACCTAATGCAGTACAAAAATGAAGTTTATCCAAATTGTAATATTTAAATTATCTGCAAAAGTATAATTTCTCCGAATGTTAATTGGCACACAAATACCACTTGCCATATTTCAACCATGCATGCAAAGCCAATGGTTTTGACAAAAGAAAAACTTGTTGCCTGTTTGTTTTATCCAATAGTTAGCCACCCTAGTAATAAGAGGCTAACTACTGGGCTTTAGAATCCTTTTCGCAGCCTCTATTAAACTTCTTAAATAATAAAATAAAATAATGAAGCTATCTACACGTGTCACTTTTAAATGAACTGCCACTTTAAGATTTACATTACATTAGCTATGCTCGGTCAAAATTAGCTTTGAGTGATATTTTTTTCATTTGGTGCCAATCAAGTGTTTTGGCATAGGTAATCTTAAAAGTCAATTTTCCCTATCATATAAACCCTGATTGGTTGAATTCAGTTTTCTAGAACGTTCCACGGACTCTGATTAGTTGAATCATGTATCTCGGCTCCTATTGGAAATTTCTAGAAAATTCCTTCAGACTCTGAAAGTCAACATTTTAGACAAATCTCTGAAAGTTTGGAGACATTTTTTCATTTAGCAGCAAGCATGTGTTGAGAAAGTTCTATGTACCCTGATAGCTTCAATTCTGTTTTCAAGAACGTTCTATGGACTCTTGATTGGTTGAATATGTATCTTGGCTCTTATTTGGAATTTCTAGAAAATTCCTTCAGATTCTGAAAGCCAATTTTTTCACCAAATTCAGCGATATTTTTTCATTTGGCGCAAAGCGTTTTGGCATTGGTAATCTTAAAAGTCAATTTTCCCGTCAAATCTCGCCAACACTTTTTAAGATAAAAATAGCTTGACTCATGAGCAAAATGACCCACTAATTGAATTTCCTCGAGCATGTGACCTAGCCAAATCATTTTCTTGTGCCCAAAAACCGTAGGATACAAAATTTAGTTCAAATCGTCTGAGACATTTTTAAGATAAAAATATCTTGACCCATAATATGAGACATGACCAAAATGACCCACTAATCGAATTTTCTTGAACATGTGACCTAGCCCAACAGTCTTCTCATGCCCAAAAACCATAGGATGGAAAATTTAGTTCAAATAGTCTGAGCCGTTTTTTAGATAAAATTAGCTTGACCCAGAGTGACCCAAAAATGATCTACTAATCGAATTTTCTTGGACATTTGACCTAGAACAATGATTTTTTCGTGCCCGAAACTCGTAAGATACAAAATTTAATCAAAATCGTTAGAGTTGGTTTTTAGATAAAATTAACTTGACCCATGTTGACCCAAAAGTGACCCACTAATCAAAAGTTCTTGAACATGTGACCCAGCCCAATAGTCTTCTCGTGCCCGAAAATGGTAGGATACAGAAGTTAGTCAAATTCGTTACAACTGTTTTTTAGATACAATTAGTTTGACCCTGACCCAAAATGACCCACTAATAGAATTTTCTCGAACATGTCACCTAGCCTAATGGTTTTCTGGTGTCCCAAAACGGTAAGATACAAAATTTCATTAAAATCGTTAGAGCCGTTTTTAAGATAAAATTTGCATATATATATATATATATATATATATATATATATATATAACCTCACACACACAAGATTTGCTCATATTAGAATATACGAGTAGGGAAGACCGAGCTATGTTCAGTCAAAATTAGCTTTGAGTTCAAATATCATAACCCATGACCAAAATGACCCACTAATCAAATTTTCTCGAACATGTGACCAAGCCCAATTGTCTTCTTGTTCCCAAAAACCATAGGATGCAAAATTTAGTTCAAATTGTCTGAACCGTTTTTAAGATAAAAATAGCTTGACCCATAATGACAATGACCCACTAATTGAAATTTCTCGAACATGTGACTTAGCCCATTCTCGTGCCCGAAAACCATAAGATGCAAAATTTAGTCTAAATAGTCTGAGCTGATTTTTAGATAAAATTAGCTTGACTCACAGTGACCCAAAAATGACCCACTAATCGATTTTCTTGGACATGTGACCTAGCCCAATGATTTTCTCGTGCCTAAAACTCATAGAATACAAAATTTAATCAAAATCGTTATAGCCGTTTTTTAGATAAAATTAACTTGACCTGTGTTGACCCAAAAATGACCCACTAATCAAAAGTTCTGGAACATGAGACCCAGCCCAATAGTCTTCTCATGCACGAAAATGGTAGGGTACAAAATTTAGTCAAAATTGTCTGAACCGTTTTTTAGATACAATTAGCTTGACCCTGACCCATGGTGACTCAAAATGACCTACTAATCGAATTTTCTCGAACATGTGACCTAGCCCAATGATTTTCTGGTACCCAAAACGGCAGAATACAAAATTTCGTCAAAATCGTTAGAACGGTTTTTTAGATAAAATTTGCATATATATATATATATATATAACCACACGCACACAAGATTTCCTTGTCTTAAAATATATGATGATATAAAAAACTTTTAACTTGAGACTCCCAGAAGAATTCTACAAAGTATGCATTAATACATGACACTGTTAAAAATGTTTTGCTGTTTTTAAAAAGTTCTACTTTAAGTTATTTAAAATTAACTGGGAAGACCGAGCTATGCTCGTTAAAACTATCTTTGTGTTCAATACGATGTAATAGTAAATTCTCTGTACAACATATAACAATCAGTTCTATGTACTCTGGTTGGTTAAATTCTGTTTTTTAGAACGTTCTATGGACTCTGATTGGTTGAATCATGTATCTCGGCTCCTAATGGGAATTTCTAGAAAATTCCTTCAGATTCTGAAAGTCAATTTATTCGGCAAATGTCACCATAATTTTGCAAAAATTCGGACACTTGGCACATTCTTTCATTTGTCAGCAAACATGTCCTTTGCCATTAGTAATCTTGAAAGTCTATTTTCCTGCCAAATCTCGCCAATGTTGCAAAATTTTTGCCAAATTTAGCAATAGTTGGCAAAATACTGCCATCATACAAATCATTAGAGCCGTATTTTTGATAAAATTAGCTTGACCTGTAGTGACACCAAAATGACCCACTAATCAAATTGTCTCAAACATGTGACCCAGACCAATGGCAGGGGTGATTGTGGGTTCATGAAAAAATACCTGAAATTTTAGCAAGAAATCGTTTCTGTATGTAGAGAGGTGGGAGGAACATATAATTTATTACATGAAGATCAGATTATGAAAAATATGAATTTTAATTATGTTTAGCAATCATGTGAAATTGATATTTTAGTCTTATTTTATGAATTTAACTATCAGAAAAACCAGAATTTTTGTACTGCAAATGAAAAAAATATCTGAATTCAGGTACATTTTCTGAACATAATCACCCCTGCAATGGTCTTCTTGTACTCCAAAATGGCAGGATACAAAATTTAGTCAAAATCGTTAGAGCCGCTTTTTAGATAAAATTAGCTTGACCTATAGTGACCTCCAAATGACCCACTAATCAAATTTTCTCAAACATGTGACCCAGCCAAATGGTCTTCTTGTACTAAAATATGGTAGGATACAAAACTTAGTCAAAATTGTTAAAGCCATTTTTAGATAAAATTAGCTCGACTGGTAGTGACCTCAAAATAACCCACTAATTGAATTTTCACAAACATGTGACCCAGCTGGTCTTCTTGTACCCAAAAATGGTAGGATACAAAATTTAGTGTGAATCGTTAGAGCCATTTTTTAGATAAAATTAGCTTAACACATAGTGACCCCCAAATGACCCACTAATCAAATTTTCTCAAACATGTGACCCAGCCCAATGGTCTTCTTGTATCCCAAAACAGTAGTATATAAAACTTAGTCAAAATCGTTAAAGTCATTTTTTAGATAAGATAAAATTAGGGGGAGGAGGCAGAGTATAGCGAGTAGGGGGCCGAGCCCCCCTAGTAAATGAAAAAGAAATTAGGAACATCACAAGAGTGTCTCTTGCTAAACAATTTGAAAAAAGGTGTAGTTTCTAGTAAGCAATGTGCAAAGTGTAGTAGAATCAGGTCAATGTGTAGTTTCTATACATAATGTGCAGTAGTTGGCAACCCTGAATTAATTGTTCATGTTGCTGCCACCAACAACATGACGACTTACTCATGAGCATGTGTTTGCTTCATAATAAAGATTACTTCTATCTATACTAATATTTGTATATAAAAATAGATAAATGGCTTTTTTTATTAAATAAATTGTATAAATATTGAAAAAATTTCTTGTGTGTATAAAAATGTAAACAGCTTTCCAGAAAAATGTGTGAAAATTTTTCTTCTCTTGCCAAGGTCCTTTTTTTCTATCTCCCCAATGTTCTTGTAGCAAAGTGCCCAAAACACAGTGTGTAAAAAAATAATTTCTATATTTAAAGTTTGTTTTAGTAGCAATTAGTAACAGAGGCATAATCGCTGTAACTTTTGTAATAATTTTAATTCCAAAAACTCTCTTTTGGGCTATATTCTAGACACTATAAGAAAATTAAAATGATTTTTTGAAAGTTCAAAATGGTTTTTCTTTTTAGCTGGATTTTGTTATAGAAAAATTCCATATTTGCAGATTTTATTGCACTTTTATAACTAGATACATTAAGTTTCCACACAAACTTTATCCCTTACACATACAAGTGAAAAAATAAACTTATTTGAATATGTATTTATGGAATACTTAACTTAAACATCAAGAATTGTCAAGTAATTTATATATTTTTAATACAGATACATACATGTTTGGATCAAAATGGGATGTTAAAACTTATGATAAATTGATTGATTTGTGAGAAGCATAAGTATAATTATTAATTACCATTGTGAAGCAACTTCCTAAAACAAGCACAAATACTATTTTTTCAAACTTTGAACTCCGAATAAATTTCTTGTAACTCTGGGGTAAAAGCCTATGGAAATTATACATAAAATATTAATTTCCTTATTGCATTTAAATAGAAAAACACAATCATATTTTCTACATATTCTGAACAAAACATACACTTGAAAGAAAAAAAAGAGCGATTTAGGAAAGATTTTAAAATTACCATTGTGACAGCCTGAAAATAATTTATTAACCGCATTTATATACCGAAATATGCCAATTAATATGATTAGCATTTATTAAAATGATGCCTAGCCAAATTTCTGCAAATCAAAACATAGATTAGAAATAATTAAAATTTAGAGGCACATGGCAAGCAGAATAAAAGATAAATATTTCTTTAATTTATACTATGATATTACACAAATAATCAACAGAATTTCTTGATTACACATCAGAATATTTAAAATTTGCATGCTTGTTGAAAATATTAAATTGCTTTTTGAGCATATTAAATTGCTTTTTGAGCATATTAAAACGACAGAAATTTAAGGGAGAGAAATTATTGATTATTCATTACTGTAAAAAAACAAATAAGATAGAAACTTTTTAAAAAAAATTTTAAAGTTAAAAAACTTTGAACTTTTTTTTTTTTTGGGGGGGGGGAATTCAGATGATAGATTATTCATTTATTTCTACTACAAAATAAATAGAACAGAAAATAAAAATTAAATATTTTAAGATGTTTAACTTTGATTGTTGGAAGTGTGTGGGTGGGTGGTGGTGGGGGGGGGGGGGGCACGCAAAAGGCAGAAAGCGAATATTGTGGAGAGATCAAATTTGGATGATTATTTACAGTTGTGTGCAAAAGTTTAAGACCAGCAGCCAAATTTTGGTATTTTAACACAAAGCATCATTAATGCCGAATATTACACCATCTTATGTGTCGATTGCATCAGACTCGTTTGCCTGCTATAAATAACTTTCCTCGTCTCATTCCTCACTAGTTGTTTTGTGGATTTAATCATAGACGGTGCTGTTTTTTAATCTTTGTAATGGGTAAAAACACGTCACTTTCAGTCTCAAAAGGGGCAGAAATAGTCGCCCTGCATAAAGTTGGCTTTTCTGAACGTGAAATAGCTAAGCGGGTACATGTGAGCAGGACTGCTGTTCATCAAGCTGTCAGCATAGGCGTAGCGTCGGGGGGGGCACAGGGGGGCACGTGCCCCCCCAACTTTCTGAACAAAAATTTTTTGAAAAATGATGCAGTCAATTAAAAGTTGTTTTGTGTTGATCTGAAATCGAAATGACAATGAATTATTTTTATTTTCATTTTACATTTTTTCATTTTCTTTGGATTTACTCAACTTTAGTAGATAACTCATCTACATTTGGTATTTGGTACCTAAGTTTGTTGGTTGAAATCTGAGCTGGACAGAACGGAATGATTGTCAAAGATTTCCGAATTTATTTTCATATTAACGACAAATTACGATATTTTTCATCAAGAATTTCTCTCTAAATGAATTCCACTTTTGGAAGTACAAAACATGTTTTGTGCATAACAGTGATGCGGAATAGCATGGACATCATTTTGGAGCAGCTAAAAAAAAAAAAAATGGAGCAGAAAAGAGGCATTTTGGAGCAGCTAAAATGCTTCTTTGGAGCAGAAAATAACTATTTTAGAGCAGCAAAATTGCTTTTATTTTTAAAGAAAAAGAAGCGTTATGGAAAACAAACAAACTAAAAAAAAAAAAAAAAAAAAAAACGCCACTAGGAAAAAAAGAGGGAGTTAATAAGTATTTTAGGGAGAGAGATAAACTGTTAAGATATAGTGCAAAATAAAGAAAATTTTTTAAACAGCCCGATAAAACAAAGACAATATCTTTATCGGGCTGAACCGATTTAAAAAAAAAAAAAAAAAAGAATAAACAGGCCAGTTGGGCTCATAAAAAATTAAACGAATAAGAAATTTAATAGGGTTAGACTAAGACAACAAAACATGAAAATTTTTCTTTGGGGTCGAAAATAAGTAAATGTCCATCTCGTGCCGATCCTAGTTTGACGCAGAAAATTGCCATATTAATTATCCAGCATGTGAATGTCTGTATCGGACTGGGTCCGCTCCAGTCTCGAAACAAATTTTGTTTTTTATTTCGACACAGATTAAATTAAAATTTTCACCATCGTCGTTCACGTTGCTTTAGGAACCGATTCGGCATTTTCTCAGCTTTAATTTAATAACAGCGGTACTATAATTAACCTGAGAGTTATTTTGGTTATAGTAAACAAAATATCCAAAAATCGGCGTGAAATGCAAAAAAGATACCAAAAACCTCATACGAAATTCAGTAAATATTAAAAAAATAGAGAAAACAAAATTTATTATATTGGGTTAAAATATTGAAATCGGATTCCTAACGAATGTCAAACAATCATCGCAAAACGCGAAAACATGCTAAAAAAACATACAAATTTCGCGAACAGTTCAAAACTTACAGTTGATAAAATTTCCGATATTGGGCTGAAAAATTCTAACGATTCTTTTTACGTCCGGAATGTCAAAACATCGCATAATAACTTCCAAAAAATTTAAAAATCTGGAAATCGAATTTACTGAAATAACAGAAACCAGATTCATTTTACGAATATAAAAAAATCGCCGCAAAATGCAAAAAAACACATGAAAAATTCAAACATCGTTGAGCGAATTCCGCATAAACGTCATTGAAAAGAGAACAAAATATATCATAATGGGCCAAAACTTCGAAACCGGAATCTTTTTACTAATGTACAAAGATCGCCTCGAAATGAGAAAAAAACGCTAAAAATGGCATAAAAAAAATCTTGTCAAAAATCGGGTTTCGAGGTGCATAACTTTAGACATACAGGCAACTTCTTGCTAAATCTTGTAACTCTGTGCACAGCGACCTCGTCAGAAAATTCTGGGCAGACACATAAGCATCTTATATTTGTTATTATAGAGTAGCTGACCCGCCCGGCGTTATCAACTAAATATTAACTATATTAACTAAAATTAGTGAAACGAAAATGTTTCCAAACGAATCTAACGTTGGGGACAATGCTGCCTTTGACAGTGTATAACCTCTAATTTGTATGATTTTATGTTTTTAAATGAAAACATATTAAAACAAACTACAGTTTATCCAAACAAAACTACAGTTGGGGACCTGAAGGCATTCGGCAGCGTACACCAGGCGTGCCACGCGCGCTATGGTCTGTTTTGATTTTAAATTTTTAAACGAAATTTTTTCTAAATGACCTTGTTTTTGTTGCCCCGCAGCCACTGAATTTCTGATAAAGCAGTGTCGTTGGGAGGGGGGGAGGGGTCGCTCACAAACCAACCTGGAACATAGTAACACACGAAAGCTAAACTAAAAGTATTACAATTTCATTGCGATTATATCAAATTAAGTTTAATTTTTTAATTAAAATGCGCCAACTGTTAATCCTATGAGGCAATAGAGATAAAGTAAATAACGTAAGCGTGAAGTGACTTTGAGAAGGGATTTTTTATTATTATTATTTAATATTAATGTATTTTTTAAACGTATTTCACCATTTAAAAGTAAAATGAACGGTAATTAAGAGAGTATGTTTTCTTTTTTCAAATCTTTATCAGAAGAGCAGACGCAGAAAACATTGCAGAAAAAAATCATAACTCCCCCAAAGTGACTTTAGGAAAATATTTTTTTTAAAGGTTAATATTAATAATTTTTAATCTTCTACCACCACTCGATAGAAAAATAAATGTAGATATGGCATGATATATATACATTTTTTCGTATTTCCATTTCCAGAGCGGATGCATATTTTCAAACTTTACGTAGAGAAAACGCCCGAAACGTTGTTTGGAAAAGAATTTTTTTGAAAGGTGTAATATTCATATTTTTTAAAACGGATTGCACAGTCATAGAGATACTAACAGGGTATTTTTTTATTTTTTCACATTTTGAATAGTTGAGCCGATGAGAGATTTGAAAGTTATGGGGAAAAAAGACGAAAAACAATGTTTCTAAAATAAATTTTTTCAAAGGGTTCATATTCGTATTTTATTAAACGAATTGCACTGTTAGAAAGATAAAAGTACCTTTATATGGTGAGTACTTTTTAATTTTTTCGTATTGCTATGTGTCGAGCCGATACGCAGCGCGAAAGACGAGGAAAAAAGGAACGGTTTTCGACCATCGAATTTCCCCGGCTATAGCAAGCTCCGAAACACCCGCCGGGTGCCATTTTCAGGTGAAGAATGATGAGTATTTGTTGTGGTTTTTTATCAATATCTTGGCAATTATTAAAAAATGAAAAATATGAGATCCAGATGCATTAGAACCTGCTTTGGGCTATCCTCATCCAAATTTTCAGACCTCTACGTATGGTAAATTTTCCTTGCCATCGTGGACAAACACATATTTTTATTTAATTAGCATAGATAGATTGTGCATGAAAACATATTTTAATTACTGGTCTTCACCGGAAATACAACTTCGCTCACTTCGGAACTACATGGATTTTTAACAAATGGACCTGTAAAAAGCCTGTCTATAACTGTTTGATACCGCCAATTTTTTAAACTATTCCTGAAAAACTGCATAGATTTTTCATTAAATAGATATTTTGTTCTGATTATCTCAGATTTGCTTGAATTCCATTTCAAAGCAACATTTCGAACTTCTTCCAACTTTGCCAAAACATTTTTTTTATTTCAAAAGTCGTAACTTGTTTTTCTCTTCATCTTTGTCTTTAGGTGAAATTTCCATTTTTTTTCTTTACATTGCCATAGAGAAATTTTTTTACCCTTTCAGTTGTCGACTCGCGGTCATGTATCTCCAGTAATTCTCCATCTTCTTCTTCTACTTCCAACTTAAGATCATCAGCAATTGCCACAATAACCTTTACCAATTTATGTCCTTTATCTGAAACTTCTTCGTTACCAAAAGAAAGACACAGTTTCTTCCCTGCTGCTTTGGTACAACTCATTGTTATTTCTTTCCTGCCCTTTGCAATTGCTATGACATTGTTGAATTATTCCGTCAAAAATTTTCTTAGGAACATGAATGGCCTCACACATTCCAAAACACCTGCTAAAAAGTGCCCTTTTGTAAAGAGTTTTATAAATTTCAGTTATCAGCTTATCCTTAGGTGGAATCAGAAATGTAGCTTTAAGAGGAAGAGAAATCAACCTGATAAATTATAATAGATCTGGTATATTTTCTTGTATGCCCGCTGGATGGACAAATGCGCTATACAAGATTCGAATGTCTTTCAGAGGAAGACTTTTTGCCCACAATAAGCTTTGACAATTGGTTCAAATTCTTCGCGAATCCACTCACTAAATTTTATTCTTTTGACGTCGACTTTGCTCTTAGACTTCCATAAAACAATAGGATAGATTTAGAGATATTGAATTTTTGAATACTCGGGGATTCTCCGGTAAATGAACATTGGTTTTATCTTCCAGTCTTGACTTATACTTGCTGCTAAAAGCAATATTAACCTATCATTCATTGGTTTATAAACAAGAAACGTTTTTCCTTCGTTTAATATAAATGTTTTGTTGGACATTTTCTACACAAATAACCTAGTATTTTCACAATGGTAGACTTGGTGATTTAGGTATTATCTTGCTCATTTTATTAAAACTGTGTCATCGAATAATAATTAGTAGTTAGCGAAAGCATGTGTCGTTAACTAAAAGATTTTTTCATACAACTATTTGTCATTAACCAAATACATCATGAGGCCGTCTTTAACCATGGTACCCCTGTATATGCAGTAAAACTTCCATAACGGACCCTCTGAATAGCAGACAAATCCCGCATTACCAATGTGTCCGCGATTCAGAGGTTTTAGTATATATATATATATTTGTTTATTTGTGTGTGTTTAATAAGCATTTGTGCCCCCCCAAATTTTCTGGTCACGCTACGCCTATGGCTGTCAGTAAATTTAATTGTTTCAGGAAAGTACACTGACCTAAAGAGAAATGGTCAGCCAAGAAAAACTAGTACTTGTGATGGTCATGCGATCCGGAGGATGGTAATGCGATCTCCAACAGCCTCCTGCAAGAAGATTAAACATACTCTGGTTTACAGAGATTTCTCAAGCCTACTGCCTGTCTCTGAGGTATAGTATGCCGAACAGAATTGCAGCAGTGATTAAAAACAAAGGAGGTGCTACAAAATACTGAGTTTAATTTCAATTCTTCAATAAAAATACTTGTAAGTGAATTTTGTTATTTTTTAAATAGCTTTTATTCAAAATTTCCATTAAATATAATATTTTTATGAGTGGTCTTAAACTTTTACACACAACTGTATTTACTGTTACAACAAAGTTGTAAATAAAGCACAAAAATTTTTAAACATTAATTTAAAATTTGTGTTCTGAGAGGCGAAGGGGAGGGCAAATGGAGGAAGTGAAAATTTTGGAGATAAATGTAGATAAAATTTACTAAAAAATGGAAATCTGTTGAAACATACAGGATTCTCACAACTGTAATAATGTCAAAAAGCCATCCTGCAAAATTTATTATTTTTAATCATAATAGTTTACGCAGATATATCCCTCCCCTCTGAGGCAAAGAGCAAGTTTCTGAATATGCATCTCATTGCTCTTTTTTAACCCCACAATCCAAGGGCCACCATGTAATGAATCTTCGTGTCATTAACTTCTATGAACTCCAAGACATCGTAGTTGGAACCCTAATATATATATAAAAAAAAAAAAATTTACCATATGCCTCACCTAATTTTTCATACATGCAATTCATTTAAATTATTTAAGAAGAAATGTTATTTTCTTAATGAAAAAAATTATAAAATTATATATATTTTGCACCACTCAATTGCATATAAAGAAGAAGTAGAAATTCTAATTTACCAACGCCTTTAGAAGCTTCTTCTTCAAATTTATAGGAATTTCATCTTATAGTTCAGAGTTTTGCGACTTCCTAATTTGTGTCTCCTGAATCGTGTCTCCAACATTTGTAGTGACTGTGCGTGGAATTTTATTAAAATTTAGGTGCAAAGTGATCCGCTAAATACTCTACAAAACTGTATGATTATGCATACAGTGTACCATGTAATTTTCTGTGTGGTGTTGCAAAGTGGTGTTTTGATATTATGACAGTGTGTCATATGATGATAATTTCATCAAAAATTATTCCTTTCATATTGGAATCACTTCAATTAAAAATTTAAATAGCTTCAACTCTCTATTACTCAGGGACATCACCATTTTAAAATCAAGATGTGTTTTTTATGCCTGCAAAAAGAGCTACAATAGTAGCTCTTTACATCTGTTAAAAAAAAATATATATATATATATATATACTATTTATGTATGATTGTTCATTATTTGCAGAAATGTCATGTGTCTCCTCTAGACAAGGATTCATCTATGTTTTTGTAGATAAGTTCCTAATGCATATTTTTAAATTCAACTATTGTTTAAAGTTTGTTTAAGCAAAATTAGTATTTTCTTTTGAATTTTTAATTTTAAAGGCATAATTTTTTTAATTAAATTAAATTAAATTAAATTAAATTAAATTAAATTAAATTAAAGCAAATGTTTCTAATGGTACACTTGTTTGCATGTTCAGGTAAAAGGCAGAAAACGGATATTGTGGAGAGATCAAATTTGGATGATTATTTACAGTTGTGTGCAAAAGTTTAAGACCAGCAGCCGAATTTTGGTATTTTAACACAAAGCATCATTAATGCCGAATATTACGCCATCTTATGTGTCGATTGCATCAGACTCATTCGCTTGCTATAAATAAATTTCCCAGCCTCATTCCTCGGCAGTTGTTTTGCGGATTTAACAGTAGACGGTGCTGTTTTTTAATCTTTGTAATGGGTAAAAAAACATGACTTTCAGTTGCAAAAAGAGCAGAAATAGTTGCCCTGCATAAAGTTGCTTTTCTGAACATGAAATAGCTAAGGGGGTACATGTGAGCAATATTGCTGTTCATCAAGCTGTCAGTAAATTTAATATTTCAGGAAAGTACACTGACCTAAGAGAAGCGGTCGGCCAATAAAAACTAGTGCTCATGATGGTCATGTGATCCGAAGGATGGTAATGCGATCTCCAACAGCCTCCTGCAAGAAGATTAAACATACTCTGGCTGCAAAGGTCACCGACGTCAGTTTGAGCACTATTTCAAGACGTTTGACCAAAGATTTTAATTTATTATCCTACAAACCTGCTATGAAACCTCGGCTTACCCCGAATATGAAAAAGAACTGACTGACTTCAATGATTGACTTTAAGAAATGACTGACATAAGAACTGGACAGTACAACAGTGGAGTGTGATATTATTTTCCGATGATTCAAGTATTCAGCAAGTTTCTGCTTGTGCTAGAAATGTTCACCGCCCAATGAGAAAGAGATATGAGGAAAGATATACAAGTCCAACAGTGAAACATCCTCCAAGCTAGATGATATGGGGTGTAATGTCTGTGTTTGGTACTTCTGCTCTGTATTTCCTACTGCCTAAAACTACTATGAATGGAAGTTGTTACCTTAATTTGTTACATGATAAGTTGAAACTTCACATGCAAGTTCATCGATGTTCCATTTTCATGCATGATGGTGCTCCATGTCACAGGTCCAAGGCTGTTAGGGACTTTCTGACAGCTGAGCAAATTTAGGTGCTTGACTGTCCAAGTAACAGCCCAGATTTGAACCCAATAGAGAATATGTGGTGTAATTTAAAAAATAAAGTGGCGGAAAAGCAACCGTCAAGTGCTACGGAACTTGTTCAAGTCATAAAGAATGTCTGGTGTACAGAGATTTCGCAAGACTACTGCCTGTCTCTGAGCTATAGTATGCCGAACAGGATTGCAGCAGTGATTAAAAACAAAGGAGGTGCTACAAAATACTGAGTTTAATTTCAATTCTTCAATAAAAATACTTGTAAGTCCATTTTATTATTTTTTAAGTAGCTTTTATTCGAAATTTCCATTAAATCTAATATTTTTATGAGTGGTCTTAAACTTTTACACACGACTGTATTTACTGTTACAACAAAGTTGTAAATAAAACACAAAAATTTTAAAACATTAAGGAACTTTAAGATTTTAAAATTTGTGTGCTGAGAGGTGGAGAGGAGGACAAATGGAGGAAGTGAAAATTTTGGAGATAAATGTAGATAAAATTTACTAAAAAGTGGAAATCTGCTGAAACATATAGGATTCTCACAACTGTAATAATGTCAACAAGTCATCCTGCAAAATTTATTATTTTTAATCATAATAGTTTAAGAACTAAAATAACTTCTTAAAATACCATCAATTTTTAATAGGCCTTTCGAAAGATCTGAGTCTTTCTTCGTCAGGCGCAAAAAGACGTGCGTCTACTATGAAAGCAGCAGCAAGACTGAAATGAGAGAAAACAAGATGAAGCAACAGCCAATAGGAAAGTAGAAATCAACAGCCAATAGGAAAGTAGAAATCAACAGCCAATAGGAAAATAGAAGACAACAGCCAATAGGAAAATAGAAGACAACAGCCAATCACAGAAGTGTAAAATCAAAACAATACAGAATACAAAAAAGAAGGGGAATAAGGGAGTGAAAAAATAAAAAATAAAAATAAAATTAAATAAAAAAATAAAAATTAATGGGAAAAATAAATAAATAAATAAATAAATAAAGCACACAAATATATTAAAAAAAATGGAAACAGGTGAAAATTAAGAATTAAATAAGTAATCAAAATATGTAAATATATATAAAAACAGGCTAAAATTAATTAAAACAAAAATAAATTATATGGAAGTACTGAAGAGGTTCTTCCAAGCAGCAGAGAGCATTGTGGAATCAGATTTATCATTAACAATAACTTCACGATTAAGATAAATAGCTAAATTTTCAAGAAAGTCCAATTCAGAGATACTATTAGCATTAAAGATAATTTTAGCATTAAGCACAATCAAATAAAATAAGTTGAAACTGGTGTGAAACACTAAGAACTAAAATAACTTCTTAAAACACCATCAATACTGATTGATGGCGTTTTAAGAAGTTATTTTAGTTCTTAGTGTTTCACACCAGTTTCAACTTATTTTATTTCATAATAGTTTAGCCAGATATACCCCTCCCCTCTCAGGGAAGGAGGAGGCAGAGAGCAAGTTTCTGAATATGCATCTCATTGCTCTTTTTTAACCCCATAATCCAAGGGCCACCATATAATGAAGCTTCTTGTCATTAACTTTTATAAACTCCAAGACATAGTTGGAACCCTAATATTTAAAAAAAAAAAAAAAAATTTACCATATGCCTCACCTAATTTTTCATACATGCAATTCATTTAAATTATTTAAGAAGAAATGTTATGTTCTTAATGAAGAAAATTATAAAATTATATATATTTTGCACCATTCAATTGCATATAAAGAAGAAGTAGAAATTCTAATTTACCAGCACCTTTAGAAGCTTTTTCTTCAAATTTATAGGAATTTCATCTTATGCTTCAGAGTTTTGTGACTTCCTAATTTGTGTCTCCTGAATCGTGTCTCCAACATTTGTAGTGACTCAGCGTCGAATTTTATTAAAATTTAGGTGCAAAGTGATCCGCTAAATACTCTACAATGCTCTACAAAACTGTGTCATTATGCATACAGTGTACCATGTAATTTTCTGTGTAGTGTTGCAAAGTAGTGTTTTGATTTTATGACAGTGTGTCATATGATGATAATTTCATCAAAAATTATTCCTTTCATATTGGAATCACTTCAATTAAAAATTTAAATAGCTTCAACTCTCTATTACTCAAGGACATCACCATTTTAAAATCAAGATGTGTTTTATGCCTACAAAAAGAGCTACAATAGTAGCTCTTTACATCTATTTAAATATATATATATATATATATATATATATATATATATATACTATTTATGTATGATTGTTCATTATTTGCAGAAATGTCATGTGTCTCCTCTAGAGAAGGATTCATCTGTGTTTTTGTAGATAAGTTCCTAATGCATATTTTTAAATTCAGCTATTATTTAAAATTTGTTTAAGCAAAATTAGTATTTTCCTTTGAATTTTTAATTTTAAAAACATATTTTTTTTAATTAAATTAAAGCAAATGTTTCTAATGGTACACCTGTTTGCATGTTTTTAAAATTTTTTTACCTGATTATGAAATTTTTATTTTAAATCCTTAGTATGGATTCTTTGTTATGAAAATGAATGTTAAGTCCTCGGTAGTCAGGGTACAGACAAATTCTTGACTTTGTGTTGCTTCAAATTCAGCAATTGATAATATTTTTCCTAGGCAGTCAGAGCATATAGGGTGCTTCTGACTTTTTGTTGCTTTACTTGTGCAACTTTATATACATTTTGATTCATAAGTGTACTGATTAATCTTATTGAATTCAAAATTTTGTCATGATGTGACTTTTGGCTTTTCATTATAATAAGAATAAATACAACATATTCGTAAGCATTTCATTTTTGCCACACATCACTTGCACAGTATTCATTTAACTAAATTTTGCTTGTATATTTATGAAACAATTGGTTGATGACCTTCAACAATTTACAGGGGTAATTGTGACTCAAAGTAAAAAACCCTGAAAATTATTGACACAAAATGAAACTAGTCGTTGGGGGCCACTGTAATACTTACCCATCATGGATATGCATAATATAAAATACGAAAATAAAACATGTGTAAACTACTTATAAAATGCATTGCAATTCGAATAAAATTGTGGCTTAATGACGTAATAAACTTTAAATGTTCTATTACTGAATTGCGTAAAAGAAACATCCTTATAACTCCAAAAATGTTAATCATATTAACTAACGTCTTATTACGTCAGATTAAGCGTCTCATTTCCAATTAAAATTGCCATTTGGATGAAATATAGGGTCATGAAAAATCGAAGAGTGTGGGAAATATGATTACAAATATCTCGGCAACTAATTATCCAATCAACTTCATTCTTCATGCAAAATTTATGTTTTTTTACTGTCTTTTATATTCACTCCTTAAAATAAACAATTAAAAAAACATTTTATATACCTTTTATCAGAATGAATATTTCGAGAGTCCGGAAGAAATAGTTCTGGATAATCGAGGTTACTGAAATTCAATAAGCTTCTTCCCATCATTACATACTAAGTACATACCAAATTTCAAGTCTCTATCTCAATTTGTTCGGGAGGTAGAGCATTCACAGAGATACAGACAGACACACAGATGGATGTAAAAAAAAAAAAATTCTAAAAATATGTTTTTCGGAATCTCCAGTGTCTGAAACGTGTAAATCCGTCAAAAATTTTTTTTCAATTTTTAAAACGATTACAAGATTTACCCTATACTATGTATGATGGGTAAGTAAAACCCTGAAGATTATCGATGTAAAATACCAATATCAGTTTACATCACAACTGATACTGTAACTGCATGATAATCAAACAACATAAGAATAGCATAATTTCTGCTATTGTTTGAAATGTACAATTCCAGAAAAAACATAATTTGATAAATTTACATTAATTTTATTGAAAGCTGAATGGCTTCATCAAATGGAGAGTAGAATTTCTCTTGCTGAATATGGAGAGTTCAAATTCTATAACCAGTAAATAAATTTATTTTAAGTACTCATGAAACAAGCACAAATTATGTGCAAAGAGCTCTTACTAGATTTAATGCAATTTTATGACACCTAGCTACTTGAAAACAGTCGAAAAAAAGTCAAAACCAATTTTACTTTTTAGTGGCTAAGTATTAGAAGAAAAAAGTTGGAAATTGTTTGTCAAACGTGACAAATGAAG
The DNA here is from genome assembly GCA_963931845.1 of Maratus michaelseni. Classification (NCBI taxonomy): domain Eukaryota; kingdom Metazoa; phylum Arthropoda; class Arachnida; order Araneae; family Salticidae; genus Maratus; species Maratus michaelseni. Next base: position 159,425,690 of record OZ007591.1, read on the forward strand.
TACGTTCACACTATAACTAGTTTTATAAATATTCAAATTTTAATGATCTTTATTTTAGTGAAATGAATTATATTATCTGTTATTATGATATGATTAATTTCCGTAATAAAATAAGTACATTTTAAGTTAACTAAAGTATTAACTCATTTAAGCATTTATGCTTCATGTCCGTTTGCTTGTCAGTTGCAACACGTTCACTAATGCAGAGATTTAAAAATCTATTATTACAAAGATCCCGATGATCCAATGAGAATTTTGGTTCAGCGTTTGTACTGAATTCGTCTATGCTTTTTCTGCAGTTTTCGACAAATTGAGTCAACAGATATATAGGTGGCGTTGATTGAGCATGCTTTTCACTTATTACATACGCTACACTTACAGGGGCAATTTTTTTTTTTTTTTTTTAACACAGACAGCGCTGCAAAATTTATCATGGAGAACTTGCTTTGCAAATGATTTACCTCATAGTTTAATATGTTATGACTCATGATGAACGAATCTCCTGTGTTTGTTTTCTTTAATGAAGTAAGATTTTGGCGTGTCAACCTAATTTCAGCTGAAATTATCTCAGAATCACATTTAAATGTAACTCATCTCTTAAACCAACAATTTTTTTGAACGATCTTTCTAAAAATGTAACTTTTATGAACTTTTGTCAAAAAAAATAATTTTGAGTAAAAATGGCCACTTAGCATATGAAAAAAGAAGTGGTCAGGCTGTATTTGTTTTCCTAAGTCCACGACTTGCACATTTATTACATAGATTACATATGATAGGATTTAATAGAATGAAGAAAACTTTTATTAATATCTTTTTAAGTTTTGATTTGATTTTCATAAAATTTGAAATGACTCGATAAAATTCTTCAATGATTATATGTATTAAATTTCAAACCATTCGGTTGGGAGTTTTTGCGCTGTTATATGCAGACAGACTGACCAGACGATGACTATAGAGGTACTATGAATTTATGTAATTACAAACGCACCTAAAAAGGAAAAAAAAAAAAAATATTTTTTTTATTCGTGTTTTTTGCCACGACCAGGGCTTGATAAATGCGGTCGCCAGGTAGCCACTGGCGACGAAGTTTTTTTTTATCTGAAAACCAAGTTATTTAACATGGCGTTTTTTTTTTGGGGGGGTACAAAAATTGACATAAGAAATGGGCACAAACGGCATTTTTTCTCTCATTACTCATAAGACGTCTCATGATAAATGTTGGAAAGTTATGAAATAAACTTAGAAATTATATTCAAACAAAAAAATATTTTTAACTTTCATTTTTAATTAGGCAAAAATAAGTTTATCAAATACAAATTTTAAAATAATTAAGTCATTATTTGACTGACTTTGAAAGGAAAATAAGCAAAAAATTGTTTTCCTTCTTCACTAATTCATTGATTACAGATTTTCTAACATTCAACTATCCGAATATTTTCAACATTCGGCTATCAGAATTTCCCGAACATGCCGGTCAATTCAGCCTTTACAGTATTTTTTTCAGAGATATATAACTTTGATAAGTTTCACAAGAAAACTTTATATTATCTTTTTAAATTTTTTAGTATTCTAAACTATGTAATTGATAATTCTAAAGTCTGCTTGTTATAAATTTTCTCAATTAATTCATAAAAAACATCTTTGTACTTTTTGAAAATCCATGACAAAGGAGCTGAGAGGAGGAGGTAAATATTTTTTACGGGCGACAAGAATTTTCTGCTGACTACCAGATTTGATCAAATTTGTAAAGCCCTGGCCGTGACCGATTAGTCAAATTTGCAAATTTTTTTAACTACAAATTGGCGAAATTCGTTGAAAAAAAAAATTAAGTTTGTTGATTGTTGAAAAAACACAATTGATTGACAACATGATTTTTTTTTTCACGACTGACTTACGAAACTTGCAATTTTTTTTTTCAATATCCAATTGACAAAATTCGTGATCCCCCCCCATGAATGACTGACAACACTCGCAATTTTTTCTGCATACAATTTGCAAAAATCATGATTATTTTTCGTGCCTGGCTTGTAAAATTCGTGATTTTATCCATGAGCGATTGGCAAAATTTGCATTTTTAAAAATTGACGAAAAATGCAATTATTGTCCATGCCCAATTTACGAATTTTTGATTTTTTTTTTACTTTTTATGGATTTTTCTGATCTACAACAAGACCTGAAAAAACACGACAATTATAAAATAGTGTACTTATATTATGAGTTTGAGAGATCTAAAAACTTGCGGTGATTGTAAAATTTTCCCCATGCCGAAAATCCACAATAAAATTCTTTCTACAATAATTAATTTTCTGTTGAAAGATTTCCACGTGAAAAATTAAAAAGTTTCACCAATTGAAAAAAAAGATTAATATGACATCATATTGTTAATAAAATAGAAATTTTCAAACATTTCTCAATAATATAAGGAGTATGAGTAAGAACAGAAAGCAGGTTAATATGACGTCATTAGAGAATTAAAAAGAAAATTAATCTGACATCATATTGGAAGTTTAACAGACTTTTTCAAATGTTTCAGAAGAATACAAAAAGAGTATCAATATGAGTAATAGAGAAAGCAAGTAGATATGACGTCAGCAAGTAATTATAACGTCATATGAGTTTGAGGAACGTATTGAACCATGATAAAACCAGATTATAGAAATATTGGCATACTTTAACATTTTGAAGGTCTCTATACAACACATTTAATTTTGAAATTGATTTTTTTTAATATTGCATTTAGTCCACATGACAGATATTATTATGACAGAGCATAATAGCAGGCTTCGCCCGCTATTGGGCTGGTTCAGATATTTAAAAAAAACGAGAAAAAATAGACCGGTAAATTTTTACCTTATAAAAAACATGACTTTTTTTTTTTTTTTTTTTGGAAAATGAAATTTATTTGGATTTATTAAAGAAAGGAGATAAAGTGTTTTGAAAGGAATATTAAACGAAACCCTTTGTGCGATTTTCGATCACACTTACCCACTTATTTCTTTCTTTTCCCCAGGTTTTCGGGATCTGAACTGCTGATGATGCAGAAATTATAAAATTTTCGTCTTTTTTCCTGAGTTTGCGTAATCCAAAATAATGTGGAAATGATAACATTTTAATTTTTTTGCTTTTTTCTTTCTTTTTTTTCCTTGCATTTTTCGGGTCTATTCATCCTGTAGTAATGCTGAAAATTTAAATTTTTTGCTTTTTTTTTATCCAAGCCCTTAGGACATTAATTAATCTGAAGTAGTAAAATATTGTCTTTTTCCTGTCTTTGCCTCGTATTTTCTGGGTTTGAGGAACCTAAAAGTATCGCCGTAATCATAAAATTGTCAACTTTCCCCCCCCCCGAACCAAAATAATACAGAAATGGTAAAATACCCCACCCCCTTTTTTTTTCTTTCCTTCCTATTTTTCGGATCTGTGTGACCTGCAGTAATGATGAAATTGTAAAATTTTTGCCTACTTGTTTTTCAGAGCCCGAGGATCCAAAATAATGCCCAAATAATCTACGGAATGTGAAATAACGTATTTCAAAAGACAGATTTCTGTTTTGTGGATAGAAAACACACCTATCTTATCTCCAATTGATGTAGGGCAGAAGATATGACAGTTTAATTACAATCTGTCTCTGCATAAGGCTTGCTTTAAGTAAAATGTTTATCACTAATTTTTGGGGAATTTTTTACTCTTTTTTACATCACATTTTCAGTTTTGATTAGCTTTTTCCACTACAAATAATGATTTCATAAACTCGGAAGGATCGATTAAAAAAAAAACTGGAAAATCTGGTGTACACTCAGAACGCACGCTTGAATTTAATTGTTTATCTTGTTCATTCCCTTCTCTAAAAAAAAAATATATATATATATATATATATATATATATATATATATATATATATAAATAATAAAATTTGTTTAAAATGAACGAGTTCTATAACTAATAATAAATCAAAATTCTTATGCATGAGTGAAACTATTGAAATATATAATGAAAATCTCTCATACACCAACTTGTCAAAAGCAATGAATAACCTCAGATAACACAACATATTTGAATGCTTTGAAATCTAATTTTAAAAGCTCTTTTTTAATTTTTGCTATGAGCTAAAGAAGAATTAATTATATGTTTTGGCACATACATAAACTGAAAGTCTTAAGCAATATCATTATGCAAACTTAACTATTCTCTACAAATTTGATACTTTCATTAAGTTAACAAAACTAAAGTTTTTTCAATAAAAAATATGTCCATCCGCACTCCATTTTCATAAACATATTTTGAATACAAATTTTCATTATGTAACTTTTGAAGTCATATGAAATGAAGAATGATTTTAAAGTATAAAATCAAACTATATTTTAATAAAAATCCACTTACTTAGTTTTTGACATATTTCTGCTAGGTTCATTAGAAGATTCACTTTCTCCATTTGGTTCAAGTATTTCTTTTTCCTTAAACACAACAAATAGACATATTAAAATAAATTAAATCAACATCAAGAATAATTAGTAGTTAAGGAATTTACACAAAAAAACAATTTCATGCTCTTGTTACTAGTAGTGAAAATTTCCAACATATTCCTTAATTTTTTACTTTCTTCTATCTTTACAAGAAGAAAGTATTGGATTCATGAAAATTTTCGATGGATTTATACGTTTCAGAAGATTTTGAACACGATTTGACTGTTTTTAGAAAATGCCTGTCTGTGACTCTGTCTGTCTGTATGTGACACAAATTTTGTGGGCACTCTAACTCAAGAACTAATGCTCGGAATTTAATAAAACTTTACATTCAGTTAGTCCATGATATAAATTCGTGCTGATTAGTTTTTAGTAAAAATCGCTCAGCAGGTGGCGCTGCTATGCTGCATTTTTCGCGATTTCTGCAATAGTTCTATTGCAAGAACTAATGCACTTATTTTCATCAAACTTCAGATTCAGTTAGATCTTGACATAAATAGACGCTGATTTCGTTTTCGTGTAGCTATTCCATCAGGTAGTGCAATACTACATAAAAGAAAAAAAAAGGAATATAGAATTCTTACAAAGTATCAAAAAAATTTTCGTTCTTAAAATTAAATATATTTAAGCACAAAATTATATTAAATTTGTTTATTTATTTATTTTTTTTATTTATTGTTTTGTATTAACTACAATTAAGATTTATTTGAAGATTAAAAATATGGATAATTAATTGCCAAACATTTGAAAGATAAAATGATTATGCAAGCATTAGAATAAACCTTAGTAATTTCAGTTAATAATGATATAAACTAGCTAAACTGTAAGTAAAAATGATCACAAAATTAACTAGTCAAATGTGCCAATCCCAAAAACTTTCTTCTATCTCACACAGGTTTCACATACACTAAAAAGGAATCAGCACCAATTTATATCAAAGTCAAACTGAATCTAAGGTTTTATTAAATTCTGTGCATTAGTTCTTCAAATATGACTATCGCTAGAATTGTGTAAATCCTGAAAAATGCAGCATAGCAACGCCACCTGTTGGGAAATTTAGACTTACTTTTAATATTACTTTTTTTCATGATTTTTATGATAGCTGTATCTCAAGAACTAATGCAGGGAATTTCATCAAACTTCAGATTCTGTTAGACCTTGACATAAATAGATGCTGGTTACGTTTTGGTGTAAATATCACAATAGGTGGTGCTGCTATGCTACTTTTTTCATGATTTTCACAATAACTATATCTCAAGAACTGATGCATGAATTTTCATCAAACTTCAGATTCAGTTACACGTTGACATAAGTTGTTGTTGATTAGGTTTTGGTCTAAATTTCCCAACAGGTGGCGCTGCTATGCTGCATTTTTCAGGATTTACACGATTTTAGCGATAGTCATATTTGAAGAACTAATGCACGGAATTTAATAAAACCTTAGATTCAGTTAGACCTTGATATAAATTGGTGCTGATTCGTTTTTAGTGTATGTGAAACCTGTGTGAGTAAGAAGAAAGTTTTTGGATTGGCACATTCGACTAGTTAATTTTGTGATCATTTTTACTTACAGTTTAGCTAGTTTATATCATTATTAACTGAAATTACTAAGGTTTATTCTAATGCTTGCATAAACATTTTATCTTTCAAATGTTTGGCAATTAATTATCCATATTTTTAATCTTCAAATAAATCTTAATTGTAGTCAATACAAAACAATAAATAAGAAGAATAAATAAATAAACAAATTTAATATAATTTTGTGCTTAAATATATTTAATTTTAAGAACGAAAATGTTTTTGATACTTTGTAAGAATTCTAAATTCCTTTTTTTTCCTTTTATGTAGTATTTTAATTTTTTAGCACACTTTTATACTTTCCTTTCTGTGTAATTGAAATTTGAAATTTGTTAGCCACTACATTATACCTTGATATTTCACTTCAACTGAAAATTGACTTATTCTGACACAAAACATTCATTTGCTAAGGAGTAATGTACCAGAACATCTGGATAATATATTACAGTCTGTGCCACTGATGAAGTGAGTGGGTTTTCATCTATAATAAATTAGATTTTGAGTACTGTTTGACAGAATGTTCACTTTGTAAAAAGAAATTTTAAATTCAAATTCCCTCATTAATAGATTACTGTGTTTCTTAAAGTGAGAGAAATATGTTAAATAAGTCATATTGAAAGATTAAAGCCCTCCTGCTGAGCATAGAGAAAAGTGTTATATATTAAATATGCGTACAGCTCTGATTATAGAATGAAGCTAACATTTTACATTTATTTTTTTCCTAAAGCAATTAACAACTATAAAAAGACTTTAGCAATTTGATCCAGGTACGGATTGTCCTAATAAAGTTGTGTATTCTAAATTCCCCCCCCTTTTTTTTTTAAGTTGTGTCCAGTTCTGCATTTTAATATATTTTACTCTACCTTAAACCATGATTTCATTAAGTAAAAAAATCATAACTTGAACCAAACACAAAACCAGGAACATTATAATAAAAATTAATGTTATACTGAAATGTAACATTATAATTAACCTTGTCTTGAATTAGTATGGTTGTTTACTGATGCTTCTGCTTCAATTTAGGATTGATATTATCTTCTTCCTATCACATGCAGCAATAAGTAACTGTAATAAAACAATTCAGGCTTTTGCCCTTTTTTTTTTCTCCTCCTTGTTGTAGATTTATTTTCATGCATTTTCAACAAAATCAGTAAGTTCTGTCATAAAATAGCATCCTCATATCTATCAGCTATTAATAGGAAAAAATCATGAAACATTCAATCTATTTTTTCTAATTGAATTTTTCGATGTACTGCAAATTGGTGTAAACAGAAACATAAAGTTTGTATGTATATGAATTGTCTTATAATTGATAATAATGATTTGTTCACTATATATAGATGTATAGACACTGACAAGTAAATGTCCCAAGGTTACCTAACACTCAAAATCTTTTTCAAAATACATTATCATAAAAACCTTTTAGCATAACCCACATAAAGAATTATACTTTTATTTATTTATGGAGATTTGGGTAATTTGATTGATAAATTTCCGAATTTTTTTTCCTGAATTCACATTATAATTATATCACTAGAACCATTAGTCAAAAGGTATGTTTCATAGCTTAGTACTTTTGTGCTAGGTGAAAAATAAATCAGTGGATAACAAGTACAGTATAAGTAATACAACTTCATGTTTGACTTCACAGCAAAATGCATATTAATTTAGAAAATAGTAAAACACAAGAGTTTATTTATTTCCTACTTAACTGATTAATAAGGAAAATACACTTGAGAAAATTTATTTAAAAAATATATAAAAAATAACAGATTGTCCCCCCCCCCACACACACACCCTATTACTATTACTGCTCAATACGCACAACTGATAATATAAATATCACACCAGTGGGACCCGTGCGAGGATTTCGCACTGCAATCCAAATCTTTTAGCATTGTAATATATTTTTTTTAAATATAAATTTAAACTTCTAAAGAAACATTAAGAATAAAAATACCTGCAAACTACATTGATACAGATGTTGCAAACGCACCGGGGTTTCTTTTTGACGCCAAGATTGCGATTTTTTGCCTGGTGGGGTAACATGGGGACTTTTGCTTTGTATGGCAACTTGGTATTTTATAATAAAATGAAATGTGTATGTAAATAAATTAAAAATAAAATAATATAAAAATAATTAATAAATAAAATTAAAATATGTGTAATAAAAATAATGTGTGTGTAAAATAAAACTGTGTGTAATAATAAAATTAAATGTGTGTATTTTAAAGTAAAATTATAATACAATTTTATTATAAAAGAAAACTAACATGTTTTCGCAAGCTAGGCCCAACAGGTATTCGAAAATGGGGTTTTCTCGCCAAAATAGCACCATAAAAAAATTGTGCCAACCCCATTGCATCTGCTATATCTGTTCCTTAACATTAATTAGTCAAGCCAGAATATCAGCTCATTTATTCCATCAAACTTACAAAAAGGCACACGCAAGAAAAATAAAATTAACAATCATATTTTATCTGCATCGAAAAAAAACATGGGACAATCCATGGTGTCTTTTTTCCCTAAACATTGCAATTTCAATTTTGCTTTTTAATCATAAATATAGAATAAACACATTCAGAAGTGTCACACTTTATCTTTCTTGTGCTATTTATTTTTTTATAATCACTGTTGAGCATGATATAATCTGGAATTTTATTTTTGTGGCAACAGTAATTTGAAGAAAACCTTTCATTTCATTTATAAAAACAATGCCGATTTAATTTTTAATTATCAGCAAATTTTAATCAAAAAACATGTTTTAGGAAAATGTAAGTGTACTACATCAGAAGCCTGTTCAAAATCCTTTCATGTGGTATCTCATCCGTCGTTCTGTGTTTCGTATTTTTTTGGAAAAAGGGATGTTTACAGGAGAAATAATTAATATATATGATTATAAAATTTAAAATACCAAATTATCATAAAATATTTCTGCATGAGAAAGGAATTATTTTTCACAAAATGCACTAAATTTCCTGCAAAAGCAACAGTTTGGATAAAAATGATAACTCTTTATATTTATTATGATTATCATTATTTATAAGTGTACTTTTCTGACCTGTTCTTTCTTGTGTTCAGAATGCTGTAGAGCAGATGCATCAAATGCACTTAAAAGCACAGCTGTGAAAACGTTTAAAATAACTAAATATCCAACTATATAAAAAGGAATGATAACGATAAAACATAAAAGAGGTGTTTTAGACGTTGTAACACAATCACTGAAGGAAATGTACCATTCTCCAGCAAAGATTTTGAATACAGTAAATAATGATCCACCAAATGTAGCAAAAGACCACCTGAAACAGTGAAAAGAAAATGAAAAAAGAAAAGAAAATAATACTAATAACACACACACACATTATATATATTACATAACATATTTACTCATACATTTTCTGCCCTTTTTTCCTCATTCCTTTGGTTCTATAAGTAGCAGATGCGAAACATACATGAGTTTATAGTAATAATTTTTTTGAAGGGCTTCTTAGATTAAAAAGAGAAATTACCTTCTATAAAATGGATATAATATTTCAATAAATGAAAAAAATATAATTAAACAAAATGTATAACAATTTCAAAAGTTCTTAGATAATTTATGAACTGGGACAATATAATCTTTTCTTTTTTAGTTTCTGGAGCATCTATTATATTTTAAAATCTACCTGTTTGTTTGTATTTTACAGCTAATCCTCCTAAAATATGAAATGTCAGGCAATCAAATTAATACCAATTATTCACCTGGAACTAAGGGTGTCATAATCATCTCAAAATTTTAAAATTTGAATTAGTTTCGAGATATAATTTTTTTTTTTTAAACTTTTAATGACATTTCTGTAATGATGGCACCTAAATTACTCCATTTTTGTGGATAAAAGGGAGAAAAAGGGAATGGATAGGGATTATTAGAAATTTTCTTACACCATTTTCTCATTAAAATTGAAGAGAAAAAAAATTTCAATTTAAATAATCTTACATAATCACATAATAAGATGACTAATTATAATTAAAATATAGATAAAATGCTTAAGTAATACAAAGAGGAAACACAAAAGGCTTATAAAAACCTTTTTAATGATCGACATATGTTTCAGCGCTCATATACGGTGCCATTTTCAAGATATATAACAATAAACAAAAATATTCTCGCAAATTTTTGAAAATAAACTTGAAAACATAAATCACGATATCATATATGTAAAAAAGTAGGTGCTTGAAGTAGTCAACTGTAAACGTAAAAATTAATATTCCCTTGATTATTCCTTGAAAATTAATATTTCCTATTGATTTTGTTTTCAAGTTTATTTTCAAAAATTTGCGAGAATATTTTTGTTTATCGTTATATATCTTGAAAATGGTGCCATATATGAGTGCTGAAACTTATGTCGATCATTAAAAAGCTTTTTATAAGCCTTTTGTGTCCCTTCTGTGTATCACTTAAGCATTTTATCTATATTTTAATTAAATAATCTTGATTAAATTAAATTTTCCAAGAAAATTTGAAAAAACAAGAAAATTCCAAGAAAATTTGAAAACATATTTTCACATATTCAAGTTTCATGAATAAATTTATTCTATAGAAACAAACATCATCATCTGCCGACATATTGACATTTAGAAATTCACTACACATATATAAATATTTTTAAACTTTACATTCAATCAAGTAGAAAAATTTAAACTCCTTTTATTTAGGTAGACAGTTATTTGACCTCTATTTGCAATTAAAATGTTTCATAAAGATGCTAAAACTAAAATGGTTATCGGATAAAAATTATATATATGTTATATATATATATATATATAATTATAATATCTATGAATTTCAAAAACATATCAAGTTCTATTATCATTCTACTTAAATCTCCAAAGAGATAATTAATGATATTGTGTAGACAGAATACCACATATCTAATATTTAACATGTGCAATCATAATATTACCAAAGCTCGTGCTTCAATGGTAATAGGCCAAATTTACTCATACCTGAATAATATTTAAAAAAGAGAGAAAGGGGAAAAAAATTATAAATTGGAGTTGCTATTAAGTAAATACAAATGGATTAATAAATTAAATATGAACCATATACAATTTAAAATTGGACCACAAGAGAATTAAATATGAATTGGATATGAAAAAACACATGTAGATGTATTCATCAGCCTGGATGCACCCACATGTGTTTTAAAAAATAGTTCAGTATTTCATAATTCTACTGGCATAATGCTAAGAACAGTAGAATCATCCAGGTATACTGAACTATTACCAGACAACAATTGGAAATATTAAAATTGGAAATATTTAAATAATTCAATTTTATTTTATAAGTTTGTCAAAGTGATGTCATTTTTATTTCATCAGCTCCGAACTTAGAAACCAAATCTTAAAAGAACAATATACTTTTGGAAAATAAAGTTTTACATTTAAAAAAAAACACATAATTTGCAAACTGTAATTTTTGCAATTTCTGTTTAACTTACATTATAAATATGATTTGTTACTTGAAATTTAGTATTTAATAAAATTAATGATGTTTTTTCTAAATGTACAATAGATTGGATTTCTTTTGGAAGATCTCATGCGATGTGAATGCAACACATTGGGTTGCCACACAGTACAATACACCTCTACAATAAAGTATGAAAAAACTTTTTATGCTTTGAAGTATGAAAACACCTTTGCATCTTCTATGAGATGTATTTCCCAGCTTTGCAGCTACAAAATTCACTTTTAATTATTTTTCTCTTATTATCTTTACACTGATATAAAATAAGTATTTCATTCATTCTGAATTCTCTTCCATCTACCCTTTTACTGTTTTATTCAACAAAACACTCTACCATGAATAAGAAATTTTGAGTGTAAATAAATTTCTAATGCATCACAGTGTTGATGATATTGCTTTATCAGTTATAAATAATGCCATCTCTGCTCACAATTGTGCTGCAACTGAAAGAAAGAGATTACAGGGAAAAAAAGAATCCTTTTATTTTAAATAACCAAAATAAATATTTAAAAATGAAAACTATGAGGACACATGTGGTTTTATTATCTCATAATCTTTATGCGAAAATTATGTGAATCTTTGTTTTTAACCAAACTTTCTTTCAAAAACACGGAGTGTGCAAAAATATGAGGGTGCAAATTACGTAAGTAAATACAGTATATTATATTTTAAACTTTCATAGTTTTTAAAATTAAAACAGATTAATAAAAAGTCTCTATAAATCTAAAAGTTACATTTTTTATATGAGAACGTAAAAAGGAAAAGTCAACAGACTGTAGTTACAAATATTTGGAATTATGAAAAAATAAACCATTTTAGGTTAGGTCACAAGTAAAAGCTTCTCATATACATATTTTGATAAAACTTTGAATGCTTAAAAATGCATTTTATTTTTTTAATTTAGCCATAAAACAAAAATAATTGCTGACATTTTAAATTTTTCTCTCTATTTTTTTTCTTTATTAGCATGCCTTTTAGACTAACTCATGTAAGAATTTGTCAGCTTAAACAAAATCAATGAGACTTTGATACAAATTGAATTTCAAATTAATGTCACAGTATAGGTAACTGAGATATTAATTGGAATAAGAAAATGTACCTTATAAACATTTTTTATAAGGCATTATTCAGTTTACATTTATTCAATAAGATGGGATAGGTTCTTTTTCATAGAATAGATAATGAAATGCTTGTGTAAGGAATGGGACTAATACACTGTTCAGACTGGATTAGTTAAGTTACCTTAACTCAAATTTTCGAATTGGTAAACCCAGAAACAAAAAATTGCCTGTTTACAATACAATATAATACAAAAAAAATAAAATAAATAAAATAAGTGTTAATGTTGATAAACTGTGAACAAATCAGACTTCTAAATCTGGTTCAATGCTTGAAACATTTATCTTAAGCCTGCTTCGACATATAGTTAATTACTACATATATTTTTCATGTTCACAAGGCTGAAGAAAGTCTTTTGCGGAAGGAAAGCAATTGCTCAATAGCTTTTTTTGCTAGTTCTGCATCTGCATGTATTTCTCATGCACAACAAAAAATTAACAAAACTATTCTTTTGGAAAGCAATTTTCATGGAACCATCGCATGACAATTCCGCAAGTTGTTCCTGCGCTAAGAATATCAAAATTTTGATTTCACTAATATTTTGGAAATGAAAATGATCCCTCAACCACTCATTTTCTGACTATGAGGCAGGAAAATAAAGTCTGAAAGTTTCTTTCAATTGCTCAGGTGTACAACAAAATTTTCAATAATGTCAGGGAAAATTGCATCCAAAGAGGTTAGCAAGAAATCGAATAATTTTGGGAATGATTAAAAAATATTATAAGTTGATTTTCCAATAAATTAATTATGTTTACTGTTGTTTCTACTTTGTCATAGATTTTTTAAATGTGTATACCAATGTTCCTTTTAAGCTTAAATTCAGCTCATTCAAAAAATTAAAAATATCTATCAAATATGTCATCCTGACAAGCCAGTTTTTTCTTCTTTTTCTTGTATGAAATTATCAAAAGATGTGAATAGTGCTTCACTTGTTGTGTGGGTTGAAAGACCTTTTGCAAAACAAAAAAAATCTTCAAATATATTATCACCAAATTCATTCACAAAAGCAATCAAATTTACATTATTAGAAACATCTAAAATCTTATCAATTCCCAATGCCAAAAAAAAAAAAAAAAAAAAAAAAAAAAGATGAATTTTACACATTTAATCAATTGGTTCTCAATATTTTTCAAACAGGTCTGTGATTCTCTTCTGAAAAGTATATCATTAAATAATGAAATTAAATTTTAAAATCTTTGCTGTTTTTTCCCTAGCAATGAAATGTCTCTCCCAACAGATTTGGGGTTTTATGCATATTAATGGTCTAAATTAGAATTTTTTGTCCTGCAAATCCCCACACACACCCAGAACTATAGAAGTTTCTTGCAGAGAAAAAATTCTGAATTCAAGACTGGGTTTGAGAACCCTCAGCTGTATGCTCCCGAATCTTCCAGGGGTCCTTGGACCACAGTTTGAGAAATGCTGCTTGGCATTAAATTTTTCTTGTTAAGCCTATACATTCTATACCAAAATTGTAAAAAAGATTGCCAAATTTTGTATAGCCAATCAGAGCACAGGTAATGTGCTATAACTAAAAGCCAGTTGCTCAGAATCATCTAAGATCATTTCTAGAACCAGCTCAGCAGGTTTAGGATTTTAAGCTATCCTAATAATATTATAAATCTGATTGTGTGCAAATGTTAGGCTGAAGCCAGCGCCAAAATGGAGCATTTAATTATCCTGTATCTTTGCATATAAGTTGATTATAACCCTCAAATGAATATAGGCTGGTTTTTGTTTATTTTATATCAATATTTTTCTTAAAAATTAAAAATTTCATTATTTTCATACAGAATAAATGGACATTTTTTCGTATATTTTAAAATGGTTGGTTGGTTTGGTTGGTTTGGCCCAAAGGGCCCGGTTTTGCAGCTTATTTTTAAATGGTTAAATTTATTTTACCGTTGCTAATACTTTATCATTGCCAATATAAAATAAACATCTGAGTAATAATTTTTAATCAACAATTTATTTTCAATTGAAAATTTTCCACGTGAAAAATGAAAAGGAAATGAATTATTTAAGAATTAAACAGAATATGAAATGATGTCATATTAGACATAAAACGTGCGTTTTCAAATATTTGATAATAATACAAAGTGCATAAATACGAGTAAGTATGGAAAGCAAGCGAATATGATGTCATATAAAGAAAAAAAAAAAACAGATTTGTTTTGATGTTGAAATAAAATGATCTTGGGTTATCAAATTATTTGTAATTAATTTTTCTTTTTTTTTCTTTTTCTTTTTCACATGAAAGGAATTATTTTAAATGTACGTAATATATGTATTTCAAATGTATGTGTTGTAAATTAAAGTTCTGTGTTTTAAATGAAATGAGTGAAATATTTATATTTTTAATTAATTCAATACGAATGAAGGGATAGGTTGGCGATTTATCGTCTGCACACGGCTAACATAAAGATACCATATTTTTAATTTAAATTTTAAAAAGTAAAAAAGAAAAAAAATTGGATGGCAAATGTCAATGATATGCATCGCAAAATTATCCGTATCGAAAATCAGAAAATCTTAATAAAAATAACTATATTTTTTAAAAGAAAGTTTCTTTTCTCATAAAAGCTAAAGATTTAATATGATTGTGTCGAAGTAACAACATTTTTCCTCTATCATTTTCCCACAATCGAAACACATTTGTAAATCGTTGTTTCGAACCGGAATTTAATTTTACATTTCTTTTAGTTTTAAAATAGGAAAAACTTTGTTGTCTTTTTTAAATATAGCTTTTTTTAAAGTTGTTTCATAATAGATTTTTGTAAAGTCTTGTAGGATAAGAAAAATTGCATAGATTTTAAACCAATGTTTAAGTAAAATTACAATATTTTTTAAACTTAAAAAACAACAATGTTATCGAAAAGAAAATCGATTTTGGCAACAAATTCGCGTAATGCAAAAGCAAAGAAGAAATCAAAAAGTAATGAATCTTTTCTTCCAGCCGCATTGTGTAAACTTGAACAAGCCAATCGTGCCAATTCATAACATTATAAACGTGAAAGCGCGTTCTATATAGTAGATTTTTTTTTACATATAGGTAGAACATTTCCGAGAATAGGAAGGTTAGGGGTCTGTAATTAGGTCCATAGTCAATTTGCGTTTTTTTTTTTTTTTTTAATCAAGTGAAATTTGGCGCAAACTTAAATACATTGTTGTAACCAGATTTGTTTTTTGCGTGGTAAACACTTAATGGTATTTTAGATGGTCATTTTCCCGCTCACCTTGGATGTCAACTATGACTGTAAAACATATTAAAAAATATCAGACGGTAATTTTCTAATTTTCTTATTGCTTCATGATATAAATAGACTTCCTGGTTCATACTTTAAACCTGAATTGGTCATGCCATTGTCGTTCAATTTTTATTTCTAATCGTAACCCTAATCGTATCGTATCCTAATCCTGATAATAACTTTAAGGAATATTCTTTGACACGAACATGTAAATTAAATCAGTATCCATAAATGGAATGAATGGAAAATAGAATAAATAGGAATGGCAAAATAAAATAACAAGAAAGTACATTTATTCGACACCTAACCCTAGAGAAAGCGTAAAAAATTTCAAGCGCGTGAAATAAATCAAAATAATCCTATATATACTAACAAAAATATGTAAATTTAGATCATCAGATTTGTGTCGTCGGTATTTATTTGCTTATAGTGTTCTTGACGCGATAGAGAAAATATCGAGGTTAAATTGGGCAGAATTTAAAGTACTTTCTAGCAACCTTTATTTACATTTTAGAATCGCCTCAGATTGTTATATCTTTGTGAAATATCTATCAATGTATAAAATCCACAAGAAGTTAGTTCACTATTTACACCACTTAGCGTGAAGCACTTAATTTAATATATACATAAACAAGATAATGTAGTAAGAAATATATAACATATGTCTATGCAAATAGACAATATAATAATGCCCATTTAGCAATGCACACATATACAAATTGTACACCAAATACTACCTAAAATGCACTGTTGTATAGAAGAATTCTGCCAGTGTTGTTTTTCGTTTTACGAAGAGGAATTCCTCTATTTTCACGATTTTACTTGGTCCTCCTTTTTTCATTAGTTGCAGTTTCATTTTCGCGATTGTATATATTATTTGGCATGAAATTTCACTTTTTTAAGACTGGGTTATGTTAAGGACCCTATAGCAAAGAAATACCGTATGGTCTCCTATAAAATGTGATAAAGCTTTGGTTAATTATATATGTTGTTAATTATCAAGTGAAATGTTTTGCTAAATTAATGCATTTATTCTTTTTTTAATGTTACGTGAACGAAGTCACGGGTAACAGCTAGTATTAAATAACTTAGACTGAATAAGATTTATCAGCTTTATTTTAAAGATGAACATACTGTGAAGGAGAAATTATTTAAGAGAGAGATTTGATGGGAATATTATTGTGTGAGCAATAACCCAATGCAAAAAAATTGCATGACGTTCTTTAGGTCAATTATTCTTTGAGAAGAGAATCAAAAATATAAAATAAATTAAACAGTCTTACTTGAGTGAAGAAATAGATGCAGACTATAAATGATGAATACCATAAGTTGAATCCAATAATGTTTATTACATTTTCTTGAAGGAGGAAGGATGAGATGAAAGCTGCACATCAAGTCTTTAAAAAGTACTGGCTCAAATTTCGTAAATTTCGAAGAATCTTTAAATATTCCTTCTGGCCGCGTCCATGAAGAATTATAGAATTAATTCAGAAGTCAAGTACCAGTTGATTTAAAACTTTTAAAATATTAAACTTAAAATTTACAACAGCATTTTATAGAATAATTAAGAACTGAAAACGCGAAATTGATCTCCAAAGAATCAGCGCTACGCGATTCTAGGATACGAGCCCCGGCACAGGCCAGCGGGCCTCCAGACCATACGACGTTTATCATAAATTTACAGCATCATTTTTATTAAAATTCTGTTGGAAAAATGCGCGACATTAGTATAAATACCCATAAGAGGGGTGCACAAATGTGAGAGCAAGATTAATTTAAACTAATTTGATGATTAGGAATTACGTGAAAATTAAAAGAGCAAATCAGAAACAAATTAACATTTAATAATTAAAAGAACGATTCTAATTTGTATTTGAAAGACACGCCCCTTTCGGCTGCAGCGCCAAAACAAAACAGCTCCCGAAAACACAGGGAACAAGAGCGGCGGTGACGCATGCGCACAACACACGCGTGCGGAGTGAGAGCCGCTGAATGACGATGATGTCACAGCTCGGCGCCGATTGAACTAACTCAAAGCGCGAAGATGCCTCGCAGAGAAAACAACATCGCCGATTCAACGAACGCAAAGCACAATGAGGGGGGAGACGGCCTTGCCAAAAAAGCAACGTAAAAGGGTGCGCGACTGCCGATAAATAGCTTTTAAATGAGCAGCAAATAAACTGGAAAGGTTTTAAAAATACAGAAATACGTTGAGCTGAAATAAAAATAATTAAAAAAGATAAAACTGTGATATATCTTTATCACAATACCCCCATTCACCGACAAAAATTTTGACTGACCAGAAGGAGAAAAAGGGTTAAAAACAGTAAAAGCCTTTTTCGACAAAGGGAAGACAAAATTTTTAAATGCCAAAGTAAAAAATGACATAATTACTTAAATTTAGAGCCAAGAAAATTAATTAATTATTAATGAAATTTGATGTGATGTGCAGCAACCAAATGAAAAAGAGAAAGAATATACATCATTGTAGTACATTCAAAAATCTCATCACAAGTTATACAAGATGTATACAATATAACATAGTATACAATAGCCCCATTGCATTTTTTTTTTTTTTTTTTTAGCAAAGAAAGGTATACCTTCCATTGATCTTGATCTCTAAACAAATACCATCATGTATATAAAAAAACAAGCTAATATTTTCTTTAAATTAGCAATGAGATCATATCAAAATAGTTGCAACAGTAAAGCAACATAAAAAGAGTCGGTAATATCTTCAATATTCCGACTTGTCTAGACATAAAAATTTATAATAATAATAAGTTGCAATTTTAAAGCAACAAAAAGTCAAGAATACTTTAAATTCTGACTGATGCCTAGGACTTTTAAAATATAGAGCATATAAAATTAACTCTAAATAGCATAAATGTGCACAAAAACAATCCATTGTAAGGATTTTAAATTCATTCAAAAAGGCCTTGCATTAGTAATAATTCAAATCATATAAAATTAAGTATTTAACATAATGCACATAATACTGATATATCATAAACAAGTATATAATAGTGCATAAGAATTATTACCCAAAATTTATATGAAAATTGTATAAAATTATGTTGCAACAATATTTAAATTCATTTGTCATAAATAAGTAAAATCATCAAAATAGTTGGATTTAGTAAAAAACTTTTCAAAATAATGCATAAGTTTTAACCAACAACAAATGACACATTTCTTCAGTAATACTTCATACTTAATGTACTTGCAAGTACTCAATAAAAATTTCCGTAAATATTCAATAAAAATATTTTTCATGAAATATACTCAATAAAACTCTTTCTGAAATATTCAACAAAATTCTTTCAATTATACTCAATATATTTTTCAATAAATTTTCTCTAGTATACACAATAAATTTTCTTTTAATATACCATGGTTTTTTTTTGTGTAAAAATGAGAGAAAAAAATAAGAAAAGGTGAGAAAAGATGATGAGGATCCTCAAAAAAAAAAATAATTTAACCATTAACTTTCATAAAGAAAGACAAGTTAAAAACAAATGACACATTTTATGAGAATTATAAAAACAACACAGTGCACCGTTATGTAAAGCATGTTATAATCATAAATTTATATAACATTAATGAAAAGGATAATATATCCTATAGAAAAATAAGCTATTGACAATAAATGAATTATTTGGGTGGTATTTACAAAACTTACCAAAAGTGTTAATAGCCTCTCACTACCTTGAGACCATTATCAAACCAGTAAATCAAATAAATATAAACTATTAATATGTATTCATTACAATTCACAAAACACTAATAGCCCCCTTATAAACCATCAGTAGATCTGTAAACCGAACAAACACCAAAACTTACAAGACTGTCAAAGGCGATCTCCAGAACCGATGACGAATCTGTAAATCAAATAAGCATAAAACATAATATAAATTCATCAAAACTTACAAAAATGCTAATAGCGATCCGTTAAACCATTAGCAAGTATGTAAACCAGACAAAAATATACAACATTCTTGCTAAAACTATTGTAAAGAAAGAGATGAATATTGCTATTAAAAATGCTTGAAGGAAGAAAAAAAAAAATTTTGTTTGTTTACAGATGAAGGATCATAAACGTTCTGCTTTTACATAACAAATAATCAGATGTAATACCTTTAAAAAGTTCTAAAATCAGTTTTTGATTTTAAAAAGATGATTACACTGAGGAAAAAAGTTTTACTTGCTAAAAAGTTTGCAAGTTAAGTGGCACACTGGTTGGTTGATTGACACAATGGCAGTGTAGCAGCAAATTGGCCTTTTTGCCCGAAACACACACCACTAAAATAAATTGAAGACTTTATCAGGAGATTTTAGCACTAAACAATGATGAGCATTTGAGGACACATCACGTAAGAGCATTTGAAGACACATCAGGTAATTAGCAGACATAAATCATGAACTGTGGTTCCATGATGTTGAAGAATAATTGACAAAGTGGCACTTAGAATAAAAAACACAAAGAGCACAGACTCTTGTTGAGAGGCGCTGGAAAGTCTAAGTTGCCTATATACATTTTTTTTGTATAGGTGTATTCAAGCAGACAGAAATTGCAGATTTGAGGCAATACAACACTACTTGCACACTTTAAAGACAAAATTGGGATTGGTGACATTTGAGAAAGTCACTAAGACTATAAAAGCATTTTAGATTCTTAGAAGAAAATAATATTCACCAAAATCATTTCACAAGTGGTAGAATATTTCTTTATAATGCGCTGGAAAGTTCTAAGAATATGTGTTGCTTTGCATGTAACTTTACAATATATTTTAATGGTGCAACAAAAAAAAATTTTCTTCATTTATAAAATAATTTTCTTCAACTATAAAATAATTTCCTTTAAGTGAGGCATATGGTAAAAATGATTTAGAAAACATTTGGGTTATGAAATAATACTATAATAACAAGGCACTATAATTTAAGCATACTAAAAATTTTCAAATAATCATAATAATTTTTTCAAATTTGAGAAGTTCCATTTGAAGCAGCAATTTCTGTAAATGCTGTGAAACTGAACTTTAAAATAGATGACAGTACACTTCCATAATCGGGTCTTGCAACAGAGAGTAGAAGAAGATAGAAAACTATTGCAAATAGGCACAGCTGTAAACTTGTAATACTTTAGATCCATAAAAATGAGTAACATTGATGAGGGAGAAACAAGTTCCACAAGATGAAGAGGACTGACGAGGAGCAATCATACGGATATATTTGCCTTATATGAATGGCGACCATCAACAGTCACTTCAACTCTGAAAAGAGTGCAGGTAAGTAATTTTTGTACTATCAGGAACCATCATATTTGCAAACAGCAGAGAAAATCAACCAACAATGGATATAACACATTCTGAAGATTTTTCCACCAGGTAAGCAAAGTCAGATGATAAAAATAACCAGTTTATTGAAGTTGTCAGTATATATTCAGATTGTAGAATATTAAAAATGTAGCATGAGTAGACAGTAACTATTTCAGGAACAAGAATATGCAGCAGTTAGGTAATAGCTATAACTTCTCAAAAAAAGAAAAAAATAATACCAGTCTCTTTTTTGTGATTATGGTATGAGAATCTTAATAAAAAGATGCAGATGCTGTGTAATATAAAATTGATATTAGGATGAAGCAACAATTCTTTGAAATTCAAAAAAACAGAGTTCTCAAAATGTAGAACAGAAAATGCAAATTATTGTGTAATATTTTAAAATATAAATACAGTTCTTGAATTTTAATTTCTAGAAAGAACACAGACTGCTTGCACATCATAATCATACTAAATATTTGTAGAAAAATGGCGAGAGTCAATGAACTTGTAGTGTTATTGCAATAAGTAATTTACTTTTGTAGAAGCAACCAAGAACTCAAAAAAAATTTATGTATGATAAAACAACTAAAAATCACATGAAAACTTGAGCTTCTATGAAGGCATTTCATACTCAGAATAAGTGCAGCAAAATTAGTAATATGATGAGAACATAAACTTCAATAATTTAATTCCAATAAAATTTGCTTCAATAAAATTTTTAATATTCATAAAATATATCAATTTCATTTAAAAGTGCCAATAAATTAACAAAAATTAACCCAAAACAAGAATAAGAACAACCATAGCCTCTTTAAATTTTTGTTCTCAAAATCTTAGAACAAGAACGATTTTTACATTTTTCAAAAAAATATCTGAATTTATCATGAATCATATATATATATTTTTTTTACTTTATATATATAAAAAGCACCATAATTTTTCAATTGTTAAAAAGAATAATTTTTTTTTTTTTTTTTTTTTTTTTTTTTTTTCATTCTTCATGAAAATTTTCATAAAATATTCAATAAATCTCATGGAAAAATACCAGAATAAAAATTAATTTCTGTTAGAATATCATTTTTCAATTATAAATAAATTATTAAATATATGCAAGCCAGTTGAGAATAAAAGTTCCGAAATTAACGATGTATTGCAAACATCGATCTTCTGTGGAAAATTTCTTTAATTTCAGCAGCACAAGAATATTTTTTTTTTAAACTTCTAAAAATTTAATAAAAATCAGCAAATCTTCAAATAATATTTCATTTTTAATATAAAATAATTAAGAGCATCATATCTTCAAATATATTCTATTTTATAAGTTTCAAAATTTGAGAATATTTTTTAAGAACAACGAAATTTTCAACTTTTCTCTTCATAAAAGAATAAACACGGCGCCAAATGTGAAGGAGAAAATATTTAAGAGAGAGATTTGATGGGAATATTATTGTGTGAGCAATAACCCAATGCAAAAAAATTGCATGACGTTCTTTAGGTCAATTATTCTTTGAGAAGAGAATCAAAAATATAAAATAAATTAAACAGTCTTACTTGAGTGAAGAAATAGATGCAGACTATAAATGATGAATACCATAAGTTGAATCCAATAATGTTTATTACATTTTCTTGAAGGAGGAAGGATGAGATGAAAGCTGCACATCAAGTCTTTAAAAAGTACTGGCTCAAATTTCGTAAATTTCGAAGAATCTTTAAATATTCCTTCTGGCCGCGTCCATGAAGAATTATAGAATTAATTCAGAAGTCAAGTACCAGTTGATTTAAAACTTTTAAAATATTAAACTTAAAATTTACAACAGCATTTTATAGAATAATTAAGAACTGAAAACGCGAAATTGATCTCCAAAGAATCAGCGCTACGCGATTCTAGGATACGAGCCCCGGCACAGGCCAGCGGGCCTCCAGACCATACGACGTTTATCATAAATTTACAGCATCATTTTTATTAAAATTCTGTTGGAAAAATGCGCGACATTAGTATAAATACCCATAAGAGGGGTGCACAAATGTGAGAGCAAGATTAATTTAAACTAATTTGATGATTAGGAATTACGTGAAAATTAAAAGAGCAAATCAGAAACAAATTAACATTTAATAATTAAAAGAACGATTCTAATTTGTATTTGAAAGACACACCCCTTTCGGCTGCAGCGCCAAAACAAAACAGCTCCCGAAAACACAGGGAACAAGAGCGGCGGTGACGCATGCGCACAACACACGCGTGCGGAGTGAGAGCCGCTGAATGACGATGACGTCACAGCTCGGCGCCGATTGAACTAACTCAAAGCGCGAAGATGCCTCGCAGAGAAAACAACATCGCCGATTCAACGAACGCAAAGCACAATGAGGGGGGAGACGGCCTTGCCAAAAAAGCAACGTAAAAGGGTGCGCGACTGCCGATAAATAGCTTTTAAATGAGCAGCAAATAAACTGGAAAGGTTGTAAAAATACAGAAATACGTTGAGCTGAAATAAAAATAATTAAAAAAGATAAAACTGTGATATATCTTTATCACACATACCTTCATATAGTAGAAAATAAGATTATTTTATGAATTTATAAATACATTAACATTATAAATTTAGGAAGTTTGTCACATTATTTATAATTTTTTTTCTCTGTGAATTCCAGTCAACTTTTCAGGGTAGACATGACCTGATTGGTTATTTCAGTCATAACTTAAAACAGAATTGACAGAAATAATTGTTGGAACATAATGATGCTTTTATCTCAAATGAGGAAGAAAAAGTGCTTTCCCTAAAATTAAGTGAGAACTGATATAACAATTTACGAAAATTTCACTAATGAATCCTCTTTATTACAATATTATTAATAATGACTTTAACTTAACCTTTAATAGAAGAAAATTCATCAATTCAATCGAGGCTGTGTCGTGAATGTGACACTGCAAAACTCATACTTTTTAATTAGCAGAGATCAAACTAAGTAAACATTTTTTAGTATAAACTTTTACTTTAAAAATATATTTTATGAATTATAGAGTGTATTATTGTATTTCTTTAAATAAAATTTAAAATTTGCATATTTTAATTTTTATTTTAAAGCTTAGGTTGACTGCACTGTATTTTAATCTGTTTTTAATCTTAATAATTTTGCTGAAACCTTTTGAAATGGTATTTATTTTGGTTTGAAGAATAAAACCTGTATATATTAATAATTTTTTTGCTACTTTGTCTACCCATTTTCATGCTTTTGGGAGGTTCAAATGGATATTATCAGAGTTTAAAAATGTAATGAAGTTGAAATGATTTCTACTAGAGTACAAAGTTGAAGTATGTGATACAAAATTCCGTATGGTATGAAGTGTAGATGAATTCGCTAAAGAACACGCATTGACAGCAATGTATGCACAAACATATTTGCAACACAGAAAGCATAAGAGTAAGGAACAAATAAAAGAAAGCATAATACAGGACAGACAAAAGCTCATAAAACAAGGAACTATACAAAAATTAATAGTTATAAACAGTAAAAAGAAAATCAAATTTCACAATGTATACTCTTTATACATTATATAAACATATATACAAGTAATATATACTCTGCTATATAAATATTAGAGATTTAATGAACAGCTATTAATTAAGTATATATGTATTTTATATACTTATAATATTAAGATTACTTTGTTTCTTGAACATTAGGTTTCATCTGTTGGCCGATTATTCTATTTCCAATTACAGCAAAAGTAAACATGACTAGAAGAACCACTATCAATAATCGAATTATATTTCCAATTGAGTTGAGCACAATTGTGACTACTCTATGAAGAGCAGGCCAAGCTTGTTGAACTTTTACTAATTCCAACTAAAAATAATTATTTCACTACATTGAATAATAGTTATTGATAAATCAAAATAACACAATATAAAATTACTACATACATATATATATATAAATATAAGTTTTGTTTAAATTTCAAAAAACTGATTGCCAATCAGTAGCAAAGCTAGGAAGCCTCCTAGGAAGTGTTTAACTAAATTCCTGAAGTTATTTATTTATTTATTTTTTATATAATAGGCATTAGGAATGAGAAAAGAAAGACGACAAAGCCCACAACAAGATAATATTTTTCAGATTAAAAAAAAAACATATGTACTTTACTAAATATTCCTAATAGCAGAAACTGTGAAGAACGGCACAAAGTGGATTGAAGTATAGGCGGTGTCGAACGTAGGATTATCACTATATGATGTATTTTGTTACACTTAGTTTAAATGACTATAACAAATAACACTAAAAATAAGCTTACAAACAATTTCATACTTTTCTGCTGCAAACAGGAATTTAGAGAAATCCTAGAAAACAGAACTAAAGCTACAGACACTTTGGTTCAACTCAATTTGCAATCAATATTAGATTTAATTGTAATTAGACTTTTAGATGCATGTAAAGCACAATTTGAACCCAAAACACACTTAAAATTAATGTGTAAATGCAGTTTTGATGGTGTTTCAAGCCAAAGCATGTATAAACAAAAATTTTAAGAGGAATGCTCATTACAATCAAAATGGTTCAATTTTTATGACTAGTTTTGTCTTTATTAGATTATATATTTTATTATATCTTTATTAGATATTACGACACTGAAGTTATTTGGCAAAACCAAACTTCTTTCTCCACTAGATATTGCCGGCCGGTTAGATTCGAATTTGTGAGCGAAAATACTGAGATATAAAAGATGTATCAGTGAATGGAAAAATAAATAAAAAATTTAGAGCTTACAGCACATAAAAATACGACCAATGATCATGAGATGTAAATTTAGCTTATTTTATAGGTTGCTATTATTTCTTATGATAATAAGCTCAGTCCAGCATTGTTGGATTGCAGCTAAATTTTAGTTTGGTGCAGATTGACAGAGAAAATTCTGCTTCTGGGAATATATTAGATGTCAATTCCAAATCTACAAGCATTTTTCTTTTCTTTTAACAGAATATAACTACTGGAAGTCTTGGCATAGGAGAAAATTTTCAAGTTTTCCAATGGCAAACACCAAACTGAAGCATAGAGATATCAGGGCAAGGATTTGAGTTCAACTCAAGGTTTTCTTATGCCAAAATCAATTTCAAGTTCTAGATTAACATTAAATTTTCCTTTCTATGAAAGTAAAATTGGAAAAGGGGGCAAGAAATTTATAAGAAATGAAAATTAATCTAATCATAATTTTACCTATTTTTCAGAAAATGAAACTTTTTGTTAAGTAGAGCTTTATCAAGATTTCTTTTATCTATCCACAGGCTTGGACAGAATAGTAGTGAGTTTAAGTTGCCACACTACTGATGCACAAGAACTAGAATTTTTTTTTACAAATTCTATACTGAATCTTTTGTTTGAGTACTCGAAGATTTTTTGTGTCTTCTTCGATATTACATGATAACAGATTGATTTTTTCTAAGTCTTCTGCTCAAGGTATTCCCTCTGTCAAATGTACCAGTATGTAGATTTCACATACCAGACAATCCCTATCAAAAATTAGTTTTATGCTACATTCATTATAATGACATTTTGTTAATTAGAAGATCTTTATAATGCTATGTTTAATATAGATATTTTTCTTGCACTTAATATATGGTATTTATAAGTTTAGGAGCTTTCAGGGATAGGTCATTGCCTCCTATCCGAAGACTTTTTAGATCCACTCTCATCGTCAGCTAATAAATCTAAAATCTGCATAATAAAGAAAATATATGCACACACACACACACACACAAAAAAAAAAAAGATAGCTTTAAGATAGTAAGGAAAAAGGCTTGAAATAACATATATTGTTGAGCAATAGTGGACTATACTAAGCAAAACATCCATGTTAAGGTTACAACAATCAAAACTAAATTCCCACAGATTGTGACGAGGTGAAAAGTTTTAAGTAATGTCAAGCAAGTCATAATACCATTATAACATATTTTGAATGAAATTTCCACCAGTCCATCTTTTAAAAAAAAGAGCATGTGGAGTGTGTCATGCAATGAGCACACACTTAGACAATGAATGTTTTCATCACAGAAGAACTGGTGAAATTTTGGTCCAAAACGTGTTCTGATTCATTGCATTTAATTTTAGATTCTCATTTTAAAGTTACTTACTCATTTATAAGCTGGACATACTCCAATACAATTATTTAAAGCATGTTTCTGATTTTTAGCAAAGTATCAGAATAGAAATGTGCATACTAGTTACCTTACCTAGATCCTCACTGACACTTTCAACTAATTTCCTAATATTATTACCATTCATAGTCTATCTCTATTATTAATGTTCGGAAACGTTTTAAAAATATCAATTAAAAACTCATTAATGAAAATGGAAAATGAATTTATTTCTATTCCAAATGGACAGTTGCAAAAGATTTGCACATGTTCTGATAATTGCACGGATTCTGGATCAGACATCACGTCACTTTCTGCGGAAAGGGATGAATTGATACATTTGAAAAGGATTGAAATTTTTATAGGCTATAAACAATTTTAAAAAAAAGTTGGATTTTGGGATATGAAAATTATCTATCCTTGCTTTTAAAGTGGGCTGTGATTTCAGAGTTTAAAAAAATTTTCGAATTTGGTCCATAATTTTTTATTTTAGCAAAATCCTGATTTTTGTATAGAAAAAAAAAAAGAAAAAGCTAAGGATTTTGCTATTTCATTTCAAATAATCTCGGGTTGTACGGGTCCGATCGAGATGCGGTTTGGCTCATTTGACTCGACATAGATAGAACTTACCAATTTTAGTTCTGAGTTTCACCACCAGGGGGACTTTCCTATCTCTGGTTCTATGGGCCTGATCCCGAAGGAGTGTGGCTCATTCGACTCGACAACGACAGCCTCAAAGATTTCAGTTATGTTCGAATAGAACAGATTGTGCCCCCTGGCGGTGGAAGGTATAACTAATGGTTTTTGCAGCACGTGCACAGCACACCTGCTATATGGTGCTGCAGGCAGCGGGGACCTGAGCAGGAGGTTTGTTCAGTTAGAGGTTTATACTATTCGAGGTAGAAATTAAGGGTTCTTCATACGGTGTTGAAGGCAGCTGGTACCTAAGCCGGAGGTTCATTCGGTTTGAGGAACGTTTGATTCGTGGTTTTATACAATTCGAGTTTCATATCGATTCAAGGCCCTGATGTAAATTAGAAGCCAGCTAGTCTATTATACTATTAATGTTTATCTTCATGCACTTTTTTGTTTTTAATTGCTTCTGTCTATAACCCTAAAAACTTTACTCCCAGACAGAGTAGACAGGCACTGAAGGTATCAAAATATGCAGAAAAATTCAGGATTTCTGTTTTTTCAAGCTTAAAAAAAATCCACCAGCAATTAGAAAAGATATAAATTAAAAACTCATAAAAATTGCACAAAAAGAATAATTTTTATCCAAACAGAGAAAACACTTGCTTCGATTTCAAAGAAAATTTAGGGTTACATTAGGAAGCCAGGTTTCCAATTTCATATTTAATTGTGTCTTTACTAAACACGTTGAAATAATCACTCTATGGACACAAAAATTGCAGACATAGGTTAAAAAAAATAAATAATAATAATAATCCCAATTTGAGAAAATCAAAATTCTTAAAAATTCATCGGTAACTTTTCAAGATATTAATTAAAAATTTTAATTTTTCCTTCTCAAAACGAATGCCTTTTTATTTAAAGACAACTACACCTGTTTGATAGAAAAAATTTCGAAGCAAGTAAGAGACAGCTGTCTCAGAATAAAACTACTGAAGTAGCGTTGAGGGACATCTACTATACTATTAATGTTCATCTTCCGGAATTTTTTTATTTTTTATTATTTCTGTCTGTATCAATAACAACATTTTTCACAGATGAAGTAGTTAGGCACTGAAAGTACCAAAAGATACAGAAAAATTCAGATTTTTGTTCTTTCAGGTTTCAAAAAATTTCACAAGTAATTAGAAAATATATTTATTAAAAACTCATTAAAAATTGTGCAAAAAGAATTATTTTTATTCAAACAGAGCACTTGCCTCGATTTCAAAGAAAATTTAGGGTTACAGTAAGAAGTCGGGTTTCCAGATTTGCATTCAATTACGCCTTTATGGCTCATTCAACTCAACATCGACAGCCTCAAAGTTCTCAGTTATGTTCGAATAGAACGGATTATGCCCTCTGGCAGTGGAAGGTGGAACTAATGGTTTTTGCAGCACGTGCATAGCACACCTGCTATATGGTGCTGCAGGCAGCAGGGACATGGGCAGGAGGTTTATTCGGTTAGAGGTTTGTACTATTTGAAGTAGAAATTAAGGGTTTTTCATATGGTGCTGAAGGCAACTGGGACTCAAGCCAGAGGTTCATTCAGTTCGAGGTACATTTGATTCATGGTTTTATACAATTCGAGTTTCATATCGATTCGAAACCCTGATGTAAATTAGGAGCCCACTAGCAGGGGAAGCCAAAATAATTGCTCTATTGACCCAAAAATTTGCAAACATAGATTAAAAAAAAAAGGGGGGGTTTCAGAAAACAAAAATCATAAAAATCCATCCGTAACTTTTCAAAATATTAATTAAAAATCTTAATTTTTCCTTCAAAAATGAACACTTTTTATTTAAAGACAACTGCATGCGTTTGATTAAAAAAAAAAAAAAAAAAAAAAATAGAAGCGAGTAAGAGACAGCTGTCTCAGAATAAAAATACTGAAGTAGCATTTTATAATGTAAATTATAATACATGTAAATTATAAGACCTAATTTACCTACCATTTTGAAAATAACATCACATAACTCATCTCTGTTTCCTGATTACAAGATTCTAAAATTTCCGAAGATCGGTCGGTCAGTTAGAACCAGATATTAATTATTATTTCATTAATTTGATTGCATAAAGAGAATTCTTTTTAATGTGGTGTTTCACAGTCAGACATTGGGACTTTCATGTCTTAAAGGAAGAAAGATATGAAAGCACGTGTTAAAAGTTCAAGTGGGGTTATTATAGGCTATATAAAATTATTCAAAATACTGGATTTATGGATTTGGAAATTATGCATCTTTGCTTAATATGGGATGTCAAGTCCAAAAAGCTTATTTTCGTAAAAATCAAATGATAATTACCAAAGATATTAAAAAATCATTAAATGTCAAAGAGAAAATAAATTTTACCAAAGTCAACAGAACAGCTGTCTTTCACTGAGAGAGCGAGGCCAGGGTTGCCAAGAACAAGTGATGCCAGTTTTAAAAAATAGCAATTTTAACTCAGCTATTTTAAGGTATATACATATTTTTAAAAGTATATAACACACGGATTTGAAAATTGGCATATAGATGCAAAATGATACAAGGATTAAGATATTCTAAAAAATCAAAGAAATCGGACAGTAAGTTTTTATTTTATAAAAGTTCTGATTTTTTTTATGGACAAAAGAAATAAATAGCTAATTGACAATGGATGATAGAAGTGGATGATACAGAATTTTTTTTTAACAAATTATTTGTTATATTTATGGGGATAGGGAAGGGGGGGAGG
This sequence comes from Maratus michaelseni, assembly GCA_963931845.1. Lineage (NCBI taxonomy): Eukaryota > Metazoa > Arthropoda > Arachnida > Araneae > Salticidae > Maratus > Maratus michaelseni. Next base: position 159,456,437 of record OZ007591.1, read on the forward strand.
TAAACAACTTTTTATTAAATATCACATTTATCGTACTTTACAGTGCACCCCCTCACAGCAGGTTTTTTCTTAATTGACCCCCCTTATTAGTAAATCCACATCTACTGCTCTGATTTTGACAGAAGTAATTCCTAATAATCAAATTTTAATTGTTTAATAGGCGTATAGCCAACATAGTGAAAAAGTACCCAAGACGGGACTCGAACCCGGGTCATCAGTATAGCGCATTGACGTTCTACCAACTGAACTACTTGAGAACAGTACTCAGCCTGGACTGGAACTTTCTCACTATAACATGTTGGCAAGGCTACAAACGCAGCACAAGATGGAATATATTCCGTGAGCCATCAACCCTGGGGCAAACACAAAATCAAAGAAAAACCAGCATCGATAATTGAATAAATTCATATTTAATACTTTTGGAAATTTTTCCAAAAATTAAAATAAAAAGTATTAAATATGAATTTATTCAATTATCGATGCTGGATTTTCTTTGATTTCGTGTTTGCCCCAGGGTTGGTGGCTCACCGAATATATTTCATCTTGTGCTGCTTTTGTAGCCTTGCCAACATGTCATAGTGAGAAAGTTCCAGGCTGAGTACCGTTCCCAAGTGGTTCAGTTGGTAGAACGTCAATGCACTATACTGATGACCCGGGTTTGAGTCCCATCTTCGGTACTTTTTCACTATGTTGGCTATATGCCTATTAAGCAATTAAAATTTGATTATTATGAATGCAAGGCGTGTGAAATTTTCTATGGAAAAATTTCCAAAAGTATTGAATAGAAGTAATTCCATTTTATAAATTTAACATTTTTTGCTTCATTTTGAGCATTTAATGGCTGTAACATATAGTGAATACCAGAAATTTCGAATAACAGTTTTTCTAAAAATAAAATTTTTGTTCCTAATAAAAGTACACAACCCTTATTTAGTTGACTCATACCAACAGTCAAAGTTAGTGATTTATTTTGAGCACTTGATCACACGCCCTCTGGTGGACCCTTCTTCAAGGTTTTTTTCCCTGACTGTCCTGCTTCCATAACTCGACAACTATCTTTCCAATTTCAACGTAACTGTTTCCAAACATTATAATTAACATAATAATGACCCCTCTATAACATTAAAGTAAATTTATGAGTAGTGGTTACCACTTTTTTTAAAAGTAATTTCAGAAAAAAAAATGTCAGTTCCAAGCTTAGGTACTGGTCCCATCCTTTGATCAAATACTGCAGTAGTCTTAATTTATTTATTTGTCAAAAAGCAAACTTATCTCTCTTTTCCTCCCTCCCACCTTCAAGATTTTTTCTGTAATTGTGTCCCGTTTCTATAACTCAGCAACTATCTTTCCGATTTCAACGCAACTGATAACAAACATTATAATTAACTTAATCACAGTCTATAACATTAAAGTAAATTTATGAGTAGTGGTTACCACTATTTTTTAATAGTAATTTTTGAAAAAAAATATTTCAATTCCAAGCTTAGGTACTGGTTCCATTCTCTGACAGAGCAATGACAGTCTTAATTAATTATTTTTCAAAAAGCACTCTCATCTCTCCTCCCCCCCCCCCCTTCAAGGTTTTTTCTCTAACTGTGTCCCACTTCCATAACTCAGCAACTATCTTTCCAATTTCAACGCAACTGATTCCAAACATTATAATTAACTTAATAATCACCATCTATAACATCAAAGTAAATTTATGAGCAGTACATACTACTCTTTTCAAATAATAACTTCAGATATATTTTTTATTTCATTTCAAAGTATCTTAGGTTCTATGGGCCATATTTAATTTCTATAGCCTTACAGATTTTAGTTCCAAGTTTCACCACCAGGACGGCATATTCTTAACTTGGGTTCTATGGTTCTGATCACAACAAGATTTGGCTCATTCGAGTTGATTTCGATAGCCTTACAGATTTTAGTTCAAAGTTTCACCACCAGGGCATTCTTACACTGGGCTCTATGGACCAATTACAATGGGGTTTGGCTCATTTGACTTACAGATTTTATTTCCAAGTTCCACCACCAGGGGGCATATTCTTATCTCGGGTTCTATGAGCTTGATCACAATGGGGTTTGGCTCATTCAACTTGGTTTTTGATCACTTCATTCAGAAGGTAGTTTGTTTGCAACAGAGTGTGTCCCTAGTGATGGAAGTTGGAACTAAAACATTTTGCAGCATGTGTGCAGCACGCCTGCTATACGGTGCCTCATGCAGCAGGGACACGTGTCAGAGGTTCGTTGAGATCAGAATGCATCCCCTGTCAGCAGAAGGTGGAAATAAAGGATTTTCTGGCACAACGTTGAAACAGGCAGCAGGGACACGAGCTGGAAGTTTTTTTGGTTCGATATTTATATTTGAGGTGGAAATAAAGGATTTTCCGGTGCATGCACAGCATGCCTGGAATATGGTGCCATAGGGAGTGGGAACCTAAGCCAGAGGTTCATTTGGTTTGAAGTTCCTTAAGTTCAAGGTTTTATATAATTCGAAGTCTGCTAGTTACATTTAATGTGAGTTTGATAATACAGTTTGAGAAACTACAACTCTTCATGCTCAAGTGCAAAACCTTAAAGGTCTTATTTGAGATATAATTGGGGTATAATTTTAACCAAGTAGAATTTATGGTTGAAATTATGATCTTTTAAACCAAAAGTATACAATATACAGGGTGTCCCTAAACTCATGGTACATATGCTAGGGGGTGATAGAACACATCAAGACATACAATATTAAATAGGAAACTAAGGGTCCCAAACGTCTTCCGAAGGAGATAGGCGCCATTAAAGTTTAGGGTCCAAAATTTCAAATGATTATAAAAAACAGAAAAATTGGTCGATTCGTTTGCGGTTTTCGTTAAAACTATTCTTTATGTCAGTATTTTCTTAAAAATAAATTTTAAAGATAAAGTTCAAAAAATGCCGATAGAGGGCACTTTAGTCTTTGGAGTAACGAAAAACTATTTTTTACCGTTATTTTTTGCATCTCATTAAATGCTTTCAAAAGCTTAAACTTAAACTTCAATTTTGAGCTCAAAATCTGAATCGTTGGGAGTGATTAAGTAGAGCAAACTGAACTGCATTCAGGAGTTAAAATTTGAAACACCTCCTTCCCCCCCTCCCACTCCTGAACACAGTTCAGTTATTCCCGATCTTGGTGTAGCAGACCAGGCGGAAACAATATGAGTTGTAATTTTCCAACTGGACGAAAAATGTCCGGGCTAGGATTCGAACCTGGGATCTCTTAAAGCTGCAATGCTTTACCAACTGAGCTATCCCGGTTGAATCTGGAGGGCATAATTCATCCAGTTCATGCCGGGATAGCTCAGTTGGTAGAGCATGGCAGCTTCAGCCAAGAGATCGCAGGTTCGAATCCTGGCCCGGACATTTTTCGTGCAGTTGGAAAATTACAACTCATATGATTTCTTTACCAATTTGAATAATTGTGTTAAAATTAATCCAGGCAGAAACTACTACCCCCTACACGTAAAATAAACGATAGAGTAATGACAAAACTAAACAGAAAATTTATTCATAACAGACATGAGCAATTTCTTCGCACAAAATAAAAAGAAACAATTTGATGTAAGCATGTAGTGCGCAATATGAATGAAGGTTGACACGTAGAAAATGGTATACGCATGATGTCACAAAAACTGCTCGAACGAGTGCCCACCAGCAACGATGCAGGCCTCAAGCTGCCGGCGGAGGGAGTTGCGAACATTAGTGAATACCCCGGGCATCTCCCGGATATCGCCTGCTATGATGGCAATCCTCGCAAACAGGTCCTCGTCGGAGTCGACGGTAAAAAATAGTTGTTCATCACTCCAAAGTCTAAAGCGCGCTCCATCGGCATTTTTAAACTTTATCTTTAAAATTTATTTTTTGAAATTTATTTTATTTAATTTTGTCATCCCTCTATCGTTTATTTTACATGTTAGGGGGTAGTAGTTTCTGCCTGGTCTACGACACCAAGATCGGGAATTACTGAACTGTGTTGTGGGGGGGGGGGGTTCAAATTTCAACTCCTGAACACAGTTCAGTTTGCGCTACTTAACCACTCCCAACGATTCAGATATTGAGCTTAAAATTTAAGTTAAGCCTAAGCTTTTGAAAGCATTTAATCAGATACAAAAAATAACGGTAAAAAATAGTTGTCGGTTACTCCAAAGTCTAAAGCGCCCTCTGTGCACATTTTTTTAAAACTTTTTCTTTAAAATTTATTTTTAAGAAAATACTGACATAAAGAATAGTTTTAGCGAAAACCGCAAATGAATCGACCAATTTTTCTGTTTTTTATAATTATTTGAAATTTTGGACCTTAAACTTTAATGGCGCCTATCTCCTTCGGAAGACGTTTGGGACCCTTGGTTTCCTATTTCCTATTACTCGTCTTGATGTGTTCTATCACCCCCTAGCGTATGTACCATGATTTAGGGACACCCTGTATAATAACATTGCCAACTGTATTGTACAATATATATATATATATATATATATAGAAATTGAATGCATGAATAATGAATTGTTCTCAAATACATTATGCTTTTTATAGAAATATTTGCTTGCGCAATAGAGAATTTTCAATAAAAAGCTAGCATGTTCAATTTGAAGATAAAATATTATGAGTACGAATACAAGAATGATCATTTATTAGGATCATGTATAGAACTTTCTTTTAAAATAATGCTAGATGAGCAATATCTAGAATTATGTGATTTATAGCATTGTATGATAAGCTCATAACATAAAACAGCACTTTTAACTATTACTCACCAGTCGCAGTGATCTAAAAATGGCATATTCAGAAGCAAGGCTAAAAATCAAACTTGCCAAAGATAGTATAATGATTATCAAATCTAAAATATTCCACCAAATAACAAAAAAATGCTTTCCATAAGCTATTAATTTTATTATAAGCTCAAAAGCAAATATTCCAGCGACAACCTATAAAGTAAAAAATATTAAAGTGAAAAGAAAATATTACAATACAGCAATAATTAAATAACTTTCTAAATACTAATTAATAACTCTCAATCAATCAACTTTCTAAGGTCAACTATATTAAGTTATTCTATAATTATTTTATTATATAAATGTGTTCTCTAACGTATATGAAATAGTAACAGAAACTATAAATGAAACTGAAAACAGCTAAAATAATTTAATTAAAATTGTTTGGAACATTTTTAGCCTATCATTATTATAGTTATTAATACTGTGTTATCTAAATTATTTTACACTTTCTTATTTAAATTAACTTGGTTCATGTATGTAAAGGTGGAATTTTGTAATCAATTTTTCACTAACTTCCTGATATGCTAGAATTTAAATATATATATATATATATATATATATATATATATATATATATATATATATATATATATATATATATATATATATATATATATATATATATATATGTGTGTGTGTGTGTGTGTGTACAGGTGTGTTTACGATGATAATACAACATTTTTATATTTTTAGAACTCAATTATGAATTAATAAATTAATTTTAAGGCTTTTTTTGTTAGCCAAGTGCAGGTGATAAATCGTCAAACATTGTTTATGGATGAAAATGTATACAATTTACAACAACAATGCAGGGCCCCCAACACATTTTAGTCCTCAAAAAGGGGGAAAGGGGACCATTTTTATTTAAAAAGGGGACTTTGGGAGACTATTTATACTAAAAAAGGGAACTTTGGGGGACCAGTTATATTTAAAAAGGCGACTGAAAAGGGACCACATGTCTAAAAATACAGTACCAAGTTTCCCTAAATATGCAAATTTTTTAAATTTACTTCAGAAAATTCAGAAAATATGTTAATTGATTATCTTTACAAAGGAAAGATATCATTAAACAATTGATTATCTTGTCACTAAACAATATACACAGCTTTATTTAACACACTCAAATATCCTACGCTAAGATGGGTTATATTTAGAACAGCAAAAAATGATTTGGAATAAAATATAAATAGTAAAAATTAATGGATCTAAGAAAATATTAAATGAATCAATTGTTAGCAGTATTATACATTATTAACAATTACAAAAGAACAGTGCTTTTCTTGGAATTTAACTTGTAGTAACAGTAATCAGTGAATAAAAAAAGCACAGCATAACAGCGCCTTCTGTTAACTAATACAATTTAAAATTAGATTAACATAAATATATATTGTTAATTATTAACTCAAACATAAAATTCAGTTCCTTTCTATACAATAGAAACTGGGATGCTATAATGTTCATTCGAAAAAGCATACTATGGCAACTCCTCCTAGGTTAAGGCTTGGTAGTGGTCAAAACCAATATTCGTAATCATCGTACATATTAAATTTGGTGAAATTCTATCCCAAACATGCCGAGATCTGGCTATCATGGAAATAGTTAAAAATGCAACACAGTAGCGCCACATGTTGGGTGAAATACACCAAAATCTAATCAGCATCGATTTATGTTAAGAGTTAACTTAATGTGAAGTTTGATGAAATTTTATCCAGATTGTCTTATTAAAATACCTCATGTAAAAAAATCCCTGATGGCTTGGCCTACAGGCACACGTAGATTTCGAAGACGCAGACCCTGGGGTGCCTGTTTCTTGGGAATTGCAGAAGAAAGACCTTTTCGCCATGATGCAGCAGTTGGGACCGCCCACTTCAAAACATACCTGTGCCTGTAAGCTGATTTTTTTTTTTTTTTTTTTTTTTTTTTTTTTTTTGCTGCTATAAGAGTTGGTCTTATAAAAAACTTGTCAGTATAAAAGTTGTAGATAATATTAAAGAGATTTATAATAAATTTAAGCAGATTTGATATCTTGTGAACTGATGAAGTTAGGAATTTTTTTCTTATTAAGCCCCTATCCCCCCCCCCACCCCCTTGAAGGCATTTTTAATGAAATCAAAAATTTGTCATACATAAATTTTTGGCCCTTTTCCTAGAAGTAATAATAACTTTAAACTGATTTGATATGTATCATAATTAAAAAGTTATGGTTTTTTTCTGTTTTCACAAAAAGCCCCCCCCCCCCCTTTTCACTCCCCCTGGTTCTATTTTGCCCATTAACAAACTTGACCGAGATTTTATGTATCAGTTTGGAAAAGATTTGTGCAGAATTATTGAAGCTATCGTGTCCATAAAAAAGTGATATAGATAGATAGATAACAGTGTATATCTGCAAAAAAATTTCAGAAATTCTAACTCAGGGGAGAATATAATAGGTAGTATTTCTAACAAAATCTATCTAAAAATGCAGCATAACAGTGCCACCTGTTCTCCATCAAAACTGAAAATAAAACTATATCTATAATATAGAAGTTTATCTGTGTGGGCAGGAAAGTACCTGCATGTCTAAAGTTAGTTTTTAAATTTAAGATTTTTTTTTTATTTAATTTTTCAGGCAATTTTTACTTTTTTTTTCCATGTTTCATGGTGATTTTTTTCACATTAATAAAAGGAATTCAGTTTAAGAAGTTTTAGCCCAGTAGTAATTTTTTTCCTTTTTTTAATAGTTTATTCAAAATTTGTATAGTGATTTTTAAATTTTTCATGAATTTTTTATGAAAATTACAGGTTTTTTTTTTTTTTTTTTTACTTGTGCTAATTTTTTGACATTCGTAAAAAGAATTCACTTGCAAACTTTTATATTTTTGTTCTTCTGCAATTATGTTTTTTGATTTGAATTTTTAGCAATTTTTAGCTTTTTTCTTTTTTTTTCTCCACATTCTGCGGTGTTTTTTGACATTTGTGAAAGAATTTTGTTTACATCGTTAACATTTTTTTTCTGCAATTTTTATACATTTTGTAGGGATTTTTTGCAAAGTAGTAAAAGGAATCTGGTTTCAATTTTTTTTAGCCCAATACAGTAAATGTTGCCTCTTTTTAACAAAAAAATTGTTCGGAATTCGTGCAGCAATTTTTTTATTTTGCACAGTTTATATGAGTTTTAGATTTTTTTCGCGTTTTGGGATGATTTTTTGACATTATGAAAAAGAATCCAGTTTCAATTGCCCAGTTTAATAAATTTTGTCTTCCTTTCAATAAAATTTATTCGGAATTGTGCAGAAATTTTTCACTTTTGGCTAATTTTTTATGCTTTTTTTTTTTTTTTTTTTTTTTTTTGTGTGTGTGTGTGTGTATTTTATGACAGTAAATTTTTGAAATTTAGTGATTTTTAATGAGATTTCCAATCCGTTTTTTAATGTTTTTCCACATTCCACGGCATTTTTTTTTACATTCGTGAAAGAATTCTGGTTATAATGTTTTAGCGCATTATAATAAATTTTGTCCTCTACAATTTTTTAACTTTTAGCAAGTTTTAAAGTTTTTTACATTTTGCGGCAATTTTTCTTTTATTTCCAGTCATAAAAGGGGACTAAGGGGACCAAAATGCACAAAAGGGGACCTTTTTCTAAAAAGGGGACTTTAGGGGGAAAAAGGGGACCATTTGGGAGCCCTGCAATGGAGTAAATTATGCTCCAAACCATGCTTGCAGTAAAACTGAAACAATGAAATATTTTAAACACGAAAAGTGTTATATATATATATTTAAAAATACGCTATTATGATTATATGATTATATATATTGAGATTATGACATTATACATTATGATTATACATTAAGAAAACAATTTAGAAATCCAGAATAGAGAGTTTAAACAATGCTTTTATTTTATTTCTTGTTGCCATATCTTAAAAAAGAAACAAAGCAAAAATTTTAATAAATGCACTACTTCACATTTTCTACCAAGTGTAAATAAATCAAAGCAGTGAATTTTCCATAATTGGAGTCCATATCAAATGAATGTATTGCAACAGAATTTTTTTGGAACAACATGAATTGCAGTCATGAAATTAGGGTATAATTTTTAAGATAAATGTAGAGTGCTTATAAAAGAGGTTTTTTTTAAACAATTTTTACTTATTAATTATCAGATTTTGCTATTTTTTCTTTTTGTATTACTGTAAATAAGTGATTATTTTTCCTACTATTTAAAAATTAGCAGTCTGATTCATGCCAGTATTGTTTGTTAAGTTTAACTGCAAAAGAGCTTTTTATTTATTGCTGAAAATTTCACTGACAAGTATGCAAAACTTTTCAAATAGCATATTATTAAATAACAAATTTATAGTAAAAATATAAGCATCATATATATTATTTTTTCTTTTTTCTTAGATTTTACTACATTTTCTAACTTTGAATAATTTCTAAATGTTTGCTCTCATTTGCCAAAATTTCCCTTTTCTTTCTTTCTTTCTTTTTTTTTTTTATCTCATCATATCCCTCACTGGAAAAATTGTATATTTCATTGAAAAATTTTTGAATTTATAGTCTTCATTTTGCCTATTTATTAAAAAAGCTACCCTGGTATATGCAGAGAAATTTTTTCAAGGAATGTCATTTTAAAGTGAAACATAAAACTTCAAACAATAATTCTTGCTCATCTTCACAGTTAAAATATATTTATTAAAATTTAATTTCTATTTACTTGTCTTCTTTAGCATTATTAATGTTCGTTCTACAACATATTGAAAATAACACTAGAAACTTTAACTTCCTAAATATTTTTCCAAAATTAGTAAATAGATATTAATACAGCTAAAATTGAGAGGAAAAAAAAATACTCTGTATAAAGTTTCCGACGTAAAAATTTCATTGTTTCTTTTATTTCCGACAGAAAAATTGCCAATAAATAAATAAACAAACGGCTATAATTTATACAGAATCACACTTTTAGGTTTTAGATTTGTGAAAACAAATAATAATAAAAAAAATAGATAATAACTAAAAAATAAAAACATACAATAACACACATATACAAAATAATAATAAAATTAATGAAAATACAATAGATGACTTAATAATACTTACAATATCACAATACTTTAATACTTGAGTAAATTTTTCAGACATGTTTGAATGTACTGAAGCCATAAGAACAGTATTGGTGATTATTGTAAGCAATATAATGTAATGAAATATTTTAGAATCAGAAATTTTCCTGAAAAATATTCTGAATTTTTTCCATTTGCCTGAAACAAACAAATAATTGAAATTAAAAGTAATAGAAACAAATTAAATAAAAAGAGGTGAGACAAATACTGTAAAACTACAATAAACTCAAAGTGTGGATAAAACTATATATTAGGGATGCACCAAATATTCGGTATTTGGCCTATTCGGCCATATTACCGAACATTCGGTTAGGCTGAATATCAAACTATTCGGTCTGCTAAATATTTGGCTTGGCCGAATGTCAAACTATTTGGCTTAGCGAATATTCGGTTTGGCTGAATATCGAAATATTCGACCAAACCGAATACTTAGAAAACTTTAAAAATATTTTTAAATATTCACAATTTCTACTTTTAACTGTCAATTAATAAAGATATTCAAAATAATTAGAAATAGAATCATATTTCAATGAAAGAGAATGCTTTTACATTATTTATTCGCTGTTTAAAAAATATCACTTAAGAAATTTAACCATTAATGATGACCTTCATAGGAATTAATTATGTACAAATAAATGCAAGTTCCTGTATATTGTCTAGTAAATAGTCAGTTTCTTGTTCTTTCACAAACATCATGTTTCTAAAAAAAATGGAAAAAACTGTCACTGGTGATAATAGATATTAGGACAGTCAATTTGTCTGTCAACTATATTTTCAACATAGTTACTTTGATTTCTGTGAATTACGAGAAGTACTGGAAATTGCCACCATTCATATCTAAACAACACTAAGCTAGATATTCCCTTATTCAGAGTGCAGCTGACATTACTACTTATACTGTGTCACTGGCCAAAATTCAGCAACCTCCAATAATATCATCATATTTGCTACAAGCAAAATTAATACGATGTAAATCTCGCTAAAATATCTTCAATGTTGTTAAAGTTGTGAACGAAAATTCAGTTTCAGCTTGTGGTGACACACCCTGTGTTTTTGATTGAATGTATTGTATTTTTAATGGAATAAGTGGATTGAGACAATGTTTCTTGCTCAAAAACTGTTTGCTTTGACCACATTATCTACTTAGAAAGTTTCTTCCAAGATGTAAGAACACACTGTATGTTTACAACCTGAATATGATCGCCCATTCCAGACACCTGCTCTCTTGTTCATTTAAAATCTTCCTTGCCAAACCAAAAGGAGCAGGAAAGTTATTCTTGCTGATTTGCCACCATTTTAATATATTGTATTGTTTTACTTTAGTCCCTTCCTGAAAAATAGACACTATATCAGTGTAAAATATTTCTTCTAATTCATTCAAAATTTTTCTTTGATTTTAAAGTATTTGTTTTAGAATATAAAAACATTTTATAAATTTATTTTAATTCACAGAAAGAGGAAGCTACAAAGTTTAAAGCTTTATTAATTAAAAAAGTTTTTAAACTATCCTCTTTTTAAGTTATAACTCAAAGCAGATTTTTTTTTTTTTTGTATAAAGATTTCTTGTAAAAACGTCTAGTTCATAAAAACGTAGTATCTGTGTTAAATATTATATAAAATTGTTTTAAAATTTAACTTTGAATACTTTTAAACTCTGAAATATAAAAATATTCAGCTAGCCGAATAGTTACTATTCGGTTGGCCGAATATTCGGTATTCGGCCTCACTGTTACTATTTGGCTAGCCAAATATTCAGTATTCGGTATAACTGTGGGTCAAATATTCGGTATTCGGCCAAAATCACTATTCAGTGCATCCCTACTATATATATGAAAGGATATAAATAAACCCTTTTTAAAATGCAAAATTAAAATTTAAAATCCCAAAACATTTTTTCTAACTTATAAATCTAATGCTTAAATCTAATCTGCCCCTGTGATCTTTGTTTCTCAGCCTCACAAATATTACTTTCATCTATCAATTTCGACATCTCTTTAAGTTTTAAAAGTGATGAGTTTGCATTTCTTGCAGCCGTCTGTTGGGTGCGGCTCCCAGGCCCGGCCAAGCCTTGGTGTCGGCATAAGACCCCAGACATCAGTCAAAAGCTAATTGACCAATTAAAATAAATGATCCTCCCAATTTGACTCTTTCTCCCTCTGCTGGAAAATATCCTAAATTCTGATTAAAACCCCATGCAAGGGCGAAGAAGACGGTTTTTTGGCACATTTGAGCGGTCAGCCAAACCCTCGGCCATGTAGTTCTCAAACTTTAACGTAAATGGCTCACGGGACCTCCGACTGAACGCGCGAAGATGTCTGTACGAAGAAATGCTTCAATAAACGAGTTCGATGTGTCTAGAGGTCCCGAGTCCAACTTATTTATGTGTCACCAACTTATTTCTCCCAAGTCGTTCCCCGGATAATTCGTTACATATATATATATATATATATATATATGGGCTGTTTAATAGCCTCTGCTTGTTAACTAGGAGAAGACCCTTTAAATGCCTCAAAGGAGGACTTAAAGGAATCGACTGGGAGCAGAGACTTAATGTCCAATCCGCACCTTCCAAAGGTGCAGCCTGTTAGTACCCTTGCCTAGTGCATGGGGAACGAACGTGGATGGGCTTCCTCCAACCCACTTGGCCATCGTGGAGGAATTTGGCCACCTCCCCCCTTATTTTACCATGAATTCACAAAACAAATTACGGCCCTCAATTCCCGGCAGTCTGCATGTTCCTGATTACGGCAGCAATCAGAAAGACATGAAGACAGAGGGTGCTAAGAATCACCGGGCTCGGCTTGGCTGCCATAAGTTGATGACCTTGGCTACGTATAATGGACGATCCTTATCTTCTGAAAGTCGTTTACAGGAACTTGAAGAAGAATTAGAAAGAATCAACTGGGACATCCTAGGATTATGCGAAGTAAGAAGAAAAGGTGAAGAGAAGATTGATCTTGCCGGTGGACATGTATTGTACTACAGAGGTACAGAAGAGGGAAAAACAAGTGGTGTACGATTTCTGATTCATAAAAGGTGGAAAAATCACATCGTAGAATATGATAGTGCATCAGATAGAGTTGCAAGGTTAGTTATACAAGTGTCAAAAAGATACAAGCTGCAAATTACCCAAGTTTATGCACCAACAATTAGCTATACTGATGAAGAAATTGAGGATTTCTATGAAGAAGTAGCTTCAATGCATCAAAAGGGAAAATGCTACATAAAATTAATAATGGGAGACTGGAATGCTAGAATTGGGGATAAAAAGAAAGGTGAGTTCTCAGTAGGAAATCATGGATATGGGGTGCGTAATGAAAGAGGAAACAGATTGATTGAATTTGCAGAATGTGAACAGATGTATATCATGAATTCATTTTTCAAGAAAAAGCCACAAAGAAAATGGACATGGCGTAGTGCAAATGGCTCAACAAGTGAAATTGACTACATCTTGACAAACAAAAAACATCTTATTCAGGATTGCAGCGTTCTCAATAACTTCAATACAGGAAGCGATCACAGGTTAGTTAGATGCAAACTGCTTTTAAATACCAAAGTGGAAAGAATGAAGCTTTTGCAACGCTCAAAGAAATTAGTCGATATTATAAATCTCCAGAAACATAAAGAATTTAATTTAGAACTTAAAAATCGTTTTCAAGTACTTCAATCAATCTTAGAAGAAGAACAAGGTGTTACAGTAGTGAACAAGAAAATAACAAATACTCTACAAGAAATTGCAAGGACGATAGCTGGTGAAGCACAAGTAAAGCAAACAAAGAAAATAACAGAAGAAACAAGAAGATTGATGAAGAAACGCAGAGAATTTAAAATGAAGAAAAACTTTCCTAAATCAAGAGTTGAATATGCAGAATTATGTAAAACGGTAAGAAAATGTGTTACAGAAGATATCAGAAAATTTAACTGTGATCTTGTCAAAAAAGTTCTAGAAGATAACAAAAGTTTAAAATCAGCTATGCGCAAACTGTGTGTTGGAAGAAAAGGTATTTTTGCACTGAAGAGAGCAGATGGAACAATCACCAAAATCAATAATGAAATAGTACACATTGTCGAAAAATTCTATAACGATCTATATAAATGTGATGATCAAAAGGAAATCAACCAACGTGATCCACGAGTAAACATAACAGAAACTGAAGAGATAATCCAGGGGTCGATCCAGGAAAAATTTGGGGGCCTATTTAGGGCCCCTTCACAAAAATAAATTTGGTAAAATGGGCCCCTTCACAAAAATCAATTTGATAAAATGGGCCCCTTCACACAAATCAATTTGATAAAATGGGTCCCTTCACAAAATTTTATTCCATAAAACTTAATATTTATTATTTATTTATTATTTTGTGATGTTTTAATTTGTAAACAAACAAGTTCACCAGAGAGGAAAACTTCAGCAAAAGGTTTTTAAAAAGTTTTTGTTTATAAATGCTTGGTTCGAATTTGATTAACTGGATTTCAACTTTCGTTACAAAATATTATTTTTCACAAAAATATGATAAATTTCACAAAAATAACCTTTACTTTTCACAAAATGGGCCCCAAGAAAAAAAACCTCCATCGACCCCTGTAATCCCAGTGATGACAGATGAAGTTGTTCAAGCCATTAGAGGCATGATAAAAGGTAAATGCCCTGGCGAAGATGGAATTACAATTGACCTTATCAAAGAAGCAGGAGAAGAATTTGCAAAAATGCTAGCCTTACTGTTTTCCAAATGTCTCGAGAAATCAGATGTACCAGAAGATTGGAATAATGCTGTGATGGTGTTACTTTATAAGAAAGGGGAAAAGGAAAACATTAAAAACTACCGTCCTATCAGCTTACTGTCAGTGATTTATAAAATTTTCACCAAAGTTTTAACGGCAAGACTCTGGACTCAGCTCAACCTAGAGAACAAGCAGGATTTCGAAGTGGATTTAGCACAATGGATCATATTCAAACAGTAAGGGAAGTTATAGAAAAACAAAGAATATAATTTATCTCTCTGCCTTGCCTTTATTGATTATGAAAAAGCATTTGATTCGGTCTACACATCTGCAGTAATTACTTCTCTGGAGGACACTGGTATAGACAAACCTTACATCAATATCATAAAGAAGATCTACAAGAAAGCAACAGCCACCATCCGTTCGGACAAAGGAAAAGTGAAGATCAAGCTTGGAAGAGGAGTAAGACAAGGAGACACCATTTCGCCTAAGCTTTTTACTGCTGTCTTAGAAAGTATTTTCAAGAAGCTGGACTGGGAAAAGAAAGGGATTAGAATAAATGGGGAATATTTAAGCAATCTCCGGTTTGCTGATGACATTTTAATTTTCAGTAATAGCCCTGAAGAATTGCAAAATATGCTAAAAGATTTGGCAGAAGCTAGCATTAAGGTGGGATTAAAAATAAATTTGGAAAAGACTAAGGTAATGTTCAATTCATTTGTATCAAAAAAGAAAATCGTCTACAACAACACTGAGATTAAAGATGTGCAAAGTTATATGTACCTTGGACAAGAAATATCATCAGACAACAGTATCATGAATGAAATCAATAGAAGAATAAGAAACGGATGGAGTGCTTTTGGGAAGAACAATATTATTCTGAAGAGTAACATGCCTCTTTGTTTGAAAAGAAAGGTGTTTAACCAATGTGTTTTGCCTGCACTAACTTATGGAGCAGAAACTTGGACGCTAACAAAACGGATGGTACAAAGATTACAAACAACACAGCGAAGTATGGAAAGATGTATGCTAGGCATAACCAGAAGAGACAGAAAGAGAATAACGTGGATAAGAAGTCAGACGAAAGTTTTTGACATCATTGAGAGAATTAAACGGCTAAAATGGAAATGGGCTGGGCACATTGCAAGAAGACAAGACAATAGATGGAGCACAAACACCCTACAGTGGTATCCCAGAGATGTAAAACGACCAAGAAGACGACCTCAAGTAAGATGGAGTGACGAAATCAGAAAAGTGGCCTATGTTAATTGGATGACTAAAGCACTAGACAGGCAACAATGGAAAAATCTGGGGGAGACCTACATCCAGCAGTGGATTGAAAACGGTTGTTGATGATGATGATATATATATATATGTGTGTGTGTGTGTGTGTTAGGCAAATTGAGAAATCTGGCCTATGCTGTTTGCAAAGAGCCAGGCTAATTGGAGAATCAGCTGTCTTTTTCCAGTCTGACATTTTTCAGGCCTAATTACAAAGAGCCCATCAACTTTGAGCTAATTGGAAAATGACTAGCTGATTGTCCAAATAGCCTCGTTTTAGCCAGGCTTATTGCAATAAGACCACAGTAATGAATGTTTACACATAATTTTAGTATAAAAAATAAGAGCAGGAATTTAACCTGCTTATAAAAAAAGGCATAAGAAAACTGTCCTATTGAAAGATTTGATTAACCCCTTAATCGTCGCGCCCTTTAAGTGTAGGCTACTGTTTTAAAATTCAGATTGCTTGATTACCACCAGTTTTTTTAAGTAGAAATGTTCGTCTTGTTTAATAGACAGATAAAAATAATGCGAGAATAAAGCCAGTAACACTATTTTATAAAACTGGTGGGAATCAAACAATCTGAATAAAACAGGCGTAACCTATGCTGCCCGTGAATGTCTCGGGCGCGACGATTAAGGGGTTAATGCACTTGAGTGTCTAAGGTTAGTAATATTTCCTTTTTATTTTAAGGCTACATTTTTTGCAAACATCTCATGCAGTATCAATAGAATATGTAGATGAGGCAGATTTTTAATGTTTTCCCAGTATTACGTATAGAAGAGGGTTGCTGAATGAAAATAATTATAAAAAATATATAAGATGTAAATATATACGTATGAAAAAAATCTACAGATGAGGCAGGTTTTTAATGTTTTCTCAGCATTACGTAGAGAAGATGGGTTACTTGAGGAAAATATATAAGAAAATTGCAGTATTAATAAAATATGCAGATAAGACAGATTTTTAATGCTTTCTCAGCATTATATAAAGAAGATGGGTTGCTCAATGAAAATAATAATTTAAAATAATAAATCTGTTTTATTGGTGTTATGATTTATGTATCTGGTTGATAATTAAAATTAATAAACACTTTTATTTATTTTATAGGTAAAATTTACACCCCCCTCACCACAAAGATGTAAAAAAAAAAAAAAAATTAAATCTGAAGATAAGACTGATTGCTGTTTTTTTCCCACAGCATTAGGTAGAAATGATATATTTGTTAAGTGAAAAATAAAAGTAGAAAAAAAAAGTAGAAAAAGTTACTATTCGGAAATAGTGGTGATAGATAAATTTAGAATAAATGATTAAACAATTAAAAATTTAGATTTCCAAAGTAGAGGATAGGAAATTTCCTATCTATTCTAGATTCTATTGGGAAATGAAACATCTTGGAGGCATCTTTTTATTCTGCAAGTATCACATTGTAATCATTATCAACAACTCGATGGTATGCACTTGCGGATGCTAGTAAGAGCTTGAATTCAAACTGGATGCAATGTTATTTGCATTATGAATAATTTCAGAAAATGAAATGGGTAAAAGTAGATGTGTAGCTGAAGGTCTTCTTAAGAAGTTACAATGTATGGAGATAGCATCCCTGATGTTAGTATGGGGTTGTATTTTGCAACAGTTTGGCAAAGCAATGTCAAAACTAAGCCGAGGATGTAGATATTTAAACTGCTGTTTAAATGTCCACATCCTCTCATATTATGTTTTTATTTGAGCTACAGACATCTTTCTCTATTTACAAAGATTCAGATAGAAAATCTTGCTGATATCAGGAATTAGGAATCCATTCTATCTTCTTCAGCTCATGAGATTTCATGACAAAACTGTCAAATTAAACATAAGCGATGTTTTAATGAATCATCTGAGTTCGATGCGTAATCTGTAAATCCAGAAAAAGAAACATAATCAGACTGCTTTAAAATAATAATGAGATTAATGAGATCAGAAGAATAGAAATATCATTTTCTAAGATAATACGAACTCTTCAGAATGCTTTTCAAAAGAAAGTTTATGTCTACGAAGAGACTAATTTAAGATTATCATTTCTTTCAAATATTATCTAATTACATGCTACTCAAATGCTGTAGGAAAGCTTCGAGCCATTTAACATTCTGACACGGAGCACAGCTTTGCTAAAGATTACATCCATTTTAAAAGCTAATTTTTTTTTATATGGAACAAGAAAAGGGATGAAAGTTGTCCTGTCTTCCATTTTTCTGCAGGATGTTGGCTTCAAACTAAATCAGTGGAGTTTATTCAACTATTTTCACTTCACTCAATAGTTACAACTGAACTCCAGCAACAAAATGTTCTGCTGAAAGGTCATTTTATGCTTTAAAATAGATTAAAAACTATTTATGGTCACCACAGAATCACAAACGAATGGTCAACTTGGAGTGCTGGATATAGAATCAGACAACATAGTCAGTCTCAACTTCCAGTAATAAATGAATTCACAAATTCAAAATTGAGAAGAATGTCATTTTTTATGTTCTGAGAATATCGCAAAATGATTACTAAATTATAGAGTTTGTAAAACATATTTCTAACTCACTAAATTGGATGTTTCTGGGATTTATATTTTTTAAATATGGGTTATTAAAGGGATTTTTTTTTCTGTGTATTTCTTCCAGATGTTTTGCTGAATTAAATTGAAGATTTGTATGAATTTTACTGTGACTAATAAAACTGTAGTGATATTTTTTGTGTGATTTCTACAGTATATTTTTGGCTTGACAAAAGTGGAATTTTGTGCTGAAGTTTTTTTAAAGTGGTTAATTAACTATAGTGGCTATTTTTAATTTTCTCTTCAGAATAATTAATAAAAGTTTAACTTTATGCTTTATGTTATTTAAGTTTATGCTTTATGTATTCAGTTAACTTTAGAGATTTTATAGAGTTTAAAATTGAAGTAAATAATTCAACAAATTATTGGATTTCAACTCAAGGAAAAGTGACAAAGAGGCAGATAAAATAAATAACTGCACAGGGGCATCACACATCCAAAATACGGGCCTGGTTGTATGTATCAATATGCCCTGCATGATTTCTTCTTGATTTTCGTTTTTTGAACTATCTCACTTTTAATAATTTCAAGAATTATTTTAATTTTCAGTTTGCTTCAAACATTTCACCTTTTGTAAAAAAAAAAAAAAAGGTTACATGCATGCGCATGAAATTAAAAAACTTTGTTTCAGATCAAGATGAAAAAATTCTGAGGAGAGTTGTGTCATATTAAGAACACATGCGCGAATCCTTGGAGCTAGTAGTTCACCATAGCATGTATCATTATAGTGTTAGATGAAGTTGAATGGATCTGAATCAGTTCAGTGAATATCCACTTTCAGCCAGCCTCCTGTCAATGTTTGTACACTTTTCGTGGTTACATTTTTTTACAGTTTGCTTGTTTGTTTTTTTTTAGTTTGAGATCGCTGCCTAAGCAAGATTTATTTTTTGGTTAACCCTCTAAGCGTGTGGAATGTAATATTCCGTTCACTAAGCTCCAGGTTTCACTGCATTATATGCAATGTTTAAGATAATATAATTCTATAGATTTAATGAATTTTCAAAACATTGAAGAATGATTAATACTCTCAAGGGTTACATTCATATTTGTAATTAAGTTTTATTTATAATGCTGAAAGAATCATATTTTTTTAGCATTTAAAACAAAATGAAGAGAAAACAACATTACAATTTTACCCTTTTTCAAAACGCTCAGAGGGTTAATTATCATGTCTGATTCTGAATTTACGAGTGGTTAGCTCTACATTATTATAAGCTATAAGTATCTACATTATAAAATTTTTAATTTAATATATATATGTATGGTAAGTTTTAAAAATATGTTTGATTTATTGCCTTCATTTAATGCTAAATACAAACAATTATTTTTGTAGGGTGTCTATTACTAAAATTTTCATGCTCGTTGCCGAATTTTAGAATGTTTTTTATTTATTTTTGTTCCCAGAATTCAATTAATTTTTTATTCAAAATGGAATATATGACTGCAAAATTAGTTAAACAATGTTGGTAGAATAAAGTAATACAAATACATTAAATAATGAATCCATTAATTAATTAATAACCTCTTTTTAAACACAATTGCATACACAAAACATTGCTGTCACATTCAATATAGTTTAGTAGGGTATGAAAAATGACAGCTGTGCGATAAAACCAAAACTAACTAATGTCAATAAAAATCTTCCTTTTTACTGAGATAAATCTGGCAAACCTACCCGCAAGAAACATTCTAGAGTGAAACTCAGCAGAAAGAAAATTAATGACATCCCGACACCATGCAATGCTCTATTCAACGACCCCGAGATGTCTGCTATTCAGAGGTGGTATTATAATTTGAATATTAAAGAATACATTTTTCTATATAAAAGATAAAATTGATATTAGACATATATTTGAAGATTACTTTTCATAAAATAGGCTGCGTTGGGGGTCAATGAAATTTTTTTTGCTGGGTTCGGGTTGGATACAACTTGACCCATGAAGGACTCTACTTTGAACTATGTGCTTAAACCATTGAAATAATCAGAACTCAAAAGGCTGCTGTAAGCAGCAAAATCTTTGGTGATTTCTTCAGCTATTAACTCCTGGCATACAGCTAATATGAAAGTATTGCTTTTAATAAATTTCAAAACTTTATTTGGATACCTTATTGATACTTTTCACATAAAAATGCTTTTTGATGTTGTTAGTGGACAATCTAGCAAAAAATAGATATTAAATGTAAAAAATCTATTAGTTTTCAATTTAAAAAAAAACAGAAGGTTTTTACCTATATTCTGTAACTTGGGAAGCCCGGGTTGAATCTCCTAGTTAATATCAATTAATGATTGTGTCTCGGTTCACACATAAAAGGTTGGCAGGCCACATGCAGCGTGCAGGCTGCAGGTTGAGTAGGGCTGGTCTAACAGAACACATTAAGTAAACATAAATGTGTCTTAAATAGGCGAATTCAAGAGTTATATCAGCACTATTTTAAATTCAATGAACAAAATCTTACTTTTAAAATTAAATTTTCTTTCTAATTTTGTAAAAGTTACTAAAGGAAAATTAAGTGAAATATTTATTACCTTGTCAAGCTTTTATTGAAAATTAATTTTGTAAAATGGTGTAAGTTTAACTGATGAAAAAGAATAAGGCACATTGAGTATTTTATACACAAAAACAAAACGTATCATTTAAGATAAATGTTAGATGCAATATTTATATATAATCACTTTGAGCCTTCCACCTCCCCAAACTGAAATGTACCATTAGTCCTCATACAATTTCACACAGCATTTAGAGTTATTGAAAATTAATTATTCATCATTAAAATAAAACAAAGATTTTAAATGAATAGCACTGATTAAAAGCTTTATAATCAAATGAAAATTGTTAAAAACAGAGTTAATACTTTATTAAAACAAGTATTTATTAAACACAAAAAAATCCCTCTCAATTAAACCTATGGTATGTTTTGCTTCATACTTTGCAAACAGCAAATGGAAAAAGAAAATGTTCAATACATCTGCTTAAGTAATGCTGGTACTGCAATCTATTAACAAGATCATTAAACTGATTTCTTTAATGAGGACATCCACTTTTTTCATTAGCTCCCGTGTCCAACCAGTCTCCCCTATCAAGTTAAAAATAGGTGAATATTTTTTCAAAAATAAACCTACTATTCATAAGCAACTTTATTTAAGAAAAATATATATGTATTTTTTTTTAACAGCAATTACTTCAATGAAAGAGCAGAAAGTTTAATGAGGATGTAATATATATCAGTAATTTTTTCATAATGTCTGAAACAAAAATATACTGATCGCTGCATTATAGAGAATATATATAATAAAAATCAAATCAACTTTTCTTCAAACAATATTCAAGTTACTAAACTTTCTACTTATGACTGTATGATTCATTTGTACTTTTAAAATAATATGGAAGTTTGTGATCAAATAATATATTTCAAGATACAATATAACTCTAATAAAGGCATAGATTTGGATTTCTAAATACCACTTACAAAATGTAGGTTCTCTTATTGCCCTCAATATTTCAATTTTGAACTAAATTGAACTAAATGGATTATATATTAGATTAACTTGTAAATTACACATATTAATTTAAAAACTCACCAACAGAATCAATATCTTTTATGTCATCAATCTCATCTGCATTTAATTTCAAAGCTATAATATTCTTTACTTTTAGCCATGTTTCATTCAACCACTGCTGATGAATTATAATTTCATCCCTTTCTCTAAACACTTTTCTTAATTCTTCAGCAGATGTTGGTAATGGATAAAGTGATAAACGTTTTATGTCATAACGAAAGAAACTGTCATATTTAAAGTTACGCAGCGGTTGATTTTCCTAATTTTAAGAAGAATAAAACCAAATTTTAGGTTTTATTATGAATTTATTACATGTTCAAAATTTAATAAAAGATAAAATTTATGTGTCTAAAAAGTATCTCTCTATATTAAAAATAAGAACGAAAAATCATGCGTCATAGATTACGTAACACTTTCCAACGCTTCCAAAATAATTTTACAAATCATTACCATTTAATAAGCTGAAAGATAACATCTAAGTAAAGAATTTAGAAAATGCATAACCTATTCAAAAACGTAATTTCAGGAATTTCCAACATATACAATATTCGTAAAATTATCCGAATACTTTTATTCAGCCCTGTATATGATCTATAGTTTTGTATATATACTACATAGGATGCTAAATTGTAGTTTAGTTAGGAAACGCATTGCACAGTTTAAAATTCTCCTTCTGGAGTCTCTTTCAATAAATGGAAATGTGTTCGTGAACTTTTGTGCTGCCCTGTATATGAAATACAGAATTTATACACACAAAGTAATAGAAAAAAGTGAGTTAAATTTAAAATCGCGTTCAGCAACTTAAAACACAATCTCTTTTATCTTAAAACAGTTTTATAGGAACGTAAACTATGCACAGGAATTTAACCATAATTTATAAAGATATAGTTGACAAGCTTGTGGTGTGTAGACTGCAATTATTTTTTTAATTTGAGTAATTTTTTAGGTTATATTTCAATTTTTTATTCAAAATTTTCATTATTACAAGATTTATTTCATATTTCATAAAATCCATTATTTGAATTGTTGCCAATTTGTAAAATTATGCACATAATATTTCCTCTCAATTAAGAAATGTATTTACACGGGACTAATAAAATCAGAAATAAAACTTTAAAATAATAATTAAATGATCTCGTGTTAAAAGCAGTAAATACCATAATACAAAATATACTTGTGCGTGAATATTAAAAGGAGAAATAATTAAATTATTATGAGCTTTCAAAGCATTAAGTAAGGAAACTTACGTCATATTTAAAATGCTCAAGTAACAATGTTTCAAAACAGTTTCAATTAAAAATTACATTTACACGAGAGATTAATTTATTTTGACAAATATTTTACCTATTATTGCAAATTTTAAAACAGCGTAAATAATATTTCCTCTCAATTAAAAACTATATTTTTACGTTTAATAATTACCTTTAAAATACCTAAATAACTAATAAATTGTTAAAATATCATTAACAATATGGTACTTCATTATCCCGTTGACCACTTTCATAACAAAAAACTATGGCCAAACTATAGGATTTAACACCAAAACTGCATGATCGTGGTGTCACATTCACTTGACATCAGAGGCATTGCATGTGTTTATTATGGCATTAAGTGGTTTTTAATTCGACATATACATATATTTTTCATTATGTTTTACTGATTTATTAATTATTTTATTAATTAAAATAACAATTGCATCCTTAAACAGCAGTGCCATGATATTAAAAGAGACAAGTTATTGAAAAATGTTGCGATGAACAGTTACATGCAATAGATCAGTTTCAACTGACGTCACAGACATTTATTCACCAGCTGAGAGGCATAATTAAGAAAAATAATGTAAATAAATATCCAAGATTTTTTTTTTCTGTTTTCATTAATATATTGTAAATTTTATTGTTTAAACTTATTGATAGTTGACACTTTGGTGAGTGGGGTTTTTCTGAATTTCTTGTATTTAATTTAATTTTTTTTTTGAGATTCCAATGGCAAAATTCTTCTACTTGTTTATTCGGCATTACAGTTTGGCAATAGTTTTTTTTTTTTTTTTTTTTTTTGTGATTGACGGGATAATGGAGAAGTACCAAAAAGACAAATAAACGTTGAATTAAAAATCCCTCGATGAAATAACTAATACGTGTAATGCATCTGATGTCAACTGAATGCGATGCGACACAACGATCATGCACTTTTGGCATTAAATCATATATTTTGGCAACAACTCTTTTGTTTTATAGAAAGCAGTCGACGGGATAATGGAGAAGTACCAATTCTCTATAGCATCGTTATAAAATTCTCCTATGCAACGACATTGTTTATTTAACCATTTTACACAAGTTGATTTTAAATGTTTAATTGATCTTATTTAATAAATCAGAAAAACATTTGTTAGCTGTTTTAACAGCAGTTGATTCGACCTTAAAATACCTCAGTCAAAGGAAAATGAATGGAAACCTGGTTACAGCAGATCGCCACTGGTCGTTTAATTATAATACAATCTTCCATAATCGTTTTAGAGTTGATCAAATTAGAGTGTTTTTAAAGTTTGAGGTGTCAGAACAGGGGTTGGCGAACGTAGCTCATAGGGGGAAGAGCCCCCTAGCACTGTAAATAAATACAAGTAAAATGACAAAATATTTACTTATAAATTTTTAACAGAAGTTTTTGAATAAATATCTTGTCATATTTGTCTGCAATTATTTCCAGATTTTTTTTTTTCATATTAAAATGTTTTTAAGTTTTGGATATGTGTATAGAAAGAAGTTTGCATATAATACATGCAACAGAATAATTATATTTTCTATAATTAATATTTATATTGCATAAATACTGTATATGCCAGCATATAATGCACACCTAAACGTTCAGACTTAATTTTTCTGTTTATAGGTATATTAACCATATAATGCACACTTTCTTCTTTGCAAAGAAACCTTCATCAGATGAGTAGCCAAAAACAAAACACAGATTATTATAAAGAATAATAACTATTACTTTTCAAGTAATCTCATAGCAAAAATTATTTTTTTGTAAATAAATAGCATGTTTATTAAATTAGAAATCTCAGTTATTTTTATAATCTATTTTTTCCCCCTTCATTTTCAATCTTTCATTTTATAACTGCTCAGGTCTCGAATCGAACAACTTGAAATATTGTGATTTTTAGTTTAATACAAACTAGTCGTTGGGGGCCACCATAATACTTACCCATCATGGATATGCATAATGTAAAATATTAAAATAAAAATGTGTAAACTACTTATAAAATGCATTGCAATTCAAATAAAATCGTGGCTTGATGACGTCATAAACTTTAAAGGCTCGGTTACTGAATTGCTTGAAAGAGGTTTTTCCTTATAACTCCAAAAATAATAATCCTATTAACTAGCGGTTTATTGCATCTGATTAAGCGTCAAATTTCCAATTAAAATATATCTTTAAAGTGAAATTTGGATGAAATACAGGGTCATGAAAAATCGAAGAGTGTGGCAAATAGGATTCCAAATATCTCGGCAACTAATTATCCGATCGACTTCATGCTTTATGTAAAATTTGTTTTTTTATTGTCTTTTATATTCATTTCTTAAACTAAACAATTTCGAAAATTTTTATATACCTTTTATCAGAACGAATATTTCGAGAGTCCGAAAAAAATAGTTCCGATTAATCGAGGTTATTGAAATGAAATAGGCTTCTTCCCATTATTACATACTAAGTACATACCAAATTGCAAGTCTCTATCTCAATTTTTTCGGGAGATAGAGCGTTTACAGACACACACACAGACACACAGATGGACGGCAAAAATTTTTTTCTAAAAATATGTTTTTCGGAATCTCCAGTGTCTGAAACGTGTAAATCCGTCAAAATTTTTTTTTCCGATTTTCAAAACGATTACAAGACTTACCCTATACTACGTATGATGGGTAAGTAAAATCTTTTCTTGGCAAATTTACGGTTGGGAGTCCCATTAACATCATGATTATATATACAATATTCATTCAATCATAAAATATTCATTTAATCCTAAAAATTGTACATAAAATTTTTAAAACAAAATAAATTTTGTGCAAAATATTTTATAATGATTTATTAATAATAATTTTTGAGGAAAAATCCATAATATTCGTGACTTATTGGCAGATGTGAACTACAATTATGGCATTACTATTAATTACTGGCAACACACATCTGTAAATTTTGATCAATTTTCTGGTGCTAACGTCAAGATGTTTGCATGCATTTTTAAGCACAAAGCAAAATATACAATTTCAAATAACTGAACATTTTTTACGTCTGATATATAAAATTGTCAAAAATTATATTTAATCAGACAATACTAGATTAAAAATGCATATTTACATAGAAAACAATTTAAAAAACTTATGCAAACGTTTCAGGCTATGATTGAGCACCTCTTCAGTGCAATAACATACGATAACCAGACTATCTCAAAACATGTTTACAGTCAAAAGTTTTACCAGTTAAATTCCAGTAAACTTTACAGAGCTTATGCTAAAGTAAGACTGTATATTCAGGTGGAATCATACAAGATTCATTAATTGGCGAATTCTGCAGCTGAGTAAACAAAGACTCAAGAAAACTACTTTTTATGTTATTACAGCTGGATCTAATTACTATGATACTTGTGAAATTCGGACTGTGATCAGTATCCAAAGAATGTGTACCAGCTTTGATTGAAGGCTTCCAGATTTATAGGCACACTTATGTTTGGCAAGGCGAAAGACACAAATACAACATGTTTTACCAACAACATAGACCGAGTCACAGTCCTTACAGGGAATACTGTAGACTGTGCTGGTTTTAAGTAAGTGGTCCTCTTTACTTTTCTCTTAATGAAGGCTAGTGTTCAACATTATTTCCATTAAAAAGTCGTTACGTTCAGAGAGCCAAGCTTATACCAGTATAACTGCCAGCCAAAAATAATTACAATGATCCATAAGAAATGTCAAACATTTTACATGCTATTCAAACAATATATTCATTCAAATTCTTCAATATGACCTTGCAATAAAATTATCTCATTTCAGTACCACTAGGAAACCGAAAAATACTGTATAACAAAAACATAATGAAATTTTGGTGAAAATGCAGCATTTTAAGAATGAAATGGCATGTTATCAAATACATAAAAATTTGTTATAGATCATTTGGAAAATGTATCTTTTTAAAAAGGAAAAAAACCCCTCAAAATAAATGCATTTATTCCCAATTTAAACATGATCTTTTTAGGGTTTCGTTCATCTCATTCAAAATATGAATTTCATTTCATATGAATTTCATTTCGTTCAAAATACTGTATAACAAAAACATAATGAAATTTTGGTGAAAATGCAGCATTTTAAGAATGAAATGGCATGTTATCAAATACATAAAAATTTGTTATAGATCATTTGGAAAATGTATCTTTTTAAAAAGGAAAAAAACCCCTCAAAATAAATGCATTTATTCCCAATTTAAACATGATCTTTTTAGGGTTTCGTTCATCTCATGAAACCCTATTACTCCCGCTCCATTGTCTGTCCGTCACAGAGCTGTTCTGGAAAACTATGTAATTTACAGAGTTGAAACTCTGTGTATATCTAGCTGAATACTAGCTATGAAGCTGAAAATATTAAAATTTGAAAAAAAATGTATTATTTTAATAAATAGAGATAAAAAATCAAAATTCTAATAGCCTTTTCCTATTAAATTTAAACATTTTTCATTAAAGCAGTTGCCAAAAATTAAAAATCCACAATGAAATTCTTTCTACAATAATTAATTTTCTATTGAACGATTTCCATGTGAAAAATGAAAATGAAATAAAAAGTTTCACCAACTGAAAAAAATATTAATATGAAATAAAAATGATTGACGTCATAGTGGTAATAAAATGGAAAATTTCAAAGATTTCTCAATAATACAAGGAGTATGAGTATGTGTATGTACACAAAGCAGATTAAAACCAGGTCATTAGAGAATTAAAAAGAAAATCTGATGGCATATTGGAAGTTTAACGAATTTTTCAGATGTTTGAGAATAATACAAAGTGAGTATCAATATGAGTAATAGAGAATAGTAAATGTATGAGTTTGAGAAACATATTGAATCATGATAAAAATCCGATTATGGAAATTTTCGCATATTTTAAAATTTTGAAGGTGTACAACATGTTTAATTTTGAAATTATTTTTTTAAATATCGCATTTACTCTGCATGACAAATATTATTATGACAGAATATAATAGCTATCAGGCTGGTTTAGATATTCGAAAAAACGAAAAAATAGACTGGTAAATTTTTACATTATAAAAAACATGACTTTTTTTTTTTTTTGTTGCTAAATGAAATTTATTTGGATTTATTAAAGGAAGGATAAAGTGTTTTGAAAGGAATATTAAAACGAAACTCTTTGAGTGATCTTCAATCACACTTACCCACTTGTTTTCTTTTTCTTTTTAGAGTAAGAAAAGAAGAGATTAGTTACTGAAAATAAAAGTCATATTTTGCACTCTCAACATTTTTTGCAAAATTTAAAACATAGATTGAAAGAGAAAAGTAGAAAGTCAGTCAGGTATAAACCGACTGTAATAAAATTTTCAAGGAACCACTTGAAAAGTGTATTCTTTAATGCAACAATTTATATCAAAATGATTATTAGTTTTAAAATGTACAAATCTCAACATAATTATATCAACTCAAGAATCAACATACATACTTACTTCTTTAACATTCATTATAGAATCAAAGGTACTTGTTACAACTATCAGCATCAAGTTCAAAAGAAAGAATGAACCAAGAAATATCACCGGAAAAAAGAAAAATATGCTTGTAGTCCCAAATGCTTCAAATGCCTAAATTTATGTTTCAAAACTTTATTATTTATCAGAAAGAGGTAAAATTTAATAAGATTAATATACTTTCTAAAAAAATTGATTCACATTACATCTCCCTTTTTTCCCTCCTGTTAAATCTCATGATTATAGTTTTTCAAAATTAAAATTCTATTGCTTGTCAAATATTCTTCATTAATTTTGTAGTCTAAATAAGATTAAATAACTAAATAACATACAAGTAAATAAGAAACTGAAATTGCAGAAGAATTTGTGAAATTATTAATTAAGTTTTAAAAATATATTCATAATATTCAGGTTAACATATTGAGATGCCGGATAATTTACAATAAATCATATAGACTTTTCTTTAGTCTATTTCTATTGTCATTTTTTTTAAAGAATGTTTTACTTTGGTGGCAAAGCGTACCTGAATAGTCTACCTCATCAAGTTAGTAGAAAAATGACATTTGACGCTGTGACCTGCTAGCATAATATCATATGGTACGCTTTGTCACTAAAGTAAAACATTCTGTAAAGAAATGACAACAGAAATAGACTAAAGAAAAGTCTATATGATTTATTGTAAAACATCTCGCATCTCAATATGTTAATCTGAATATATTTTTAAATTTTAATTAATAATTTCACAAATTTTTCTGCAATTTCAGTTAATAGAGTTGATGAATATAATGATAGTTTAATTAAAATAATTACAAATAATAAGAAATCAAGTTAGCCAAAGCTTAAAACATTTATCAAAGCATAGCAGTTACTTTCATCAAAATAAAAAACAAATAACAGTATATAAACGAAATTTTAAATGGCACTTCTACATTATTACCTAGAAATATTGATACATATCTTGGAAAAATCTAATAAAAAGGATGATTAAAAAGTAACTGTTATCAAAATAGCAATAAATTAATCTCTCCTTTTGTGAAGCTGATAAAATAAATTTATTTCAATAAGTTTTTTTTTTTTTTTTTTTTTTTTTTTTTGTAATGTTGTTGTACAATTTCAGGGTTTATGGCTTTACAAAGCTGTATTTTGGTACATTTCAGTTAGCAAAAGGCCACTTCATGCCAAGCATAAATATTGGCAATTACAGATATGTTCACAGGATTCATACAGATTTGAGAAGTAAAAATCCAAAGAGTCAAGAAAAATTCTACGAAGAATTTTATAAGATTTACCATATTTTTTTATGTATGCCATGCTCTTATGTACCACATGTATTCTAATTTTTAATACCTCATTTGGAGAGAAAAAAGCAGGATTAAAACATTTCAAACAGATTTTATTCTGTTAAAATCAAATAGTTACTGTTAAAATTTCACGGTATTCACAATGTTTTACTTACTGGTTTCATAAATTTAAATGCTAAAATTATAAGGCAACTATTTTATGTTATAATCAACGGTCATACATACAGGGGGTCAGTCAAATCCCAACACTCATCATGTATGATGTGTACTTCAATTTTTAGAGTAAATTTTGAAGGGGGAAAACACACAGCACACACACACACACCAAAAAAAAAAAAAAAAAATACAGTAACTCCACATTTTTATTTTAGAATAGTAGTAATCACATGAACTTTACCTTTGTAAACATGAGATTTTTACTTTACTTGCTATAAAGTCTCTTTTATACTATAGAGACTTAAGAAAAATGATTATACAGACAACATTATTCATCATGTAAGATACAAGTCTCCATTTTATTGTTCTTGTATACATTCAATTAAATCATTGAAGCCATTAAATTTTGCCTTTTGATAATTTAAGGAGTTTTAAAAGAGTAGTTTGTTTATTTAAGGAGTTTTAAGTACTCCTTGGAAACCTTTTCATTTCTTAGGAGTTTGTAAAGACCTGATATCATTAAATCAATGATAAATACATAAATACATGCTGGCATCTATTTTTTATGCAAGCAATTTGTGACAAGTGAGATTAACAAAGACAATGTGTAACAGATATTTAAATTTCACCTCAGTAGATGGCAGCACTACATGGACTAAAAACTCATTCTTCCTGTGTATGTGCATGAAATAAATTTTTCCTGACATCCTTTGCAAATTCTTCTATGTTGAGAAGTGAGATGGGTTGGTAGAAAAGATATAGCTGCAAAAATGCTGCAAATTATTTTATTTTGGGCACAATGCAGGTTTTTCTTCTAGCCATAAATGACATGTAAATAATTTTGTACAGAATTTTTGTACATAATCACTGTACATATACATGCATGCAGTCCCAGATGTAATAATGTTGAAAATAAACAGTTTTAACGAGAATCTCCAAGTACTCTGAGATGACATATAAAATGAGTTCTATAACTGGAGCTCCAACCCGCGACCCGAAAACATGATAAGCCAACAAGTAATTAGTTTTGTTCTGGAATATGTCAAGTGTTTAGTTCTTGCTCAAGAATGTGTGTTTGGTGTTTGTAATGCGAGATGTCGATTCTCGACACACAAGAAGAATCTTTTAGATTCTAAACGTGTTTGCTTTGTACAGGAAACATTACTCCAGCAAAAATACTATAATGTATTTTCTTTTTGGTGCTTTGTTATATGGGATGTAGACTCCCTAAACAGAAAATGAATCATTTAGATTCTAAACATGTATGTGTAGTTTGAAAGATTGAAGTAAAAAAGATCCACTCAGCTGTTCGTCAGCAGCTAAGTAATTCTTCTGTAATTATTTTTGTTTTATTGAACTGTTGATTTGTGATTTATATATAGTTTGTTCGTGATATAAATATGGAAATTTTTTAAGTGTGTTATTTTCACTTGAAATATCAGACATCTGTTTGATCACTGATCTGAATTATAAAATCGTAAAACCGAGTTCTGATTAATGTTTTTTCCTTACATATATATAAATATGAATTTTGTGTACGATTAAAATTTTTATTCCTTGAATAATTTTGTTTCAGAACTAAAGTAGAATATATTCTTTTGAGAAAGATTTTAAATTATTTTGTTTGAAATGTGATATTAAAATTTTATTATTTGAATAATTTTGTTTCAGAACAAACATAGAATATGTTCTTTTGAGAAAGATTTTAAATTATTTTGTTTGAAATGTAAAATAAAAATTTTATTATTTGAATAATTCTGTTTTCAGAACTAAAGTAAAGTACATTCTTTTAAGAACAATTTTAAATTATTTTTGGAATATTAAGTTTCTTTCCAGAATCAAAAGTTAAGTAATGTAAATATAATTTAGTTTTGTTTTATTTTTAGTTAATTTTGAAAATTAGAATTTTGTGTTCTCATAATTTTGATAATATGGTATAACATAACTGTAACTAGTATAAATCCAAAGTACGATTTTGGCATATCTGTCAATATACAGTTTTGAATTATGTATTAAATAAACGGAAAATTTTTATTAACGTTATTTTAGAAAATTGCATTTGTTTCTTTATTATATTAATGTGTCATAATTTTGTAAGGAAGAAATCCTCATGGGGGGGGGGGGGGGGAAGGCTTAAGTTTATGCAAAAAAGGTAGTTTTTGTTCTTAAATTTCAAAATTTTTAAATCAAAATATTTCACTTTGCTAACATTATTTTGCTTGTTAATTTGGTAAAAGTAAACAAAATGGCTTAGTTTGTGAAAGGGAGAAAAGAAGATTTAAAAGTTCTTTGCCATAAGTTAGGCTTTAGCTGCTTTTGAAGACATGAAAATGGTCGACTTGCATAATCTTATTATTAAACATCCGGATTACACTAAGAAGCTACTGACGAGGCCAGTTTGATAAGTTCTCGGCCTAACAGAAATGGAACAAGTATGACCAAATGAAAATGTTGTTTGTAAA